>OZ020194.1:91156953-92445078 GCA_963971165.1 Philopedon plagiatum
TGATTTATTAGATAACGCTGAAAAGGTTTGAGGAAACTAGAGAGAAATCTATACAGTGTGTCAAATGTACGTTGTCGTGGACAAAAAGTCACAAAATCGAAATTTAATTGTCGATTGCTTCCTTCCCATAAAGAATAAAGGACTTAAAAATATGGACATCACATACTTCGACGAGCTCTTTTCGACGATGTAGATATAATTTTGATTTTGATCCATTTTGACCCCTAAAATATAATTAGAAACCGAGAATTTGCGTCAAAAATCTTAATTTTAGGTTTATCCCAAATTTTTCCGATTTGTAGTGGTTTTAGGTATAGAAAGATTTATTACAAAACGAAAGTATTTGAGATTCTAAAGTATGACGTGTGAAACCGTTTTTCGATCCGACCTACCGTTTTCGAGTTATAGTATCAAAAATAGGTCTGCAAATGTCATTTTTCGACCCAAAAAAAATTCACAACAATTACTTTCAATTTTCCGATCATCGCCAATATTAATAAGGTTCTGTAGCCCCGGGTCTCTACAGCCTCCAAAAATTTAAATGGAAATTAACCACTTTTGCGACCTGTACCCGATTTTAAAAAAATCGCGAAAATTTAGACTTTGACGTTTAATAGCTCCGAAACGAAACACTCTGTATAGCTAAATTTTTTACTAAAGCTAGTACCACTATCCCTTTATAAACTCCGAAAGTTTGAACGTGTTGACCCCAACGGTTTCCGAGAAAAAAAATCGAGAAAGTGATCTCTCTCGAGCGGCCTGTGACAATATTTTCATTCCATTTCACGGACGTTTTCCTTGTTTTCGTTATAAATCTTCGTTAAAAATATTTAATCTGAGTTAATATCATAGAATGTATAATGTATGCAATGCCTATACGGAATTAACAAACTAATATATAATAAAAATAGGTATACTGAGTGAATCAAAATATCGTTCTGCCCTACGATGTAAATATGTCGCCTTGTATATATTTGGTATATATCTGAAGTTAAGCAACATGTCACAATAATACGATAAAAGTAAATCATCTTAAAAAATTTGATTTTTATATACAATTTTACAAAATATCGTCTATCCTACCCTACCCTTACTGTATTCGTATTACAAAAAATAGTTTGCTCTTATATGAATTTTAGTTTATTTACTGAGATATGTAGTGTTTTTACCTATATATTAGATGTAAGAAAATTTTAAAAACAACTTTACCCTATGTATATTAGTTAGGTATATATCTATAAAATTATCTACATTAGGTACAAAAATTTTAAAAGTTACATTCGACCAGCGAATCATTGTGCGATTTTTTCAAATATATTTCCTTTTTACCTACACAAATTTATCACTAATAATTTTAAAAAACCTACTTGTCAATACACAAGTTCAGAATTTCTTTTTTTTTTCTTTTTTTAAAATTTTGAAACAAATTTGACCCTTTTTACGTGAATGCTGTATAGGAGAGATCGTTGAGGCTACACACAACACACACTCTCTCTCTCCGTCCGTCGTTGATGAAAAAGGATCAATATATGCCAATGTCGTCTATCGTTGGTTTTTTAAATTTGAATTTTTCCTCATGTACACCAGAATCTCTTCTATACAGCAAATCATAAATATTTTTAAAAATTTTTAAGTTATACCAAACATTTTTCTCCAATTATTTATGTTCGCCCCCTATCAGCATCAATCTTTGACTGCCCTGCTAGCGGTTGAGGTCTTGCAGCAGTCTCCTCTAAATGTTCTAGGTGTTTAAACCTTCTATGCTTTTCTGCAAAACACAAAAAATTCTTATAACTGGGACTATGGCACCCTATTTACTAAATCAAATAAAAAAATTTGAGTACCTCTCTCTGTGTGTGTTTATAACCGTAAATTTAGCAATTATTGACTCGCTCGGGCCTGCCTCGCAGAACAGAGAGAGGTTTTTATAAGAAGGTGATATACTGGAAATTGACCCTCTATCTCACACAATATATAGGGTGTCTCATTTAAAATAAGAAAGTTAGTACTTGTCAAGGAGAAACTAAACACCTTGTAATACGCAAAAATAAAATATTTGAAAAATTTAAGTCAAAACTTTTGTATTTAATTTTCGTTTGTAGGTCTTACAGATTCTAAGATCGTAAATTGGGTCATTTTATGGACTACCCTGTACAAGGATACGAAAAGCTTTTTTCCTCAAGAATAGCGTTGTCAACAATAGCAATTTTTCGTTGCAGAATTTTAAGCTTGTAATGGTAGCAGAGCAAAATAGATTTGAATAAACATCGATATTTTAGCAGGAAGTTACAAGGGGCCACAACTAAAGTTGATATTGCAACGCATCCCCATAACAAAAGATTGAAAAAAACTGAATTGCCGTCAGTTAATATCTGCAGTCGTACATAAAACAAGCCAAAGCATAGGACTAGCATTTTATGTCTATTGCATGGTGACCAAATTTAGAGTGGAATGGCAACGTCGCTTTCTCATCAGAACACGTGCGTTCCCCTTATTCATTGATGATTTAAAGATTGTCAAGGTGTAATGTTTTGTGTGTAACGTTTAGTGTAGTATAATTTTAAGTGATTTTTGGTTTTTCTTAAAAGGACTTCACCCATAATCTTTGAGAAATGGTGCGTCAGTACCAAGTGTACGGCAAAATGGATTATTTTCATCCGGAACTGTTTTTCACAGGTTTGCTCGATAGAATACACACGGCCCGGAAAGCCATTACGGTGGCGCGCGAAGTAGGAGTTATAGCTATCGTTCTTCGTCCTACACACGGGCAATGTACGAAACAAAACAAAATGCTAGTTACGAATAAACGGCTGCGTCTCTTCTTGTTAAAGGTCAATGAGTTGTACCTATTCTCACAGTGGTACACCACTCAAAAAATCTAAATGCGTAATTAAGATCTATTAATTAAAAATACTTACTGGCAATTTTCACCATAATGACGCCCCACCATATTGACCAACCCCAACCTACTAGGCAAAACAGAACCGTAAAAAACTGGCTGAATCCAATAATCAGATTGATTACGAAAGATCCAATCCGCGGTTTTGGGCCGTCTGTTTGCGAAAATCTTGGCTTTCCGAGGCAGAGACAGAACAAACCACTGAAGACAGTACCTAAAAAAATAAAATATTAATTAAAAAATATCCAGATTGCCAATGGCTGCCCACTTGTTATAATTTATAAAAAAACATTTTCTGCAATGCTTTTTTTCTTGTGTTTTTCTACAAAAAATTTTAAAAAATACCTGTTCCTGGACCAATACAATTCATAACACAGCAGAACCACGCCAGCCACACTGGTAACACTGGAATGGCTCCTTTCATGTGAGAATTGTGTTCCACCAAACTAGCGTCGATCTTTGGTCTGGTGTCCTGTCACAAAAACAGTACTTTAAGAAATTATTATATGATTTAAAATATTATATAATATGTAGTTTCTTAATTCCTAGAAGAAAAAAGAAAAGACCAAGAAAATCAAAATACTACACGCGTCTTGTTTACCTCTGGTGGAGGTAAAGTCGTAGGAGTTAAACTTTTCTTTTTGCTGCTGACCATGGACCCCTGTCTCGTCGCAGGAAGCGGTACTTCTTCCTTTTTCTTGCAACAGCAGCAAAAGAATTTTCGAAAAAAATTCTTGCACCCAAGTTTCGAGCAACATTTCGTCCTACAAAAAGAAGAATGAGGTTCCAAGACACATTTTACACAATCAAACCATATTCTTACTTTTGCTGGTCCTCCGACTCCAAAAAACTGCCAGCTCTCCTCTCCACCCAACTCTCTTTCCTCTTCCCAATTGGAAAACAACTCTGCGTATCTCCAACCCTATTTCTCTTGCAACATTTAAGTTTCTCCCAAATGGATCTCTTTACTTGACCATTCTCATCTTCTATGTTGATCCTGACCTCTTCTTGTGTATTTTTCTTGGTAGATTTTTTTGAAAGGCACTTGAAACATCCTGTTTTTTCAATTTCTTCCTGAACCTCCTGTACTTTAGGTACTCTTTTGCAGCTCTGGCATTTGTTGCAAGTCAGTGCCTTGGTACAGGAGTTCAGGAACCTTTTGCATCGATTTGGAGGAGGTTCTTCTTTTGCTGGTTCGTTGGGAGGTGTTTGTTGATGAGGAGGTAAACTGCAAGAAGACAAAAGTGGAATTAGCAACAGCCACAATTTTATGTTGAGAATTGTAGAGGTTTTTAAAAATAAGTTAATATTTTTTTTTCCGTTTTAAATAAACCTTTTTACTTCTCTTTTTTAGTTTTTACCGTAACAAATAAATGCTTTTCATTGTACCCGTTTTATTTTATTTATTGCAATTTAAATCAGGTTAACCTTCCACTATTATTTCTTTTCTACTTTTAAAGTTGTTAGCAACGGGACGAATTAGATTTAGCGTGTGAGGAATATCGATTTCGGTCAGTTGCGATTTTCGTAATTTGCGCTTTTGCTCGATGGTAATTTTTTATTTTAGTAATTTCTAGGAAAATAAATAAGGGTAGCCGTAGATCTTATTTAATGATGTATTGCTGCAAGAAATGTCGGCAACAATAGCTACATATATCAAATTATTTGCGATGTAGTTTATGCTTTTTTCTACATTCTTCATTTTTTGCATTCTTGGATTATAATTATTCCATGTTTTAGGTGTTCAGTAATAACCATTGTTTAGCATTCTGTCAAACACAATTTGAAGTCAAATTCATTCACCGTATATATACAGTGCGTTTTTTAAAGCAGACCATACAGCTTTACATGTTAAATTTTTAACACCATGTTAAGCCCTGTTCTATTAGAAATATATAAATAAAACTTAACGTGGGTAAATTTCAGTCTTAAAAGTATGTTAATTTGCGAATTGTTTTTTGAAAAACATTAATTTTTCACAGCCCTTATTATTATTGTTTTTATCTTTTCCTACCAAGCGGCACACATTTTCTGAGATTTAAAACCTCATTGTCACAGTTTTAAATGCATTTTTTAGGGATTTTTTAGCATATTTGGCAATTTAAGATAATCTTAAGACTCTGAAATCTACCCATGTCAAGTTTTATCTCTATATTTCTAATAGAACAGGAGCTACCATGGGGTTGAAAAGGTGACATGTAAAACCCTATTGTTCAGTTGTTCGCACTGTTATACGCATATGATACGCTTTAAATATTCTTTAAAAAATGAAAATATCAAGCATCGGGGAAGAGACCATTCCTGCATGTGCGTATGGGAAAATTAAAACAAAATTTGTAGTGTATGGCCCTCTTTAAATATTTTTTACTAAACCAATTCTTTGCAGATATGCAAAAGCTTTGTAGTTGAAACAGAGTTAAAGTTATTTAAGTTGGAAAGATTTAATATTCGGCATGCAGTTTTCAAAAATGGGAAAAAACTACAAAAATCTACTTTTTACCGTGCGTTTCCGTTATAACCATTAACACCATTGAAACCATTTTCGATATAACCATAACCGTTGTGCTCCTCTTGCAAGGGTGTGACATAAATAAATGTCATATTGAACAATAAACAAACCGCGACGATCAGCTATTTACAAAATACTCCAAACAACTATTACTTATACACATCTAAATATGCGTTTCTATTCAAAAATCTCAAAACTATATTTACAAGCATGCGCCGTTAACCGGCTTACATTCTAGGGAAAATATTATTTAAAAAAATACAATACAAATCTAGGCATAACACGTGCAAAAACACAAGTCAAAAACACAGAAAACTTGTGTAAAAGATGAAAACACAAAAAAGTACCATTTATATTTATCTATTACGCTTATTTGAAGGATTCGGGTCATTGTCAATCCACAAAATTTGCACAAGAGTCCAATGAAAATAATAACTAGAAAATCACACACAAAAATGCAATAATAATAGAAAATGTACAACTTTTGCCCAAATTTGAAGAAAACAACTATTTTTAAAATAAAAATAAAAACATTATTTTGCAAAAAAACGTTGCCTGATAAAATTTGAAAAAAAAACACGACACTAATATTTGTTTTAAATCATTCACGACTTTCAGTTTTTTTTAAGTTGTTTTAATTTTATTTGCAATAAAATCAACCCTTATCCATGAGGGTGGAAAATCTATGGTCGATCAACGACTGCGGTCTTTCGGACGACTTGGCGAACCTTGGCTGGCCACTGGCCAAACGATTTCTTGGAGAGCATAGGCGGGGATCGGAAGAGGTGAGGAGGGGAGTGAGTATTCTTCTGGATTTTGATTAATGGGTATTCTCAAGGTGTAAGTCTAATGATTAGAGTCGGAGTAAGGTAAATATTGGCCTTGGAATTATTTAATGTGGCTGATCCCTACTGGGATAGTCAAATTTGCAATATTGGTTGACAGTGGAATCACGTGATATAGACGAAAATGAACGGGATCTTAACGGTCAGAAATTTTCTTGCTTCCCTTCTCACCCCTTTAGAGAAAACGCTATTCGACCACTTTTTCTATTTTAAATTAAAGTATATTGTACAAATTTTGAAAATGACTCTTTTCATACGAGACGTTTGTGGGTGAACCAGTGTGAAAAGGTATTTTCAAACGTGTTCTGTTGTACATTCTTAAGAAAACGAGTAAATTTAACAGCCTTAACTGCTTAACCATGCTTGTGGCTCCAAGCATTCGTTAATTAACCGAGTTCTCTACACCACAGACTTGTTAGGCTTGGCACAAGACTAGTGCTTTCCAGATTCCAAAATTCGTCCTAAATTGACCCTTTGTCTACACACTATTCACATTATATTAGTGACACACAGTCACATTAGTGACTACACCAACAAAAAGGCAATGTTTAAAACAAAACAGCACACGGAAATAGTGAAATCAAATGTTGCGAATGCAGGCGCGACCTGTGAGTTTTTTTATAGATGTGTCAAAATTTTGTGGGCAACCAGTGATATCAACGCAACAAGCAAAATGCACTTTTTTAATTAAGGAAGGTTTTTTTAATAATGGCCTAGTTGTGCCAAGAAATTATTTACCTACAAATAAACACCGCAAAAATCATAAAATAGGTACTATTGTATATTGAACATTGCTACTCTAGATGTTTATGAATTTTTTCTGTTTTAGTACTCTAGATTGTTAGCGGCTTCCTGTTTTGATACGTTTAGCGTCTCCGCAATAGAGGTCGCGCCATGTACTAAAAGCCCAGAATAAATGGATGGTGTTTTTTCTGAGTTAAAGTATGATTATTCGTAATATAAAATTGCCAAGCTCAGTTTCCTTTAATAAATACAATACTGGCGACTAGACATAGTAATACGATCTTTGTCTACGCACGTGCAGGCTGCCAGCTGTAGTAGATATGAGATTGCCAATAATTTTTAAAATATTTTATCGGGGAACAAGTGCTAACTTGTTGCCAATACACCTTTTAGAGCCGATCTAGTTTTTTAAATAACAAAAATTTTTAAAAATGCCAACCCTAACACAGCCTCGAACCCACGACCTCTTGGTCAACTCGCTGAGATTCTACCTCTGGACTGCGCCTGGTTGACAGCATTTGAAGGAAGTGCGTTGTTGGCAAGTTAATTTTCGCGGCTTACTTAGATCGAGCTATTTTTCTGGGTTAAATTATGTAAATGAAGGTAGTACCTATAGGGGCGCCAATTTAGGGTTCGGGGTCATTTTCTCCCCTGCAAATTGGTTAACGCATTCAAAATTAAGTTAAAATATATAAAAAAATGGGTTTGCTAATCGGGTAGGCTAAAAACAGGACGTTGTTAGTAGGGCTGGGCCGGGCCGTTGTAGGGTAGGGTTGGGCCGACCTTGTATCGGATATCGGCCGATACTTACTAAATTCCGATACCTGCCGATACCCAAAACGTCAGATACAAAAGTATCCGATTTCAGATACTCAGCACTCGGCTGTCGTCGTCCGCCTCCGCTGCCATTCTCGAGCTGCTACCGATATAATCGATAGTTATAAATAAATTTTTGTGCCCTATCTATGCGTATTTAGTTATCGTGAAGGAGAAATGTCTGATATATGGAAATATTTTAATAAAAATATGGAAAGGGAATCTTCAGCCATAAGTAAATATTGTGAAAAATCTTACTCTCGTGGAGGCCAAGAAGACGAACGATCGTTTAACACTTCAAATTTGTCCAAACATCTTAAAAGGTGTGATGATTTTATTAAAAATGCTGGCAAGTACCGAGTTATCTTTAAATATTAATATTAGATAAATGTAAATGTACAAAAATTAATATTCTTTTAAAAAAATATTTTTGAAAGTAAATGTTTTGTTTTAATTTTAAGCATTATTGCAAATGTTGTTTTTGAAAATAATGTTTGTCAGATAGTTTCAGATACAGTATCGGTATCGGCTACGGTATCGGTATCGGTATCCGAAATATGGTATCGGCCCAGCCCTAGTTGTTAGACAAAAAACCGTTTTTCAATCACAAAGCTTATCAAGTATTTAGTTATGCTTTGATAAAAACGTGCACTACTGACAGAACTTTTTTCCAGAAATCTATTATATAGTAAAATTTTTGCAAAGGTCAAAAAACTTTCAAATCAAAACTCCAATCTAGATCAAATACCACTGCTTTTCCACTTAAAAATCATATTTATTAATAGACTCTGACCGGTAGGCAGTCTCTTGTAATTATCATATAACATAAAATAAATACAAACAACACAGTTTCTTCAAAATACACCCCCGTACGCCCATGGCAAAATCCTGGTCATTCTAATAGCACGCCATTTTGTAGTTTTCAGTGTTTCAACCGCTTGAGTATTGAATCACGCAAAGTGGCAATACTTAGGAAAAAAACGCCTGTTTAATTCCCCCCTTTCTCCCCCCCCTCTTGCCCTTTGGAGAGGTTCTCTTATAATTCTTAACCGCAAAATAGTGTGTCAAGGGCGGCTGTGACGGATTTGTAGATTTTTTGACGTCTTAAAATAGGCATGATTAAATAAGAAAGCGGCTAAGTGAAAAATAAATAACTTTATTCAAATTTGGACCAGATTATTGTAAATTAAGAGAATGGAATGAAAGTTTCCGGCCTAACACAGAAAACAGCAAAATACTAGTTAAAAATGATTTTGTTTTTCTATACTGTATCCGTTTTAAAAATAATATTCTCCAAATGTCCCCCTCGGCTATTTTTACAGACAGCGGCGGAATAAGGCATTTGGGAGCCCTAGGCACAACTAATTAGATGGAGCCCCTCACCTCTTGAGCCATCAAGCCTGAAGTCCTAATTATACAGCCATCCTTTGACACTCGCAGCTAAATTTTTAAACGATGGCAAATAAGCATTTTTTTATAATTTATTACCAAATGAATTTCAAAAGCAACAAAATAAACTTCTCACAGAAAAAATAAAATAAACAGACATTAGAACATACTTACGTCACAAATAACAGTTATTGACTTATACGATAAAAAATTAATTTAAAAAGTAACAAAAAAAACTTCTTACAGGGAAAATAAAAGAAACAAACGTTAGTACATAACGTAAGATCGAGAAAAAACGTCCTCAAAGTTTGCAGTGGAATCAATCATGCATTCGTGAATTATTAGTCTTGATAGGTAACATAGGTAACAGGTAGGTATAGGTGAATGAAGAATAAAACTGTCAAGTTCTAACGTTTTTATTTTTAAAGTTTTTGTTTTTCAATTACATTATTGCCATTGTGATTGCATAATACAGAATTTAAAGAAAAAACACATACAACAAAGGACCTAAAACTTTTAAATTTAAACTAATTGAGAGACGTGTCCACCTTCTACTTCCAAACATGTTCTCATTCTTCTTTTTACAGCATCAGAAACGTTGGTGAGCACTTGGGTTGTTAATCTCCTAAAATTTATTTGTAATTCTAACCCGTACGTCTTCTAAATTTTCACAAAGGGTTTTGAAAATCGAGTTTTTAATGTGTCTATAAAAAAGTCGCACGGCAGCGTGAGATCGCAGGAGCGTGGTGGCCACCTAACTGGCATATTACGATTAATGATTCGGTCTTCGAAAAATTCTTCCAAAACATTTAAATATTAAGAATTGCGCGAATTGGTGCGCCGCGCCGTCCTGCTGGAAGTAGCCTTGTCGCATCTCTTCATTATCTAATGCGTTTACAAAATTTTCTAAAATTTCATTGCGGTATCGCCCGAATTGAGAGTTCCTTAAAAAAAAATCGGTACAATTAACCTTCTTTTCGATATGGCCGCCCACACGCTAAATACGGTATGGGTGGACATTCCTTAAGCCCTCTGAGGACACGTTGTGGATCTGGGGTACCACTCCGAATTTTTCTTCCGGGATTTTGTTTGCTTTCCTTATGTTTCGCTCGGCAGTTTGATGACGTTACGTTACGCCCGTATAAGGAATAATATATTTTTAATGGATTTAAAACTGTAATGGCTGACATGCACACTTTAGACCCGACCATCACCCTCTGTGGTCTTAACTTTATCTCATCCATACTATATCCTTTCCACCGGGAGAATCTTTTCTTACCATCTATAGCTTTTTTACGAGGGAGTCTTCTTTTGTCGTTTCCTGTCATCTACAAGTCTTCTACGAGGGAATCTTCTTTTCCCATCATCATCAATTTTTCATTCAGCGAGTGGACATTTATCTCAACCGAAGAATCCTCTACGGTGAGGATTGACACGCCCAGGCCGTCAGAGCCTTGTGCCTGGACACCTTTACCGGAGGACCACAGCACACCTTCAAGCAACCTTTTCTTTTAATATTAATATTTTTTTTATTATGAATACTAACATTGCCTGATACTGGCAGTAATTATGTTTTGGTATAATTTAATTATTTGAATATTTACCTCTATCTAGTTGGCTGATCCCGGCACTTCTGTTTTTCTTATTTTTGCTATCAGTCCTAATTTTTCATTGTAGCGTGCTGATGTTTAGCTGAAAGCTACGTATGTTTAGGTGTGATCAGCTAACTACACGGGAGCCAGCGAAAAGAGCGTGGCAAGTTCGCAAACAAATTGAAATCCGATGGGGCCAAATCTGGCGAATAAGGCGAATGAGGAGCATAGCTGTGGTTAAGGGGGGCTTGGGGTGCTTAGCACTGCCAAAATTTACAACCCTCCACCATATCAACAAAATTTTTGGCTATATGCTGAATACGGTCTAGGGCTTAAGCACCCCTGAATCTGACTGCCTAATGATGAAGAACCAGTAATTAATGAGATTTTGCCGCGAATGTTTTAGTTGGTCAAGTTGGTTTTTTATTGTTTCTCCCTCCCTTTTTAAGGTAATTTGTATGCCATCTATAGTCGTAGATCCATGTCTCATCGATGGTAACAAATCGACAGAAAGAAGTTGAAAAGCACATAAAGATAAATGGTCTGTTTTTGAAAAGGTGGAAGGTTTATAAAATGTTCAAGAAGAACCAAAGTCTTCTCCCTTTCTGAAAAAAATAGTAATCTCAGTTCTGATTTTATAGCCATCAAGTATGTTAACGTTCTAAAAATAAACCCCACCTAATAAATATATATAAATCCCGACTTTTTTCCATTTATGCCGGTTAAACATTTTCAAGGTTTACCACTCTTATCTTAAGAGCTCTATCTCCGCCATATCGATTTGTTTTTCACCTTGTTGGTCAGCTAGGTTTGCAAGGCTGATATTTATTCAAAATATTAATATGTTTATTGCCATTTATGTGGAAAAGTTACGATTATAATGGCAATGGTTTTAGAAAATTTTTACGGGCTTAGTTTTAAAAGAACAGTACAAAATAAAATTTTGATTTATTAGAACTATTTTAGGGCTAAAAGTCTATTGAAACAGCAGTATATCTATGTACAATTATATACAACTTTCTAGATTTAACTTAAATCCATCTTCCTGCTAAGCTAGCTGTCGCTACTTTTCTAGACAAGGCTACAACGCTTACTTACTGGTTAACCATACCACGAAAATATTCAATAATTGGATCGAAGATGGCGCCTTTAATGCTGAATCTGAATCAAAAAAAACATATTGTCAGCGTAAAAATCATTAAAAAAAATTACCAAGCATCATATTAGAATACGGGAGTGTAAAAAGACTATTTCAGAACAACCTCTTTTATTTAAACCAAATACATTTTTGATGGTAATGAATAATTTATATATTCAAAATGTATACCTCTAATATGATAATAATTACAAGTTACGCAGTATGGTTGAAAAGGTATGTTCGGAAGCATTTAACTTACAACAAGCACTAATACAGATGACCCAAAAAACTCCTGCTGTTTGTTTTTTAAGGAACATAATTTTATGAAAATTTGATCAAGCGTCGTAATTAGGTCTGTACATAATTTAAACCCCTCTAGAATCTCCAACTCCACAAGAAACATACAATAAAAAATGAGGTTTTAAGAACGTACAATTTTTATAATAAAATTCAATATTCCCAGGTGTTTTCTGCTCAGTACATTTTTTTGTATTTTCAGTACTGTCTGTTATCCAATAATTGCTATTATTTTTTTTATCTGAGACGACTCACGTCTGAGGAGAAGGGAAATGTAATCCATTGACAAGGGATTTAAAGGATTGGAGGTTGGGAGGGGAAAGGAAAACATCTGCAGGCAATTTGTTCCATATTCTGGAGACCCTAGGTATGAATGAACGAGAGAAGTGGGATGTTCATGCATAGGTAACGCGCCTCTTGTTGTTCTGATAGGAACAGTCAAGGGGGGAATTCTAGCGGTTAGTACTTCAGAGCCAAATCCGTTGAAATGGGTAGAAAAGGGACAAATCCCCAACAGCGCGGCCAGTGGCAGATTTAGAGGGGCGCGCGCCCCCTCTAGAGCCTTTTACAAAAAGGATTTCAAAAGCGAATTTTATAAAAATAAATATTATAACATAAACACTAACCATTTCTACATATTCTACAAAATATTATAAACAAAAACAAACATTTTCCGTCTATGTAAGGTCTCTGAAATAAGTTATACCAAAAAATATGAATAATAGATCACTTCTAATACGTAATGTAAAAATGCAAGCCTTTTTTGGCATTTTTGATTTACATGCTCTTATAGGTTGGGAGCCGGTGACACTGAAAGTACCGTCATCGCGGAATCAAAAATTTTTTATGTAAATTGATAGTTAATAGTCATACGAACAAAATGAGCTCGGTACGCCGGGATTCATTAAGCCGAAAGTATTTTTAAAACAATTAATTATTATAAAAAAGCAAAAATGTTTTTTTACCCAGGGTGATTTCTAATTGAATGTCAATATTTAAGGGGCGATTTTTGGGTCCATTCTAAAAAGAAAACTTCATATGAACGTATGTCCTAAACGTCTTAACTTTTGAGATACAGGGTGGTAAAATTTTCAAAAATAAATAGTTTTTTATTAAAATCTGTAATACCACTTTAGATATTTTAATTAAATTTGGCATACATGTACTATGTATCAAGAGGCATTATTTAGTGTACCACAATTTTTTTTTCTTTAAACCAGTGGCGTTCGTACATAATTTCACCTGCCTATTTTGGCAGATATTGATGGTACGCGACTGATTTCTCGTAAAATTAAAATCATTCCTGAAATTCCCAATCATTTCTAAGCAAATTTGATCTCTTGCATTTTTTCAATCCGATGTACGGTTTTCGCTTAAAAAAATAAAAACCTTTTCTCTGCATGATCATAACAATATCGTTCATATAGCAGAGAAAAGGTTTTTATTTTTTTAAGCGAAAACCGTGCATCGGATTGAACAAATGCAAGAGATCAAATTTGTTTAGAAATGATTGGGAATTTCAGGAATGATTTTAATTTTACGAGAAATCAGTGGCGTACCATCAATGTCTGCCAAAATAGGCAGGTGAAATTCCGTACGAACGCCACTGGTTTAAAGAAAAAAAAATTGTGGTACACTAAATAGTGCCTCTTGATACATAGTACATGTATGCCAAATTTAATTAAAATATCTAAAGTGGTATTACAGATTTTAATAAAAAACTATTTATTTTTGAAAACTTTACCACCCTGTACCTCAAAAGTTAAGACGTTTAGGACATACGTTCATATGAAGTTTTCTTTTTAGAATGGACCCAAAAATCGCCCCTTAAATATTGACATTCAATTAGAAAACACCCTGGGTAAAAAAACATTTTTGCTTTTTTATAATAATTAATTGTTTTAAAAATACTTTCGGCTTAATGAATCCCAGCGTGCCGAGCTCATTTTGTTCGTATGACTATTAACTATCAATTTAAATAAAAAAATTTTGATTCCGCGATGACGGTACTTTCAGTGTCACCGGCTCCCGATCTATTAGATTGTTTCTGAAAACATTCCTTACATCTCACTGCGATCCTTTTAAAAATACATTTCCCTGAAATATATTTTTCAGAAAATATAGTTTTTCCAAATTTAAATTATGAACTCTACTGACTTAGAATATGTCGATGAAAAAATGACAAAAAGATCCTAAAACTAACCTAAACGAACCTTTTTTGTGTTTGATCAGGTTTACGTTTCCTTGTATTTGCTATGTAGTAAATTACTTTTAAAAAAGTTTTGATTTTTTTTTCCATTTCCCAATTTACCCCAGAATAAAAATTCACCTTTTTATACTTGACGTCTATAATTAGGCCACCACACTCTATCTCTGTGATAAATTTCAAATTTTTACGTCGAATAGTTTGAGAGAAAATCGTCTGTGACAGACGGACGGACGAACACCGAAGTGATTCCATTAAGTTTTGCTAATTTCTCACGGAACACTAAAAATACACCGTATTTTATAAAAATTACACGAAAAATTTTTTTTAATGTACTTTCTATAATTAGGCCACCACATTTATAATTTTCTTTTTAAAACAACTTGTAATTTTTTTTTAAATAACACAAATATACATATATCTGTTAATTGACGACTCAAATTAATAACGAGGCGTCCTACTATAACGGGGAATGTTTTCGTTTAGTCTTGATCTTCCATTCTCGTCTTATTTGACATCTTTGTCGCTTTCGTCGGCTGCTTCCCTGTTAAAAAGCAGCTGATTGCAGCTGGTTTCCTATTTGAGTCGCCAGTACTGTATAATTTCGTTTTGAATTTCTTCTTTTCTTGCTAGAGCATACCTACTGATTGGTACGAAGTAGACAAAGACGCCAGACTGAGACCGTTACTTTCTATTTTGAAAACTTATAAACGTTTTTTTCTCAACTCCGGTACTCTAATATTTATTTATAATTACCAATGGTTCATTTGGTTTGTTGTATATTTTTAGAATAATACATGACCACATGATACATTACATTTAAAAAAAAAAGCTGTTTTTCCGCTAAAGTGATATATACAGAGTAAAATGGCACAATAAATGCCCATGATTCCCGACAATACTTGAGCCAAGTCCTTTAAAAACGCTCCCTCGAATGCAACAAATGACATGTCCAGAAACAGCAGTATTTTTAATCGTCACGTGACCAATTTGAATCCATTTTGCACGCTGTATACATGGTATAAATATATGTACTTATTTCGGACGCGATTTGAATTGCAAAAACGGATTATCGATCCTTGATTTTAAGTCCAGTGCATCATACTGTTATGAAAATATTTCCTTTTTAGTAACTAACATTTTTTTACCTTAAGTGATATTAGCAGGCGCGGCCCGTGAATTTTTAAAGTTTTATTTCTCTGTTGCTACTTATGGGACCCATGCCAGGTTAAGGTTTTTTAATAGTGAAGCTACTAGGAATGTTTTGGTAAAGAAAAAAAGTATTTTGTAAATTGCGAAATCAAGTTGAATTTTTGAATTGACCCACCTGGGAAAAAAATTAACACGCTTAGGTATTTTATTTATCATTTTTTCTACACAAATTTTACATCATTTTGTCGACAATTCTTAATTTTAAGAGAAAAAAATGTGTTAGTAGAAAGTTATAGTCATTTGAAATTTTTTTAACCAAAATATAATTTTAAAAGAATCAACTGACTATAACTTTATACTAACACGTTTTTTTCTCTTAAAATTTAAGAATTGTCAACAAAATGATGTAAAATTTGTTTAGAAAAAATAATAAAGAAAATACCTAAGCCTGTTAATTTTTTTTCCAGGTGGGTCAATTCAAAAATTCAACTTTTTTTCGCATATTACAAAATATTTTTTTCATGACGTTATTTCTGAAGTTGCATTTTCATTTTCACATCACCATTAGATGGCCGACAATCTGAGATGGATTTTACAAAAATTGTATAAGTACAAAAGAATGACTGGTAATAAAAAATAAGTAAAGCTAGCGAAAAGCATCAGGAGAAGCAGAAAGAATTGCATAAGGTTTCTATAATGACTTAGAAAAGGCCCAAGACAGACTTACAAAAGAACGAATGTGTATGAGGGGGAAAAGAGTGCCAGAAATGGATGTAAGGACTGTCCAAGATATGTACACAGGAAGCTCAGGAAACACAGATAAGTAGTGTTTTGTTGATTGGCACTAGGTGGCATTCTTGTCGTGGACGGAATGACCCAGGAAGTAAAAGATGGAACCTCTGGTGCATGATGTTGACCAGCAGGGAAGACGTTGAAAGGAAAGTAAAGAGCTGAAGGAGATCCTAGGAAGAAGATAGAGGTTTAAAAATCAGTAGGAAGTAAACAGAGTACATGAGGTTCAATGGGGAAGGAGGAACCATAATAACGATACTAGGGGAAATGCGAAATAAGATCAATAATTTTAAATACCTAGGTTTCGCCATCACAGAAGACGGGAGAAGATTAGTCAGGAACCTCGACCTCATATAAAATTAGGAACAAGGAGTCAACTGAAGAGAGTGTTATTCATCATTACATCACTCTGGTATTAAGTATTACCCCAGATAAAACCAGACCAGATGCGAAAGACTGTCAAATATCGTGTTCAATCTCAATGACCTTGAGGCGATGGTGCAGGCGTCTGTACTATACGGCAGTTACGTTACATTTGAAGAAGACACGGCAGTGGCTGTGATTTAAATTTTAACCTCGGTCCCCGTACTACGGCCGATCGTCTCCTTGGCTCGCCGTCGCTTGAAGTACACAGGAGCTGACGCATCTGGTCTGGTTTTATCTGGGGTATTACTATGTAGGAAACAAACTTCCAACAGCAACTGCAACAGCTTCTTGAACTAATTTTATAGCAAAGCATACAGGGAACAGGGAACAATAGTTACAAAAGTCCGACTTGCTAAAACGGCAGGAAAATCAATGCTCACATTTCACATTACAACACTGTAAGGAATCAAATCCACAATGTAATCCTGCTGTTAATATTTTTAAAAACTCGACCTTGGCGATGCAGCGCTTGTTATCTGCAATTTTCATTTCTGAGAAATTTTTATCGGACACGAAAAAGAAATTAGTTGTGTTATTAAAGCTATGCAAGATACAAAAGCGCGATTTACCGAGTTAAAGCTTGATATGAGTGTTAGAAAAAGATTAATAAATAGATAAACTAAGGGGTTTATTACAGCAGGTCCTGTTACGAGGATAGATGACCAAAATTATTGAATATTTTAGCTGTCAATTTAGTAATCTCCAAAATTAAAGCCTGTGGCATACAATTCTTTGATCCTCGTACTGAGGAAGAACTCCATTACAACGTATATAGAAGTTATTAAAATCAGTTTGTAACACGTTTGGTACTTAGTCCTCTTGTTTTTCGTTTTTTTTTTTGGATAAAAATGGAAAGTTCATTCAGCTGTGAATTCTCAAATATAATAGAAAAAATACGGAAAAACAGAAATTTATCCATGATAGACAGTAATTCAAGACTTCGTAATCAAGTATCCACATATTTTCTCAAGTTTGTTATTGTGTTAAGGTCCTGTTAAAAAAAGGAATTGACAACCAATGTTTTTCTATGGCGGGTATTAGACTATAAAAGATGTTTGACAAATATATTGTATAAAATATTTTGTAGCATTTCTTTGATGATATTTCTTTTACAAAAGTTTCTGAGGAGTATTACACTGTTAAAGAACTTTGTCAATTTTTAAGGGAATTTCGATACTAATAATTTTGTTAAAAAATGAATGAAAGACGTGCATTAGCTTGTGTAGTTGCGATGAGTGCTGCCGTCGCGCCTCGGCGTCGTTACAATGCGTTTATTGTTAAAAAAGAAAAAAAGAACCGGCCTAGTTTGGGTAAGGCCCTGGATGGCAAGGCGTAATTTACTAGGTATCTACCATAATCTACTTCAAGAGTTACAATCTGAAGATATTACGAGTCACAGAAACTATTTAAGAATGGAAGAGGAAACGTTTAAGTTTATTGTTTCGAAGATAACACCATTTATATCCCGACAGAATACATACACATCCCATCAGCGTTGAGGAACGCCTTATGGCTACCCTTCGATTTCTGGCAACAGGAGAGACTTATGCCAGCCTACAGTACAGCAGTACTGTTTTGAAACTGTAAAACCTTTTATCAAAGATAATCGCCTGTTGTTATTTTTTATAAAATATCTTTTATAAAATGAATATTTTATAAAAGGTGGGTTATTACACTGTTAAATCTTTTATAAAAGATATTTGTCAAATATCTTTTATAGGTCCGCAATATTGGATTTAGAAAAATGTAATGTATACGATATTGCATTGTCACAGGACTTATACACGTGAGCAAAATTTCAAATCTCTAGCTAATTAGAACTAGTCGAAATTTTTATTGCAATATTTGACCTAAACATACTAACAAACATACATACATACAAACTAACAGGTGAAGTTAAGTAAAAGCTTGTAAAAATGTTTTTAAAAAAGGTCAAAAAAATTGAAATTTTTTGCAGCAATTCAGTTTTTATAAATTTCTGGACATAATCTTTTACAAATCCCTAATACGTCATATATTTTTGAAATCTACAGAAAATTTTCTGTGGGAGTAAGCAATATTTACGGGAATTCTCTTCAGATTAGAAAATAGAGTTGATTACATACAAGTTTTTGAAACCGAAGGTTATAGAAATGTATAGAAAGTTTTCTACCTTAATTCTATTTTTATTACTTTCGGCACAGAATCTTTCTCGATTGGTAAAAGTTAACCCCTGACAGTAACATATCATAAGCCGGTACTGGGACTGTACTTATAATTCTTATAAACATCAGAGCAATTAAAAACCTCTTCGCTTCTGTTCACTTCAGAAGTGTGTTCACGTGACCCTCGACGGTCATTCCCGCGGTGCCGACAATTCTTAAGATATAAATTACTGGCATCACGCCATGACAATTAGTTTGATTACAGAGTGGATAAAAATAATGAGAAGAATTTTAAGCTGAGATTTTATAAAGAACTGTTGTTTTGGGTGGAAAATGATTAAATTTTTAAATATTTCTTTGCAGTGTAAGGATAACAATAATTTAAAGGATTTTATACAGTACAAAAACGTATTTTAGCATAAACTTACAAAAGCAATAACAATAAACAGACACAGAATAGATACACACCCACGATGCGTGTATTTGTTCACCGCCGTGATATGCTGTGTTGGTAAAATAATCATGTTTTATGGACTGTAATAATTATTCGTTTATTCAAATAACTATTTTATATTAGTGAGTTTGTGCTCAGGTTTAGTGGTAATCTTAATTGATCATTACATCGGATCCCTTACTAGCTTTTCACTGAAAAATAATCAATAAAAAAGAAAAACGTTTAGCTAATGACAGTACTATTAAAGAATACATTGCGTTTACAGAAGATACTGATCCTTGGTCAGCATATAATATCACGACTACTCTTGAAGATAGCGAAGCAAGTGAAAGTGACTCAGGGACAGAATAAGTTACACATTACAACTACATAACATACTAGTTTTTCCTTGAATTAGGTTCCTATTCCGATTATTTTCATTAATTCACTATTACAGTTGATAATATTATTTATTTTAAGTATTATTTCTACTGCTAATTTGTTGTTCTGGACACATAAGGTCAAATCCATTTTTTTTTAATCTTACAATGGAAAATAAATATATTTTGTTTTACATATAGACAAATTCGCCGCACTGTGCGCCGATTAGACAGAAAGCTTCATATCCAGATATTCAGTTCGTTTGGAAGAACGGCTGTTATTCTTGAAAATGATAGATATATTTAGAAAGTTGTAAGTACCCCTTAAGATTTGTATATTGGCGAAATTACGCTAATCTTTAGCAAAAACTCTTTATTATCTGCATCCATAAAAATATCTAGTTACGGTTACGTGTAGTAGAGCACTTAGTTTTTATTTACGTCGCCCCACTCGTCGTTCCAAATGAAGAACTGCTTTGCAGTAAATTTATGCCTGTTTAATATTAATTGTTATGGAACGTAGTACGAAGCAAGTGATTTTTGCGTAGGTTTGCGATATTGCATTTTTATTACTATACTGAAAAATTAATTTCTTCTTGTGTATTTTCATTTTTGATGCAATTTTTTAGACATATTAGGATAAAAATGGCAAGGCGACGATTTTTAGACGTTTGACATACACCTGTATATTACTACACAATCTTACGTCACGCATTTTGCTGAAAACTTCTGCCTGAGAATGATTGCATCTGTGTTGGAAACTGGGAGTCTTGCCCTTCAATTTGAGTCTCTCTAGCACGTACTTTTCGGAAGTTATGAGGGACCAGAGTACCAAAAGCGCGGTTTTTCGCCTGTTCTTCTTCATTTTTCTTATGAACGTGATACGAAGATTTTATGACCAAATTCGTAATCAGCAACCAAGAATCTAGTTGGAATAACATCTCCGATTTAAACCCTTTGCAGATGCAGATTACTAATCCACTATAAAAATCAAGAAAGGGCAAATATCATTTTGCCAACATGTGACAAAATTCTTAGAACTTTAGAAGAAAACATGTTTTCCATGCCGTTTTATTTTGGTTGCGTGGGTGCTAATAACATGCCACTATACGTATTAAAATTTAATCGGGAAAGGAAAAACTTTTGTAAATAGAATGTGTTAAAGAGGGACGATTTTTAAATTCTAATGACTTTGTACTTGTTAGGTAAAAACCGAATTTTGTTTATCTTTTCCTGAATGAAGACTCCCAAGGGCCCCTTATTTCTCGAGCGTCCAGGCGACAGAGTTTTGCGGGTTCACTGTTACACTGCTGGCATTTTTCAACTTAATTTGTCCCACACTATAGATGCATCAAAGTTTTTGTGATTGTAAACACACCCTAAATTTTCCCTCGCCCAACAAAACAACCAATTTTCGTTCTTTACACCACTTTGCACCTTTGTACGCCGCCTTCTATTGACAATTTCGCGAATAGATCATTTATGGGTTATTAATGATTTTGGGGACATGGTGATGGGTGAATCCAAGAATATATGTCAAAGTCCTTTGTAAAATAAATAGGCTACGCGGAATAATATTGTGTTTTCGTTTTAAAGTAAATAGAAATCATTACTACTATACCTAAGGCGTAATTTTTCTTTTTCAAATCGAATATTGATGGCTTTTCGTGCAAATTGAATTTTAAGTAGTAGATAGTGTAAAGAAATGTAAGCTAAATCGTATTTCTACCTCAAATTTTTTCTATAGCTGATAAAAAGTTTAATAGTCTAGGAACATTCATTGTATTCTTGAAAAATTGTGTTTAAAAAACTGAATAAGGAATTTTCTTGAAAAGGTGGTGGTTTTTTTAAGAAAGGCCTATCTCACAGTTCGCTAAAGATGGAGATATTAAATTCAATCTAGGCAAACACGTCCATGGATGAATTAGAAAGGATTCCCTGTTCCGTATACTGTGAGCGTATCGAACGTGAAGCCTGTTTATTTGTTGTTTGTTATGAAAACATTTACCCTAGAGGTCTAGTTTACGAACTTTAAGGAAATATGTAATTGAATCAAGAATGGTAGTAGAAAGAGATAAAATAGCATTGGAGTGTTGCTGTCTCTGCTGGTTGCTTAGGAAATACGTCTGAGTACTCGGTTACACGTAGGTCTTTGTCTAACGAACTAGAAAAGAAAAAATGCGATTTATAGATTTATAAATGACTCGGAGCGACTTTAAATAAACCTTTAGAAATAATATAACCTATAAATAATAAAACCTTTTTAACTTAAATTTATTATTATTTGGAAGAAAAATAAAATATTTTAGACCTTTTATTAGTTTTGGTAAATATTGTGATGCTTCTAATGTATATTTTGTACAAAAATACAGGGTAAAATAAGATGTGGCCAATGTTTACAAATTGTGTTTACAGTGTCGCTTAGAATGGATTGTTTTGGCTTAAAAGAATGTTAAATCATCCCGTATCCATTCTTAATAAATCCATTATCCATTCCATCCATCCATTATAATTTAACTCCTCACGAGGTAGAAAGACCTGCTCATATATCAAAAATTTTAAAAGTGTGAGATGTTAAGCTTAGCATAAGCAAAAATTGTGTTTTAAAACAAGGTATTTTCTAAAAATTATTTTTTGATGTATGCGATGGAAAAAAGGGGATTTTTCGAAATTCATCCCTTAAAGGAGTGTAAAGTTTTTTAAAAAAGCCTATATCTCACAGTTTGCTAAAGATGGAGATATTAAATTCAACCTAAGCAAACACGTGAATGTCCTTTTTTATAATTTAATCCCTATATCTCACAAAAAGCTGAATGTGGGGACGTTAAAATTAGGACAGAAACTCCTCATAAGAAATAAACAAAACGTGTATGTGCGTCTTTTTTAAATTCAACCCTTAAAGGGATGAAAAGGGTGTGCGAAATTTTTTAAAGAAATGCTTATATCTCAAAAATTTCAAAAGTGTGAGATGTTAAGCTTAGCATAAGCAAAAATTGTGTTTTAAAACAAGGTATTTGTCCCTTTTTTATAATTTAACCCCTAAAGGGGTAGAAAGAAAAGCCTATATCTCACAAAAAGCTGGAGAAGGAGGAGACGATAAATTCAGCATTGAAACTCCCCAAAAATAGCAAAACGTATCTGTGCGTTTTTTCTCTGAAACCCAACCCTTAAAGGGATGAAAACGGGGTGCGAAAATTTTTAAAGAAATACTTGAATCTCAAAAATTTCAAAAGTGTGAGAAGTTAACCTTGGCATATAAAGTTCTTATTGGAAATAAGTAGCGTTTTACAAAATTTAATCCATATGGGGGTGAATTTTAAAAAAAATGCCGATATCTCACAAATCCCTGATATACGAGGTATCAAATTCAGCATGTAAACTTCTTTCTTCTCAGTCTATAACGCCCAAATCAGGGTTAGTGGACCAACTAACTGAACCACCGAGAGAATCTCGTTTTAATCAGATTCGTTCAAAAAGTGTTGTGCGTGTCCAGAAACGGTATAAGTAAGCGAGCCACTTTGCGATCAGCGCGTGCAAAGGTCAGTTTGTTCCTAACAATTTTTTATCAACGTAAATATTACGTTGATTTTACCTAAATTTTTGCCTGCTATATGTATTATTATAATGCCTTGAGCTTTAAATAGCCTTAAATTGAATTCCTTTTGTTTGGCAGTAAATTATACGAGATGCTAATTAATTGCAATATAGAATTTTTATCTGTAAGCACTGATATAACATTTATTTCTTGCCATTATAGTTACTGCTACATAAGCTCTTTCACTAAACCTGAATGATATAATTTTAAATTAGGATATGATGTAGGGTTAGGTATTGATTATACAGCGTGTCCGAAAAGTCTTAGTCTGGGCAAATATCTTTGCTCCGGTTGGGTTGGAGAAATTATTTATCGCAAAATAATTGAAAATTCTAGTTCGTATCACTGATTTAAAAAAAAATCAATGGCCCGATAAGATGTCCGCCGTAAGATTAATTTAAAAATTAAAAGGACCTTACACTATGCGGATTATTATCCTAATAATATTGCTAAAATTTTATTTAAATATTTTAAATCGTTTAAAAGTCAATTTTTGCAGAGATCTTACTGAATATTTTAATTTCTTAACCACCGCCACTCGACATCAACCCGAACTCGTGCGCTCGTTTCACATTCGCCTTCGGCAAAACCTTCGGCCGAAGCCGAATATTTAGCCTAAGGAGGGATTTTTGGCCGAAGGTGGCCGAAGCCGAAGGTTCGGTCGGGCTCTACATATAACCCTCTTCACATGCGGCTTGATACTTGTCCGCTTTTATTGATATAAACTTTATTACTTTCTTGCTTACATACCTGACGTTCTAATCTTTCCAATCAGAAAAACTTATTTAATATTCAATTAGGTAATAAAAACCAATTACATAATCAAAAAATCTAAAAGTCTTCATAAATCCCTGCTCTATATCTCATTTTCTAATTAATTTTTACCCCCAAAATTAACGAATTAATGGCGGCCTTGAACTACATATACCGACCCCACTTCCTGTAAAACAGTTCTTTTCTCGGTTCTTTTATTTCGGAAAATGCGATGTTTACTCCTTATAATATTTTTAGCCTTAATTATTGAGTTAGTAATTAGAATGAACAAGCTTAAAATTAATTTAAAATACCTGCACTACTATTCTATTCATTTAATAAAACCCTTGTTGGATTTACTTCAGTTGGAAAAATACTAAGACCAAACTACTAAAAAAATCACTTACCCAGGTCTTTCATTTACTCCATTTGAAATACTAAAATGGGGCCCAACATTCCCACTCTGCACCTCCACGTCAGAAGGCTTCTCCCGGACCAATATTCTGATAGGCTTGACATCGGCTGCTATCACAGTCCTGGCTTCCCTTATCCTGTCATTCGCTGACAGTTTGTTGATCGGCGTATCGCCCAGACTTGAGTCCATCGATCCTAATAGCTTATTCATGTTGTTCTGTACTTCTCGTTCTATTGCTCGCGCGTTGCCTAGGCCGACAGTGGTCACGTGATTGTTCGAGTGATTGTTAGAGACGTGATTCGTGCTGTTATTGATAGTGTTAGGAAAAGGTGAGGCAACTTTGGGATTATTTTGAGTCTCCGTGCTTTTTGTGGCAGGTTCGGTGCTAGAAGAATTTGTATTTACATTGTTGGGACTCACTTTGACAGTCCTTGCAGCTGTAGGACTTTGAATATTAGTTTTCCCATCAGTTTTTGTAGCTGCTACACCCTCACTGGTCGAATTACTTGACGCATTATCAATTTTCTTGTTTTGGTCCTCTTTTGATTCTACTTTTTCACTATTCTTGGGACTAGCCTTTTCAGTGCCATCCATATTTTCGTAGATTCCTCCTTTTTTCTCATTACACTCACTTCTTACAGATACTACAGCACCCGCGGCTGAACTAAGTCTGCTTTGCAGCCCACTATCTTTGATCAATGTCTGACTGTTCAGAACTGTGTCATTCATTTTATTCAGTGCCTGGCTTACACTAGTCGCGCTCAAAACTCTACCATCAATAATAGGCGACATCGCTTTAGTCCGACCAAGTTTTGGAGTGTCAATCTTTAGAGGTTTAGTAACTGTTGTGGTTGTGCTTGATACTACATCCATAGTTGAAGGAATAGCATTCTCTTCCAGGTCCAGATCTGTTAAATCTAGCTTGCTTCCTCGGATCGAAGACTTTTTCCCACTGTTCCCCGTTTGTGAAACATCTGTAGACACCTCATTTTCTTTAGGAGTAGATTTTTGGGCACTTGGGGTACTAGGTTCCTTCTTATTAACACTGGTAGGCGTCGAGATTTTTGAGGCACCTGGTTTACTATCGTTCGTTTTCGCGACACTACTAGAGTTTTTAGCGACACTAGGAGAGTTGGGAACATTTTTCGTATTAACTTTAGGACCGAAAGTTTTTGCAGAAACTGTTTTCGGCTTACGCGTGTCCACAGGCTCCGCACTTAAACTACTATCACTAGTATAATTTGGTTTTTTGTTAGACATAAAGGTTTTTGGAAGTAAATTTGGTCTCGAAGAAGTCCGACCGAATGAGTTTTTGCGAGTTAACACTTTCTTTTTTGGAAATTCGCTGTCCTCAGATAAATCGCTCGACGTCGGTGGTACAGTGGGTTTTGGCGGTACCTTAGGTTTACTGTTGAAACTATTGATTCTTGATTGAACATGTTCATATTTTTTAACAGGTATCTTTGTAGGCAAAGCAACAGGACTCTGATCTCTACTGTGACTCAGATTCGTCCTAGACTGGCTTCTAGATGGACCTCTACTTTGTTCTCTAGTAGGAGACGTGAGCCTACTAGGAGGAGTACTTTTACTTTTCGTAGGGATTCGCGAAGGGGAAGACAATGACTGGCTAGGTTCAGGACTTGAACCTTGAATTGGAGACAGCTCTTTAAAAGCTAACGGTCCTTTGAGTTTCTTTCTCGGGCTTGGAGGAGGCCGCCTACGAACATTCTTCTCTTCTAGGCTGGTAAGACTTTGGCTAGACTGTCTATTAAGACCCCGGAAGTTGACGTGCGACACTCTCTCCCCGAATACTGCAGCAGTAGCGGGTTTTCTGTAGGTTTTATTTCCAGCAGCAGGTTTCGGGATCCTTGACGTGCCAACAATCGCTCCAGGTCTAGGACTAATAGCTCTAGGATCGTCGGGTGGGGTTGGTGATATACTAGGACTAGCATGGCGCGAGCCGATGGGATTAAAGCCATGCCCTTTGAAGGGGCTTACACGACCCGACGGTGACGAACTTCTGGAGTTTGAGTTGCTCGTAGTTGGTTCGCCAATGATTGCGAATGACTTGTGCTTCTGGCGGTGTGTAGATGGAGTTAACCTGTAGAAGAAAAATAGGTTAAAGTTTTTGTTTTTGTGGATGTTTGTGGACTACACGAAAATCCATTAGTGTGAAAATTAAGTCTTACTTTAGTAATATGTGATGTTAGTAAGTGCTGGTTATTGTATTAATTTTTAAGTTAAGACAGAAACTTTATGTATGAGAGTTAATGATTTGAGGAATTAAAAATTATTTAAAAAATTCATGGACCTCTATAATCAATTTTGGCAAGGTTTTATTTATTTGTTATATAGAATGGAAAGATGTGGCGCAAACTCATGCAGAATTGAATAAATGGTTAGTGGGAATGTTTTAAGATGATATGTTGGCTGTAACGTTTACCTCTCTTTGTCCCGGCTGTTTGAAAAAGGGAAAAAAATTGTATTTTTGTGTAAAATTATCAAAAAAAGGTAAAAAATATAAAAAACTGTTTGGAGTCAAAGAAGATCATATAGCTGAAAATATAATATAACCCTAACAATAAAAAATATATGCACCTGTAAGGAGGTGGAGCTGGAGGTGGATCGGGTAGTCTTTCTGGATCCAAAGGGAGTACAGTAAATGCCCCCGGACCCAAGTAGTTCATATCCAGGTCGACCTAAGGTAAAAAAAAAATTGTTAAAATCAATACCAACAGCAAGAACCAGACAAGATTTTTTACACGCAGGTTTTAGAATCACCGATAGCGGGAGTACTTTTATAATTTTTTAATGACGTACTGCATTTTGATATAATTTTATTTAAAGGAATTGCACTTTTTAGAAACTATATTTTACTTGCCTCGAAGTTTTTCCCTGCCCGCGGGTGGGCTCGATGTTCTGGTGTCCTCATTTTTCTGATGAAATGAGTTCAGGAGTACACAGTTAGTAATTTCGGCATTGTTACAAGTTCTCGCCATCCGATTTTCAAATGTTGCTATCTTTTACTATGAGGTGGCCTTATGATCTTCCATTTCTAAAAAAAAATAGTAATTTAATAAAAAAAAGTAAAAAACTTGGCGATTTTTTATAAATAAGAACATCATTTTCATTTAAATTCAATATAAAATTATATTAAAAGGTACAGGTTGTCTTAAATTCAAGCCTCTTCCTTTCGGATCTTATAAAGTAAAAAATACCAAATAAAAACTTAAACTGAAAACTGAAACCTTTCGGATAGTTTCGAAAACACTGACTTTTTCCGGTGTGAATCATCATTCAGCATCAAATCATAACTGACCTGACTGAGACCTCTTATAGTTTCTGAGATCTTAATTATGAGGCTAGAATTTGGGACACCTGGTACGGCAGTCTAGTTAAATTAGTTTGGATAACACTGTAAGTAGGATATAAATAAGCTTTGAAGAGACCGATTTATTTTGGTTCTTGTATTGTTTTAGCTTCTATAAATATGGATCTTACCCTCAGAATATGTAGCCGAGAACAGATAAAACTATTTATTAGAAAATCATTCTATTGCCACGTGCCAACATCTAAGAAAATAGGCAATATGCATATAATCCAAATAAACCTGAAATATTTTTTTCATATTCTCTACGTAAATTAAATATGTGTCTATGGCGGTTGCCGTTTATTTTGGTTTTCCTTGCGAAGTACAAAGATGTCAGTACAAATAAAAAAAGAGTTTGTTCGGGACACTTGCAGTGGCATTTTTGCATATTTGCACAATACAATACTTATAGAATAGTTTTTGAGAAATTTCGTTGTTTAATAAAAAGAATCACACATAGATTACACTATAATCAATAAACAAGCTCTACGCAAACAAATATATCTATTTACATCAAGGATAAACGATTCCGGTTGGGTATGGTGAGTTTTTTTTATCTGAGACAGCCTACGTAGACTTAAAACCTAAGTACTAACGTACCGTGGGCGTCTGAAGAGAAGGAAAATGGAGAGCAGAGTATAGGCAACTCAATATACACTCAATGATGTTAAAAAAATTCTACTAATTTTTGAAAGGCGCCTAACTAGTTGTTGTGAACCATAGGCATGATCATGTACATGTCAACAATTCCCAACAAAATAACAAAAAAGATTTAATTTAATTTAAGCACAAACGATCTTAGTATTTTCTTCAAAATAATATATTTAGGTTTGTAATGACAGTAATGAGTAATGACTTACTGAAACCATTTATGTAATAAAAAATACGTGCATATACATTATTACGCGAATAGGAGAAAGAAAGATGGTAATATGTTGGGGATGACAAGTATTACTATCGTCGTTCGGATGGCGCACATCTCGTACAACGTTATATGGGGTTGCCAAAAAATGTCAATGTTGGAAAAAACGAATCTTTATGACAAAACCTTATTAAATGGAAGCATGCTGGTTAAATTTTGCCCATTTTGGCAATGCTGCTATTAAGTATTCATTTAATATATCCCACTCCTGGGGCAGCGACTGTGAGTTATTGTTGGCACTATAACAGACGTAAATAAATCTATCTATTTTTTGCTAAATAATCTAAGATCTAACCACTAAAAATTCTGTATAAAAATAGAGACGAACCAGCCTATTAAAATCCTCTTTTTATGTCATAAATATCTGTTAAGAAAGATATTAGAAAACACAGGAAGCAGCTATCGGAAAACTCAATCTTTCGATGTCTGTTTCGAGTTTAAAAATATCTGAAGAATGATATAAAGCACATCAAATTAAGAAGTGTTTGACGTCGTTTCCCTAATTGCTAGACAAAATAGGAACGTTCAGTTGGCAGGTATTTGGTACTATTTTAAAGAATAGACCTTACCCAAGAGAAGTCTTCTCAGATATGATATTTTTCGAGATATTAACCAAACATATGTTTTTTCAATGGAACATTGAATCATTTAATGTCACCTGACGAGAGCTTTTCAAAAATATATAACACTTTACAGTTATTTTTTATTTCTAGCCCTTAAATCGAACTATTTAATTTTAAACTTTAATTTTGCGTAGGTGGCCGTGTTTAGCCGTATTTAACGTGAATTCAAGTATTTAGATTTAAAAAAAAAACTGGTTAAGTCCTGCATTTTCACAAAACTATCTAGATATATAGATAATTCCAACTAGAACTAAAACTGCCTAGTTTTTAATTACTTGAAAATTAAATTAGTTTAGTCTTCAATTATAGCAAATAAAAGTCAAATTTTAAAACAAAACATACAAAACTTTAGGCAACGAAAAGAATTATTCTATTTGATTCGTTCTTTTGAAACTAACAAATGACATATTAAAGCCTCTAAATATATTGCTCAAATTGCAAATCATTATGTTCAATGCATTAATGACACACTTTTCTTATTGTGCGTAAGGCATTTATTAATATTAATGGGCGGCCTTGCAAATTTCTAAATTATTACTCAGTTGCGTTGCATTGTTCGATGTTGAGTACAATATATTTTATTTTCAAAATACCCCCAAAAGAAAAAATCAAGAACTGATAAATCTGGTGACCTTGGGGGCTACCTCATGGGTCCCAATCCAACGACCTGGAAAATTGTTATCTCAATATGGTCTTATTATTTGTGCATTATGTGCAGGGGCACCGTCTTCCTGGATACATAACTGATTTAATTGGGCTAAAGGCATATCGTCACATAGTTCAGCTAACATATTTTCCAGTATACTTAGGTATCTATGTGCTGCCAGACTTCCTTCATATATGTGGAATTTGAATTTAGATCCTAGAATGAAACACGCCACGCTGAAGCCAAATCAACCCTGTTGCTCTCTAGGATAAATCATAATCTTAACTTTCTCTAGACCAATATCTGCTATTTTGTCTTAATAAAAGCCTCCTCCGACCATATAACATTTTTGGAACAACTTAAGTCGATATTTAAGTTTTGGAGGTACCAAAGAAAAATGTAAACGTAGCTGTGCTTCTCCAGGATGCAAATTATGAACTTATTTAAATTTATATGGCTTTATTTTATGTTTATGCAGTATTTCTTGGGCCTTGGTTTCTTGCACTCCTACTTATTCTTTAATCTTTCTGCAGGAAGTTATAGGGGTGTTTTCTACACTTGCTAAAATATTAATTTATTCGACTTCCTGTTGAGGTTTGTTATAATTTTTTTTTTCGATATCATAGATACTTTTCGTTATAGGTAAAATTATCATTTACTGCCATATTGTTATATAAAATTGATAAATACCGGATTAAAGGTAAGTAATATAAAACTAATAGGTAATGACAACAACTGACAGCCATGTCTTATTCTTTAGCTTCTAGTCTTCCTGTCTCGGCCAAGTATGCAAAATTAAAGTTTAAAATTAAATAGTTTGATTTAAGCGCTAAGAATAAAAAAATACTAGTGACATATATTTTTGAAAAGTTCTCGTCAGGGGAAATTTAATGATTAAGAAACATACAGGGTATTCTATTGAAAAGACATGTTTGGTTAATACCTCGAAAAATATCATATCTGATGAAAATCTAACCACGCCACTCGATTCTATGTAGAAAACTCTAATGGAATCTATTTTTACGGTTACAAGATAACTGAACTATGAGGGGGGACCGAAAATGAAAAAAAAAAATCGTCCTATATGTCAAAAACGAAGAGGGCTATGAAAAATATTTTTGTGCCATCTTTCGTTTCGTCAAAAAGTAGCAACACCTCGCGAAAACCGCAACTCTCTATTATTTATCTAATAACAACCGAGATACTCTGCAATTACAACGAAATCCGGACACCCTGTACAATTTAATTTTGAGTCAATTGGCATATAAAACAACATTTTATGTGTCCTATTCTGTACATTTATAAAAAATATATTTTTTTATAATTTAAAATTTTAAGGGTAATTAAGTATATAGTAATATGTTAATTTGTGTTAATTAGATCTGGTACAAATTGCAACATTTAGCTTTTAATGAATTTTATGAAGCGTCATATTTTTTTATTGTTTACTTTAATTGCAAAATCGAAGGAAGAACCCCCTTAATTGCTTTTGGATCTATGGTTAATAGATGTTCGTATATATCCAAAAAACATTTTTAAACAAATATTTTGCTGTTTTCTTTGTTAGGCCGGCAACTTTTCCTCCCTTTTTCATTGTTGTCTACATATATTGTAATTTTTTTAAAATCATCTCGCGAAAAATCCACAAACAGAATGATAATAATTTGTCATACACTCATACTTGTCAATGTACACGTACCATTGATTGTCAAATCAGATCGGTCTTAGCAACAGAGGATGTGACCATTAGATTTTATTTACTGAAGTAGAAAAATACATTTTTATAAGATGTTGGATATAATTGCTTAAAATCATGCAATTTTTCCCATCCACTGAATAATATGAATATAAGAAAGCAAACAAAGAAGGTAATATGCTGTTACGAATGTATATCACCAATTCGTAGCGTAAAATAGTGTTAAACAATGGCAAACAATTATTTATGAAATTTCTTTATCAAGAATTTTTGTAAAGGCAGTTTTGTCGAATAATTAGGTAAGCAATGGTTGGACATGGTGTAGTTTCTCTTAATTGTATATTTTCATTTTTAAAGAAAGCATGTGCTTTGAAGTGTACGTGCTTATCAACTAGAATTAATGCTAATTTTTGATTAGTAATATCCCATAAATTATATAGATATGATGGTTTCTTATTATATAGGGTATTTTATTATATCTGTTCAGGCCTGTTAGTGGTGGGATCGACTTAAAAATTTGTAATAAGTAGCGTAGTGAAAAACTAAGTGCTTTGATGAGACCATATAATTTTACTAAAAAAACTAAATATAATCAGGAGCATACTGGCAAGTTTTGAAGTATATGGTTCCAAAGTAATCACCAAAAAAAAATAGCTCTCAAATGACTTCAAGCATCCATAACACTGGATGTTGAATATGACTCAACGGAGGGTTTCTTTTGAGGTCGCCATACAAATCTGTCACAATTTACCACCATTTACACACACTTGGCTATAAAGTTTCCGGTAGTTGTAAAACAATAGTAGGTATTAATTTCGTTTGAAATAGACGGAATGAGAACTAGATCGGAACAGATGATTATAAAGCAATTTTTAGAATAAGAAACTTTTGCCTACGAAATCAAACTTAACATCTTTACTGACAGTAACAGAGTAAATGGGATGTGTCTGTACAGTCAGTCATTATTTTTTCACATACGTCGGTGTCAAAACGATAGTTTTCAGGATGTTCGTTTGCCTGTTTATTTGTCTGCTTGCTTGGGTTTGCTTGGTATGTATGCACCAGTTGGTGTTCAAACCGACTAGGATTACAAATAATTCTAAGACGCTAATTGATATTATTATATCATTTTCAAATCAGATTTTACAAAGCATATGTAATATAGATATGGATGGCCTGTCTGATCATCGCCTGATCGAATGCACCTTAAAAATAGAAAAGACCAAACCAAAAATTAAGATTTCTACCTACCGTGATTACAGCAAATTTGATTACAATCTCTTTTGCTTGATTTGTATAGAATAGATTGGAACGAAATGTTTGTATTGAATGAGGTGGATGAGATGCTTGAATTTTTTAATAACCGTGTTGAGTGGTTGCTTGACAGGCATGCGCCTCTTAAACCCTCTAAATTTACGAAACCACTAGCGCCGTGGTTAACAGATAATCTTTGATATATGATCAGGCTTAGAAAGAGAGCATTTACTAAGTTTAGACCATAGGTTCTCAACCTTATTTTGCTCACCGCCCACTTTGAGAATAGGTTTTTTTTTTAGAGCCCCCTATCTATATTTTTTAATCTGCCCACGCCCCCTCTGCGCCATCTCAATGTCCCCTAATTTTCTCTGGGTCTTCTACTGCCCCCCCCCCGAAAGTCTCAAACGCCCACAATGGGGCGTTATCGCCCACGTTGAGAACCTATGGTTTAGACAAACCAAAACAGTAGCAGCGAGCCATGAATATAAATAATTGCGAAATTACATAACAGCTGCAGTTAAAAATGAGAAAAAAGCTTATCTCAATCACAAGTTTAGTGTGGATCCCAAGAATTTTTGGCAAGCATTAAAATAACTCAACATTAACTCTTCGTCATGACGTTTTGATACTTCCGGGCTGGACTGTGGACGTCTAAATACATTTTTTGTTAACAGTGTGCCAATGCTAGCAATAGTAATTTAATTCAGAATCACTATGCTAACAAAATACAGGATGGTGTGGCCAGTCTTTATCGCTTTACGGAGGTAACAGAAGAACAAATTTCAAAAATAATATATTCCATTAAATCAAAATAAATGAGGATTGATGGATTCAATCTCAAAACAGTTTTATTGATCCCTTACCTAATTCCTCATATAAGTTTCCTAATTAATTACTGCACATCCACTAATCCAATATAATCCCAGTCCCAAAAACCCAATAATCCCTCCCAAATGTCGTACTTGCGGGCCCGTTAGTATTCTTTGCACTCTCTCCAAGGTTTTTGAGAAATTTATGTTTGAGCAGCTGTCTGCTCATATTATCGAAAGTAAGGTGTTACCTTCTACCCAATCTGGCTTCCGGCTAGCCCATAGCACAAGTACTGCTCTTTTGAGAGTTGCTGATATGTTTCGAAGCGTTGAAAACAACAATTGTTGTTGCTTGATTCTTCTGGATTATAGCACTGATATGACACTATAAGCCACTCCATTCTATTAAAAAAGTTGGCCTATTTCGGTCTTAGACAATCCGCTATTGACTTATGGAATGTTATTTAAGTGGGAGAAGCCAGAGAGTTTTATTAGAGTCTCAGTTCACGTTAAATTTTCTGTTAACAAATAATGGAATTCCGCAAGAAAGTATTTTGGACCCTCTTTTGTTTTCAATTTACACGGCTGATTTTCTAAAACAGCTAAATTGTAGTACTCATCAGTTCGCGGATGACTTTATCCCTTTTCCACCGACACTTTCACGGATTTTGCTCTGAAGAACTAGTCGCTATAATTCGCCCCCTCACTGTTCCTAACAGAACAACAAGAGGCGCGTTGCGTATGCATCCCTTCACTGTCCAGCTACAAAAACCTAGAACATCCCATTTCTCTCGCTTATTCATACCTAGGGTCTCCAGATTATGGAACGAATTACCTGCAGATGTTTTCCCTTCCCTCCCAACCTCCAATCCTTTAAATCCCCCTTCCCTTTAGACGCCCACGGTACTCTGTCTCTGATAAAAAAAATTACATGTATTAACATGCACAAAAACTTGACAAAACGTAATTCATCTAAATTTAAACCAGGCGAATCTTTTAGAGAAATCTCGGGTAAGAAGTCATCCTTCGTATATAAATAGCTTATGGAGATGTTCCCTGTTATCGTATAACGGCAATTCGAATTGCGCTATATATCTCTAACAATCTAATAATTAGACGATTAGTTAACTAGCACTAATTAGTTTCGGAATCTTGAGCGTAAAAATCGAGCTCTTTCCTAAGCCGCTGCAATTAAAATTTCATACGTATCCTCTTTTAAAGAAGGCAAATATTGATCAACTTTTAAACACAGTGTGCAAAAAAATGTTTTAGTACTGACAAGGAATGTTTATAATTTGCGTAACTTTTGTAGCATTTTATAATTCGAATTTAATTTTATTTTGAAACTTTTCTCGTAGTGATTAAGTGTATTTAAATATAACGATGAACTAAAACAGAAATAATAGTAAAACCCAAAAATTATTGTGGAATAATATCTTCAGCGTTCTCTTAATATTTCTGTGTAATAGTTCAGTATAAATTTACAACTAGAGGAGGCAAGTTAGATCTGGAGAGTCGAAATAAGCAAAAAAAGTATGCAATGGCTGAAACGAATTGGAATGGGTCCCTAAAGGTATCCCGATGAACGTATGAAACTCTTTATAAAAATATCTTGTTTCTAATTTTTTTTATTAACAATTTATTGCAAAAAAGTTTTTTTAATATCTTGTTTCGGTTTTTCCGTCATTTCTCAGTTATTTATTAAAATAGCGGAACGCCATTGGTTGGCACCATCGGAAAGGTGAGTATTTCCGATATTTTTGTTTAAGTGTGAAATTTTCCACTTTGAGATTCAAGCTCTGTATTTATAAATAAATTTTAAAAAATTAAAAAGTAAGTATTGTAATCTCTTCCTAAGGCGACTATCACCGAATTCTGTGAGGGGTGTATCCATAGGTTTCTTATTTTTTTTGTTACGGCAAATTTTCCGTTGTGTGTTTTACGAAAAATTCATTTTCGCGTGTTCGCCGCTTAGGAAAACCAATCATTACTTTTTGTAATTTTTCAATTTTAAAAATAATACAGTAGTTATCAGTGGTAAAACATGTACGCTTAGATGGTGTGATTCTACAAAAACTTTTTCAGTGAGTTTTATTAGCATACAGCTGAAGTTATCTCGAAAAAGATGAAAATATCGCTATAAAGAAACTGTTATAAAAATATAATGAAAAAAGATAATCATCTGAAACTTGGTAAAGTTGTAGATAAATATGTCTTCTATTGATATTTAACCATAAATATGATCGTTTTTGCAAATATTTTCATATATTTCGTTTTTTTCCCAAAAAAACGTGGTTTTTCATATTGTGCGCCAAAGACTTACCCAATAAGTATTACAAAAATATATATTTCTTCATTTTTATCTCTGTAAAATATTTGAGAATATTATAGGCGACGATATTTTGGAAGCTTAAACAGTTAGTCAAAGTTAATTTTTTTAAAGAATAAATACTAAAAATGAATTACTTTTGTTTGCAATGATCGTGGTTATAGGGAGAAAGAAAAAATGAAGTAACTATACATCTTGATTTATGCATTTTTTATTAGGTAATGTAGCATTTTAATTAAATATACATCAGTCATTATTACGAAATAAAAAAAAATTATGGATAAGCCCACTGAAAACCTCCTCGGATGAAGTTGGTTAAAAATAGGACATTCCATTTAAGAAAATATAAAATCATAAATTTTAAACATTTTTCGCCACCTTGTCTAACTTTTGCAGTCATCAGCCGGTTTGGGATATTGATATATGTAGTAAGTATAGTGTATAAAAATGTCCTAAATATACCCTCTTGAACAAGGACTATTGATCAATTTTGAAATAGAAAAGCACTTCTTGTGCTAAAAACCTTATGTAGAACACTTAGTTCATATTGATATTCGTACAAATTAATGCTGACATATTTCTTTAGAGATTGCATGATAAAAAATTTTAATTATAACACACAATTTTCCACTTAGTCCGCTTTGTTTTATATCAATCAATGGGAAAAAAAGAACAAGATACAAACTAAAAATAAAATTTATTTAGATATTGCGTCCAATTAGAATATTCACTAAAAAGGTTTAAGATTTAGTACTGGTTTAAATTTAGGCTTTCTATGATCAGGTTTGCTCAGTCTGACAAATTTTCATCCATTTACTAGTATTAAATAGTCAAAAAACTTACGAGTTATAGTATTATTTCTGCGATTGGCTTGGTTACCAAATGATTTTTATCTCGAAATTTGTTGCTAAAATGAATTAAGTTCTATTATTGTAGAAAATACGAGGATGAGATGAAAAGCTTTTAGTTTAACAAACAAAACAGCAAAATACTGCTTAAAAATGTTTTTTTTTCTACAACTGCTCTGAAAATACCTAAAAAACACACTACTAACTACAATTGAAAATCAATAATTTCAAACAGCATGTGAAAACGTTTACACACGCCTCGTGCGAAAACTTTTACGCACGCTGTATTCACCAGACCCATCTTCCATTGAACAAAAGTTTCGAAATCTAGTGGGCGGCAGTTTTGGCAGCAGTCATAATTTGAAGGCGGTCTCCTAGCAACCAATTTCATTTGTTTAATTATTGACGGCCTTATCTCAACTGACACCCAGAGAATCGACAAGATCTAACTAAACTGCTCGTCAAAAAAAAAAAAATTCAGCATCAGTTTTAAATTGCTGTAATTTGAAAACGAATTGACGGATTTTGATGAGCTTTTCAGACCCTGGGGCCCTGGGACTCCGTGATATTTACATTTCGTTTCAGGAAGCCGTCTTGCGTCAGTTAGGATATCTTGACATTATACAGAGCGGAGAAGAAAGTTGTGCATAAATTCAAAATGTTTAAGTTCTTGTATTTGCACTAGTACTTATTTGTTGTATTGCATACTAGGCAGGATTTGAAGTCTAAGTCAATATCTCGGGACTTTTCTGTCAGTTTTTTAATTACGGCTTTCTAACAAAAAATATCGATTTTTTCCAAAAACGGTCTTTTTTATGAGAGAAATTCTAAAATTCCGCTACAGCGTCATTAGGTAATAACAATATCTCCATCGATAATCATACACCTGTCATTTAGTCAGTCTCAAAATGTATACCGAATGTCCGCATTTCCAATTTCACATTATACAGGGTATAAAATAAAGTAATGCAATGAATGAACAAACGCAAACATTCGGTATACATTTTGTAAATCTCTCTTGGCTAGTCTATTATAAGACTGTTTACTCAGCCGATACGTGTTGTTAAAAAACTATTAACATTAAATATGATCGCAAGTTTATTGTTGAATTTGTGTTTTTTAGACATGGTTTCCACCAAATCTAGCTGTAAATTTAGGAGATTCGAATGCAGTGTTATACGTCAAATTTGTTCCATCTTGCATCCTGTACCCATACAAACCAACAGCAGACAGTTTTGCAAAGAAGCAGGTCCTATATTTGGAGTGAAATAAATATAAAAACTTTACGGCGTTCGCGTCAGTGTGGTGTTAATAAAATGTGTGTTTTTTTATTTAAATGTTTACAGAATGTCTAACTAAAAGATGTATGTTTAATAATACTAAATAAAAATTATTTTAAAATAATAAAGCGTGCTTCATTTGTTTGAAATATAAGGATAATCGATGTAATAGAAATTCTTCATTATATTAAATAAGAGTAATTATTCTTCAAAACACGAATATGGCTGAATTTAAACAAACATGTTTTCTTTCTATTAGAAGTTACATTAAATTCATTACTGTTGTAATTGAAACAATAATAGTTATCTTGCATCAAATGAGGTGCATATTCTTACAAATAATAAACTTCTAGTGAAACCAATGATGGTTTTTATTGAATTTAGAATAGGGTATTACTGGCATCAAATAATAATTGTCATATTTGAACGATCCATTAAAAACCAATGAAACCTTATATTTCAAGCAATCTTATAACCTACTGGTTAACAATAATAAACTAATCACCGCAATAAACCGACTTTGTATTGTGCAATACGGAATAGAGTGTCAGTGAGTGAATGGGTATCCAATTCAATATAAGATAGTGTTTTTTCTGTGTATTATCCAGTTCTTGATTCGAGCCTTATCTGGAAAAATGAATGTTGGAGTGACAAGTACTATCGACAGCGTAACTGTGGATGGGATTGGTAGTTGAAGAGAGTAGGATATTAAAAATAAAAGAATAAGAATAATAAAAAATAATAGAATAATTAAAAATAAAAGAATAATGCAACTAAGTTTTGTACTATGACGTTATTTCTAAGTGTTTTATAAATTTATGAAAAAAATATTAATTTAACATGTTTTTCTCACCATAATAGAACTAAATTTATTTCAACAACAAACTTTATTATGATAATTATTATAAACCATTCAAATCGTAGAAATAATTCACTAACAACTCATATTTACTGACGACTTATTAACAATGACAGAACAAAAACTTGTCAAAACCCAACTGATGAACTAGAATATCTAACTTTAAATCAGTGGTGAGCCTGAAACCTTTTTACTAAATCCAGGGGTAAGATTTTAATAATTCCTATCATGTACCTTCTATTATTAATGAATACTGAAGAACAGCTTTTATTTATTAAAACTTTTTTCATAAAACTAAAAATAAAATTGTTCCAGGACGTAAAAATTGCATAAAACATCGCGAAAATAATTAAACGTTTTTTAATATTCGGCATTTATCTGTACCACCACAGCAACTACAACTTTCCTTAAAACATTCATAAATAAAAAATAAATTGTAATATTAAACTGCAGTGAATAAAAACTTGCAATCAACCAAACAGTGCACTGTAAAAAACTTTTTACCTGTTCTTTTGTAAAATTATCCAAAATAATCGCTGGCCCTTATCCAAAAATTCACACATTTCGAAAAAAAATGTTTATAAAAAACTCAGCTACCGTTCACAAATAAAAAAAACAATTTTTTCGCGACAACTCAAATAAATCAAGAAATGGCTAAAGCAGAAAGTGAGATTTTAAAAACAATTAAGAAACGAGGAACAAAAATATTCATATGGACAATATGGAAAAACGAAAAATACCGCGTCTAAGCAACAGTAGAAAAAAATACCCCATTACACTGTCCGGTTCACATTTCGCCATTATACTGTTGGAAAAGCACTAAAAGTCCGTGTTCGTTTGAAAGTTAATAAGATGCGATCTTTGCGCCACTGGCCATGCGTGGCGAAGAAGTGAAGTATGGGAAAAGCTTGGTTTTCCTTGGCATAGGCATTTGTATAAGAAGTTTATTAAGAATAGGTGCATATGACACAGGCTGAGAGTTGTGTTCTGGTAATTAAAGAATAATTTGCAGCAATATTCAAAGGATATTGCTTTATAGTATTGATGAAATAAAAACTTTCTGAAGAGAGGGTAATAAAAATTACATCTTCTATCTTAACTCGGTTTTTATTAGTTTCTGGACAGAATTCATAATAAAACCTTAATAAGTTACCCATTTCTGGAGTCTCGAGAATAGTTCTCTAGTGTTAGGTAAGAGGGACTTACGTCAGAAATTCTTGTTTTCCAGAAAATGAAGTTAAAGATTGCATTACTGTTTGTAAATCTGATTATATTACTTAACACAAATTAATCACTGCATGGTTTTTTATTAAGGGCAAAGGGTTTATTAAAGGTAAATACTAATTAATTGGTCCTAAAGTCTTGAGTTAGCAAAATCCAGGTCAGTACTCATTTATTTGTAAAATATGTATTGGGACTTTAAGCCAGTTTATTGTTAATAATTATGTCCAAATATTGGTTTCTGAAAGTAATAATAAAATTTACAAACAATAATGCAATCTTTAACTTCATTTTCTGGACAACAGAAATTTCTGACTTAAACCCCTCTTACCTAACCCTAGAGATTTTCTATCGAATAACTCTATATTCCCTGAAATTGGCTTTAGATTAGAAGAGACTGTTGATTAAAATAAAACTTTTAAAGAACATGGTCATAAATATTTTAATTTTTTTAATTAAATTTTTATAAATTTTTGGAGACCACTATTTATGAAACCTTAATAAGTTATATATTTTTTGAATCTCCATCTCCAGAGAATTTGCTGAACAACTTTTTGAAAACGGAGTCATGAAATCTTAAATTCTTACCTTAATTCATTTTTTACAAAATTTCTAACATTCAATAATGAAACTTTAATAAGTTATATATTTTGGTAATCTCCAAAAAATTTACTATCGGATAAAGCAATATTCGCGGAAAGTCGCCTTAAATTAAAAGGTACAGTGGAAAATATAAAAACTTTTTAAAAACAAAATTACAAAAATTTTAATTCTCATCTTAATTCAGTTTTTATGAATTTCTGGACAGAATTTTTAACGAAGCCTTAATAAGTGACATACTTTCGGAATCTCCAGAAAATCTCCTAACGGATAACGCAATATTCGCGGGAATTCGCTTTAGATTGGAAGAAAGGGTTGATAGAATAAAAATTCTAAAAACAGGATACTTAAATAATTCTCTCTTTTATTCAGCTTGTATACATCTTTAGACAGAATCTTTAACGAAACCTTAATACGTTATAAACTTTTGGAATCTCCAGAAAATTTGATATCGGTTAAAGCAATATTCGCGGGAATTCGCTTTAGATTAGAAAAAACGGTTGATTAAATATAATTTTTAAAACAGGATACCTAATAAAAAATATTCTCTTTCATTCAGTTTCTATGAATATCTGGACAAAATCTTCAATGAAGCCTTAATAAGTTATATATTTTTGAAATCTCCAGAAAATTTGCTATCTGATAAAGCAATATTCACGGGAATTCGCCTCAGATTAGAAGAAAGGGTTGATTAGTTAACAATTTTAAAACAGGATAATAAAACATTCTCTATTGCTATTGGATAAAGCAAAATTCGCAGGAATTCGCTTTAGATTAGAAGAAAGGATTGATTAAATAAAAATTTTAAAAAGGGGGTGATAGAAAAAACTTCTACTGGATGAAGAAATATTCGCGGGGAAACGTCAGACCTCTGTAATTTTTTTTTAAATCATACTAATTCTTAAAATACTATAATCTAAGCTCCGCAGTGCTATTTCGGCAGCACAATACCTAGTTTAAATAGAACATTCTAATTTATCAACTTCGATAACTTGAAAAAATTTAATTGGTTTCGCATAATAAAAGCAATTTCTGATACTCGAAAGTCCTTTACAAAACTGGAAATTGTTGACCTGAATATTGTATTGTGTAAATTTTAACGTAAAGCAGGTGTTAAATTTTCTACCTAAAAATCCCGTTTATAAATTTGATGATTTTGCAAAATCGGCACTAATAATAACAGAATTCCACTTCATTGGGTTGAAAAAGTAATAAGTATAGACTTCCGCAGGTAATTCCAATTACATTTGGCTGACGCAAGGAGATATTCAGTAAAATAGGCCACGGTTGTGATTCATTTTCATTAAAAAAAGAAGATCTAAATGACATGACAAGTCCCGAGTATTGCTCCCACCTCTGGGAAGCGACACCACCTTGATTTTATTCAAAAAGAGCCGTTCGACTCATCAGTGATCCACTTCTTACAAGACAACTCTTTCTCTCTCTCTCTCTCTTCCGACATATGCTGAGTATGACCTAGACTCTCTTCTACAATGATTGTCTTAAACCTCTGCTTAGGAAAACAAGCCTCTTTTATTCCTTGATCGTTCAAAAAGTTTGACATTTCTGACAAGATTTCTTGGGAAAAAGATCAATATTACAGTCGCTGCTAGGTAACGAATAATAACTATTAGGAAAGATTCATTTCTGTACTGTAATAAAAAGTATGCCAGCACAACATTTTCGGAGAAGGAACTCGTATTTTTGTTCTTCCGTAGTTCATAAAACGACTGTATGCATATTCATATTTTTGTCTTGATTTTTTTTAGAAGAAAATCTAATGTGGCAGTATTTACTGCTTCCGCCAGTTCTGGAGGAGTTCCAAGAATGAAAAATTCATTATTTTGCACTTTTTGTTTGGATTTGCTTGATACAAATATATAACAGCTCGAATTTTTGCTCGGGTTTGCTAGATCCAGCACAATTATTATCTTCCGTATTGGATATAAAATAATAGTCTTTTATACCGTGCTTTCGCAAAAAAAGGATCGATACGCTATGAGGATAATCAGTAGCTAAAATATCTGGTGTGTGTTTTCATTTTACATAAAACGGAAGGGAGGCTCATTTATCTTTTCTTTGTCGAGTTTGAAAATGTGCCCATGCACAAAACACAGGCCAATGTAATATGCCCATTTGCAAAATATTGCATAAAAATTAGCCTGAGAGGGTGCATGGTATATTATTTCCAAAAGAACTCAATTATCGCTTAAAGCCATAAAATGACTACCATGTAGTGACCGTTTTCCTTTATGCTTTATGAAAATAACACAAATTTGACAACTTAGTTAAAATTGCGCGCTTATTGTAGACCAAAACATTTTTTTTGTCAATTTAAAATGGCCAATTTCAACGACTAAATTCATCTAAATTTAATTAATAATATGGAAAATTCAGAGAATATAAGGAATATTTTGGAAAATTCAGATAATATAAAACAAGCTGTCAATTTCTCTGTCTCACTAAACGATTACCACGTAGTAGTAGTTTTCTATACGCCGAACGCTTTTCCTAAAACGTTAAAAACTTGTCGACAAGCATTTGCTAATCGAGAATTTAGATCAATTGCGCTAAGCGTTCCAAAGTGTTTAGCGTTTTGAAATTACATAATTTTTTACATATTTGCTTTTAACATTTCCTATAATTGGATTGCGTGACTACATTATCCATAAAACAATATACTCAAAAGCATTTACAACACAAACCATTTGATCCCTTCTAACCCCTGCCCCTTTAGTATTTCTTAACTTCTGCTAGGCAAAATAAGATTTTCTAACCTCCGTAACCCCGAAAATGACATATTACTCAAGGTTTTTTGAAGAAAATTTTCAAATATCTCGTTTTGTCCCCTCTGACCTCCATTCCTTTAACATTTTTTATTATCTGCTATAAAAAAAATTTATATTCTGATCTCAATAACCCCGAAAATGACATATTAGTCAACATTTCTGGAAAAAATTCCTAGCTGCTCCATTTTTCCCCATCTCAGCCGCTCCCCTTTAACGGATTTGAACATCTGTTATTCAAAATTAGATTCTGACCTCACTAGCGCCGAATATGACATATTAGTCAACATTTGCAGAAAAAAATCCCAGGTGTTACATTTTATCCCCTCTCACACCAGGCGCGGAACTACTATGCAGCAAGAGGACGCAATGCGGGGGGGCCCGGGCCTCTAGGGGGCCCACGGCCGAGAGTGTCGTTCATGCAATTACACGTCACGTTTAATACCAGGGCCGTAGCTAGAGGCTCTGGGGCCCCGGGGCAGCAAGTGATCGAGGGGCCCTTTATCTCCTCACTTCGGAGGCCCCTATGCTTGGGTTTGCTCGGGGGCCCTGGGGCACTGCCCGTTATTTTAGCTTAAGTAAGTAAGTAATTTTGAGGGGCCTGAAAAATTATTTTGCGGGGGGGGCCAAATTTTGAAGTTCCGCCACTGTCTCACACCCTTCCCTTTAACCGTTTTTACCACAATATGCTATACAAAACTAGATTCTCCGACCTTAATATTTCCTAAAATGATATAGGTATTAGTCAACATTTTTGGAAAATAATTCCCAAATTTCTTCAAGTCAAAGTAGGTATAACCGTCAATTTAAAATTAAATTATTGATTGTCAATGTCGACCAGTCTTAGCGCTAGTGAATTTTGCCGTTAACGTTTGTAATCATCCCTCTGAATAAATCTATGTCAAAAATTCCCAATGCACTTGCTTTATTCCCCGTTTTATGACGATTTGCATCTCCAAAAATTTGCATTTATCCGTGTTTATGCAAAATACCGTATACGACCGATAAGGGGGGCATTGTACCGGAAGTTTTCAGTATAACTACAGGCTATAAGTCTTTATTCTCGGCATTAAACTCCGGTCCTCGCAAAGGGTGTACTTCAAGGGCTGGTGTCGAAGGAGAATGAACTTTTGTAACCTTTTAGCGGAGGAACAGTTTAAAAATATTATAAAGAGATGATTGTCAGAAAAAAAATCACATTAGCTGGAATGAGTTAGAAAAAGAAATAATTCCTTGGAATATTGAACGTAGTTTTCATTATGTTCGTTACAAAGAAGTATTTAACTTCATAAAACAATAATTTTTAATTCCTTACTACGCCGCGTTATGTCCAGGGGCGTACCGGAAGGACTATCTTTGGTAGCGGGCCCAGTAAGCAAAATTTGGTCTCATTTTTTAAGGAATGAATACGTAATTGTTTTGGATCCATGTGCCTAACCAAAAATACATGTGTCGAAACTGTAACCTTTATGTGTCTTTTATATGTGGGAAGTGAAGCATCGTGTCACTACACATTTAAGGAGAAATTTAGGAATTGTTTCGGGACTTGTGCCTTCACTTGTCAATTTTTTAACAACACATTGCAGGCACAATTGGGTAATAATGTCTGCCTCAGATCAGTTATTATGTCTGCCACAAACTATTAGTTTAAAAGGGAAAATGTGAACTGCTATACACAAGTTAGGAATAATTGTTTTTTTTTATATTTAATGTTTCTACCAGAATCAGATGGGATGGGCATTCTTGGGAAATTATTAACGACGAATTAGCTAAAACAAATATGTTAAAATTCTGATGAATAATACCATTTATAATAATTACTTTTTCCAGCCCCCAAAAGTCACGTTTCTCTTGCGATGAAGAATTTTTCGTAGTTTCTCCGTGTACTAACAATAGTAACAGGGGCCTTCAAAGAAATAATATATAATGAAAATATTTTTCAAAAATATGGGTTTCGAAAAGAAAATTAATATTTTTAGGTTATGAACAATAACAATGGTTTAATGAGTAATATTTACATTTGATTCATTAAAGATTAATCAAATTTTTGTTTGATTTTACAGAAATAGACAAGCTAAAGTTTGGTAAAAAAAATTACCAAAAAAAAAATAAAGGAAAATATGGCCGCACCACGCAAAACTCCCTATTTCTGCCTTATATGTGTAAAAAGACGCAACTTGGGCAATGTCTAACACACTTCTTTCTCGGTGGCACACAATTACCACTTTTCTTTTTTAGTTACACAAAAATGAGGAATCTGGTAACACTATTCCGTATTTAGTATAAATCGCCGAGATAATGGCCAATGCTAATAAGCTTGTGTTAATATGGGAATATCATGGTAACCATTTCTTTATTGTGCCACCAACAGCTCACATGCCAAAGCTGCGTATTTGTGTCTTTGGTAGCCACAGACACAGTGCTGACATTTTTTTAACACAATTCCTACAGCACGTTACGCCTCAATTTAACTCATGTAACAATACCTTTTGTGTGAATGCAATTCCTACATCGTGTAAAAGAACACACAATTCCTTTTTAGTGCAAACGGGTTGTGAGGTCACTTAATACTTTGTGTGCATTTTGCCCCTGAATAAAGGAAATGCAACCTAACAGCGACGTCGCCAATGATGCATTTCCCTGCTAGGAAAAATCCTTACTGGGGGTGGGAAGAGTAGAGGAAAATTTCCAACTATACGAAGATAAAGATCCCAACTGCAAGGAAACAATGTCTACCTTTTTGCAAATTCTCCCTGTACTAAAACTGTCCACTTCTTTTTTCTTAATGTCGTTTTCTTTTTAAAATCTCAAAAAAAAACTGACGAATCGTCTCGATTTGCCGCCCCTTTAATTCTGCCGCCCTGCATGAGCGAATGCCCACATTACAGAGCGGGTCCTGCGCGTTTGGAGACCTCGATCACAAAAAACAATTCTCGTTTTCCGAATGCCATCCTGAGGATCACAAAACTTAAAAATTGCTTGATAGAAAAATATGAGAGTAAAACCCAACCCAACCCAACCCAACCCGAAAAGTCTTGGTATGGGCAAATATATTTGCTATTAGTAAAGATAGAGACACCAAATTGTCGGTGTATCTTATTGGTTAATAAATCTACTTTGTTATGCAATTTAACATTTTCAACCACCTTGAGGGGTAATGCTAGGGAGTTGATGTAAAAATTTTTAAATGCAACCCTATGCCGTTTAGTACCTCATTTCAAAATGACCACCATGAACTTCGTGGCAGTAATAACATCGATTTTGGAACCCAATTCTCACATTTTCGATAATAGCAGGTGTTACTTCTTGGCAGAGTTTCCTAAAAAAGGTTTATAGGACATGCAGCACGCGAAAATCAGTTCCAATAATTAATAATGTCTAATAATAATTTTTAGAATTTTGCCCTTACACCTCCCCCACGAAAATATTTTGGGAAGACCGCCGTGACCCTGTATGACCAATCTCGACCTTGAACTCCTTCTAAGAATACAAGAACAACAACCCGGCAAAGCCATTGTTTAAAAAAATCCATTTTCTTTGAAACATTTTCAAAATTTTGCTACTCATTCCCTTTAATTACTTCAATTTTTCTCCATTATCCCGGGCGGCCTGCCTTTTCATTAAAAAAATGCGAAACCGTTGTTGCCCTTGACATGAATGGAGGAGGCCCCACCCAAAATTTTAAAACGTCCGATGCAGTAGTTATAAACAGAAAAGATCCCCCCTTCTCTGATGCGATAAGGAAATATTAAAAGGGCTTGGTCTGTTTGGGGTAATTTTACGCGATAATCTTCATGTATAGTCTATTACCGCAGTTGGGCTATTACTAATTTTAAACAAGAAACCAGTGGCGTCCAAAAAAAATGTATAAAATCATTAACATAATATTTCTTAAGTATACCGTAAAATGGGGTGAATAGGGTCAATTTTCAACTTTAAACCTCGATAACTTTGAAACCGATGTCCGGAAAAATTTGGACATAGGATATTATTATGAGTCCCTACTTCTGTTCTGTTCTGTTCGAGGATTCCTATGGCCTCTTGCCTGTCCGGCATCCAGCCAACATTATCAGTATCTTTGCTAGATTTTGATTATTATTGGTGATTATATACACAGTGTCACTACCGAGTCCCCTTGTTTTGGTATGGTTAGGGAATTGGGATATTGGAATGGATACGCTTTGGCTTATTATACCGAGAATCTACAAGCAGCCTACATGCACCTCGTCTCCCATGTGCCCGAAGCAAAGCCAACCAACTAAGTGCGGTAATTTCATGCATTTTTTGTTCTCTATTATATCTTTAAACCTTAATACTATGCCTATCTAAGAACTTACACAGTTCTCTCGCTGGTATCCCTGTTGGGTCCTCCATGATATTGGTTAGGTGAATAGGGGTTTTCATCTTTGTCGCTAAAGTTTTGTATAGCTCCTTCATCATGGGATTTTCCTCACATCCCCAAATAAAGTGGTTCAGATCTCCTTCCTCTCCACACTCACAGTTGGGTGACTCCTTCAGCCCTATTTTATACATGTGCTTTGGCACTAGGCAGTGCCCTGACCTCATCCGACAAAGGTTTGTGATATATCTTCTTTTTACATATTTCTGACTGTGAAACCATGGTTTTCTAGGAGTTTCTTTCTGCACCTTATAATATGCTGAGCCTTTTGTCCTACATATCCTTCTGTATGAGAGTTGCCAGTTTGACCATAAGGAGTCCCTTATGATACCCAGTAAATCTGTGTAATGCAGTTCGTTTCTCATAGCCATTCCTTGCTCTCTTCCTTCCTGCGCCAGCCTATCCGCTCTTTCGTTCCCCTCAATGCCCGAATGACTAGGTATCCACATGAATTCTACACTTATATGATTTTTCCTTGCTACCGTAATTTCTCCTCTAACGGACAGGGTATTGTAATCACTTTTTGCCATTATTCCTTTTCCTGTTATTTTCTGCAGTCCACTCTTTGAATCCGATACAATCAGTATGTTGTTGCTTCTGCCCTTGCTTACTTCAATAGCCTTTCTGATTGCAATTATTTCTGCTGTGCAGATTACTGTTATCTTTGTCAGTTTGCTTGAGAGCTCCATATTCCACTCAGGACAAAATACTCCTATCCAACACGTCTTTGTTTCTGGATCGACCGATGCGTCCGTATACACCACTGCATAATTTTGAAATTTTTGTCGAATAATGTCTCTACATAGTTGGTTACTAAATTGATCGTTTTTCTTGATTTTTGAGTCCGTGAAATCAATGTTCGCAAACTGGGAATCGTAATCGTAGTCGTAACAGGCTAACTTTCCTGATTTTTTAATATTAACGGCGTACTGCAATGCCAAGTCAAATCCTTCCATAATTGGTGGAGCCTTGTTGTTCCTCCAATAGTTAGGTTCCTCATTATATAACTGATAAAATTGCAGAAGTGATTTTGCTACAATGCTGTTTGTCAAGGCCAAATGTTTTATAGAGAATTTGGCGCATATTAGGTATCTTCTGTATTCCAGTGGCATTTCTCCAGTTTCTGCTAACAGTAGGTTTGTCGGTGTTGATTTCATGCATCCTGTCACTAGTCTTAGGGCCTGATATTGTATTCTATTAAGTTTGTTCCAATTTTGTTGTGACATTTTAAATATTGCTTGACAGCCATAGTCCAGTTGAGCTCTTACCATTCCTTTGTAAATGTTTAGTAACGTTTTGGGGTCTGCTCCCCACCATACCCTTGTTAGGGCTTTCATAACGTTTATTGCTTTGCCCGCCTTGATACAGATATTATCTACATGCATTGTCCAACTTCATTCTTGAGTCAAACATCACTCCTAAATACTTATAACTCTCTACAACTTCGATGGGTGTATTTTCATATCTGATTCGTCCTCTGACTGTTCTCCCCCCTTTGCTAAAAATCATTGCCTTTGTCTTATTCACTGACACTTCCATCTCTTTCTCTTTCATCCATTCTTCTATCCTGATTAGCGCTCTTTGTAGTTCCTCTCCACACCTGTTCACATCTGGTCCTGAACAGTATATCACCAGGTCGTCCGCATATTGTAATGTTTTCACCTGTCCTGGCACCACTTCTTTGAAGTCTACTGTGTAAATGTTGAAAAGCAGGGGGCTTCGGGGTGGTTCCTGTTGTATGCCTTTGAAACTTGTTTGGGGACCGATACTTCGTCCTGAGATTGGGGATCTTATGTACACTTTCCTAGACCATAGCATTTGCATGATTATTTTGATGTAGCTGTTACTTATGCTGTTCTCTTTCAATATTTGTTTTAACTTAAGTATATCCACTCTGTCATATGCCGCCGCCATATCTATGAATACAGCCATAACGACATTGTTATTGGTGAAGGCTGAATATATTTCTGATGCTAAAATGGTAATATTTTCTATCGTGCCTCTATTCTTCCTAAATCCATTCATAGTTTCGGGGAACTTTTTTTCATGTTCCGTGTAGTATTCCATCCGCTGTTTAACCATAGTTTCCAATATTTTCCCTGCGCAGCTTGTTAACGCTATTGGTCTATAGCTCTCTGCATTGTTTGGGTCCTTCCCATTTTTTAGCAATATTACCACCAGAGACGTTTTCCAGTCCTCTGGGACCTCCATTTCCCCTTTTAAAATTTTGTTGTATATATTTAATAATGAGTTTATCATGCTGTCTGGGAGTTTTTTTTAGCATAGTGTAAGATATAGTGTCCAAACCTGGGGACGAATCTTTGTTTTTTCTGCTTAAGGCGTATTCCAGTTCCTGTTTAGAGAAGGGAGGTGTGTCCTCTTCCTCTACTGCCTCTGTCTCCAGGTTCGTCGGTACATATGTTGGTGCCAGTTTATTGATGAGGTCTTCAATCCACGACTCCTCTGCAGATTTTCCCTGTTTAATTATTCCGTGAACTTTATAAAGCCCTCTTTTTTCTTTGTCCTAAGTATTCTAGTGGCTATTGCCGCTTTTCTTTTATATTCCAGGAAGTTTTCCATACTAGCTCTTTCCTTGTACTTGTTAAGTGCTATCCTCCTATTTTCACTTGCTGTCTCGCAATTTTGGTCCCACCACCTTGGTCTTCTTAAGCTGGGTTTCTTTCTTCCAACTTCCACCTTCCCTATTGCTACCTCTGCCGCGTTTATGACCCTTTCCTTCCATTCCCCCCAGTCTCCTACCTCCTGTAGGTCAGCTAGGTTGTTATATAGCTCCCAATTCGCTTTGTTAATTTTCCATTTATATCTTTTGGTAGTGAGAACTTGCGTATACTTTGCGTTATTAATTTGACAGACAGTCGGATAGTGGTCGCTCCCTACCGTGTCTTCACATACGTACCATCTTCCTCTGCAAGCGATACTTGGCGAGACAATTGTCAGACCTGGACAGCTTTTTCCTTGGTTTGGTGGAGTAATCCGTGTAATGCCCCCATCGTTTAAAATGACTCCATTTGTTCGGTTAACTGCTTCCCGTAGATTGGTACCCTTACTATTTCCTGTGCTAGATCCCCATATTGGGTTTTGAGCATTTATGTCTCCCATTATAATATACTTTTCACCTAAGAAATCTAATATTTTTTCAAATTGTTGTATTGTTATGTAAGTGTCTGGTGGACAATATATATTGCATATTTTATTGTCACCGATTTGTGCCACTAAGATTTGCATTCTCCGTGGGAGATTAAAGTTAATGTTAATTTTCTTCCATATAATGTTGTTTTTGATCATGATTGCAATACCTCCCCATCCATCTAATCTATCGTCTCTGATTATACCGAAATTTTGAAACTGTATTGTAGAATTTATTTTAAGGTGCGTTTCATCTAATAATATTACGTCTGGGTCTTCTTGAATTATTAAGTTTGTGAGGCAGACCCTTTTGGCCACTACCCCACATATGTTCCACTGTAGAATTTTTAACCTCTCCATTTTTCTCTCTTTCTTTCCCCTTTTTTCCCTTCTCTTACTGCTTCCTCTCTTTTTTTCCCCTTCTTTTCTTCTTTCTTCCTTTGTGTTAGTACTCCGAGATGGGACTGGAGTTTCCTCCCTCCTCTGTCATTTCCGTTTCTATTTCTTCTAGCCAATTTTTCGACTGCATGGATATTTTCCCCAAATTATTTTCTTTTTTTCCCTCTATGGGCTTTTCGCCCAGCACTCTCTGACATTCTTTTATTACGCTTACTTTAATCTCTTGACTAAAGTTTGTTTGTGAAATTACGTTAGTGACCACTGACATGAGAGATACTGCTTCCATCTCTCTTTCCATGTCAAGCCTGCTAACTGTCGATCTGCAGGGTGAAGCAAACAAGCATGCCTCATGTTCTCTCTTATCGTAACCTGCGATTTCTGGTGAGATAGGTGATACGGACCTTCTCCTTCTCTGTACTTTGGCAACGTAGGTCTCTTGTACCTCTGGTGTTTTGTTATTTGCGAGTCTTCTTTGTGATATGTTTATTGTTTCGGGTTCCTTTTCTTTTAAATGTGGGAAATCCTTGGGATGACTTTTAAATGTTGTCTGATTTATTCCTTGATCTGCTACCTCCCAGTCTTTGGGGAATTTTTTCCTGGCTTCGTAGTATGAAATATTGTTTTCTGCCATATCTTTCTTAATCGCTTTTTGTCTTATATATTCCCTACATTTCCTGTCTGTGGCAAGGTGGGACTCCTTACAGAATATACATATTGGTTTCTCTGAACACCTCTTCTCGTCGTGCTCCTCTGCACATCTGGCACATCTTGCTTTTCCCCTACATTGTGAGCCCACATGTCCATATCTAAGGCACTTAGTGCACTGCGTAGGTAAGGGTATAAATAGACTAATCTTTGCTTCATGATAATATATTTTGATATTTCTTGGTAATGTGTCCCTTTGAATGTCACAATCAGTGTCTCCGTTTCCTCAAATCTTACTTCCTTATCGACTTCAGCTACCCTTCTGCTCATTCTTCTGGCCCCTATAATTGGAACAATAGATTCAGCCTCTTTTATAAACTCTTCCATGCTAACATCTAAACTAATGCCCCTAGCTACGCCCCTACAAGAAGCAAGAGAAAAAGGAATATAAGCTTTTAGATTTTCTCCATTAATTATACTATGACCAAGCAGATCGTTTGCAGCTTTAGCTGTAGCGAATTCGATAGCTATCCTTTTTTTCCCTTTTTTAGTAATTTTTAATATATCCTTTATATTTGCGTTTTTAAATTTTTTCCCTATGACTGTTGGATGAACATTACCCACATTTCTTTCTAGGCCCTCTAAGATTACCAAGAAAGGTCCTTGGTCTCTATACGAATAAGTTATTACCTCTCTGTCAGCTTTAACCCAATCTTTTTGGGAGCCCCCCGGGCCCCCTGAGTTTACCCCCATGCGTTAAGCCAAAGCGTTTTAGGTTAGGAAAGGAATAATTTTTAGGACAGGAAAATATTCACCAAACTTTATGGGATTTCTATCCCTGGTCCCTATTAACTTTAATCTGATCACTTCTTTTAACGGATTTTCAAGATTTCCCTTGATTTTCACGCTCGACAATTTTTCTACCGCACTTTCTCAGCTGTCAAAAGCCCCGTCGGCTTTTCTCATTTGCATTCGAGTCCCTACTTGTACAATAGAACTACCATATAACTTTTAAGAAATTCAGTAGGAGTCCGCATATATATATTTTTTTATGCCCTGACCCTATTCACCCCAAAGTCGGGGTCAATAGGGTCACTCATTAAAAATTAATCTAAAATACGATTAAACCGCTACTGGGTTAAAAAGGGACAGCTAAAATGTTTTAAAAAGATAATTTTTGGCTTTTTTTGCAAACATGTTTAACAAAAGTTAGGTATATATTAAACTTTACATCAAATAGTGTTTATCTTGTCTGCTAAAAAAGCCAAAAATATTATTGTAAAAAATAGGTTAAATAGGTAAATAAAGTACAAATTGGTTTCTAAACATACCTACATATATTACGAATCAAGTGTGTTACAATACAGTAATGGCCAATAAACTATATCAAATTTTCGCCCTAAAAAAAAATTCGGCTTAACACAAACACCAGTTGATATAAGGTTTGTTCCAACACCGAGTCCGAGAACGGTTTTCGATCAGAAATATAGTTGCCCAGATAAATATTACATGTTGCAAAGCGACAGACGCGTTTAGTGCATGAATGACTGATTGTTTCGGACTGTCAGAAAACCGTTCTGACTGCTTGTTGGAACAGACCTATAATAAAACACTAATTATATAAGAGAGAGAGAGAGAGAGAGAGAGATGGTAGTTTTGCGGCCATAAAGTGGCTGATTCATCGTACTTGTACAATAAAATGACTCTGATGCTGTAGAAGTATGCCAGTAGGTCTTCAGAAGTTTTCTTCAACTGTAACGCTTCTTGAGTGTACTACACATAACTGTCTTGGTCCTACTATTTTTTTTTTATAAAAATTGTAACCAGGACTCTTAAGATAATAATCGAAACGTTAGGTAAAGAAAACCAATTTTAAGTGCATACCCTATCTTAAACGACCTTGTAAGTTTTTTTATTGTATATTCCTTGTAATATTTGATTTGGGTTTTTAACATGAATATTAAATTTATTATTTTTATAAGTTTTTGTGTTATTATTGATTGGACCACGTATAATTTTCAATTACAATTTGGGGAGCTTTCGGGAGGATACTCGGCTGCTTTCGGTAACTTCGGAAAGTCGACTGCTCAGCGCTTGTCATTTAAAAAAAAAAACTGTTTGACGTTTATTTCGAGCGGTGAGAAAAAAAATGATCGGAATGGTTTTTTTTTTGGGGCAACTACGACTACGTTCGGCCCGGTTCGGAAGGTCGACTGCCCACTGCATGTCATTTTATGAAAGTCGACATTTTTTATGTGATTTTTATTAGCTGCTGTTGAAAGATTTGCGGATAATCCTGACATTTGTTTAATAAGGAACGCAATAAATTTAATAGATTATCGTAAGTTGAAAGGGAATTGGTAGTGTAATCTTGAATTATTATCTTAGTTCGGTGAGTAACCATCAAAGATAAGTTTGTAAGCATCCAAATTTTTGATTTTTGTTTCCGGAACAAAATTGAAATTCTCGATCTCCGAATAAGGACATTCCTAGGTAGGTATGCAGACGACTATTTTTCGCAATAAAAATCCAAATTTTATTATTTTACTATAAGGTGCTGAGAGAGCAGAGGACATAAAAATAATGGTGTCCTTTTTAATTCTCATTACAGAAAGTCAATTCTAGATTACTAAACAAAATAAAAATAGTTACAAACTTGATACAAACTTACCATCCTGACAAGAGTTTATTTACGCGGTCACTGACCTTACTACTTTTTCATTCATGATTTCAAACAGTACTTTAATAGTACTACACATTCCAGGCGTACTTAACCCTCCCGTATTTGAAAAAGTAGAGGGCGCAGCAGGGGAAGTGGATTGCCAGTAGCATGATACAAACCGTAAAAAATACCTTTATTTTCCATCGTTTACGATTTGTTCGAATCGTACAACAGTACCTTAAAAAAAATGTAGTTATATCACTTTTTCCAATTTACTTGAAACTTTTACTGTTGCCTTGTGCTTTATAACATCACCATAGGCCATAAGGCCAAGCAATAGAGCGATTTGTCCTGACATTAATCTTATTAGAAAATCGCTTGTGCCATCATCTGAAAGACGATCCGTAGATGATTCCTGTTATATTTCCAACTCTGAAATTTTTTCCTCTAATTAATTTGTTATAAACATTTTTAAGCAAAAAAACGCGATCTTTTTAGTTTTTTACTTATAAAATGGAAAGTAATGAAGCAATCTTAATGGTGTGGACGATTTGTAGAGAATAAAAATACGAACAAAATGAGAGGTCGAACGTCCCGATAGGATAAGTAGCAACGGAGAAAATCCGGAAAAAACGGAAAATTAACAGTTTTTTTTTTAAATTCATAAATCGGCCATTTTTAAACGTATAGGGCTCAAACTTTGGGAAAAAGTAGTAATTTATAGCTACTTTATGTGTGCAAAACCCCGACGCTGTCCGACGATTAGTTTTGCCACAATCGTCATTTTAATTTTTCAACACACTATTTTGCAACAGGTCTGGATGCTCTATGGATCGTCCGATTTTAATTATTGAAACGGATTTGAAAAGTACAAGTTTAATTGAACAATATGTATATTTTAATTTTTTCATAAAATGCTACGAAACCGGTTGGAAATGCACGTAAAGATGCGTGAAAATGGCCGAGCGCGCGAAAGCGGGGTGTAGTGGGGACAGCGGAGGAGCGAAGGAGAGCCAATATTCGCGCGCTCGGCCATTTTCACGCATCTTTACGTGCATTTTCAACCGGTTTCGTAGCATTTTATGGAAAAATTAAAATATACATACATATTGTTCAATTAAACTTGTACTTTTCAAATCCGTTTCAATAATTAAAATCGGACGATCCATAGAGCATCCAGACCTGTTGCAAAATAGTGTGTTGAAAAATTAAAATGACGATTGTGGCAAAACTAATCGTCGGACAGCGTCGGGGCTTTGCACACATAAAGTAGCTATAAGTTGCTACTTTTTCCCAAAGTTTGAGCCCTCTACGTTTAAAAATGGCCGATTTATGAATTTTAAACAAACACTCTTAATTTTCCAGTTTTTCCGGATTTTCTCCGTTGCTACTTCTTCTATCGGGACGTTCGACATCTCATTTTGTTCGTATTTTTATTATCTACACATCGTCTATCTACATCATTAAGATTGCTTCATTACTTTCCATTTTATAAGCAAAAAACTAAAAAATCGCGTTTTTTTGTTTTAAAAATGTTTATAACAAATTAAAGGAAAAAATTTCAGAGTTGGAAATATAACAGGAATCATCTACGGATCGTCTTTCAGATGATGGCACAGGCGGTTTTCTAATAAGATTAATGTCAAAAAATCGTTAATATTTTGCTCTGTTGCTTGGTCTAAAGAATGTAAACGCAAAAATATGCGTAATGAAATTTTTTAGTTTGGTGACTCAGAGGCAGAGAATATACATATCTTCTGATCATAACTCTAAGTAGTATTTTCAACAGGTAAACTATAAAATGTGTGTAGTGTACATAATACATAATGGTACTTTTTAGCTAAAAGTTGGGACCAAAAAAACATTTTTTAGGTACCTACAGTTCAAGTTTCGAGGTAGTCAAGGTGCTGTGGAGTTTAATATTGGAAACTGGAGATATTAAAGAAGGTAAGGAAGTGTTTATTTGTACTTCAGTATATATAGCGCGTTCGGCAATGCAATCTTTTCCATCGATTTGCTCGGAATTTTTGACGGTCACATGACCTATTATTGTAAACAGGACGACCGATCACGTGCCTGTCAATAATTCCGAGCAAAACGATGGAAAAGATTGCATTGCCGAACGCGCTAATAGTCTAAGATTCGAAGTAAGCTCGTCCATCACCGATCTGCTTACCAGATGACAACAAAAAACAACAAAATAATCGCAACAAATATATCGCGAATGGGTTGCCTAATGAAATATGGTCATGGCTATCCTTAGTTAAAAATACCGTAATTAATTTTTGTTTAATATTTCACCCTCTTGCTTACCAAACGAACTTAATACTAATCGAAAGTATAAAGCATAAGGAACATGCAAAAGTTAGGTTGCCTACCCTTTTTTGGCCCCTTACCGGGTTGTCAGGTATGTGAGTCGATACTAGTAATTTGTACTCATCTGCTTGCTCATTGCAACATATATTAAAATAAAGATAATTTTATTGCGAACACGGTGGTGTAAGGTTGCCTGCGAAAAATCGGTCATGAATCACGGTTGCCAGACTTTGAAATTTAAAAACTGGAGCAAGCATGGAGCAAGCGATGCGTGACAAACACCCCACTTAGGTAAATGATTTTATCACTATAAATCTGATTTTATGTGTAATAAATAATGTTATTCTTAACGTACTTTGTCTTATTTGATATTTTTTGGAAGAAACCCGGTAAAATGTGTCCTTTTGATAATTTTAGGTAATTACCTAATAACATGTACTACACACGACGGCTATTTTACTTTTGGTACTCTCTATTTAATGTCTTTGCGAAAATTAAAAATGGGCAATATTAGTAAAACATAAATTTGCAAATACAAATTATTTAAAAAGAGTTTTACAAAATCATGTTAAAAAATAAAAGTTAAACAATCTTCTTGACTAAACTACTGCGTTATTTTCCAAAAATAGCAACCAGGGCCTCTTCAAGCTGAGACAAATAATGCCTCCAGTGCCGCCCATTTTGAAAGCAAACTACCACTTGTGATATATCACCGAAAAGGGAATTTAAAGAGCTATCTAATCAGTGGCGGTCCCAGGGGGGGGGCGGTGGGGGCGATCGCCTCCCCCCCCCCCCCTTACCCTCTTAACCCAAGACACTATTTTTAACGAAGAAATAATAAATGATCGATGCGGGTAAAACAAAAAATTTAAAACCGTAGGTGCAGGCAGTACACGTCTCTAGAATTGATTGTGGCCTAGATAAAATTGCATGCATGCTTTTTTAACAGAAATTTTGAATATACATAGGCAATTTTTTTTTGTAACACACTAACCCGACGATTGGGCCAACCCAACACCTACTAAACCGCCCCCCCCTCTTTGAAAAAACACACTAACCCGACGATTGGGCCAACCCAACACCTACTAAACCGCCCCCCCCCCTTTGAAAAAAGCTGCGACCGCCACTGATCTAATGGTCTAAAAAAATTGGTAGGTTGCCATTTAAAATGAAAAACTTAACCTCGCCTTCGGAGATTCAATCGATATTCAATTGTTTTTTTATGGCAAAAAATGTGTTTTTGTCAACTAAAGCTTCAGCCCAAAAAAAATGAAATTTGTATTTTTAACATGAACAAAATTAGGGTATGTAAAATGATGAATACATTAGTGTCATGTAAAGTTTATTATAAAACAATAGAAATACATGCATGCGCACTCTCTTTCATCCGAAAGTCGCGTCACGCGCCGCTGCTATGCTGTGGCCTCCTCTATCGCATCGAATAGTATGCGCATTGCGCAATGCTTCCCTGTCGCGCATCGCTTGCTCCAATTTTTAAACTTCAAAGCCTTCAAAGCAACCGTGATTCATGACCGATTTTTCACAGGCTACCTTCTCCTTATACCACCGTGTTCGCAATAAAATTATCTTTATTTTAATATATGTTTCAATGAGCAAGCAGATGAGTACAAATTACTAGTATCGACTCACCTGTTTATTATACCTGGCAACCCGGTAATAGGGACCAAAAAAGAAATCCTTAAAAATGCAAAATAATGACAATGATGGTTGAATAAAGTGTGAATAACTGATTTGAAGTCCTCTTAATAAGTGTATTACCCAAAATAAAAAGCTCCATCGAGATCAAGGCTATCATCTCAATATGATTTTTCTATAGGCCAATAATAAGGAATATGCATGTATTTTTTATTCGTTTATTCGTCATTGCAAACTCAAATATATTATTTTGAAGAAAATGATTAGGATAAAGCTATCCTTAAAACTAAAAAAGTTACAAGGCCTGTTCACTTTTATTTGGATATTCTTGTACACATCACTCAAAAATTGTCGATTTCAAGAGTGTGTTTTTAGTTCTTCGGAGTTTTCATTTTGGTTTCCACTCACTTTAGCAAAAAACCCTTAAAATGGGACCATGCGGGAGAACTCGTCTACAAAATAAAAAAAAATTATCGCAATCGGTTAATTCGTTCAAGAATTATGCGTGGACACAGATAAAAAATACATGACACATATTTGTCGAATTGAAACCTCCTCGTGAAGTCGGTTAAAAATATGAATTTAATTTCTTATTTGATACCTTACGAACCTGCTTACAGAATTCTTTACGAAATGGCGCACTTTAACTACTGCTGTTTAAAAATGAAAATTAACCTTTTTTCAGAAATTAGCACGTATTTATTTTATGGCAGCATAGAATAAGTATTAGTGCTCATAAAGAAAAAAATTATTATAATTTGTCAAAAAGAATTTTTTTTACGGCGAAATAATTATTCCTCAACACATTCCTCAAATAATTATGCTGCTACACGGCAACGTTAAGAGTTTTTAAGAGACCATTAAAATAAAAATTGCTTTTTTCGGGTATAAAAAAGGTACTTGTTGTCGTCAAAACTTCAGTACAGAATTAAAAAAAAATGGTGTCCTGCAAAGTTGTCTTTATGTTGAGTGCTCTTTTGGTAGCGATGTTATTGGAAACAGCAAGTATGTACAAATCTACTTACCATTCAGTAGAGAGTTCTTCTCTACTTACAGGGTCCATACTTTTCCAAATTCCTGAGAAGCTTACCTTAGACTTTATTCTGTTGTCCTTGTTATTGGTAGTGAGTAAAATAACAAGGCAATTTTAAAGGATTCTGTGCACTGTGTCTGTCCACAAGTCCCTTTACGTCTTAACGCAGGTTTTCTCTTATCTTATACAGTGTGTATATAAAGCAAATCCGTTCTCAAATTTGTTGTATTTTCTACGGCATTAAATACCATTTTAAAACGTGCCAACTATTTTGTGCTTCAGTGTATACAATTTCTGAATAGAAATTCTTATTCCCCTAACTTTTTTAAGTAAAAAAGTGTACGTTATTAATATCGCTAGAAGCAACTTTTTCTGAGAAAAATTCTTTTGAATTCGGTGTTGCACAAAATAAGTTTTCAAAATGCAAAATAGGTAGGGGAATAAGAATTCAGAACCGTTTTTTCGCATTTCTCGTATTCAAAATACCACGGATTTTCAGGAAAATCCGAACGGTGAACTGAAATGACATTTTTCACATGAACAATTTTCAAGAAATTGCTCCGATTTTCCCGTTGAATTACTGAAGATGCTCTAGCAATTTTTAAAAAAAAGTCGAGTTGAAACGCCTGTAAATAAAGTTTTAGGAAAGCTAGCTTAGTTATTTTGGCTGTGTGTTCACTTGGACATGCAATATATACCAAAAAAAATGCCCTGGCAATAGGACCTTACCTGGCATATAAAAACTGAATACATTTACATTTTTTTATTTCTAGGTGGTTGGAGAATCCTTTTTTTAATAGGTAAGATTTGTCTTAAATAAGTTCAATATTTTCTTAAATCTCTTGCAGTAAAATAATATATTTCTATACAAGTTTTTAATTTACTTGAATTTAAACGTATTTTGATTTGAGCTAAGCTATGTTCTTAATGATACGCGTATTTACGAGAATGTGAGGAAAAGTTTCCGACCTAACAAAAAAAACACAAAATATTGGTTAAAAAATATTCCTATTTTTCTACATAGTCTTCAGCGACATCGCTGATAGTCTTCGACAACCCAGACTGTCGACATCGGATAAGTTTGACACAGAAGAAATGAAATACTTCTTACACAGTATAGGAGTGTTTGTTCGGTCTGCTCTTTCTGCTTGACGTTTGTTTGAGTCAAGATGACAATCTTTTTCTGTTCGTTTACTCTTTTCTTGCTATAAAACAGCAAGATCGATCTGTTCCACCATTTTTCACAGAATAAGAAAAGCTGATCTTTTTAGCCAACCGTTACTTAAAATTCGTGAATCAAACGTCGATCGTAAATAAATAAAACAGCTACAATTAACTTAAAGGTTATAGTTTTTGGAAACAGCATTACCATGTACATAAAGTTTTGTATTAAACATTAAATGAGTACATTTATATGAAATAAATAGTTAAATAACAGCAAATATCCTGGAGTAGGCATTCCGTCGCATGAGACCGCTCATCCTTCGTTAAAATGGCGAAGGCGCTAAAAAGAGGTAAAAACCAGCTCAAAACCAGCTAAAACCAGCTAAAAAGAGCTAAAAACCAGCTCAAAACCAGCTCAAACCAGCCAAAAACAGCTAAAGCAGCTAGAACCAGCTAAAACTTTTAGACAGAGAGAGCTCCCTCTCTCTCTCTCTCTAGACGTAAAATAGACGTAACATAGACGTAACATAGACGTAACATAGACGTGAAGGTTATATATATTATAATGTATGCTACTAGTATTTTACGTCTATGTTACGTCTATGTTACGTCTATTTTACGTCTAGAGAGAGAGAGAGAGGGAGAGAGAGAGAGGGAGCTCTCTGTCTAAAGGTTTTAGCTGGTTTTTAGCTGGTTCTAGCTGCTTTTTAGCTGTTTTTAGCTGGTTTGAGCTGGTTTTGAGCTGGTTTTTAGCTCTTTTTAGCTGGTTTTGAGCTGGTTTTTACCTATTTTTAGCGCCTTCGCCATTTTAACGAAGGATGAGCGGTCTCATGCGACGGAATGCCTACTACCTGGCACCTTATTATTCGTTTGGATATAGTTAATCAAGCAGCTTGTTTCTGCTCCAACCAATCTGCTTGCTGTCTTTACCGTGGCTGCTTGTAGCTACTTTTTGTAATTCTTCAAGCATAAAGGACAGAGCCAAACGAACACCACTTAGAATAAAAACAGTATATAGAGAACTGAAAACATGAAACTAAATACAATATAGTAAGAACAACAATATCAAAACAAAACAACACTTCTTAAAGCCAACCTTAAAAGTTACGAGGCCACTCTATTGGATATGGATAGAAAAAGATAGTCCTTGACAAAATAAAATCTTTCCTATAAACAAGATTTGGGAATGTTTTGTTTTTGTGTATTATTAGCAGTATTTAGGGGCCTAAAAGAAGCTCCTTTGAATAAATTTTGTAACTTCAAAACAATAAGTGCAACAGATGTGTGACAAATCATGTACCGGTACTTCAAATAATGGTATTTCTCTATCGATATTGTACCCAACCGGTACTTTTAAATCGGTAAGATACGATCCACTAATACCGGTACTTTTCGATATATCGCACAACCCTTATTTGCAATGCAAAAAGTGTGTTGCTTAGATTGTGTGGCCAACAACAGTTATGAGATATGCAACATGCGAACGATAATGTCATCACTACTATATCACTATCTTTCTTTCTGGCATTCGTGCAATTTTCTTAAATATTGGCTCGAGGTGATAAAATGATATACATATGTATGAATAGTTCTACTACGTTTTGCTACATATCTAGGGTTGCCAACCGTCCCTATATATCGGGACGGTTGGTCACCGTTATTGGAGTTCATGTCCCGACGTACCGACAAAGGTATCAAAAGTCAGACAGAAAGCTTTTGCGTATAACGCGCCACAATAGCGTGGTGCAGTAGACCTCTATCTCTCGAATTTGTGCATAGCGTCGCGTCGGTATTCTTTGGAAACCAGTTCACTTCTAGCGATTACTGTTAATGGTCCAAGTCACTTCGAAAATTCAACGTTTTTAACCAGATGTCCCTGTCTGAAATCCCAGAACGGGAAAAGTTGGAAGAAACAGTTTATCTTAAATCGAACAGTTTGATAATTTTAGGTCACTATTTTCAGAATCTTTTTATACCTTTAATTTTATGGAAGAAAACATTCTTAGAAGAGCGGAAAAATAGTTCGATTGGAGGAAGATGGTTAAATTTCTTAAAAAGCACAGAACATTTAGATCAGAAATAGGAGTTACTTAAAATGTGTGAATACCTATCCGCAATCTCTGGGCGCAAAGCAAATTGCCCAAGAGGCGGTCAGAAAAAGGAAATCGTTTATTAGCCGGGTCCGTTGAGGCCATTCTGCAATGGTAGTATAAGTTTAAGTTATCATGTGCAGAATTTAATAAGTACACCATCAGAGAAATATAAAACTGGCAAATCCTAATCCTAAATAATAATTTTTGCTTTAGTTTTAATCAGTTATAATAAAGATTTTCGTTCCTAATATAGTGGTATTTGTGTTTCGGTATTTAGAGCTAGGTAAATTAACCCCCCCCCCCCCCTCCGGGCCTTGCGGCCCGATATGAGCCTGATGATTTATGACAACCCTATCCTTCCTAAGACATGTTGTTTAATCTTTTATCTTAATATTCAGAAGGTTCCAATGAAGGAATACCTCGAGACATCTGCAAATGGAAATACTTTCAAGATAACATAGGCCGCCCTAGTGAGGAAGATAAATCTCGCTGTGCTGCTGAATGCGTTGCCAAAGGACTAACTGGCGGCGGCATTTGCGACTATGAACAATGTTGGTGTAGAACTAGCCTAGATGAAGGGTTACTTCTTACCCTACCCCCACTTGAACAATGAATGCCTAATAGTGTGAAATCAATTTTAATAAACAAGTATTGAAAAGTAAACCTAAAAGTTGTTTTTGTTGCGAATGGGTTTGTTCGGACATTTCGCGTATGCGATAAATAGCTATGTTCAGGAGCGGACTCAGAATTTTGTCTAGGGGAACAGGGAGTTTGATTGGGAATGTTTTTTTCCCAATCACAGTATGGAATAGTTACAAATGTCACCATAAAGTCCTTTGAAGGTAGGAATCAAGGGCTGTGCTAACGAGAGAGCGAAAACAGAACGAGAGAGAGAGAGAGATACATAAAATAAAGTATGTCCTGTTTTTAACCATATTTTTAGCTATAACTCTTACATTATGCATGTTTTAAAAATCTAGCTCTGTACGTAGATAGCCTTTTGGACTACTTATAGCCAGATACAAACATTTTATGTAGATTTAACTATAAAGTATACTTAGTTTATGGTAGTTTTGCGGCCATAAAGTGGCTCATTAATCTCATTATCGTACTTGTACAATAAAATTACTCTGTTTCTGTAGAAGTATGTCAGTAGGTCCTCAAGTCTTCAGAAGTTTTCTTGAACTGTAAATCTTCTTGAGGGTACTACACATAACGGTCTTGGTCCTACTATTTTTTTTTTATAAAAATCGTAACCAGGCGTTAGGTAAAGAAAACCAATTTTAAGTGCATACATGGGCGCCCGCAGGGGGGTGGGGGGCAGGGGGCCGTGGTCTAACCTGAGATTGTCATACTTTTTAATTATTAGTGTATTTGTATAAATCCCTACAAATAAAATATTTAAAAATATATTAATTTTTTTAATTTTGCCCCCCTCCTTGAGAAAAAAGTCTGCGGGCGCCCATGAGTGCATACCCGATCAGAAAGGACCTTGGAAGTTTTTTTGTTGTATATTCCTTGTAATATTTCATTTGGGTTTTAACAGGGATATTAAATTTATTATTTTTTATAAGTTTTTGCGGTATTATTGATTGGACCACGTATAATTTTCGTATTGATTGGACCCCGTACAATTTGAGGAGCTTTCGGGAGGATACTCGGTTGCTTTCGGTAACTTCGGAAAGTCGACTGCTCAGCGCTTGTCATTTAAAAAAAACTGTTTGACGTTTATTTCGAGCGGCGAGTGTTTTTTTGTCAAAAAAAATGATCGGAATGGGTTTTTTTTTTGGGGCAAATACGACTACGTTCGGCCCGGCTCGGAAGGTCGACTGCCCACTGCATGTCATTTTATGAAAGTCGACATTTTCTATGTGATTTTTTTTAGCTGTCGTTGAAAGATTTGCGGGTATTCCTGACTTTTTTTAAAAGAAACACAATAAATTTATTCGATACGCGAAAGTTGAAACGGAATTGGTAGGTAGTGTAATCTTGAATTATTTTGATCATAGTTCGGTGAGTAACCATCAAAGATAAGTTTGTAAGCATTAAAATTTTTGACTTTTGTTTCCGGAAGAAAATTGGAATTCTCGATCACCGGAGCCCCAGAAATTGGAATGTGAAAATTTATTAGCTACATGTTTTAAATTTATAAGGACATTCCAATGCAGAGGACTATTTTTGGCAATAGAAAACCAAATTTTATTATTTTACTGTAAGGTACTGACAGAGCAGAGGACATAAAAATTATTGTGTCCTTTTTAATTCTCATTACAGAAAGTCAATTAATGATTATTCAACAAAATAAAAATAGTTACAAACTTGAGACAAACTTACCATCTTGACAACAGTTTATTTGCGCGTTCATTGACCTTACTACTTTTTCATTCATGATTCCAAACAGTACTTTAATAGTACTACACATTCCAGGCGTAGTACATACCTCATTGGTGGTTTCGTTTTTATTAATGAACTGCATATTGGTCATCAAGTGTGCGAATACGTAACAACACAAATATGAATGGAGGGTGAACGCGAAGGATCGTCGTTTGGTGGCGCTATCGGCGATTTTTAAACTACAGGCAAACTGCTACCGGTTCTGGTTAACTGGAAATTTCTCCAGATTATTAAAGTGTTTTCTAGTGTTTAAAAATAGAAAATTTTGATTCTATTGTGTAAAATGGTATCTTAAGGACAGAATGCCTGTTTTAAACAAAATTGAAGAATGGGACATTATTAACTTACACGGTATACGTATACGGTCTGTTTACAAGTGGTGAATTCTCAAAGATAACAGTAAGTAGTAACTTTTGCTCATTATTTTAAAAATTAACTAGAAAATCAGTGTTTATACGCAAAAATAAACGCCTACAGCATCTAGTTTAAGGGTTTTTCTCCATATGCACATTTTTATTGCTAAAATTACAAATTTGCAATGATTTTGGGATTTGGGTGATCCGAGTATATACATACCTACTTCTTGTTCATGGCAACAGTTAACTCACAATTTTTAAGTTAAAATAAAAAAAGCGGCTCTTATTTAAAGCCGATTGTTAGAAATTTTTCATTTTTATGACCTTGTTTGTAAAATGTTTATTCAATCAACTGTATCTTCTAATCTAAAACCGATAGTTCACGTTAAAAGTGTTTTGAACTATATTATTATGTAGGTACATACCTACATACTTATTTAGTACCTACAGTAGCGTTGTTTTTTGGAGGAAATAAGATTATAGAGATGTTAGAATATAGATGTTCATCTAAAATATAGGTATCAGATTGGATGAAGTTTGATACAAGGATGGTTTATGACCTGAAAAATTATCTGGAAATTTTTTGTTGAAAAATCGCTTGTGAAAATTTTTCGTACTTAACTACTTAAGTAGGTCCACAATTTAATATCGCTTTTACCTAGTTCTATTTCTAAAAATGCTGTTAGTTTTTAATCTTAAAAAGCGTATTAAATGTCGCTAATTTCGACTATGGGACTATTAAACAAGAAAATGAGTTAAATACTCAACGTATTAAATGTAAAATTAATTTTTGTCTAGGCCTATATTTTATTTATGATATGCCGCAAAAGTAAAACAGCAAGAGGCGGAGTTACTCCACAATTTTCCAATATAAATGGAGAAATTATGCGGTATTTTTTATGCAAACTAACCAGATCCGGCCTAGGTTTTCATTCCAGTAAAATAAAAAATTTTGGAAAGCTGTTTTTATGATGTAACACTCTTTGATTTGTTAAAAACAGATTGCCTTTAGTGCGAAAAATTTGTGCATTATTTAAGTAAATTTGGTGAAGATGGCAACATTTTAACTAAGTTTTCGAAAAACACAAAATAAAAAAGGCAAAACTTTTCTTAAAATATTAAGATGTTATTTTAAAAAAAAAGTAATAATAGCATATTGTGAAACTGTGCCTTAACATGGAAGATCCCAGGTTCGTATTGATAGAAAATCCTGATGATGTTGCTATTCCTGATCAAAACGTCGGAAAACATATGAAGTTATACAGAGTTGTAAATGGTATTAAGTATTCTTCCAAAAATGCAGCAAAAAGTCCAGGTCCGTATTTGAGAAAAACACAGTTAGTATCAGTAACTCAAAAAAAAACAAATGGTATAAACAAAACAGTAAGGGTATTTTAGAGACGGTAAAAAATCGTGTGATTTTTGTTAAAAAAAATTTTTTTAACTATAATAGTTTCGAGATAACCTTCGTCGAGATTTTAACAGATCATTTGTATCGTTATTTTTACGAAATTTCACTTTTATTCTATAGTTTCTTGTCGATTCTCTGGGTGGCCGTTGAGATAACGCCGTTAATAAATTAAACAACTCAAATTGGTTGATAGGAGACAGCCATCAAATTATGACTGCTGCCAAAACTGCCGCCTATTAGATTTCGAAGCTTTTGTTCAAAATTGGATGGAAAAAGGTTGGTTGCATAATAATCGTTCCTTGCAGAGTGCGTAAAGGTTTTCGCACGGCTTTTGTAATCATTTTCGCATGCTGTTTGAAATTATTGATTTTCAGTTGTAGTTGGTAGCGTTTATTAAGTATTTTCAATTTTCAGAGCAGTAGTAAAAAAACTTATATTTGCGTTTTGTTATTCAAAATGTTGATTCAAATCCAAAAAAAGGCGCGATACACCAAAAATTCACTTATTTGCAGTATTTATAGGTTTATTTATCAAATTTAAAAACTCCCTCCGCCACTGGGAAATCCCAACAAAGATTCCCTTGCCTTGCCACGCTACCACCCAATAGATCAACAATGAATAATATGCCAATAATGCATTAACCAAATTAATCTCACTTTTATTCTTCACAGAAATTGTAATATTGAATCCAATATAAGGAACTTTTAAAATTAACTTAAATATGTACAGAACATTCATAGGTACAGAGTTCGCCTTATAATATGTCACAATATGTGATTAAGTAAAATTTTAATATTTTTTGCATTGAATGCAGATTAAAATTAGTTACATATTTAAACATTTATGGGGTAGGTATCCTGTATACAAAATAAATACAAAAATAAATAAATAATACTTTTCCTACGACCACCTATGAAAGTGATAAAGAAGCAGGGTTAATTTGGCTATACAGTGCCTTATATCACACGCGTATTGAAAAGTACTTGTCACCATGACATTTGAACAGATGGTGCCAAATTCGCGAAAAAACTATGTGAAAAATAACAAATTTTCGGGATCCGTGAAGCGAATTGGGGTGCTTGGTAGGGCAATACTGTACATAACAAACTGTACATACATGTATATTTCAGCATAAGTGTCGAAAATATTAGTGTTGAAAGTAAGGGTATTAAATAAAGACAGAAATTGGGGTTTTTTGATAAATATTTTTGTGGTCGTAGGAAAAATATTGTACATTACTCATGTGAAAGTAATTTTCGCACACTCGTGGGGTTATCGCTTACTTTCGACACTTGTTATGTAATATAGTCCTAGATTAAAACTATAGAGCAAAGAGGTAATGAGTTTCTGGAACTTTTCCTCCAAAATTTAGTTTACCAGCCTGTGGACTATGTACTCGCCTCATTACTTCTTTTATCTCATTTACACTTATTGGGGGTTGGCTGCTGTATACCTAAATAAAAACATAGTCTATATCTACTAATGAAATAATAATTATGGTTTATATTATTTGAAGGATATACAAAGAGTAATTCCAAAGTAAAGTATTTATTCAGCTGTATCTTGTAATTTAAAACGAACTCCCGCGAGTATTGCTTTATCCGATAGTAAATTTTCTGGAGATTCCAAAAATATATATCTTATTAAGGTGTTTATTAAATATTCTGTCCAAAAATTCATAACAACTGATTCTATTTAAAAGACTCTATCCTCTAATCTAAAACGAATTCCCGAGAATATTACTTTTATTAAATTACAATTTTTAGGGCTATCTTTCAGAAAAGTCTTTATTTAATCAACTGTATCTTATCTTCTAATCTATAGCGCATTCCCGCGAATAATGCTTTATCCTATGGGAAATTTTCTGGAGATTCCAAAAATATATAACTTATTAAGGTTTTATTAAAGATTCTGGCTAAAAATTCATAAAACCTAAATGAGGGACAAAAATTAATTTTTAAGACGCTCTGTATAGAAAGTTTTTAGCTAATCAACTATATCATCTAATCTACAGCAAAATCCCGTGAATATTACTCCCGATAGCTACTCCGCATTTTTTTTTATCTGGGGGTTAATTTCAGGGGGTAAATTAGGAAATGGAAATAAAAAGTTCAAGGGCTTCGTGTAGGGTGTTAAATGAAAGTTTATTGAAGCTCAAATTCAACAATATATACATATATATATATATATATATATATATATATATATATATATATATATATATATATATATATATATATATATACATATATATATATATATATATATATATATATATATATATATATATATATATATATATATATGATGCATTTCTTTAAACATGTTTCAGGAAAAACACTTAAAAATTGCTTATCACCAAAAAGATCGCTCAGAAAAATCTGTAAAAAATCATGAACATTGAGAATGAGGTGTAGATTGAGCCAAAATTATCTGGATTGAAAAATTCTAGCGCGATCAATTGTTATAAACAATTAAATTGTTTATTTCCTTATAACTGCTGAACCATTGGTTTTAGAGAAAAATTCTTTCAACAAAAAATATTTCTTACGATGTAAGGAACGTTTTTCAAAATTTTTAATTTGGCTCAGTCGAAACGCTCCCCACTCAGCTCAGCACATACGCGATGTGATACGGCGTTGGTGCCGTCGGCAGCGGATGGCGCGGCAGATGAGCGATAGCAAAATTTCTGGAGATTCCAAAAATATATTACTAATTAGGGTCTTTTTGAAGATTCTGTCCAGAATGTAATAAAAACTGAATTAAAGATAAAAAAATAATATTTAATGGGCCTCCTTTCTAAAAGGTTCAAATTAAACAACTGTGTTTTCTACTATAAACCGAGTTTTGACAAGTTTTTATCCAAATCAACTGTCTTCTAATCTAATTCAAAGCAGATTCATGTGAATATTACTTCTGACTAAAAACTACGGAAGTTTTAATTAGGAAGTTTCCTATGTCAGAAATAGCGAGTAACTTCAACATCATGTAATAGTCTTTCACTTAACTTGTCAAACAAAAAAAAAATTATCTCGATATCTTCAAAATTGACGAACTTATTCAATTTCCTATTTAATGACTTCGCGCGCGGCTTGTATCGGCCGTGACGTCAAAATACAGAACTCTGTCGCCCCATGGTCGCCGGGCTAGCGGCCCGCTGCTGCTTTCGCGTGTTTACTTTCATGCATTGTATCCTGTCCGGTAAGAATAACACTAATGATTAAATGGGCGCCTATTCCGCTGTTGACGGCGTGGTGTCGATTGACGTCATCGAGCCTCAGCCAACGTGAGCGTAGCATCTCAGACTTTGAAGGACGATAACTTTTTTATTTCTACAGATAATTAAATACAAAAAATACATATGTTTTTTACATTTTTAGGGCTATTTATTAAGAGAAAATGAAAAAAATGGAAACTTCCTAATTGAATCTGCCCTTGTACTTACTAACCAAAACCTCATCTTTTTTATACATACACACTATACAGAAACACTATACCTACCCGACTGTAATCAGGATTGTTTCCTTCAAATCGATGTTGTCCATTAAACATGGCAGAAGTATAATATGATCCTGGTAAATGTTTTAGAGGATCTGTACCTAAAATGATAGGCAACAAGAAGGTTTTCTTGATCCTTGGAAACAACTACACTTAAAATTTTCTTGCCAAAATGGTGCAAAATTAAAAAAAAAGTTTCTAGATACTTGGGAATTACAAAAGGTGTTTAAAGCAAAAAAAATCTCAAGACTTTTCTGTACCCTTTTACTCGACAATGGAGGAAGTCATTATAGTTAAAAAACACAAATAGGTGTGACAGTTTTTTCACAAACACAGCAAGCAAATGTTATGTAAAAAGGATACCAACCATGTGTAACATATAGTGACACCTAATCTTATTCCATCTAGCCGCAATATAAAACATGATATTTTAAGATTTTTTACTTATTAAATTATTAACTCAGTTAAAACAATACCTTGTCAGTATCACATTTTATTTTCTTAAAAATTGAGTTAAAGTACTTAGGTACCCAATAAAAAAAAACGAATTTTTGCATACACAGTACCCATACTGCTAAACTACTTCTACTTTCTGTACTCTGTACCTACCTGACCTCATATCATCTCTTACTAACAAAGCATAATCAGTTATTTCTGCCACCGTTTGATAGGCTAAATATGACAGTACTTCCAGCGCCTCTGGCTTAAAATTTACATCCCTTTTTGGATCTATCCACAATCTTAAGTGTTCCATTCCTCCCCCAACAACTTTAAACGATGAACATCTACAAAAAATACATATTGAGACTATATTCACATCTCATAAGTTCTTGGGGCCCTTTAATATTTCAATAAGTCCTACCTAGCCTTATGGAAGTCCAAATACTTTTTTTCATCAAGAGCTTGTGAAATACGATCAGCTCGAATCTGTCTGTCAACTTTTACTTCGTCTACTTCCGAAAGATCCATAAACTCTCCAGTTTCATCTATTTTCTCTATAAATTCTACAAGCTTATGTTTTGGTTTCTCTTCTGGGTCTATTTCGATTACAGTATTAAGCCGTTTTAAATTCTTTTTAAGGGCTTTGCTCTGTAAGAATCTGTAACCAAAAAAATTTTTTTAACAAATTTCCTCAAAAACTTTGGACGTTTAGAAGTACCTGACAAAGCGCTGCATTTTTACTTTATTATGTCTAAGTAAAAACACTAAATCTTCACCCTTTAGGGACTTCCCATCCCAGTATTTTAGAGCTTCGTTGACTATAGCTCGCAGCTGCTTCAGAACGATATTCTCTACCAGTCTTACTGTTTCCGGATTTGGCTTGTGGCTATCACCAAAGCCATACATCATCAATGATATTTCGTTGTAATAAGAGAATGAAGCTTTTGGAAGTTCCATAATTTCAGAAAGTTTTTACGCGACGTAAACAAAAACAAAAAGAGTATTCTAACCTATAAACAATAAGCCCTACACACGGCTCTACAGAATTTACGATTTCGGCTTTTTTATTCGTATCGGTATGTCTTTACTCCTGTATTTGAAAAAGTAGAGGGCGCAGCAGGGGAAGTGGATTGCCAGTAGCATGATACAAACCGTAAAAACGAAGATCACAGAAAAATACTTTTATTTTCCATCGTTTACGATTTGTTGGAATCGTATAACAGTACCTTAAAAAAGGTGTACTTATATCACGTTTTCCAATTTACTTCAAACTTTTAGTGTTGCCTTATGCTTTACAACTTCACCAAGTTGTGAAATCACTATTTAAATTAAGCTACTGCATCGCCTCTGAAGTTGCAGGATTGTGCCGACTACCCGCCAAATTTTCTTTTGCAAAGAATGTAAACGCAAAATATGCGTAATGAAATTTGTGAGTTGTTTTTTAGTTTAGTGAGGCAGAGAATATACATTTCACATATCTTCTGATCATAACTAATTAGTATTTTCAACAGGTACTTAAACTATAAAATGTGTGTAATGTACATTATATTAGGTAGGTACTTTTTCAGCTAAAAGTTGTAACCAAAAAACACTTTTTAGGTACCGTGTTGTTCTCTTTAAGGTAGTCAAGCTGCTGTGGGGTTTAATATTGGAGACTGGAGATGTTAAGGGAGGTAAGTAAGTGTTTATTTGTACTTCAGTATACCTTTTCTCAAAGATATGTATGTATTTGACCAGTGGCGCATCCAGGGGGGCGGCAGACCCCCTCCAGACCAACAACCTAGACAGCAAACCTGAGCAAACGCTCCGCAAGCAATGCAATTATTTTCTATTGCGTTGCTTGCGGAGCGTTTGCTCAGGTTTGCTCTGTTTTCATTGATAAAGGTATATACAGGGTGTTACACAAAAATATGTTAAGAAATTTTAAGGACAGATTCTACATCTAAGTTTATATAAACATGGATCCTCAAACACTTCTTTTTCGAGATACAGGGTGTTTAGTATTTTCACACCTCGAGTATTTCGAAGAGTTAGGAGAAATATGCGAAGACGATTTAGAGCAAGTATTGAAGCACCGAGAAGCCATTTCCAGCATCTACTATAAATTTAAAGCAAAAAGCACTGTTTTCTGAACAAAAAATATTTAAAAAACATTTTCATTATGTGTTCTTATTGTAAGAAATAAATTAATTTTTATCTCGAAACCGGTGTGTCAGAACAAAAAAGTTTAAGAGACACTTTTCACGTAGATTTAATTGGGCTTAAAGAGAACGATATCAATTTTACAAAAAATCAGTGGCTTGCCATTTTTTTCGCTAAAAATAAAGACACCAGCACGCACGCTAGGTACTGATGCAAGTACTACGCCCTATGAAAAATATGGGCTGAGTGAATTACGGGTTGCCTGTCTATTTTTATTCAGTGTTTGAGTGTTTTCTTTGATTTTTTAATGTTTTTGTTTATAGAATTTTCCTTTAATATGTTTCAGAAAAGTAGTGTGTTATGACTTGTATAGATGTGGTTAAGTAAAAGTGTAGAAATTTAAGTAAATCCCTAGAAAAGAATAACCTGAATGCAATTTTTGTTTTTTGAAAAACCATAAGAGACCGCCGAAAACTGATTTCAGATTTGTGTTTTAGGACCCAAAGTTAGGGCCAATGCAAAATTTCATAAAATAATTCGGTGTTTCCGTCTTTCCGAATAATTACCCAAAATCCTGGTTGCGCTAGTGTATTTGACCGTTGCGAATTTTTTATTACTTTTTTTATAGCAGAGGGCGGGGCTTGGGTTTGATAATATCTCTTTTGTGCTGTTTATGATCAGCTATTGTTGTAACCACAGAAAAGTTGTATCTAATTACGGAATATTAATGATTAGGTAGAAAGTACCTAATCATTTTTTTCTTTTGTTAAGTACCTATGCCCTGTTATTTGAAAAGCAATTTTACAGTTTTCAGTAGTTTTTGTTACCGCTCCTGTTCCATAACTTATAAACGTTTTGAGGGCATTATTTATTACTAACAGGTGGTCAGGTGACTACTCACAAATTTTTGTAGTAACAGATGAGATGACTGGCCTGCAGCAAGTTCTCGCCATAAATTACAGAATGCACTGTTTGATATGATGGTCATTTGGAAGCATTAGGCTTTACAAGAATTAATATTAGCAGGATTTAAAAGAAAACATCCTATTTTAGCAAACAAATGTTATTTATATAACAATTAGTACAACTTTTATACAATTTTTAAACAATTAGTAAGTTCAAAAAATTGTCTAGCCATATATTCTAGACACCTATAGACTTATAAAGACCATTAAATACATGGTGCTTAGACTGCAACTAATCTAAACAATTTTTTGACTACGAAACAAACTTTATTAAAAAAAATATAGTCCAGCTGCTGGCTATATCTCTATACATCTTAATAGCTGATTTTTGTTATCCTAAAAAGTATCACAATTTAAAATTATCACTATAAACGAGAGCTGTTTATATTTATATTATTATTTTCAACACCATCACTAGAATTAGTCCGTATTCTGAAATCGCATACTAGAGAGAAATGGTCGCTGGGGTAACTCAGATTAGGGACTCTATCGTTTCCTATATCTTTGGCTGTAGGGAATTCTAGTACGCTTTCCACTTCCAATTTGTTCTTAGAGTAGAAGATATAGTCTATGGTGTGGCAGACTTCTCCTTCCTCGCGAATTTTCCAGGTTGTGTAGGGAGGCTCCCGATTTCCAGAGGGGATACTGAAAAAAAAATGCATATAAATATAAATTCTGTTTTGAGAAAAATCTCAATAAATATCACTGCAACTTGTGATTGCATCCTGCACACGAAACTGCACATATATGGTTATTTTCTTTTTAAAGAAAGTTTAAAATATTTTAAATAATTTTCTTTAAGCACGGAAACAGGTTGTTCGGGGCATTCGCCCATTTTCATATTTTGCAAAGTTTACCTACCTATCATCACTACTGTTAGAGCACTCCGCATAGGCACTCGCTAAGTCTGGCCCATTCACCAACACTGTACCGTAAACAGGTTCTGTAGGTTCTGCATTAAAATCTCCCCCTAATATGACGGGCCTGTCGCCGCAGTGTTTCTTCAAGAAATTGACCAAGTCTTTACCCTGCTCATTTCTAAGAGTGGCCAAAAGGGCGCTATGCCTGGCTTTGAGGTGAGTGGTCACGACGCAGATTTCTTGGCCAGTCTGTTTTATTTTGAGGATCATTAGGACTGCTACCTAAAAAAGAGAATACTACTCGGTATATTTGTGTAAATTTACAAGCTTTTTTGTGTTCGGCATGCTCAAGAGTCATTCGCATGGAGAATATTCATCTAAACTTAATGAAAAAGAATTTTCTTTTAAAGAATTTTCTTTTTGGAGAAACTACATTTTTCAAAAGATGCTTTTTTGAAAAATTGTTTTTTTTTGGAAATGAATTGGAATGACGTATTATGGTTTGCTTAGGTTTGCTCGGGTTCTTTTTATGTTTTTTTACCAGTATACCATTATTTTTCGTGATAATAATTTTCTTTGTAATTTCCATTGCATGGTGAAGAAATTTAGAATGAGAGTGGCAACGCCGCTTTTTCTCCGCAGCAGGTGCTGTAGCCCCGTTCATTCATATGGCTTACAGAGTTGTCATTGTGTAGTATTTTGCGCGTAACGTTTTTGACAGGTTGTAATGTACGTGTTGTAGTGAAATTTTAAGTGTTGTTTGGGTTTTTCGTATAAAAGGACTATATCTATAATATTTGAAAAGTGATGCGTTAGTGGTAAGTGTGTGGAAAATGTTTTTTTTTTTCATCCGGAATCATCTTTTCACAGGTTTTCTCGGTGAAATACAGGTAGCGCCAGCGCGCGAAGTCTGATGCAGAATGTCACTGGTCATTACCATGACCATTTTTCCTGGAGGGCTATGACTAAATTTGACCTCTGCGAATGACAATTCTTAAGTTTATCTAAACATCTCATTACACTTACCTGGTTGCTTTGTATCCTCCATATTTCCAAAATCCTCGTTTCCGCTTGGAGTAAGTTGAACTTGTCATTTCTGAAAAATATGGCGCACCCATCGGGCCCATTATTTCCGTGAATGTAGTTACAGGGTGAATCGGGTTTGGGGAAGAACATTCCCGAATATCCTTGAGTTCCCAAGACATGTTTGAGGAAATTGAAATGGTCAACTTCCTAAAAAAAGAAGTAGTCTTTTAAAATACACTACTTTAAAACAGATCTCTGTAGTTAGTGGATTGTTTTTTTTGTCCTTTATTTTTGCGGAAATAATTTTGTCCAGCAGAGTAACACTCGTGAAATTTTCAACATTACAAAAGAGTTTCTTTGCTAGTTTTTCTTCAACAGTTTTAAAACAACATTTGAATGAGTTTTTGGATTTTGTTCAAATTTTTATTGATGTATCGATGTCTTTTCACAATAATTTTATGCCACAAATCCCAATTACCCATAGTAGGTATCATTTGTTTTTAATATTTGCTAAATTAGTTAATATACATATAATTCCATCCTGTCCCACTTTATAATCAGCCTTAGGCATACCACGGTTAAAATAATAAAATATGCCGAAAATAAATTATATAATTTTGGCATCAATTCTGCAATGGAAAGTTTGCTGGATTTGTGTTATTTATAAGATCTTTTTTATAGCGTCTTGTATAGGAAAATTACCTATTAATTATTGAATATCTAATAAACCATACCTAGTTATGTAAGAAAATATAAAATTCGTACCTGCAAACAGATGATATCAGGGCAGTACTCTATGATTTCTTCCACTATGAGGTATTTCCTGTGGTTCCAATCGAGCGCTTCGTCTGGGCAACGTGCAAAGTTGTCGTTTTCCTTACCCAAAGCTATAGGCAAAAATTACTAGTTTAAGAATTATTTTTACTTAAACATTATGTAAAAAAATGGAACATTAATTTTTTAGATAACTTACCTTGAGAAAGCATGTTCCACTGAAACACCCTTATATTGTGGGGACTAGTAGTATAATCGCTGCAAACTAGAAGAAAAAAGACATTAAGTTAAAATAAATAGTACTATTGGCGACTCAAATTAAGGAATCCAGCTGATTTGGAATAAACATGTTTAAATATTGCATGTGCGGGTCTCGGGATCTTTGTATTCTCAGACAAGGTTGAAACTCGCCCGTTTTTTGGAAAATTCGTATTATCGGACCAGTCAGGACGTCCGACCACGAGAAGTAAGTTTTTTCTATTAAAAATGAGCTTCATCTTGATTTTTAACTTTATATGGGTCTAGAATCACAGTAAAAGGTCACATGTGTTAAGATTTTTTCGTTGGATAGCGGAAAGCGCTACCTACTGAAAACGATATCGAAAAGCTTTGATATGAAACCAGAATAGAAAAAAGTATTTTCGAACGTGTTGTATACTATACTTTTTCTAAAACTGAATCACTGATGTGCATTGCTTCAGATGCAAAATAGGGAGAGATTTTGGGATACATCTACCGCATTTTCTGCTATCTCTGGAAGAGTAGATTCGAGATAATCTTCGTCGAGATTTTTACAGATCATTTTTATTATTATTTTTACGAAATTTCACTTTTATTCTATATAGTTAAATCTTGTCGATTCTCTGGGTGGCAGTTGAAATAACGCCTACTAGATTTCGAAACTTATGTTCAAGATTGTATGGAAGATAGGTCTGGCGAATGGTTGTTTGCATAATAATTGTTTATATCGATGTGAAATTTTATGTAGAATTCGGTTTTGACTGACTTAGGGTCATGAGACTCATGGTTTCCCCGGAAAATATTCGATATTCCGAACCGGTATCAGGAGGCCCAGCCGGCAAAATTTCGATTTTTTTGTGACCATTCGCTCCACCACGAATTTCCAAAAAAATATAGATCGACCAATAAGAAATGCAAAATATAGATATGCCCCTACCTTCTGTTACTGCATTCAACTTCCTGAACTTGATACCCAAACTTTCAGTGTCTTCGCCGTTCCTAAAGTTGCACTTTCTCGCCTTTCGGAAGGCCCTTTTCAGCATGAACTGGCCGTAAGGTCTCTTTTGGCAGAACTGCAGGAGCTCGTTCCTGCTGATGTTTTTCGGTAATATGACATTGGTGTCTTGAGCGTCTTCATTTAGAATTTTCGGGGCAGAGTTGAAACTTCCCATCCTGTAAGAAGAAAATAAATGTTTATTTAAAAGGATAAGTCATGCCAGTCGTCACCAAAATAAAGTGTCATTTTCCATAGGAAAAAGAATAAAAATTAAACTCTTTTGGTCGTGACTGTACGTACATACAGTGTACTCCAAAAAGTTTGCGACAAGAAGATGGTGCCTTCTTAAAAACAAAGTTAAACCAGAATTATTATGAAAGGTCAAATAGCATACAGGGAAGAAACAAAAATTTGATAATGCTTACACGGCGGTTACTCAAAAATATATAATTTTTTCATTTAGGATTACAAAATTTACTCTTTGCAATAGTAAATAAACCAATAAATACGCATAAAATAAATTAAAACCTTCAAGTAACGTCTGAGGAGTTCTCAGGAAATCCGGGTGTCACGAAATTATATTATATTTACGAACCTTCTCAACATGCTCGTGATGTCCTCTACATTTTTCAGAACTTTGTTTTCTATAACGTTAAATTCACTTTTTTCACAAATAACTTCGAAGTTTTCATCATCATTATTTACTAACATTTCTTGTTTTTTGCGTTTCGGTGATTTTAAAATAGGTCAATAGGCGTTATTTTCCAAGGAACAATAATTGTAATTTTTTAATTTTAAAATGCACATCAACTCGACCTAATAAGGAAGTAGCTTCACGGCATAAACGAAAACTAGAACGTGTTACGAAGTACTGCTTCTAAGTAATCAACCGTGCTTACTGCCAGTTTTCTTGTACTGCATTACGGTTTTGTTTTGTTTTAATTTATTCTTCAGCTTCCTGATACCTACGGTAGAATTTAAAACCTTTTTAGTAGTTTTTGCAATGCGGATATTGAAAAATATATACTGGCACGATAACCCATAATTCTGTAAAAACATTAAGCGGTTCACACATCACACAGTTTGTGTGGTGGTTCCTTTATAGTACGCAGGTACGTATATTGTATATAGGGGTGTCAATCCCGACTTGTTTTCTTAATCCCGGGATTTTTGAGATTTTGTTGTCTAATCCCGGGATTACTCCAGACAAAATTTATAGGAATTCAAATATTAAAATACAAATGAACTAAAAAGCACCTAAGCGACTAAATACAAAAAATATAAATATATAAATTTATACCTAGTATTTAAAAAAAAAATACCGCAAAAATATTAGGGCGTCCAGAGTTTCGTCTTTCAGGCTAGAACGTATTTTGTTGCAGAAAACTCCTGCAGAAGAGAAACATCTCTCTGGTTCTATGCTTGTGAGCTGAATGGTTAGTAGGAATTCAAAGGTTTTTTGAAGATTACGTCCACGACTGCCATCATTTGCAAATAACTCAATTTCTTGAGTAAGGATTGCGGACATCCGGGTCTTACTGGTTTGCTTTTGTAATGGCTCTGAGTATTTTAGTAATGCTTGTTGTAGTTTGACTTTGAATGGTTCATTCTCTTCTGCTGCTCTCAGAATTTCCGCAATGGGAATGTAATCTTCGTTGCTGATTTCTGTTTCTCTTTCGTTGTCTGTGTCTAGCCTGTTAAAAGTGTTTCCAATTTAGATTTTATGAGGGAAATATTTGATGTTTTGAAGCGGTCACCTTGTTCAGAGTTTAGAATGCCGGGATTTTTGAGATAACAGAGAATGTCAGAATAAATGGTCCTGCGTTGCTTAATCCCTGTTCTCAAAGGCTCTTGTAGTTCCGTACTGAGTGGTGTTTTAATTCTGAATTATTCCTTCAACATGAACTTTAATTTCGCATCTGCTTTACATAAATCCATATCGCGACGGCATAGGGCTTCAGCTATAATTTTTATTTCGTGGAGAACTTTTACAACGTCTTTTTGAGAACCTCACTTTCTGAATCCAAAATTGGTGTTATGTTTAGATCAATAAGATCTTCTTTTTATGAAATTCTCTAATAGTGTAAAACGCTCGAGCATGTCAAGTCAGCTGCTCCATCTCGTTTTGCAATATAATATAACTTTTAGCTCTTTCCCATAATCATTTTTGATATACTTTTGTAGTATATCATTTTTAGTTGGCGATTTTATAAATATTTGAACTTTTTGTCTAACTCTAGACACCAGTAAGTATACGGAGGTCATGATTAATAGTAAAATGAATGCTTCCAAAAAGTCACTTTTTTCCAAAACTTCTACCTTATTCCATACCTTCAGTGTCTGCTATATCACAGTCTGTGTCGCTAAAGAACATTTCGAGATTAATCCCGAAAATATTAATCGATCCCGGGATTTTCGAGTCCGGTTTATACTCCGGGATCCCGGGACTCCGGAATTTCGGGATTTTAGCGTGGTTAAAGAAATAACGTTAAAGGCAAAAACTACACACCCGGTTGGTGATTTGTTAACGATAGGAAACAAATGGGAGTATGCAAATTTTGCAGAGTTGTCTCGTAACAAAAGCATTTTTCTTTGTTTAAATTAAATGATATTCGGTCTGTGTTTGTTTGTTTGTTTTTCGTGTGTACGTGTAGTTGTGCACACGTGTATATAATAACAAAACGCTCGGGCATTTTCAAATGGAATTTTTTCTAATGAGATTATTCTTACGTGACATATTAGCTCATTTTTCTCGATAATTCTTTATTACTCGATTTCAAGGCAGCTAATAATGTGTAATAACTTGTTTTCACTAAAATTTTTATAACTCAAAGTTTACCATCTTGTCAATGTCAATTTTTTTTTCATTTTAAGGTTATACGCATATCAAGCTATCCTGCTTCTAGTGGTCTAGTTAAAGTGGACTGCACTATGCACCTTATTTTTTTATTTTCTTCCTATATCTCGATGTTCTAAAAAATATCTCCTAACCATTTTGCTCAATCTCTATTTCCGCATTGAGTACTTGTACAATCTACGCTAAAAAACTAGTTCAGATTTACTAAGAAGGTTTGAGATTTAGTACTGATCTAAATTAAGATCTTCTACTTAGTTGATAGTTGATCAGTTAGGTTTTGGCTTGTTTTTGCCCTGTCATTTTTAATAGGAGATGTTCGAAAGCTATTAGACTAATCCCTTCACAAATTAGTAGAGGGTGGGAAGAGCTAATACGTAGTAATGGTAAAGGGGCAGTCTAGTCATAGCCGTGGTGATAATGTAAGTAGTGCGTACTGTAAACGTTTCGAAGCAGTCTTTTTGTGTACCCACCCGAGGGAACCAATGAGTTCTACGGAAGTGGATCATGGGTTACAAACAAGTGAAAAACGATGATTTTCAGGATAGGGGTAAAACTCGAAGCCAGAGTTGCCAACTGGCCTTTACTGATTTACTCTGAAAACTTTCCCGGATTACTCACAGTTACTCACAACTTCAAAATATCAAAATTGCTTGGGTTTGCTTGTGAGATATGGAGATAATACTGCTTCTTGGATACTACAAGATAATGGTCAAAAAACCGGAGTGTCTTATGGACAACTTGGAAACGCGATAACGACATTCGAACGTTGGATTGGCCTTCCCAATCCTATTGAGAATGTTTGGTTTACTATAAAGCGAAAGCTTAGTGAAAAACGTCTATTAGCACTGAAGCACTTAAGTTGCCAGATTCGCCAGATATGCAGATCTTTGCCTAGTGATTATGCTGAGAAAGTGTGAAAAGCATGCCCGTACCACGGTAGAATTATTTCTCTACTCTGCCCGTACGTTGCCAAGGCGTGCTTGATAATATCGGAGATTACACTGTTTATTAGGTTAGTGCGCCGTAGTACTTAAAATATACTTTTAAACTACAAACTTGTTTTATTTACTACTTGATCCTTATATTAGAAATCAAGCCAAAGCTCTTGTGTTAAGACCTGTATTATACTATGTACCTATATTAATTAATTATCTTTATTACATGACATAAGGTGTTTTTTCGAGGTTTTGTGGCGCCCTACTACCGGCCCTCCATTTATTTTAAGAACAATATTTTCTAAATTGGGTAGTTTGTACTTACTAGATTTTCATTCTACAAAAGAGAGGCAGCACTGTTTCACGCCCAAACGCTGTTGGATATTGTACATCTACTGTGTGAAATCCACGATACTATTTTTAGAAATTATATCGATGAAACAAAAATCCAGCTTTACTTATTCGAACGTCTATATAATTTAAGTGTAGAATTCCTACGAATATATGAATATGAAATTTTTGGTTAAGTGAATAAATACATACCTACAGAAAATGTAATAGATGACGTGTGAGGTCATTAAAATATGTGCTGCGAATTTGAGAGGTTTATAAGTAAAAAAAATCATTTTTAGACTGAAAAGCTTTAAGACTTATTATACACTGGTTTATATTTAGATCTTCTAGTTGACCAATTAGGTTTTCACAAGCTTTTGTTCTGCTGTTAATAATAAATCTTCTCTTTTTAATTACTAACTGTTAGGTGTGACCCTCTAGTGTAGTCGAACATAGACCGAAACATACAAATATGACACACTGTATATCTTGAGCACTTACTTTTTGGGTTGCCGGATACATTGTAGCAACAGCTCCTTTGAAAAAATAAAAGGTTCTTGTCCACTTATCACCAAACTCATTTTAGAAATATTTATAAACACGAGGTCACCGCAAAGACCACGAAAATTGCATATGCTAAATGATTGCCGAAACTAGGTCACTTTAGTTTTTTTAAAATGTTTGTTCACTATTATCACCATGTGAAATTGTGCCACAGGTTTTTCTCAATATTTGTTTTGATACCTATTCATTAACTGCTCATGCAAATTAAAAAAATCGCCGCGTGAGCTAAAGCAGATTGAAGTTTTTAAGTATCACTAAACACTGGTCAAAAATTATTTAATTTTCTTTTAAAACCCTACTATTCTAAGATGCTTCAATGTCTATCTTATATAAGATCTAATACCGGTACGACTAGAAACCGCAAAAGTAAAATTCCGAGATCTATTTTGGGACTTGTGTCAATTAAACAAAAATTCACTCCCTTGCTTTTTTTAACGTGTTTTAAATTCCCACGTCATGTGTCGGTTTCTTAAGAGCGGTATTCGACTCTCATTACTACTGTTTTCGTTTTTAACGTTGTTTGAAAGAAACAACAATGAATTGCCACTGCATATACAGAAGAAGGACAATATACACTAGTTCATTACAAAGGTCAAACTATTATTTTATACATTTTGATTTCTATAATTCATTATATGTCTTTATTTTTCTTTACGGTAAAAAACTGGACAATAACTATGGTAAAAAGTCAAAATGGTAGTCATAAGCACAGACTGCTGCTCTTAAGATGCCTGCCGCGTAAGCCCCTTCTAGCATCCTATGCCAAAATTCGACAACGAAAATTTATCTCTTTGTATACACGTCAATATCTACCGAGAAAAACTATTCTACACTGTATTTTAACGTATACGTGTTTCTGGTAAAAACGACTCTTCAGAACGTACCACTGTGAAGGAACTATAACGTATTACTAAAAGTTTAAAGTGTATTAATTGGAAATATGTTTTTACCGAATTTTACGTTACTATAATAATTGTGCAATTTGGGTAAATTTTCGTAATCCTTAGAAGTAATCGCAATAAACAGTAATTAGTGTATAGTGGTGGAATCAATACCTAATGGGCTTGTTCAGTCATTTATTTCGCGTTTTCAATAAATATTTTAATATTATTGCACAATCAGTCAATGAAAACACGCAGAGTCGTATTTAGGATCTGTAATCCCCTAAACTGAACCTGTGGTGCGGGCCCTACCCGGGGAATGTTTTTTTGAAAATTAACCTCCAAAAATCGCAATTTTCTGACTAAAAATCTAAAGGGAAACATTTACAGCCAGATTCTCCAACACTAGTCTGGTCTAATTTGACAACCAACAGTTTCAAACTGATAAGTGTAAGAATAAGACGACTAAGCTTTATACTATGAATTTATTTCTGAGCTTTTTCGCAAATTTATAATGAAAAGGCCAATTTTAGTATGCACTTTCGCCAGTAGTAGAACTAAATTCATTAGCGCAACTTGTTCCAAGATGAAAATCATTTGGAAACCAAGCAAATCGTTGAAATATCAGAATAATTCATAAGTTTTTAATAATGATGAGTTATTAACAATGACAGGACAAAAACCTGTCAAAACATAACTGATCAACTATAAGGTCTTAATATAAACCAGTACTAACTCTTAAACTTTGTTAATGAATCTGAACGTAGAAGTTTATTATTAAATTGTAGAAAATTTTGCTATACAGTATTTAGAAGTTAATAAATTGATAAGGTAATAAAAATGAAAAGAATTAAAAATCATTAAGGTATTCAGCACGATTTATTAACATTGCTATGAACAACTTTATTAAAAAAAATTCGCGTTTCGACTGAGCCAAATTAAAAATTTTAAAAAACGTGTAAGGACAAAAGTTCTTCCTTACATCGCGAGAAATATTTTTTGTCGAAAAACTTTTTCTCTAAAACCAATGGTTCAACAGTTATAAGGAAATAAACAATTAAATTGTTTATAACAATTGCTCGCGCTAGAATTTTTCATTCCTGATAATTTTGGCTCAATCTACAGCTATTCCTCGATGTTCATGATTTTTTCAGATTTTTTTGAGCGATCCTTTTGATGATAAAGGTGGAGGGCAGCAATTTTTACAAAATGCATAAAAAATGCATCATGTACAGTGAGCTCAAAAAGGATGGAATAAATTCATTAAAAAGTCAGGTAATTTGTAATGTATACGGCTCAAAAAAGCAGGACCTACATACGTCTACTTTTTTTAAAAATAAAACACCTTGTATATTTTTGCATTTTCGGATTCTACGGTCAATTCTAGACATATTCTATGTAACATACCACGAAGTAAATTTTAGTGCAGTAAGAAAACCGTTAAAAACTCGGAAAAAAGGGATTACTTTCGATTCTAGTCCAGGTGCCCTCCTGCTATCGCGATTTCTGGATTATTTTCCTTCATCAGGCTTAAGTGGGCAGTGTAAACCCTTAAATGTCAAATTAGAGTATTATAATGAATCCGGCCGTGATATCTTATTGTCTTACCTTCGCACGAACTTAACATTTAGTCATGCAAAGTTTGCTAAAAAAATTTAAGTCTCGCATTAAATACATGTCTCTCTAGGTCTAGGTAATATTGGTTAATTAACATCAACGACTACCACAGATTAATATGACGCTCAGTGGCAATGCCACGACTACACCGAATTAAAATACCATTTTTATTGTCAGTTTAAATGACGTTGCATCACTCAGTTACTGGATTGCATGATTGATGATTACAAAATAAACATAAAAATATCACGGGTTGTTTTCTAGTAATTATTGTGACTAATTAAATTACTAATAGCATTATTGTCTATCGTTGATCCCATTCATTGGAAAAAACTTCGTACTACACGGCCAGAAAAATTTGTAATATTCTAGGAAGTAGGTGTCCCGTGGCTACATGATCTTTGGACTGTTTTGTTTTCTTTTTGGTGATTTCTTGGAAAAATTTCATCACCTTTTCCTTGAAATTATTATTTTGTCTTATTTATTGGTGATAATATGATTACTACTATTTTACAAAATATGTTTACTCGCTAAATAATCACGACTTTAAGGAAGATATCGAACTGTGACCTTTATATCTAACAATTGGTGGGTCCAATGCAAAGATGGTTTCTGAGAAAAACGTGGCCAAGAATTTTATTTGTCTGGAAATATAATTCTTCTTTTTAACTGAAGATACTTTATAGTTTTTGAATTGTGTCAATATATTTATTGGATTTAACTACTGTACCTGCCTGCTCCCTTCAACTACCAATTCTATCCACAGTTACGCTGACGAGAGTACTCTAAACTCTTCATTCCAACATTCATTTTTCCAGACAAGTCTCAAATCAAAAGCTGGATAACGGACGCAGATCTATGCATCTACCACCTACCACTCTTCAAGATCTTCAATTAATCCTAGACTGGGGTGCCAATAACCTTGTTCAGTTCAGGTTGGGTTGGGCCCCAAAACTCAGTCTTGCTTCTCCCTATCACCCAACCGGAAACACTTACCCGATCCACATGAATAACCAATCCCAGAACAATAAAACGTTCATGTTTGTTGAACACGATCTCAGCTGGCACAAATCCATTACTTCAATAGCCACAAAAGCTTGGTTTTCTCTTTCGAACCAGAAAATACTTTTCCCCTTCCAACTTACACTCTATATGTTTCCCAAATATGACAACCTAGAGGACTGTTCCCACATCTGGGGAGCGGCATCAGCTTCGACACTTAACTTGCTTGATTATATCCAAAAGAGACCCATCAGACTCATCAATGACCCAGTCCTCACAATAAAATTCCCTTCTCTCGCTGATCGCCGCACTGTTGGGGAGTTATCCCTTTTCTACCGATACTTCCACCAATTTTGCTTTGAAGAAGCCGGTATAAGTTGTTTCTAACAGAACAACAAGAGGCGCGTTACGTGTGCATTCCTTTATGGTCCAGCTACACAAGCCTAGAACATCCCACTACTTTCGTTCATTCATACCTAAGTATGGTCTCCAGATTATGAAATAAATTGCCCGCAGATGTTTCCCCTTTTCCTCAGAACTTCCAATCCTTTAAATGCCGTGTCAGTAGATTACATTTCCCTTCTCTTCAGACGCCCACGGTACCTTAGTGCTTAGGCTTAGGAGGTTTCAGAGAGAAAAAAACTGTAGCTGAGAGATGAGAGAAGAAGAAAGAAAAATGGAGCTTTGCTGAGATTTTTTTTTGTTTAAATACCCAATTACTGTATTTCTCACCAAACTTATTAACTGCTATGAATAATCTTTGTTAAGAAAAAATTAAAGTGATATTCGTACATATTTGTCTTTGAGTAAAACAAAATTAATTTAACTATAAAAGTACGAAATAATGTGGCGAATTATCTAAAATAAAAATGTTTACTAAAAGATATAAAGATATATAAAATTAATATTTGCAATTATAAATACCACAGGTTAAGCATATGACTAAGGATGAATAAAATATACCAATATAGGTACATACTATTATTTTTTGTTATAATAAACTTTTAGTAATTTATTTCCATTGCATGGTGACGAAGTTTAGAGTGAGAGTGGCAACGTCGCTTCTTCATCATAATACGAGCCCTCCCCTTATTCATTGATGATTAAATGATTTGTCAGGGCGTAAAGTTTTGTGTGTAACGTTTCAGGCAGGTTGGAATGTACGGTGTAGGGAAATTTTAAATTATTTTTGATTTTTCCTAAAGGGACTCTATTCATAAACTTTGAGAAATATTGCATTAGTGCCAAATGTGCGGAAAAGTGGGTTCTTTTCGTTTGTAACTGTCTTTTCACAGGTTTGCTCGGTGGAATACAGACGGCCCGGAAAGCCATTATGGTGGCGTGCGGAGACGGAGTTATCGCTGCCGTTCTTTGTCATACACACGCACAATGTATAAAAAAGGCTAGTAAGAAATGAACGGCTGCGTTACCTTTAGCTGAACGTTAATATATTTTACAAGTAATGACAATTCAAATTATCAGTTCTAAATGGAAACGCAGTGCATATCTGAAAGTTCGGGTTGTCAGTGGCTGTACAGGGTCTTCCAACGAGGACTGAACAGGGGCTCATTTTTGAGCTTCCTTGTATTTAAAGAAAAATCTAAAATAGCCAATCGATGTACTTTTTCCTGCAGAATTCAAAAATGAAACCAAAAATTTATTTCAACCAGAAACAAAAGAGTTACGCTATGGATAAGGTGTTTTTTAAATGGAACATAACTTTTTTTATACGATTTTCGGAACGAGTGATTTTTTTTATGTCCGTTCTGATTAAAATATTTAATATTGTGACAGCTATTTTTATTAAATTTTAATGTTTTATCCAGTATAATTTAACTTCAACCTGTTTGAAACATACACTAGGTAATAAAGGTAAAATCACCTTGAAATCCTTCAAAGTCAAAAAATTTGACAAATTTACTATAATATTGCCGAAATGACATATTCATTAGATGAAAGATTGCAGATTGTTATCTTGTTCTACAAATGCCAAGAAAATGCAAGAGAAGCAAGTAGAAGATTTATTGCAAATTTTCACAGAAATATATAATATTATAGTAAATTTGTCAAATTTTTTGACTTTGAAGGATTTCAAGGTGATTTTACCTTTATTACCTAGTGTATGTTTCAAACAGGTTGAAGTTAAATTATACTGGATAAAACATAACGTCCAGATTCACTAAGAAAGTTTAAGATTTAGTACTGGTTTAAATTAAGATCTTCTAGTTGATCAGTTGTGTTTTGACAACTTTTTGTCCTGTCGTAGTTAATAAGACGTCATTGAAAATTTATGAATTATTCGGATATTTCAGCGATTGGTTTGGTCTTCAAATGATTTTCATCTTGGAACGGGTTGCTAGAGTGAATTTAGTTCTATTATTGTCGAAAGTGCATACTAAAATTGCCCTTTTCTTTATCAATTTGCGAAAAAGCTCCGAAATAAATTCATAGTATAAAATTTAGTTGTCTTATTCTTACAGTTGTCAGTTTAAAACTTTTGGTTGTCAAATTAGACCGGACTAGCAGCGTTGGAGAACCGGCTGTAAAATTTAATAAAAATAGCTGTCACAATATTAAATATTTTAATCAGAACGGACATAAAAAAAATCACTCGTTCCGAAAATCGTATAAAAAAAGCTATGTTCCATTTAAAAAACACCTTATCCATAGCGTAACTCTTTTGTTTCTGGTTCAAATAAATTTTTCGTTTCATTTTTGAAATCTGCAGGAAAAAGTGCATCGATCGGCTATTTTAGATTTTTCTTTAAATACAAGGAAGCTCAAAAATGAGCCCCTGTTCAGTCCTCGTTGGAAGACCCTGTACATGTCTGGACTTAGGCATTTCTTATAGTGAATAAGATAATATAAACATTTCAGGGGCCGTATTCTACATATTGAGGGAACGGCTTCCCTAGAGAACGTTACTAGGACTAGGCTGTATCTAGCCAGTCCTGCATATTCACTCTCACTCTGCGTGGTTACGTTTTCTAGAATAGACACAAAGCCATCGGGTTGTCTTTGTCTGCCGATAATTCGACAGCGAGCCTTAAACAGAGCCAAAAAATATCGCGTGGTTTCTAAAAATACAAAACTGACCTCGCAAAGTCCCACTACTGATCTCTCAAGATGTACTGTGGTCTAGAAAGCATTTAGCGCGAAAAAGGTATAAATAAAATATTATCAGCATGATTTAAACAGTTTATGGGGATTGCAACATCCTAAATCAACCGCTGGTAACAAAAGAATTACAAAAAAAGGATAGGGCCATAATAATAGGTCCATAAAGTCCGAGCGCAAAGGTAGTTGCTCTATTTTATTATTACATTTATTACCAGTAACAGTTTGTTATTTGTAAACAGTCCATATTTCTAAGTTAACAGCGATATAATTCAAATTTCTCCATGATTAAGGCCTGGGTTACCCAACTTCGTAATTTTTAGTCCTTAATTCTTAATTCTTAAGCATTTCGTAAAATTTGAGTGAGTTATTAGATCAGGTTTATCCAGTTTCTTTATTCTTAATTTTATCTCGTCTATATATACTGGGAATGTTTCTTGTTCCATAGATTCGGAAATCCCTGAATAATATCTATTAAAGAAGACTGATCTTCCAAATTCATTTTTGTCACAAAATAACCGCATCAATATTTAAAACAATTTTTTACGTTCACAGACTGTCGTCGTGTCGTCCATCACCAAACGTCAAATTAACCCGGATAACAATGTCATTTGTCAAGATCTGTCTAAAACAGCTGAACAAGCCGCATGCGCATTTAATATTTCCTTAATTCTTTATTCGTAATTCGTAAAAGTTAAAAATTGGCAACTTTCAAGGTCGTTCTTAAAAATTAAGGATAAAGAATTAAGAAACTGGGTAATCAGTGTCACTTAATAGTACATTGTGAACTTGCTTATGAGTTAGGAATTAAGAAGTTGGATAAACCCGGCCTAATACAATAATTTCGCTATACCAATTATATTACTGTATTATTTGTTATTTGTTTTTAAAAGAGGCAGTTTTACGAGAGTTTTTTTTCTTTAATATTTATATTTTGTGCAGAGATTAGAAAAATTTCAGGTGTTTGTAGATATTAGATTTATTTAATTATGAATGTCATAGTAGATAATGAAACAAAAAAATGTAATTGCGTTCGGACCCGGCTTTAATTAGGTAGGTACTATTAATTTTTTTATGGTATTAAGTACCGCTATGTTAACAAAATTGGAGCTTTTCCAAGAATGGCCAATATGCACAAATTTGAAAGGAACTATTAATTTGTTGTGTATTTCTATACCAATATATACAAAATTCTTATTATTATTCTTTTCTTGATATACAGGGTGTTACAAAAAGATGTTAAGAAATTTTAAGGGCAGACTCTACATCTAAAAATATGAAAATAAGTTTATATAAACATGGATCTTCAAACGCTTCTTTTTTGAGATATAGAGTGTTTAATATTTTTACACCTCAAGTATTCCGAAAAGTTAGGAGAAATATGCGAATACGATTTAGAGCATGTATTGAAGCACGGAGAAACCATTTCCGGCACCTACTATAAACTTCAATCAAAAAGCACTGTTTCTTGAACAAAACATATGTTTAAAACAAATCATTTTCATATTTTGTTATTACTGTAAGAAAGAAATTAATTTTTATCTTGAAAACGGTGCATCAAAACGAAAAAGCTCAAGAAACACTTTTCACGCAAAATTGATTGGGCTTTAAGATAACAATATCAATTTTGCAAAAAATGAGTGGTGTGCCATTTTTTCGCTAAAAATAAAGACTTACCAGCACGCACGCCACTGATGCAAGTACATTAGAAAATACATTTTTTCACGTAAAGGTACCCTTTGATTACATACTGGCGTGTACCAAAATTCATGTCAATATCTTAACGCATTTTCGATAAAGTAAAAGGAAACATTTAAATTGGGCGCTAGCCCGTTGACTGAATAAATAAATAAAAATAAATAAATAAAAAAAGAAAATATTAAACACCCTGTATTTCGAAAAAGAAACGTTTGAGACCCCATGTTTATATAACCTTATTTTCATATTTTTAGATGTAGAATCTGCCCTTAAAATTTCTTAACATCTTTTTGTAACACCCTCTATAATATAATGTATTTTTAAACATTTTTCGGGAAAAACTCGTGTCCCCGAAGCACTTGACCGAATTTTCTTTTTTAGTATACATGCGCTTATGTATAAGGGCTTCTAAATGTCTAGGTCACTTTTAATTTTTCAAATGAAAAGATTTAAAAAATTACAACATATGGCGACACTATCATTAAAATGCGAAAAATGTTACTTACACGTCTATATTTGGCATTAGACCTTTTTAGTCAGATCTAAAGCATTTTCTTGTCTACTGTAGTTTCAAAAGTTCATGGCGAATGCGCCAGAAAATTAACACTACGAGAAAATTTCGTTCTTTATGGGAAGTTGTTTCTTTTTTTTTTAATATTATTTAAACGTTCTCTCCTGTTACCTGTTCAATGCAGAAAATAGATTCAATCATAAAACAATAAATCATTTGTGTACGGAAATAGTAGAAACACTCCGTTATTATACAGTTTTGAAATTCCGGATAGAAATTCGCAGCAAGGTCAATGCAAAGGTCGCGATATTAATGGATGATTTCCTTTCGGCGGCACGCTGGTTTACAATACTCTGTTCAGTTGTTTTTGTTAAATAATTAATTCAAGAACGTTTAAATTTGCCTTTTATTCAGTAAACACAGTTCTAACCTTGCGTAGCAACGTAATCACTAATCAGTCGGTAAACGCGGTTCGTTTCTGTTTATACACAACTTCTACCTACTAAATTTTTTCTCTTATATGTTCTGTGTATTAAATAAGGACCTAGTGATGATCTGTGCAAGTCCTTCCAAAATTTTAGCGTTCTTAGGCAACTATCCATTCGCGAAAGGCTTGTATTCTCAAATTCATCGGTCTGCCCCTGTTTTGACATTTGACAGACAAATGATATTGATTTTTATCTTATAACATAACTTCTTGCTAAAATAAATTTAGTTCTATGATTGCGAGACGCACAGTGGCCGTCAGATAAATTCGTCCACCGTTGATGATTTAGTGCAAATGTAACTTTTTATACCTTTATTAGCTTTATCATTGACAAAATATTTGACACCGTCTCTTGAATCATTTGTTAAAGTATATTATGTTAATTTTGAAGCAACTTAAAAAGCCTTATTTAAGCGTATTGGAAAAAACAAAAATAGTGGCTGGATTGGTCTTCATCAAAGAGTGGCAGATAGATATGGAAAATAAAAAAAGTATTATACAAGGAATTCTGAAAGAAGGCGACAATAGCATACAGTGGAAAGGTCTAGAGGAACAGCTTTAAGTAACAAAAAGAAACACAAACGAAGAAGATGCAAACTTCGTAGAGTGTTTGCAGAATAATTCGTTTGAAACTGCTGTGTCTGCTGCGCATAAGACAGGATTTCCACCCCAGTCTAGAATAGCGCAGAAGGCGGGTACTGCAATGTTCCGACTTAAGAAACCGTGCAGCTGCTCAAACGCTCAAACGCCTTTTCTTAAAAATGTTCACAAGGAACAAAAAGTTGGTTTTGCCATGCAATGCTTAGGTACTTGAGAATGAAAACTGCTGGCAAAATGTTATATTTTCCGACGAGAAAATTTTTCAGTCAGTGGAAGAATAATTAAAGTTTACAGACCACCAAATTCCCCTTATAACGAAAATTCTACCCAAAAAAAGGGAACTAGTTAACGTCTGAGCCTGAATAAGCTCTCACGGTCCGGGTGTATGCTGGAATAATGGTGGGACATTAAATAGTAATTTAAATCTTCTAATTTTAGAAAATGTGCTGCTTCCGTCAGCAGGTATTACATATGATGAAAATAACTATATTCCAACAAGATAACTGCCCCGTGCATACTGCCAGAATAGTGAGGTACTGGTTTGACCAAAACAATATAACGTGTTTATTATTATTATTATTAAAGAAACGATTTGTTTGGGTTTGCTTGGGTCTAATAGGAGTATAAGAAAATTTATTTCTTGGCTGCTGTTATAGAGGTACATACCTAACCTAAAATAATAAAAGCCCGTTTTACCAAAATGTGATCAAATAGGGTAGGGATGTTCCGATACGCCGAAAGTATCGATACTCTGTATCGATCCGGATCGTATCATAAAGTATCGATACAATAAAATATCGGTTCGAAAAATATCGATACTCCAAATATCGAATAATATCGATACTTTTTCGATTCGAATTATGTTATTTTTTATAAGATTTTTAACTTTGCTTTCTAAAAAAAAGGGTTTGTGGTAATTTTATTTTTCTTTAGGTAGGTACTGGTACTAGTAAAAATTTTAAATAAAATCTGAAATTAAAAAAGTTATCGTTTAATTTTTGACCCAAATATTGGGGCAGTAAACAGAGCTAGTAACCAAGCCTAACGAATGTAAAAATAATAATTTTGATAACCAATCCCAACCTAATCTATTTCGACTTTGAGTAATCTTTTCTGGGTTTCATAACACTATCCGGACACCTTCAAATTTGGAATGTTAACTCATTTTTTTGTTAATATTGATATAACTTACGTTTATAAATGACCTTTGATGTGGAAAATGCAATATTTTTACTCAGAAATTACTTTATTAGTAAAAAACATTATTTTTATCAACTATTTTATGGTTTTCCAACATATTTGGGGTTACGGTGAAAATTAATTTTGATTGACGATTATGGAAACACCGTGTTGCCACATTTATTATTGTGTTTTTGGTGTTTTTATTCTTTTTTGTAAAATTTTGGCATTAAAGCAAAAATATACTATTAGTTGTAAGTTGTGATTACTGTCGTCGTTTAAAAATGGAAATAAATAATAATATTGCAATATTGTTATTTTCTATTGCGTTGCTTGCGGATCGATTGCTCAGGTTTGCTCAGTTTTCATCGATATCGGTATATATTTATATACATACGTTGAAATTCTTAATAATCCTTTAGATTTCCTCTTAACTTGTTTCAAGCCGCAATGCCGTAATATCGAGCAGAGAATATCTATAGGAAACTCAGTCAACTTTGGCAACGCTGCATACAACTGACATTTTATTATGCAATTTCTCAAATTTCAATATATTTTTAAGAAGAATACTGAATATTCCGAAAATTTTTTTTTCAAAAAAATACAATTTGAAATACCTATTTTTCGATGACATGAAAAAATTCTTAATTCGGGTGTCCCTCTCTTAACATAGGTGGGCAACCGTGGCTGCTCCAGTTTAGAAAAGGGTCTGAGTTAAGGGGTATCGTGAGACTATTTAAATACATTTTGCAGTGAGTGCATCACGAACTACGAGTGTATTTTCATTCTTTTTTAACATGAGAAAAGGAAGACAATAGAGATACATTTGTGCTTAACTAATTTTACCAATCGAAAACGCTATTATATTTTATATTACTTAATAAAGCCATTTTTAAATCAGTGACCAAGTCAGACCATTGGGCAACACTGTCTCATTTAATCTTAATACTTTGATTTTATAGGTTAAACATTGAAGATATGGAGCAACGTTGCCAAATAACGTAGTCATGAGTATGTCACTGATTTAAAATCGCCTTTAACTGTCTCCAAGGTCGGGCCGGGCATTCCGATCCAGTTTTGCAAACCGCATAAAATAAATAAAATTATGGGATTTGGGATTTTTTCCAAGTAGTCCGGTTCGTGATGTACCGATACTATTTGATCGATACTCAGTAAAATGTATCGATACTCATTATATATCGAATCAAAAATATCGATACAAAATATCGGGTATCGAAAGGTAAAGTATCGATACTCAAAAATATCGGATCGTATCGCGCATCCCTAAAATAGGGTTATGTATGAAAAATGTCGTTCGAATTTATCTGACGACCAGTGTACATGCTTAAATTGCCCTTCTCTTTATAAATTTACAAAAAAAACTAAATTCAAAATACAAAACCTTGTTGTTTGTTCTAGTGAATCTGACCATAGTGGTTTACAAAAATGAACAGAACACAGAAGAAGATTCGGAGGAAACCTAAGGAAATCCGCACATATTCGCTTTCCTTGGGTTTCTTCCAGTATGCTTAGGTTTGCACAAGTTTTTTTCAAAAAAATTTTCTACATCCCATAAATTTTGACCTTAACATAGTGATGAATATTGAAAAATTGCAGTGATTTTTAAACTCTGTCCTGCAATTTCTACCAAACTATGTCCGCATGTAAAAGTTAAACACACTATAAATAAGCAGGTATAACAATATAGTGACATATTTCGGTCTCTAAAACTATCTTAACAAGAAAAACAAAACTGAAAGCAGACCACAAAAACAGAAAAACAGACACAAAAAAAACAATAAAAATTACCTTGGAAACGAAGTCAACAATCTCTCAAATCTCCTCGCCGATATGAACAATAGTCGTCTAGACGCCATCTTTGTCGCTTCTTTGGTATTTTCAACTAAGTTTTCAAATACAAAATGCAAAATAAGCTAAATGTACTTTACGATGGATGATGCACTTTTAAAAAATCTCAGTATTGTTATCCGCACAAAAATTATTCACGTATGCACGGCTTTTTCCAACTAAAGTATACAACAGGGTCTTTGGATATGCATATTTTGGTGCACTAACATGGTTTTGTATATTTGTTGCATATTTTGACTGCAGGAAAATAGGTTTGTCGCTCTCGTGCGTGGCAGATACTGTGCAGCCTATTCCAGAAAAAAAAAGAAAAATTATTTGATACAGGGCATTTGTATTTATTTAACGTTGATCATTCCGATGTTTTCAAAGTAAAGAAAAATATTGGACTTATAGGAGGTGATTGCCCCAAAACTGAGTCATCCTGTGTCCTTGCTTAGAAATAGTCAAATTATATAACAAGCAAATTATAAACAAAATTTCAAAGCTCTAATTTGTATACTAAAATATTTGAGATGAACTGAAAACAGTTATTTCATTATTCCTTTAGTTTTAAGATTTTTTAAACAATTAACTGTACAATGTCAGTTTCGTCGTGGTATTCCTTAGACCTTGAGGTATGATTTATCCATGGCGTGCTTGAAGAAACTACTGGCCTAAGGAATGACTATCAGTACGTCCCTTAGTAATTTATTTCTTTTTTTGATGGAGATGTGCATTTTCATTTTTGTACTGTATTGTTTTTTAATTTTTATTATGTCCAATTAAAACAAGAAGTGTCAGTACCGTGGCAGTCAGTTTCGTGGAAAATTGTAGCTATAAAGGGAACGGCTGATACAGATTTATAAAATATCTCAATAAATTAGCTAATTTGACTGATGTGACACAATTAAAAGAGTACAAGTTCTACTGTATTCTTTAAAAGCATTATTTTTGGTATTTTCACTTTCTTGTAGACAGAAATATTGACACATGACTTACTTGTGTGGCAATCTTCCTTAAAACACTCGTAACTTTTGTTAAAATTTCCTTGGTATCTGTAAATATTGCATTTCAATTCAAATTTTAAATTATCATTTTTATATATATAATAAACATTCTGACAACCGAATTGAATGACATTTGACCTCAACAATGATTTTTCATGTTTTTATATGATCTGCTTGATGTATAACTGTCAAAAACACATTAAATTCAAGGCTTATTTTTGTTATTGTCACTTGATGTCAACATCAATTAGGAAGTTTCCATTTTTTTCATTTTCTCCTAATAAATAGTCCTAAAAATCTAAAAAGCATATGTATTTTCTGTTTTTAATTATCTGTATACTCGATTTGAAATTGGTTGATAGTAATAAATCATTTTTAGCAGCCGATTCCATAGGCGCACCTACCTGACGTGCCGGTTTGAACCCTATTTACTTATCCGAATAATTTAGTAATCATTATTGTCATAACAGGTAAAAATAATTATGCCGAGAATTCCGGGAACAATTAATACACAATGTTACTTTTCAGGTAGTTACGAAAAATTAGGTACCTCTACTTATTGGTATAAAACTGTGAGTCATTTTAAGAGCGAACAAACCTAATGCGAGTATTCTAGGACACACATTTGGGTAATTTTTGAAAATGGAGAGTCTTTCAGGATTTATTCCAGTTAAGCGAGCTGCGAAATCAGCGCTAAGCATTAGTGAAAAGATTATTGTGCTTAATGTATTTAATGCACTTAGATATCAAAAAAGTGCAATAAGTATCGATTCTGCAGTGGAACTTTGTTCAAAGATGACAGGTATTGGAAAAGCAACCATCTACAGGCTGATGCGGGAAGAAAAGACAGGAACCGTGACGCCACCAAAACCATCTCCAGGAAGGCGAACAATACCGATCGATGAGGACGAAAAGGCCATCATAAGACGAAAGGTGCATTCATTCTATTTCAATAAGGAGATCCCTACTTTGGATAGAGTTTTAGGGGCAGTAAAAGAAGACTTTCCTGCAATCAAGAGAGATAAACTATGGAAAGTTCTAAGAGAAATGAATTTTAGATGGGAAAAACATAGTCGGAAGTCTCATTTGCTCGAAAAAGATGAAATAGTATGTTGGAGACGTAATTATTTGAGAAAAATAAGAAAATTTCGCAATGAAAACAAAACAATTTTCTATTTGGACGAAACATGGCTGAACGAAGGCTACACAGTTGGAAAAATATGGACAGACAAAAATGTGACTTCTCACCGGCAAGCATTTTTAGACGGTCTATCAACAGGAATAAATCCGCCCTCTGGAAAAGGAAAACGATTAATTATAACTCACATCGGTAGCTCCAATGGATTTTTAGAAGGTGGACTATTATCATTCCAATCAGTTCGTACAGGCGATTACCACGAGGATATGAATGCTGATGTTTTTGAGGAGTATTTCGAACAAATGATAGAGCTGATTCCACCTGGCTCCGTCATTGTGTTAGATAACGCTCCGTATCACTCCAGAAGATTGGAGAAGATGCCTACAACTGCTTGGCGAAAAGCAAAAATTATCGAGTGGCTTGTGGAGAAACAAATACAATTTGAGGACAATATGGTTAAAAAGGAGTTGCTATCAATTGTAAACACCCATAAACATCGGTTTCAAAAATATGTTGTTGACGAAATGGCCAAAAAACAAAATATAATAGTGCTTCGGCTCCCCCCCTACCATTGCGAATTAAATCCGATCGAACTGGTATGGGCTCATGTGAAAGGTTATGTGGCTAGACAAAATACCACTTATAAAATGAGTGATGTTCAAAAACTCTTTGAAGAAGCGCTTCAAGAAGTCAACGCGGGGAAGTGGCAAAGATGTATAGAGCATGTACTAAAGGAGGAGGAAAAAATGTGGCAATTGGATAGTTTACTGGAGAAAACGGTCGAACCACTTATTATCAATTTAGGGGAAGAAGACAGTCCCTCAGATATTTCATTTTCTGATGATGATTAATTTAAAGCGAAGAACTGTAATGACTTACTATAAATTTTATAGAATTTCAAATAGAAACATTTTTCCAAATTTACTTGTTTATTAGTTGCTTTATTGTTATTAGTATTATATTTATTCAAATACAAGGGTAACAAATTATGCCACACATCCGAATGTTCACTAAATTATATAATTATTGTGTTTAATATAAACTTAAACCCACCCGAAAGCACGTGCATGAGTGCAAAACATCACAGGTAGAATACTACCGCTTATTGTTCGACCCTCGGGTTAAGCTTTGTATTCGACGCCCTTATCAGATCTATAGGAATGGAAAGTTTAATAAATGCAAAAGGGTCTAGACTTTCAATGTATATACTATTTAAAACTTGGCAATTTAGGTGGACCACTCTGTGTACGTGTTTGACGGATTTTAATGATTTATTACTATCAACCAATTTCAAATCGAGTATAGAAATAAAAAAGTTATGGGCCTTCAAAGTTTGAGGCTCGATGTACTCGAGGACGTCCAAACACACAACCCCGTCAACAGCGGCATAGGCGTTCGCAGCAGCAGCAGCGAACAGCTAGCCCGGCGAGAGGTGTGTGTAGTGACGTCACCGGCCGATAAAAGCCGCGCGGAAAGACGTTGAATAAGTTCGTCAATTTTGAAGATATCGAGATGATTTTTTTTTTGCTTGCCAAGTTAAATGAAAGACTATTAAATGATGTCGAAGTTACTCGATATTTCTGACATAGGAAACTTCCTAATTACAGCCGTGTTCAATAAAAAGTTTCCTATTCCGTTAGAAAATGTGTCAAATGATAAATGAAACTTTTTCTTGTCCACAAGCATTTTCAATGTTGATCAAATTGTTAATGTTTTGTTAAAACTCGAATAGCAGAAAGAAATTTGCAGAAAATATTTTGACCATTGTTGAGAGTAGTGACTGTTAACTATATTTCCATTAACACATATACATACGTTTCTGCTAGCATATGTGCAGAATTGGGGGGGGGGGCAATCAAACTTGAAAAAACTGTGAAAATTGCCTTTGTTAATAAACCTGCGAACAGTGCGAACTAATATGGTTTTTATGACTACTTCTTAGAGATAATAATATTCCTAATGATATAATTGAGATACATAGCGGCCGTATTTTATTGCACCGTTTCGTTACGTAACAATAATATTCACCTTCAAAGCGGCCGTACTTTACTCTGGCAAAAACGGTACCGCTTTGTAGGAAACCGAAGCTTTACAGCGTTGTCTAATTTGCCGGGATCATTTATTTCAAAATAGTGGGGCCCCTAATCAGATTCAGCATAAACAATGGATATACAAAGAATTCCCATACATTTTATATTGAAAACAAGTTAGAAGCGAAGCACAATAATTCTAAAAATAGCATGTTAATGAATGAGTTTATTAGCGATATTTTTCAAAAAAGAAAAACAATAATATTATATCGTCCGTTTTAAATAAAATTTTCGGAAAATCCAATAAAATTCTACTTGTCAGGAAAAAATACAAACTGGAACAAACCGGCTCGGAAATTTGGCACACTTATTGAAAACATTTTGGAACCAATAACCTTTTAAAAGTATACAAAAACCATTAGCATGATTAGAAAAGCCTTGAAATGAGTGACTAAGATTAAGGATCTGTTACTGTGAAAATGAAGAGAAAAATTTTCAACATTTTTTTACGACAATATACAGGGTGTCCGAAAAGTCTTAGTATGGGCAAATATATTTGCTATTAATAAAAATAGAGACACCAAGTTTTAGGTTTTTGGTTAAAAAATCTACTTTTTCATGTAATTTATCTTTTTTAAAACCCTTGGGAGGCGACGCGACGCTAGGGAGTTGAGGTTAAAAATTTTAAATGCAACCTTATGCCATGTGGTAGGTACCTCATTTTAATGGTCTTCAAAAAGGGAACATTCTAACGCAAACTCGAGGTCCGTGTCTTAATTCGTTTTTAAATGGCAAGCCTTTAAAAATTAAAAATCGTGAAAAAAAAATTAGATCCCTTTATTACTCTTATTACTTTAAAAGTTGTTCAAAATGCCCACCATGAACTTCTAGGTAGTAATAAAGTCAAGTTTGAAACTCACTTCTCACAAATGCCAATTAGTATTTTATAAATTCTTCTTCGTCCGCGATATAACAATTTTAATCCATTACGAACTTTCAACCCCCATTTCACCCCCTTAGGGGTTGATTTATTAAAAACTGTAAAATACGTGTTTAAGCATTTATTTTTTAGAGTACTTAATGAAGTTTCGAGTTAGTAGGACCATCTAATATATTTTCTCCATACAAAGTTTGAACCCCTGTTTGACCTCCTCAGGGGGTGAATTTTGAAAAACCCTTCCTTAGTGCATGCCTACGTTATATAAGAAACTTCTGTGCAAAATGTCAAGTTTCTAGACCCATCGGTGTGGGCTGTGCGTTGATACACCAGTCAATCAGTCAGTCAGTTTCTTCTTTTATATAAATATAGAGATTACATTAGAAAATTCACTTGCCGAAAAAAGATACTTTTACTTAAAACGTGCTTTGCTTCAATATATTTTTACTTGACGTTAATATAAATTCAACAGTTTTTGAAAAAATGGATTGCAGCGGTTTGCCAAAAATGTGTTGATTTTTTGTGCGTTAATGCCCTCTTAAGTTTCGAAATAACAAGGAATCGAGGAAATCTTTTAAATTGGGTTTTCAGGCATTTCGCCAAAAAGTTAATTTTAATTAAATTAAAAATCCCAGAAATTCCTGTCGACAGATTGACAGAACACGTTTCTTTTTAAACACGTGAATTTGTGATAGGTTTAAAATTATTGTTTTTAATATGAATGGGATGGTTATTATGCCAAGAAACGAATGAGGTTAAATATACGCTGTGGGTGTAAAAAAATTCCAAGAAATTACGTTATTCATCTAAATGTTGAGAAACATTTTTGAAGGCCAGAAAACGCTTTGTTTAGGTTAACTTGGGTTTGCTAAGGTTTTTTCTTAGAAGTTGTTATTAATGAGAAGGAAAAAAATGGCTACATATCTAGCGAAATACTAGGTCTTATGCCAGAACACAAATATTTCATAAATATGAGGATTGCTTTATTTCTCATTTAACTTTTTTGCAAGTGAAATGAGCTTTAAAGATTCTAGTCTACAAGCTTAATTTTTAGGCTACTTTTGCGATTTTATTTTATGAAAATTACGGGATTATTCGGGATGGAGATTTTTCCTACTTACTACTAATCATTTTAAGTATCTGTAAAAAAAATTTTGTTCAAAGACATCAAACAACAAGCGCTATACATGTATATTGGTCACATCTTGAAAAAAGGATGTAATGTTCTGAAACAAGAAATTCAATAAAATTATTAAAATATAAGGGTTTGGCTTTCGCATGAACTAGGATCTTTTTAAAATATAAAAGATTAACAAAACGGTGCGATTAAAATATCGATTTTTGCAATTTTTACAACACTATATTTAAAAGATTTCGCAGTACCTATTCGACTATTTTTTTAAATCGCACCGTTTTGTTAATCTTTTATATTTTAGAAAGACCCTAGAGCATGCGATAGCTGAACTTTTATATTTAAATGATTTTATTGAATTTTTTGTTTGAAATCACTACAAAAGCCGGAATCCTGGCGACCGTTTTTCATCCTCTTTTCATGGTGGGTTTACAAATACTAGTGACGTGCTGTAACAGTTACAGCCGGTTAATCTCATACTTTTCGTAAATCCCCACGTGAAGTAAACTTTTTTAGAAAATTCGTGTTTTAATAAACTACATACGACAGTCTAAATTATGATCCACACGTATAATGATAAAAATTATTCATAATTAATGCCTAAAAGTAATTTTTTTATCTCCAAAAATTTTATGGAGCAGTGCTTCGTCCGCTTCCATGGGCCGCGAGCCCCTGACAAATACACGTGATGGCACAACGCTTATGGTTTCATATTTTTTAATTAAATTTTTTTTACAGATACTAGAAATGAACACTAATATGTAGTTCCATCCCGAAAAATCCCGTAGTTTTAATCCATAAGAAAATTGCAAAAATAGCCTTAAAATCAGGCTCTAGACTCTTTTTATTTGGAAATTTAATAGTTTTTTGAAATTTAATTTCTAACAGTTCAGAAAATGTTATATATTAAAAATACACTTGTTTATGGGCTTTATCACAGTTTATGCCCGCTTAAAGAAAAATAATAAAACTTAATATTGGCTGCAAATTAAATAAAAACTTAGAACTTTTGATTTTTTTAATTACTTACTGTCTTTCAACAACACTCCAAATAATTCCACAACTTGCAGTTTACAAAAATCACTAGAAATATCTCACATACAAACAGTAGTAATGTGAGTAATTATTATTAGATAATTCTGACGTAAAATCCAGTCACCTCTGGAATACAAAAATAAAGCCGGTACCCGTGCAATTGTTTATAAATATCTACGTAGATTTTCTGTTTGTATACTATTATTGCTATTACTGAATTAGGCAAATATTCACAATACTTACGCATGTGCACGTGACGTCGAATAAACCTGATTGTAGCAAAGTTTGATACTGAGTGGAATCGTGGAGGTTGTACCAACTTTAATGTTTAAAAGCAGCTTCCAAATGGTTTTTGGCAAGGTACAAGTAATTATCATCAAAAATCTCGAGCGTAGTTGTATTATTAGATCGCCTAATTTAGATGGAAAATTTTGGGCTCACAGAAGACATGGCTTTACATACTGTGTAACTTTTTCTTGAAATTGGTCGTAACGCTGCGAATTCTCTCTTATTTTTTACTTGCACGACGTTAATATTGCTTTTAAGGAGGCCAAACTTATTTATATCTATTATTAGTACCCTTTATTATTAAACAAATATGAGCATTTATAGATAAAATTACGGTATTCAGCGATGGTGAATGCGCCAGAACACATTATTCGTTGATGCTCTGATACTGACCGCCAGCATCAAATGGCTTCTTGAGCAAGAACACCTTCATATTACCGGTCCCAACAAACATCACGTGACTTTTGTTTACAAAACTAATGTATATTGTTAGGATAATATTGATGTTGTAAAAGTGTAAGTTTATTATTTTTAATAAGTGTTTACGAAAAGGGAACAGGTTTTTCTCTGCTGTTTATTTAAGGCGGTTATCTTAAGTTGATGACTTGATGATAAAAAAATTTAATATAAATAATGTTAATTATGAAGGGGTATCGTCCGGGCAGCTTTGAGGGCTCTGGTATTTACGCTTTGGTTTTACTCAGTTTTGTCTTGTTGGCATGGCAATGCTTTCTTCACCTGCTTCGCCGCATTTTCCAACTTTATATTACCTATTATTACCATTCTGCCGGCTACCTTTTTGTTGAACAATTTTTTTCAGATAATTGAAAGTAATTATGGTCCTTGCCTTAAAGAATTTTTTTTTGTGTATTGTATCCTAAGCCCTTTTCGGAAAAAAGATGTCAATTTCATTGCCGTGAACTTTGTGTGAATAAGCTCTACCATATGCTTTAAAAGCATTATTTTTATTTTCACATTTTTTACGGACAAAAATATTGTAAAAATGACTCTCGTCGCTCCATAAAATGTTGGACAAGATATTTTCATTTTGGTCATACAATTCGAAAAATCTTGCTAAGAATTCCAGTCTTCCTGCGGGATCCCCTGACTCCAATATATATGGACTAATTTGGTTTTGTATGAATGAAGCTTGTTGTTTTGTAGAATCCTCCCTGGAAACACCATTATTTTGTTTGATTTTGGCTAGTGAAGTTTTGGGATGATCATCAACTTGCCGTAAAACTTGTGCTGTACTTTCATCATTTGTAGCAATTTTCCTCCTATCTCTTTTCGATTTTACAAAGCAGCCATCCTCCTGTTTCTGCACAGAGCTGCACAGGCCCGGATTGGGACAGGCGAGCGACCGAGAAAATCTCGGTGGGCCGCCGGCCCAAAGAGGCCGGTGAGGCCGAAGGCCTGGGCACTCAGACTTTATCCCACTTCGGATCATAGCATTTCCCAACCCCAAACATAAAAAGAAAATACCTTGAAAACGATGTAAATTATTATTTATATATTAATTTTAACTTATTTATTTTTTATATTAAATATTATATTTTTCAATATCATTTAACTCACGTGTAAAAATAAAATTAAAATAAAAACTTTTTGGGGACATCCGCTATGTGAGTATGTGCCGGGCCAGATTGACAGATTTTTTTTACCGAGCAGAGATCAGACCGGCCGCCTTGGGACTCTTGGGAGGCAAATACAATACAAACGGCTTAAAGGTATTTAACATTTAAATTTAAAATTAAAAGAGTAAATATTTTGTTAACCATAAATATATTATGATATGATTTACAAACAAAACAGATATACAAAACAGGAAACCCAAAAATAAAAGAATACTCTGTTAGCCTTAAACAACAAAAATAAAATGTGATTGTGAAAAAAAATCATAGTTAATAACTAAGAAGCTTTCTTATTGTGCTACTTTTTTCGGCTATAAAATCACATCTTGCGCTTGAGCTTTACTTAAAAAACACGATATTGACGCACAACGAATTGTCAAATGCGGAACAATGTTCTGCGTTCTACCTACAGTTCCGACTTTTAAATTTATATCCTAATATTCGAACATAAAATTTCTTTTTTTTTTCAAAAATCTCTTTAACAAATATTTAGGGTTTTCAGTGACGCGGGTAATTTAAGGGTAGTGCGGGTATTTTCAACACTTGAAGTGGGGAAAGTTGGATGATTGCATTGGCAGCACTGAACGCGATAGCGTCGCACAGTGTAACATTTTTGATGGTTCGTTAGCATAGGGCAAAACAGCGACTATCGAATTTTAATTTGTTTTGTCTCTAGATTATTCGTAAAATGTATCACCGTAAAGTACTTCCTTTTTAAGCAGAAATTTGACTTTTCTGAGAGCAATAAAAATAATGCGAAAATAATTAATAAATTCATAATATGTGTTCTATAAAAAATGTGAAAGCAATTTTTGTTGTAGCTATAGTATGCTAACTACTCTTGATATTTTCACATTTTCGTGGAAATATTTGTAAAGTTTACTTACATACGGAATTTTGAAGAATTGTGGTCCTAGTCGAAGAAAAAACAAAGTTTGGTGTGATTTTTAAAAAAATTCCTAAATATGCCTCAGTTGTCGCCTACATTAGAGTAGAGGATTACCAACTCATACATTAGAAATATCCAAAAATCTCATCCGACTTTGTCCGATTATTGAAAAAAAAAATGTTTTCTTTAGTAATATCACACAAGCAGGAATTCAAAGTTGCTTTTTAATGCCGCTTTTGAAGATATTCCAGGTATGTTATATTAAGGTTTCTAAGAAGTTACAAGTAATTTAACTTTTACTTTGAAAGGTGGCTAGAATAAAATTAAATAAAGTATTCATGAATCTAAGTACCTACCTACATAGTTTTAAAAATACGGTATTACACCCAATTTTAAATTGTTACTTTATTAAACATTATATTATTCTAAGAAGTAGGTAATAAGTTAACTCATTAAGCACGCTTTGTAATTTCATTTTCAATTTATTTCTTCATGTTCTTAAAATCTTCACAAATTTTTTTGCATTCGTCAAAGGATTTGCTAATGTTTAAAATATCATAACAAGTAACAACCTAAAAATATTACAATAAAAAATGCTAAAATCACGAAAGAGAACTTACATACGACATATATTCTGACTTTCACAATAATTTATTTTTATTTTTTATTCACGGGACACTCACTCATTGATGCCACAAACACTGTGGGGTTACTTAATTAAGGATGCCACCACATGCAATATCCACTAAGGTTGAAAACAAAGTAATAAAAAAGTGTCAAATTTATATTTTGTTATTATTCGGTAGGAATGTGCAAAGCAAACGTTGAAACGTATTCAAATTGTTTGATTTACAATTTGTAAATTACAAACAAACACTCAGAATTTGTTACAATTGTTAATACAAAAATTCTTCCCAGTTTTGTTAAAGAAATCCCAGAAATCGGGAAATTCTCCACAAGTTGACCACACTTTGACGGAAAAAACTAAATCCCCGATAGGTGATTATTATCTAGACCGATGCACAGTGTAACAAAATCGAAAATTCATGGACATTGGACTTTGCTTCGCTGTTTTACAAAAATTGTGGCATATAAAAACATATATTGGAGTACGTTATTACTGTACTAAATTTATACCTACGTAGTACCTTACTAGGTACCGGTCGCTCAAAAAATATAATTATTTTACGACAAAATAAATAAAAAAATACTGTTTTCGGTTTACTCGTAGTAGACTTAAATACTAATTATATATAAAAATCATTAATTAACCTAATTTTCACAATCTGAGCTGGAGACTAATCCATTAGAAATTGCCTTCTTCAATGTTAGTTTCTTTAAAAAGTGTTTCGGTTTCTAAGAACAGATCATTTTTTTTGCCGTATATTTCGGCATAATAAAGGAAATAAGGCGATTTGAAGAAATTAACAAGTTGTGCAGTATGTCCTCAATATTCTCGGTCCGTCATCGCTTTCGCTCGCAATGTTCTCGGAATTTACGAAACTCTTTATTTCTAGCTTCTGATGCCTCTTTAGATAAATGTCCAGAAGAAATGTTTTCGCAAATTCCTGCCCCATGTATTAATAACATGTGAATTCTGGATGGCATATAGCACCAACTATATAGTGGCATATACAGTTTTGCAATACTTATCTGTCTTATGGAAGAAAGCGCTTAAAGAATTACAGCAAATGTGTTAATTAAATTTCTGTTGAATCCGGTGATTGCTGTTGATTTTTCGTATTGTCGGAAAAAAGTTCCAGCAGTATTGCCGTCATTTGTAGTGCCCTCACTAAGTTTTACAACGTCTGTTAGTATCCCAAGTTCATTTCGAAAATCATTTTGTATTTTCTTTTTTCTTTGCTCTTTTATTACTTTGTTTTCAACCTTAGTGGCATCCTTAATTAAGTAACCCCACAGTGTTTGTGGCATCAATGAGTCAGTGTCCCGTGAATAAAAAATAAAAATAAATTATTGTGAAAGTCAGAATATATGTCGTATGTAAGTTCTCTTTTGTGATTTTAGCATTTTTTATTGTAATATTTTTAGGTTGTTACTTGTTATGTTATTTTGAACATTAGCAAATCCTTTGACGCATGCAAAAAAATTGTGAAGATTTTAAGAACATGAAGAAATAAATTGAAAATGAAATTACAAAGCGTACTTAATGAGTTAACTTATTAGCTCCTTCTTAGAATAATATGTTTAATAAAATAACAATTTAAAACTGGGTGTAATAACGTATTTTTAAAACTATGTAGGTAGGTACTTAGATTCATGAATATTTTATTTAATTTTATTCTAGCCACTTTTCTTACTAAAAGTTAAATTACTTGTAACTTCTTAGAAAATTTAAAATAACATACCTGGAATATCTTCAAAAGCGGCATTAAAAAGCAACTTGGAATTCCTGCATGTGCGACAATACTAAAGAATTGTTTGTTTTTCAATAATCGGACAAAATCGGATGAAATTTTTGGATATTTCTAATGTATGAGTTGTGTAATCCTCTACTCTAATGTATGCGACATTTAGGCATTTTTTTAAAATCACACCAAACTTTGTTTTTTCTTCGACTAGGACCACAATTCTTCAAAATTCCATATGTAAGTAAACTTTACAAATATTTCCACGAAAATCTTAAAATGTCAAGAGTAGTTAGCGTACTATAGCTACAACAAAAATTGCTTGCACATTTTTTATAGAACACATATTATGAATTTTTTTAAGTTAGACTTATTTTCGCATTATGTTTATTGCCCTCAGAAAAGTCAAATTTCTGCTTAAAAAGGAAGTACTTTACGGTGATACATTTTACGAATAATCTAGAGACGACACAAATTAAAATTCGATAGTCGCTGTTTTGCCCTATGCCCACGAACTATCAAAAACGTTACACTGTGCGACGCTATCGCGTTCAGTGCTGCCAATGCAATCATCCAACTTTCCCCACTTCAAGTGTTGAAAATATCCGCACTGGCCTTAAATTACCCGCGTCACTGAAAACCTAAATATTTGTTAAAGAGATCTTTGAAAAAAAAAAAAGAAATTTTATGTTCGAATATTAGGATATAAATTTACAAGTCGGAACTGTAGGTAGAACGCAGAACATTGTTCCGCATTTGACAATTCGTTGTGCGTCAAAATCCTGTTTTTTAAGTAAAGCTCAAGCGCAAGATGTGATTTTATAGTCGAAAAAAGTAGCACAATAAGAAAGCTTCTTGGTTATTAACTATGATTTTTTTTCACAATCACATTTTATTTTTGTTGTTTAAGGCTAACAGAGTATTCTTTTATTTTTGGGTTTCCTGTTTTGTATATCTGTTTTGTTTGTAAATCATATCATAATATATTTATGGTTAACAAAATATTTACTCCTTTAATTTTAAATTTAAATGTTAAATGTCTTTAATCGGTTTGTATTGTATTTGCCTCCCCAGGGGTTGACCGTGACTTTTGGTTTGGGGGGGGGGGGGGGGGGGTTGGTAGACAAAACCATTGTTTTTATATAAATATGTATATACCACCGTGCTGTATTGTTTATAATAACTACTATAAGAGATCAATGGGGGGGGGGGGGTGACACACACCCCCCCCCCCAGCGGTACGCCTCAGTGCGTCGCAAGAGTCCCAAGGACGCCGCTCCGACAAGAGGCCGGTCTGTCCTCAGCTCGGTAAAAAAAAATCTGTCAATCCGGCCCTGGAGCTGCAAAAGTTTTCTCATTAGGAATTCTTCTGATGACAACGATGCCCATACACTCTTTGTGCGTCCTTAGCATTTGACCTGCATTCACCGTAAATCAGTAACATAGTAGGGTACTTTTTCTTGGTTAGTGTATTGAACCATTTTCATAAAATATTATCAATTCGTATAAATGACAACGTCACAAGTACAATGAATCTAATGTCATAATTCATCAAGGTATTTCACTTACCTTGGGGAAGGTAAATTATTTACAGACATAGGTACCTATTAACATTAATAGAAATTAGGTGTTACAGTTTTTTAAAACCTTGTATTACTTAAAAACGAGTGAAGTAATCGAATTAGGGTAAATGACAAAAAAGTTTTAAAATTCAAAGTACTTTCTAATGTACCTACTTTCGAAATCCATGCAATCGATTTATATTCTTGAAGCGTCGCGACGCCCAGGGCGTCGAAGGCGTCGCATTGATGTTATCTTTAAAAAATGCTAATTGATCCTACCTAACGACGGCATTTTACGAAATCAAAATATTTTCATTCGTTTTCGAAATATAGGCCCTCGGAATTTTAAGTTAAAAACCCTGTATATATGTATTGCAGAAAACCTAAAGGGAAAAGTTATTATCATTCAATTTGTTGTTTATTATTTTTACTCTTTATGTAATTGTTTTCTCATTCTTATTATGACTGGTACTTTTTCTGGGTTATCGTCTAGGTTGATGCTTTCAATAAATATGTAGAGGAACTTCGGTAAATATGGAATACCCATTCTCCTTTTTCCGCTATTATCACCCACCATGCCATAATGACCTGTATAAATGCCTATACGGATGACCAAATGCAGTGACTATGTGGGAAATATACAATATTTAGGATAAAATGTATACAAAAAAATATACATAAAGAATAACAATATTACGTCATTTTGAGGGGGCGAGAAAAGTGGCGGGTAATATGGAATATAGCATGGTGCAGTAAAAAGTACCTACTTAGTACTTAGCAATTACACACAGAAGTCACATATTATGTACACTTTTGTGAGGGATGAGAATGTATTTTTATACATTCTCATTGTAACGTCTATAAAAAAATTATCATTATATTCTGGGTAATATGGAATAGAAAGATAATATGGAATATCGGCTAATATGAAATATCTCATATTACCCTCATACCCTATAGGTTATGTTTTTGTATATTATCGGTTAATAATGATATTAACAATCAGTTTTTATAAGTAAAGGCGTAGTTTTATCTTTACAATATACGTACCTAGTCGATAAAATAACTCAATCCTTGAAATACCCGAAATATTACAATAACTGTACCACGGTGCTAAAACTCAACGTGAAACAATTTCAAACATTTAGTGCTAAGTGCTTTGGTGCAGTCGACGAAAAGTTTTGGATCTGCGATAAGTACAGTGATGACTAGCGTGCTTTTGACCCACGCATAATTCTCTAGATGGCGCTCATATATACGAAAATAATCGGAATCCCATATTACCCAAACTATTCCATATTTACCGAAGTTCCTCTATGCATTTATAAATGCTTTATATAGGCGCGTTTTAAGTACGTTTCCATATTAGTAACAATACAATAATTAATTACTATATTGACTACTCATAGGAGGTTAAAATCCTTGTTACGGGTGAACTATAGTATTTTTATTATTAGCATTTTTACGTTTATAGTATAAACAAATGTCAAGATATGTGTGAAAAGAGAGCTATTTTTAAATATAATATTTTTGTTTACCATAATTATTTTTGTGATTGGTTTTATTCATGCGTAGGTACCTAAGTACAATTAGTGAAGTACCTGCACGTGGTACCAATTTACTTGTGCTAAAAAATACAATTATTATTGTTGTAAATTTCGATCTTCTACTTGATCACGATCAGTTAGGTTTTTAAAAACTGGGACACGAGGAAAACAATGTTATTAATGAAAAAAGGACAACAATTACTTTGTACTTTGAACTTTAATTTAAATTAATAAATTATATATCATGTGCGCTCAAGCATAACTTCACTTACTGCACTAGTGCGGTAAGTTACACTAACCGGCGTAGATACTGTTGAATCCACGAATGAACGGGACTACGGCACATGCTGCGGAAAAAAAGCAACGTTGCCACCCTCACCATACAATGGAAATAAATTATAATGTATCGCTTATCTATTATTAATACCATTTATCACTAAAGAATATGGCATATTGGTATATTTCCTTAATCCTTAGTCATTTCATTTCCAGACGTAAGATTAACGCATATCGGTAAAAATCTTCGTTTAACTTACCTCACCATGTACAGCAGCAATTCTTTGGGCGGCACGAACTCCCCGCACTCGTCCGCGTAACCGAACTTCAAGGCTACACTTTTCGCGGCGATGCGCATTTTCACTTCTGGACCCGTCAGTAGATGAACTTGGGCTAAGGTCTCGGCTAAGGTGAGCTGTTCGTGGATTGTCTTTATGTTAAAAGGTCGATGGTCTTCGTCGTTACGTTGAAAATGTTCGTTCTCGGGAAGTAGTTGGTTGATTTTAATAGTTTCCGTCATGGTTTATAATCTCTTTTAATCGAAATTCGTTTCTGATGTAGATTAGTTCGTTCTACTTGTTCTACCTTTGGTTTTGATAAATATACGATGTCTGTGAATGTTACGTAAGCAAACTCGATTTGCGAACTTTTTTTAAGCTAAAATTTATCTGTCTTTATGATCAATAAAGAGTTGTTCTACGTCGGTTCTATTTAAAGTTGGGATAGACAGGGTCTAAGACGTAGGGAAAAAAGAAGTACGGCTTTGTAAAATGCACCCGTAAGTTTTGTAATTTCGCGAGAATACACTTAATGGAATTTGGATTTCTCTTACGAAAAATATCTGTTAAGAATCGGTTATTCGTTTTTTCTTGTTTAATTACTGTGTCATTGATGTCATTGTGGATAGAGTCAAGGATCTAAAGTGTGCTCCCAATATGTGGGAACAGCATTCTAGGTTAGGTCTTGTTTGGGAGACATAGAAAGTGTGTCAGTTGGAAGGGGAGAAGTATTTTTTCGCTCGTAAGCGAAAACCAAGCTTTCTAGCTGCTGATGTGACTATTGAAGTAATGTGTTTGTGCCAGCTGCGATCATGTTCGAAAGCGATGCCAACAAGATGGAACGTGACATGGAGCAAAACTAGGTTTTGGAGGCATTCAACTGAACAAGGTTTTTGGCACCCCAGTCTAAGATTAACTGGAGATCTTGCGAAAGGAATAAGTGCATAGATATGCCTTTATTATCCAGCTCTTGATTCGAGACTTGTCTGGAAAAATGAATGTTGGAGTGAAGAGTCAGTCAGCATCTGTGGATGGGGTTGATAGTTGAAAAGAGCAGGTCATTAATGTAAAGGAGAAATAGGGTAGGTGCCAGGACTGAACCTTGGGGTACACTATAGGATAAAAGTTAGATGAGTGGCCGTCCACCACGACAGATATGCGCCTATTAGAGAGAAATCTACCCATCCAGGTTCATAGTTTGTGAGGAGGACCGTAAGAAAGTAGAGTTCGTTGAGAAGAGTAGCATGGCATACTTCGTCAAATTCCTTGGAAATGTCAAAGGCAACAATTTCGGATTCGCCATAAAATTCTAGTTGTTCTAGTTATGTGTGACAAAGGTTAGATCAGATCATTTTCTTTTAAATGATAAGTGGGTATAACTTTTTACATCTTATATTTTTTGTAATTATTTAGCATTTTTTTCGTAGTGACAGCCCAAAAATCATAATCTTAAAATTAGCCCTAAAATCGCTTTGTGACTAAAAATTAGCCAGAATTGAACATTCCTTTTCTGGGTTTATAAAATCTGCAGTACATTGCATATCTAAAAATAAACAAAAAGGAAATCCGGGCCAACAAAATTTAAGCCCCCGCAGAACAAAAAATGCACCTTTCTCGCGTCATTTTGAAGGATTTTAAATGTGAGAATCGATGGCTATCGCCCAACTACGTCATACAGACGTAGAAAACTCACGTTTTCGTATGATCACTTTACGTAATAGATCAATACCCTCTGAAAATTATTTATAAGTTACTTATGCTATCTGAGGAGACCAAAAAAATTTTTTCCCAACTCAACCGGCCAGCCGCCACTAATAGCAAGTATAGATTAGATTACCTATTTTTAAACCCTCTGTACATGTAAATTTATAGAAAAATGATTTTTAAGCTTTTCACTACATAATATTACCACATATAACTCGTATAATATATATTAAATACCCGGCCTAGATGTGATGACGTCACTCGGCAGCACTAAGGCTTTGTATTTCAGGGGGTGCTGAGTAGATTCCCCGTCTAGTATAGCCAGTGAACACAATACTAGTAGTATTTAGTTCACTGAGTATAGGCACAGTAAAATGAAAAATTAACATGTCAGTCCGTGCGCCGACCGCGCCGACTGCCAGTCATCTTTTTCGAAAATGTTATACGAGGGGATATTGGTATGTAGTTGGTCTGGTTTGTTAAAGGTTTTCGATAGTCGCTGCACAGAGGTAAATATATTTGGTCTGGAAAAGCGGAAGTGTTGTTTGATAATATATTTAAATTTGTAGTTTTTATTAGGATGTGGTTTTACCGCAACATGAAAATTCCTTATGAACGAAATTACCTTATCACGACCTTACCGATAACGTTTTAGTAAATATGCCTACAGAAAGAGGAAACTTTTTCTATAGCAACATAGTCCAGCAGAATTTTTAAATGAAAGAATGATTGGGTAGGATACATGACAATCTACAAGGCGTCGAGAATCACTCGAGTGTCGTGCAGTGTTTTCAAAGGTAATACATATTACGAAAAACGAAAAAAAGGTCCCCAATTTGGAAGATCATTTTCAGTCGCGCCTACGTTAGAAATTAAGTCATTTTTTTTGTTTTACTTGGGTTTTTTGTTGCTAGTTGATCAAAAAATAAATTTAGTTTTAAAATAGTTCAGTTTTAGTTTGTTATCATTCAGGTTTAGATCTGGCTTGTTATTTATTCAAGGACCTGTATTGCAAACAAGGAAAATATTTATTTACAAGGAATACAGTTTAATTTCACTTGTCTTAAATATGCGTTTGTTAAATTATTATATATTTTGATTTTTTTTTATTAAAAACATTCCTATCATGAAAGTAAATTATCTATCACGAAATTACCATATAGTTTTGTTTCTTCTTAATGCTGTCTGTTTGCCAAGAAAGTAATATAAATCTGAACGTGTTCTTACTATGTGGTTCCTTTGAGCTATTATTTAATAAGAAAGTTTTCCATAAACAAGAAGGTCCACGGAACATCAAAAAGTATTAAAATTATCGCGAATATACTTTAGTTTACCCCACAAATACTAGTCAAAACCTAGCTCATCAGCTAGAAGGTTAAATTTAAATTAGTACTGTCTTCAAGCAATGCCAATAAGAAAAGATGGAAAAAAATCCTAAGCAAACCGCAGGAAATCTGAACAAACCTAAACAGATTCACTTTTTTTGGATTTACTCAGTTTTGCTAGGTTTTCTCGAGCTTTTTTGACTTTTTTATAAATATATTGCCTGCATAAAAAGAATAGTCAGCATTAGAACAATCTGAAAAATTATATTTTCGATAAAAAGCCTTTTAAGCAATTGCATATTCAAAAGAAGTGCTTCCTGAAAAATTGATTTTCGAATAAAAAGTATTTCCAAAAAAAAGTTCTTTCAAAAAAATGATTTTCTGCAACCGATGGCTTTCGAAAAAGTTTTGTTTTCTTTAAAATATTAATTTTCCACGATAACCTTACAAATTATTATTTCCTATAGTTGTTCGTTTACCAAACAAATGATTTGGCAGAACTTTGTTCTGCACCTTCGCACTAGGACTACATAGGCGGTGTCAGAAACCCTTTGCAGGAAACCTACCAAAATTTATGTTACAAACTTAGGTCGCAAATCGAGCTTAAAATTATTTTTTGTTGATATATTTTTTACTGAATTCAACCTTAAATTTTACACAGACTACGGAGAGGCTGAAGAAAACACATACATACGATTTAACGCAAAGAAACGTTTACAACGGATATCTTCGTTTACGAATCGAATTTTTATTTCCGATAAAACGATCGCGATATACTAAATCCGTAAGATAAGTCGGATGTGGTTTTATATGGTGCGGAAGTGTTTAACGACCTTTACCAGTATAAATAATGTGGTAAAGGGACCTCGATCTTTTAATAAATCGATGCGGGCCTTTTATAGGATGTTTTAATTAGTTCTTTCTTTGTTGTTATTTTTTCTTGATGAATCGTTTTTGTATATGGGGTCAATTAGATCTGTGTATAAATTATTATAACTAACTTTAAGTGTTCCTAATGGACGGTGTTTTCTATTCATTCCGTTTTAAGGTTTTAGTTTTTTTTTTAAGCTTATGTGCAAATAACGGAGTAGAGTCTTTGTAAATCGCATCTCTTCGGTTTTTGATCTCTGTTGGTGACACTCTTTCTTTGGTTAAACTTTTTATTACTGCTCGATATTCAATTTTTGACATTTTCGCCAATAACTGGAATACAAAGTCTTTTTAGCACTGTTACAAATAAACTGTTGTTGAAAATGTATACACTGACTAGCAATATTAACGCACCACTAAAAATTTGCAACAATTTTATTGCTATATTTCTTCGTAACCTATTTTCCGATTTGAATGACTTTTTTTGCGTATTATACCTAGGCTCATTCTTTAAGAATATGTATTACTATATTTGTAATTTTTGTTAGAAAGTTAATAGTCACTGTATATCAGGTCTAACAAACCTATCCTGTTTTTTCGCAAAATTCGCAACACCCTGTGGAATATTCTAGCATTCATAAAATATTGCATTTAAAACCTAACTTGAGTCTCATGTTTTTTTAACATTGTGTATTTTAGTTCACTTAGTTATGTTTGATAAAAGTAGGGACTTTTATGTCAGCATGTTTTTATTAGAATATCATAAGAAGTAACTTTTTAAAAACGTTGTTGAACTAACAATAAATAATTAATGATTACAACACAAATTACATACATTGAAATAGAATCAGTAGCGTGTGTTTCCGCTTCTACTTCTAATAAATTAACCGTTGCACATCGACGAGGCATATTTTAAATTAAATTTGCTATTTGGTTTTGATGATCAGTTCCAAATTTACAACTATCGATTCTGTCTTGCAAGGTTGCAGTGAGTAATGACGAATCACAAATGCTCGATCGGGTTACGATCTGGACTGTGCGGTGGCTAATTCAGAGTCTGAATATTTATCTCGTATAAGTATTTTATTTATTTATTGAGATACACCACCAACCAATTATGGGTGGGATAAACATATAGAATATAGAACATATGTATATACAAACAATATCTAAAATGTTCCCAACTATAGGTAACAAAATATTTTTGTACATCACAATAATTTTGGATCACATAATGTTAAAAAATATATTTTTTGTGATCTTAATACTACAATTAAAAACATCGAATTCAGTTAGTTACTGTGCACGCGACGTGAGGTCTTGCATTATCGTTATTATGCTAGAATATTCCACAGGGTATTGCAAATTTTGGGGAAAAACAATATGTTTGTTACGCCCGGTATACAATGACAATTAACTTTCCAACAAAAGTTACTAACTAATATAGTAATATTCTTAAAGAATGAGCCTATAATACGCAAAAAAATCATTTAAAGCGGACAATAGATTTAGAAGAATTATAATATCAAAATTGTTGCAAATTGTTAGTGGTCCGTTAATATTGCTGGTCAGTGTATATAACCTAATGAGGGTTCTCTCTGCCAATTAGCAATAAAATTCTCAGCAAAAAACCTTTTTTCTTTTCGAGGCTAAAAATACATAGACCGTACTATAATAGGTAGTATATAATCTATTGTTCGGCCAATGTAAGATTGATGAACAGAGAAGTTGACACTTCATATAATGTACTTCGACATTCCTATCTCTTTCAATTCGATGTTTATGAAGCAGGACGATAATATACGCGTACGTTGCATGAAATCGTTGAATATCACAAGGTTGGCTCGTAATCTACAAAAATTTTGTTAAAAACAATATTATATAATATCGAAAATATAATTTTTCGAAAATAAGTAGGTACCTTTCTTTTTCGAAAAAAGTCGGTTTTTCAGAAATTGAATTTCAAGCATTTGAGGTTGAGAGGGGAAGGGAAAACATCTGCAGGCAATTTGTTTCATAATCTGGAGACCCTAGGTATAAAGAGGAGTGGGATGTTCTAGACTTTTATACATATCTGGACAGTAAAGGAATATACAGTAAAGGGGGGATTATAACGGCTAGTTCTTCAGAGCAAAATCCGTGGAAGTACTGGTAGAAAAGGGATATATCGCCGACAGCGCGGCGATGAGCTATATAAGGTAGTTTTCTTGTGATATTATGAACCGGGTATTTGCTTTGTTAATGCATTCAAGTATATAATCTATTGTTCGGCCAATGTAAGATTGATGAACAGAGAAGTTGACACTTCATATAATGTACTTCGACATTCCTATCTCTTTCAATTCGATGTTTATGAAGCAGGACGATAATATACTCGTACGTTGCATGAAATCGTTGAATATCACAAGGTTGGCTCGTAATCTACAAAAATTTTGTTAAAAACAATATTATATAATATCGAAAATATAATTTTTCGAAAATAAGTAGGTACCTTTCTTTTTCGAAAAAAGGCGGTTTTTCAGAAATTGAATTTCAAGCATTTGAGGTTGAGAGGGGAAGGGAAAACATCTGCAGGCAATTTGTTTCATAATCTGGAGACCCTAGGTATAAAGAGGAGTGGGATGTTCTAGACTTTTATACATATCTGGACAGTAAAGGAATATACAGTAAAGGGGGGATTATAACGGCTAGTTCTTCAGAGCAAAATCCGTGGAAGTACTGGTAGAAAAGGGATATATCGCCGACAGCGCGGCGATGAGCTATATAAGGTAGTTTTCTTGTGATATTATGAACCGGGTATTTGCTTTGTTAATGCATTCAACATTTTTTTCAGTAAAAACAGTAAGATTATGTTAAAAAATTTGCTACTATTTTAACAGTGTTAAAGAAGCTTCGCTATAATTTTTATGAATTAAACCATACTAGTTCGCAAAGTAACGTATCAAAACGTATATAAAATTATTTAAAAACGAACAAAGTTATAAATTACTAAAAATACCGAGTACTTACAATCATATTCCTGGCGCTTTTCAAAAGGAAAAAATCACTTTTTATCGCTAATATTTGTTTTCACTCCTTTTTTATTTTCTTGTGCAGTTCTAACAGCTTTTTACAGTCTTGATTTTGAATTATAATTGCAACTGAATTTTTTCCATTGGTTTTCTGACTTCAACCTTATCTTTGCTGGTGACCGGAACCCAATTCAATCTTGTTTACACAATTACTTTGAAATTTACAAAAAATATTTTTTTCATAAACCACTCGCAGTCACTAAAATTTGCGCCAAAAACCAGTTCCAACTACACTTGTCAGGAGCGTACAGCACTTAACTTGATCGATTTTTGAAAATACTGGTCGTTCGTTTTCGCTTCTTGTGTCGGCAAATTTTTCTCGTTCTAGGGTGTCTCTCTCAACACGCCGAATTGAAATGGACAGACACCATATCAGTGACCACGTTTATGCTTTCTTGCGATAGCCATGCTCACGCATTTGCTAGAACTGTCTTTTGTTTCCAGTTGCAGTTGATAAGTTGATAAGTTATCAGAATGGGGTATATTAGGGACTTTTGGCATGCTGACTGATAAATACCGTCGTAAACTTTTGGGGATTGGCGTTTGCTTTATCCAGGCATTGCGGACCATATTTCCGTCCTGGCACTACTGTAGTAGGCTTAGCATCGACAGATTTTAGAAGCGAGAAAGAATTCTATGACTAAACCGATAAAAATAAAACTTTGTTCCCTTTGGCAGCTTTTATCGAATTTGATATTCTTCGCCTTCTTTCGCTTCTTCTTCCTCTTCTTCTTTTTCTTCTTCTCTATCTTAAAATGCTGAATGGAGACACTGTGCGGCAGCGCGGCGTTGTGCTGAAACCATACCGCAAATTCTTAATCCACGATGTCTTCTGGGACCTGGACCTCGGTGACCTTCGCTTTTTCTTTGTATGATTCTAATAGTTTATATTTCCTATAATTCATGTTGGGGTATTTTTTGATTGGTCGGAGACTTTTTAATTCTTCTGGATGAAATTCTGTTGAAGAAACGATGACAAACTATCAAAAAAACATCATCGGGAAACAGTTGCTTTAGGCGTACGGTCAATATGGTGACAGTACCCTTATCCATTGGAATAACTAGTTTTACGGGGCATTGGATTGGCCAAGAGGAAGCGATATTATTTAATTATTGCGAGAAATCTCTATTAAATGATGTGACAAAGAGCAAACTGATAATGATAAATAACTGTTAAATAGTCGTAAATTTGTGGGGGGTATTATCATCGTCTGGCAGACATTGTAGCTTTTAGCTCACAGCAAATTCTTATCCGCATGTTACCCAACTATTTTAGAAAGTGTGATATGATGAGCTTCAATTAAATAATAATTATTTCTGGATCGCCATATTTTTTTATCGCAGATTTTTATTGGGTCACAAGTTAACTGTTTATCAATTGTCCTAATTTTTTAAAAAAATTTCATTAAATAAAAATATTTAAAACGTATGGTAGTTTTAAGAGAAAAGCGTTTTTTAACTGTTTTTACAGACAATAACTACATATATACAAATTTTTCAAAAATGCATTTCTTTGAAAATTTATTTTAAACTCCAACGCCTAGGTTCACTTTTGGTAGGACCGATCTAACTTGACAATTAATGTGTTTAATGGATGAGTGTAACAATAAGCCAACAGAGTTTTGTACTATAAATTTGTTTCAGAGTTTCTTCGAAAGTTTATAAAGAAAATGGCAATTTAGGTATGTATTTTCCATGGATTTATTAAGAATGGATTCGATGTCCGTATACTGTGAGCGTATCGAACGTGAAGCATTATATTTGTTGTTTGTTATGAAAACATTTTCCCTAGAGGTAGAGTTTACGAACTTTAAGGAAATACGTAATTGAATCAAGAATGGTAGTAGAAAGAAATAAAATAGCATTGGAGTGTTGGAGTTCAGAAGTGTTCCTGTCTCTGCTGACTGCTGCCGTCTGAACACTCGGTTACACTTTGTCTAATGAACTAGGAAAGAAAAAGTGCGATTTATAGATTTATAAATGACTCGGAGCGACTTTAAATAAACCTTTAGAAATAATATCTCCTATAAATAATAAAACCTTTTTAACTTAAATTTATTATTATTTAGCAGAAAAATAAAATATTTTAGGTCATTTATTACTTTTAGTAAATCTTGTGATGCTTCTAACGTATTTTTTGTACAAAAATACAAGGTAAAATAAGTGTGGCCAATGTTTACAAATTGTGTTTACAGTGTCGCTTAGAATGGTTTGTTTTGGCTTCAAAGATGTTAAATCATCCCGTATCCAGTCTTAATAAATCCATGGTATTTTCTATAATAATAGAACTAAATAATTCCCTTTTGCCTACAGCAGGACCTATCACGGAGTTAAAAATAATAAAACCTTATGGTCCGCTTTAAAAACATGCACTGTAGCATTATAAGTCTAGCAATATATTCTGAACACATTAAACTACAACTACGATAATCTATAGTAGATTTTTGAAAATTAAATTTTTGAAAAACTAAATTCGAAAAAAGCATTTTTCCAAAAAATAAGTATTATCGAAAAAATCACTTTCTTACATACCGCTTTTAATAAACCTTGCAGTACAAGACGAAATATCAGCATTGACCCTGTACACTCTTATCAAAAATTTCTGTTCCTTGTCCTCTAAAATCTATATGCCACACGCTGACTTTTTGAACTCCGCTGATAACAAATGCTGATCCGTCAAGTGGTCCACCATATCAGTATTCATTAGACTTTATCATTATTTTGCGACCTATTTAAGACTAAACAAGACGGGGTCATCGCTTTTTTGTCTTAACGAATTTCAATGTTAAATACGTGGAGGTGATATTTATCCATAGATACTAAATCCGGAAAAGGAGGAGGATTTTTGAGAAGAGAGAGTGTGGAGAAAATAGTGACTGCTGCTGTGCAAAACAGATAAATGCGATTTGGAGACGACAGGTAAGTATGGTACGAAAGTACTGTATGTGTCTGGACTCAAGGGAGATATAATGGAAAGGAATTGTGAAGAAGACGGAAAGATTGCTAATAGTGTGGCGATGATTGCAAGAAGGAAGTTTCCTGACAAGAATCTGGTCACTGATGGAATGAATAAAGGATGATGAAGTCGCTCCCCAAATGTAGGAACGTTAGTTTAGGTTAGGTACAATTTAAGAAATATAGAGTGTATTTAAGTTGAAAGAGGAGACATATTGTCTGAATCGGAAGCTGATGCCATTGCTCGTCTCGTTGCCTTTTTATGGAAGGCTAGTTCTTGTAAGCAGGCAGAATCCGAGACAGTACGTGTTAGAGGGAGAGAGATCACTCACAACATGTTAGGATGGAGGAGGAAGGAGTTTTCTTGTTATAACTGGGTAGATGATGGTTATGTCTGATTTAGGAGGCTTCGAAAGCGTAGAGACCGACAGAGGAAAAGTATTCTCAGTACAATTCAAAAACGGCGATGCGACGCATGGTGCAGCGCTCTTATGGAGAACTAGGACCAAAATTAGAACTCTAAAGCAAATTAATATTATCATATAATGTATTTACCACAAATTTGTCGGTTATTTAGTCTATATTTAGGACAAAACATATTTATTTTCTATTGTAAGGTTAAAAAAAATTAAACTTGAACTTTTGCGTCCAGAATAACATATTACCCATAGCAATGATATATACTTAAAATAAATAATATTATCAACTGTAATAGTTAATTAATTAAAAGAATATATTATACGAGCCTAATTTAAGAAAAAACAAGTATATATTATATATATTATAATATGTTTATAATATGTATCTTATTCGGCCCCTGAGTTACTTTCACTTGCTTCGCTATCTTCAAGAGTAGTCGTGATATTATATGCTGACAAAGGATCAGAAGGGTGAACCATTACCAGAACAAGTCACACAAAGCACCAAAAAAGTCATGGTCACAATATTTTAGGATTGTAAGGGAATTCTTTTAATAAACTTTAAGGAACGAAATGTTGTCAATGCAGAATATTATTCTTATTGACTGCACCAGCTACGAGAGCAAATCGTTGAGAAAAGGCGAATGAAACTCAGTCGAGGGGTCCGCCTGCTTAATCACAGCGCATCCGTTCACACAGGCTGCACTTTCGAAAGCTAATATTCGTCGAGAGTGTGTGAGTGTGGCTACATAAATCGTTCGGTCCGGATCTTGTTCCATTTAACTAGTTTTTATTTTCCAAATTGAAATCAGAATTAGGTAACGGGTAAAAAATTTAGCACTGGTGGTGAAGAAATTAAACAGGCTGTTAACGACCATTTTGATTTCAATGATAAAAAGTACTTTTACAGTGGTTTACAGGCGCTTTGATCAAACGTTGTGAAAAATGTGTAGAAATAAAGGGAGGCTATTGAAAAATAATAATAGTTGTGTTTCATTTCGACTTTTCCTTTTATATTAGCTGTCCACATACCGTATCCTCATAGATGCGTATTAGCGTACTAGATTCGTCACCAATCTACGATTTCGTCAGTAAATTATGACTTGCGACGGTCGGCGAATAGGAATTGTCCCTGCAAGACGAAACTTTTTCTTAAACCTCGCAACCCTGACAAAGTCTAATCTATTTTACGTTTAGGGGTTGGCTAAAAAGACAGGACCGGACTCACCGTTCAATTTAATAATAAACACCAAGAAAATCGTAGTCTCTGAAATCTATAAAGTCAAAAAGTAAACGTTCAGATTCACTAAGAAGGTTTACTATTTAGTACTGGTTTAAATTAAGATCTTATAGTTGATCAGTTGTGTTTTGACAAGTTTCTATCCTGTCATTGTTAATAAGTCGTCATTAAAACTCATGAATTATTCTGATATTTCAGCTTCAGCGGTTTGCTTGGTTTCCAAATGATTTTCATCTTGGAATGAGTTGCTGTAATGAATTTAGTTCTATTATTGTCGAAAATACGTACTAAATTTGCCCTTTTCTTTATAAATTTGCGAAAAAGCTCAGAAATAAATTCATAGTGTAGAAATTAGTTTTCTTATTATTACACTTGTCGGTTAAAACTTTTAGTTGTCAAACTAAACCGGACTAGCGTTGAAGAATCTGGCTGAAAATGTTGAGAACACTCACTATGCAAAAAACACTCGCAGAAACGCCAACATCATAAACACAAAACACCAAAATCCACAGAAAATAAACCAGCGCTACCTGTCGTTGTCAGCTTGCAACCCACTTCTAATCTAGGGACTTTTCGAAGCAACTAATATCAGCTGTTGATGTCATCTGTGATTGTCAAATATCGAAACGCTGAGTTTTATCATAATTTGAACTCTACGCTATGTGGACAGAAAGCCTAAAAGAATACACGGACGGCATTACGTATGTAATGTTTTTATGCCTGTTAATTTAGAGTTCGGGAACGACACCCCCACGATCGAAAGGCCCTTTGCTTTGTAAAGGGAGGCTATTTTTTGAAAAACGGCTCTCGGTGCATTTATGCTCATGGAAAAATCCCTGTAGTGTTTATTCTAACTTTTTTTGTGCTTATCATTTAAATGCGAACTTTGTGCTTATTTAAAATTAAAATTACGTATTTATTATCGTACTTAAGATAATGTTTTACTATAATCTTTTTTCGTAAAAGATTTCGGTCCATCAAAAGTTTTGATGATTTAAAATATGTATTCTCTCATTTCTCTCCAAAAATTAGCTAGTAAACGGCTAATTTTTTTAACCATTCGTTTTGATTTTAATTAAAAAATAAAATACTTTCTTTTAGAAATTTTTATACAAAATTAGAAACTTGCAAAACGTGATTCTCTTGGTTGTGACGTCACATGACACGTAAATAAAAGTGCTATTATGACTGGTGTAGTGTAAATTCGAGTGTTAATTTGAAGATAAGGAGATTTCGTTATTAAGAAATTTAAATAAACTAGTCAACAATGGCCACAAGGACAATCAGATAACAAACCTATTCCATTTTCTTCGATGCCGATTGCTTATTGTTCTACAAATCCTGACTTTACTTACATCTGCAGAAATTAAAGGACTAAAAGCTTAAAGATGTTTAAGATAATGTTAGATCAGGGGTGGCCAACCTTTTCGTAAGAGGTGCCACTTTTGAAAACAAAAATTGTGGGCGTGCCACTCATTTTTCAGAAGGCAATATTTTATGTTTTTGTATAAGGTTAACGGCGTGTGTATTTTTGACAAATATTTGCGTGCCACTCTAGAGAGCCAGGCGTGCCACTATGTGGCACGCGTGCCGCGGTTTGGCCACCCGTGTCAGATGCTCCAAATAAGCCTTTTTCTCTTATTTATCTTGCACTATGCTTTGACAGTGGTAAATCATAGCCACAATATTTTTATTCAAACTTTTGTTAGGATTTATTATACCATAAAATTAAATAAATCGCAAAATATGCTCACTTAAATTTGGTGATATAGTAAGAATCATGCAAGAAAAAGTCACGAGCGTCATAGGCATAAAGACATCACGCGTGCTCCGTCTCGTTTTAGAATATTCCTGGCTTAGATGCTGGAAATCGAGAAACCAGTGGCGTAGTCCCTTTAAAGAAAACAATTTATTTTCACTGTAACACATAAAAAGACATTTACTACATTTTTTTAAACTGAATCTATTATGTCGTTTTCAAAACGTTTACTGGCTTACATAAATTTTATTTCGGCTACAGGCCCACTCTGGCAAGTGGGGTGGGTAGTGCTGAAGGGCAAATACCCGTATTTTATTATTAAAATCTTGATTTTGACTGGTGAATGAAATTCTCCTAGTAATTTTCTTCAAAATGACATTTTAGGGTTTGTATTGACTCGCATGAATAATTTATGCAATAAAAAAAATACATACACATTTTCTCATAGGGTTCATTATTATTTAAACTGGTTACTAGGGCGAAACTGACATTTGAGTGTTAATTTGTTAAAGAAAAGGCTTAAAGTAAATAATTTCCAAAAATCTTAGTCTTAAGACTTCACTGACAAGAGAGTGTTTAATTTTTTTAAATTTAAACTTCCACTAAAGAACTAAAAATTAAAACAACAATATTGCAAAAAAAAAGGATTCAAAGGTCGATGGATTCTCTAGTCTAGTGCATATAAATAAAATACATCTTAAGCTTTATTTATTTACATACGTTTTATCTGTTATTGTAAAAACCTGAGCACAAATTATCCTTTACTACGACAATGTTTTAATAATTTTATAGCATTGTTATTGTTTTACAATCCAGTCAGACCTGTCTAGAAATTAAATTAAAAAACTTGTTTGTTCGTTATTTAGTTTCCAGACTCATTAAGCGACTCATCCATAAATTAAACTCTTATGTAACGCGATGAAATGGCGCAGCAGTTTTTAGAATATTTTTTCCAGGGCAGCACTTTACTAGTTTTTCGTATTTTTAATGAAAAATCGCAGGCAGCACAAAACTAGTTTGTTACTTATAAAAACTTTATTATTACGTACAATATATTATTATATGCTTTGAATCATTAATCTGAGCATTTCAGACAGTTACATAATCTATAATTTCATTATTTTAACATATACATACATAAAAATATACAGTACAGCGCATCGTTTATACAGTGCTTCCACAAAATAATTCCCCTCTTCGTAGAATATAACTATGTGATTGAGGTCAAATTAATAAATAAATTTGGACGGAAAATGGCGGCTTGGTGCCATTTCTATTCCCTTATTTCCTGCAAAAAACCTTTTAACAGTCTTTGAAGTATGTCTTTACTTATCGAGTTTTAAGAATTTCGTTTTCTTTTGACCGTATAGTTCAAGATGGAGCCCACAGGCCATCTTGAACTATACGCCCTTAAACATGGTCATATCGTCATATCCCAAGTCATTTTAAAATTAGCAGGAGAGGAATTATTTTTTAGAAGCGCTGTATGCTCCAAACCGTGCATTTTAGTTAATATTCGTACATTTGATCACAATCAATTTTTACATCTAAAATCGTTAGGTATTTTTCTTTAAAGAAAGTAGATTTTAATATATTTTAGGAAATAAATAAATTCTTTATTCAGGTTTGCTACAGATGTACAGTTGTACTTGTTCCTCTTAAAGGCAACCATGTTTTCTCCCCATCCCTACGGTTTTCATTCTGTTAACATTTTTGTTACTCATTAATTTTCTATATAAAGAGACAATGATTTTCCAGTGTAGACACCAGTGGCGCACCCAGGGGGGAGGGGGCTGCAGCCCCCCCCCCCCCCCGACCAACATCTTAGACACACAAAAATTTTAAAAAATGCACTACTAATTGAAGAAATCCACCGAATTATACCACTCAGCCCCCCCAAGATCAGTCAGCCCCCCCCCCCAAGACAAAATCCTGGGTGCGCTCATGGTAGACACATAGAAAAAATTTAATTAATGCACGCAAATGAACACTAAAAAAAATGTTTAGTGAAATTACGGTATAGTCTGTTCAAATATATACCGTCTGATTCTTAACCGCAATGCCAGATGAGTTTTAAATACCGGATAGTTAAATAAAAGATCAACTATAATGGAGTCTCAAAGGTTACGAAAATTAAGGTTTAAATGGTACCTATGACCTGTAAAAAGATACAGAGCTGAAAACTGCCCTATCGTTTATTTGGATGAAACTTCGTTCGACACCCATGACACTCCCAAAAAAAGGGTGGGTTGATTCCAGTGACACTTGCCGAAACAACGCTTCTTCAAACAGGAGGAAAATAATCACAATTATATACTCCGGTTGGGAAAATGGGATTCCAAATTGCCTGCTATTATCAACCAAACACATTAGATTCCAACTTAGACTACCACGAAGACACAGCTGCTGAACATTTTGACACTCACAATTATCTGTTAAATAATGTACCTAAAAACAGTGTCATTGTCATGGATAATGCGAGCTATCATAGCCGGCAACTAGAGAAAGTTCCACATACAGCCAGCCAAAAATTGGAAATAAAGGAATTTATGCTGGAAAACGACATATACTGGGGTAAATGCAATTCCATAATTTTTATCAGTTTTCCAGGTGTGTATGGTAACCCTAAAGCATGGGAGGTGATTACTGCTCTTAGAATACCACGCCCATACTGTAAAGGTACAATTTTGTTGCTCTAAGCTGTATTTTTGCATAAGTATGAAATTGTTTGGGTTTGCTTGGATTGCTGCTTTTTATTACGGGACATCTGTAACAAACCAAGGGATATATGGGGAAGACAGAATTTGTTTTCGATATTGATAATTAAAATATATGTGCAAAAAAATATAAAATAAAAAAAACAGTGACAAAAAATATATTCTGAGGTTTTAAAATTGACAGAAGAGATTTTATTGCTTTTAGGTTTTCTCAGGTGAAATATGACAAGTTAGGTATTCTAAGATTTGATAGCTTGTTATGGGTGGAGTGTATTTTATAAATTTTTGTCACTACTACGGCTGTATAAATAAAAAATACATAATAAAATGAAAAATCTCAATGGCTAATATTTATACACAACATTCTTGATATGGAGACGTGTTTACAAGTAAAGATGGTGGAAAATTTATTGGGGAATTTTCTCGGGTATACAAAATAGGGTTTTATTTTAAAAAGGTAAATAAATTTCCTCAAGACGGAATGAAAGTTAAAATAGTTAAAAGTGATTTTCGTAAGAGTAATTAAAAATGAACTACGAACTGCGATTTTTCTTCGTATATTTTGTAGGCATTTTCCTTATTTTTATCAATAATACAATATTATTAACAAACTCTTCAAAGGTGTTTTAGTTTAAAGTAACAGTTACTATAGTTGTGGAAATACACCAAGTCCAAAAACAAATGACTAAAGCTTTTTTAGTTAGTTTTGCACGTCTACTCTAAGTTCGAAGTTTTTAACAGGATAACCTGTTACCATAAGAATACCTTTATTAGGGTATTTTTTTAGAGAGGGCCATAAGTGTATTAGATGTTAAATTTTTAACCCCAGGTTGGGCCCTGACCTATTAGAAGTATAGGGATAAAACTTGACATATTGTAGGTAAATTTCAGAGACAAGATTGTTAATTTATCAAAAATGCCAAAAAATCCAAAAATACCTAAAATGCATTTAAAATTGTTATAATAAAGTTGTAAATGGCAGAAAATGTGTCACCTTCACTTGGTACGAAATGGCAAAAACAAACTAATTTTTTCAAAAAATAAGTGCATTTTTAAGTATTTTTTGAAGCTTTTTTGGTCTAATTGACGCAATAACGTAATTTTAAGGTTCTAAAATTTACCTACATCAACTTTTATCACTATACGTCTAATAGAACAGGACCTAACATGGGGTTAAAAATATAACAAACCCTACAGTCCGTTTTAAAAAAATTACACTGTGTATCTACAAATATTTTCTCACATCTGTACTTGTAATGTTAAAAATTAGCTGCGAATAATCTATCTATGCCGGGTGACAACAAAATTAGGACCATATTGCTTTTTGTATAACAGAAAAAGATGCTGTGTGCTAGAGAGACAGAATAGCATAAGCTCTTTATCTAACACGTTTAAGGGGTTACGCCACCCTGAAATTTTCAAAAAATCGAATTATTTTTTGGCTAGATAAATTGTTTATACTTTAACATTAGAAGACCCATGTACGGTCCAGGTATCGCAGACTGAAGAGAATTAAAAGAAATTTGATTTTCAGACGCTGACGTCGTACTTTTTTTTCTTTTGCGTTTTTCTCGGAACTACTTTTTTCAAAACGGCGTACACGATATCTCAAGATCTACTCAACCGATTTGGCTCAAATTTACAACACTTCTTCTTTATTATATTGTCTACGATGTGACGTAGGATTTTTCAATTGGATGTCTTGTTCAAAAGATATGATTTTTTTAAACTCAAAATTTCGATCCAAATTTCAAGCTTTTTTCAAACAGCTGTCATTTCTACAAAAAAAAAATAAATTTTTTCTCTACGTCACATTTTAGCTATTACCCTTTTAAATAAGAAAAAATATTTTGTTACTTTTCCGACAATGCCTGAGAAATCACGTACACCACCAGCAAGGATTTTCAAAAGAGGGTCCTATTTATCGGCTCATATCTCCGCCATTTTTAAATTTTTTTAAATCGTTAATATTGCAAATTGTTCATAAAACTACTATATATAACTATACTAAAAAATTTTTATATACTTAATGGTTGCGTCAGATGTTTTTTTTATTTTTATACCTATTTTTCCGAGCGCCAGGGTGGCGTAACCCCTTAAGTAGTTCTTAAGACAATTACCAATTGGATATTTTAGTTTTAAAATAAATTTTAGGTCACTAATAATGACTATAAACTTTTAATAAATATGCCGGTAACAGCTTCATTGGCACCCGGTAAAACATATAAAAAATCTCATTAAAATAAATACTAGGTATAGGATTGCTTTTGTATAAACTAAAATTAGAAGTAAAACATAAAACTTTTTGGACTTAGCTTAGTTAAATAGAACTGAGTTTGGATCTTCGTTATCCATTTGCCTTATGTGCCGAAGGACATCTTTTTTCGTTATCACACCAAGTAATCTCCTAAAAATTAATAATAAAATTCAATAATTTACTTCTTTTGTACGCATATATGAGCTAAAAATGTTTCAATTTATTTTTTTTATTGAATCCTCACATTTTCGCGTTTCTTGGTCCTTAAAATTTCTCAGCTTGTCAAATATAGCTTTGCCTCTAAGCCCAACCCACTGCGTGTGTATTCGCACAATTTGAACATAAGTGAGTGAGATGAGAAAAGTGGAAAATGGCGAGTGCTCTTCATTTTCAACTCCTAATAAAAAAAGAAGAAAATCGAGCGTTAAAACCGAATTGGACGGTTGTGATGAAGGAGACCTTAGAAGATATTATATTGTCAACTTTAAAGTGACTGAAGAAAAAGTGCCAACCTTGCGTAAAATTCACAAAAAATTTAAGGACATATCAAATGTCAAACTCTGATGATGAGGATACCTTTATGTGTGACGGTTGCGCTGGAGAATCATCAGATTCGGATTAATAAATCGCCTATCACCAAATTACTTATCCCATTTCACCAAATTACAAATTTTTTCTACCTAATTTTAAAATTTTTCATTACTTTTTGCTTATCGGGTACTGAGTAACATAGCAGCTTGTTGGTGAAACCAGCACATATATAATTATTTTTTTACATGGAAAATTAATTAAGTAAACTGAAAATATCACCAACATACCTTACTTTACTAATCATAATTCAACCCCTTTAACACAAAATAATTTGTCTTTATTCCTATCAAAATCAAGCAAGCAGAATCCAGGAATAAAATTGCTGTTGACCGCTGCTTGTCCTAAACTAAGTTAGGATAAATTAATGACTAGGGACGATAATCTCATTTAAATGAAACCGAATATCATAAATAAATTATGTAATTTTATTTTTGTCGCTGATAGTACTTTAAACCAAATCAGAAGCCGCTTAATATTGTCATTTTTGTTATCCGAATACTATCTCTCTTCCTCGTCCGCGCAAGTATGAAACTTTTCAGAGGCAAAGCTAGATTTGACCAGCTGTACCTGTCTCACGAATATACATATATCTCACTTTACTCTATCTCTACTATCTTACCCGTTGTGAGTGACTAGAGTCTGCCTCAACCCCAATTTCCTAAACATATCTACCACCGTCTCCATAGGCGTCTGATCCGTGATGGTAATGGGCGCCATGTCCAGGATTTTCTTTAATTTCAATGGCGGAGGACCCAACGTTTGCGGCGGGTTGCCGCTGGTGAAGAGGACGAGCGACTGGCCGCAGATCCCGTCGACCATTCTCTTTGCGTTTGCTGAAATTTTTTTTCAATGAATTCATTGTTGGCAAATAATCGCCAAGTTCGTACCTATTGCTAAGTTCAGATCTCTCCTCAATACAAATCCAACCAGATATTGGGACTCCCGAGAAACCACCACGGGGTATCCGTTGTGCTCTGTGTCTTTTAGCAGAGCTTCAATGTCATCCACTGTCATCGAATCTTGCGTTATCACACTTAGGGTTTCGTTGCGTCTACAAATCAATAAGCAAAATTATATTCGCATGAGTCTCTTTCTCAAGCCCCAAATTTGCTTAAGCATGTCTACAGTTTCTAAAGTTAAATAGGACCTCCAAGAACTTACTTTGGTTGCATAACATCAGCTGCTAGACTAGTATGCTGAAACTCATCCTTGGAGTCTAAGAATGGATACCCGTTCAGGGCGATGTGAGCGTCATAGATGCCCTGTCTGCCCAAAGCGTCTCCTACCCACTTGCTCGCCATGGCGGCCGACATTAGGGGCACAATGTATCTGACTCCTCCCGTCAGTTCGAACATTATGACGACTAGGGAAACGGTCATGCGCGTGACTCCTCCTAGGACTGCTGCTGCTCCTACCATGGCGTAGAGACTAGAAAAACGACATAAAGCATCAAACTTTTGGTTATCTCTTTGAAGCAGTCTGACACAATCAGTACGGCGAGTTAAGTAACAACAATGGCGAAACAGATATTGCTTAAACAAAGTAATTTATTAAAATCAATCAATAAAACTTTAAACTTTACCCTGGAGTAATGCAGCCATCTCCACTAGAACATTCTCCACTAAAGAACCAATTTTTGGGGTAATTATAGGCCAGCTGCTCCATGAATATCCCTACTATTCTCCCAACTATAGCGCCTAAACAAAGAGAGGGGATAAAAAGCCCACATGGCACCTAAAAATGAAAATATTAAAGTGAATTGTCTCATCACCTTACATTCTTAAAAAAAATGTTCATGTTAGCTCATGCTTGTGGGTAGAAAATTAAAATTTTGTTGACCGGGTTGTAAAAAGATTTATGTTGACTGTATCTTCTGATCTAAAGCGAATTCCCGCGAATATTATTTTATCCGATAGAAAATTTTCTGGAGATTCCAAAAATCTCTAACTTATTAAGGTTTCTTTAAAGATTCTGTCCAGAAACTCGTAAAAACCGAATGAAGGTAGAAAATTAAAATTTTTATAACTGTTGCAAAAAGATTTTACTTTATCAACTGTACCTTCTAATCTAAAGCGAATTCTCGCAAATATTGTTTTATCCGATAGCAAATTTTCTGGTAGAAAAATATTTATTAATGTTTTAGTAAATATTCTATCCAGAACTTTATAAAAATTGAATTGCTAAGAATACATGCTTACCTTCATACCAAAAGTAAAAACTGTCATAATAAGCTTTAAAATCAGTGCAATAATTAGCAGCCATATTGCATTGTAAACACCTGGACCAGCTTCCGCTAAGCCTATAGCTGACTTCACATTAGTAAAATTTCTGTCATAATCACTAAAAAAAAATTAAAATTGATTTAATAAAAATTCTTTACTGTATTACATAAGATTCATGTGGTTATAAACAAAAGGTAAATTTTTAACCATTAAGTGCTGTAACTTACCATATAGGATCGGAATTTGCTATACCACACTGGCTAAAAAGCAAATATATAAGTTGACTAGTGTTCATTCTGGTGTATGGGTTGGGGAAAGCTATTAAAGCTGTTAGGGCAGTCACTACCAATACTTCTGTAACAGGATATTGGCCCAATTTTGAAAGCTTTCTATAGCGGCACCAGTGCAGATTAGCTTTGATGAAAACTGTAGCTATAATGCCCTAAAAGATTTAGTTAATGTTTTATTAAGGTTAAAATTTGGAAAATTGCTTAAATTGTTGTCTAATTGCTAATTCAGGGCACTGAACGGTTACTTTAATCAATGATGTCTCTTGAACATTGTCACGCCTACATTTACGGACAGACGGTGGACTGAACGATTAATGTAACGTCTGAAAACGACTTTTTAACATTGTAAGGCCTATATTTACGGACGGATGGTGGACTGAACGGTCACTTTAACTAATGACAGCGTCCATTTAACGTTGTAACGCCTTCATTTACGGTCGAATGTTAAAGTGAACGATCAATCCAACACTGTTGTTATAGTACCTTATCAGACATTTAAATGGATGTTATGTTAATGAGTCAAATATTAGAGATTGTTTGGCTGGTTGAAGTGTTAGTTCAAGGGAGGGTTCAAGGGAGGCTCTTACCCCAATAACTCCAAGTCCAATAAAAGGTATAAGTTCGAAAAATATCCAAGGCTTATTGTATTCTACATAGAAGAGAACAGAATGTTCGTTTCCAAAGGGATTAATTGACCTCAGGACGAAAGCTGCTATTAATGCGCAGAAGAAGGATCTCCATAGGGTTTTGAGGGGAAAATAGTAGCTCACCTAAAACAAGGAAGAAGTAAATTAAAAACTGAACAAGACACACAATAAACGTTAGAAAATGTTACCTCTTCTAAACTGAACAGAACACCACCAATAGGAGCTCCAAAAGCGACCGAGACACCCGCAGCTGCCGACGCAGAGAGTATTTCCCTCTTCTTCGCTTCGTTTTTGCCATATTTCGGAAACAAATATGATAATATATTACCTAAAACAATTTAAACGCCTGTTAGGGTATGATGAAATACTAGTTTGAGCAAAAAGCATATACCTATGGCACAGGCAATGTGTACCATGGGACCTTCTTTTCCAAGACTGAGACCTGCTGATACTGACAATATAAGACCAACGCATTTTATAAGCAGTGTCCATTTTCCTAGGTATCCTCTTATAATGAAACCACTAAGTATCGTTTTTATCTAAAAATTTAAAAAAGTATAAATAGAACCTAATAGATGTTATGATAACCTTAAATAATGGTTTTTATTCATTAGGTAAAAAATAATAAAAATTCTACAGCAGAAGGATCTTTGGTGGATGGCCTTTGGGTTAATGCAATTGAATTGATTGTTGACTATTGTTGAATAAATAAATAAAGAGATGTTACCTCTGGTATACCCGATCCACAGGCATAGGGAGCAAACATTCTTACTAACGAAGCTGATAGAGCTGCAAAAAGGAGAGCCCATGTTGCATAGAAAAGATACGAAATAATGTACGGTCCTGCCCCTCTTTTAGCTGTGCCTAGAACTTCTGGCCATGTACGCCACTAAAAACAACTGTTATCAGCTCAAGTATGTATATTTTATCTCTTTCTTAAAAGAAAGGTCGTAACAGTAGGTAATTTTGACTTTGAACTTCAGATTAATAGTACTCTCTTAATTTTTCAAGTTGACTTACTTGTGAACAATTCCCAGTCTCAAAACTAGTCTCGTTCGACCAACAACACTGTTCTCTGTTGAACCAGAAAGCTTGCGGACAGATTCCGAACTTCAAATCTGTCATCCAACTAGCGCCAATATCGATAACACCGGCAACAGCACCGGTGCACAGTCCGACCAGTAGGACGCATAACCAGCCAGACCAGGCATCGTGGGCGCCCTCTATGAGGTTCCAGAATGAGTCTTGTTTCTTTTTGACGATATATCTAAAAAATAAATAATATGCATGACTTGGTCCAAAATTACATAATATCTTACCTATGTCGCATGCGATCTCTCGCGATGTCTCTCTGCCAATCGATTGTGTGGAAATCTTCATATTGGCCAATTCCAGGTATATCTCCGGTTGTATCTGATGTTCCTCCATAAGAGACTGAATCTAAAACAAAATATGAAATGAATATTTAATTTTTATAGCAATTGTTTTATTCATATAGACTAGGTAATTAATAAATAACCAGAAGGATAACTATTCTTGTTGTGAAGCGCGACGACCGGTCGCCTCTAAACCATCGATACCCTGAAAAGTACCCAGTGTTGCCAAGCGTAGCGGAATTCCGCTACGTGCCTCTACAGAGTTATCCTTCTGGTTATTTATTTATTCTTGTCGCAACACGGTGCAGTTAATATTAATATCGTTAGTTTTTAGGGTTATACATTGAGTATATCGTGCAACGTTGTCAAATAATTAGTTCAGACGTGGACGCTGATTTAACAAAGTCATTATTGTATTTACTTATGTTTTAATGCTTACAGTGTGATATTCCGTCGTCATCGTCCAGTCTATGTCGATGATCTCCACTGTTTGTATTGATGTCAATCATTTCGTCATCTGAGAATCCTCGTGTTGACGTGCCGCTATTATGACCGTTTTCCAATGGATGACCGTTTAAATACTAAAAGAAATCGTAAAATTATAAGTACTCAGATGAGCACTCTGAAAGCTAACTAAAACAACATTCTAATAGATTAAAATAATAAAGAATTGGGGGTAAAAATTGTTTAAAACACCGGTAGGTTGTTAGAACTAACACTAGGTTACAAATTGTACCTTCATTCGAGGTACCTCGTGAAAAAAAGTGTTTTTAACCTAATTCGAGGTCGCTGAAAACTAAAATGACAATCATTTATTTTTCCAAAGAAGCGTTTGCGAAATATTCGCAAAAAAAACGTGTTTTTTGGCACTTTTTCCAGTTATGGTCCAACATCTCGAGAACGGTAGACGTAATCGACCTAAAATGTACACACATTTCGAGGTTCGCTTCTTTTTTCACATAAATATTAATTTTGGGTCAATTGGAAGAGTATTTTTTGACTTACAGCTACTGAAAGTTGAAAAAACTGCATTGTTTGAGCTTTTTTGAAATTCGCACATTTTTGTTCGTTTTATTTAGTTATTAGGATTTTTTTTCATGTTTTTGGAATTGCATATGAAAGATTATTTCGTCACGAAAATATATTGCCCAAGTTTGTTCAAATCGGTTGTAAAATGTGGAAGATATTACTGATTAAGTGCAGGCAGACGATTTCAGCTTTTGCCATGGACGCCCAGAAGTCCGAAGAAATTAGTTTCAAATTAGTACGATATTCTTTACTACCTTAATTACATGAGCAAAGTTCACCTAATTTCTCCAAACTTCTGGACATTCATGGCAAAAGCTGAAATGGTCTGCCTTCACTTAATCAGTAATATCTTCCACATTTTACAACCGATTTTAACAAACTTGGGCAATATATTTTCGTGACGAAATAATCTTTCATATGCAATTCAAAAAACATGAAAAAAAAATTCCTAATAACTAAATAAAATGAACAAAAATGTGCAATTTTCAAAAAAGCTCAAACAATGCAGTTTTTTCAACTTTCAGGAGCTGTAACTCAAAAAATACTTTTCCAATTGACTCAAAATTAATATTTATATGGAAAAAGAAGCGTACCTCGAAAAGTGTGTACATATTAGGTTGATTACGTCTACCGTTCTCGAGATGTTGGACCATAACTGGAAAAAGAGCCGAAAATCACATTTTTTGCGAATATTTCGCAAACGCTTCTTTGGTAAATTAATTGATTGTCATTTTCGTTTTCAGCGACTTCGAATTAGGTCAAAAAAAACACTTTTCGCGAGGTACATTTTTCTTGTAAACTAGTGTAATTCTACAAGCACAAGGTAACAAAGCAAAGCCACTATCTTGATTATTACCACAAGTCTTTAGCTACACAGAAAAAACATCATTTTATTACCAATAACAGTTCTTTTATTAAATACGTTTTAATTCTTTGAAAAAACAGTTAATTAAGTTTAGAGCAATAAATGTAAAATATTTGGATCAAGTACATATTGACTTGTTTTACCAAATATTAAGTATTTAATTAAGTAAAGTTGTATTTATTAAATTATAGTATAATTGAGATCTGGAGATTGTGGTGGTGCTTTCAATTGGTGGGAAACATACAACAATCATTCTCTCAGCAATTTTGAAGAATGTTTCGGATCATTGTCTTGCTGAAAGTAATAATCCCCAGTCAACCCAAGGTTAGCGGCGATTCCTTCCACATTTCCAGCTAAAATGTCTCTGTACACGAACCTATCCATGATTCCCTCAATAAAGTGAAGGCTTCCGACACCGCTTGCGGCCATGCAACCCCACACTAGAACTTTCCCACCTCCAAGTTTTACTGTTGGACGAATATTTCGTGGATTCATTCGTTTTCCTGATTTCCTCCAAATAAAATTGGGTCTATTGGATCCAAAAAGATTGATTGTATTTGCTTTCATCTAAGAAAATTACTTTATGCCAAAACTCCATAAGCTTGTTACCATGGGATTTTGCAAATTCGACCCTTGAGTTTCCTGTTTTTCTTATAAATCCATGGCTTTTTTACAGGTCTTCTGCCGTAGTATCCCATTGTTCTCAGATGAACTCTAACAGTTTTTGGATGAATTTGTTGTCCAGTACTGGATTACAGTTCCGCAGCTAAATAAGGGACACTAATATGGGGATTTTTTTTTAAATCTGTTGCAAAATAAAATTCTTGTCTCGCTTGGTTACTTTGGATTGGAAGAGCATCCTGATCGTGCGTTATTTTGGACTGAGTCACTAATTTTATATTTACTCACTACATAGTCAACAGAACTTGCTTTCCCAACAACTTTTGCAATTTTTCCAATAGATTTTCCTTCATTGTAGTGACAAATTATAGGATTTTGTAGCTCCATACTCGTTTCGTTCCCTTGTCTACCCATTATTAAATTATAGAGATTTATTTTGTTTTAAATGCACTTTCCTATACCTACTAAACTAACTACACTTTTTATATGCCTTCGTGGAATGTACAAACGTTCTGAATATGACAATAAATTTTAAGGTGTACGAATACTCTTTGTTGTTTGAAATTGCGTGTTTGTTTTCTTTTTAAATTCTATAAACACTTTATATGTATTGTATCATCAACAAATGGGAATTTGTAGCTCATACCATGAAGGTCACTTTACGCAGAGAAAAAATTTGAATATATTTCTTTTATTTAGAATACAGAAACTAAAATATGGTTTTTTTGACCTACTCTATATCATTTTGAACTAGTCCATTCCAGATTTCAACAAGTCGGACCTGTCCAACTTATTTCGTGAATTTTTGAAGTTCCTAGCCACCTACCAAGGATATGCCAGAGGTGTTCAATGGGATTTAGGTCCGGACTTCTTGCAATCCACACCATAACGTTTACACCCACGTGTCGTAAAGACAATTTTCATTTTTTGATATTTTTCAAAGCACATTAAGCAAAAATCATCGCTATTTAAGAAACCCTGTACTTTCTTCAATAACTGAAAAATCAGAGTGAATTAAAAAACAAAATGTTAAGAATGGATGGGGCTACAGTCTAGTTATGAATGTGAATCGTAGTTATGGCTGGTCTAATCTACAGGGCGCACAAACTTTAGGGAAAAATAACATTATTGTTAAACCCCTGAATACTGTACAAAATTGATTTTCGTCAAACAATACTGGTGTAACTACGATCCTAAAAAATGAACCTACAACCAAAAAAAAAAATACAGCCGGATTAAGGCTCGGATTAAGGGGTCAGAAGAAAATCGCTACCAGAATTATGATAAATTATTGTGTATTATATTCTTAAAAAGTTTAGTAAAATCAAATGATTAATTTTGAAGAAATATACAAGATGAATATCCATAATTTTGTAAATTTCAAAAGGATGCAACATAACATGACTTATCCTGATTTAAAAATAAATTTTTACCTTTAAATGTAGTAATGAACTATTGCAGTTACAGTGACGAAACCCGCACATAACACAGCCCCACAAAAAAAAAATCTTCGGACCTGTGGGTCGGACATATGTATTCCCATGTATTTTTCGACGCTGAATCCGATCCCGAGCTCAGAAATGGCCCTCCACGTCTGGAATTGGCCCCAGGGGCCAAAAATGGCCTCTATAGGGGGTCACTATTGCTACCTCCGAAACGGTAAAAGATACGAGGTCAGTTAAATTAGCAAAAATGTGCCTTTTTTAGTCCCGTTTACGGAGTTGCCAAATTCTCTATAGTTTCTTGTCTACAGGGGATTTTTTAAAAATAGTCAAAAATTTACTTCTTAAATATCTCGAAAACCCTTATAGTTGGATAAAAATTGTTTTAACAAAAATCACAAGATTTTTTACCTTCTATAAAGTAACGGTATTGATTTGTTCATACCATTTGTTTTTAGTGAGTTACTGATACTAACTTGTTTTTTTCAAATACGGACCTGGACTTTTTGCTCCATTTTTTCAAAGACTACTTTATACCCTTTACAACTGTCCATGACTTGAAATATTTTCCGACGTTTTGATCAAAAATAACAACATCAGGATTTTCTAACAATACGGACCTGGGATCTTCCATGTTAAGGCACAATTCACAACCTATCACTATAGTTTGTAGTTTTTGTGGTTGTGAAATGGCGCATTTACCTGAAAAAGGCCAGGTCTGTACTGGTAGAATATCCTGATGATGCTATTCTTCACCAAAACGTCGAAAAAAATAATCAAGTGATACACAAATGTAAAGGGTATGAAGTATTCTTTAAAAAATACAGCAAAAAGTCCAGGTCCGTATTTGAAAAAAACAAGTTAGTATCAGTAACTCAATAAAAACAAGTGATATAAACAAAACGATAACGTTACTTTATAGAAGGTAAAAAATCTTGTGATTTTTGTTAAAACAATTTTTATTCAACTATAAGGGTTTTCGAGATATTTAAGAAGAAAATTTTTGACTATTTTTAAAAAATCCCCTGTAGACAAGAAACTATAGAGAATTTGGTAACTGCGTAAACGGGATATGAATACGGACTAAAAAAGGCACATTTTTGCTAATTTAACTGACCTCGTATCTTTTACCGTTTCGGAGATAGCAATAGTGACACCCTATAGAGGCCATTTTTGGCCCCTGGGGCCAATTCTAGACGTGGAGGGCCATTTCTGAGCTCGGGATCGGATTCAGCGTCGAAAAATACATGGGAATACATATTATGTCCGACCCACAGGTCCGAACATTTTTTTTTTTGTGGGGCTGTGTAATGGACGACCACCCATAAACTTTAAATGCTTGTTTGTTTTTCATTTTTATAATTTTGTCTTTAAAGTTATGCGGTAATTCTACACCGTACCTACTACCCAGATTATTATCACTTTTTAACCACTAAACTAATCAAATTGTTAATATTCATAATAAATACTTTCGGGGTTATTTTTCACATGTAAATATTAGAAACACAAACATTACACTACCACAGCTATTTTTTATTTTCTATGTACCAGGCAGATTCTGATCTGCAAGTAAGTACCAAAGTACCGTGGCTCCTATTAATTCGGTTAAAGGCATAACGCTCGTATTAAATCAACTAATAAATTGGTGCTAATTTTTAAAATATTTTTCCTAGAATTAAAATTACTAAAAGTCCTACACATAAATAGTTACCTACAGCAAATATGTACTTGCCTGAGGTTGACTCTATTACCAACAGTTATAAAAAATTAACATTTAGCACTTCTGATTTAAAGTTAACTAGCTTAGTTATAGTCAGGTAGGTACAAGATTGGTCTCGGAAACAGCGGTACTGCGATAAACCCACGCAATCATATCAAAATCAATTATTTATCTACAGAGTCACGTCACATTTTTTATTTTATGCAATATTCTACTAAAAATTCAAGTCGCTGTTTATTTGCAAAGGAAAGCCAAAGGATTTTAGAACATTGGGTTAAATTTGTAAGAACGATGGACCTCAGTAGCACAAGAACTGTTTTCCGGCGAAGATGCACCCCCTACTACGTTTACACGGCATCTTTAAGGCGGCTACTACCGGTAAAAAAGTAGGAAAGTAAGATCAGATGCAACTGAACTGGGGGATCCACTCCCGGTGAATATTGCGGTCCCGGGATTAATTTTTTTCTAATCACGGGATTAAAACATAAACAGGGAATATCTTTTAGTCTTTATTCCATAGAATAATGCCAAACTATTTTTGAAACTAGTAAAATATTAATAGAAAATAAAATGTATTCTAAACAAACATTTAAATAAGAACTACAGAATAGCAACCTAAGTATTTTTAGAAAAAAATAATATTAAAATACAAGGGTTTGTTTTTTAAAATATAATATCAGTTTTTTTCCTTAAGAAAATAACGATAAAAAGATGAGATTATCCAATGTTTCGTCTAACATAGAAAAACGAAATTTGGTTAAAATCAAACCCGCTGCCGAGAAACATCTCTCCGCCTGTACACTTGTTGGGAGGTATGTTACATAGAATATCATATGCTAACTGTAGATTAGGCCTACGTTGAACTCCGTTTTGAAAATTTTTCATTTCTTGAGATACCTTAACTTTCAAACTTTGAGTTTTGAATACTGGTGTACGTAAGTGATATGTTTTTGTTTAAGGCTTGAGTTAGTTTTTCCGATAATTACGTTGTTTTTCAACAGTAGCAATTGGCATATTTTCTTCGTCATCGGAACTATCAGACGATACCTCTACCAAAAGTTTGTCTTGAAGGCGTTCTAGTAGTGCCAGCAATTCTTGCTTAACAGACTCCGTTTTTAAAATCTGAAATAAGCCTTCAGTTTCGTTTTGACTTGGATCGTGCAAATAACGCAAAACACCTGAGCGCGCTGTTAGGATTACGGAAGGCGATTTTTAGAAATAAAATTTGTAACTATAATCCCGGGATCTTAAAAAAGCTGAATTTTTTACGGGATCCCGAAATCCCGGAATTGGCTCCCCTAAACTGAACCGATCCGGTGCAATTTTTATGTAGGCAGTTGCAATTGCAGCGACCATGTGGATTTTGTGGGGCGGAGAGGAGTCAATTTCAAAATTATGTTCTTGGAATAATTAATATTAATAATAGCCTTTATTGCAAATTTGTTACAATAACAAAATGAAATGACGTCAAATAGTCAGTCAGAAAATCAGAAGTATCATATATCATATATCATACCAATCCACTACATATTAAAATAATCAAACCCGATCAAAACAAGCGTTGACTATCAGTACGTTTGATGCATAATGCATAGTGATGATACCTTGCGGCAATCAAAACTGTCAAAGGACGAGAATGGAGAAATCAAACTTCTATATTGGTCTTTATAATGGACAAATATAGACTTTTGATTTGATTTTGATTTTGATTTAGGGGAATTAGGCAAGCTTTTGTGAATTTACAAATAATTTTCTGAGAATAGTTTTTCCAAAACACAATTTTTTAAAATCACGTTTCTCGAAATTACATTTTTTGATTTGAGCTCCCCATGTAAACGGAGTAAATGTGAACGTCTTTGAAAACAGTTAAATATTACGCGCAAGTTCGTGCTAAATCGATAACAGGGTCAGGATTCCCAAATCCCGAATTGCAAGGTTGTCATACTTTACAAAATTTCTAGTTACCGTCTGAATTAATTCTCCACGTGCGTGCATTTAGCTTTATGAATTGGGCGTAACAAATTCTAATTTTATTGTTTGAATTATATACATTCTTATATATATATATATATATATATATATATATATATATATATATATATATATATATATATATATATATATATATATTTATTCGTCTTGATACGTAATACCTAAATACATTTTTTTTGATATGATAATCTTCAACAACGTAAAATATTTTTTTACTGTTCTATTTAATTATTGAGCAATCTGGCAACACACCTATTTTTATAAATGAGTTCGGACAATTTACAGTCTGCTATTTTGTATAACAATCCATAAAGTATTATCTAAATCGTGCTGGTTGAATAATTTTTGAATTTAAACAATTTAACCAAGCATGGCGGAATGGTTTTTACATTTTTAACACGGTAGTAAAATGCAACATTATATTTATATTTTTTCCTAAATGCGAATTTCAAATGAGAGTTATATATTTTTTTGTTACGCTAGTTTTAAATATTTATCTGCGGTATAAAAATTGTTAAACTTCATAAAACATTGTTATCTAAACCAATCTTTCTAAATGTTGGGAAATGTTTTTAATCACATTTTTATGCGATTATTTATGACTTAATTTATATTGGAAAAGATTCAAGTAACACATAATTACGATTTTTTGATTTATTATTAAATTTAATAATACCTGTATGTAATGTAAAAATTAAAGTAATTTGTTACTAAATCAAGGCCTTAAATGTTATGATACCTACTTAAACAAAAATTAAATAAACAGGAATTCATTCATGGACATGCAGTATTGGTGTGTTAACACTTTTGAGGTCACAGTTTTCATGCAAGTAACAACCCTTAATCACAGCATTAACGGATGCTGTGACTGGCTAAACATCTATCATTCACAGTAATGTTTTCAATGTTGCCAACTTTGCTCAGAAATATTGAATGCGGTGCACAAATTTCGCTCATTTCATCATCTTAACGATGGGCCTTTACAATGTCTAACTCGATATTTTAATATCACGGATTTTCATGAAAAAGTTACAGTGTTAACATGTAATAAATCTCCAAACAATTTTGCAACACAACCAAAGGGGACAATCCAGAGGCGCAACTAGACAGTGCCTTTTGGGGGGGCTTAAGCCCTGACCCTTAATATAAAGTTGGTTTTTATTTTTATGGAACACCAATCGGTCTAGGGGGGGCTAATGACAAGTTTGGGGGGGCTTAGCCCCCCCTAGCCCCTCCCTAGTTGCGCCTATGGGACAATCGTAATGTAATGACCTAATAATATTCATACATACATAATTTGTTTTTGAAACTTTAGAGTATTTGCAGAAAACTATAGGTAATTCATAAATTAAATGATTAAATCGGTCTGCAGTGTGATATTGTTAATGTTAGTTGTAGTATATTAATAAGAAAAATCAACCTAAACACCTTTAAAAATTTTAAACATGATTTCCTGTCTTTTTCTACTACACCTACCTTCTTATTGACAGCTTGATAAGATGGGGACAGGGGTGGCCCCGAGGTTCTTTTTAATGGGAATTTTTCCATACTGCTTTTAGGAACTACAAACAAAAAAAACATGCTTTTTCATGCGACACATACACATCATAACAAACAATACATCCATAAAAATAGATAAAGATACGATGTTGTTTGTTTTTCGCTTTGCGAAGAAAGATAAGAAAGTAGGATGAATCTTTTTCAACGCCCTTAAAAGTGACCCTGATGATGATAACCTGTTATTCATCGTTTAAAAATGCCGTAACTATGCTGAACTAAGCCAATTTTTATTTTTAGTGAAGACCAACCATATGTTTATGTTTTAATTTAGTTTTTAAAATTCTTCTTAAACCACTACCGAAAAATGCAAACCCAAAGTTAAATAATATAAAATACATTCAGCCAAATGTTGCAGTGAAAGTAAAGATACAAAATAGGTATTCGGTCATATTTAAACAAAAAAGACGTTTCCAGGTTAAAAATCGTCCACCCATTCACAAGAATCTAAATTAATACTAACTACACACCATCTTAACTGCGTCTCTAGAACAACAAAACACACTTATAATTTTATCAGTATTCACAGCATTTTTGGGGAACACAACGAGCGAAAAATTTGCGAAATATTCCGAAAAAATACACTACGTTACACGAAACGTCGGCGATCTGTCACTGGACAGTCACTTTTACAACACTGGAATCTGTCACTGTCATTGCCATCAGATCATGTGACTCGCATTCCGTCTAAAATCCTGTTAGTCATTGAGAAGCTTCGTTCAAAAATTGATACGGAAAATTTACTTCTGTTGTATCTCCCTATCGCATTAAATTATTCCGTAACATCTGTCGGAGATTAATAATGAGTGAGTATCTGAAAGGTTGCGAACGAACCTGCAGAAACTCAGAAACTGGTTCATAAGCACGCGTCGTTATCTGAGATATACGTTATTTGAACTGCGTGTGAAGTAGATAAAGATAAAGCTATAGGCGTTACGTCGTGGCTTTGTGGTGATGGGCATTGGGTGAACGCGCCTTTCAAGTTTGGTGCATCATCGTGGCCTTTAAGGCGCGGGCGCAGTGAAAGCTTGCGATGTTGCCACTATTAGTTGCAAAAATTCCTATTTAATCTGTTTAATTTTTTTTTTCAAGTGCCCCTAGCTAAAGTTAATTTTTAATTGTTGGTTGTCAGTTTGGAGGAGGTCACTGATTTAAGAGTACTTAAGTGGCTTAAGAAGATTTATTAATAATATTTTCGTGTTTAGTAGATATCACGCAAAGATTGTAAATTTGTGCAATATGACAACATTATAATTGGTGATTGAGTCGGTAACTGTTTTCAATAAAACGTAACTTGCTACAATAATATGTAGATGACAGTACGTTATAAAATAAAATAAAAAACACAGTTATTATTATTATTTTTTGTAAAATAAGCAGAAATATCCTACATATGTTTAACTTAAAATGTTTAGTTTTATTCAAGGCCGTGCTATACTACGTTATCTGAGAGCTAAGTTTCTGGAGATTTCAAAAACATATTACTTAGAAAACTGAATTAAGGTTGAAAATTTAAATTTCTGTGACCCTCTTTTTAAAAAGATTTTATTTAATCAACTGTATCTTCTAATCTTAAGTAAATTCTCACGAATATTGCTTTATCCGACAGCAGATTTTCTGGAGATGCCATAAAATAAACTGCTGGCCACTCGAACTTACACATACACATAGAGATTTTTAGGCAAAATTTAAAGTTCAATATTTTCAACAGGAATGCAAATTTTTGAACGCGTCTTGCAGATTTAAGAGCTAGTTTTTTTCGTATTAAGCTGCATGACGTATATTTATCGTAGGACCATAGGTTTATTATATACGGGGTGATCAATGAAGTCATGCAAAAAATTAAAAAGTTTGTATGAGTGAAATTTCCGCAACAAATTTTTTTGGTCGTTGCAATATGGTTCGTTACTAAGGTAACATCAATATCTCTAGACGTTTTTGTCACTTTTTGGATTAAGGCCCTTAGGTCTTGTACACACTATTAAACATAAATTTGGGTAGCAAAATTTTTAAAATGCTATAACTTGATGTTGGATTGACGGTTCTTGATGATTTTTACGGATTTGGAATCCTTATTTCACGTAGATTTTCTATAATCTAAGCATTTTATTTGGGGGTTGAAATATACAGGTTGAAATTTACACATTATACCGGGTCGACAATAGACAAAAACGTAGGGTACGACGCGCTCTACGGTTTGGCATTATTTAAGTTTTTGTAAAAAATTCTCACCTCAAGTTGTTTTTGTTTAATGTCCTCACTGTTCTGTCCAAAACTTTCACCCCAGTTTATTGTCTCAAAGAGTCATTCAGTTTTATAGGGTTCTTTATCTATAAATTATTACCAAAGATTCGGTATTTAAAGATGGACACTTGGCAATTTTCCATTGATATTTGCCGGGATTTTTTAGGGATTGCAGGAACCTTTAAATTTTGTAAGAATTGGCTTTTGGCCCTTGTTAACCAATCTTGTATATTGTAGAATATAATGTAATAAACTTGTTCTTGTCGCTACGTTTTTGACTATTATCGACCCGGTATAATGTGTAAATTTCAACCTGTATATTTCAACCTCCAAATAAAATGCTTAGATTATAGAAAATCCACGTGAAATCAGGATTCCAAATCCGTAAAAATCATCAAGAACCGTCAATCCAATGTCAAGTTATACCATTTTAAAAATTTTGCTACCCAAATTTTATGTTTAGTAGTGTGTACAAGACCTAAGGGCATCAACCCAAAAAGTGACAAAAACGTCTAGAGATATTGATGTTACCTTAGTAACGAACCATATTGCAACGACCAAAAAAATTTTTTGCGGAAATTTCACTCATACAAACTTTTTGATTTTTTACATGACTTCATTGATCACCCCGTATATAATAAACCTATGGTCCTACGATAAATATACGTCATGCAGCTTAATCCGAAAAAAACTAGCTCTTAAAATCTGCAAGACGCGTTCAAAAATTTGCATTCCTGTTGAAAATATTGAACTTTAAATTTTGCCTAAAAATCTCTATGTGTAAGTTCCAGTGGCCAGCAGTTTATATAACTTATTGGGGTTTCGCTGAATTCCCGCGAATATAACTTTTCCGATAGCAAATTTTCTGGACATTCCGAAAATATATAACTCAATAGGGTTTCATAAAATATTCTGTCAAGAAACTATTGGAAACTGAAGATCAAAAAATTAAATTTTTGGGACGCTCCTTTCAAGAACCTTTTATTTAAGCAATTAAAGTTAATTTAAGCAATTTAGTTATTAAATAAAACAGCGTATGCATTAGAATTTACCCACCAACAACAATTTTATGTAATATCCGCTGAAAAATTATTATTATTAATATTTAAATTTTCTATTAATTTTTATAACATCACCCGGTATCGTATTCGTTAGCCTCCTTTTTCTTTTACCTTTATTCCTTCTCTTTCATCCCCCAGGATAGCTCACACTGCCGCTCAAAAAGACCGCAACAAACCCTTCTTTAGAGCAGAAAGAGCTTTAGGGCTGGCCTTAGGGATATTAAGGGAGTTTTCCGTTATTTTGTTGTATACCTACTCTTGTACTCGGTATAGGCGGTATTTGTCTTACATTGCCGTATTTTAGAAAAATGCACAGAAGTTTGCGACTGGTACCAGACCAGCATGGACTAAATAATACGAAAAATAATGGACGAAAATGCGGGTCTCAGAAGAAATAGGATATATATAGCTCTTTTTGCACTATTAGTGATAATAATGCAATTAATGGTAAAGCAATGTCCCATTTTTTACCTACTGGAGAACTTAGTATTGTCTATCCACATCCTATTGACTCAGTAAGGCCACTGTTTTATATTTTTGATCCAGTACATTTATGAAAATGTATTTTTACCAACTGGCTTAACTCTAAACCAACTGAGACATTTTGTTATCCTGATTTTGAGACTGGTGAATCAAAAATTGTTTGGTTCTCGGTAATTAAAAAAATTTATGGACTTGAATAGGATAAATTCTTAAAACATGGTTACTCATTAAGTTTAAAAGCTTTATTTCCTTCTTCGGAGAGGTCAGTGAGTTCTTAAGTTACATATTATTATATAGCTTGAATATTCTTAGGCAGCTCAATCGAAAATAATTTAGTATATTCTTTAATAAGTATTTAATCTTTTTGTTTAAAAACAACGTATGAGTAAATCTCTGGACAAATAGGAATATTTTTTTAGACTTTATCGAAAAAACGTATCCTACATAAAAAGTTTTGCTTCACTTCTATATTAGGCAAAATTTTTTATGTAAAATAAATATTTTCGATTAAGCTCAAAATAAAAAAGTCTCCCTTTTAGCAAGAGAATCCAGTTCTTACAATTCTTATAAAGAAGCTTATCGCATTTCTTTATAAAAAAATGTTCTTCACTAAAACCCAATATTTCTGGGCTAAAAACGTAACTGAATAGTTTAGGCACTATTTTCTTTCGAAGAATAAAATTTTTTCTTTTCTTACAGCGGCTTTTTCAGGGTGTATTAACATTTTTTTTATAATCCCTGGGGAAGTAAATATGACACTTTAGTCATTGTCAAAAATGATTAAAAAAGAGCACTTTAGTTTTCAAAGTGCAAATTGTTTAACGAATTACTGAAATTTTAAAACTTCCATATCTTTCACAACTTTAGCCCGATATCAGCGTACCTAGTCACGTTATATTTTTAAATACCTAAAGTGTATATGCTATATATATATATATATATATATATATATATATATATATATATATATATATATATATATATATATATATATATATATTCTGATTATATTTTTACCCATGAATGAAACGAAAATCAAACAAATCTGTATAACGCGTTAGAAATTAAAAAGTTTAAATATTTTTTAATATATCGTAATTCCCAAGACCAACAAATTCACAATCTAAATAGTTTTGTAAAAAGTTTTGATATTATGAGAAATAAATCACGTTATAACATTTGCACATGCGCTATAACAGTAATTTAATATATTTGCCCAGCTAGTTCGCTCAGTGTAGAAAACAAGCAGGTTTTCTCTGCGTATTTAGTTAGTCGATATCAAAGGGACCGACAGATATTGTCGCTTCTCGTTGGTTTGATGTTCTCTGGTAAATCTTTGAACAGGCTTTAAAACGGTTTTATTTCAAATATTCCGTTCTCTAATTCTCTAAAATGTGGTTAAAAATATGGATATCCCACTTTAAAGAAATGTTTCTTAATATGAAAGACGGGATGTACTTATTTTAAATTAAGTTTTCTTAATTTTAGAGTTTCATTGATATATTGAATGCTGTAAAACTAGTTCTATTGAAAAAGTAAATATTTTTCGAATATTACCGTTCACAAAAATCTGTCTACTCGCGATAATTCCCTAACAAACTCGATACACAACCGCGCGTAGCCCCAGGCCCCGTTTCCGACCTGAGGCGTTAGGAGCGGACTCGCCTCTGCGTCCCCGGGCAACACGGCCCACCTAGAGCTTCGAAAACGATGCGGGACAATCGCGGCCCCGGGCTGCGCCCAAGGGCTTAATGTAATGAAAGCTTTTTTGGGGATCTAGGGTTTGTTCTTTAGAGTTTCGTGCAGGGCTGGGTACAGACTGCATAGTCTGAAAAGAATTATTTAGAATCTTATAAAATTTTAAATTATTAAGGATCTCACGAAATGCTAATTAAATTTTCTTTTTTAAGATTTTGTAGTAATAGCTTGTAAGCCTGTCATAATCGCCAGGTGCTGCAGTTCTTAGGACGCCATATTGGATCGGCCATATTCAATTATCGGGATACATATAAAAACAAAAAATTTTAAGTAATCTTTATTTTATCTTACTAGTGATCATTTGTTATTTTGTTTTAATTTTACTATACAGGACATTGCTTTGTTGTTTATTTTTTCAAAATGGTGCTCTAATTTTGATCCGCCATATTTTCTAATACAATTACACACACGGATCACAGCCAGGGGAAATTTTAACAAACATTGAGATCAACAATTAAATTAATTAATTTATTTTGATGAGAAGAATCAATTAGCATATACTTTAATTTTAAGAAGTATTTTTTCCGTAACAATCTGGCAACACTGGATGATTTTTGTTATTGTATTACCATTGATTGATATCAATTTTATGTCGGTTTAATTAATTAAATCATTATATAAATTAATATTAGCTAAAAATATATTTTTTTTGAAACACAATTTTAAAATTTTATAAGATATATTTCTCGAAAATACAACTTTTTGAGCCTCTATTTTTTCGAAAATACAGTTTTTCGACAATTAAATTTTGAAACCTAATGATTTAGCATATTAGTAAGTATTAATAAAAATGACAGAAAAGATTCCTCAGCAAACCTATTTACAATAAAAAAACGCTTTTCGAAATAAGTGTTTTTCAAAAAGAAATATCGCAAAATTGTTTTTCGGACAAATATTTTCTTGAAAATTTCGCAGACCCAGTTGTGTTTTTGCAGTGTTGTCAGTTCGTTAGCTAAAATGCCGTTTAAATTATTAACTCAGTTCGGTTTTAGTAACAAAGTAAGCCAGAAAATACATATATACAGTGTCTAATTTTTCCATAATGGAAAGTCTTACTTATGACTTAGATTATTAAAAATCAACCAGGTAACACTTTCCTTACAAACAGGTATTCAGAAAACTGCTGTCCCTCTACCCCTCCCCCGTTGCTTGCTGCTATTTTAAATCCTGCATTCAGTAGCCTTCTTATGACTTGCATCGAGTTTAATTTACAATAACCTAGAAAACGATATGCATTAGATTAGGAAACTAAAATTACTTTAATTGCAAAATACAATATTTGTATTCCCCAACTAGTAGAGGAAAACTCATAAGTTTAATCAGTTTAAGTGAAATTTTTAATACCATGTCAGTATTGAAAAAACTCTTACCATTGAGAGGAAATCTGATTACGTGATGGGCATCTTGCTGATTCCAAGCAGCCCCAGTCCTTGCGTCCATAACGGCCTGGTTGGTTTCAGGAAAGACCTGTCAAAAAAGACAATTTCCTTTTTTTATTCAATTAATAATAATAATAATAATAATAATAATGTTTATTCAAATATAAGATACATATATATATATATATATATATATATAAAATATTCCATTTTATGAATAAACTAAGAAATTTAAATTTAAGGAAACTCACGAAGTTTACCTTGTTGTGAGTATCGTAATATTTTATAGGATATTTTCATTATAGTTAATAATTGTTTCTTTCTTTCTTTCTTTCTTCCTTCCTTCGGACACAACTGTAATTTATATGTTTATGAAAAATTTTATTTAATTGTACTTTCTGTGTACTCAACAACGTTCCTTAATAATTTATTAAATAATTTTATTTTTCACCATTTATAATGTTATGTATAATTTCTCTTGGACTCGTAAATATCCATTGTCTAATCATCTTCCTATAAGATTTTAATGATTTAATATTTCTTATTGATTTTGGTAATATTTCAAATAAATATGGCTTTATATTTAAAAAGTGTTTGTTACTTTTTGCTTTATTGATTTTATTTTTCAATACAGTTATATTAGCTTTAACCAGGGGCGGCCCGTCCATAAGGTCATTTGGTCAATGACCCACCTAAAATTTTCAGTGATCTACCTAATAATTTATTTTTTAATTTTTTAAAACCAAAAAAGAATCTTTTGTTTCAAAGTTCCATGCGAAAACTCCCCAAGAAAGAATCAAGTCAAGCCATCGTCAAAGGATATGCAAGCTTGTTCCTGGCTGGGTCATATTGGAAATTGATCTTATAGGTTTTATATGGACGATATAAATTCATTAAAAGCAAGAGAGAAACAGACATACGTGCTTTAGGAAGTTAAAAAGAGACACAATTGGTCGACGGCCCACCAATAATATCTGGCCAGTCCCACTATGGAAATACTCTGAAACCGCCCCCTGAAATATATTATTTCAAAACATTTGGTTCGGAAAAAGAAAAACTAATTAGGTACCTAATATGCACATTGTATTTGCATCGTATTAATAATATTAATTAGTGGTTAAACATAAAAAATTATAAATACGATTTCTGTCAGGCCAGCGCTAGGCATCAAATTTAACGGTATCGGACCGGTTTTCTTACATAACCAGCGTAGCCCAAGGGGTACAATCGCAGCGAGATAATCCGACGCTCGCGGGTTCGAATCTGTGTTGGGGCAAGAACTTTTTTTTTTAATTTTTTGATATTTAAAAAATTAGATCGGCTCTAAAAGGTGTATTGGTAACAAGTTCTTCCGCGATAAAATATTTTTAAAATTGTTGGCAATCTCATATTTACTACAGCTTACAGCCTGCACGTGCGTAGACAAATATCGTATTACTATGTCTAGTCGCCAGCATTGTATTTATTAAAGAAAACGGAGTTTCGGCAGCGTTCCTAATTTTATTTTACGAATATGTAATCATACTTTTAGCTCAGAATTTTTTTCTGTTTATTTTCTGGGCTTTTAGTACAAGGCGCGACACCTATTGAGGAGAAGCTAAACTTTTCACAACGGAAACCGCTAAAATCTACTAATTTAGAGCATTAAAACACATAGAAAAAAGCCATAAACAGAAAAGTGATACTAAAAGTCATAAACATCAAGAGTAGTAATGTTCAATATTCTGCAGTACCTATTTTATGGTTTTTGCAGAGTTTATTTGTAGGTAAATAATTTCTTGGCATATTATTAAAAAACCTTTCTTAATTGAAAAAGTTTATTTTGCTTGTTGCGTTGATATCACTAGTTGCCCACAAAATTTTGACCCACCTATAAAAAAACCTCACGGGCCGCGCCTGGCTTTAACGTCATAATTACAATTTATACATCATAAACCTCTTCACATAAAATAAAATACACAAAAATTTACCTCATCTAAAAGGCATCTATCTCCACTCAACATGATCCTCTCCCCTAAATCTGGACTGACGTGGAGGGCAACGCACTCGTACATATCTGAACAGCCTGATGATGATCGAGCATTTCTGTCTCCATGAGATTTGGATCCGGAAAGGGAGGTTATCGTAAAACTGGATGACGTTGGGCTTAGAGTACCGTTTTTTATCTGATCTTTTTTCATGTGTTCGAGTTGTCGTACCATTGCTAAAAAAGAGATAAAAGAAATTGATTTCTTAGATGTTTTGTGCATTTTTCCAGAAGTTTAAAGAATATTTTATACAACTCTGTTACGGTTGAAACAACTCTTTTTTTTTAACTACCGAACCGTATCGAATTTATAACACTCTGTATAATTGCAAAATTTAATGCGACTTACGGGGTATGTCGAAATATCTTGCCTCCTCTAATAAAAGATCCAAATCTTGAAAATTTTCTGGAATGAGTAGCTTGGAATTTCTCATAAAATTTAATATATGTCTAAACATTCTTCCATCTCTATCTATGAAGTAGTGTTGTTTCAGAGAGTCTAGAACTATGGGTATACTGCCATTGAACAATCTGGCTAACCTTGATTCTGGAAACCTGGAAAATGGGTTAGTTTCTTTAAAATGTGTTCGAAAAACTATTTTTATAGTTTGAAAAATAAAATCGACAAGCCTTTTTTTGTACCAACTAACGATAAAATACGGCGCCGCCTTATTTTGTATAAAATATAGCAGATTACGTGAAATTCGGGTAGTGGGAAGAACTTAGTTTGATATAATCTATCGGACTTTTTTCCTGTATATGGGGAATTTAATAAAAAGCTATTTTCACTTTACTGAAATGTTTATTTAAAAAGTGACAATATATCGCATAGTTCCAATTTGTCTACGAGTCTCCTAGACTTCCCCTGTTTTCTCTTATTAGCCGTTCTCCAGTCTCCAGAATAGCCGAATCTTCATTATCACTGTGAGCTTCCTCCAAGAATAAGCTTAGATCTCTTCTAATTCTTTCATTATCTTCCTCCAACTCCCTTACTCGTTGCTCCAGAAGTTGTTCTTCATTTGCGAACATTTGATTTGTCGCATCATCTAAAGGCATGCGACGAAAATGCTCCTGGGATCCAGCTCTTGCGAAAGCATCGTGAATTGCCCAATTTTGAGCTGTAGCAGCATTGACATTTTGCAGTTGCTCGAGTAGAAGCAACCTTTCTCTTTCCAAACGACTGACAGCATCTCTGAGCGTAATGTGCTCAACAATGAGATCATTCTGCTGTTCGTCCTCTTCTGATACGGTAGGAAGATCGTGAAGTTCTTGGTCAAAATCACTAAAATCTTCCTCTGATATTAGTTCTATGTTATCGTTGGACGTTTTGTTGTCATCTTTAATCTCTATGACTTCTTGGATCATTTCAGAGCTGTAAGACCGAAATGATGATAGTGATGGGTGTTCAGAGCTTGATGCAGGATCAGAGACGTTCGATGATGGATCATGTTTTGTAGGTGCTTGTTCGTTAGAGCTCAAAAAAGCTTTAACATCTATTTGTAGATTCGAGGAATTAGCAGGGTCATGCTTTACGGCAAAACTCTGATTAGTGTTCTGATTACCATGACCTTCATCTTGAAGATTTGCTTGTGTTTTGTTTGTGGGTGAGGTTAAGTTGCAATATTCTACTGTATTGTCAGTTTTATCTTCTATGGATTCTTCATTGTCTTCTATGCACTTTTCTTGTTTTTCATGGCTCTTCATTTCTTTGATGTTACTTAAATTTATCATTAAAACAGCCTTATGAATATCTAATTCATTTAGAAGATTTCTGAGTTGGCCATCTGACGTGTTGCTGTGAAGCTCATATATTTCATTCGCAGACCTTAGAAGACCCGCCCTCAGCTGCTTCACCAGCTTTTGCTTTTGTTTTTCCAGACCAGAAATTTTAAGTTCTAACACAGTATTTTCCGTGGAACGGTTTAGCGGGTCTACTGTGGATCTGGTAGCGGCTGTAAGCTCGTTCTGAAGGTTCTCTTTTAGGTTCTCGATACTGGCCAATCGAGTTACCAAATCTTCTCCGCTTAAGGTTTTCGCAGAAAAGTTTTTACTGGAAGGTTCTTGCTCTAAAAGCGCAAGTTGCTGTCTCAGCTTTAGATTTTCGCAAGCCAAGCGGTTGTTTTCTTCATTGGCCCTTTTTACCTGAAGAATTTCTTCAAGCAGTTGCTCTTTTTCATTTTCAAGCTTAGCTATTATCTGCTTTAGATGTTCATCTTCAGTTTGGAGCTTTTGGATTTCGATGGATTCTCTTTGTATATCGTTTAAGCTTGTGATGAGTTGGCTTTGAATATCCACATGGTCATCTAGTAATATCTTAAGTTTGGTACTGTCTTGTGCTTCAATATTTTGGTTTTGAAACAGATTCAGTTCATCTTCTAGTTGATTTTTTTGTTCTTCTAGTTGGGATACTGCTTTTTTGAGAAATTCCGCTTCATTTTTAAGTTGCAGATCTTTAGCTATTTGCTCGTTCGTAATTTGAAGTGTTGATTCAAGTAATTTCTTAAATTTTAGATTCTGATGTTCGAGCTGTCGTATTCTTTTGGATATTACATCTGACATCATTGGAGATGGGATATTAATGACTGAATAACGAAAGATTTTGATTATGACAAAAAATTTGATGTTTACTGTGTCACTGTCGTAAATTGACTTGTTGCTGGTAGGGTAGTTGGTTGAAAAAATCCGTATCCGTCACTGATAAAATCAAAATTTTTGTGCGTAAAATATGGCGCTATGGAAATTCAAAATGAAATAACCAAAACGAGAAAACGGATAAATCTTTTGGAGCATCAAAACGAAAAATTTAAAGAGTTATTGGACAAAGCTTTGACGGTAACTTTAAACAATTCGGAAAGTCCTCTTTTTGAAACCCAATTTTTACAAGAGAGTATTGAAGTAATAGAAGCAGAAAAGGAAAAACTTAAAGACGATTTAAATACATTAGCTATAGTTGAAGAGTCTAGTGTTGAAGCTCTCTTAGAGAGGATTGTAAATCTAGAAAAGCTTCTTCAAACTCACCAGGAGGAGAGTCATCGTCTTCGATGCGAAAATTCGGAGATTAAGTTTCTTCTGCTGCATCCCGACTCCAGAAACACGGAATGGTTGAAGAATATATTGAAGCTGGAAAGCGAAGTTTCCAGTCCTAGTCGATCATCGCTGGTTGAGGAGCGATTTAGGCTGCAAAAGAAGATTTTGAATCTTGAAAAGAAAAAGGCAGAATTGCTCTTCGCCATAGACGATGCTTCTCTGCCGGTAGGTAGTTGTATTAAAGACGATTTAGAAAAAATAGTTTTAAAATCTAGTGTCAACGAAGATTTACTAACAGAATACGAAAATTTGCGATTCAAAATGTCGAATTTAGAAGATGAAAGATCGAGACTTTTGGGCGATCTACAGAGTATTCTGGATATGTCAAGAAGAGAAATAGCTACAGAGTACAATCATCTTCAGGAGAAAATCTTAGAAGTAGAACGCCAAAAAGCAAGTCTGAAACTTTGTCTCAGCGACCCCGCAAGTCAACAAGTAACTAATAGTGAGCTAGAGAGTATTCTTAACGCTTTTAGGAATTTGCCACCCAACGAAGTGGAAGAAAAAGCCAGGGAAGAGCGAGTAAGAACAGAGTTGGGTACTATGTTTTGTCCTGGATTTGGTTTACCAATGTATTGTACTATTTTGTAATGAGTTTTGTCTAAGTATAAAATAAAATGGGATTGTTCAGTCGTTTTGCGTTTTCAATAAATAGTATGTTTATAAGGGGTGTCCCAATGGGTAATTCGGGTTTTACGTTTTAAATAAAACCAACAATTTTAGAAAAACAACATGCGTGTTTATTTCAAAAAGTAGATATACGGTAGTTTTGTTTTAAAAATAATATTCTCCGAATGTGCCTCTCGGCTGTTTCTATGATGCGTACTAAAGCACGTTTTACAGTCGGTAAATCTTTTGAAATTCGCAATAAAGCTTCAAGGAAGGCGCATTACAGAGCCAGCTGATTTATTTTTGCAACAGTCTTGCACTTGCATCGCTTGCCAAAAAACGGTTCTGTGCGATTATTCTTGCAGTTTCTGCCGCAATTCTGGTGAGAAAGGTAGTGATTTTTACATTACCAACCAAAATAAATGTTACTAAAAATTAACCTGAAAATATAGGTATTGTTGGTTTTATTTCCAGTTCATTTTGCAGTTTTTGAGTATTTAATTTAAATTTAGTTGTTTACAGAAAGTAAAATTGTATATTTTTTGGTATTTTCATAAATTCTATAGTTGTACAACCAAATCAGGCTTCGAGAACTTTTATCGGTAGCTGGGTATTGCAAAGTTATTATTAATTTATTTCTTGCTGATATATGATTTCTTGGTGATTCTATGTCTGATTCTTTCTAAGAGCTTTTCAAAAGTTTCTTTATCCATTCTTAAGAGATTTATATATTTTTCACGATCAATTCCTCAGTTAAACGAATATTTCCTCTGTTTCGATTTAACTGTGGTCTTACCCACCACCTATGAACCCTTTTGTCTTCAGAATTCATTTCCAAGAAAAAAGCAGCAGCAATGATCACGCAAACCGTCGCTGTAATTGATTTTTTTCGCTTTAATTTATTTATTTATAAAATTTTCCTTTGACAATTTCATTTTTAACAGTAAAATGTCTTCGTTGGCAGCCCCAGCCTTTAAAAGCGCAACTGCAATTAAATTGCCAGCTGTAAACGCATTATTAAAAAATATTGCTTGCACCTCTCTTGCCAAAAACTGACTTGCAGTAATAGTGTTGCAAAGGATTTGCCGATTGTAAAACATGGTTAACGAAATTTTTCAAAAATATTTTCTCGAAAACATTTATTTCGAGCGTACATTTTTAAAAGAACGTCTTGACAGCTTTTTCAAAGATGCTTTTAGGAAAACGAATTTATGAAGTATTTTTAAAATACTTTCTCGAAAACGCGTATGTATTTCGAAAGTAATTTTTTTTTTTAAAAATGTCTTTAAAAAGAATTTTGTTTTAAATATGTAGATACATTTTCCGAAAATATGTTTTCAAAAACAGTATTTAGAAAATTAAATTATGAACTCTAGTAGCTTGGTTGCTTAAAAAATTAATATCTGAAAAAATGTAGGTAATTGCGAAAAATATATTCTCTGAAAAAATGTATTTTTGAAAAACTGGTTTTAGAAAAATTGTACTTTCGTAAGTACTCGCGGATCCCCCCAAATCAGCAGAAGGCATTAATAAAAAAATACTACAATATATACACTGTCATAGTAATCAAGAAATTTATCCTGTCGCGTGTAAGCTAAGATGAACACTGTTCTGATTTTTTTTTCAACAGACATCTTCTTAGTGTTCCGCGAAACGGACTTACAGAATCACTTCGGTGTTCGTCCGTCCGTCTGTTACAGGCGATTTTCTCTGAAACCATTCGACGTAAAAATTTGAAATTTAGCACAAAGATAGAGTGTGGTGGCCCAATTATAGACGTGAAGTATAAAGAGTTGAATTTTGATTCTGGGGGTTAATTTCAGGAGGTAAATTGGGAAATAAAAAAAATTCTAAGGCATCGTTGTAGGGTGTCAAATAAAAGCTTATTGAAGCGCGAATTCAACAATATATATGATGAATTTTTTTATTATTTTTTTTAAAACATTTTTCGGGAAAAACGGTTAAAAATTGCTGTCCCCCACCCTTATCACCAAAAGGATCGCTCAGAAAAATCTGAAAAAATCATGAACATTAAGAATTAGGTCTAGATTGAGCCACATTATCAGGAATGAAAAATTCTAGCGCGAGCAATTGTTATAAACAATTTAATTGTTTATTTCCTTATAACTGCTGAACCACTGGTTTTAGAGAAAAAGTTTTTCGACAAAAAATATTTCTCACGATGTACGGGACAATTTTTTCCTTGCACATTTTTAAAAATTTTTAATGTCTACCTTGACTAATAAATCAGTTAACATCGACTTACCGTGCTGATGGATTCACCTTATTGAAGCATCAGGTGACACATCTGCGATTAATTTTCAAAATGCTACAACAACCAATATTACCAATAATAAATAAGTATATTTAATGTTAACAATTATTTATTTAAAATAAAAACCTAGGTTATTTAGATTGGTCCTTTAAAATAACACAAGGTCGTAGAAAAAAATTTGATTTTAACGCATGCGGACACTTCGCGTCCTTCGGGACGTCGGGAATCGCGTGCGGGAAAGTATAACTTTCCGCACTAGTTAGGATAATAACTATTCACGAAAATAAATTTAAATAATCGTTTTTTTTACTGTGTAGATACGATTTTACATACATACACTGCTCGTGATTAAAAGTTTCACGCGGGTATAATGTTCTTTAATCATGATCCGTTGTATCCACATACAATTAAATTTATCTCTTAACTAAGTACATTTTCCATATGCACCATTAACCGTAGACCGGCTGTTTAACGTATTATTGATCAAGGAAGTTTTAATTAAGAAAAGTTACAGCGTTAATAATCGAATGTAATTTGTTCAGGTATGTTAAATATATCGGCAATAACTTACACGCTTTATGTTTTTATGTTCTAAAGAGCGAATAAATAGTGCTTTAAATCAGTTTCGTATTATTTACGGAAATCATTATTGGTCAAGTGCGAGTCAGACCTCGTTCTATTATGTATATGTTTACGGAAACCCCAAGGGCGGAAGTATGTACAAAATTAATTTTAACGCTAACGCAAATAAAGGATGCTCGACGGTTAGAGTTGAACCTTCAGCTAGATTTTTCTAACTTAGACAAAAAATTCTGATGATATTGAACAGTCGACAAATACTTGTATATATACACAACCATAATACACGTTCACAAAATAAATTTAATTTAAATAGAGTTACTACCAATTTTAGCCAGAATAGTCTATTTTATAAAGGGTTAAAGCAATATAACGAATTGTATGAGAATGTTTGAAATAGGTAATCAATTCAAATAATTTGTCATAATTCAGAAAAGCTTCCAAAATTTATATTAAACAAAACATTGTTATATAGTTTTTTAGTTTATAGATATTATATTTTCTTAAAGATTTTTTAGCATTGTATTGAAAGTTTCATATACATGTATATGTGCTAGCCATTAATATGTGCAATTAATATTATTAAAATTTGATCTCCCACCCATGAACAAAAAATCTAGCATTTTCGCTTCATCTCCCTCTTCTAATATTTGGTTATAGTGGGGTTTGAACGGAAATAATTTATTTTCTTTTGAGATGATCTGAATAGGAGTTGTTTTCACCACTTCTAGAAGATTTTTACCACGAATTCTAAGGCACATCACAGGAATTTCTCTAACAAACTGAAGAACTGAAACTATGTCAGCATCGTTTTGGTCATATTTCTTCTCCTTCTTTTTGAGATTCAAAACCGACCCAGTTCTTTGGAACTTTTTTATTGTGTTGTAGATTGTCATTTCAGTTATTGGGATTTCTACAAATTTCTCGAAAAATCTCCATGATGGCATGATACTTGGCCATCCCCATAACACTCGACTATAAAAATCCTTTGTTCAGTAGATAGCATTTTGATGAGAAGTATTTTACATTAAATAATCGGTTTAATAATATATTTTATAAAGACATTGGGAAACATGTTCATAGGTGTAATTATTATTTAATATGTAGGAACTAGTACTCTGGAGAGAGAATAGTTGGGACTTAAAAAAATAACGTGATAAGATAAGATTCGTTACTTTTATATATATATATATATATATATATATATATATATATATATATATATATATAAATTTTTAATGAAATCTTGTACTTCGGCTAAAGGTACGACCACGCTTGCAAGCAATATGTCGCGAGAGATAAATCGTGGGGATGACTGAGCGACAAAAAATATTTCAAACACAGAAACTTTAATCAGAGTGGCTATATTAAAAAACACGATTAGAGAGAAATCGCTTAGCGGCTAAGCGTGTCGCCTTGTATTAAATTTGGTTTGATTTTTTAAGCGATTTTTTATTTAGTTTTGTATTGTCAGCTGCACCACATGGTCGATACGATGTTTCTATGCTCATCCTGAAGAACCTGTCTGGATATTTTCGCAATTGCTTGTACAAATAATGAAATTCTCTATAGGCTTTCCTATATCTGTTGATGGGGATGTAGACAAATAGATCATCTTCCAAAAGAAGAACAATTCGACGCGTTCGTGAGAGAGGCATGACGAAAACTAAATTTTTAATCGCTTTTCCGACAGGTTGTCGTTTGTCGCTCGCTACATTGTCGTGCACGATTTGTCTCTCGCGAAAAATCGCTTGCAAGCGTGGCCGTACCCTTACGGTACGGCCATGCTTGCGAGCGATTTATCGCGAGAGATAAATCGTGGACGATTGAGCGACAAAAAAGTTTTTCAAACCCATTAAATTTCATTGGAGTGGCCATACCTAAAAAGTCGCTTAGCGAGAAATCGCTTAGCGGCTAAGCGTGTCGCTCTGTTTTCAATTCGGTTTGATTTTTAAGCGACTTTTGTTGCATTTTTTCTTGTTAACTGCACGGTGCACATTCACGATGTCGTGTTTTAAAACGTATATTAAGCTAGCTCACCATGGTCACGTCGCGAATTTCTAACCTAATGGTTATTTAGTTGCTAATTAGTTGCTAATTAGTTACGCTAATCCCGATTTAGTTGCTATTCATCCCTCCAAGATACACGCGGTGAGCTAACTTAAATATTAATCTAGCAGACCAATTACTATAACTCGGGTTCTGATCAACTTATCGACTTTGTTCAGCCGCCATATTTAGTTGCTAATTAGTTGCTGGAAGATTGCGTAGTTTATTTTACCCCCCGTCAACCCCTAACTCCAGGATCGGCACCCCTAAAGGCATGAATTTCAATATGGCTCTGTAGGTAATTATAAATGGTTCTATATTTAGTTGCTAATTAGTTGCTGACGTTTTATGATTTTTATTTTTTTTTTCCCTCCCCATTATACCCGATAACTACGGTGATGCTAGAATAATTGTTTGTCTATTCAACCCTTCCGCGCAACTTTTGATCAATGAGAGATATCGACTTCGTTCAACCGCCATATTTAGTTGCTAATTAGTTGCTGACGTTTCATGATTTTTATTTTTTTTCCCCTCCCCATTATACCCGAAAACTGCGGTGGTGCTAGAATAATTGTTTGTCTATTCAACCCTTCCGCGCAACTTTTGATCTATGAGAGATATCGACTTCGTTCAACCGCCATATTTAGTTGCTAATTAGTTGCTGGAAGATAGCGTAGTTTATTTTACCCCCGGTCAACCCTTAACTCCAGGATCGGCACCCCTAAAGGCATCAATTTAAATATGGCTCTGTAGGTAATTATAAATATCTGCATGGATGTGTGTAGAGTGTGTCTGCACGTGAGTGTATGTATAGCCTGAGATGTGAGAGCTTCTACGCAATGAATGTCACTTTGTAGATTCTTTTTGTTTTTTTTTCGATCGATTTTTCGTGGGGCTCTATGATAGATTAGTATAAATAAAATGAGTTCTCTGGATAGAAATTGCCCCGGGTGCTCCCGGTGGTAATCTCTAGCAGAGCGAGTGAAGGGAGGGAAAAAAATATAAATCATAAAACATCATTGATCAAAAGTTGCGCGGAAGGGTTGAATAGACAAACGGTTATTTTAGCACCATCGTAGTTTTCGGTTATAATGGGGAGGGAAAAAAAAGCAAAATCATAAAACGTCAGCAACTAATTAGCAACTAAATATAGAACCATTTATAATTACCTACAGAGCCATTTTGATATTCATCCCTTTAGGGGTGCCGATCCTGGAGTTAAGGGTTGACCGGGGGTAAAATAAACTACGCTCTCTTCCAGCAACTAATTAGCAACTAAATATGGCGGTTGAACGAAGTCGATATCTCTCATAGATCAAAAGTTGCGCGGAAGGGTTGAATAGACAAACAGTTATTTTAGCACCATCGTAGTTTTCGGTTATAATGGGGAGGGAAAAAAATAAAAATCATAAAACGTCAGCAACTAATTAGCAACTAAATATAGAACCATTTATAATTACCTACAGAGCCATTTTGAAATTCATCCCTTTAGGGGTGCCGATCCTGGAGTTAACGGTTGACCGGGGGTAAAATAAACTACGCTATCTTCCAGCAACTAATTAGCAACTAAATATGGCGGTTGAATGAAGTCGATATCTCTCATAGATCAAAAGTTGCGCGGAAGGGTTGAATAGACAGTTATTTTAGCACCATCGTAGTTTTCGGTTATAATGGGAAGGAAAAAAAAAATAAAAATCATGAAACGTCAGCAACTAATTAGCAACTAAATATGGCGGTTGAACGAAGTCGATATCTCTCATTGATCAAAAGTTGCGCGGAAGGGTTGAATAGACAAACAATTATTCTAGCACCACCGTAGTTATCGGGTATAATGGGGAGGGAAAAAAAAATAAAAAGCATAAAACGTCAGCAACAAATTAGCAACTAAATATAGAACCATTTATAATTACCTACAGAGCCATATTGAAATTCATGCCTTTAGGGGTGCCGATCCTGGAGTTAGGGGTTGACGGGGGGTAAAATAAACTACGCTATCTTCCAGCAACTAAATATGGCGGCTGAACAAAGTCGATAAGTTGATCAGAACCCGAGTTATAGTAATTGGTCTGCTAGATTAATATTTAAGTTAGCTCACCGCGTGTATCTTGGAGGGATGAATAGCAACTAAATCGGGATTAGCGTAACTAATTAGCAACTAATTAGCAACTAAATATCCATTAGGTTAGAAATGCGCGACGTGACCATGGTGAGCTAGCTTAATATACGTTGTTTTAAAGAAATTTTAATTTCGGAAGTGCAAAGTAGACCCATTTTATGGCAGGATACTAATAAACATTTTAAAAATAAAAGTGTGATAGACAAGTTGTGGGCAGAAGTCGGACTTGCTTGCGGTGTTAACCTTACCGTCTATAATAGAAGGTAAGGTTAATAGTATAACGCAGGCTCAAACTGTATGTCTATTTAACTTGTTTTATTACTTACCTTTTTGTAACCACTAATCTTTCTTCAGTAGAAATGGGTTTTCCAAAATTGGTAGTTTTTTTTTTACAATACTTGTTCTAATTTTATTTAGTAGTAAGTCAAACGTATTTATGCTCATTCTAAGGTACTGGAAAAACCTCTCTGGGTATTTTCGCAACTGTTTGTATGTGATGAAATTCCCCGTATGCTTTTCTATATCTATTGATGGGATGTACACCATATTTTCTTTTACACTTTAACAAAGGGTCTATAAATGGATCATCTTCCAAAAGAAGGGCAATTCGACGCGTTCGTGTAAGAGGCATGACGAAAACTGACATTTGAATCGCTTTTCTGTGGACACGTTCTCACCTGTCGCCCGCTACATTGTCGTGAGCGATTTGTCTCTTGCGATAAATCGCTCTCAAGCCTGGCCGTACCCTCAGGGTTGAATTTAAAACATATTTCATATTTGTTCTTTTGGTCGAAAATAATAAACACGGTATGTTTACTCTTATGCAAGATAACCTTTTCGTATTTTTAATGCTCCCTGTACAAAAAAAAATTCATAACGTTAATATTATTTATTTTACAAGCAAAACCTTTTATTAGGTGCCATTTTACGTATGTAGAAAAATTTGGTCCATTTGTTCTCTTCTAAACCACATCCGCGAGCATACTGTGTGGCGCATCTTCAAGACTTTAATGTTGTTAATTATTGAAGGTCATAATGTAAACTAATAAAATTGATATTATGCTGATTTCGTCTAAAAAACAACTTACTTAGTTAACGTCTCCAACGACGAAGTGTATATCGTTCCCCCCACATCAATATGTACCGGCGCCGTATACCTAGAAGCTGCAGCTACACACGGAATCCCCGTCATTTTGTTGTAGCTGGCGGCGGCTGCCGCCGAGATGGCTGCTGTTGAGTTGGTTGGGGGAGGAGTAGGAGACGATGACGTCGACATCGTAGGGGAGGTTGCTGGGGAACTATTCGGAGACATTAGTCTGAAAAAAAATCAGTTCTATAAAATCGAAGAGGATAAGCATGATAAAGGTACAGACGTATGCTATACACTTAAAAATTGCACTTTTTGCATATTTCCGCAACAATTTTTAGTTTTTTTATGAATTTTTATATTTAAAACTTATGTGTATGTATGTACATTTTACTTAGGTTTGTAAGTTTTCCAGAAATTAAAAAAAAAATTCTACAGCAGACATAACCACATTATTGTTTCAAGTAAAACAGCCTTAAAGAAGTCTTGTGGGGTATACTGTGGCGTGCTGTGAAAATTCTAAAATGGGGGAAACGATCCGATAACAATAATTTTAAAAATTCGGTCAAGTGCAAGTTCACGCAGTATCACATCGCGTATGCGCGGAGCTGAGTGGGGAGGAGCATTCCAACTGAGCCAAATTAAGAATTTTGAAAATCGTGTAAGGACAAAAGTTGTTTTTTACATCGTGAGAAGTAGTTTTTGTCGTAAAACTTTTTCTCTAAAACCAATAGTTCAGCAGTTATAAGAAAATAAACAATTAAATTGTTTATAACAATTGATTGCGCTAGAATTTTTCCATCCTGATAATTTTGGCTCGATCTGAAACTAATTCTCAATATTCAATATTTTTTTTTCATATTTTTCTGGGCGATGCTTTTGGTAATAATGGCGGGGACAGCAATTTTTAAGCGTTTTCCCGAAAAATGGTAAAAAACTACATCATATAGGTACATTGTTAAATTCGTGCTTTAAAAAGCTTTCATTTGACACCCCAGTGCCCTAAGAAAGAGCATTAAGAAACGTTTAGACTATGAATTAGATGTACGGTTTTATTGGCCACGATTCTATGTGTACAATATAACATACTGATAACATATTTTTTAAGGTACGCCTGTAGTAGGTGCTAACTTATTGCCGGTAGTTTGTTTAAAAACGAGTTCTACTGCCTGGCGTGTGTGTATGTGTTATTTGTTGTCAGTCATGCCTACTTTTACCAACTACATGCTAATTAGGCGTATTGAAAATGTCATCATTAGCATCATAAAAACCGAAGTGGATCTTGTGGCGCCTAGAAAGCGGATTTTAAGAATAGGCGACGCGAAATTGACATATCTTCAGGAGAATGGTACCAAACGAGGTGTAGGAACCACCCAGTCCAATTTGCATTTCTATTGTGTTCGCTTGTTTATGAACATAAATTGGAGATAGGTATTCAACGCCTATAACATACTACTATTTTGTTTTCTTTAAAACGATGTTATTGCTTAGTTACTTGCTATCTCTAAGGAGCCAATGACTGTCCAGTATTGACATTAAAAAAAGACATTTGAATAATTCGTTAAATAATCACAATTTTTTTTGTACTTTCCCCTTCAACCAAGGGGAGATAAAACCGTCTCATTAGATTATAATCATTTATAACTAGTCGTTTGTTTTGTTCCGTACATTGCGCGGGTTTAGGACAAAGAAATAGGACAGAGAGAACATTGAAGTTTCACTGCAACGCATTCTCACTGCTAGGCGACCCTTTACACACAAACGTAGGTACTACTCCACTACAGCTGCTTAATCAATGAATGAACAGGACTAGGCAGGACTAGAAAGAGAAAGCGGCGTTGCCCCTATCACTCCAAATTTCTCCACTATGCAATAGTTTTCTACGTTTTCTATTTTTTATAATTATTTAGCATGTTTCTTTTTCCTAAAAATCGCCTAAGAATCATTTTAAATTCGTTCAAAACGGCCCAAAAATCGCCTTAAATTTTTGTAACAGTTACTATCAATTTCGCAAAAATTTGCAAAAAGTAGCCTAACACCAGCTAACACCAACTATAGATTATTTTCCCTCAGTACCACAAATAGGCCAAATTAAAAGCATTGAAGTTGATGATGTTAATAGCTGAATTAAAGAGGCAGTTTATATTTAAAGTGGGACCAGTATTTGTTAAAAATCACAAATCTAATTTTATATTTTGATATTAGGTAAAAAACTTTTAATAAGCATTTATAAAACCCTAACTGAGTCACTGTTACGGTATGGACTTATCATATCAGGTGGCCTATATACGAGTTCTTTGTGACAATTAAATGTTGTATAAAATTACATCCTAAAAATTATTCTCAAAAAAGCTGAGAGATTTCCCAGGGGGCTCTTGTATTCCAGAGAGATTATATGAATGTTCGGTCTCTCTATGTCTTGGATACATGTTCATGTACATAAAAGAAGTAATTTAAAGACTTTTAATATAAATAATTTAGGAATCGCTGATTGCTTGAAAACGTAAATAATGATATCTGTACTTGATTCTAAATCAAAGGTTCAAACCACGATACACTTACAACGGTATGCTACGTTATGACGTCACTTCGAGGGAAAATCCTAAATAGACTAGACGCTTGCACCCCTTGTACATATAATAAGAGCAGGTCAGCTTATTGTTGGGTAGTGTGTTGAGTTGACGTTGACTAAAATATTATTACAGGTCAATTTATTGTCGGGTAGGTGTTGAGTTGACGTTTATTAAAATATCATAGTCATATTTCATTTGCTCAGGTAAGCGCCTAGTCAATTTAAGATTTTCCTCGAAGTGACGTCACAACGTAGCCTACCGTTGTAAGTGTATCGTGGTTCAAACCAAAGCAAAATAGCGTTAACGGTGTCGTCAGAGGATACGGCGCTTGCTATTGATTAATGCTAATTATGAACGTAGGTGTTTACTTGCAATAAATATTAAAATGAGCTTTATTCTACTGCAAATGGGCGGTATTTTTTCCCGTTTCAATGACCTTATGGAAATTATGGAAAAAACACAAGGATATGTGGGATAAAATATTGGCAAGCTCTGCAAGTGATAAATCGAACTGTTACTTTAAAATTTATAAACCACTTTGAATCGTTTAAAATGTTTTCGAGATTTAAGAATAATATGTAACACTTTAAATTTTATCCAAAGTATACAATGCTGCACAAAAGTTTTGGTGTCGCATTATTAAGGATGTTTACGTTGATTTAATTTTGTATTTTAATTTTATTTAGTTAAAATACGCCAATAGAATTGAGTTTTTTTGAAAACGTTAGCTGTCTGTCACGGGTTCTCTGAAACTACTCGACGTAAAAATTTGAAATTTAGCACAGAGATAGAGTGTGGTGGCCCAATAAATAATATTCACATATTTCTTTTATTGCATAAATCGTTTAGGGAAGTCAGTACAAACCCAAAAAAGTTATTTTGAAAAAAATATTAGAATAATTTAGCTACAAAAAATGTTTACTTTTTGGTATAATTTATTACAACTTCAAAAGCCGCCATTTGTCCTTAATGAATAATTACGTCAGGAGATCAGCAAAAATAAGTGTCAATCTACATGTTAACGTAAAACTTAACCTAAAGTCGAACAGGTTTGTTTTTCCCGGAAACAGTCAGAGGGAGAGAAATCGAATTTTTTGGGTTAAAAGAGGAATAGTTCAACTAGCTTCGGTAAAAATTTCAGTTATACAGGATGTTTCGTTTCGGAGCTATTAAACGTCCAAGTCGAAATTTCCGCGATTTCCGTTGAAATCGGGTACAGGTCACAAAAGTGAATTAAATCGATGTAAATTTTCGGAGGTTGTAGACCACCCGGAGCTTCAGAACTCTGTGGAAACTGGTGATGATCGAAAAATGCCAAATAATTCTTTTGAATTTTTTTAGGTCGAAATATGCCATTTGCATACAACATTTGCGAAAAACTTTTGTTCTTACAAATTTTTCAAAATTTTTGCTAAGTTGAAACGCTCCCCACTCAGCTCCGCGCATGCGCGATGTGATGCGGTTGGGTTAGTGCTGTCGGCGGCGAGTAGCGCGGCGGACGGGCGGAGATCGGGCGGCCGAGGTTTGCTCAGGTTAAGTGGGGGGCTGATGGCACGAAACACTAATTGTGCAAGTATAGCTTGCACTTGACCGATTTTTTTATAATAACAAAAGTGGGTAAATTCTACATAAAATATGCATTCTGCTGAAATTGATTGGACTTTAAATACGTAATGTATTTTTTTGCTATTGCTTCGTTTGCGTAGTTTTTAGCGTCTAAAATTTATTAAAAGCCTATGGAATCTCACTAATAATTAATGTCGAACTACTAAAACGCAATTGGATATTAGCCCCTGGGGGATAATGCATAAATCAATAGTATATGGTTTAGTTAAATGAATGGGTAGGCCTTAAATATTGAAAAGTCATGGAGAAATAATTGTTTTCTTATATCGTACTTAATAGTGGGACAAAGTATACGGAAGAGTTCTATAAAGTCGGAATTACCTATATTTGTAACACTCATATATTTTAATTTATACCAAAAAAATTGGGTTGACATCATTTATCTTCACATGAACGTAACAGTTCAAACTCTACGTAAACATTATTTTTTTTCAACTTACCTCATTTTAATTTGGGTACTAGGAAACATGTTTCTGTTAGTCAAGTCTTTCGGTTCTGCTTTGTCCACATCGTTTCTGATATCAACTTTCTTCCTGTAACAAAAGAAATATTTAAAATGTTTGATATAATTATGTTAAGATTAATGTGTAAGGCAACCAGCAAGGCTGCTTTCAGGTTTCCCAACGACTGGGGCTCAAACGTATGAACCGCCCCAAATCCCTTCAGAAGTTTTTATTAGTGTCTAGAAAAGATCTTTAACGAAACCTTCATAAACCCATATTTTTAAAATCTTCAGAAAATCTGCCATCGAATAAAGTATGCATCCCTTTACTGTCCAGCTACAAAAGCCTAGAACAGACCACTTCTCTCGCTCGTTCATACCTATAGGGTCTCCCGATTATGGAAAAAACTGCCTGCAGATGTTTTCCCTTCCCGTACCAACCTCCAATCCTTCAAATCCCGTGTCAATAGACTACATTTCCCTTCTCTTCAGACACCCACGGTACGTTAGTACTTAGGCTTGAAGTCTACGTGGGATGTCATAAATAAAAAAAAAGTAATATTCGCGGGAATTCGCTTTGGACTAAAGGGTACAGTCGAGGGTACAGTTAATTAAATAAAAACTTTCTTAAGTGAAAGTCATAAAATTTTTAATTTCTTACCCTAATTCAGTTTTTATTACTTTCTAGACAAAATTTTTAACAAAACCGTAACAAGTTATAAATTTTTCAAATATACCTACATACAATTCTCCATCGGATAAAGCAATATTCGCGAAAATTCACTTTAGGTTAAAGAAGAAAGGTAATAAAATAAAAACTTTTTTAAGTGAGAGTCGTAAAAATTTTAATTTCTTACCCTAATTCAGTATTTATTAGTTTCTAGACAGAATCTTTAACGATACCCTAATAAGTTATATAGGTATTTTTTAAATCTCAAGGAAATTCTCTGTCGCATAACTAAAGGTGCCCACCCATGTACCCACCCAAATTTTGTTTTTCATAGAAAGTTTTCTGTCGGATTCTCTATCGGATAAAGCAATATTCGCGGAAATTCACTTCTCAGTTTTTATTATTTTCTGGGCAGCATCGTTAACGAAACCTCAATAAGTTATAAATTTTGGTATCTCCAGAAAATTTCACCATCGGATAAAGCAATATTCGATTTTTGGAATCTCCAGAAAATTCTCTATCGGATAAAGCAATATTCGCGGTAATTCACTTTAGATTAAAGAATGCAGATAATTAAATAAAAACTTTTTTAAGCGAGAGTCATAAAATTTTTAATTTCTTATCCTAATTCAGTATTTATCGTCCAGATTCACTAAGAAAGTTTAAGATTTAGTACTGGTTTAAATTTAGATCTTCTAGTTGATCAGTTATGTTTTGACAAGTTTTTGACCTGTCGTTGTTAATAAGACGTCATTGAAAATTTATGAATTATTCGGATATTTCAGCGATTTGCTTGGTTTTCAAATGATTTTCATCTTGGAACGGGTTGCCATAGTGAATTTAGTTCTGTTATTGTCGAAAGTGCGTACTAAAATTGCCCTTTTCTTTATAAATTTGCGAAAAAGCTCCGAAATAAATGCATAGTATAAAATTTAGTTGTCTTATTCTTACAGTTGTCAATTTAAAACTTTTGGTTGTCAAATTAGACCGGACTAGCGTTGGAGAATCTGGCTGTTAAAGTTTTCGGACAGAATCTTTAATAAAACCTTAATAAGGTAGATATTTTTGAAATTTGTTTGATACAGTTGATTAAATAAAAACTTGTTGAAAAGGTCATACAAATGTAATTTAAGACGAGATTAGGAATGAAAGAATAAGGAAAACAACCAAAAGAGCGAAACTATCTAAGAAAATAGTGGAATTAGGACTATAGTGGTATTTACTCGCATCTGATGAGAACGTCGACCATGTACGAGTAAAGTTGAGAAAAGACGGAGTGAAAGAAGAAGAAATTGCATACAAAACTATTTTTTCTTTAACAAAGCGTGTGTTCATTTAATTTTGTTTTAAATGCCTTGTAATTCGTTTCTATAACTCTTTGACTGCACAGTGCACACTTTTATCAAACGTTTATCTTAACACAGTGTCCAATTCATTCCCTAACTTCTGGTTAACACATGCAAATTGAGCGCCTTTCAGTCTTCGTATGCTACTCCGTCTTCAGTGGTCAACCACAAATTCGTTAACTCAATATTATTGCTGGCTTCTGACCACCTTTTATCGTACGTGCAGACTAGATAATTGAATGTTGGAAGTTAGACCATTATTTTGTTCATTTCGACTTGTTCTTTGGTTGCGATAATACTGGATGATGGTAAGTTAGGAGCTCTGTGCTATTTGCAAAAATTCTGGTATGATAAAGGAATAATATTTTAATGAAACGTGTTACATTGTTTAAATGCCAAGTCACCAGAAGGAATGCACATATGCAGGTTTGTTTAAGATATGTTCAGGTTTTTATTTATTTATTACACGTATAGTAATAAAATGGTAACAAATCTGATTTTGTTTTTACGAAAAAAAAAACGGCAGAGGTATAAAAAGCACCCAATAAAGGCGAGGTTCGAAGAAATTACAATATTTCCAAAATGCTTCATTATATTGCAGCTACAACCTGCTTTTGGATAATAAAACAAAAAATAAAACTTTGGGTCAATTTTGTAAATTTGGTCACGTTGCGCCCGACGACATGGGTCGCGGTTACTTTCAATCAAGATAAAGGATAATTTATGAACTGAAAAAACCATTACCGAAATTTAAGAACAACAATCTCTTTTGTATATGTGGTGTGCGTATGTGTGTTGCATATGGGTTTTTGTATCGGACATTTGCTCACCAAAAAAATACATTATTTCTATATAAAAAAAGATTTAGTCGTTCTTTGGAAATTGGAATGGTTAAGAAATTTGCAGCCAGCTTGTTTCATAAAAGAAGAGCACAACAATCAAAGTTAGTAATGAACAATTAATAATGATTATAAATGACATCTCGTGACATCTTTGACATGCACCCACGCCCGTCTGAGACTGCCTCACCTTAATATTCTACCATTGTAACATTTAGCATACAAAAGGGCATTCTTTTGAGATAATCCATTTTGTGTATGACATGTCAAGCACTTATCGGGATCGGATCGGTGTCGTTTCGTAGGTGGATTTCTTAGTTTCTTTTGAAAATTAAAGGTCAAAAATTTGTAGTTTGATTTTTTAATGAGAGAATTTTATTGTATTTTATGTTTTATTGTATAGGGCTTTGAAAGAAAATTATTAATTAAGTTATTTATAATTTTAAAATGGTTCTAAAATTGAAAGAATAATTTTTTGTTATAATATCTCACCATTAACATTCTGGAAAAGGAGACGTAGCCCTTCATTCATAACTAGACTTTTATTTGCTTCATACATTGTGCGTGTGTAGGACAAAGATCAACCGAATTCCGTCACGGCGCGCCACCGTAATGGTTTTCCTGTATTTTGTACAGGGTTGCCAATTTGTGAGTATTTTGCTGGTCTGTAATTTTGTGAGTAAGGGTCAATTGTGAGTTATCGGGAGGTCAACGTATATTCTTGGTACTCATGCAGAATTCTAATCTGATAATTTATTATGTTTCTTAAAATCTTAATTTAAGCATGATTTTAAGCGCTCTAGCAGTAATTACAATTTTGCAGTTTTTAGATTTGCACTGCTTTTAGCGTCCTCTATTGCTGGGCCAGTATAATAGTATAAGTGGATAAGTAAGGTAGGAATTTACAATACACCAGCCATAATAGCACTTGTATTTTCATTTCATGTGACGTCCCAACCAATACGATCACGTTTCGCAAGTTTTGAATTTTGTATGAGAATTTTTAATAGAGAATCTTTTATTTATCAATTAAAATCAAAGTGGATATAAGCAACCGCCATAAATATTTAGTTTATTTGGAGAATACAAAAAAATATTTCACTATCATTTGGATTATATGCATATTACCTATTAAGCACACCCTGTAACTAGGGCTGCATCGAGCCCTATTTTTTCACTTGGCCGCGCACCGAATACTCGGCAATGGATATGGGCCGACTACCGAGTATTTGGTCACCGAGTAGTAAAAATTCATTAAAGCCGAACAATGGAGAAAAACTTATATATTTGCATCATAACCTCCTATTCTAAATCACCAGTATTAATTAATAGTAATTAATAATGACTATATTATCATTGTCTTACAATAAATTTAAATAGGTATTTACTAGTACTACTCTTACCGGTACCTACTTAGTACTTATGTTAAAAATTCTAAAATATGTTTATTATTAGATATTAGGTTCCTGACTCCTTTTTTTAATGGTACCTACCTACCATGCTTTAGTTGTTAGTTAAGAATAATTAATAAAAACGTTCTTTTCCCTATTTTTAATTAATTTTTATTACTCGGCCGAGTAGTGAGTATAAAACCGAGTACCGAGTACTCGTTACGCGGTAAAATATTTGCCGAACACCGAGTACTCGACCTACTCGGTGCAGCCCTACCAATAACGCCATCAAAGAAAATATTTTTTTAAATGCAATAATAGTACCAATCGCCCATAATTTTTTAAACAAATTTATAGTATATGTATACCTATATCGTGCCCTATTCTTGTAGTGGAAAATTTATAATTCTTGTTGCCTCTAGTCATTTTTTTAAATACATTATTTAATATCATACTTTTAATCTAAGCTTCCAATTATCGTGTTATATCCGCCATAGCTTGACATTTACCAAAAATACCACCGTATATTTAAATTTCATTTTTGATTTAGAATATAGTAATTTATTAACAAAACAATGGTACGGTACGCGCCCTGAGGGCTATAGAGTCGAAACTAGGTATTCCTATTAAATATAAAATTGATAGACATTCTCTTGGCTTTTTTTTATTATCACTGTCTTTTTGGAACCATAATTACTGTCAAAAGAAGTTTTTCAAAAACGTTTACGACTCGATTTCGAATGCAGTTTGTACTAATTATGAGCTGGAGGCGTTTTTTTTTCGGTGCTATAAAATACAGTACGGTAATTACTTCTAAGCTAATTTACGAGGTACGATGTTTTAAGTTGTACCGTTTTTAACACGCCTTACATCACATAAAACGTGATTGATCGTTTTCGGAAACAAAGGATTTCTATAAATTGCCTAAAAGGAAAACAGTAAAAAGTGCATTTCGGTGAGTGCAGTTCTAAAAATTTGTTTTAATAGTTTACAGCAGGGACGGCTTGTATCTAAGGGCTGCAGAGCTGCAGAACTACCAGCATTTTTAAGTCACTCGACTAATTTTTTCATACTTTGCAGTAAATAAAGATCCCTTTAAATAAAAATAAGTAAAATTAAAACACCGAATTTTCGGCCGAGAATCCTAGTAGTATAATAGGCCAGCGCTAGTCAACACACGGCGGCGGCGCGTCTCCCGGAACCGACGTACAGTTCACCAAGTAAAGTTAATATAATTTTCTGGCGACGTTACTCGAGTGTCGAGCTGAACTGCTTGTATTTGTGCACAGTTAGAAATAATGCAGAATTTTGCAATAAAATTACCTTTTCCGACGAAGCTCATTTCCACCTCGGAGAGGTTATGTGAACAAGCTTCTTGTCATGAAAATGACGATGGTGAAACGGTTAACGTTAATGGCGAACGCTACCGCAATATGTTAAGAAACTTTTTATGGTCCCAGTTAGATAATATGCACTTTAACCATGTGTTCTTTCAACAAGATGGCACTATATGTCACACGGCAAGGGAGACTTTGGACACCTTTTCTTTGCCGCGTCATTTCTCGAAATGGTGATATTCAGTAGCCTGCAAGATCATGCGATCTAACCCCTTTCGATTTTTCTTCTAGGGTGTCCTCAAGGACAAAGTCTATTTTAACAAATGCAGACGATTAATAACCTGAAGCAAACCGGTCCATCAAGTTATTGGTTATCGAAATTGAACCGCATAAAACCCAAATAAATCTGAGATATATTTTTTTTATATTCTCCACAAAATTAAATGTTTATGGCGGTTGCGGTTACCATTTATTTTGGTCTTTATTAACAAAAAAAAGGATTTTCTACTGCAAATTTTTGCCCGAATTTCGAAACTTGTAAAACGTGATCCCATTGGATGTGTCGTCAAAAGTGACTCATAATGAGTACATGGCAAATTCCAGTGTTGTAGGGTCATCGAAAAATCTATAAAATGGCATTTAATGCATACCTCATCCAATGAAATATCCCTGCAATTAAAGTAGAAGGTTCCTAAAATCTATTCATTTATATTTCAAGCCAAATCGGTCCAAGAACCTTTTACTTTTGCAACAAAAACCGACATTTTTCCTAAATTGTGACACATATCTTTAATTAATTTCGGGTGAATAAATTGCAATTCTTTGTTTTCATGGTAATCTTCGAAAATTCAAAAATTTTCTAATTTTCCACGTCCCCGATGCAAGTAAACATGTTTATTTATAACTTTAATGAAAAAATAAGCGATTTAAATAATTAGTGGGAAGTATTCTTAGATAATTAACGGATAAATTAAACCCAAAAATAATCACTTCTTAAATAAGGAGAATAGTGTGGAATAATGTCGGTTTAAAATAGGATTTGTCGGAAACAATCAAGAAAATTCGGTTTTCACCCCTTAAATACGCTCCTGGATGACCCATTCGGTATTCATTTTAAAATGTGATTATCCGTTTATAAGATAGTGTTGAAAATTTTGGAAAAAATTAGATGGGAAATCATATAGAGTGATTCAAATGTCCTGATGTCGAGAGCAAAAGAAGTAAAAAAATCTAAATTTAATCGGCGATTGCTCCCTTCCTATAAAAAGTGAAGAAACCAAAAAATATGGATATCATGTATTTCGACAAGCTCTTTCCGATGACGTACAAGGGATTTTAATTTGAACAGTTTTGACCCCACAAAAAATTAAAAACCGTGAACAATTTGGGTCAAAAATCGAAATTTACCATTTTTTCCAAATATATCCATTTTCCAGTGATTTTAAGTTTAGGCAAAATTTATTGCAAAAAGAATGTGTTTGAGATTTCAAAGTTTCACTTATGAATCCGTTTTTCGATCCGACGTTTTATTTTTGAGTTATTATAGGTACCAAAGAGGGGACTGCAAATGGCATTTTTCGACCTAAAAAAATTCAAAGGAATTACTTGCCATTTTCCGATCCTCACCAGTTTTAATAGAGTTCTGAAACTCCGGATCCTCGACCACCTCCGAAAATTTACATCGGTTTAATTCACTTTTGGGACCTGTACCCGATTTTCAACGGAAATCGCGGAAATTTCGACTTTGACGTTTAATAGCTCCGAAACGAAACATCTTGTAGAACTGATTTTTTTTTTACCGAAGCTAGTTGCACTATTCCTCTATCAACCAAATAATTTGATTGCTCCCCCTCTGACTCTTTCCGAGAAAAACAAACCTGATCGACTTTGGGTTAAGCTTTACGTTAACATGTAGATTGACACTTATTTTGGTGATCTCCTGACGTCCTTATTCACTGAGGACCAATGGCTGCTTTTTAAATTGTAATATATTACACCGGAAAGTAAACATTTTTTGTAGCTAAAATATCCTAGTAATTTTCTTCAAAATTGTTTTGGGTTTGAAATGACTTCCTTAACGACTTATGCAATAAAAAAAAACGTGCATATTCCGTATTGTGCTAAAATGTTATTGACAATTTGATGCAAATAATGAGACATTTGGAGAAAATTATTTGTAAAACATAACTGCCATGTGTTCTTAAAAACATGTACTTTGGAAATATAATTGTTTAATATGGCGTACCTACTAGACAATATCTATTAAAGAAAAAGATGGCATTTATCTTAATTATTCTCCAACATAGTTTTTGCTTGTAGAATTGATGATAAATTCTTTGATTCGCCCTATCGAAAGCCATTATAAAATCTATAAATATGTATTATATATAACAGGTGACGTCCTTGAAATGCTGTAAATAAATAGTATAATTCTGCATAAAAACTGATTCAATTAATTAATTTTTTTTTCTATTACGTTTAATATCAAAAATGATTTTTTTCCTTGTTGTGTTGACATCAATATTAAGTACCTATTTTAAAATTTATTTAAGTCATTTTTATTATATTCTTTGTATTTAATGCCAGTTGTTTCACAAAACAAAAATGTAATTAATAGAATTATTGTTTTGAAATAATTCAATTAGTTGATTAAAAGGAGCAAGAAATATTAGTTTAGTCTTAAAAGTAGAAAAGTAGGTATCAACATATCCAATTCTTTACAACCAAATAGGTATTTACCTGTATAAAATGTGTTCCTCAAAATCGCTGGGACTTCTTTTTAGGGATACAGCAAAATTTGCCATGGCAAACCACAAAAGTTTTAATACTATGTGAAAAAGTCCAGGCACTAAAAAAGTCACTCACTAATTTTGTCCTTTTTTAATACAATACGAATATTTAATTGTCATTTTTTTTGGAAAGTCCGATTTTTTGTTAATGATTGTTTATTGCTCGCTGTTAAACAAGATACGAAAGTACGACGTCTACCGATGTTTTCCGAAAGCTCCAAGACACGTGATTCTCTCGCTAAGCTCGTGCTTGACTGACTGACTGAAAGATCAAGTCCTGTCGCTGAAACTCTGAAAAGAGTATTTTACATGTGGAGGGAGCGAAAGAGCTTTCAGAACTTTCAGGTGAAGGTGGTAAAAAGGGTTGGGGAATTTGGGAAAATGAAACTGATGTTTGATATGTTTTTATGTTTGCAATGGCACTAAAAATTTTCTAAATATTTTGTATTAAGAATATTCCCCGAAATGGGCTTATCCTAGCAATTTTATACAGGGTGTTTCCAAATAAGTGCGAAAAATTTTAAGTGGCTTTTCTTGAGCTAATTTTAAGCATACAAGTTCATATAAACATATGTCTGGTAATGTTTAATTTTTAAAATACAGGGTGTTAAAATTTATTATTTTTTTCAATATTTTTAAATTACCTATCTAACTTGTTTTAAATGTAATAAAGTCGAATTTGGTACACGTAACAATTTTTGCAGTTCCCATAAAACAAATTAATTTTTGTGTAAGAGAATCTACAGAGTGATGCTTTTTCCCGGACCATATGTTACATTTTAGCCCCTCAAACTTTTTTTTGAGACGCCACTGACTCAATTTAATCACTCAGTTAGTTTTCCCATTTTATTGTGAAAATTTTTTGTCTCCTGAGTTTTCTTCTAAAAGTCGGCAGTTTTTCGACAAAAAAATAAAATATCTAAAAATCATAATGTATTTCTTTTAATGAACAGGGAATGAGAGAAAAAAATTACAACATAATATTCACAACAGTAACAAAATAGTAATAACAGACACTACAACAAATGTTGAAAATGGCCGCCCTCAGCCATAATGCAAGAATCTGATCTTCACCTCATTGAACTGCGTATTCGTTGAAATAATCAGGGAATATTTCTTATCCTTTCGCACGATGCCAAAATGCGATTTCTCAAATCTTCTACAACCTCAACGGGAGATGAATAAACGAAAGATTTAAGGAAAACGCAGATGCAAAAATCGAAAGGGTTTAAATCTGGAGATCGGGCAGGCCAGTGGTGAGTGCCCCCTCGACGTATCCAACGATTTGGATATACTGCATCTAAGTGACGGCGTGCATTGATACTAAAATGTGCTGGAGTCCTTGGGTTTGGTACATAATTAAGTTCATTTTGGTATCACACCATTGCATTATCATGCGTCGCATACGACATCGCGCCTTATTGAATACCGAACGTCAATATGGTCGAATATCGTTTCACGCTTTTACGCAATTATTATTTCATACATATTTGGTATTTGGCAGGCACTGAAAGTAAATAATATTGAATTCTTCACTGTGCTGAAATAACATTAATTTGGTTCGCATTCTGCGGAACTGTTCCTTTTGCATTGGCTTTTTGCTGGCCTGTTCCTGTTGATCTGTTATTTTCAGTACTTAGACGTTTTCTGTCAGGATGTCAGGATGAGCGTTTTGTTTTTTCTGTATCACTTTTTTATATATTGTTCAGTTCCATTTTTGTTATTTGTTTTCTATAAAAGTTTATTTTGAATATATCCTAAATTTATTTCTTTTATTTAAAAAAAAAATAATTACCTTAAATTATTATACTTGAATAACACTGCCCTCCTTATTTAAAACGTCCTAACTTAATTTTTTCCATTTTCGACTTATATACGGTTGCCCGATACCATATTCATCTATTCTCCCTAGTTTAGAACGTCCAATTTAGCATTTATAAAAATAAATTGTCCTAACTTGCTCAAAATTTACAGTTAGAACAGTTTAATGTGGTGTCGGACAACCAATATATACATATAGGCCGAAAATGGAAAAAATGTAGTTGGACGTTTTAACTAAGGAGGGTAGAACGAAACGATCCGAATAATATACACATAATAATATGTACATGACAAGTAACAATATACTCCTTTTTAACATGAAGAATTTTAAATCCGAGGTTATTTACACATCCGTCGGAATTCTATCTAAGTACTATCCCTATTCCGCGTTGTGTTGATTTTAAATTTCAATACCGTTGCATGTTGGGTGCATGTTACAAAATATTCCGAGAATCTCAAGATTCCAACGTTGGAACTGTTAAAAGTAACAGGTTTTTGGAAGTGTTCCGTAAGCGAAACAGGTACGAAAAGGAACTGTTATTAAAAAATAGCAGTTTGTACCACCTCTAGCTTCCTCTCTAATCGGCGCATATCTGTCGTGGTAGACGGTCATCCATCTAACTTCCATTCTATCAATGCTGGCGTATCCCAAGGTTCAGTCCTGGCACCAACCATATTTCTTCTTTACATTAATGATCTGCTGCTCTCTTCAACTACCAATCTCATCCACCTCTATGCTACCCCATCCACTTAAATGGACAAGCCCTACAGAACAATGAAACGTTCGATTTTGTTGGCATCGCTTTCGAACATGATCTCAGTTGTCACAAACACATTACTTACTCACCTGCCAACTTACACACTCTTTATGGTTCCCAAATAAGACCTAACCTAGAATACCGTTCCCACTTCTGGGGAGAGGCATCACCTTCGACACTTAACATCATTGATCTATCCAATTCAATGCTATAATTCCCTTCTTGATGGTTCCTAACAGAAAAACAAGAGGCTCATTAGGTACGTATGCAATCCTTTCCTGTCCAACTACAAAAGCCTAGAACATCTCAACTTCTTTAGCTCATTCATACCTAGGGTCTCCAGATTATGAAACAAATTGCCCATAGATGTTTTTCCTTTCCCTCCAATCCTTTAAATCCCTTGTCAGTAGACTATATTTCCCCTCTTTAGACGCCCATGGTAGGATAGTACTTAGGCTTGAAGCCTACGTGGGCTGTCTGATTTTAATTGACTAATTGTGCATTAATTGAAAACGACAAGGTTTGCATATGACTAAGTATAGTTTTTCTCCCTAGTACGTGCCATAGTTCCGTTTATTCAGGGCTTAAACAGTTGTCAAGGCGTAGTATTTTGCATGTATCGTTCTTGACAGGTCGAAACGTAAATGTTGTAGTGAAATTTTCAGTGATTTTTGGTTTTCATTGAAAGGACGTTAACCATAAGCTTTGAAAAATGGTGCGCAAAGAACAGCAAATACCCGGTAGTTAAGCCAGGCCAAACCTAAAAACTGATCGTCGTCCTCGCTAAAACTTAAACAATTTTTATTATTCACGATCGACTGCCATATGTCGATTAGCCTAAGGCTGCCGGCATATTATCAAGCCTTGCCCAAGGCTTCCGATCCCTGTTTATTATTTATAAATCGAAATGAAGGCCACGAGAGACGGCCTAAGGCGTTCGAGTGGGACAAAGAGAAGCGTGTATATATAAGTACGGAAAGAATGCGATTATTTAATGGTAAAGGTATTTTTGTATGGGTTGTGGTTTTTTTTATAATTCATATAAAATGTAACGATTTATTTTCTGTTCGTTTTTTGATTAGGAAATGGTAACACTTTTTTTGGCTTAAAGATTCTAATAATTTTCAAAAATATAACCCCGTTGGATTCACTAACAAGGTTTAAAACATACGATAAGTTTTATACAAAATTCACAACAAATATACCGAAAAGTAAATATTTTACTAAATTATCCTAGTAATTTTCTTCAAAATATTTTTTTGGGGTTTGTGATGACTTCCTTAAACGATTTATGCAATAAAAAAAATATGTGCAAATTCCTTATTTGCTTGATTTCCAAATAATTTTGATCTTGAAACTTGTTGCTTGTCTAATCGATCCTAGACAGACCATAAAACAAGATACCACCGTGACATTAATAAAAACTGGATTCGAACCGGCTCAGCGTCATCGTATTACTGGGACATTTTCCACTAAATCTTTTAAAATATGCAAATTTGGAGTGATGTTATTCATGACCCGCGGCTGCAACAGTCTAATTTCGATTCTTCATTTCGCGAAGCGCCCGAGGCCGTTGGCCTACATCATTTTAAATAAATTTGGGAATTCTATTTTGCCTGCGCTCTCTGCTCGGAACAAACAAGGACGAGGCCCCGGGGGACTTTTTGCCTGCTTGTTTCCTCGTCTAATTGATTAGGTTTTCTTTTGTGGTAATTATAAGGCTAGTCATTTTTTCGCTAAAAATGCATTTTAATTTTTCTAATGGGCCTTACCTTCGACAAAAATATAACTAACATTTCCTTTCAGTGACCTAGATGCGAAAACTGACAAGTCACAGACTTCTGTTTTCGTTAACGCCCCTTGAAATGCACTCCGACAAATAAACATGCAGTTGCGCCACAGGAAAAAATAGTTTAGTAAACTTATTATTTGGCTTGCTTGTTTCCCTTGATTTTTATCAAGACTAGTTTTTTGTGTTTTCGGATTTTTTGCAACAAAACACAATGCGTTTAAAATTCATTTTAAATCATACTAAAAACAATCTATAATCGGCGCATTTCTGTCGTGGTGGACGGTCACTCATCTAACTTCAAACCTATCAATGCCGGCCTACCCCAAGATTCAGTCACCAACCCTTTTCTTCTTCACATTAATGACGTGCTTACTTCAACTCAGGCGCGGTCCGTCCATAAGGTCATTTGGTCAATGATCCACCTAAAATTTTCAATGAGCTACCTAATAATTTATTTTTTGAAAACCGAAAAATAATCTTTTCTTTCAAAAACGTGCAAATTCCATTCGAAAACTCCCCAAGAAAGAATCAAGCCACCGTATACAACGGTGATCAAGCCAAGCTTGCTCCGGACTCGCCGTATTTTAAATTGACCTCATCGGTATATTTATATGGACTACATAAATTGCATTAAAACTAAGAGAGAATCAAACATACGCGCTTGAGGAAGTTAAAAAGAGGCACAATTAGTCGACGGCCCACCAATAATATCGCTCTCGGTGCGCGCCTAGTTGTCAACGCCGCGCCGCCGCGCCGGGTGTCGGATGACCTTTTCGGGTTAACATATGCCGCAAAATAATAATTTTAACTTAAATTTTAAAGCGATGTTGCACGTTCCAACGCCGATATAAACATTTAACATCCTTTTCTCTTTTCCACCGATACTTCAATGGATTTTGCTTTGAAGAACAAGCCGTTATAATTCCCCTCTTGACTGTTCATAACAGAACAACAAGAGGCGCGTTAGGTATGTTTCCCTTTACTTACTAGGGTCTCCAGATTATGTAACAAATTGCCTGCAGATGTTTTCCCTTCCCCTCCCAACCTCCAATCCTGTAAATCCCTTGTCAATAGATGACATTAGTACGTTAGTACTTAGACTTGAACTAAACGTGGGTTCTCTCAGATAAACCAAAGGTCAAAGTCATAGTAAACACTTTGTAATTTTAATTGAAGCTTCATTTTTTACTTATGCCTTTCTGTCAATTCATTTGAAAAATCACTATTTATATTACTTCCGCCCTAAGCATATTATGAGAAATTTTTTAAATTTATTTGTACTTTTTTAAAAATGTTATGTTTGCTTTTATGTATCAATCTGCATAGAAATTGTATATTATGATAATTCAATTATTATTATTATTATTATGGTCTTGCACTCAGCGATAACCATTGATCAATTTATAACTCCTAAATCATAAGAGGTATGACTTTATAGCCACTCCCCCGTTACGTTTGGGTAATAAAAAGTTTATTTGTTATTTTCTAATAAATAAAATTTGTTTTTTAGTAACATGCATCTCAGGCAAAGCTTATTTATAACAATAACTTTTTACTAATTAAATTTTAGATTTTGAGGTGCTCTTTTGATGGAAACTAGTTGAATAAGCTTAAAAAATTGTATCAGTATTATTTAACAAGGGTGTAACGTTGGCAATTACTCATGATGAAAGAATTTTATTCCATTTTTTGATATAAAAATATATCTTCCTACTCCCCTAAGCTCTTTCGTTTACCTATTGCCTGCAATAAACTATTATTGTCGACACCTGCTGTAATAAAACCCCAACAAATTTGCAAGAACTGTAAACAATAAAATAACAGGTAAAGATAATTTTAATACAATCAGCAAAGGGTATGAATAAAGTATTTTTTTACCTGGTTTAATAATTTCGAAATTGTATTTTAGTTTATTTCCTATCCGTTTGTCAAACCGTGCAGTTGTTGTGTGATTTCGATCGAATTTTTATTCCGAACGTGCTAAAAGTGTTCCATTATCTACCTTGATAAATTATGGTTTGATACACATGAAACCCTAGGAAAAGTTTGGGTAGATCCATCAGGAAAATGCCAAACCAAACCCCCATCAAACAAGGGAAAAGAATTACCATTTTACGTACTGGTTCCAGTGCCGGTTCATCCAATGGGCGCTTGGGGCTGGCGCCCAGGGGCCCGGGCCCCGGAGGGGCCCGGAATTAAGTTTTGCTTAAAATAAAGTAAAGTGGTTTGGGGCTCTCAATTATTTATCGATGCGATGCCCGGCTTCCGGCCCATCCACCACTGAAACGAAGCATGGGATCCTAAATACAACAAAAATTATCAAAATTTGCTTCGACTTGCAACACCACTGATTAAACGAATACGTGAATACCCGAATGACCTGATCAAAATCAAGGCCTGGCACGCGGAACAAGCCGATCACCATAGCAACGAGCGATGCGGTTCTTTTGGGCGGCCACCCGCCATTTCGCAATTCTGGTTTAATAGTTTGGAATTCTTTCTAAGGCCCTGTGTTGCAAATACTAATACTATTTAAAAAAGTTAATTCTTTCTTACATAAGTGAATACTGAATTTAGGGATAGTACTGGCTTAGAAATCAATCGTGATTGTGAGTATCTATATTTTATTTCGCTTAAAAAAGATAATAAAGACAATAGGAGGCAATACTTTCTGAAAACTTGGCAATATAGCCCGCTCGAATGTTTCCACATTCCGCCTGGATGCCTTATCCCTATTATATATAGAAAATGCTGAACTAGAGCAAATGAACTGCGATGAAATTATATATAAGTTTGCTAATGCCAAAGCGAGGAAAAAAAGATTTAATTTTGTTTTGTATTTTCTAGAATGTTTTATTTCTTTGTTTGTTTTTGTTTTGTATTGTTTGCAATATTCTGTTTTTTGTATTTTTTGAAATACTATTTTGTGGAACTGTTTTTCATTTTGTTTTTTTTTCTAAGAAAGGTACCTATAATATTGTAGTTTATATAATAAACATTTAACAAAACATGTTTTTACTTGGTAAAAAATGTTTTATTTCTTTGTTTGTTTTTGTTTTGTATTGTTTGCAATATTCTGTTTTTTGTATTTTTTGAAATATTTTTTGGAATTCTTTTTTCTTTTTGTTTTGTTCTAAGAAATGTACCTACATTATAGTTTATATAATAAACATTTAACAATTAAAACACGTTTTTACTTGGTGAAAAAAACCAACAGCAATGGGGGCCCCCTATGTCTCCAGTGCCCAGGGCCCGAAGTTAGGTTAAACCGGCACTGGCTGGTTCAGAAGATGGTTGGGTTCCAAATTGTTTGTGTTTGTCCTCTAAAAATATTCGAGATTCATCTTTGGACTACTATGACGATACCGTAGCAAAACTTTTTGAAGATAGGTTTAAAAATCACCTTTTGCCCAATGTGTCTAAGAGCATTGTAATGGAATTTTTAGTTCTCATAGTCGTCAAATAAATAAAGTTTCTAATTGAAATAACACTAAATTAGAAATTCAGAACTATATCTTAAAAAATGATATATGTATGTATATTTTGAAAATACATACATATCTTATTTTATTTTTTCAAAATTATTCCGAATTTAAACCACTCCGACCCTGACGTTTTTTAAGAATCTTAAAATATTTATATTTACATGTAGTGAGGTACTTACTATTTTGTCAAAAGGCAACGAAAGAGCTTAAGACGAGCTTTAGTGACATTATTAAAAGAGGACAGACTTTCATTGAATGCTTGATCCTTTCTTATTAAAATTTTGTGATTTGTTAAATAACGAGCTCACTACAATACACTGTGAGGTAAAAAAAATATTACTTATAAAAGAACGCGGCAGAAATGAATATATTAATACAACAAATACTTATAAATAATAATGTTTTCGATTACACAGTAGTTTTTTTATCTAATAAGTTTTCACACGAACGTCCTTCGGTCATTTTTCCATTGAAAGCCCGTTTAATTTTAAGTTGAGTACTCGACAATATCCGCAAATGGCAGCATCTGCAAAGCACGCGAGAAGACAAGCAAATAGAACGTCATTATTTATAGTACTGTACCCCAGTATCTGGGACTGTACCATAGGCCTATTAAATAACTAAGCGTATAAGACACCTGGAGAAATAATATCATCATTTTATTTGAAGTGATGAACGGTACTACACCTCCTGGGATTTATTCAGTTGCGTGGCTTCTGTAGTGGGGATTGCAATCCTGCTGCAAATTTGTAATCCCGGTATTTGCGGGACTAAAATTGATAATCCCGCAGGATCCCGGTATCAGCGGGATCTCGCAAACATGTATACAGAATATTATAAAATTCACTGCCTATACTGAAGCCGGTAAATCCTGGTATAATTTATCCCAAGTCAGTCTGATGACAAAAAATCTTTTAACGGGCTTCAAAGAGACCAACCTCATAGCCAGGGTTGTCAGATCTTTTTTAAAAAATTCTATTCTTTGTATATCAGTATTCAATTGTTACTTTCCACTAAAAAATCGTTCGGGTAAATAAAGCGCATGTTGTGCGAATTGTTCTATTTTATTTATCGCGCTGTCCTGCACATCGACGTAGTCGCCCAGATCTTATTTGACATAGGCTATCCGGAGCTTCTGCGAGATGTACTTTGGCGGTGGTTTGCTCAGCGGAAAGATTGTGCTACTTGGGTAGTCAGTAACTCTCTTTAAAAGCTAGTTTGCTAATGTACATTGAACCAAGAAGTTTTGAGTGTCAAAAAAAAAGAACAAGCCATTCATTATTATAATAATTGTTTTAGTCCTTAAGAAATATTATTTATAAAAAAATTGGAATCAAAATAAAAAGGGGTTTCACTGTTGTTAAAAAAACTAATTAACCAACCCTTATGTTTCTCCTATACTTACGAAAATTTTGTAGAACTGGCAACACCCTGGAGACAGCACGCCTAGCGCCACCTCGGTCGAGCCATGCTATATCGAAAAAAATGCAAAGACAAAGGCAACTGCAAATTTATATGTTCTAGACACGAACAGCGGAATATTTTGACCGAATGAAAATATTTCTATCCACCTGCTAAAACAATGATGATTCAGATGATTGGGCCACCACTGGACCACTGTCACATCAGCTATTAAGAGTTTCTTTAGTGAACAGGGCAGTGGAGTGCGTGCTTTAAACGATTTGCTCTAATTTGCGTATTTAATTGGTTTTATAATTGTGTGGTTTTGGACAGGTAGGTTTTTACTTGGTATATTTTATTATCAACATGGCTTTTTAGCGACCATTTGAAACAGCAGATTAAGGTGAATTATCGAGTATGGGATTGGAAAGGGAAGTAGGGAACCCTTTTTTCCGTCGGTTTTAAAATTTATACTTGCGTTCGAATAAAATACTTAAAGTGTAAGGTAGGGAGCATTTTTGCGCTCATTATGTTTTACTTTTGCGCCCAACTAAAACACTTATTAGGGCATAGGAATGGAAAGGGTGTAGGGGAGTAGGGAGCATTTTTTGCACTCAATAATATATGTTTTACTTTTGCGCCCAACTAAAACACTTATTAGAACATGGGAATGGAAAGGGGGCCCATTTTATCTGGTATTTTACAGAAGGTTTACTGTGATTCTCCTGCGATCAACTTGTCAAAATGTATACAATGCATTCTAACTACTAACTGTATATTGCAACTAACATACCTGACCCTATCCTTTCCTAGCAAGGAAAACTCATACATCCGCGCGGTCCCTGCTGGGCAAAGACAATTTTTTTAAAATTATTGTTTTTGGCAAAATGAGCATCCTTTACCGAAAGACCATTTTAAAAATATTAAGTGAATAGGTTCTATGCAGGCAACCCAACCTCCTAACATTGTAAACTATAATGAACAAGCTGTAATAAATACTATTTAATCATATTAAAAATTGAAAACAATACGCATTTTATTTGGTCAGGAGTTTAATGGTTTTCTAGGTCATCAAATTAGGTTTAGCAAAACTATATGAATTATGGAGATAATAAGCCAGATACTGTAATCAAAGAATATTGGTTATAATTTTATAATACTATGTGGTTGTGCTCAATTAGTGTGAAGTAAATTAGTATGTAAAGCTCTGGTGCGACCACTGGACTGGATGTGTTAGTAAATTATGAGAGGCTCGGCGACCACCGGGATGGATGTTTGCGTCTTGTTTTTTAACCTTTTCTATTTTCTAAATAATTATTAAAGCTCAAAATCCGATATCCGAAATATCTACTTTGTTTTCAACAAATTTTATTTTCCAGAAGAACGTAAATGCTTTCGAAAATTTAATCCTTAATTCCTGTCGACTATATCATCATTTCATACGTCGAGCAGTTTAAATTGTCTGATTCTATACCAGATACTCCTTCAAATACTTAGAAGATTGTTATCTAATGAAGTGGAACCATTTAGCTCGATCGGTTTGCAGAAAACTCTCACTGCCCATATGGTACTGACAAGAAGTACTGCTCACCGCTAAATGGCCGTATATTGCCAATAAGATAAGTAAAAAGCAGTTCCGTAACATTGAATCAGGTAGTTGAAATAACGATGGGAAGAATATCGATTTAGTAGAAACGAGATAATACAGTGTACTCCACTAAATTTAAAATGAGAATATTGTCTTATATATTTCTTAGAGAACGTTATGTCTTTTAAAAATCTAAGATATTCAGAAGCACGTGCCTAGCTCTTTCCTCTAATTTTTTTTTGTGATACGAACTCGAAACTAGAAAACAAAATTTTCAAAAATTTAATCAATATTTTATTTTCTTTGTTAGGCCGAAAACTATTTATTCCATACTCTCATGGAAGAAAGTTTCATACAGAATATAACTTTTTTTGATTGATACAAATTTTTGCATATTAGCTTGTAGCAACGATATATGTACACCTATATCGTTGCTTGTAGCGAACTAAGGATGAATTCAGTAAAGCACTGAAACACATAGAAAAAAATGCTCCTGTATATGGCATATCGTTAAACTTTGACCTAATCAACATAGTAAGATATTTATTTCAAGTCATATAAATAAGGCTTAAAGCTACAGACGTCTGGTCACGTTGGTCAGCGGACAAATAATTTGAGTATCAATATATATCAAATTTCCCTTACTACAATTTTTGTTGTGTCTATAACATCTAACTTATTGTATAGGTAACGTGAGTTTTTTTACAGGCGGGTCAAAATTTTGTGGGCAACTAGTGATATCAACGCAACAAGCAAAATACACTTTTTTAATTAAGGAAGGTTTTTTAATAATGTGCCAAGAAATTATTTAACCACAAATAAACACCGCAAAAATCATAAAATAGGTACTGCAGTACTGCAGTATATTAACATTGATACTCTAGATGTTTATGACTTTTTTTCTGTGTTTTAATACTCTAGATTAGTAGATTGTTAGCGGCTTCACGTTTTGACACGTTTAGCGTTTCCTCAATAGAAGTCGCGCCTTGTACTAAAAGCCCAGAATAAATAGATGGTGACGTTTATTATGAGCCAAAAGTATGATCATTCGTAAAATAAAATTGGAACGCTGCCGAAACTCCGTTCTCTTGCTAACTTGTTGCCAATGCCCTTTTTAGAGCCAATTTAATTTTTTAAATAACAAAAATTAAAAAGAAAAGTTTACCCCAACACAGCCTCGGACCCTCGACCTCTCGGTCAGTTCGCTGAGACTCTACCTCTGGACTACGCTGGTAATGTAAGAAAATCGGTCCGACGCAATATTTGATGACTATAGCGGTGGCATGGCTGTGATCGTATTTATAAATTTTTATGTTTAACCGCTAATTAATAATACAGTGCAAATACAATGCGCATATTAGCTACCTAATTAGTTTTTCTTTTTCCGAACCAAATGTTTTGAAAGAGTATATTTTACGGGGCGGTTTGAGTGTATTTCCATAGTGGGAGTGGCCCGATATTATTGGTGAGCCGTCGACCAATTGTGTCTCTTTTTAACTTCCTAAAGCGCGTATATCTGTTTCTCTCTTAGTTTTTATAAATTTATATCGTCCATATAAACCTATGAGGCCAATTTAAAATACGACGCAGCCGTGAGCAAGCTTGGATATCTTTCGCGGATGGCTTGGCTTGATTCTTTCTTGGGGAGTTTTCGCATGGAACTTGCACTTTTTGAAACAAAAGATTCTTTTTTGGTTTTAAAAAATTAAAAAATAAATTATTAGGTAGATCGTTAAAAATTTTAGGTGGGTCATTGATCAAATGACCTTATGGACGGGCCGCGCCTGTTGTATAATATGTAATATCGTTATTTCTTAAAACGCAACGAAACTAAGAAGAAGCCTGTATTATTATGAAAGCATTGTAAACATGGGTTCTTCCAGGAACCCTAGTTGGAAATAAAATTAGGATCCGACTTGAAAATAAAATAAAAATATTTATTTACCCACATTGGGTTATTTGAAAATGCGAAAAACGAAAAGACGATATCTTTGCTATTAGAGACACCAAATTTTAGTTGTATCTTATTGGTTAATAAATCTACTTCTTCATGTAATTTAACTTTTTCAACCCCCTTGAGGGGTGACGCCGTGTACGTTTTGTTTGACTATGATATATTTAATATAACTTTTGTTTCTCTTTGTACAGTATGGTCGCAAATATCATGCAAGTAACACTAAACTGAAAAAAAATTTGCCAGGAAACGTTAAAAAATATTATTTCTTGAACATTTTTTTCCGTGTACTTTTTGTATGATGTTATACATTTAATATAATTTCTGGTTCTCTCTGTACAGTATGGTCGCAAATTCCATGCAAGTAACACTAAACAGGAGACATTAACCTCGGGACAAGAGACATAACACAACAATACCACTCTGATTTATGCGACAGGACTGGAACTTTGTTTAAGCCACTTACCGGCCTTTATTATTACCATTTTGAATAAGAACAACACCTTTGTTTGTTTATGGCCGGTTTGTGCATACTAAAGTCTGGTATACACCCACTCGTTACCGTGGTTTTTTAAAATATGGATGCCTATTATTTCGGTTCACGTTTCAATAGTCAATGAAATTAACATACATGTATAAAAACTCTATTTGCACCGAAATGTTTAAACTTGTTTTAGCTTAATCCTCGATTAGTATCAGTCCACCTGGTAAGGCATGTACAGGGTGTCCAGTTCTCGACACTTTTGCAGGGTATCTCGGTTATCTTTAAAGATAGATGTTAAGAATATATAACAGCATAATTCAAGGCCTTCAAGGACACGCTGCAAAATGTACACATATAATCGGGCAAGAGTAAACAACGGAAAGGCTTAGCGAAATGCAGTTTCCGCCATTCAATGGATTCCATAACATATCCGAAATTCAGTAAGCTAGCTTTCATAAAAAAGTTGTTACAGGCGTTCCAACTCGACACAAAAAGTCAAAGAAAGCCTTTTTGAAATTTGGAAAATTATATATTGTTTACAATATCAGTCATACAGTCTACACTGTTTAGACTACACTTGTACTTTAAAAATAATTTAACATGCAACAGAAAATATCAAAATACCCAATAAGAGCTCACAAGTACACTCACAAGTTTAAAATATGAAATCATTTAAGTTAAAAATTTTTAAATTATGCCGCAATACCGATCTGCTCAAAGTATTCACATATGGTGTAGAATGGATTGTGTTGATAAAAAACTTTTAAATTTCTTTATAGACAGATGCTGTCTTTAAAATATTCTGGCAAAGCATAGTACCTACATCTTGTAGCTATGATATAGGAACAAATGCCCTTTACGTAGAGAATAACTCTCTACTGAATGGTAAGTAGATTTTTACATACTTGCTGTTGCCATTTTTTTAAATTATATACCTACCGATATCTTGACGACAACCGGCGCCTTTTTTAAACTCGAAAAAAGCAATTTTTATTTTAATGGCCTTGTTAAAATAGTAATTCATAAAAACTCCTAACGGTGCCTTGTAGTAGCATAATTACTTCGCCATAAAAAAAACTTTTTTTTGACAAATTTTATTATTTTTTTTTATGAGCGCTAATACTTACCTGAGCCGACATAAGATCAAACGTTCGCTAATTTCGGAAAAAATGTTAATTTTACTTTCAAAAAGCAATAGTCAAAGTGCGCCATTTCGTAAAGAATCCAGTAAGGTGACCAACTCCCTAAAGTTAAAAATCGGGAAAATTTGCCAAAAAACAAGAAAAAGCAATTTTCAACGACCAAACAATGTCAATTTTTTTACAACGTCAATATTTTTGCAAAACATTCTTCGTCTGTTACAGTGTTTGTAAAAAAGTCCGCATCATCACTGTATATCTAATCCTAATAATATAATTTAAGTATTAGATAGTAGGTACCATAGGAGGTACTTATTTAAATTTGTATTTTGATGTGGTACTTCTCCAACTTGGATAAATAGGGAGAAACCCATTATTGGAGGAAATTTTCGGGACACATTTAAAATTTCGGGACACTTTTTTTCCGATACGACACGTCAAAACCGGGAACCTGTCCCGGCTACATCGGGACGGTTGGTCACCTTGCATTAAGGGGAGTAGGCGTTTATTTTTGAAAGGGTTATCGATCAAAGATTGCTGATATGATGGAAACGTTAGGAGATCAGTGTCCTTTATCCGCCACTATTAAAAACTGTTTTGCGGAATTTAAAAGAGGAAGAACAGATGTCAGGAACTAGCACCGCTCCGGAAGACTAATTTCTGTGACCATTCCAGAAAATATTGATCCTGTCCATATGATTTTAGAAGATCGACGAATTGGGCTTAAACGTAAAGCAGAAACAGTGCATATTTCCTATGAACGTGTGTCTCACATCGTTCATCACGACTTGGATATGAGAGAGCTTTCGACCAAATTGATTTCGAGATGCTTGAGTGCTGACCACAAGCGCGTTCGATTGTCAACGTCGAAGGAAATCCGGCGCTATTTCGAAAGAGAGTCCTTAACATTTTTGGATCGGATTGTTTCTATGGACGAAACGTGAATCCATCACTATGACCCAGAGACTAAAGAGCAATCCAGAAAGTGGAAGCATTCTGGTTCTCCACGACCTAAAAAGTTCCTTGTTAAAAAATCGGCTGGCAAGATTCTTGCTTCAGTTTTCTGGGACAAAGATGGAATAATTCTGATAGATTATTTAGAACAGGGTAGAATTATCATCTTTAATTGAGTTAAGAGCATGTAGGACGTATGTAGGGGGGGGGGGGTATTTGTCGAAAGTTGCGGGGAGCCCAAAATTTGTAGTTACGCCACTGCTTATGACCAAAAGGATCGCTCAGACAAATTTAAAAAAATCATCAGATCAGGTGTAGATTGAACCAAAATTACCAGGATTGAAAAATTCTAGCGCGATCAATTGTTATAAACAATTAAATTGATTATTTCCTTATAACTGCTGAACCGTTGGTTTTAGAGAAAACGTTTTTCGACCAAAAATATTCCGTCAGGATGTGAAACCCCATGGTCATCCAAGGAGTGCAACTGTGCTGGGATTCCCTTTCACTCGATACGACAGCTATCGTAACGCTTTCGATACTCGATAGTCAAAGCGATATCGACCAATTCGATATTCTCATTCGATGTCGTTTATGCCATCGCTTTATTCGATATTGGAAACCGTAGTATTCGTAGCACGCATGCGTAGTGAATTATAACCCAAGATTATTTTGTTGCAAAATTTTAAAATTTATAATTTATTTGATTTTCTTCTATGGTTGTGTGGCGTGTGGTCCTGATTGTATTCATTTTTTGCCTGCTTGTTTTCATCTAAAAAATGCTTCCAATTCTCGATATTGTTTTGAGGAGAAGAAATATTGAATCAGACATCAATTATTACAAATTACTTTTTTTAAGGCTTGCAAACACTGTGCCTCAAGCCCCTTTTTAACATATTATGTAATGGCATTACTTTATAAGTGATTGAAAAATGAACTTGCAAGCCCTTCGAAAAGACTTAAAGCCCTACTAAAATGGTTTAAGCACTTTCAATGTTCGTAAACTCTCTAGAGAGCTTGCGAGCTCATTTTCAAGCTTCAATTACCAAGCCTCAATTACATATGGGCTTGAAGCCAAGTGTTTGCAAGCCCTAAAATAATTGGTAATTGCAAGCCCTTTAAATTAACAATGAGTGCTTTACCCAGCTCTGCCCGCCACTATAAAATAATTATTTTAAAAAATCGTATTATGCAGTAGTAAAATAAGAAAAAAAAAATTAAACATCCCATTTATTTTCATATAAAAACATGCTGACATATACTCTATTAGGATGTTCCAATGAGCTTCCTGTACTTTAAAAGCCCTAGAAACAAAATAGTTTTTTGTTTCATCCAAACTTAAAAAATCAGTTGAAAGAAGGATCAAAATCAAATCATATTTAATGTCAAAAAATACAAAAGTACTTACACGCGTCAAAAGAAAAATATACATATTTATTATATAATATATATAGACAGCTTGTTTACAATGACACAATCGTCACATTAAAATTACACTACATATATAAAATCTATAAAACACTAAAACTACAAAACATTGAAGTTAAAATTCAAAAATTCTTCATGTGAATAAAAAGCATTTTCTATTAAAATTTGTTTTATTTTACCCCTAAAATTATTTTCAGGCAGTTGTTTGATACTTTCTGGCAAATGGTTAAAAAAGTTTATTCCCAAATATCTTGGGCCATTTCGACACCTCTCCAGGCGGGAATGTTCTGGTATTGTTATTTTTATTTCTGGTGTTGTGGCTGTGGACTTCACCATGCACTTTGTACGTTCCCCTGTTGGATTTAACATATGCCAGGCTATCCAGGATGTACTGGGATGGGAAAGTGAAGATGCCAAGGGCAGCAAAGGCCTGTCTACAGTCCTCCCTGAATCACAAACCGCACAGCCTTCCTCTGGAGGCCAAAAACACGCTTTGACCTGGGTACGTGACCCCCAAGCCAACAGAGCATAAGATATTATTGAGTGGAATAAAGCAAAATAAGCAGTTCTAAGTACGGGAACACTAACACGCTCGCTAAGACGCCTCAATGTAAACAGACCGCTTCCAAGCTTCTTGGCAATCTGCTCAATCTGGGTATGCCACTTAAGTTCCTGATCGATCAACACACCCAAGAATCCTACGTGCGATGCTCCATCTTTAACATCACCCATGTTTCTTAGTGAAAACACTAATTGATCTGTCTTTGCCTGATTCAGAAGGCTTCAGGATCATTTCTGAACAGTGTGTTTATTGTTTTGTTATCCAAAATGTATCTACTTGACTACAACATTAGTATCCGATTTTAACTGGAAAAGTCTAAAATGTCTTTTTTTAAATAAATACATTTTATATATGTATTGGTGTAGTAACATGTTTCACATATGTGAAATTAAACAAAAAAAAAACAACTTGCAACACACATAAACAAATAATTCTAACCTAAAAATAATGTCATCTCGAAATCGACCGAAACGGGATCTCTAGAGGTACCGAAAGACTCGATATCGTTTTAGACGATCCGCGATCAGCTGAAAACAAACGGGAATCGGTTTTTTGCGCCAAATAGAATATTTCGATATCGAATAGCATTCTGGAATCCCAGCGCTGCTCCTGAGAATTTTGCGGCTGTGCGTGCCGTGATTATTCGAAATCCAAGTGGATCAATTCGACATTACAACTTTGCAAATTCATTCCTGAACACCTTGTATAAACATTTTCTGTTAGTACTAGAACGGCCGAAGGAGCGCATGGCGGTGTTGCCGTATCCTTAATTTTTTTTTTTTTTTATTTATTTATTCATTCCCAACTAACACTAGTGGTTCATTACAGGGAATGTTGAAATTAATATTATTAATTAATTATTAATTTGATTCGCCACATTGCTCACTTCGTTCAGTTGTTTTTCGTAGGATGACGTTAGGCAGGAATCTAAATTTTTTGAATTTGATCGAATTTTAGACCTTAATATTTTTGTTATTATCCGTGCGTGTTTCGATTGACCAATTGTGCACTGTTATTAACATATTTATTGAAAACGCGAAATGACTGAACAGACCCATTGGACACGACTGAATATTTTTTGTTTTAAACTGATAAGAATCAGGAACTACATATCTCACCGCTAAAACTGCGGATCGTCATATTTTGACAGAAAAAGGGTATAAATTTATTTCAATGGGCACTATTATGCCTTTTTACATGGAATGGATCCCACATTTATGAATAGGTTTTATTGTTCTTTGGGGAGATAAATCAAAATTTTATATATTAGAACTGCAGGGGTTCATATATTCGGTAATATAGGGGCTGTTTTATTTAATAGCCGAAAAACAGAAATATTGCAAGGTTTTCTGGTTTTTCTGGTAAACACGTTTCGCGTTTAGGAAGTTAGCGAAAATAAAAATTTATCACCCAAATTCAGTTGAGGCTCTCAAGAAACGCCAATTACTATTATTTCGGATCTTTTTTCCATTGGCATTTCTCGGTTTGTTGCTATAAAGACTGATGGCACATAGTAATTAAATTATTGAGAAAACAAAAATCCATAAAAGGAAAAGCTAAATAGGGAACATGCACATAACCCAAATAAATTTGAAATATTTTTTTATATTCTTTTTTCTTTTTGGCAATGCAGTGGGAGTCTTCGTCAAATGCAGTGCCTGTGTGAGGACCAAACGCAGGGTCATGATTCTTGTGGTCGGTTTGGCAGAGGTCTCTAGGTATTCCTTCATTGGAACCATCTGAATATTAAAGCAAAAGGTTAAACAACATACCTTAGAATATGTAGCAAAGAGTAGTAGACCTATTCATACTGAAATCATTTTATCGCCCTTGGCCAACATTTAAGAAAATTGCACAAATTCGAGAATGAAAAATATTGATATATTGGAGATCATCGTTCGAATGTTGCACATCTCATAACTGTTCTTAGCCACACAATCGAAGCAACACACTTTTTGCATTGCAGATAATATTATTGTTTCACGAAACAATAGTTTTCACGCCTGTTTACTTTAGAAAATGTGATAATCCGAGGATGGGATGAAAAGTTTCCACCCTGGCCCAGAGAGGGCGTAAGTTACCATATGGCGACTCAAATTAAGGAAGCCAGCTGCAATCACCTTACTTGACAACAAAATTGTCAAAGATGCCAAATACATAACACGACAATGAATACAAAGACGGAACGAAAATACTCCCCGTTATAGTATGTTTACTTTAGAAAATGTGATAATCCGAGGATGGGATGAAAAGTTTCCACCCTGGCCCAGAGAGGGCGTAAGTTACCATATGGCGACTCAAATTAAGGAAGCCAGCTGCAATCACCTTACTTGACAACAAAATTGTCAAAGATGCCAAATACATAACACGACAATGAATACAAAGACGGAACGAAAATACGTATTATAGTAGTTAGCAAATCTGCTGAAGAGGACGCCACGGTCTGAATTTGAATCCCCAATAGATGATCAGCCGTACTAAGGAAGTACCGGTATTTGTGTATCGTATCGTACCGATTTGGAAATACGGGCTGGGTACAATATCGATAGAAGAATAACGATATTTGAAGTACCGGTACATGATTTGATACAAATCTGAGATCTGTTGCATTTATCGTTTTGTAGTTATAAAGCTTATTTAGAGGAACTTCTTTTTAAAAGAAGTACTGCTAATACAGCACGAAATAATTTTTAAAAAATAGGTACATTTTCCGAAAATATATTTTTTCGAAAACAGTATTTAGAAAATTAAATTATGAGCTCTATAGGAAAATATTAATGAAAAAAAGATCCCGAATAAACCTAGACTCACCTTTTTTGGGTTTGATCAGGTTTCCTTAGGTTTGGTACTTTTTCCAAAAGCCGTTGCTTCAATGAATTAATATACGAAAAAATTATATTTCGAAAAATATAGTCTCTGAAAAAATGTATTTTTGAAAAGTGCTGTAAAAAGAAATTTAAAAATTGGTTGTAGAAAAATTGTACTACCGCAAGTACTCATATATCCCCCCTAATGAGCAGAAGGCATAGAGCAGAAGGCATAAAAGAAATGCTACAATATTAATTTACACTTTCATATTAATCGAACAATTTGTCCTGTCGCGTGTAAGCTAAGATAAATAATCAATTGTTCTGTTTTTTTTTTCAACAAACATCCTTTTTGATGTTAAATTAAGTAATTTTTTTCGAAAAACAGCCTGTTCAAAAGATATTTATTGTAATAACTAATATCTACAATATATTTTCCGAAAATATATTTTTTAGAAAACGTTTCCTAAATTTAAATTGTGAACTCCACTGGCTTGGAAAATGTTCATGAAAAAATGACAAAAAGATCTTGAACTAATGGTGCATTTACACATGCATGGATTTAGTGGCGCCAATAAAAACTGGCGCGCCAATAAATAAAATTAGCAAGTGTAAACATCGACTTGCATAAAAATTTATTTTTGCATGCATAGATCAAAAAAGTCTGCATCCTTCTGAAATCACTGGCGCCAGTGGTGACAAAGTCGTACGGAAAATCAAAACTTGCAAGTGTAAACAAGTGCTTGCACGTCGGCGTCCGCTCGCCAGTTGTTGATTGTAGTTTATATAGTTTATTATTGCTAAAAACAAGTGGTCAGCAGAACTGACAATCAAATTTAAAATGAAACTGGCGTGCCACTTATTTTAATTTTCTCAACAAAGTGTAAAACTTTACTGGCTTGCAAATAGAACTGGCGCGACCACTGGCGCCACTAAATCCATGCATGTGTAAATGCACCTTAACCTAAACGAACCGTTTTTGTGCTCGGTCAGGTTTCCGTTTCCTTGTGTCTGATATGTTACTCTGTAGTGAATTGCTTTTAAAAAATGTATTTTAATATGAATATTCGAAGTGTTAAAAATGTACTTTCTAAAAACATGTTTTCTTAAAAAAAAATGTAATTCGAAAAGTGGTTTAAAAATGTTCGAAAAGTTTGAACTATATTCGAAAATATATTTTCGAGAAAACGTGCTTTCCAAAAATTGTTTTAGAAATATTTTCATATATCAGTCCAAATGGACAGAAGGTATAAATAAAAAAAAGGCTATGATCTTGGTAAGTTAAGATGACAAAGTGTTCTGTTGTCGCAAGAACAGGTTTAGATATTTCGTCCATTCTGACATAGTGTACATTTCTTAGAACCCTAAACAATAAACAAATAATGTCGCCCGTTCTCTTTAGTATATACTTTTGTGTAGCTGGAGGGGACATAGACAAAATTCTGAATCCGCCCCTGAACATACCTATTTATCGCATACGCGAAATGACCGAACAAACCCATTCGCAACAAAAACAACTTTTAGGTTTACTTTTCGATCTTTGTTTATTAAAATTGATTTCACACTATTAGGCATTCATTGTATAAAGGGGAAATTAAAATATGGTATACATACAAATACACTAATATTAGACCCATACGCATTTACACACTCCATCTTGGCAAATGCCCAAACCTTCTCCTATGGCAATGCAATAAGCCTTACAGGCTTTATTGTACACAATATCTGAGGTTTGGTCGGCATGGCAGAGGTATCCAGGTATTCCTTCATTGGAACCTTCTGAACATTAAAATAAAAGGTTAAACAACATGTCTTAGGAAGGATATCTATAGGGTTGACATAAATCATCTGGGTCATATCGGGCCGCAAGGGGGGGGGGGGGGGGGGGGTTAATTTTTTAAAAAATTTACCCAGCTCTAAATACCAAAACACAAAAACCCCTATATTAGGAACGAAAATCTTTATTATAACTGATTAAAACTAAAGCAAAAATTATTATTTAGGTATATAAAAATATAACAAATGAGAATCAGCTCTGTAACCACCTGACGATACCTTATACTATACGGATATGAAACAAATAATGTTAAAACAGCTATTCTCCGGGCTATATGCCCCTCCGAGCGCTTACCGATTTAAAAGTACTGGTTGGGTACAATATCGATAGAGAAATACCATTATTTGAAGTACCGGTACATGATTTGACACAATTCTGTTGCACTTATTGTTTTGAAGTTACAAAATTTATTCAAAGGAACTTCTTTTAGACCCCTAAATACTGATAATGCTACACAAAAACAAAACATTCCCAAATCTTATTTATAGGAAAGGTTTTATTTTGTCAAGGAGTATCTTTTTCTATCCATATAATAATCCAATGGTGTGGCCTCGTAACTTTTAAGGTTGGCTTTACGAGGTGTTGTTTTGTTTTGATATTGTTGTTCTTACTATATTGTATTTAGTTTCATGTTTTCAACTCTCCTTATACTGTTTTTATTCTAAGTGCTGTTCGTTTGGCTATGTCTTTTATGCTTGAAGAATTACAAAAAGTAGCTACAAGCAGCCACGGTAGACACAGCAAGCAGATTGGTTGGAGCAGAAACAAGCTGCTTGATTAACTATATCCAAACGAATAATAAGGTGCCAGGTTATTAGCTGCTATTTTGCTCTTTATTTCATATAAATGTACTCATTTAATGTTTAATACAAAACTTTATGTATATGGTAATGCTGTTTCCAAAAACTATAACCTTCAAGTTAATTGTTTATTTATTTACGATCGACGTTTGATTCACGAATTTTAACTAACGATTGGCTAAAAAGATCAGCCCTTCTTACTCTGTGAAAAATGGTGGAGCAGATCGATCTTGCTGTTTTATAGCAAGAAAAGAGTAAACGAACAGAAAAAGATAGTCTTCTTGACTCAAACAAACGTCAAGCAGAAAGAGCAGACCGAACAAACACTCCTATACTGTGTAAGAAGTATTTTATTTTTTCTGTGTCAAACTTATCCGATGTCGACAGTCTGGGTTGTCGAAGACTATGTAGAAAAATAGGAACATTTTTTAACCAATATTTGGTTGTTTTTTTTTTGTTATGTCGGAAACTTTTCCTCACTTTCTCGTAAATACGCGTATCATTAAGAACATAGCTTAGCTCAAATCAAAATACGTTTAAATTCAAGTAAATTAAAAACTTGTATAGAAATATATTATTTTACTGCAAGAGGTTTAAGAAAATATTGAACTTATTTAAGACAAATCTTACCTGCTGAAAAAAGGTCCTGTTCCTTCCGGTACGCACCTACAAATAAAAAAATGTATATGTAAATATATTCCGTTTTTATATTCCAGGTAAGGTGCTATTGCCTAATTTTTTAAGGTATATATTGCATGTCCAAGTGAACACACAGCCAAAATAACTAAGCTAGCTTTCCTAAAACTTTATTTACAGGCTTTTCAACTCGACTTTTTTAAAAATTGCTAGAGCATCTTCAGTAATTCAACGGGAAAATCGGAGCAATTAGCAATTTCTTGAAAATTTTTCATGCCCTCTATGTGAAAAATGTCATTTCAGTTCACCGTTCGGATTTTCCTGAAAATCCGTGATATTTTGAATACGAGAAATATGAAAAAAACGGTTCTGAATTCTTATTCCCCTACCTATTTTGCATTTTTAAGACTTATTTTATGCAACACCGAATTCAAATGAATTTTTCTCAGAAAAAGTTGCTTCTAGCGACATTAATAACGTACACTTTTTTAGGTAAAAAAGTTAGGGGAATAAGAATTTCTATTCAAAAATTGTATACACTGAAGCACCAAAGAGTTGGCACGTTTTAAAATGGTGTTTAATGCCATAAATAATACAACAAATTTGAGAACGGATTTGCTTTATACACACTGTATAAAATGTGAGATTTTTCGCTTTGAAGTTCGGGGTAAATTAAAAATTAAATTGACAACAAAATATTCAGAGAAAACCTGCGTTAAGACCTAAAGGGACTTGTGGACAGACACAGAGTATACAGAATCCTTAAAAAATGCCTTGTTACTTTACTCACTACCAATAACAAGGACAACAGAATAAAATCTAAGGTAAGCTTCTCAGGAATTTGGAAAAGTATGGACCCTGTAAGGAGAGAAGAACTCTCTACCGAATGGTAAGTAGATTTATATATACCTTCTGTTTCCAGTAACATGGCTACCAAAAGAGCACTCAACATAAAGACAACTTTGCAGGACACCATTTTTTTTTTAATTCTGTACTGAAGTTTTGACGACAACAAGCGCCTTTTTTATACCTGAAAAAAGCAATTTTTATTTTAATGGCCTGGGAAAAACTCTTAACGTTGCCGTGTAGCAGCATACTTATTTCGTCATAAAAAAAATTATTTTTGACAAATTATAATTATTTTTTTCTTTATGAGCACTAATACTTATTCTATGCTGCCATAAAATAAATACGTGCTAATTTCTGAAAAAAGTTTAATTTTCAGAGTAGTTAAAGTGCGCCATTACGTAAAGAATTCTGTAAGCAGGTTCGTAAGGTATCAAATAAGAAATTAAATTCATATTTTTAACCGACTTCACGAGGAGGTTTCAATTCGACAAATATGTGTCATGTATTTTTTATCTGTGTCCACGCATAATTCTTGAACGAATTAACCGATTGCGATAATTTTTTTTTATTTTGTAGACGAGTTCTCCCGCATGGTCCCATTTTAAGGGTTTTTTGCTAAAGTGAGTGGAATCAAAATGAAAACTCCGAAGAACTAAAAATACACTCTTGAAATCGACAATTTTAGCGTGATGTGTACAGGGATATCCAAATAAAAGTGAAGAGGCCTTGTAACTTTTTTAGTTTTAAAGATAGCTTTATCCTAATCATTTTCTTCAAAATAATATATTTGAGTTTGCAATGACTTCCTTAAACGAATAAAAAATACATGCATATTCCTTATTATTGGCCTATAGAAAAATCATATTGAGATGATAGCCTTGATCTCGATGGAGCTTTTTATTTTGGGTAACACACTTATTAAGAGGACTTCAAATCAGTTATTCACACTTTATTCAACCATCTAAAAGACGTTTATGTTTGTCATTATTTTGCATTTTTTAGGATTTCGTTCCCTTTTCCTGTGGCGGCTGGTCCTAAAGGGCACAAGGGCACGTGCCCACTCTAGATTTTTGACAAATATAAATATTTTATCAAAAGTCAAAAAGTAATAATACACCGCCGCGCCTCAATACCTCTTTCCTTGCATGTCACACCACGGCGACCGCGACCGCCGGCGATCAAAACTTATCTCCGGGGACACAGCAGATTTGTCCCAATTTCATCATCAATTTAGGTGGCGACGCCGGTCTATGCATTGGAGAATTAGGGTTAAAATCGCGTGCTATCGGCATCTCGATGGGCACAATATTTCGTGTCTCCTAGCACTTGTTTATTGTTTGGATTTCAAGCGGCGTTGTCTTTGGCGCGGCGGGCGGAAGCTTATTGCACAATTTTATGTTTAGTTTTCTTGATATATTAACACGTGAGGGCCTAATAATTTTTTTTTGTGATCAGTTGAGGGATATTATTTTTATTTAAATAGTTTATTAATTTATTAGTAGTGCATTAGTGCGTAGTATTACTCTAGTACTGTGTATTTTGTTTTGTTCTTACTTTTGGGTTTTCCCGATCCGCCGTTTCCAAAAAATGGAATCAGAAATAAACTCAGTGCAATATTTATTACAAAAGACTGTTTTATAATTTTTTTAAGTAGTTATTATTTATTGATTTGTATTTGTGCCCCCCCAAATAAAAAAGTCACGAGCCGCCACTGCCTTTTACAAAACGTATGAAGTGTTTGCCAAAATCATCGTCCTTTCAAACACAAAATAAATTAAAAGAACCGGACAACAGGAGAAGAACTTTTGGAAATACTGTTAACAATTAATAATATGCCACTATGAAGAAAAATGTTATACATATATATATATATATATATATATATATATATATATATATATATATATATATATATATATATATATATATATGAATATCTATTGGAGTTAAATGTCTTTTATTAAAAAATCGGTAAGAAATTGTACACGCAATCTAAAGATTAATGAAAAAAGGACTTTAAACGCTTTAAATTTACCATTATTTTAGCAAAGCAATTATTCCATTCCGCAAGAAATCGTTATTTAAACAAAAACGTGCCGTTACGTGACATTAATATTTCTAAATACAATTATTTTGCAGAGAAATAATAATTTTTTAATGTTAAATATCGAAATCATCACGAATTTTGTGTTAATCGTATTTTTTGTCATCTCTGATTATCTTATTAACTTTTGATGAGCCAAAATTGGATTATTTTATGTTGAAGAAGGACAAGATAAGGACTTTTTTCATCTCCGACAAATTAGAAGATCACGAAAATCATTAAAGAAGTATCTGAATAAAATCTTTTGTAATGTTTAAGAGAAATTTTTGTTGTCGGACGAAATCGTGATTATACTATTATAAGATTTTTTATGTTGGATTTTGTTATAGATGTTTAGTACATCTTCGTAAAGAATTTTTTAATTTAAAGGATTCTACTGTATCCCGCATTTGGAAGATCGATAGATGTGAATAAATGTCTGTTGTGACACTTGTGAGAATTGTGACCCTCTTTCCAAAAAAGTTTTTTTATCAACTGTATTTTCTAATCTAAAGCGAATTCCCACGAGTATCACTTTATCCAATTGAAAATTTTCTGGAGATTCCAAAAATATTTAACTTATTAGGGGTTAATTAAAGATTCTGTCCCGAAATTCATAATAACTGAATTAAAGTAGAAAACTTAGATTTTTATGGCCCTCGTTTTAAGAAGCTTATATTCAATCGACTGTATATTCTAATCTAAAACGAATTCCCACGAATGATGCTTTATCCGACTGAAAATTTTCAAATTAGTATAACAAAATTTGAAAAAATTATAACTTATTAGGGTTTTATTACATATTCTGTCCAGAAATTTATATAAAGATAATTAAGGTTGAAAATTTAAATATTTATGACCGACGTATTAACTAGATTTTGTTTAAACAATTTTAACTTCTAATCCAAAGCGAATTCCCGCGAGTATTTCTTTACCTGATAGCAAATATTCTGGAGATTCAAAAAATGTATAACTTATTAAGGTGTGTTACACCTAAATGTAGTTTGAACACTGCAGGTGCTTGTGTCCCTTCTAACTCTTTGTCTTCCCTAAACAGAATCGGGTTTCTTCGAAAAAGACTACCAAAATAGTACTTAAAAAGATATTTTCATTCCGTGTAATAATACAAAATAATCAAGCTTCAGACATCATCGTCGCCAGGCGAGCGTGCCCCAGGTCGTCCGAGCGGCGCCGTTTCCGGCCTCCGGGAGCCCCCGGGGCCCTGCACGTGTTCGCTGCGTCCCTTTCTCTCCCGGCTGGGTGTTAAAAGTCCGCACGAGTCGGCGGAGCCACGGGTCACTGATAATGCCCTGTAATATTTACAGTACTGAGAATACAGGGAGATAGGGAGATGGAAGATGATAATTAGCTTTTAGCTTAAGGAACTAATAAAAACTGAATTAAGGTAGGATAATTAAATCTTTGTTCCTCTAGTTTCAAAATGTCATTACTGTATAATTGTCTAATCTGAAGAAAATTCCCGCGAGTATTGCTTTATCCGATAGCAAATTTTCTGGAGAATCCAAAAATATACGACTTATTGAGGTTTTGTTAAATATTCTGTCGAGAAATTCATAAAAACTGAGTTAAAATGGAAAAATTATACCTATATGATCCTCTTTTCAAAATGTCCTTATCTTCTATCCATTTCCATTTATAAGGTCCACCCTGTACCGTGCTAAAACAGCGATTTCGATATTTTATTATTAATATTTTTCAGAATTAATTTAACAACTCAATAAAGCACTGTACCATTACCGCTCGAGGGGAAACAAGCCGTTTTATTATAAAATCATGCTATTTTCTCGCGGCTAATTTTTTTTGTTCGTTAAAATTGTTAAATCCATGTAATTTTGTATAGAAAACCGCTGAATAAGGCTACGAACTATTGTTAGAGAATTGCTAACAATGCTTTTATTTTACATATATTGTAGGATATTTTAAACTGTTTTTGATATTTTTTTATTGTTTTTTATTGTATTTTTATAAAGAACGTCCTTTTGGTTTTAAAAGTAATATAATAAAGATTTTTTCCGCTTGTCAACTCCATCCGTGGACACACTGTATGTATATGTTGACCAGCGAGAATTGGCACTCGAAAGGAATGAAAAATAAATCGCTATGATGCCGTAGGGAACTTTTAAAAATTCGGAATACTAAAAAACTATGTAGTATTTGTATATGTAAATTCTTAGTACAAAACTTACTTTTCTTATTTTTACACTTGTTAATTTAAATCCTTGATTTTCAAAAGGTAAATAACTTGCTATTTTAAATCTGCTTTCTAACACACTCGATGGAAAACAACAACGATGCGTAGCGCAAATCAAACAGCAACAAAAATGGCGATTCTTCGGTTCTTCCCCTTTTCCTCAAAAAGTTAAAAACCACCCCTTTTGATACTCGCAAAGCCATCTTCATGATTAATGTTGAAAATATTAATATGGAAAAGTACAATTTCATTGTAGGTAGCGATAGACGAGTTTCACGGTCAGCGCCCTCCGATGCCTGTATTCCTAAGCTAACAATTTTGCGCGGGAAAGCCAAACTTTCTTTACTATAAATTTCATGTACTATTGCTTTATTCGATAGCAAATTATCTGGAGATTTCAAAAATATACCTATATCGTGTTGTATATAAAATATAAGTGAACCATTGAACCCAAATGAAAAAGTCCCATTCTTGTTAGTCACAGCAAATGGTACCAACCACAATGAGTTGGCCCACGCTGAGGAGCGGCCGGATTGCGTGGGCGAACCGCCTTAAGGCACAGGCCCGATCTCTCAAGAGTGCGGGTGGGTTAACTTACCTCAAAGCTATTCTTGCGAATTTTAGTCGTGTGAAAAGGTGATTGCTAAAATACGAGTAAACGAAGAATTTTTATCGGCATCGATTTTTTAGGTTCATTTTGATGCGGGATTTCTTTAGTTTTCAATATAGAAGAAACAATAATTATTTACATATTAGAGCAATTAGAGATTCCAGGCTTAGTCTTAATCTTGCCAACTGTATGATCCCCCACCTATTTTTTGATAACGGCTGTTGCCAGGCTTTCAGTTATGTGGCATAATTTCGGATGAATAGACTATACTAAAATACCGCAATAGGAAATATGCATATAACCCAAATAAATCTGAAATATTTTTTTTGATATTCTCTGCATAAATTAAATGTTTATGGCTTTGCTGTTATCCATTTATTTTGGCCTTTATTAACAAAAAAAGTATCCTAAATTCATAAAAAACGAATTAAAGTATAGAAAATTATTTTTTACAGCCCTCACGTCATCCTATTTTTTATTTATCACTAAGTCAGCACTAGCTTCATAAGAAGGATATATCTTTTGATGAGCCTAATTGACTGTAATGGAGGACCTAAAATAAGCCTAATAAAACCTAACCTATCCCGCCAGATTTGTAGTTTCGAGGATTTTATTTGATTTGTTCTGACAACAAGAGAATCTTAATTTAACCGAAAGATTAATTTAACCGAACAATAAATTTAACCGAGCTTTAAAAGACAGTATTAAACAGAATATTCGACGATTGCAGGGCTGCAGGCCCACGTTTAAAAACATGTTTTGTGATTCATCAAAGGCGATGCGTTGGAGACAATGGCGATTTATATTTATAAGCAACAACAATTAAAACGTACGGTGATGGCAAAAGTTATGTATGTAGTGGATTATCATTGATTTCTTATAAAACTGTATTTTATTCTTTGGGCATAACGATGTGAAATACACAAAAATGGCGAAAAATGTTAAATGAAAGTGCAAGCATTGGTCACATCATACATTGTGTTTTTTACGGGATCTTAAGCAGTAACAAGAATTCAGAGATGAAAGATCTGTATTATTAGGCATGGTTTGAGTGAAGGCGCATAGTACCGATCGGTCCTGGTATAATTAATGAGTTACAGATTAACTGTACGTCAGTGGGTATAATAGCTGAAAAATAAAGTGATTAAAATCAGACTAGATAAACTATACCTTTGGAGATACTAAATAATGAGCTCCCCTGGTATCTTTCTTTGCTATACATAAGCTTTTTCTGGTTTTAATAATAAACATTTAAGCAGCGTCCTTGGAGGAGAGATTTAATGCTAACCGAGTGATTGACCACGCTTTTATCTGACAAGGCATAGCCCGAGACATAATTTTTACTACCAAATAGGGAAAATGGGGTTGCTACAACAATTTGTACTTGGACATACCTGCCGATTTTTATCTCTTATCGCCTGCGAGAGAACTTTTATGTATCGCGACATGCTTTGAATCTTTTCAGAGATATAGTCTATACCTGTAAAAGGATATTTTAAACATGTGCAGGCGAATGTGCGACATAGGTGACCTTTGAAATTTGTTATGCGTGTAATATAAGAAAAATTTTAAAAGTAGGTATATTTATATAATACAAGTTTACTTTGCTGCATTAGAATAAGTTGTCGACTACAACCACTGATTTAGAAGCAAGGACGAGGTGCCATTATTTACATTTTCGAGTGATCAGAGATTTCCAGCGTATTTATAACCCAGCTAACTATATGGACTCCCTTCTACTTCTTGAGAATGGCTGTTGCCTTTCAGGAAAAACCAAAAATCACTTAAAATTACAGCCATACAGAAAACACCGCTATGCTATTTTCAGTAATAGTACTGTTTTTTACCACTGTCACATTAGTTACATTAAAGTTACTATTGTCTCAACAAAACATCATTGAAAACTATATTACCATTATTTCAATGACCAAAATACTATATTCCTGGGAGTGTAGAATTGTTAGAGACAAAATATTAAACTATTTGATTGGAATGCTTAAATATAATTGGGCGAGAAATAGCTATTTGTAGGCAGTGTGATTCAAATTACAATATATTTTTTTAAAGAATCAAGAACTACGGTTTAAATAAAAAATGTAAAAATTATGTCAATAATCCTTATTTCAATTAAAATAAGCACTCCTTTACAACATATAAGGTATTGAAGAAATAATAAAAAATATTAATTGAATGGGTCTTATTGTTGGCTGAAATATTATTTATATTGCTCGCGGACACCCTTATTGGAGAGGTTAGAATTTTTCTTTGTTCGTTGAATAGTCGTACGCCAAAAATAATAGATCTTTTGCAAGACTGAAGACTATACCGACCATCCGAAGAAGACTCTGTGGCGAAACAATTGTCATGTTTTATGAATGAAAATTTAGTGAAGATTTAAACACGCTTGTTGTTATTTTTAAATACATATTTATTAAATTTATTTATTTTTTCCTGGCCGTGTTTGTCAAATATTCTTGAGTTTTCCTGGGTTTATCAGTCAAATGGTTTAGAATTAAAAATACATATTTGTGAATAGAACACAATCCACAGTATTGGTAATTATTTATCGACTCCTCTACAAGTCTTAAGGCTGTTTTTCTTCTACACAACGGTAGCGCTTATCAATCTATTCCGTCATACCGTATTGGTGAAAGAAACTTATAAAAATCTAAGGACACTTTTGCAAAAAATTAACTGCAATCAATATTTGTAGAGCATTTTGATTTGATTTTAAAGTAATTTCAATACTTATGGGGATGCAATAAGAGTATACAAAATATTGATGGGATAGTCGCGATAAAGTAAATCATTATTTTAAAAAAGACTGGCTGCTAAGAACGTCTTTTCAATCAGGGACTCAAAACATATAGCGACTCCACTACAAGTCTTAAGGCTGTTTTTCTTCTACACAACGGTAGCGCTTATCAATCTATTCCGTCATACCGTATTGGTGAAAGAAACTTATGAAAATCTAAGGACACTTTTGCAAAAAATTAACTGCAATCAATATTTGTAGAGCATTTGATTGATTTTAAAGTAATTTCAATACTTATGGGGATGCAACAAGAGTATACAAAATATTGATGGGATAGTCGCGATAAAGTAAATCATTATATTAAAAAAGACTGGCTGCTAAGAACGTCTTTTCAATCAGGGACTCAAAACATATAGCGACTCCACTACAAGTCTTAAGGCTGTTTTTCTTCTACACAACGGTAGCGCTTATCAATCTATTCCGTCATACCGTATTGGTGAAAGAAACTTATGAAAATTTAAGGACACTTTTGCAAAAAATTAACTGCAATCAATATTTGTAGAGCATTTTGATTTGATTTTAAAGTAATTTCAATACTTATGGGGATGCAACAAGAGTATACAAAATATTGATGGGATAGTCGCGATAAAGTAAATCATTATATTAAAAAAGACTGGCTGCTAAGAACGTCTTTTCAATCAGGGACTCAAAACATATAGCGACTCCACTACAAGTCTTAAGGCTGTTTTTCTTCTACACAACGGTAGCGCTTATCAATCTATTCCGTCATACCGTATTGGTGAAAGAAACTTATGAAAATTTAAAGACACTTTTGCAAAAAATTAACTGCAATCAATATTTGTAGAGCATTTTGATTTGATTTTAAAGTAATTTCAATACTTATGGGTATGCAACAAGAGTATACAAAATATTGATGGGATAGTCGCGATAAAGTAAATCATTATATTAAAAAAGACTGGCTGCTAAGAACGTCTTTTCAATCAGGGACTCAAAACATATAGCGACTCCACTACAAGTCTTAAGGCTGTTTTTCTTCTACACAACGGTAGCGCTTATCAATCTATTCCGTCATACCGTATTGGTGAAAGAAACTTATGAAAAGTTAAGGACACTTTTGCAAAAAATTAACTGCAATCAATATTTGTAGAGCATTTTGATTTGATTTTAAAGTAATTTCAATACTTATGGGGATGCAACAAGAGTATACAAAATATTGATGGGATAGTCGCGATAAAGTAAATCATTATATTAAAAAAGACTGGCTGCTACGAACGTCTTTTCAATCAGGGACTCAAAACATATAGCGACCTCCTTTGGTGAATTCACAAAAAAAATTATAATTCCTTTTCGCATTAAGTTAGGTTTGATGAAAAACTTTGTGAATGGAATGAATCGCGAAGAAGAAGGATTCCAATATATCCGAGAAAAGTTTCCTAAATTAAGTGAGGCTAATATAAAAGAAGGCACAATTTTTGGTCCTCAAATCAGGAGGCGGTAAATTGAGCACCTCGTGCGGTGACGTCACGGCTGCGGTGACGTCATTGTTGCTTGACATTTGACGTTTGGACACTTGTTGACAGTTATGTTTTGTAAATATTTGTTGCTTGGATTTATTTTTTCTTAACGTGTTGTTTAAAAAATGCCTGTTTGCCACTCAGTCTAGTACTAATCGTCACAATCGTGAAGTATACAAAAAATACTCCAATTATGTGGAATATGATTGCCCGAATACGTTCGTTTGTTTGGAATGTAATTTATTTTTCAGTTTAATCAAGATTTGCGAAGTCATTTAGCAGAGAAGCATAATAATCGACCAACGGAATTATTTGAATTACATTCTGAAAAATTTACATGTAATAAGGATTGTTAAAAATCAAATTTACACATTTCGTTGCTTAGTAATCTCGTTAGTCACTGTAAATATGTAAAATTATTTTAGATTATGTGGATGGCGCAGGAGGAAAAAGACAACAATGTGCAGTATTGTAAAGTAAGAGGAACTAAAAGAGCTGACAACAAAGAAAAGTATTACTTTCAATGATACGTTCACATGTAAACTATACAAATGAAGATATTCGAAAAAGAGAATTAAAGTCCCAGGGATCATGTAAAATGCAATACTCTTGAGTAGTAAAGGTTGATGCTCCCCGAGTCTCCGCATGCGCAGTAGGGTCGACCTTGAACGCCCAGGTGTGCTATTGTTATTTGGCCTTGATATGCGCAGGTGTTATTCCAAGGTCAAGGTCAAGAACTTGGCCTTGAACGCGAGCAGATGTTTCTTTGTTTGGTGATGACCAGGTGTACGATGCTTATTTCAAGGTTACATTTGCGGTGCATATTTTCAATGAATGCGAGCAGCTGTTTCTTTGTTTGGTGATGACCAGGGGTACGACGCTTATTTCAAGGTTACATTTGCTTGGCCTTGAACGCGAGCAGATGTTTCTTTGTTTGGTGATGACCAGGTGGACGACGCTTATTTCAAGGTTACATTTGCGGTGCACATTTTCAATGAATGCGAGCAGATGTTTCTTTGTTTGGTGATGACCAGGTGGATGACGCTTATTTCAAGGTTACATTTGTGATGTTAGTTTACCTTGAGTTATTACTGGGGTGTAACATGTTTTGGTATGAAGATCGAGTGGGGGGTCTAAATGTGGATCGGTATAAATGAGGGTAGGGGGGGTTAAATTTTAGTATAGAACATTGTGTTGAGTAAAACGGTTCAAGCAAGTTAATTTGAAAGTCATGGCGTACGTGTGTGAAAATTGTGGTAAATCATTTACTCGGAGTTATAATATGTTACGACATAAACGAGAATCGTGCGTAGCACGATTTGAAAATATGCATGGTGGAAAACAGCGAAAAGTTGACGATGGGGCATCAACATCCGAGGTGCGTACTTGCACTTGCTGCAATATAACCATACCAGCAAATCGAATGGCAGCTCATCAAAGAACAATACACCATAAAAGTAATGCATGTTCACCAATATCAGCTGGTGTTGAGCTAGTGTCCAGTGCTTTTAGAAATAGGATTGCCACATACCGTATATCAAGTGATAATGAACATACTGACTATTCATTATTTTTTGATGAAATTAAAGCAAAAGTGTTAGAGGTAGTAAGTGACCTAGTAAGAGTGCGTTGTGCTTTGAAAGTTAATATGGTGGTTGTTGGTCGGTATCTGTTACCAACACAAGATAATATGTACAGTGACAAGTCATTTAATACACGCAATGAAATTGTTACTTCAGGAAGCGATTTGGAAGAAATATATCAATCATTAGTGGAAGCCATGAAGACTCAATCGACTGAGTTTCAGGAAAAAGATTCAGGTATGTTATAAATTAACGACTAAAAATAAAATAAATACTTATGTCAATCTTTTTGTGTTTTCGTAGGTTGGGCTCTGGAAAAAATTCTATACCTGGAAGTAAATGTCAATGAATATAAACCTTTTGGTGGATCTTCATATATAAAGCTACCCCGTTTCATCGAATTGAAAAAAGCCATCATCAATGTGATTAATCAAGATGAGTGTTGTTTTGCGTGGTCAATCGTGTCTGCTTTGTGCCCCACCACTAGAATGGCATCACAGATTCGATCTTATCCACACTATTCAAGAGTGCTGAATTTTACAGGTATAGACTTTCCAGTAAAGTTGCGTGATATATCAAAATTTGAAGAAATGAATAATATTTCAGTTAACGTTTATGGTTTGCAAAAAATTTTCGAAAATAATATGTTAAAGTACGAAGTTGTCGGTCCATTAAGGTATTCGGGTAGAAAACTTAACAGACATGTCAACTTGTTGTTAATAACAAAGGATTGTAGTATTAAAGATGATGATGAACATATTTGTGATACGCGTTGTTCTAAAAGTCATTATTGTTGGATAAAAGACTTATCGAAATTATGTTCCAGTCAAATTACATCGCGTAGAGATAAAATGTATTTTTGTGATGGTTGTTTGATATATTTTAGTTCACAATCATCTTTGATATTACACCAAAAAAATGACTGTAACCACAAATATTCATTAACACCATCACTAAATTTAAAAATAGATAAATTTGGAAGGAGTGTAAGTGAAAATATATTAAAATTTGAAAACATAGAAAAGCAAATGCGTGTACCGTTTGTTGTTTACGCGGATTTCGAATCGGTGCTTAAACCACTGGATACAGTGGAACCAAATCCCACAAATTCTTACTTAGTCAAAAGCATCAAACATGAACCGTATTCTTTTGCGTATTTAATAAAGTGCTCCTTTGACGATTCGATTTCAAAATTTGAGCTCTACCGGGGAAACGACGCAGCCCAGGTTTTCGTTTCGCGACTTGAAAGTGATTTAAGATCTCTTTACAATACATACTTAAGAGATATAAGAGCAATGGAAACTTTAACGGCTGACCAAATAGCGGAGTTCAATAATGCCACAAAATGTGGTATATGTGAACGACCTTTTGAAAATAATAATTGTAAAGTAAAGGACCACTGTCACATAACTGGGAAAAAAAGACCTGGTGCTGCTCATTCGATTTGCAATTTAAATTATAAGTTACCCAATTTTATTCCAATTATATTTCATAACTTGAGCGGGTACGATTGCCACATGTTTATTAAAGAGTTGTGTCGTCACGGAGACAAGATCGATGTTTTAGCTCAAAGCAAGGAAAAGTATATTTCGTTTACGAAAAGTATTTACGTTCACGATTATGTCGATAATAAAAGTGGGGCAATAAAGAAAAAATATGTGAAATTGCGGTTCATCGATAGTTTTAAATTTCTATCAACTTCGCTGGAAAATTTGGGTAATGGATTAGCTGTGGGTAGTTTCAGGGAAACAGGAAAATATTTTTCTGATAATGAGCAGTTTAATTTAATGCGCAAAAAAGGTGTTTTTCCCTATAGTTTTGTCGATTCAATGGAGAAAATGAACCATCCAACTTTACCCACAAAAAATCAGTTTTATGATAGTTTGTCAGAGGAGCACATTAGCGATGAAGATTATGACAGAGCTAAAAAGGTGTGGGACACATTTAATTGTAAGAATTTGGGGGACTATTCGGATTTATATTTGAAATCTGATGTTTTATTATTAACCGATGTTTTTGAACAGTTTCGCGATACTTGTTTAGAAACGTATAAACTGGATCCAGCACAGTACCATACCCTTCCAAGTTATTCGTTTGATTGTATGTTGCGTATTTCTAAGGTAGAGTTAGAGCTATTGACTGATATCGACATGGTTCATTTTTTCAAAAAAGGTATTCGAGGCGGTATAAGTCAGTGTTCAGAAAGGATGCACGCTGCCAACAACATATATGTACCAAACTACGATCCTAACGAACCATCATCTTTCATTGTTTATCTTGATGCAACAAATCTGTACGGTCATAGTATGTCGCAAGCATTACCATTTGGCGGCTTTAGATGGTTATCAGAGCATGAAATTTTAAATTTAAATATTATGGATGTGGATGATAGTGGTCCAGAAGGATACGTTTTGGAAGTTGACGTTCATTATCCGGATACGCTATATGATGACCATTCCGACTTACCCTTTTTAGTTGAAAATATTGTACCACCCACGGAATCGGCAAAATTTTCAAAGTTAATTCCGAATTTAAACGATAAAAAGAAATATATCATTCATTACCGAACATTAAAACAAGCAATCAATAACGGCCTAATGGTAATGCAAACACACAGAATTTTAAAATTTAATCAATCCCCGTGGTTAAAGACATATATCGACTTAAATACAGATTTGCGCAATAGGGCAACAACAAAGTTTGGTAAAGACACTTTTAAATTAATCATTAATGCTGTTTTTGGCAAGACCATGGAAAATGTGGAGAATCGTAATGATATAAAACTAGTTACCCGATGGGAAAATGACAGGAGTAAAATTGGGGCACGAGCATTAATTTCTCGTCCTTATTTTAAAAGTTCAACGGTTTTTAATAAAGAATTCGTTGCCATTCATATGGATCGATTAAAGGTAACTTATAATAAACCAATTTATATCGGATTTTCCATACTGGACATGTCGAAAACAGTAATTTATGATTTTTTCTACTCATTCATTAAAGCAAAATTTGGCAAAAATGCTTCTTTACTGTATACCGACACAGATTCGTTAATATTAAAAGTTTACACCGAAAATTTTTATCGTATAATTGCAGAAAATCCGGATAAATTCGATACATCCAATTATACCGAAGGAAATATTTTTAACATAAAAAAAAGTCAGTCAGTAGTAGGTAGAATGAAGGATGAATTTCCAGGTGATCCAATAATAAGTTTTTATGGTACCGGAGCCAAAGCTTATTACATAAACTCAATCAGTAGCGAAATTAAAAAAGCGAAAGGTATAAAAAAACGTGTAATTGAAAAACAGCTTCACCTGGAAGATTATCGGAATATCGTAGAACGTGGTGGTCAGATATTTCGAAAAATGAAAACCTTTCGAAGTTATAAACACGACGTTTATACCGAAATAATTAATAAAGTTGCTTTATCTCACCACGACGATAAACGTTATATTATACCATCAACAACAAAAACTCTACCTTGGGGGCACCCAGACATAAAGTTTTACGAAACAAACCCTGAAGATAACCTAAATATGTTAATACAAGCTATGCAAAGTTTTTTACCCGAAAATATTAGTTATAATTAGAAAAATGTTGGAAAGCCTGTGTTTTAGAAAAATAAAAAAATATTAACTCCAATGTCACGTAGTTTTATTAACCACTATAGTAATAGCAATAGTTGAAATTGTATAACGCAGGATAGTAAAATACATAGATAATTGTTTCAATAATATGTTGTTTTATTTTACAATATAGTAATAAAGTTACAAAAATAAAAATTAATTAATGTCTGGCTTATAAACTTCTCGTAGCATCCATTGTCTTCTCAACATATCAGATCTGCTAATCGGCCCTCGTCGACACATCAGCGTTCCACAGTAATGACACTTAACAATCCTTACTCTCAACAATTCAATGTAACTGTAAGATTGCATGTGGTCAGTCCAAATATATACTTCTCTTTTACAATTATAGCAAACAGCAGAAATTATTATTTGTGCTCCTGAAAAAGTCTCAGCTGGACGACTGTTATCTTGATCTGCGGGCAACATTATAGTTTCTGATAATAGGCATCGAAGGAAAGAGAGTGTCTATAAATATGGGTTGTCTGGGTCATATAACCTTGAGAGCACAAACAATAACAGAAGTAAGGACACACGATTACCTTGAAAATATGTCCTTGAATCGCTGTTTAGCCGTAGAACGCAACCTTGTAAGTTGAATGAACTTGTTTGGCCTCCAAAGCATCAACCGTCAGATAGAGTGGGGGAGTTTATGGTGGGGTGATAAGTATAAATTTGGTTTGCTAGGCAGAGCATTTCATAGTTCGCTAGAACAGTTCGCCAAGTAAATACATTTGTCAGTTTAGTGCAGTGAGTTAGTTAGAAAAATGAATTCCGGTAGTGAGTCATTGTTAAATGCGTTTAACTTGGATGGAAGTATCCAAGCAGAGTTGATGGGGCAGGACGTTATTGACCTGCTGACCCCGGGTGTGTTTGACGAGTGGCACAATGACGACGTGCTAAACACTGCGTTTGTGGAAGAAGAGAATGTGGGTGAAGAGAATGTGGGTGAAAAAAAAGTAGCTTCGGCGGTTGATTACGTCAACAACTGGACGGAGAAGGACGGCGGGCGCATCAATATCATAAGTGATGTGGTGGTAAAGAAGGCGAGGCGGCAACCCACTACGAAGTTGGAAAAGCTGCTGAAATTGCCAAAGACAGCCGGCAGCAATAAAAGTCAATTTTATGCAGCTATGGAGGGTGAACAGAAGAAGAAGAAGAAATTCGTGTTCAAGCGACCAACAGTGCCAGTCCAATACCCCGATTTTTTGGAGACGTCACAACCACCGAAGCCTCTGTCACCGGTCGTCATAATTAATGAAGGCCCAAACTCGACAACGCCCGAGCCGCCGCAGTCCATGCCTCCGATGGTGTTGGTGGCCGACGCTGACGAAAAATCGCCGATCGCGGGTGCACCACTATCACCAACAATAGGACGTGGGAAGTGCCGCAAACCGGTCAAGATGCGATGCAAGCGATCGTACGAGGAATCGCAGCAGTCAACAACAACTGCTGAAGAGCCGGACTGGTTGAACGAGTTTTCGGCGAGCCAAAAGTGCGTCTTCTCCGCGGCGTATAGTGCTAGGGAAAAACTACTACGAGAACTAAAAAAGTGTGATAGTGATGAGGTGGACTTTGAAAGACAAATGAATGAACTGCGGGTGAAAATGGAGGAAAATAAAAGGACAAGAGAGAAGTGCGTTAAAAGACTCGAAGCAATAAATAATTTAACGTATAAGAAGTAGTTTTAGAATTTTATTGTAAATATAGAGTTAAGTTATTTTTGTAATAGTAATGTATATATATATATATATATATATAAGTAAAAGAAAATGTTTTTGTATATATGATAATAAAAAAAAGTTAAATGAAACAATATTTTTTATTTCTAAAATAAGTATACGGAAGTTACACACAAAAATAGTGTAAAAATGCAAAATAGAAAAAACGAATAGACGGAAAATGTAGGGCCGTAACTTTAGGTGTGTAATCGTTAGATGCACACAACTTAAGTATGCGATAAAGTGTTATGTCTGTGAAGAGAGGCTACCCGTTACAATGCCCAAAAACATGCATCTTATTTGTAATAAAATGTGAATTTTACTACAAGTAAGATAATAGACCAAACTCTCAGCTTTTCGTAGAGAACTTACTAGAAATTTAGCTAGTTCTAACGTACGGTAAGAACGTACATGTCTTTACAGAGTAACACAATATTTTCCAAAAGAAATTAATTCTTGAGAAATATCATGTTACATGAGATGTGACATGAATCAACTACAAACTACGATCAAATATTTTGTAGTCCTGAAAAGGACTGATTTTGTCGGGGTAGGTCGGGGCGGGCATGGTTCCGGGATCAGTTGGTGGAATCCGCTGGACCATCTTCATCCTGATGGTCCGTGATCCACCAAGTGGATGAATCGGCCGGACCGTCATGATCTTCCGGCGGCGGTGGTGGTACCCAATCGGTACTGGAGTCCGGCTCCATCTCGTCAGCCGACAACTCTGCATCGTCGTTGGGCAGTTCGACTCCCCAATCGAACTCAGGTTCTTCGAGTGGTCGCAGATCATCCTCGTCCCACTCGATAGCATCCAATATGCCCTGCTCTATGTCGTCAAAGTCATCAAATACTTGTTCGTCGACTTCGTTCATGTCGACCGTCTCGTCGCTCCAAATCGACGAACCACGACTTAATGGACGTTCAGGATTCATATTTAGATCTGGTAACTATCAGATTTAAAAATGAAGTGATTCTGTGACTCGCTCGCAACCGCTTAAATAGAGATAATCTACCCCCTCCACCACTCCATCCCCACCTTTTCACCTCTAACAAACTAGAGTTTATTATACAAATGCCCTCCATCCAAAAATGATACTGTCGGACTTCACTGTCGAGAACTGCTTTTAGTTCTCAAAAATGGTGTAATTGTGTTCTGGAAATGTGACCGACAAAGAAACTTATACTCGATCCGTCTGGACTTACATAATTTCTATCTAATGTCACAGATGTCGTGACATTAGATAAATACAAGTAAGATCAAAATATCCTGTCATCCTGAAAAGGACGGATTTTGCAAGGAAAATTATACTCGATCCAACTGGACTTATATAATTTTCTATCTAACACCACATATACTATGGCATTAGGTAACTAAAACTACGATGAAACATTCTGTGGCCCTGAAAAGGACCGTTTTTCACGGGATATCTTATTTGTAATCAGGCTCGATTACAAATAAGGCACGCACTCTGATGTTGTAGAGTACCAAGAGCTACTCCACAACCTTTGCAGTTCGGTATGTGCGCGCGACTACCGAAATCTTGGGTTACATGACCACTGAAGAATTGGTCACCAGCCGACTTGTTTTCCAAGTCGGCATAGCAGCCAATACACCACTCGTCATTACCCACCTTCACCAGGTTTAAGGTCTTGCACACCCGGCGGGATCGGACGGGGAAAACTTTCCTCTGTCTTAGAGCCCAATTATCCAAATTCCTAGGAGTATCATCGCTTAAGTATCCATCATCATCTGATGATGCCATGTTGAGATGAGCGAATGTAATGAAGTAAGCAGTCGAGCCGAGCTGCTTTTAAAGAGCTCAGCTTCCCCCACCACAACCCACCCCCACCCCTACCACCCCCAGTGTAGCATAGCGGATTGATTTAAAGTATTTTTAGCATTTTTAAAATTTGAAAATAATGAAAAATAAAGATTTTTGATTTTTCACCATTTTCATCAATTTTTTTAAGGCATTTCCCGACCATCTACGGCAAAAGTGGAAAGCACAAAAGATTTTGATTAATTTGAACTATTTTTTGACATTTTTTAAATTTCGAAAAAATAAGAAATAAAGATTTTCAATTTTTTTAGCATTTTCATAATTTTTTTTAAGGCATTTCCCGACATTTTATGAAAAACTTGAATAAGACTAATACGTTTCTTTTACTGCCCTTAACCCATTTCTGAGGTTATTTCTTAAAAATTCCAAAAAATTAGCGGGGTAATAGCTACTGCGCAGGCTTTGAGACTTAAAAAAAAAAAAACTCCAAGTCGTGACGTTCCATTAATGTCGTATTAATGTCGTTTCCGCATACTCCCGCATCCTTCCGACACCCCCTTATACCTGTTTTTTCACATTGACACCCCTCTATTTTTCGATTCCTTCCCCGTACAAAGATTCTTTCCATTCAGTTCGATTCTTTGCTAAAATTCATTGGACACGTGGTTCGGCGTTTTTTTTTCCTACCGACCGTTACGAAGTTATTAGGCCTCAAAGTTCGAAAATCCTATCTTTTTCAAAACTCTTTTTTGAATTTTCGACTTTTTTCACTTTGAAAAATATTTTCTTGTGTTAAAACCCCCTCTCTACTCTTTTTTCTTATAACTTTTTTGTCTCCATCTTATGCTTTCCCCCCTTTCCCCCCTTTTCCCAAAAAAACATACCTACACTATGGGTCTTTTTGAGCCACCTCTTTTTACTTTTTATGGCTCGGATCTCTCAGGTCTTATTTAAAAACGATTATGCGACCCGTCTCGCCCCATGCCTTCGCCCTATTCACCATAGCTTCCCTGTACTACCCTTTTGAATTCACTATAAATCTGAAAAATCTCTTTTTCAATTCTTTCCAAATTAAATTTTGAAAAGTCGTTTCCTATCACAAAACGTTTACTCTACAATGTTTTCCTATAACTTTTTTCGATCTGAGCTACACTTCTCCCGTTATTCCTGAGCAAACCTGATCAAACCCCATAATTCTTGAAATTTTGATTAGTCTGATCATTTTGATCATAAAAAGTTTTATGTCAAATGTTCTGATATGTCCTTGAACTATCAAATAATAATAATAATATTAATAACAAAATTCTTATTATTTGTATTGGCTAAACAAACCCAAGCAAACCTGAGCAAACCCACAAGTTATGTGCTTGTTGTCATTGCTTTGATCCGAAATAAAAATATTTTTGTTATATAAGGGTTAATGTGGTTGCTTTTTTTGTTACAAATATACAAAAATAAAAATCTTAGTGGGTCGACAAATATCGATTTTTAGTTCCAAAAATATACGTCTCGGAAATAACTAAATGGATACAATTTTTAAGTTAGAAAAATAACAATTTTAACGGATTTTGGACCTTTAACTTAAAATAAGTTTTAGACACTTCTAGGTAAATTATCGAAAAGAGTTATGCAAAAATGTCAACGTCTATTTTTAAACGTCCTGAAACTGTCATCCTTGGTCATCTTTGCATTTTTCACCGATTCAGTGTCAAACACAAAGTGACTAAGAATATCTAAACTACGATCAAATCTTTTGTGGCCCTGAAAAGGACCGTTTTCGCGGTGGGTTGGGTTAGAGAGGGAAACCTAGAGTGGTTGTTCCCCTCTCGCGATCTGAACCGATCGCGGTGCGGCGCGCCGTCTTCGTGCCTCCAGTCGCGTGCTGCGACGGCTCCGACGGCGCTCCGTGAGCTCTTGTAAGAGAGCCTCCCTTTCTTCCGGACCCAGCAGCATCTGGGGTCCTTCCACCACTTCCACCGGCTCTGTTGGAGCCGGCTCCGGTGGTGGCGGCGGTCTTGGAATCGGCTGTACGATCGCCGTTGGCTTATTCGCGTTTTTTAAACGCCAAGCCTCCCAAAACTCACTTATTTTGGACTCCCTTGTCGTCCTTAACATCAGCCTGTCCCACTTCATGGCTGGTTGAGAAATGAAAATTGTGATGGCTGCTCCCGCTTTTAAAAGCATTTAGGATGGTGGGGGGTGAGAGTGGGGCTAAACGGTTCTAACATATCCTTTCAGAGTAACAAAATATTTCCTATAGAATAGATTTCTTGTTCGAAATATTTTGTTACACTGAAAGGATACGTCTGTTTTTGTCATACTTAAGAGCAGGTTTGCCAACGTTCTATGTGAAACGACAAAAATTCTGATGTATCTTTTTGAGCGTATCAACCCAGAGTGAATTTATTTTTTTAAATATGTTTCTTGATAGAAAGTTATGTCACTTTGAATAACTAGAGGCATATGCGTTCTTATCATACATAAAAACTACAAGCTAAATCTTGCAAATGCTCTTTCTCTCGCTATCTATGTATGATTTAAACACATAATGCATCTCTCACCCAAAGTAACACAATTTTTCCTTCGAGAAATATCTTCCTTAGGAAACATAGTGTTTAACTACAAACTACGATCAAATATTCTGTAGTCCTGAAAAGGACTGATTTTGTCAGGGGGCAGGTAGGGTTGTTATTTGAGGGTCCTTATTTGTAATAGGAATTTAAGTCCTATTGCAAATAAGGCATGAGTTCCGGTGAGTGACTGTAAACAGTCTCTCCCGACACCGACGACACCTCGAGTAGTTCTGCATACGCTCACATCGTGCCCCCACTGTGAAATGGCACGATATGAATCTAGCACCTATCTGACCCCTAAATCCTGTGTAGCAGTGCATACAATAGATGAGGTGGGGTCCAACTTTTACATAGCAGTGCCAGATGCAATACCTAGGTCTAAACCTACGCGTATTGCGTACACCCCTATGTTGCGCATTATGTGCGATTGCCTGATCGTCATCGCTGGAATAACCATTATCCGAGCTTGATGACATCTTGGCTTCGAGTGAATCTCATTTTCTAAATCACGTCTTATATACATTCTTTCCCCACCCCTCTCCTAAATTTCTCTCTATTCTTCACCTCATAACCTTATTTACCAAAGCCCCACCTTTGAAGTATTAAAATAAGCCTCAAATATGTCGTATGTAGTAAAAATAAAACTGAAATGTGTCGTTTATAAGTTTATTTTAAATATGTAAAGTACATAATTTGGAGAATTACACAACTTCAAACTAATGTATTGATTTGTTAGTAACAGAACCATTAAGTATATTGTAGCTAAAAAATGCATCGTGAATAACTAACGCGTACACTTTAATGTCTTTAGGAAATTTACTTTTGCGTGTTTCAAACTCCAATTTCACGTCCACTGTGGACGTCCTCACGGCTTCTGGTTGGTGACTGCAATCGATTACGAATAACGGATTTTTCAGATAGTCGGCAAAACTCATCATAGGATCGCTCAGTTCTCGCTGGTAGTAGCTAGCTTGAAAATTCTCATAATTATAATAGGCTGCGGCATACAGTTTCTTTGAAAAATCTAAATTCCATCTTTCGTACGGAAATACGGCAGAGTTCAGATAGAGCCTAATATCACTTATATCGGCCGTTGTAAATTGTGTGCTATCTTTTGCTCTGTTGTCGGACGAGCTAGTTGGTTGAAAACCGATAATCAAATATCTCGGTTTTTCGAGACTCGTGCTAGTTCTTAAGGCCCAAACGTCTGACGATGTTTCTCTCAAAGAAGGTAGCTCGTAAAGATCCCATTTACGGTAAGCCATTGGAACGTTTGCGTTACTGCCACCTTTATTCATGCGTGATAATATCTTTAACTTCTGTCGATCGTCTGGAATAATGTGACGAATTTTCCATTCAATTTTTTCAATTGAAATGTCTGCATCTACTTCGCCGATATAGCAATTGTTGAAAGTGCGGGCGATAATTAAAATCAACTCTTGCTTGACGTTAAAAATACCCTTTGAATAATCCTCTGCGAAACCCATGAGATATTTTAGAGGAAGCTTGCCGGAGAACATGTTACTTGTGGAATCTAGTATCCCTTGATTTGCTTCGTCTAGACCCCATCCGCATGCCATGAGAGCTCTATTTTGTGCGGCACCCAATGACACCATAGTTTTCATCGTTGTGGTAATTCCGGGTTTCCGAACGACGGCAACTTGCTCCCCTCCCATTTCATAACGACATTCGTCGAATAGAAAGGCGATGGCATTATTTGATAGATAACATTTCTTACTAACATCTTTGGGTTTAAATGTTCCTTCGATGTAAATGTAACTATCCGATATATCCAAAATGATATCTTGAAAGTGTACAGGTATACGAATTTCATCGGAATTGCGGAATGTTGGAGAACCGTAAGGTTTATATGTGTGTTCTTGAAAACTAATAATGGAGTTATCAAAAATGGGTTCGGTAAAAACTTCGATTTTGTCACTGCTAGCGGCCATCATTTTCTAATTTTTCTCACTTTCAAACCGATCGATTGTAGAAATTTGCAATCTTTCACGGAGAGCTGGCGATTGCTGTGCAGATGTGTTTTCGATCGTCCGTCTGACTTGCGAATGAACCTTGACTGTGTTGTCTGCTTACTTTTATGTCGTTTAACTGAATCTTGAATTGTTGACAGCTTATGCAGTTGACGGTTAAAGCAAAAACCCATTATACGATTTTTTTCAACTCTAGTTTAACTATTATTTTCTCACCTCGAAAATCGATCAAATCACCGCTATCGTCCAAGATGCGTAGAGTAATGTTGTCGATAAACTGACGACCATCCGGCATTATCGGCATATAAATATTATTTTGCGGTTCTTTAGAGATTTTGTAACCGGGTTCGACGTCAATATCAAATTCAAATAACGTATGACTTTCCAAAGAATTCAGGTATGCTCCGGAAATTATATTACAATCCACACGTACGATGCGCACTTTCATTATGTCCACGATGGTACTTGATTCGTGTCTTTGTCCACCTTGCAGCAACACAGAGCCAAATCCGAGCACTTTGCCGATACTATTGCTACCTCGGAAATCGATGCTATATTTTGACTTTAGCTCACATTTTAACGTATTATTATTGGCTGTTAATGAAAATAAATCGGCACCAACTTCATTGCATGACTCTTTTAAAGCGGTGTACATGGCTTTTGCTATTTCATTAATTTCGTAAGCTCCTGGTGGAATCCTTAAATGCTTTGGTATAGCTGTTTTCAAATGGCTGAATGAATTATTGCTTTCGTCGATATTAAAAATCGAATTATATGTGTAAAATCCCAGCAGTGCAACTCCATATTTGCTTGTTGTATTTAACTCGATGGGTGGGTAAAAATCCGCACTTAAGACACTTGAATGTCCTGTTAGAGTGAATGTGTAAGACATGACTGACCACGAAACTATTTGTGTAGCTATTTTATTGCTGTTTGCAACAGTTAAATGGATTTAAGCTGAAGCGTTGCTTTATTCCTTTGGACGTTTTTAAACTGTTTTCTGCCTTTATATTCACATCGTTAATTTTGCAATAACAACAAAATATTTTTTTTGGTATCGGTCCATCGCCCTCGTCCGAATCTGAATTATTGCTATTATAATGTTCGAAACAGTATTGATATTTCAATATATCGACGTCACTTTTTAGGTGATTAGGTAACCTATCCCAAACTAGTGCTATTTCATTTGGAGCTAATGCGATCAACACTTCTTTGGGCGTATTTTCTAACTGTTCAGCTGTCATTTTTTGTAATCCTCCGACTTCACGATATGCTTTAAGTGATAGCAACATTTTGGTGTAGTTGTCACGTTCCATTTGGGGTGTCAAAGACATACTTTTTTATGATTGTAAAAGAAACTTCAAACACAAATGTCCACACCAGACTGTTCCAAATTCTTGTTGACGGTCGTATGTATAGTAAATTTTCTTCGTCGCTTCGGAACCCATCTGCAGATATCGTACCAATTCCATAGGTGGGGGTAAATCACCGAAACTATCGTAGTATGTTACATCAGAATTGCTTTTTCTATATGCTACCCAATGAGTCCCTACACCCGACATACTATCCAAATTTATAATGGCGGCCTCATAACGTTTGGGACCGCGTACAGGTAATGAATCTCTCATATACAGGGTGATTCACGGTCGATGGTAGGTTAGACGTTTATGGAGAACGGAACGCGGGATTTTTTTGAAAATTTGGCAACGTGGGTAATTAGCTATGCTCTGTCCATCTAAAATATTTTCAGCATTGCGACGTTGCCGCTTCTATCAAAAAGTCCTAGCAACTTTATTTTTTTAAATGGAACACCCCATATATTAATAAATTTTTAGAATCGCTCTTTTATTACAATACTTTTTTGTTAATATTACCCTATACCTATCTCTATCGGTTTTCGAGATAAAAATTAGTTTGTGTTAAATATGGTCCAAAACATGGCCCTAATTACACGTAAGTAAATTAGTGCTCTCAATTCATGGAAAGTTGATATTTTGGCGGTAGTTTAGACAGACCCGATGTATTTATTTTTCACCATGAAATCGACTCCATATCATACAGGGCGTGCTAAGATTACTATTATTTCCGTTGTTCATAAAAGGGGTCAAATGTTCGTTTTTTTAAATGAAACCCCCTGTATATTAATCAATAAATTGAAAGACGAAGAAAAACGCTTTAAGATGGTACATCATATTCCTATACCTAAATCATCAAGTTTTCTTAATAAAAGCGCTTTTTTGTGAAAAAAAAAATAAAGACTTTAATTTTAAGTAACCATGGATATCAAACATCAAAATATCAAAATTACGACATTTTGACGACTGTGTTTAAAAAAATCTCCCAAAATGAACGCAGATAATCATTATTCAAACGAAGTTCTTATGAAATTATTTATTTTACACGGACAATGTGATCAAATCATTGCCAGAACTTGCAGAAAATTTAACCAAATGTATCCTGAATTGACACAAATGAACGAAAGGAAGTTTGTAAGATTACAAAATAATTTCATTAACTATGGCTCAAATTTAAAAGCGCCTCTAACATTACCAAAACCTGTTACTTCAAATGAAGATAATATTGTCAACGTTTTGGCATATTTTTATGCATATCCAGAGGCTTCCATTCGTAGTGCAGAAAAAGATTTGGGTGTATCATATGCTTCAATACAACGAATTTTGGGAAATCACGAAATGCATCCGTTTAAATTTACTAAAGTGCAAGCCCTCAAAGCAGAAGACTTTGAACGTAGAGTGCATTTTTGCGAAACCCTTTTAATACGTATACAAGAGGATCCGGAGTTTTTGTCAAAAATCATTTGGAGCGACGAAGCAAAATTTACAAGGGATGGGATTTTTAATAGAAGAAATAAGCATTTTTGGGCTGATCATAATCCTCACGTGACAAAAGAAATGGGATTTCAAGAAAAATTTGACCTAAATGTTTTTTGTATTTTAAAAAAGCACAAAATTAGCTTTTTTATTTATGATGCCACTTTAAATGCTGAGAGATATCTCGAAATACTAAGGACGACTGTTACCGATTTCGTCGAAAATTTATCTTTAGAGGATTATAGGAATTCGTGGTTTCAACTGGACGGAGCGCCAGCTCATTGCACCCAGGAAGTTTCCAGGGTACTTTATGAAATATTTGACGATCGTTGGTTTAGGCGCTTAGGGCCGTGGGATTGGCCACCGAGATCCCCCGATCTCACGCCGCTTGACTTTTATTTATGGGGTGTTTTAAAAGAAAGAGTGTACAGTACTCCAGTGCCTACCAAAGAAGAACTGCGACGGCGAATAGTTCGGTGTATTGAAGATCTGGATCCCCATGAAATTGAAAAAGCAACTACGAGTCGCGTACAAAAGCACATACTAAAATGTTTAGAATGTAATGGACAACATTTCCAGCATTTATTGTAAAAATTTCTTATTTTGTTTACAGTTTTGTTTTTTGAACCTTCCTAATTTTGTTATTTAATTTATTTTCACATGTTAATGAAATTATTTTGTAATCTTACAAACTTCCTTTCGTTCATTTGTGTCAATTCAGGATACATTTGGTTAAATTTTCTGCAAGTTCTGGCAATGATTTGATCACATTGTCCGTGTAAAATAAATAATTTCATAAGAACTTCGTTTGAATAATGATTATCTGCGTTCATTTTGGGAGATTTTTTTAAACACAGTCGTCAAAATGTCGTAAGTTTGATATTTTGATGTTTGATATCCATGGTTACTTAAAATTAAAGTCTTTATTTTTTTTTTCACAAAAAAGCGCTTTTATTAAGAAAACTTGATGATTTAGGTATAGGAATATGATGTACCATCTTAAAGCGTTTTTCTTCGTCTTTCAATTTATTGATTAATATACAGGGGGTTTCATTTAAAAAAACGAACATTTGACCCCTTTTATGAACAACGGAAATAATAGTAATCTTAGCACGCCCTGTATGATATGGAGTCGATTTCATGGTGAAAAATAAATACATCGGGTCTGTCTAAACTACCGCCAAAATATCAACTTTCCATGAATTGAGAGCACTAATTTACTTACGTGTAATTAGGGCCATGTTTTGGACCATATTTAACACAAACTAATTTTTATCTCGAAAACCGATAGAGATAGGTATAGGGTAATATTAACAAAAAAGTATTGTAATAAAAGAGCGATTCTAAAAATTTATTAATATATGGGGTGTTCCATTTAAAAAAATAAAGTTGCTAGGACTTTTTGATAGAAGCGGCAACGTCGCAATGCTGAAAATATTTTAGATGGACAGAGCATAGCTAATTACCCACGTTGCCAAATTTTCAAAAAAATCCCGCGTTCCGTTCTCCATAAACGTCTAACCTACCATCGACCGTGAATCACCCTGTATACGCCTCGAAAGTGTGGTATTTTCATTTTTAAGGCGTACTTTTCTATATCAATATTGGATAGTGGTCTTTGAGGTAGGGATTCTATTAGTTTTTTGATTTCTTATTTTTGCTGTTGTTTATAAATAATCCCAAACCTGTGCGATATGGTTTCAAATATAATCCATTTCCTCTTGAACTTAGATGTAAGCCGGTACCTATTTTTTCTGCAGTCGACTTTTTTACTGCTTTTACGGCACGCACGATGCCTGCTGCACCACCTGCTAATGAACCTAAGGCGGATAGTCCTGCAAATATTGGTATTAACGGTAATATCCCCCCAGTCTTCGGAATTGGAATGATTCTAGGCGTGCGAATTTTTCGTTTGCCACCGGCTATTCTTAGGGATTTACGTGCAGCTACTGCAGCTATTTTCGATGCTTTCATGATATTTTTCTCGATAAGTTTTTTCCCACCAGCTTTTAACAATTCTGATCGAACGGGTCGTCTAATAGATGATCCAAAAGCTACTTTGTGTACTCGCTTATGTTTACCGACGCCATTACCTTTAGTGTGGCGGCGGCGGCGCTGGAAGCGACGTTTACCTCTAGTGGATGCTTTTCTCGATTTTGATGATGATACACCCATACCAAAACGTTGTTTCGCTTTCATAATGTTGGTTACCAACCAAGCTGCAGCTTTTTCACCAGCGCTAGAGTCTTTAGATTTTACTCTTTTCCACGCGCTTTGCTCGAGTTCCTGATCTGCTTGGTGGCGAGCACTTAAATTTTCACTATTACGCAAATAGGCTAAATCGTGTTTTTTGCATGCGACATCCAAAGAATTAATTCCTTGATCTCCTCTTGCCACACGTTTTACTATTTTCGTCCCGGGCCCGCAATACTGATAGCCTGGAATGTGTAACTCGAACGGTAGCCTATTAATTACTGAATTAACAATACCGCTTCCAGTCTTACTTGATAAACGAGACCGTCTACTTCGTCTGACGAGCGACATCTGAATGATAGTTTACGTGAAAGTTCAGTATAAAATATAGATTTTGTTAAGATGCGTATCGTCAATCTTAAACAAAAACTTCCCGTCGATAATCTCGATGTAAAGGTCGGCTCTGGACTAGAACAAAAATTATTTAAAAGACATGGTCCTTTGCTACCGTCATCTATTCGTGGATTATTAATAGGACCTTCAAACTGTGGAAAAACAAATGTTATGATTTCGCTGCTTACTCACCCATCGGGACTGCGTTTCGAAAATGTTTATATCTACTCAAAGTCGCTCTATCAACCAAAATATGAATATTTAAAGACAATTTTATCTCCAATCAAAGGTCTTGGCTACTACGCTTTTAGCGACGCAAATAACATTGTGGAACCGTCAGATGCTAAACCTAATTCAATATTTATTTTTGATGACGTTATGTGTGAGAAACAGGACGTTATAAGATCGTATTTTAGCATGGGACGTCACAAAAATGTGGATGCCTTTTACTTGGCGCAAACGTATTCTCGTGTTCCTAAGCAGCTCGTCCGGGATAATGCCAACTTCATTATTATGTTTAAACAAGATGAGATGAATATGAAACATATATTTTCCGATCACGTTTCACCCGACCTGACGTTTACACAATTTCAAGAGATGTGTGCTAAATGTTGGGATAATAAATATGGTTTTTTAGTTATTGACAAGGATAGTGATGTAAATTCGGGCAGATACCGCAAGGGATTCGATAGTTATATATTCCTATAATAATAACTTGGATAATCATTTCATCGTTGAACGGTGCTTTGAAAGCATCATGAATGAAGAAATCGAATTAAAACGAAAGCTACTGGAAACTACAAATGCGGTTAGAAAAAAATTTAAACAAATTAAAGCAGCTAAAGTGCAGAATGAACATGATTTGGAAAAGTTTTATGAACCAGTTTCTAAACCACTAGAATCTATATCTAAAGCCGTAAAGCAGCAGCAGCAGCAGTACGTAACTAAAAAATCAAGTACTACGACTAAACCACAAAGTCGGAGTAGCAGCAGCAGCAGCTCGGTGGGAATGGCGAAAATGTTTGAAGAACATCCAACAGAAGCGGATTTTGAAACATCTACACCGATTCCTACACCGAAACGTGGAAATCGTGGGTCACTGTTCGAAACCCCTTCCCCTTCAACGATAACATCATCTCACACATCACCACACACATCAAGTGGTAGCAGTTCAGCCGCAAAAACTATTCAAGATTATTTAAATGGATTAAAATTGGAGCCATCTCATTATGATACCGTGTATGGTGTACGCTTTGGTAAAAAAGAAAATAAATCAACAAAATATATTGGCAACTTAGTGGTTCGTTTTCTAACAAACGGAAAGATGGTGTTATACAAGAACAAAACAAACATTGCTGAATTCGATGGAACGGCTGATCTTTACGATTTGATTTTTCTAAAAAATCCACCACTCCTAGGTAATGAAGACGAAATTAATCTAGATGTACTTCGAAAATACCAAACCATTTTGAAATTGACCGATGCGGCATACGACGGTTATGACAAGAAACGTGGTTTAAGAGAAACCCGATGGAGAAAATATTTACGAATCATAAAACCGCTAATTACGGGAACTAAACTGGGTGGTGGTGGTGGTGTAGGAAGAAAAAAAGGCGACAACAAAATCCAACTACCAGCAAAAAAGCGCCTATCGTCGAAATCATCTCAATATGTTTATTGGAATAAACCTAAGGAGTTAGTGGATAGATTACGATTATTGTGGGGGTCAAAAGTAGCTGGACATACCGGACATGATAATGAGATTATGTCAATTATGGAAGAGCTTCGAGAAGAAGGAATAATATATTAAGTTTTGCACGTAGTTGCCATCCTCAGTGTCTGATAAGACGTGGAACCTTATAATATGGATCCTAGCCGAGAAAAAATTAAAGTCGTAAATGAATTACATAGGACAGCAAGGAAAAATTTTGTTAGAAGACGTACAGTCATAAAAGGATATCGAGATTTGTGGCAAATTGATTTGGCGGAAATGCAGCAATATGCTACTGACAATGATGGTTACCGTTACATTGTTGTATGTATAAACTGTTACTCCAAATTCGTGTACACCAAAGCAGTTAAGAATAAGACCGGTGTTGAAGTTACGAATGCCATGAAAAGCATCATTGAAGAAGCATCATATGCACCAAACAATTTACAGAGTGATCAAGGAAAGGAATTTTATAATAGCACCTTTCAAGCCCTCATGAAAAAATATAATATAAACCATTATTCCACATATAGCACGAAAAAAGCGGCAATTGTTGAGCGTGTTATAAGAACTTTGAAAAATAAGTTATATAAACAATTCTCGGCTAGAGGTTCTTACAGATGGTTACAAATATTACCAGCTATAACGAAGACCTATAATAACACTAAACACCGCACCATTGGAATGAAGCCTAACAGTGTAAAAGAGGATACCCCTATTAAAGCATATGACTATTTGAAAATTGCTCCGAAGAAAAAAAAATTTCATTTGGGTGACGTTGTTCGCATTAGCAAGTACAAAGGTGTATTTGACAAAGGATATACGCCTTCCTGGTCCACGGAACTGTTTGAAATAGCAAAAGTTAATATTACAAATCCACCCACCTACTTGCTGCAATCATTGGAAGGTCAACCTATTAAAGGATGTTTTTACGAAGCAGAACTGCAAAAGACAGCTAGCCCTGGTGTTTATTTAGTTGAGAAAATTCTTAGAAAACGCAAGAACAATCAAAACGATCAATTGTTTGTAAAATGGTTAGGTTTTCCAAATCAATTTAATTCTTGGATAGACAAATCAGATATTGTATAAATATTATCAAATAGGTTTTACGTTACGTATGTATGCATTATAAATAATAAAAATAAATATTGCTTTTCATAATTATTCGTTTTATTTTCAATTTAACAGTATAATTATGTTTTTAAATAGAACTTTATCTAGGTTGGTTTCCATTTTGGTTTTTTTGGATCCTTTATCTTCGTTGTAGTATACCGTGCAGCATGTGAGTGAATTTGATACATTTTTTCCTTAAGGTACGTAATTTTGGTCTCATCATCTTCAAACATTTTTTGAAAAACCGGTACTAGCACATTACTAAGTATGGTATTTATCTGCGAACCAAGTTGATGAACTTCCGTAAGGACATATTCTTTGGTAGCAGCATCATTATCATTTATCGGTTGGGCAACATTCCTTAATAATTTTCCCTCTATATCAAAATGTCCATCTGAAGTAAGTTTAAATCCGATTCCGGGCAACCCTCGCGATAAGTTGTTACAAACAGGAGTTTTCTGTCGACCAAATTTATCAATTGTGTTGTTAACACGACCCATTTTAAAGTAAAACTAATTCACTCTCTTTATGTTCAGCCTATATATAAATGACATAACTAATAAAAATTCATTTTACAATACACCATGAAGCAAGTAAGATTTGACGAAGAAAGAAATATTATCCACCGTATGTCTGTTTGGTGTTTTGCATATAGACAAGCCAGACAAAGTAATTTTCAGCAACTAATACTTGATAGATATCGTTTTCAAAGGAGAATTGGAAAAATGGATGTAATGCTAGCGAGGATTTTAGAACGGAACCACAGAAATAATATATATCAAGAGCGATTTGTTAATTCAAATGTATGGTGAATAATAAACATATTTAGTACAAAAAGATTTTTATTAAGATTTAAATAATACATACACACTATCATTAGAAAAACGCACTTTTTCACATAAATTTAAAATTACATGACTATCATAAGAAACTTTTACACTATATCTAAATTGTCTCTATTTTTCGGAATTACCAGCGCTGCCCTTCTTGGTCGAATTCCATGGTCTCACTATTATTACGTTCTGATGAACCTCCTCCCCCTACTCCTCCTCCTCCTCCTTCTAAGAAAACAGGACTTTGCGGTGATTCGTTAATTATTTCGAGATCTTCAAAATTGCTTGAAGAAGTCCAGCGCTGCCCTTCTTGACTGAATTCCGGCGTATCGTGATTATTATGTTCTGATGAACCTCCCACTGAGACAGCGAGACTTTGCAGAGATTCACTAGAATTTTCACGAGATATTTGTTGCGGTGATTTCATCCCATGTTTCTTATGGTACTCATTTTGACACCATTCACAGAAACCCATTATTCCACTAATAAATTCCCAATTTTCGCAATTGGCACACATCTGACGACCGTTTACAGAGAATGGGCGAACAACTGCAATTTGACGTTCACTTTTTGGTGACTGCATTTTGAGAAAATAAATTACTATGTAGTATTCTGGAAGTACTGAAATGCAGACTGAAACAAGAAAGTTTTGTGCCTCTATTTGTATCTGTTAGGTGACCTTCAAACCCCTCCACTCTCATATCCCATGTAAAATCGAGGTCACCATACACAGAATAGACTTGTTTCTTTATCTACATGCGCGTAATACGTATACGCTGAATAGCTTTTTCTTGATTCAACAATTTTGAATCGATTTCCTTAAGTCTTTTTGTAACAGATTGCAAAAAATCTTCATTCGCCTCTTCAGCAAGCTTTTTATTCATTTCATTAAGTTCTTTTCTAACATATTCCAAAACATCATTATTCACTAATTCACTAAGTTTTTTAATAATTTCACGCCTTTGTTCAAGAACATATTCCTGATTAGCGGCATCCCCAGGATTCTTTGGTGGTGCTACATTAGTTAAAGATTTCCCTTGTATATCATATTGACCATCATCGGTCAATCTAAATCCAACTCCTGGTTGTCCAACAAGAACAATGTGATTTTGGTCATTAAATTTTTGGCGCCCAAATTTATCAATTGTGTTGTTAACACGACCCATTTTTAGCTTAAACTGATGTGATTTTTGTGAAGGTTGCCTATTTATAAAAAATTAAACAATAATTTAGGTACATAATCATTTATTTAACATCTCATGTTATTATATTATACAATGAATTAAAGATTTTCTTCATCTTCTTGAACACACTCCATCTCGTCATCGCTAACAGTACCCAATGCTTTACTATCAACTTCATTGGTGACTGCTTTATTTCCAAGGTCATCAAGAATAGTGGTATCATCTGCGGGAGCCAAGCCATATTTTCTAGCTAATTCATCGGGTAAATGAGGCACTTCGAATAGGTAGCTTCCCAATTCTTCATTTATCATTCCAGCGCAAAATTCGTCCAGATCAATGGTTCCATATAGGTATTTCTCGCACGTATGTGCTCCAGCCGTGAAATTTACGGCGTCTTTCATATACTTCCTATACTGACTTTCACTAAAACCCACATCGGATTTACCATAATTTGCAAAGTGTAGTATTTCTTCAGCCAGCTCTCTTAATTTACATGATAACCAATTAATGTACATATCTCGATTTTCAATGACAGTAGGGCAGTCACACATCTTAAATAGAAAATAATGGACATGTGATTGTGTGTGAGTGTGTGTTTTTCGATATATACTTAACAAGAACTATTTTATTACATTTTAAATCAACATTAAAATAGCCTAATCAACAATATATTACAAACAACCAAAATTTAACAACGCTCTAGTATTACCTCCAGAGAATACATGTGAGCTTTGCCCCAAATAAGTTAAGGTGTACTGATCACCGGAGTTATTCATCATTTCAATAGTATCCTCTGTCAGAATTTCAGCTACGCGTGATGGTAAAAATGTTTCAAATGTTGCTTGATGTGTTGGATCAAACAATGTGACGATAATGGCTTTTCCAAAACGTGAAGTCAAAGAATTAATTTTTTTTATCATATAAATTTTGCCCACCGTTAATGTAGAGAATTTTCTACGTTCCAGAAATTGAATATCTTGGTTTATCATATTATTAATTTCGGCTATGGTCTGCTTTGAAATGCTCATGATTTAAAATACAATAAAAACAATTACTGTCAAGTACCTTGAATAAACACTTGTAGAACACACCACAAACACAATACTTTATATGCCAAAGCAACAGTTAACGCATACGATGTATGAGTGACAATGAAAGCTATTTTCGAAATGAGCCATATTTATTAGGAAGTAATCCAAGGTCAAGTATTTATTTATGGTGGGAGGAATACATCCGACGACCTCGAAAAATACAAAACAAATGTAACCTTGAAATAAGCGTCGTCCACCTGGTCATCACCAAACAAAGAAACATCTGCTCGCGTTCAAGGCCAAGCAAGAAACAGCTGCTCGCATTCATTGAAAATATGCACCGCAAATGTAACCTTGAAATAAGCATCGTACACCTGGTCATCACCAAACAAAGAAACATCTGCTCGCGTTCAAGGCCAAGTTCTTGACCTTGACCTTGGAATAACACCTGCGCATATCAAGGCCAAATAACAATAGCACACCTGGGCGTTCAAGGTCGACCCTACTGCGCATGCGGAGACTCGGGGAGCATCAACCTTTACTACTCTCTTGTTCCAGCCAGATTATATTGTCAAGGGATATAGTGTCAAATCAATGTGTGGTTTTATACTATAAAACTCATTATGGATATGGTGAAGAAATCCAGCATTTACATTTATCAAGAACTGGCAAAGATGCAATTACCTCTAAGCTTATTATCGGAGTCCCAACAAAAACATGTCACAATACATCATCGTACATAATAAGATAATTTTTTTTATATAATGGTGTTCTTCCTATTGTTATTGCATAATATTGCATCCCCCCCCCCCCCCAAATGAAAGAGGTTGAATGCAGAGAGCTGTCCCCTTTTCCATTGTGAGCTGGATATGCCCTTGACTAGTACCTATGTCAATAATGTACATTATGTAAATGGTATGCAAGAACTACCAATGTCAACATTGTTGATTGGTTTTGCACTAAAACGTATTTATAAACTTATTATTTAACTCATAATAGTTGCGTTATATCTCGAATTTGAAACAACCTAAACTTCCATGGTAAATTTTAATCAATCGAATACAAGAAATTGTTAATTTCTTTTCCCTTAATTATCTCAATTTGACAAAAACTGGCATTGCCACTTCTTGCACCAAGCCACAGATATTTATACTGTTGGAAAAAATGTTAATATTTAATGTAAAAGTTGGAATTATAGTACAGTTCTTTGGACAATAAATGATTTAAAGTAAAATTAAGTATAGGTATTAAATTTTAATAAATTTGTTTTTAAAATGCTTATTTTGTTTTTATTCAATAATCCGACTAAATCGTTTAATTTACAAACCTGTTATAGGCTCGACATTAAGTCCAAGTTTAAAATGTTTTTATTTTATTTTTAATGTAATTTTTTAAATAAATAGGCCCATAGGAAGATAGGTTCGGCCTCCCTGCCTCTCACTGAGCCCTCAGTAGCTTTTTAAATCTCTATAAACCATTTAGCTTTAGTTAAACTAAAAAACTTTTATTATTTTTTTGTTGGACCCCGCCCCGTACTTTCACTGTGGCTAAGGGTCTGTCTCGAACAAGGGAGGATAATGATTAAAATAAAAAATTGTCCTGCTTCACACTTAAAAGTGGTGTTTTTCATATGTATAAACGAGCCCAATTCGATTTATTTAAAAGCACGGCCTTCAATAGCAGTAACGTCATTGCCAGTCAAATGTCAAGCGTCAATGACGTCACGGCAGCCGTGACGTCACCGCACGAGGTGCTCAATTTACCGCCTCCTCTCAAAATGTCAATTTCAAGGATAAACTAGACATGGTCGAAAAAAGGGCGTGGAGATCAATGGTTGCAGTTTTTAAGAATTTCTTGGGAAACAGAAAGGCCGACAGTTACAACACATTAGTGGAAGACATGTTGGAAGCAGTCAGACTAGCGGGTTGCAAGATGTCATTAAAAGTTCACATAATGCATTCGCATTTAGATGGGTGCAAGGGCGTTTTTACGGGGGTGGGGTAATGGGGGTAATTGCCCCTCCATGAATTCCAAAATCATAAAAAAATTGCGGCCGAAATAAATGTTTTAGTTTCTCTTACTGTAAAATTTATTTTTCCAAAATCCCAGAACGTAGAAATACCTGGATACCTACAAAACAAACAAGTAAATAATATATGGGGTATCCAAAAAGTCGTGAATATTGTAAATATTTCAAAAACTACTAAAAAAATATATTTTTGAAAATTGGCACGTCTATAGAGTTGGAAGGCACATCTTGGAAGAATAAAACCGTTTCTATCACTATGTAGGGTTAGTCAGAAAGAATAGATACTAATTTTATTAATTTTAAATGGAAAGGCTTGTATATAGTCCCTTAAAAGACAAATTCAGTGATATAGGGTTTAATTCACTCAACTCAATGCGTAGTAGTCTAACAAAAAAATGATTACACAAAAAATGTAAGGAATTTTGTTTTCTTTAAGTTTGTGTATAAACGTTTTTGTTGTAGGATCCGTTAAGAATATATTAAAAAAAAAACAATTTTTAACACTTTAAATCCAAGATGGCGCTTCGCCCCCCCCCCTCCCCCAAGGTCGAAATTTTACATTTTTCGTTAGGGTCCCGACCTAAGCAACACATGTCAAAATAGTTTCTACCTCACCTTTTGTGGGGCAAAAATCCCTACTGACTGGATTATTGACCTATCAGCATTATTTAAGAAATTTTTACTAAATTCCCAAATTGTTTGCTTTAATAAATATTCGAAATGCTCTGTTTAATGCTTTTAACCATGATAATTACCAATTTAAAGTAAATTGCAGTTACGGCAGTTCCCATTGATTCCACAAAGGCATTCGACCTGAACAAATTATACTTGAAAAAAGGGCTTTCGCACGCAATACAACGGTCGTCGCATCAGGCTAAATCAAACCACTAAACACTCGGTATATTATACCAATTACGTCGACCCACGTAAAAAGAATTTTAGACCAGTTTGCGTCGACTACCGTGTTACTCACTCACTCAGCATGCGGCTGTAATTTTCTACAGTAGCAGGCTTGAAACCTGTTAATGGTTTCAAATTATCTCGAATCTTGGCTTTATAGAGAGTAAAAAGCAGGCCATAATTAACCGTTTAAAGTCTAGTCTTAGAACATTAGTTATTTGCATATTGTTGTACGATATTATCTATAATGTAGAGGTGGACGGGCTTAAAATATGGGCTATACAATTTCTTTTGTTGGAAGTAGCAATGTACAGGCTATTTTTAGTATGATATAGTATCGTAAGATAAAAAAAAACGTCCTCAAAGTATGCCGTGGAATCAATTACGCATGTTTTAAATTATTACTGTTGAACGGGAACATATACAGGGTGTTTCAAAAAACATGTGCCATCGCTTAAAGGGAGATTCTTTGAAAGAAATTAAGGCAAAAAGTTCTTATGAACATGGGTCCGCAGATGCTTTGTTTCAAAGATACAGGACGTTCAATTTTTAAATGGTCTTTACATGTTAAAACCGATGGTTGGGAAAGCTAAACCAGTAAGACGGTTAATAAAATTACATTTATCTCCTAAACGAAATGAAAATTGAAAAAATATGAAGATGAAGAGACAAGTTTTGTTAAAAATTTAACATACTATTTGACCGATATACGAAAATGTGAGGAAATCAGTGGCGTACATGTTTTTACTGGAAAAATATTGTACCGTCTTCTCATATGTACGCTCCTGGAGGACCTGTCAAAGTCTTTTCACGGTCAGAATTATGCTTAATTTAAGTACTTTACAAAACGTAAATTTCATCAAAATGGATGAAGCCATTTTGAAAATATTTTGGAAAAATTGAAAAAAATTAAAAAATTTAACACCCTGTATCTTTGAAACGAAGCATCTGCGGACCCATGTTTATATAAACTTTTTGCCTTAGTTTCTTACAAGGAATCTCCCTTTAAGCGATGGCACATGTTTTTTGAAACACCCTGTATATAGGTAAAAGGTATAGGTGAATAGAAAATATAACTGTCAAGTTCTGAAGTTTTTATTTTTAAGAAAATCAAATATGGTAATCACGGCAGAACAAAAAGGTTTTATGATCGAAAGTTACTTTAGAAATGGTAGAAGGGTTGATGGCCAGTGGGTTTATTCAACACGGGACGCAATTCAGGATTTTCAAACAGAATTTCCACACATAGTCATGGATTTCGACCAGTTTCGCCAAGTTTTGACTAGATCTGTGGCTTTCTTTAAAGAAACAGGAAGTGTGAATAGAAAGGAAGGCAATGGGAGACCCAAAGTTCGTACTGCGCAAAAAGTAGAAGAATTGCGGCAAATTGTTAACCAACACCCACAAACCCCTGTTCGGCGTTTATCAAATCAAATCAAAAAATACTTTATTTTATTGTCATTAGAAGGGCAATTCCTGTTGAAAAAGTTCTTATCTACTAATAATAACAATTTTTTTGCTTAAAATTAAACCGATGAAATGAAATCTATACAATAAAAAACACAAAAGACACAACAGATAATGAAGCGACCATGCAACATAATATTCAAAACTAAGTTAAACCTGTAACAACCCAAAGCACACCAAAACTTGTCCAAAATCATTGTACGGCCGTAAATGAATGAAGAAATAAATAAAATAAAACATCAAGTAAATGTATCCTACGGAACCTGCAATACATTCCTGAAATGTGACTTGCATATGCACGCTTATCGTCTAAGCTCAGTCCAGGAATTGTTACCAAACGACAAGACGCAGCGAATGCAATTTTCAGAGTGGTTTATGGCTAATTTGCATAATAATGAAAACGTATTCGAAAAAACGTTTTTTACTGACGAGGCCTCTGCATTCACAGAAAGTTGACGTGTGGCCACATCGAAAAAAAGGTTAATTGGACCGATTTTTTTTGAAGGGCCTCTCAATTCAGCGCGATACCGTAATGAAATTTTAGAAAATTTTGTAAATGCATTGGACGATGAAGAGATGCGACAAGGCCACTTCCAGCAGGATGACGCACCAATTCACGTAACTCTTGATAATTTAAATTTTTTGGAAGAATTTTTCGAAGACCGAATCATTAGTCGTAATATGCCAGTTAGGTGGCCACCATAGTCCTGCGATCTCACGCCGTTCGACTTTTTTTTGTGACCACACATTAAAAACTCGGTTTTCAAAACCCCTTGTGAAAATTTAGAAGGCCTAAGGGCTAGAATTACAAATAAATTTCAGAGAACTCCCCCCAAGTGATCACCAATGTTTTTGATGCTGTAAAAAGAAGAATGAGGAAATGTTTGGAAGTAAATAGTGGACACATCTCTCATTTAGTTTAAGTTTATAATTTTTAGGTTTTTTGTTGTAGGTATATGTTTTTTTTTAATTCTGTATTATACAATGACAATAATGTATTTTTTTTTCTAAATAAAAACTTCAGAACTTGACAGTTTTATTTTTCATAAGTCTATATCTTTTACCTATGTTATCTTTCAAGAGTAATAATTCAAGACATGGGTGACTGATTCCACGGCATACTTTGAGGACGTTTTTTTTTTATCTTCCGTTATAACAAAGTGAGGGTCTCAGAATCATTAAATTTGAATTTAAAAATTCTCATACTTACGAATAGTATAAAAACCAATATTCACGTTTGAATAAATGCATTTTTAAAGCTCTAAAAGCAGATTTCAGAAGAATAATATATAGGAAATGTAGTTATAAAAAATAAACCTATATATTTAAGATGAAAATAAGTTACATTAGGTACCTGCTATGTCAGCTAATTATCACATTTCATACTAAAAATAGATTTTTTACAGTGTCAGTGTAATTGTTATAATGTATAATAGAAATTATAAAATGCAAGTGGAGCTTCAGTTCAGTTTCTTTTATTTAGAAATATATTTCTGTACATCCGATATGGTCTAGTGGCTAGGATACCTGGCTTTCACCCAGGAGGCTCGGGTTCGATTCCCGGTATCGGAATATACTTTTTGTTTTTTCGTATAATTTTTCAAATTTTGACTAACTTATACCAATACAGGAATTTTGTTAACCGTTAACAGCATCCCGCAAGGTTCGAAGAATTTGACATTTCTCGTTACGGTCTGATTTTTGACGAGTTTAAAGAATTTTTTGAGCTTCACAGTAATATCTTATGATAAAGGTTCTAAAAGAAATTTGACCCATTGTTTTTCTAGACCAAAAGGCCTTATTTATAATTTTGTTCTACAACCTTTCCAAGGCCAGGAAATATCTTTTTATGTAACCAGTTAGGATATGCTTTACTTTGTTTAACGGGTGTCATGTTTGAGTGGCGAGCGAAGCGAGGTCCCTCAAAATTATACGAGTTAAACAAAATTGCATTTCCTAACGTTTTTCATACAAGATTTTTTCAAATTTTGACAAAAATATATAAATAAAATTATTAATTTTAATTATTATATCAAAACATCTAAATAGGCATCAGACGAAGAAATTTTTATTTTGTCATCTAAGGTTGTCATGATGTCACTTTGAAGTTTTATTTGTAAAAAAGTGTCGGGTCACAAATTAAATTTTTCCTTTTAAAAATATTGAAAATCTATTCAGAGACCCCAAATGATATGTTTTCATAACTAGTTATGAAATTAATATTTCATTACCAGTTAGCAAATATTTTACTTTTCGTAACTAGTTACGAAAAGTAAGATGTTTCAAAACTAGTACCATATTCTGCCATAATTTCTAATTTAAATATTCTTAGAAGTTTTATTGAAAATTCAAATTTTACTAAAAGAACTGTCAAAGTGTCAAAGTCAGATCATTTGTATTAAAAAGAGGCCACTTGATTAAAAAGTATGGGTTTCAAATTCGCTAATAACGCGGTTTCATAATGAAAATTTGGATCATAATGAAGATTATTATGAAACATACATATCTAAGACATTTTAATATGAATAATTTTCTCTGAAGCTTTTTATTCTAGGGCATATTTTTGTTTTCCCGACCCGAAGCTTTTTATCATAGACACAACTCGAGATGCTGTAATATGCTGTCTTGTTAGCTCTCTATAACGCATTAAGTTTCCAGATATAGTCTGTCATAAGTTTATAATAAAGTTCGTTTAAGGTTAGTGGCAAGTTTCAGTCATATACGTATTACTACTATACTGTTAGCATAAAATCTACTTTTGACGGAATTGTCACTGTCAGTTCTGACAGCAGTTTAAAATGTGAGCTTGTCGGTTTTCTCTTCGCCTTTTACCTTTCAAAAATAAAGAAAAATGTGTTTTTATTTGTGAAAAGTGGATTAAAAGTTAATTACTATCCTATTTCCGATAGTGGCATAGCTAATGTACCTATAATGCTAGTTTTAAGCAGCAAGAAGTGAACAAATTACTTGTAGTTTCAGCGACGGATAGTCTTCACAAGAGTATAAACTGAAGAGTGAAGACATCATTTTTAATAACAATTTGAGATTTTGGGGCAAAACGGATAAGAACATTATGTAAATAAAGCGAGGCATCGTTAGGAAATTAAAAAAAAACATTATTTAAGCTCGAATTAAAACTCAAGTTGTTGAAAAATGGCGCCTGAATTACCTATTGCAACACCCTTTATAGGCCATACAAATTGTAAAAAACACATTATATTTTCAATATGCAAATTTCTCTCAAGAAACTTATAGCTGATTCTTGCATTTTTAATTAGAAATACTTTACAGCTGCACAATCTTAGCTGAAATGAAATAAGTAACATTATATGGATGTTTGATGCAACCATTTGACGTATTAACAGCTTCTTGCAGCTGACATAAGATATATCCCATCAGATTAGCAAGAGAAACATTTTGACATGATTGGCTATAAACTTTGTATCTAGATCCTAGATTGTTTTCGGCAAGTTAAAGCGCACAATATACATATTAGACAAGTTTGACGGTTGACGAACATTATTTATTGTTTTAACACAATTCGATAACTTGGTATTTGTTATATTTCGTCATGTTCTATAATCGATTAGACTGTAACTAATCATCGTTAAGCAATATCGAGGTGTACGCTTTTATTCGAAAAACTCGATAATTAATTTTATATTTGAATTTCTCAAAGAAATCATGTCTAATGCGTTTAACCAACAATTTTTTTAAAATAAAAAACAATAGGAATCTGAGCAAGTCTGTTGGTTATACAGTGTCCGCTATAAAATTAGCTACATAATGGGAAACATTCTTCGTTTCTGCATATCCGACAACAAAAAATTTATTTTAACACATGTCATGTGATCATGACACATGATGAATTTAAAAGAAAGTTGACGGTGGTACCGAAAAATGGGTCAAATTGACAAGATATTGAAATATTTTGTTAAGAAGAATTGTTCAGAATGCACCGAGGATCCCATATACCTGCATACCAATAATAAGTAAGCGGGAGGATGACACCCGGTATCGGAATCGATTTTTGAGTATCACTCCAGATCTACGGTATGGTGGTTTACACTAGGGGTCGCACTCCGTCCGAAATCCAAAATAATTTAAAAAAGAGAAGAGGTGTAGCTTCCGTAATACTGTAAAAAGAAAAGAAAATGTTAGTGGCCAAGCGGACTTAAGACAGTGAATTATGCTCTTGCATTAAAGTACAGGGAGTCCAAGATTTAATGGATGCTCCCATTTACGTATTGCTTTACTGGCTGCCTACATGACAGTAGCAGCTTTACTCTAGTGAGATCTGTTCTTGCATTACTGTGGTTTCCTATAGATGGCGCTCGCGCTTATTATGCACCGTTTTTATTCAAAGCGAACTATTGAATATGCGAGCTTACTATGTAGGAAGCTGCCTAAAGGTTACGTCAGTCTGATGATCCCCAACAAGGGTGAAAGCTTACAGTTCTACCGGCCCGGGGTTGTCCATTAGATCTTGGACTCCCCGTACTTTAACGCAAAAGCATAATTCACTGTCTTTAGTCCCCTTTGCCGCTGACACATTCTTTTTATCCTAGTAATTTTCTTCAAAATAATATTTTTGGGTTTGTAATGACTTCCTTAAACGATTTCTGCAATAAAAAAATACGCATATTCCTTGTGATATTTTAGTATAGCTTATCAGTCTGCAAATATGGCAACAGTCTCAAAGAGTAGGTGGCGGACCAGATAGTTGGCCCGATTAAGAGTAACCATGGAATCTCTAATTGATCTAAAATGTAAATAATGGTTTCTCCCCCTTGATTCTAAATCTATGGTTATAATATAAGTTTTTTAAAAATCTCAATTTTTGAGGCCATGTCATAGTGGAATAATTTTCCGTTTCCCCTTCGATCCCACCAAACATCTTCAGGGAGATTCGGGTGCCACGTTTTTAAAACTATTTAACCGAATCATTACCTGTGGGCCACCCTGTACAATACACGTTAAAATCGTTATACATAAAACTTAATTAAATAATTATTTTTATATACGAAATAAGGCATATTATTAACAATATAGCCTCAGCAGTGTGGCAAAATCGCGACGTTCTCGTGATAGATCGACGAGCGCGTGACTCAATGTTGTCCTGAGGCAAAATTCCAAAATTTTCCCAGAGGAAAGTGATCTCAGATCAAAATCCACCACTTCTTGGCCGGCCTAATCATGTCGTATACATGTGAATGGAATTTCCTGAACGACGATGATGGACTGCTATTTTCCCACCATAGATAGATATTTTGCACATTATTTTGGCAATAAATGACAATATAAAATCAACTAGTAAGAGTTCTATACAGAGTGAGTTTTTTTAAAGTGTTACAAGGCGATATCTCGAAAACAATTTGAAATATTTTCATGAAATTTTGGTGAGTTAATAGGAATATGAGGGGAATATATTTAAATATATTTTTGACATTTACCCCCTCTCTCTATTTTGAGGGGTGCCAAGTTAGTTGTAATCGAAATTGTTTCGTTCAGCTGGTAGAGGTCGTCAAAGATTAAAAAAGTTTTTGGTTTTTCCCAAGTTTCTTGAAAACGTGCCATTTGATTTTAATGATTTTTGGTGTCTAGTCTAGCAAGCTAGCAGCAGTGTGTAGTCATCAAACCCAAGCAAACCAAACCTGTCTTGTTATTAAAACTTTCTGAACATGTGCATTTCAAAATTCATTAAAAAATGTATTATCGAAAAATCGTATTTTCAAAAAAAAATCTATACCTGTTTTGACATTAAAAAATTCCTTCGCCCTTGGGCTTAATTTTCTGTCATTTTCTGAAAAAGTACCGTACTACCATGGCCCAATAAGCCATATTTATGTTGTGGCCATATTTATGTGTTTCCGTAATTTTCTTAATAGTACCCTTCGGGTACAACCTCAATATACCGCTACTGAATTTCAGTTCTAATTTGACAACTGTTACGCGCTAATCGAAATTCGCCTTCGGGGTACTTTCTTGCCTTAAAATAATTTGAACAATTTAGTTTTTTTCGATTATGTACCGTAGTTGGTTTTGTAGCCATACTTGAAAACAACTCGCTTGTCAAGGATTCTTACTGTTACATTAAACATAGAGTTGAAAAAAACTGAAAACATGCATTATAATAGTTATTTACGTTCGGTAAGTTACTTGTTACAGTACGAAAAAACTAAACCAGTACTGCAACTGTATGGGTATCGTCCAGATTTCGTGCTGCTAATACTCTGTACACAAAAGCAAATCTAGGACAATTTTGTTTTGAAAATATCTTTGAAAAACTATACTTTCGAAAGTACCAGTAGATTTTTCTCTAACAGAGAATATGCTTGTGTTTTTTTATTGATTAAATCGTTTCAGGAAGTCATTACAAACCCAAAAATATTATTTTTCCACTCCTTGCTTTGTAAGTCATTATTATGTCACTATTATGCCATTAATTTGACAGACGTAAGTACAACTTACTTCCCTAGGGATGTAAGTGATTTACTTACAACCCTAGGAAAGTAAGTAAATAAGCCTGGGACATAATATACAAATATTCATTTATTTACTTAATTTTCAATTTTACAACCAACAAAACTTGGTGACTGTTCTTAGAGCTTGTTTATGTCTTCTGCGTTATTGTCATTCCCATTAAATTCCGCAATTGTGGTTTTTGTTGACATAGAGGAGGTACTTACATATATGTGGTATTTTCACTGACGTACTGGAGTATTTCTGATATTTGTTTGCTACCTCATTCTTGTCGGAGATGCTATCTGCAACGTAACCCTCAGCAATCTTCTAGTTGATCAGTTACGTTGTGACAGAGTTTTGTCCTGTCATTGTTAATAAGTTGTCATTAGAAACTTGACAGCCAGATTCTCCAACGCTAGATCGGTCTAATTTGACAACCAAAAGTTTTAAACTGACAAGTGCAAGAACAAGACAACTAAGTTTTAGACTATTAAATTATTTCTGAGCTTTTTCGCAAATTTATAAAGAAAGGGGCAATTTTAGTACGCACTTTCGACAATAATAGAAATAAATTCATTACAGCAACTCTTTTCAAGATGAAAATCATTAGGAAACCAAGCAAATCGCTGAAATATCAAAATAATTCATAAGTTTTTAATGACGACTTATTAACAATGACAAAAAAAAACCTGTCAACACATAACTGATCAACTATAATTTAATCCAGTACTGAATCTTAAACCTTCTTAGTGAATCTGAACGTGAGGGTATACATTTTTTCATTGTAAGATACGAAGGAAGGCTACAAATGTTTGTTTTTAATAATACAACAGGAAGCGAAGCCGCTGGTACAAGCTAGTAATAAAACCTAATAAATGCGATACTCCACTATATACCTATAGCCGTGGAGTAAATTAAATTGTGTTTCAAATGCCCGTGTACATATTGCCAAGATTTATGAAAGTATGTCTTGAAATGCTAAACATTAATATCGACTGTTGAGGAAAAAAATGACAATACTTCTGGGCACCGATAATTTCCAAAGCAAAGTAGGCAGTAGTACCTAGAACTGTAGGGTAGAAATATAAATATATTATATTATAAATCATAAACCATAACACGAATTGGAAAAATTCACGCTCTCTCCGGTTTTTTGTTTTTACCTCTGGGGTTTTAACTTCTACAGGGGTCGAGGCAAATGTATCGAGCATTTATAAAACATTGACGCAAATATTCAAACTACAGAATAGTCAAAAATTATTTTTTCCACCATCACGTTTTTTTTTTTGTTACTTACTGTCATTATTGATAGAAACAGTAAGTTGGTTTTAGTGAGCGATTATTATTTTTTCTAGCATCCAAAGTACACAAGTCGTGTCTAGGCAACTAATTGCAACTTGCCGCAGTAGTGCAGTAAGTGAAGTTGTGCTTATATCTGCAGCTAAAACTTGACTAAACAAAGACAACACATAATATATAATTTATTTATTTTACTTAAAAACTTTAATAACACAGACAACAGCACTGTCAAGACAAGCTAGTTATCGACTACCAGACTAACCTGGCCGGTCGAACCTTTGACAGTAATCAGGTCTTACCCACACTATATTTTTAGCGGGTACGCGATTGTCGCTTCTCGTTGATGGTTCTTCTCTGGTAGTACATTGATGCATTCAAGGCCGGTATCCGGTGGTTGTAGGTGACAGGTGTACATTTGCCTGGGTCGCTGTATTTATAATGGGCATTTTTTCACTCGAAAGCCGCAGCATAACAATTTCAATTTTGCGTACCTACTTTACATGTCTACGTTCAATCTTTAAGGTAATGGACATATTTTTTTCGCTATGATAATCTATCATTTGTGTTTTGTCGAAACGCCGCCTCATTTTTTCACCTTCCCCCGTATCGTGCGGCTGCAATAATTCGCCTGACCACAAAAAAAAACGTGGCAACGTGCGCGAGTCAGGTCGACCGATCCGCATAATACAAACAGCGTGTCCACCCAAGGCGGAGGAGTGCCGCCCCGGGCGTCGTTGGGCGCGACGTAAAATATGCCGCCCTTGGGCTGCCGCGGCCTGTGATGCGGGGAAGGTCTACAAGAATTGTGGGATCAGATATGTGAAGTCGTTCCCTGTGTTTGGCTGTAGGGGGTAAAATGAGAAAAGAATAAAGGGCATACTCGCTTTGTTACTAATGATTAGTTTTTAAACTTTTTCTTTTTTGTTCTCTCGAGTATGTAAATTTACGGCCGTATTCACTATTGATAAGACCGGTCTAATTTGACAATCAAGGGTTCAAAGCAACAAGTGCCAGAATAAAAATTTTTGAAGCACTTGAACTGTTATCTGATATACTTTCGCTAACCTGTCTAGTTTTAAGGCGGCATTCTCTACGTGGAGTCCACGTTACCATACTTCACGTCTATAATTGGGCCACCACTCTATCTCTGTGCTAAATTTCAACTTTTTACGTCGAGTAGTTTCAGAGAAAATCGCCTGTGACAGACACACGGGCGGACCCCGAAGTGATTCCATAAGTATTGCGTTTCGCAGAACACTAAAAACAAATTTTTGACATCGCAGAGTGACCTATTTTCGTGTCTTTCACTTTTTGGTCCATTGGTCCTCTTGTCTATCCCATCCGTGGACATACTGTATAGCAAATCTACGTAAGCATGGCTTCGGGGATTTACTTGTTAAAATTTAACCATTTACATATTTACTACCCGTTTTACTTTTCTATAGCCACAACCGAATCTACCCTTCGGCTACCTAGATACGTCATTTCATAGACATTCCCTGCTGGGCCCCCAGCCGAGTAAACGGGATCCTGCAAACGAATATCAGGTTTTGCAGGGCCTTTTGTTTACAGAGGTCCGCAGGCCAGACCGCTCTCTGTCCAAACATGGTTTAATCATCGTTTTACGGATATACCTGGACGCCTTCCCCGAGGGCTTGCGCCCGAAGCGGTCAATTTTTGGGATATTTAGGGTATGTCGAACAGTGACAGGATATTTTCAGATAATACATAAAACATCTTATTTTGTGTGGGTTCGGGTGACATTTTTAATTGGAAAAAGAAAAACATGCTTATATTGTGTAGGTAGCTTATTAACCAATAATAATTATAATTATATTTTATACTTAAGAGGAGTAATCAGCATCCATCCCTAACCATCCATCCCCTGACCAATATGTATGTTCATTTTATGAATTTCTATCCCTTTTTGTTATAGTTTATTAGTGTTTGTTGTATGTACTTTATAATAACGAAAATAACAAACAAAAATAAGAAAAAGACGAAATGACGAAATTATAAAAGATCAAAAAGACGAATGGAAAAAATACTTGACTACAAAAAGTAATGAAGACAAGACTACGAAATATGTAGAGAAAAACGAAAAGTAGTAAAAGAAAAACCAAAAAAGCATAAGAAGAGTCTTGGGAAAAATTTAGTCCTAAGATAGAAAATTATAGAGAAAACTAAAAACTGTTTTATGGAACATTAAAACAAATGAGTTAGAAGACGGAATATAATATGATGAATATAAAGGACAAGGAAGAAAATAATAACGGAGGAGGATAAGATAATGGAGAGATGGAGACAATATCTTTAAGAAGTGACATATACTGAAACAGGATCAAGAATTAATAACAAATAAATGAGACACGTGAACTAGAAGAAATGGAAAAAATAGAAGAAAAAGAAGTGGAAAAAGCGACAAATGTGGAAAGAAGGAAAGAGATAATAAAATATATTATGGGAAAAGACGTTTCAAAACAGATAAATGTCATAATAAATAGGAAAATACCAAAGGATTGAAACTCAGGTATTATATTGCCAATATACAAAAAAAGGAGATAAGAAAAACTGCAGTAACCATCGAGGAATAACGCTCTCAAGTATCTCAGGAAATATACTGGCTAGGACAATGGAAAATAGACTAAGAAATAAGATAAAGACAACACTAGAATACACCCAATGTGGATTTTGAAGGAACAGAAGCACACAAGATCTAATTTTCACAATAAGACAAGCAAGTGAAAAATTTATAAATAAGAACAAAGTACATATTTGCTTCATAGATCTAGATAAGGCCATCGACAGAATCCGAAGAGAAGACTTATTATGGAGTATTTTAAGAAAGAGAAAAGTAGATAGAATAACAATAGAAATAATAAATGCTATGTTTAAAGATAATATAAATATGAAGATTCTAGAGAATTCGCTACAAGGGTCGGAGTAAAACAAGGATGTCCTGTTATATTTTCAGTAGTCCTGGATAAAATAATAAAAGAAGCAAAGAGGATGGAATACCTAGCGGTAGAAAGGCTTAGGATTAAGTAAGTAAGTACTGTTTGTTTAAAGATTAAACAAAAAACAACAAATTTAAAAACTGTTCAAACATACAACATGCATAGATACCAGAGTACTGAACCCTTATACAAAAAAATCATACTTGCCTTGACCCATTTTACTCTAGCCTTACACAAGCTTGGTTCAGTAAAAAAATTAAATTATTTTAAAACATTCAGCCTTTCGCAAAATACGAAAACCAAACAATATATAATATTGTACGCGAACCAGGCAACAACCATGGAGGAGTTTGCCTTGACGGGATTTTCATTTTATTTGATTAAATTTAATGTGGAGCGCCGGGGGGCCCGAACGGCCCCGGGACAACATGGTGGAGACCGAATGCCGGTCTCTGAGCCTGGGGCTGCAAACCGTTGCGAAGGCCAGTGGTGGGTCATCAAAAGACGGTGACAAAAGTGGATATTAATGCTGTTTTTATTTGTGAGGTTTGCAGTGTGGAGTTTGAGGTGAGGAGTGACAAAAATAGCGTATATACCACGGGACTAAAGGGTATTTTAATCCCTCGTGCAATTGGTGCCTTGCCTGCGGCTCGGGTACCAGACCCAACCCGACCTGTAGCCACTCGATATAAGGATACTATTTTTGGTGTTCCGTCAAACGGAACACTTATGAAATCACGTCGGTGTCCGTCCGTCCGTGTGTCGGTCACAGGCGATTTTTTCTGAAACTACTCGACGTAAAAATTTGAAATTTGACACAGAAATGGAGTGTGGTGGCCCAATTATAGACGTGATGTATAAAAAGTTGAATTTTGATTCTGTGGGTTAATTTCAGGGGGTACATTGGGAAATGAAAAAAAATTTTAAGGGCATCCTGTAAGGTGTCAAATGAAAGCTTATTTAAGCACGAATTCGACAATACATATGATGTATTTTTTATGCATTTTTCGAGAAAAACGCTTAAAAATTGCTGTCACTCACCCTTATCACCCAAAGGATCGCTCAGAAAAATCTGACAAAAAAATCATCAAAAGGTGTAGATTGAACTAAAATTATCAGGATTGAAAAATTCTATCGCGATCAATTGTTATAAACAATTTAATTGCTTATTTCCTTATAACTGCCGAACCATTGGTTTTAGAGAAAAAGTTTTTTGACAAAAAAATATTTCTCACGACATAAGGAACAACTTCTTTTCCTCCACATTTTTCAAAATTTTTAATTTAGCTCAGTCGAAACGCTCCCCATTCAGCTCTGTGCATACACGATGTGATACGGCGCTGGTGCCGTCGGCGGCGACCAGCGCGGCAGATGGGCGGAGATGGTTTGCTCAGGTCAAGTGGGGGCTGATCGCACGGAACACTAATTATTGTGCATTGCACTTGACCGAATTTTTTTTATATGTTAATGATTTCGCTAATGGTGATCTAGGGAGAAAATTATTTTATTTGCAGATGATGCAACTATTTTGTGGCGTAGCAGGAATAGCGATCGACGAAATCTTGAATGACGTATTTTTCGAGAATCATATTGTAAATTATTTGTCTGCAAATGGATTTCTATGACTCTATACCAATATACATATTAGACTGGAATTTGAGGGACATGTTCATTGACTAAGTGCTAAACTTGCCTCAAATTCCTATGCAAATAGGGTAAATTCTAAAGAATTGGATCCTGATATTGTACTTGATAGCGTTGCACCGCTTGTCAAATTTAAGTTTCTGCACCCCAATTTTAAAACATTTCCTTCATTCGAAATAATGTCAAAAATTCATCCGAAGATGAACCAAACAAGGCTCGAAACGTCGCAATATCAAACGATGTTCAATCTAAAATTCGTTGTCTTATTTAAAAGCTCACATCAACTATAAACCAATAATATTTTTCTCACGCTTTCATTAACAAAAAAGGTCGCTCCGCCCCTGATTTGGGGCATGCCTGAGGGCCCTTTAAAATTATGTAGAGAGCCGAGACCAACCGGATTGGCCTCGGGGGCTAACAGAGGGCCCCCGGGCGTTCGAGCTATATTAAAGTAAAGTAAAATTTAACCCGGGATGAAACTCTCATATATAACCTAAAATGGAATGGAGAAGCTGGATAAATATTTATTATAATTTATATATATGAACAGTATTAAGTATGGTTTAAAATACAGGGCGTTATGAGAATGGTTTAATAATATTTGAATGGATGACCCGTGCCCCCGTGGGGTAGTCTACAGACATTCCCAATACTTTTGCTCCCGCAAATCGGTCATTTTTAGTGTTCCGTGAAAAGGAACACTTATGGAATGATTTCGGTGTTCGTCCGTCCGTCCATCTATCACAGGCGATTTTCCCTGAAACTATTCGACGTAAAACTTTGAGATTTACCACATAGCTAGAATGTGGTGGCCAACTTTGCCAGTGCATCGCCGCCTTTTTACTGGCGAAACTTTAGAATTACTGGCGTTTACTGTCATTTTTTCTCTGCGATTGCTGGCACTCTTGTTAGGTTAAATGAAAGCATAATATAATACAATAATAAGCGTTTTCGGAAAATGATTAATCCACTCCACCCTAACCATCTCGTATCCTTTTTGTGTGACCCTATTAAAAAGAGACAAAAGATGATGCTCTGATTAATCGGCTCAATGTTGCCGAAAATCACAAATATAAAGCATACAAATAAATATATAAAAATCTGGGAATATGGAAGCCACCAACCACCAAGCCACTAATATCATCCTTGGATTTTGATCTATTCAATTGGTTAGAAAAAATGTCGATAGCGACAGACATAAGCATAAACTTATAGCGAAATCCATTGGCTTGGGTAACTTCAGTGCGCACAGAGCGCATACACAAAGTTCGCACTGCACAAACAGTAGAAGAATTGAGGCAGATTGTTAATGGACACCCACAAACCCCTATTAGGCGTTTAAGTCAGCAAGTATGTATCCTGCGGAACCTGCAATACCATCCTGAAATGTGACCTGCATATGCACGCTTACCGTCTAAACTCAGTCTAAGAATTGTTACCAAACGACAAGCCGTAGCGAATGCAATTTTCAGTCTTTTATGGGTAATTTGCATAATAATGAAAACGTATTTTAAAAATCCCTTTTTTACTGACGAGGCATGGCTTTACCTCTCTGGTTATGTAAATTCCCAACAAATGAGAATGTGGAGTTCTGAAAATCCACATTTTTTTATAGAGAAGCCTCTGCATTCACAGAAAGTTGGCGTGTGGGCGGCCATATCGAAAAGACGGTTAATTAGACCGATTTTTTTTGAAGGGACTCTCAGTTCGGCGCGATACCGTAATGAAATTTTACTTTGAGGACGTTTTTTTTTGGTATGTTTATTCAAAATAAACCAATAATCATTGTAACTTATGTCCAATAAACCGTTTTATGTTTGAAATAATGACTATATTCTCAACATAATCGATCGATCACCAAATAAATTGTATAAGAACTTTATTATTATTTATGTTTTATTCTGTTGTAGTCGGGTTTGCTCAGGTTTAGTAATAGTAAGTGTCTTTAAAAAAAATATATTTTAGTTAACTCCCTATTAGGACATTATTATTTATTATACCTGCTTTTCACAATAATTACAGATCATCATTTGATAGTTTAAAGATATCAATCAGTGTTCTCACATTGATTGTTAGCTATTTCCAAACACAATAGTGTTTTAATTAATTAAATTTTAGTGTGATCGTCATAAATATACAATTGGTGATAAAATTTTGAGCACAAATCTACAGTTCTAAGTACAATTATTATTATTAATTAAGTTTTCAGGTGATTTTACATAAATTTACAGATAATCGGTTTGAAATAGTTTGGGTTTGGAGTTAACAAGTTGGTGACAGATCTATCATTCTGAGGTCTTACCGGTTTGAATATATGCAGTGATTTCTAGTAACATTTATTTTTATTGTTTATGTCATTGAGTTGTCGTCAGTTATTGGCTAGAAAAAAACCAAACAAACAGCAACAAGATTGGGGCTAGTGAATATCTTATATAATTCAATACTGTGCGTGGCATATAGCCAAAAATTGTTTTGGGTATTCATATTCAGTTCTTACTAAATAACGAAAATGTTGTTTTAAATTCGATTTTCACACAAAGTCTGGTGGTAACTTTAAAGGGCAGCCTAGAAAAACAGAATAGTGTTAGTAAGAAAGGCGGCGACCTAAAGAACGCCTAATACTCACATTGTTCCCTAATTTGAGTACTTTTCATAAAGGAAGTTACCCTTAAGCCATGAAATTAAAAGTACGTAGCAAAAACAGACATTTTCCTGGAGTAGGCACAGACTTGTCCACGTCATCCCGGAGCAAAAATGCGTTATAACTCATTACAAAACGTGCCTCCAGCGAAAAATCACGAAACAACTGACAGGATGTTAAAAGTTTTATTGGAAAGTTAAAATTAATTTCGGGAAGAGTATTGCAATGTAAGTTCTGTTGTTAATTACGTGAATTTCTAAACTTTTTGCGCGAAAATTTGCAGTAGAAAATCTTTTTTTTTTTTTTTTGTTAATAAAGACCAAAATAAATGGATAACAGCAACCGCCATAAACATTTAATATATGTAGAGAATATAAAAAATATATATTTCAGATTTATTCGGGTTTGATGCATATTCCCTATTGTATCTCCTTTCGTTTATACAGGGAAGTTGTTGGGTTTTATAGCAAATAGCTGAGCAACAACAGCGAAAAGCTCAACAAAACCAAAATAGTAGAGTGGACGCGGACAACTGCGCTTAACAGGCTTGCTCACCACATTGTTTTTCATCATTCTTCTTGTTTCCTGCTTTGTCTTGTTGTCTGATGACCATTTTCCCAACAACCTCGTACACAAAACGTTTTAACGAGATGGATGGAACGTATTTCGAGATACTTGTAAGCTTGTTTACCCATTCGTTTATTCAAAAATACCTTCATACAAAATTTAACCCAACCCTCTTAATATCCTCTCGCAAAAAATCGATCCGAACTGGCCTTTGGCGGTTCTCTTTCTACCTAACAAAAACAATAAATATCGAAAACATGGCCGGGGGCCCACTCGTAAAATATATATAGGCCATCAGCCCGTTGTGGCCGCGTTATAAGCCCTACCCTTCGAGTCTCTCTAAGCAGCAACTCCGTCGAATCCACCGCGACAGCCGGGGGGCTATTTCATTTCGTCGGTGCCCGGCAGGCTTTAAAAATGGCATATCATCCCACCGACTGGCCGGAATACCGGTAATTACTTCGGATGATAAATAAGAGGGATGTTCTCCACCTTAGATTATGTAGCATACAACAGATTATTATTTACATCTGTTTTGCCGCCATCAGTCGCTGTAAGAAGTGGGGTATATTAAACGGAACCTAATAGCTAGCAATATTACCAAAATGGGCAATATTTAACTAGCATGTTATCATGTACATCATGTTTACATCATAAAGATCCACTTTTTCCAACTTTGACATTTGGCCCCGCATGACGATGTACAAGGTGTGCGCCATTGATCTTTAGCAAGAGGAGACGCAGTCGTTCATTTAAAACTAGCCTTTGTTTTGTTCCATAAATTATGCGTGTGTACGACAAAGAACGACAGCTATACTTCCGTCTCCGCGCGCCACCGTAATGGCTTTCCGGGCCGTCTGTAATTTGCCGAGCAAACCAGTGAAAAACAGTTCCGGGCGAAAGTAATCCACGTCTCCTTGAGCTACACAAAAGTATATATCAAAAAGAGCGGGCAAGTTCCCGTGGAACATTATTTTTTTTATTGCTTTAGGGTTCTAAGAACCATTTTATAATGGACGAAATATTTAAACCTAATCTTGCGAAAACAGAACAGTTTGTCATCCTAACTTACCAAAATTCTAGCATTTTTGTTGAACTGATATATGAAAATTTTTCGAAAACAGATTTTTTGAAAGAATGTTTTTTCGAAAATATATTTTCGAAAACTAGGGATGTTTTCAAAAATTGTGTCGGAAACCAATTTTTCGAATTTTTTTTAACTACTTTTCGAAATAACATTTTGTTAAGAAAACATGTTTTTAGAAGGTTCCATTTTTCAAAAATTGTTTCGAAAAAGACTTCGAAAATTCATATTAAAAAAAGAACACTTTTTTGAAAGTAATTTACTACAGACTAACCCATAGACAAAATATATTTAGACCATCACAACGTATTCGCGACACCAGCTGAATCCGTCCAATGTATGGGCGAAAAAGTGCGTTTGTACGCATTGGGCGCCAGTCAGATTTTTAAACGACGGTCCTCTCGAGGCATGCGCACTCGGGACGTCTAGCAAAAGCGGTTGTTGAACCCAATGACGCAACTCGGCGATCAGAACCGGACCCAGTTGTAATCACTGAAGGAATCACATGGAATACAGCTGTTGTAAATGCTGAAGTTGCTATTTCCATTTGCAAAAATACTTTTAAGTTTTGAGTTATTAAGATTAACTCTGACCAAATAAATTTTCTAACTTTTATCTTAAATGCACTCCGGTGTTGAAGTGAACACACACACGGAGAAGTAGAAATATTTATCAGAGACGTATCAGTGTGGTCAAGGTGTCAGAAAGGCACTGATGGGGTGTGTGTGTATTAGGGGCATTGTATAAGAGGTAAGATGGTGTAAGAAGGTCATATATGGTGTCAATGCCTCCTTCCCCTATATTGCATAAGGGTGTGTGAGTGTCCAAAAGGCATATTTGCGCTTTCGCCAAAGGGGCACTAAAAATACTAGTGGATTAGGGTAGAGGGGAGCATTTGAACAGGGGTGGCGAAAGAAAAAAGCTCTTTCGCCAAAGGATCGCTAAGATATCAGTGGATTAGAAGGGCGAGTGTCCAAAAGGCATATTTGCGCTTTCGTCAAAGGGGCACTAAAAATACTAGTGGATTCGGGTAGAGGGGAGTATTTTAAAAGGGATGGCGAAAGAAAAAAGCGCTTTCGCCAAAGGATCGCTAAGATATCGGTGGATTAGATTGGCATGGGGCTGTAAGTAAGTAGCGCTTTCACCAAAGTATCAAGTGCACACACTGTAAATAGGTGTAAAAATATTTACATCTTACCATAGAACTTGGTTTGTTCAATAATTATACAGGATGGGATGCCAATCCAATAAAATATACACATAGTTTTGGTAATTTTTTTATTTACTATTTTACTTCTTAAAACAGTTGCATATTTTATTTCTATTGTTTAGAATACTATGTTTATATTTTATTTCAATTTTCAATTTTGTAAATGTAACGTTTAAAAAATTAAGAGGGGGGGACATTAAAGAGACGCACTGTATATGTATAAACTGAGCTATTTTCGAGGAATTATCGACAGTTTTGTATAGCAAGAAAACTCAGATTTAAGCCAACAAACTATACACTTTTTGTTAAAATCGCACTAATGGTTACATTTTTATCATTAATAAAAAGAATAATTACAAGTAATATATTTAGCATTTATTACTCGATAGAAGATTCACGTCATGTGAAATAAATTTTGAAGTACGGTCCTGTATATCACAAGGAAACGTTCGACAAGGCGCAAGCCCGCAGAAGACCGTCTGTGTTTACGGATTCAGCTTGGTAAATTTGCCACATTCGCAAATGACATTATTTCTCTATTATATATTTTCTCTATGGACTAACCTAGCAGACACACTTGGCCGAACACCAAATTAGAATCTTTTTTTTCCTTGACATTTTCTAAGCCAGTAGAGTTCATAATTTAAATTTAGAAAACTATGTTTTCTAAAAAAATTATTCTTCTTAGCCTTCTTCTCATTTAGGGGGCTATACGAGTATTTGCGAAAGTACAATTTTTCTAAAACCAATTTTTCAATTTTTTTTAAGAACTTTTCAAAAATACGTTTTTTAGAGAACATCTTTTTCGAAATTAAATTTTTTCGGATATTTGTTCAAGCAACGCCTTTTTGAAAAAAGTAATTTACGAGAAAGTAACATACAAAACCTAATGAAACCTGAACAAACCCAAAAAAGGTACGTTTAGGTTTGTTCAGGATATTTTGTCGTCTTTTTTCATTAACATTTTCCAAGCTACTAGAGTTCATAATTTAATTTTCTAAATACTGTTTTCGAGAAAATATATTTTTGGAAAATGTCCCTATTTCTTAAAAATTACTTTTTGAAGACATTTTTGAAATACCTACTAAACTTTCGAAATACGTGTTCTTGGAAAAAGCATCTTTGAAAAAGCTGTCAGGACATTTTTGAAAAAATGTACATTCAGAATATGTGTATTAGAGAAAATATTTTTGAGAAGTTTCGTTAATCCCTTTTTGAAGAAGCTGTTTTTTTTCGAAAACAATTACAAAATAATGTTTTTTTGAAAAAACAACTTGGTTATTTGTTTTCTTTAGAAGTCAGAACAATCCGGCGCAAATTTTGATAAAATCGCAGAGAGATATAGAAGGAATGTTTTCAGAAACAATCAAAGCATATAAGTCAAAAATGCCAAAAATGCTTACATTTTTTATATAACATATTAGTATTGATCTGTATTCATATTTTTATAGTATAATTCATTTCAAAGACCTTAAAGACATAGGCGGCGAACGTTTGTTTTTATAATATTTTGTAGAATATATAGGAATGGTTAATGTTTATGTTACAATATTTATTTTTATAAAATGCGGTATAAAACCTTTCTGTATAAGGCTTCAGGGGGCGGCGCCTCCCCTTAAATCCGCCACTGTACACACGTATATTCAGACCTGCCTAAAATGTTACACACAAAACGTTACGCCTACACAAACTTTAAATTATTAATGAATGTGTGTGTTCTGGTGAGAAAGCGACGTGGCCAGTCACACTCCAAATTATGTCACCTTGCAGTGGAAATAAATTACTAAAAATTTATTATCACGGAAAACAATGTTTAAAAAAAAATCATCAAGTTATGTTTTGTAGAAGCTTCAAAATAAGAGAGATAAAATAATTTTTGCGTTATATTGTGAATTTTATCGAAGGTCATTAACGTTAATCAGCTGTAAATTTTTTTAGACAGTTTGGGAAATAGATTAGGGCTCACCCCAGTGCAGATAATGTGGGGTCTATTACGTTTGTAGTTTTCAAAACGATCATATATTATTTTATTAAAAAATCCCTTGAGCTGGACTGATTATTATTATTAATGTCACAACCAACGGAGGAGAACATTAGTCTTATTATTTTAGATGGTCAAAAGGGGGCGTTTGGGACGCCTCTGATTTTTCTAACTTGAAGAAGTATTCTGTGCTCTTTATTAGTATTTGTATTTCCTTTTTTCTCCGAACTAGGCGTTGCGGAGATAAAGAAGTCGCGAATTTCTTAATTTGAAAATAATTTTCACAATATACAAAATATTTGTAAATACTCCATAGTAGGCTCACAGATATATAGACATAGACCGCGGACTTAGTCGAGCCAAACGAGAGAGGCGACCCACCTGCATCTTGGCTTGTGTGGCGAAACGAGGATTTGCATAATGAGCTCAGACTTTATTTCTGCGGGGGGCGAGGGGATGCGATATAGCGCTCTTATGCGCTTTGTTAAAAGAGTCCCGAGGAGATATTGAAGCACCGAGAATCGGGAGTAAATAGTATTGAATAGTGAGATAATGTTTATTTCTGTAGAAGATGAAACGTGTAAAATTATTTTAGAAACGGTAGAATTTGCAGGGGTTACAGGTGTATGTTGAAAAGTTGTTTTCCTAAAGAGATTTCTTTTCGTAGATCACATCATTTGTTTTTATATCGTAACAAAAAAAACTTTATTATATAACTACGCCAATGACTGCCCCCCGGCGAGCACTGCGCGCCCACAGAATTTCCCCCCGCGGCTTCTAAAATTACAATGAACAATTTAACCGGAAAATGGGTTCGTTTAGTTTAAACAAAACAGAATTTCGGCTTTGTTCAAACAACAGCAGCAGCAGCATTGCACGAAACGAAATACGCTGCTACGGAACAAACTTTCTCGTAGTATGTTTTCGCGTTGTAATTACTTTACGCAAAGTCTTTTACAAAATCCATTATGCTGTGTTTTATAATGCGATACTGACATCCTTCGGTGGATTCGCGGGGACGGAGGTTCAACCTCCGAGGTTGTTTTTTGTTGATCGATGTCGGACTTTCGATGCAATCAAAAACGACATAATCGGAGAGCCGACCGGCGAATTTCCTGTATGTAATTGATACACAAAAAATTTTTGGCCGATGAGTTAGCATGGACATATTGGCGACTCACATTAAGAACGTGACGTCCTATTCAGCCAATTTGCTAAGTACTATAACGAGGGGAACATTTTCGTTTCGTCTTTGTCTTTAGTATCGTGTTATTTGGCATCTTTGTCAATTTTGTCGTCTAGTGAGCCCTTCTTCCTAGTTAAAAGTCAGCTGACTGCATCTGGCTTCCTTAATGGATCTGTTGCACTCAATTGAATTTAAATAATATTTGCGATTTGGCAACATTGCAAAAGTCACTCGCCTATGTGACAACACTGGCCAAATTTTTATTCGATTTTTAGGGCATTTCCCGCTTCCCAAAAAATATTTTTGCTCTTCAATTTGCCCATAAATTATAAAAAACCAATAAAAAAATTGTGTGAAACGGACCCATTTGAATCGCCAATACCATGGAATTTTTCGAGACCGACGTCAATTTTATCCGTGTGATCCATGGCATAATAAGAGTCAAAAACGCCACGGGAAGTGACGTCCAGCCTAAATTACGGTGGCTATGTGTTTATGATCGGCTCTCGAACTAACACTAATTGCTATTAGTGCCCTTCAAGACCAGAACTACTACTCATTTTCAAGAAAAATGTCATTATATTTTTTTTATTTCAGGGCACTCAAGAACTGTTTTCCATTGATGGTACCTATACGGCCAAGTTTGTATCTTAGAAATTTCAAATAACTCCGGAGACCCGTGTTTTCCAGATTTAACTCCAAGCGATTTATTCTGAAAACTAACGGCTATTTACTGTGTGGTGATATAGCATAACATAAATTAATGTAAGTAATGTTTTATTTTAGAAGTGTCATCAAGCATAGTAAAGTTACAGAAAATGAATCAGTTGAATCTAGGGAAGTAGTAATTTTAAATAATGAAATTCTGGAATGGATGGATGGTAATACTACCCCTCTTTCAACAGCCCGCAATCAGCTACTCTACAGTACTTTTACAGCATTTCATACAAGTGAAATGCATCCAACTGTGGATGCGTTTGTTTCAACGCGGTTAGCAAATTTCCGGAAGGTTCAGCTACCCTTAGCCCTACACCCGTAACTATCCCCCAACCTTGTCCAGGACAAGAGATCGAGAGACGGGCAGGTTGCCTGTCTCTCAAGATTGGGCATTGAGCTTTTTCGACAGGGTAACAAAAGTAGACAGTGGCCATTCATCTGGGAGAATTCCAGTATTATAAGTCCCATTGAAGAACTGTGTAGGTTTTTTATTAGTCTTCTCTCATGACATTAAGAATTTCCACTGGTATGTGATCTGGTCCCAGGACCAAATAAAATACCTACCTACCTAAGCAAATAGCCAAATTATACCCTTTGGGATTGCTAATATTTTAGCTTCAGGGGCGTACTCATAAGGAGGGGGGGGGGGGGGGGGCGTGCATGTTCGATTTGGCTACGTTGATTTTTTTTGATACGATGTCCTAAGATCTCGTACTAAATAAAAGTGAGTTTTGGGACAATTAGCAAAAATGTCGACAGTTCAATTTCAGCCAACGAAAAAAAGGTCGATAAAAAAACCTCTATAGTTGTGCTCGGAGAGAACTTGCAAAAGAGGTCGACAGTCGACAGTTTTGTATATTTATCTTAGCATAGTTGAATATTGTTTCTTCACTGCCCATCGCCAATAATAGACGAGCCTAGTTCCTAGAGGGATCACAAACTATAGTCAGTCAGTGTCGAAATTTGAGTTGTTTTTAACTGACTGTTTGCGAACTGATGGAATGAAAGAATAAGAAAAATAGTTATTTAAGGATGAATTTTGTCGGCAAAAGGAAAATCAATAGAGGAAACCCAAAGCACAAAAATTGGAAAAAGCTAACGACTCTGTAACATGCTCTAGGTAAACCCTCTCAAAAATGCAGGAAAATGAAGTTCTGAGAACGAAAGTGAACAAAAAACTCTTGGTCAGCCGCCCTTAGGTAACTTTTCAATATCAGTTTACCTATGGCACTTCCCAGCGAAAAGTATCGGCATTACGTTGGCAAATGATCGCCATCACGGTATAATTAACGGCCGTGCCCGTCGGCACGCACACGAATTTTTCACTTGTTCCCACGTCACGGCTGGCTGGCCGACTTGCTGCAAATATCGGAATCGGGCCCCCGGGGACCACGTCGTCGCACTGAGAGCCAGTACGGCCCTGCGGGCAGATTCGTAACGTGCTTTCGAGATATGCGGAGTAAGAAAAATGTCGTCGGTCCCTTGGGGCGGCTTTTTTTCCGGGAAGAGATATATATTTTCTTGCATTAATAATCGTTGCTGCATTTACAATTGTCGATTGTGAAACATTGGACGCCATTCGTTAGAGGAGTCAAAAATGGTTAGTTCATTCGGCAAATATAAGGGGTCACTTAGGTACACAAAAAAATGCTCTGAATGCGAATACGTGTAAATTGGCTTACTTGTTGATGAGAAGCCGACGTTTTTTGTCCCTGGTCATAATATAAAATTTAACAAGTGAACTTTATTCCTTTGTATAAACGTCAATTTTACCAATCTGGCATACGAGACGCTTAAGGAGGCTTGTGCGCAAAAAAGTCGGTCAAGTGCAAGCACAATTGGTGTTCTGTACCATCAGTCCCCCACTTAAATTATTAATAGTAATGTACTCGCGTTTCGACTGAGCCAAATTAAAAATTTTGAAAAATGTGTAAGGACAAAAGTTGTTCCTTACTTACATCGTGAGAAATATTTTTTGTCACCAAACTTTTTCTCTAGAGCCAATGGTTTAGCAGTTATAAGGAAATAAACAATTAAATTGCTTATATGTAACAATCGATGGCGCTAGATATTTTTAATCCTGATAATTTTTGTTCAATCTACATCTAATTCTCAATGTTCATGATTTTTTCAGATTTTTCTGAGCGATCCTTTTGGTGATAAGGGACAGCAATTTTTAAGCGTTTTCCCCGAAAAATGTTTAAATACGTAATATATATTGTTGAATTCGTAACCAATGGTTTGCAGTTATGAGAAATAAACAATTAACTTGTTTATAACAATTGATCGCGCTAGAATTTTTCAATCCTGATAATTCTGGCTCAATCTAGACCACCCTACACGATGCTTCCCCAATTTTGTTTCCGTTTCCCAATTTACCCTCTGAAATTAACCTCCAGAATCAAGATGCAACTTTTTGATGATTTTCGCTCAATCTGCACCTAATTCTCAATGTTCATGATTTTTTTCAGATTTTTCTAAGCCATCTTGGTGATAAGGGTGGGGGCAGTCATGGGCGCCGGCAGGAGAGGGCAGGGGGAAGGGGGCGTGACCCCCCTGATATTGTCATACTTTTTAATTATTAGTAATAAAATCTTTAAAAATATATTTTCTTTTGTTTTAAAACCCCTAAGCGCGAAAAAAAGTCCAAATACGTCGTGGGCAAGCTTGACCAAGCAACTACACATGGACTTCACAGGGCGCGCCGATCCAATAGGGGGGATGAAAGCAGTTGTTATACCAGCGTTCGACTGGCAAATGTGACGCGCCGCCGACAATGGATTTTAGAATATTTCGCCACGCTTTACTTACGTATCAATAGACCAGGAAAAGACGTTTTTCCTTAAAGCAAGTAACAATTAAATTGTTCAGGAAGAAATATTCTTTTATTGCCAATCAACAACGACTTGTAAGATTTTTCAATAATAAACAAGACCAATAATTCTTTTATAAAAACAATTTAATAAAAATAGATATGGAACGTTCAAGATTACAAAATAAATACAAAAAACCTCCGAACAGACGGACAAAATCCTATGTACATACAGTCGAACAAAAAACTAGCTTCATTTTAAGGATTTTATTATATTAAATATTAATCTATAACAAAAATTATATATAATCTATGTTCATAGTTACATTAAAACAAAATTTTACAACTACTTACAATTTTTTTCATGCCGCTCGACGTTTGGAACATCTTGAAGTTACAATATACAGGGTGTTTTCTAATTGAATGTCAATATTTCAGGGGACGATTTTTGGATCCATTTTAAAAAAAGAAAACTTCATATGAATGTATGTCCTAAACGTCTTACCTTTTGAGATACAGGGTGGTAAAGTTTTCAAAAATAAATAGTTTTTTATTAATATCTGTAATACCACTTTAGATATTTTAATACATGTACATGTACATACATGTACTATGTATCAAGAGGCATTATTTAGTGTACCACAATTTTTTTTATTTCCACCAGTGGCGTTCGTACGGAATTTCACCTGCCTATTTTGACAGACATTGATGGTACGCCACTGATTTCTAAAATTAAAATTATTCCTGCAATCCCCAATCATTTCTAAGCAAATTTGATCTCTTGAATTTTTTCAATCCGATGCACGGTTTTCGCTTAAAAAAATAAAAACCTTTTCTGTGCATGATCATAACAATATCGTTAACATATCAATATCACCATGCAGAGAAATAAATTTTATGTTTTAGTTCAAATTTGCTTAGAAATGAATAAGGATCTCAAGAATTAACTTCCTTATTCATTTCTAAGCAAATTTGATCTAAAAAATAAAATCTATTTCTCTGCGCATGGTGATATTGTCATATTAACGATATTGTTATGATCATGCAGAGAAACGGTTTTTATTTTTTTAAGCGAAAACCGTGCATCGGATTGAAAAAATTCAAGAGATCAAATATGCTTAGAAATAATTGGGGATTTCAGGAATAATTTTAATTTTAGAAATCAGTGGCGTACCATCAATGTCTGTCAAAATAGGCAGGTGAAATTCCGTACGAACGCCACTGGTGGAAATAAAAAAAATTGTGGTACACTAAATAATGCCTCTTGATACATAGTACATCTATGCCAAATTTAATTAAAATATCTAAAGTGGTATTACAGATATTAATAAAAAACTATTTATTTTTGAAAACTTTACCACCCTGTATCTCAAAAGTTAAGACGTTTAGGATATACGTTCATATGAAGTTTTCTTTTTAAAATGAACCCAAAAATCGCCCCCTTAAATATTGACATTCAATTAGAAAACACCCTGTATAACGGAAAATTTACTGAAATCTTATTAAAATCAACCAAACTCTGAAGCCAAATCGATCCAAAAAGTATGTGATTTACTTAAGGTAAAATCTTTGTTAAAGAAACAAGAAAAAAATATTATTCGGTCTCTACAGGGCGTTAAAAACAATTATTGTTATAAAACACCTACGCCATTGGCGTAAAAACTAATAATAAAACACCTATAAAACTTAATTCAGAACCGTCGCGAAATTTAAAAAAATCGCTAAAAAAATTTCTAACACCCTGTATCTCGACAACAAAGGGGTTGTGGACCCCTATTTAAACAAGCAACCCTTCCCTAAGTGGTGACCCACGTTTTTTTTAAACACCCTGTATATTATTCCTAAAGAATTTTGCATAATTGGTCACTTTGTAAAAACAAACTAAATACATCTAGTATGGTCACCACACAACTTTCCGAACACTTAGCCACACTGTTGATTAACAACAAAGGCGGGACCGGTAAATATCTTACATGATGCAATACCCTGCGTGGCATAAAGCGAAAATGTTGCTTCAATTTGATTTTATCGCTATAGTCTAGTAAAAATGCTTGTCATTTTGACAAGGGCCAAGTTAATTTTTTGAAACTTCCTTACACGACAGAGCGTCCATGTAGGCTATATGTTCGGAAAGTAAAAAGGGTCGTGTGCGATAGATTTTATAGTTTTTTAAGGGTTTGATAACCTGCACTTTTTTATACTGGGAAGTTATTTTTTCAAGACCGTTTCAAACGCCGAGCAGCATGAGTAACATATTTTTTATTTTAAAATATTTTCTTATAAAGAAAACCACATTTCGTATAGAAAAATCTACAAATTATTTACAACTTGGGGTAATTACAAAACGAAATAATTTGATATATTTTTTTATATGTACATTTTAACGCGACAGTTAGTAGTAAGGTGATCTTTCACACAGCATGGGTAGATATATTTAAAATTATTAGAGATCAAGGTTTTTAGGCAGGGAAAGATCACTGTTTGATATAAGGGTTTTATAAGGACAGCAGAAATTAGCTCAGGTTTGTCTGTCTGTCTGCCATTTCTTAATGAACGACTGCTGTCGAAGATCAGTAAACTCCCAACCGTCGCGTTCCTAATAAGACTGTACACAATTTGGGCTTAAAAAACAACAAATTAAATTAATCTAACCGAAAAATAAAATTCGACAATAATTTTACTTAAAATGTTTTTGCACTACAATTAATTGCTCTAAGAAAAATATGAAATTTCTTCGTAAAGTTTTGATACAAAACACCAATTGATTATTTCTTTATAAAATTTTGTATTTAGAATTGAACATTGTGGGACTCTGATCAGACGTTGTCACGTGACTTTGGTTGCGGCTGACAGTACAGTAACTTCGTTTGTCAATCAAATGACAGCTGAAGTTTAATCAATGGTTTAACAGTCAGCTGCAAAGCCACCTAACGTCTTTTGGGTTATCTCTTTTGGTATAGTACGTTTAAATTGAAAATGGAATCTATGATGTAGGTGAATTGGCAACGCAGCAATTAAGTTGTCAAATAATTAAAGTCAAATGATATCGCCTTGAAAAGGACTGAAGAATGAATATTTAGACAAAACGCATATATAAGGGTGACATTTATAAATAGTGGACAGATAACAGCCGCCAGATATCGTATATTCACTGCAAGATTAAATTTTGACATTGATAAACTGACAGACGCCATCAATCAAAATAGTGTTTATTCAACAGGGTTGTCAGCTTTATCTGGGCTAAGCTAAGCATTCTGTTGGTTTATAAATAATGTTAATGTTTATTCTTATGGCGAATATACTATATATTCAACTGTTAAAAAATATTTTGAATCTATAGAGACCGTTCTATTGGATAATCAATTCGCGCTTACTATAATACTACCAATAATTCTTTGCTTACACTCTTTACACTTGCAGAAATAACGGTTTTGCCACAGCTTACGCCTCCTCCCCCCATGCAAATAAAATGTTTATTCCAAGAAATAACTTGCCATGAAAACGGTATAACTTTTTATTAAAATAGTATCTAGTTCCTATTACTACTATTTTTCCTTTTCCCACTACTTTTCCTTTAAAACTGTGCGTCGCAAAAAATCGACAGACTTATCGAAGTCTTGCGAAGCGCGGTTTAAAGGAAACAAAATAAAATTTTGATTTTTTTCAATTTCTATAATATAGTCCTGGAAATACACCAAGTCAAATTCCGCCTCTATTCTTTTATATTAGGCTGAATGAGACTAAAAATTAATAGAAAACGAAACGTCACGGCATCCTGATGCAAAAGTTTTTAATTATTAAGATATCAAATTATTACCGGTCAATGTGTAACAAGTGTTGAAAGTGACATTTTTCACACGAGTACATATTTTTCCTACAACCACAAAAATATTTACCAAAAAATCCCAATTTCTGTTTTTATTTAATATCCTCACTTTCAACACTAATATTTTCAACACTTGTGCTGAAAAAACCTTTCAACACTAGTATTGAAAATAAATAACACACGCCGTGCGAAAATGTTTACGCACGCCGTGCGAAAATGTTTACACACGACGCACAGTGCGTTGAGCCGTAGTAAAAAATGAAAATCCGACTGGCCTCAGAATTATTCCTTATCAGTAGTATGTGATGATCACTATATAAACAACAAGAAAAATCTTGTCCCAAGACAATTTTTTGTTTGTGGTTGGTATATTTTTGCGAGGAGTCCAACGTTGTTGACTGACAAAGTAGGCCAATTTCAATTTAAGCAATTTTTAAGTCTTTATATACGCATTAATTAAATCCTAGGTTTTGTGTTTACCTAAACTATATAATGGAAGTTGATCCGGCAGGTAAGTACTAATTTTATGCATTGTTGTTTCTCGCGTAAAAATAAAAAAAAAAGTGTTTTGTGATATTGTCAATTAAACAAGTCAGAAAATTATAATAAATATAAATATTTATTTTTAAAGAGTTTTTTTTTCAATACATTGAAAACCATGTCTGGGCTTTTCGCTTTATTTCAAACATCTATACTTATAGTAAATAATACCGTCTCCGATTTTTGCAGAAGCTTGCAGACTTTGATGGCATACTGTTTTTTTGTAGATTTGGTTCCTTCTGTGACTAATGTCGACCTTTTTGAAACACGGACATTAGGTGGCCAACAAAAGAAAAAGGCGGTTGCTGATAAAATTAAAGATTTGTTCGATATAGGTGAGTGCCCAGAAGGCATAGAATCAGCAATAAATAAAACAGCGGAATACTTTTGCCTAACAATTAAAAGTAAATGGGAGCAATGTGCCAGAAAGCGTGCCGCTTTTCTAAAAAAGAATGAAGAATGCCTCGGCCTACATTTGTCAATTCCGGAAAAAATTAAGGCATTTCTTACTGAAAAACAACATACTATACCTAAAATAAGTCGAGGTAGACCCCAAAAAACTTTTGAAGATAGTAGCATTCAAACAAAAAAACGGCGAGTAAAAGACCTAGTTGAAAATTGAGTCCAGAGGAGCTCAACTTCACAACTACAACAAGTAATGAAAAGCGTATGTCCATTCAAGAAACACTAGCCCTGTTGTTAGACTTGGACCTTTCAGATAATAAATATCTTATTCTAAGAGTGCCGTGAATCGTTTACATCCTGGATGTTTTCCAAGCCTCTATAAATTAAAAGAATATCTAATATGCTAAATTTACCAAATAAAACGACAACAAGTATTTTTGAATCAATACAGCAAAATTCGATAGACAATGTGGCAAACTCTTTAACCTTAATTTGTAAATTAAATGGGGATTTGATGGGAGCAGCGGACACAGTACGGTATAAGCAATCATTTACAAATGCAGAAAAGACAGATGCTTTTATATTTTTGACAGCTTTTGTGCCTTTAAAGCTCAATGAAAACGTCATCGAAAGGGAAATTTGGAAAAATCCTAAGCCTTCATCTACCATGCTTAGTAGGCCAATTAAATTCACTTATATAAAAGAATGCAAAGATGTGTGTGTATAGCAAGTGGCAGAAAAATTAATGTAGAAAAATTTGAAGTAGTAACAACAAAAACTAGAAACATTTATCTAGAACACTATATTTGGTATTACCTATATGCCAAGTACCCTACATAAGTTACTTGTGCATGGCAAGGAAATAATATCATATTTTGATATTCCAATAGGAAATCTGTCTGAAGAAGCTTTGGAGGCCAAGCACACAGAAATGAGAAAATACCATTTAGGACACACTAGAAAAACATCCCGTATAAATTATAATAACGATTTATTAAATATTTTACTTCTTACTTCGGATCCTTGAATATCCAGCTTACGTAAACCGATCACCAAGAAATCCACACATTCAGATAAAAGTATAGCGGCTTATTTGGTTGAAGAGTCATCTTTTTTCTCTGGAAGAAGATGAGCAACCCTCTTGCAGTAGTGAAGATTAAAAAAATGGGATTAAGTTATCTATTTCATCTTGACCCACCTTTAATGTTAAGTAAGTTATTTATTATTAAAATAAAATTTCCATGCAATAGGTGTCCTAATATTTTTTACACCCTGTACCTATTATCTATAAATTTCAAGTGGTAACGGTATCCTATCGTCAAATAAGTATGTATATTAGGTATTTTATGTAAAAAAAATTCAATATGGCCTTTAACAATTAAGATATGATTTTTGAATCCAATTCCCATATACACACCGCACTGTGCGCCGTGCGAAAATGTTTGTTTACGCACGTTGCAAGGAACAATTAATAAACAAAACTATTCATTGTTCAGAATTTAATTTTTCAGACATTTTGTTAACGACTTATATTTTCCTTTGTTTCACTCAAATATGACTCGAGTATAAATAAATAAACAAGTAACACAGTACCTATGTATCTGTTGTATTTTTGTATATACATACTTAAAAATTTAGCATCAGATGCAATGCATAAAATATCACTGCTGCAGTTGTAGAAAAAGTATGGTTCGGCTTAGGCCCACAAACTCGTGTGAAAAGAGTAAAAACCGTTAAGTCACTTGGTGTATTTCCACAAGTAGAGGGAACCGAGATGTTTTGCACCAGGTCCAAATAACGTATGCAAGACATAAGCACACTGTGGCGCCATCTAGGGTTTGTTAAATGTACTAATTGGGGTTTGTTAGATGTACTAATTTTATTTTCCAAAAACAGGGCCGATTTTCAAAAACAGGACTGTTTATAAAAAAATAGGGCTGTTCCAAAAAACAAGGGTTTTCAAAAAACAGAGCTGTTTTTAAAAAGGCTGTTTTTCAAAAAATAGGAATGTTTTCCAAAAAAACGGGTGTTTAAAAAAGCTGCGTTTTTTGAAAACAGCTGTTTTTGGAACAGCCCTGTTTTTTTTTGATAAACAACCCTGTTTTTTTTTTTGGAAAACAGCAATGTTTTTGGAAAATAAAATTACTACATCTAACAAACCTCAATTAGTACATTTAACAAACCCTAGATGGCGCCTCAGTGTGCTTACACGATACATACCGTCATTTTGACCTAGTGCAGAACATCTCAGTTCCCTCTACTTCCACAACTACTTATTTTTTGTATCTACACCAGCGGCATGAGAATAAAACTGGACCAATATATGCAGCTTAAACCAAGAATCACTCCTCCGACCATGCGCACTGTCCCAGGACCGTATGCGCAGCTGTAGTTTTAAAGCACTTTTGTGTTTGAACAGGACCGGCCTTAAAATTTGCGTATGGTGTCATATCAGTTGAAACAGAATACAGTTTATGGAAGTTTTAGTAATTTTTTAGTTTAAAATGCGCAACGTTCTTGTGGAAATACTTATTGTAATCTTGTAAAAATATTTGAATAAAACTCCAAGAGTGGACTTTGGCTGCTAATCCGACCCTGGTCAAGAAATGATGTGTGTTGCCTAATTAGAGACTGTGTTGTTCAGAATTTACCGGCGAACGAACCCGTTTTTATGGTGAACATACTATCCTTTTTTAGCCACGTTATGTAAACAAGGATAAGACGCTGACCGACTGGTAAATTATGAAAAGCTCCCATACGCATAAGCGTATTTCCATTCTATACATGGCCAGAACGCAGCCATAGAAAACTGCTCGTTGTCTATGGCTGCTCACCCAACCTGAGCAAAAAGGTGGTCAGGTTTGCTCAGTTTTGATTGATATAGATACATATATATCTATCAAAACAGAGCAAACCTGACCACCTTTTTGCTCAGGTTGGGTGAGCAGCCATAAAAAACGAGCAGTTTTCTATGGCTGCGTTCTGGCCATGTATAGAATGGAAATACGCTGGCGTATTTCCGTTCTATACATGGCCAGAACGCAGCCATATAAAACTGCTCGTTGTCTATGGCTGCTCACCCAACCTGAGCATAAAGGTGGTCAGGTTTGCTCAGTTTTGATTGATATAGATACATATATATCTATATCAATCAAAACTGAGCAAACCTGATCACCTTTTTGCTCACCCAACCTGAGCAAAAAAGGTGGTCAGGTTTGCTCAGTTTTCATTGATATAGATATATATGTATCTATATCAATCAAAACTGAGCAAACCTGACCACCTTTTTGCTCAGGTTGGGTGAGCAAAAAGGTGGTCAGGTTTGCTCAGTTTTGATTGATATAGATACATATATATCTATATCAATCAAAACTGAGCAAACCTGACCACCTTTTTGCTCACCCAACCTGAGCAAAAAAGGTGGTCAGGTTTGCTCAGTTTTCATTGATATAGATATATATGTATCTATATCAATCAAAACTGAGCAAACCTGACCACCTTTTTGCTCAGGTTGGGTGAGCAAAAAGGTGGTCAGGTTTGCTCAGTTTTGATTGATATAGATACATATATATGTATCTATATCCCAATCAAACCCAATCAAAACTGAGCGGCCATAAAAAACGGGCAGTTTTCTATGGCTGCGTTCTGGCCATGTATAGAATGGAAATACGCTAATGCGCACGCGTTCCTGTGGAATATATTTTCCCCATAGTGCAGGGGCGGATTTTGAAATTTGAAAGTTGTATATCTCTGTTGCTACTAACGGGACCCATGCCAAATTCAGGGGTTTTAATAGTGAGCCTACTAGCAATGTTTTAGTAAAGAAAAAAATATTTTGTAATTTGCGAAAAAGTTGACTTTTGGCTCCCAACCCCCCCCCCCCCCCCACACCGAAAAATTAACACGTTTAGGTATTGTAATTATTATTTTTTAAACAATTTTTACAATATTTTGTCGAGAATTTTTAAATTTTAAGAGAAAAAAATCTGTTAGTAGGAAGTTAATAGTCATTTGAATTTTGTAAATCTAAAATATAATTTAAAAAAAAATTCAAATAACTATAACTTTCTACTAAGCCATTTTTCTCTCTTAAAATTTAAAAATTCTCGACAAAATGTTGTAAAAATTGTTTTAAGAAAATAATAATTACAATAACTAAACGTGTTAACTTTTTGCTGGGGGTTTATTTTCATGTCGCTGGTCTACACTAAAATGTCTGGGTTCTTTAGAAAATAAGGATGTTAAGAAAACCAAAATAGTAGTAATTCTGAAATATCTGGACTTAAAAATGTCGAGACCAAAAACGTTAGCTAAAATTAAGTAATTACATGGCTTTGGGTAATAATGCAGTGTAAAAAGTGCAAGAAAAATATCAACCAAAGGTGCCAATTGATCTCTGTGTCTTATGAACATTATCGATGACTAGTTTTTTGTAAAAATAAATTTCTGAAATGATGATTAATGTACAATATTTCGCAAGACACCCAGAATTTTAACAAATATATATTACTAGATAAATCAATTTTAATCCCTGTGTGCGTGTGTTGAAGAGAACTCGAGCAAAGAGTTACGTCGAAATCGTATGTACAGTGTGTCCCAAAAATTGTACAACGTGCTTAAAAATTTGACTTGTGATTTAATGATGATTATTATATTCTGAGAATCTATTAATGATGCGCTTATCTAGAAATGGTTGTGAAGAAATAAAAAAAATGTGTTATTACATGTTTCACATTTTTTGACACATCTCTACGTCTTTGCTATCGTTCTTCTCTATTTTTAACTGGCCAATCCCTTTTGATAATTTGCAAAATTCATTTCTTACGTATGTACACCTTGTATAAACGTTGCGGCAGCATAAAAAATATTTTGCTATATATTATTTCGCGTCCAACTTGTCGATATAAAATGTAAATCATTAAAAAAATTTTGTGCTGTTGTACGGTTTGTTTTAAGGCATTTCAAAATGACGTTATTGTTTGCAATTCTCCATTAAAAACGTACCTTAAATCGCAAAATCGAACTTTAAATAGAATTATTTATGTACAAGCTAGACTGTGACACAACGTTCACAGTCAGAACTTTTACATGACGAAGGCGTGCAATATACGACACAGAAGCCGGAAACCGGAGCTAATTAATATCTCGAGGGATTCTTCAATTTTTATTAAATTAAATTACCAGTATCGTTTAAAGTTCATTCGTCCGGTGTTATTTTGACTCTATAGAGAGTGCGATTCCTAGCCCAACTTTGAGCAAAAAAGTTTATGAGTGCATTTCTGACACAACACAAATGGGCTTATCCACAAAAAATTAGAATTTTTTCTTATCAAATTCACCCTCAAAATTGCGGTAGTAGTTATGGGTCGCGGTTACAATTTCGAATCTTTTTTTTTGAAAGCACTTTGTTCGAGAACATTTTATTCGAAAGACATTTTGTTCGAAAGCATATTGTTCAAAAGCATATTGTTAGAACGGCATTTTGTTCGAAAAAAACAAGTAATATTTTCTATGGTACTTTCTATGGAAAGACCAAATTGCCAAATTTACAAATCGTTTTTCCCACAAATTTTAACAGTTGGATAAAATCTGAGCAAAAAGCTGTATACACCCAAGCAAACCTGAGCAAAAAGGTGTTCAGGTTTGCTCAGTTTTCATTGATGTATATTTTTTCGAACAAAATGCCGTTCTAACAATAATATGCTTTCGAACAATATGTCTTTCGAAACAAAATGTCTTTCGAATAAAATGTTCTCGAACAAAGTGCTTTCAAAAAAAAAAGATTCGAAATTGTTGTTTTCGAAATTGTAACCGCGACCCAGTAGTTATGGAAGGGATGTTCTGCATCATGCCAAAATGACATAGCATGTAAAAATGCCGTAGGTATGACGTAAGCACACTACGGCACCATCTTTAGTTTATTAGATGTACTAATTTTATACTGTATTTTTTTTTTGGAAAACAACAAAAAAAAGCTAATAATTTTTTATAAAACGAGCTACAATTTAGCCCTATGCAAAATATTAAGACAATTTTCTCAAAAAACGTTTAATAGAAAATGGGAAAACTAGAAGAAAGTATCTTGTACCGATCGAATAATCTGAATTAAAAATAATCGACTATCCGATTTTTTTCAGTAATCGGTATTATCCGATTATGAAAATCATAATTCAGATTATAATCGAAACCTGCGATTTCGGGTAACTCGAAAAGAGAGAGAGAGAGAGAGAGCAAGAATTTTAACTTGCAAACCAGTGTAAATTCAAACAAGGATAGCATCACTGGATTGAAATACCGTGTTGTGGATAAATAAACCTCCGTGTTGCGCGCTGTTGCCAAGTTGCTTTCTCGATGCTAATTTTTTGGTTTTGGAAAAACTAAAAAACTTAGCTTAACTTAATTATAAGTAAAGATATACTTATCAAAAAGCAAATGAACTTAACGAATTTTACAAGTAAAAACTAAAGTGTATGAATCGGCAACAATGCTATTTGCTCCGCGCAACAGCAGAGTCTTAATCGTAATACGCCGCGAATATTAAAATAATTCATATTCTAATAATAGCTCTGTTCGTAGAGAAATCATAAACCGATCAGCGCCAATCAAGTTTCAGCTATTTGGTCACATGACAGTTTGCGGACTGGTTTCCAGTAATTTTATTGGCTCCGACTAGTTTGTGATTCTTCTGTGAACAGAGCTAATAGGATTTTTAAATAATATGATTCTGCCCACCACTAATACCTTAAAAATGAAGCATTGTAGGTGAAATGTTTAGATACACTTTTTTTTAAACTAAAATCACCCCAGAAATCCCACCCCGAATACTTAGGGGTTTAAGAACACTCTGCATTGTGTGTGAACCGTAAGGTTTCAATCGGTAAGCGTGCTATCCTGCTTATATAAACAAGGACAGCGCACTTACCAATAGGAACTGGTTCATCCACTGGTGTATTCGAAACAACGTCCAACATTGTACTTAATAACAATATTAACGTTCACCGGAATTATTATGATTTTGGAGTCAACTTGGCAACTCCGGAGCGATTTGTATTAACGGACAAAGATTAACCGCTTCATTGGCCATTCTGATTTAGTCAATTAGATGTCAAAAACAATAATAATAATGAAGTATTTTAGGGCCAATAACGTCTAAATAAACTTTTTATCAGTCCAGGAATCGCACCCCGAATATTTACTAGGGATTGAACCCTGTATTTATCGATCCTTAGGTTTCAATCGGTAAGCGTGCTAGTCTTCTTTAGCTCCGTTATGTAAACAAGGACAGCACGCTCACCAATAGGAATTAACCAGTTCATCCACTGGTGAATTCGGAACAACGTCCAACATTGTATTTAATAACGATTTATTAACGTTTACCGGAATTATTATGATTTTGAAGTCAACTTGGCAACGCCGCCGCAATTTGTATTAACGGACAAAGACTAACCGCTTCATTGGCCGTTCTGATTTAGCCAATTAGATCTGCGAACGGTCAAAAACTAACAATAACTCATTTTGAAATGGCTTAAAACAAATATTTTTACGTTAGTTGGACCAAGAGTTTTATTTCTCTAAATTTTCATTTAAATCTTTATTGACTGTGTCCCAATTAGGTGCAGTCTGCATTGCGCTTCTGAAATACAACCGATGGCAGGTTAAAAACCAAACGTTACATTTTTGCTTTGATAGAGAAGAATTTAACAAATTAGATATTTTCTACCATTTTTTTAAGAAACAATTAAGTCTAAAACCTTTGGAGCATTAGACATCTACCTAAAAATACAATATTGAGGGTGTTCCCCAAGAACGAACCTTCGGTTGCAACCCCCCATTTAAATTTTAGCCATAGCAATACAAAATGCAACTAATCGGAACGTATTCCTAACATTTTAAATAACCTAACTTTTTGGGATGAAGCACCACGTTGGATATACACTGACAAGTGTCAGATTTAGATAATCTCATAAGATTTTGGTACATAATAGCTCTAATCCTTTCTTACTATACTTATTTTTAAAATTTTCTATCACACTTTCAAAACTTACAATTTTTTGAGGACTTACTTATTTTGAGGAGTAGATTCTATACACCTGTGGTAAAAACATCTCACTTAATTCACAGTCTAAGTACCTGTACTATAAGAAGGTTCATTAGGGGATGTTCAGGCTGAGTTAGATGTACAATTTTTTACCATGATGCATGACAAAAGAAATCAACTTCCAACATTCCCTGACCCGTTTGCAGGAACTATTTAAGCGAGGTTTAACAGTGAGCTAACATATGAATGTGAACAGACCGCGAAGCGTCGAAGTCATTATTTTTTTTTTATAGCAAATAACTCAGTGTAATAGTAAAAAATTCGGTTAAGTGCAAGCTATACTTGCACAATTAGCGGTCCGTCCATCAGCCCCACTCCCCCACTTAACCTGAGCAAACCTCGACTGCCCGATTTCCGTCCATCTGCCGCGCTATCCGCCGCCGACGGCACCAACGCCGTATCACATCGCGGATGCGCGGAGCTGAGTGGGGAGCGTTTTGACTGAGCCAAATTAAAAATTTTAGAAAACGTGTAAGGACAAAAGTTGTTCCTTAACGTCGTGAAAAATATTTTTTTGTCGAAAAACTTCCTCTAAAACCAATGGCTCGGCAGTTATAAGGAAATAAACAATTAAATTGTTTATAACATATAGATCGCGCAAGAATAAGCTTCCATTTGACATCCCACACGATGCCCTTGAAAATTTTTTTTCCATTTCCCAATTTACCCCATGAAATTAACCCCCAGAATCAAAATTCAACTTTTTATACGTCACGTCTTTAATTGGTCCACCCCACTCTATCTCTGTGCTAAATTTTAAATTTTTATGTTGAATAATTTCAGAGAAAATCGGCTGCAACAGACGGACGGACGAACAGCGAAGTGATTCCCGAAGTGTTGCGTTTTGCTAATTTTAACACGGAACGCTAAAAACAAATGAGTAGAGGCGGGTAAAACTGAACTGAATTGAAAACGAAATTCTAAAAATGTAAGGAAAAAATTCAAAATACACTCCTAGGAAAATAAATAATAAAAAATCAATACCAAATTCATAACCTATGAGATCCACATGTCAAAATAAGTAAGTTCTAAAATATTGATTTTTTTTTTATGGGGGGATATAGATCTAGCAAAAACTAGCCCTCCACGTCGCTTCTCCGTTCAACTTTCCTAAACCTAAATCTGACACTTCCCGAAACACTTTACCTCACATAACCTCAAACTCGATCCCGACGCGCCGTGTAACTGACATCCATCAGCCATCTTGAGGGCCGAAAACGACGACAGGTCCCAAAACAACTATTAATATCACAACACGGAAACTAACAAGCCGACATCACTTGAGATACGACTTGTACAACAGTTTACTTTTGCACAGGTCTTTTTCGTTCTCGAACAGAAACTGCAAGTCTCTCATGGTAACCTTTTTGATCCGTTGTCTGAGGGGCATCTGGCCCCTGAGGGTGTTGTTCGGGCCGCCCGTTGTGGGATTCTGTAAAAGGAGAGACAAGATAGAAAACTTACGTTGGACAGAGCTGGGCAAAGTTAGAAGCCCAAAGCCACAATTCCTTTTTAAACACGACGGGACGAATTCACTTAAAAAGGAATTGAAGCTCTTTTTTTCGTGCAAAATTCCAAAGCTCTTTTATAAAGGAATACAAGCCCCAAGCCACAAGCTCTCGTTTTAAAAAGAGCTTCAAGCCATGGAACTAAAATACCTAAAAGGGCTCGAAGCCCCTTTACAAGTCACAACCTTGCATTATTCTCCATAATTAAAGCCACACGCGGGCGGAGTTTGTAACCCGAAAGAAGCCCATGTTGGGGGTATTTTTTCATTGTTCAGACTTGCTATATTTCTCTAGTGGAGAAAATTCTGTGGTCTATCCTCGTAAAAGAAAATTGACAAAATTTATGATCCCAAGCCTTTTTTGTTTTTTAGGTAGTGGCAGTACTGAAACCGCAACTATAAGTAGGAGCTTCGAAGAAGATAAAAAGTTGGAAAATCCTGTTTTTCTATAAAAAATACATGTAGTATCATGTGGAAATTTAATGTCAGTCGTCGATGGCCGGATCAAGTTAAACCGGCAACATCGCTTGATGCTCGAGGCCGGCGTGATATGGAAAAGTATTGCTTTATAATTGCGCTCCGATATTCGGCCGGCCCCGCAGAAGAGATTCAAGCGATGTTGCCAGTTAAGCCATTAGCGACTGACGTTTAATCTTCACATAATTGTACATACCTAGCTTTACGATTGCAAAAATTTTTTTTTATGTAAATTGTAATACATTATTTTAATAATAAATTAGTTACTCCGAATTATTTTTTTGATTTAACGACCTGTTAATTTAAACAGAATACAGTAAAATAAACTGTATCGCAATGTTTATAGCTAAAAGTCGTTGTGAAACGCGAAAATAGTCGAACAAACATTCTCAGGTTAATCTGGCCACTGTTTCTCAAAGACCTGCATCTTGACAAATAAAGCACAGTGTTGCCACGTGTACAAAAATTTCAGTGTTTCTTATTATATTCAGTCATTTCTTTCAGGTGTGTCCTGTCTACTCTGGGTGAGTAGACATAATGCATCGGACTTGTTTGCTTTCTCTAAAGAAACTTTAACACAAACTCTCACTCACTCTCTCACACACACTCACTCACTCACGCACTTACTCACACGCCCTCAGACACTCGCCCACTCTCTCACAGTCACTATCTCTCCCGCGCTCTCTATGTTTCTCTCTATGCACGGATAAAAACGGAGCAAATATGTATATAGCCGTTGACGTAAATACCTGTGAGCTAGTGGTCGTTTCTCCGTCCAACCGCGGCTTCTTCCTGGGCCCGATGGCCTGCAACGCCGTCGCGTTCGCCTCTCGTTGCCGCAATTCCTCCATTTCCACCCTTTGCATCTCTTTCGCTTTGGCTAATAAAAAAAATATTGAAAATCCCAAAAATTCAACACTATGTACATGAAATTACATAAACTGTTAAAAATTAGAGCCATACTGTAGATTTGAAACTAACGAATATCAAAAATTTCTCGATTTTCTTTTATCTCACCTTTAAGTTTTGCTTGTTCCGGATCTTCGGTTTTCGAGCGACTTTTCGCCGCCCTCAGTAACATTTCTCTCTCTAATTCTTCGTGCTTTTTCCTCTCCGCCTTATCTAGATCTTCAAGAAATTTAAGCTGACCTAAAAGGTAAATTTAAAATAAACTGCTGGACTGGCTAGATCTCCCCAGGTTTCCTATTTATTAGGGAATAATTGGTAGGGCTGGGCGATTATCGAAAAAGATAATCGATTTTTGATCATTTGAAACAATCGATTATTTCCGATTAATCGAAATTAATCGATTAATCGACAAAATCGATTAAACGAAAAATCGATTAATCGATAAAATTTATATTAATCGATTAATCAATTAAAGGAAATTAATCGAAAAATCGATTAATCGGACTAAATCGATTATTAAACTAGTCGAAATTATGTCATTACTAATGACATAATGAAAGCGACTCCAGCGTTTACCACTTGCCTATCTTGAACACAATTCCGGCGGGAGATTTAAATTTTAGACCCTTAAAAATTAAAGGAGCGCGAATCGAAAATCACTCAAATTATTTCGTTGAATACGTGTTTCATAGTCGAGTTATGATTAGAAAAAAGAATCGATTAATCGAGAAAATCAATTAATCGAAAAAATCGATTAATCGAAAAATCGATTAATCGAAAAATCGATTTTAATTTTTTTTTGTAATCGTTCAATCGATTAATCGATTATTTTGCCCATCCCTAATAATGGGCACTTTGACTATGAATTAAGGTACGATTTTTTTTCCCAAGGGTTTGAGAACCCAATCCTTACCTTTGACGTCGTTTGTTATTTCATATCGCGAATCACTTTTGACCATTTCTAACCTATGTTCGGTGATAACGGCTAATTTTTCTACGAGATCCCGTAGCCTTTCTTGCGCCGCGTGCGAAATACACGCCGCCACGTCACTATTAGAGTCGTCCAAACCGTGTTTCTGCATTACTTTCCTAATCTAAAAATAATTATTAAAAACATAGTGACTTTCTTCGTGAAGGAAAAAAATATGGCTTTACCTTCAATTGCAAAGGCCCCATCGAACACATAATATCCTCCTTACAAGACCGGATTTGTGTGCCGACATATTCCGTCGAGCCGAGGATCTTTTGAGTTTCCTCCGCTAAATTCACACCACCCATGGCGGCTACGTCATTGATGTCGTCATCCCCAGTATACGCAGCCGAAAAACTCTTCTTTTCTGGAATAGTAACGAGAATAACTTTACTAAATAAGTACATTTAAAAAAAAATAACGACATAACTACGAATAAAATGGCGAATGCGCCACTAATTCCAGCCTTTAAAATGTTACCTTTCTCCTTGGCATTAGGTCTACTCGTCCCCTGCCCGGCCATCCCTTTTCCCCCCGCCGAGGCGCCCTTGCCGCCAGCAGGGGGCGGCCGTCCCTGCCCCGGAGGTCTGACTTGAACGGGCCTAGGGGCGGCCGGCCGCGGTAGTTGATTGGCGTGCTGCTGTTGTTGGACCATGTGGGGCTGCGTGGCAGCAGGGGCTCCCGAGGCGTAAACGGGATGCAGGGCAGGGGGTTGAGAGGAGGATATTGTCTGTTGGATGGCGGTTTGATGGTGTTGTGGCTGGATTGGTGCACCTGGTTGTCTAATTGTGGTTGTTACCTGTAACAGGATAAAAGTTTTCATAGACGGTATTCCCAAACCCCTAGTAAACATTTCCGAATGTGATTCCTAAACTCACTTTAGGTAAAAAAGTTTATACAATGTATCCCACAAAGTTCTTCCCGTAAAAAAATTATACACTCACCATCCTAGGTTGCTGCTGTTGCTGTACAAGGGGGCCCCTGGGCGTCACGAGCCTCTGCTGCAGCACCGCCCCCGGAGGGCCAGGGGCTCTCACTACCCCCGCCCCGGGCCCCATTATCCTAACTTGACCGGGGGCTATTTGCGTCGCCGGCCGGACAGTTTGGACAGTGGGAGACGCGCCCGCTACAGAAAAGACTACGTTTGAAGGAGGGGGGCGTATGCCATCTATGCTCATTTCGTTGGTGGCCAGCGAATGCCGAAGGAGGGGGAGACTTTTCTGAAATCAAAATGTGATATAATATGTTGTACAGCTTTAATAGGAATTCAATGTTTTATCGCCTGTTTATGCTTGGTAAACAAGAAAATATGGAAATGGACGGATCAGCGGAATTAATATTTCTGGATTGTTACAAGGCTTTTGACTCTGCAATGTTTACGACTAGCGCTAATAGGAGTGTTTTACTTAAAACTACAAAGGTCAGGTTTTTAGAAGCACATGAAGGTAACACAATTATGCAAGAAGCAACTCATAGGCGACATTATTTTAAAAAGAGTAAAATCAACACTTTTGAAAACCTAGACGTGGTGAAGTAGCAAAGAAAATACCCAAATTTTGTGGTTGCTAAAAGTTCGGTAGACTCCAAATTATTAATATTTATTAACTTTTATTACTGGTATGTTTTAAAAAAATAAAAGCTTAGGAATTTTTCTAGTAAGAGCCTAAACGGGATCTTATTAAATTCTTGAAATGTCCGTATATTTGTTATTAGATTCCATGCGAAAATCTTCTGAGTTTTAGTACATTTTGGAATTATAAATGTCAAATAACTGCTAAAAATGACATAGGAAAAGGGTGTAAGGTTAGTTTTATTAACAAATTCTTTTGACACTGCGTTCTAAAGTCCGCTTTACACTTTGAAAATTTTTAGTGCAGCATTTTTTTGGGATCAATACAGCCGGTTGTAAAGATAATAAACCAGAACCGTCAACACAACCTAAAGGTTGGAAAACGACAGAGTCCAAAATGTGTGCTATGGGCAAAATATCCCTAAATAAACTAAGTTTTCCGAGATAAACAAATATTAAATAAATAAAATAGTCAACAGAAAAGTGTGCAAATTTCTCTCATTTCTTTTTACCTTTAAAAACCCAATTAGACATGGCTGCGGACTAGCGTTCAACAGCCTCTCTAACTTATCACAAAAATCTTCGGGTTCCACTTTGTTGTCGATCAGTTCCTGGATGAGAGTCCGGACGTTTCGTTCGACGGACTTTGGCTCCCTGCTGGATAATTCCAAAAGGTTGGCTAGGAACTTGCGGCATTTTTCTTTGGTATTGTCGTTGACAGGCCTCTGAAAGAAAAATAACCTTTGTAGGTTTGTGTAACTGATGTTTTATTATACAGGGTGGTTAAAAAGTAACAGTACATGGAGCGAAAGTAGATTTCTCACATAAAAATGTTACAATTTAGCTGAACTCGAAAATTTTGTTGTACTAAAAATCGTTGTTTGTCGCCTCATCGTTCAACCCTTATTTTGCAGATCGCAAGTCTCAGTATTTACGTAGTAGTTAGTATTTAATTTGTCAGAATAGGGTGAGATTCGTATCAATTACTAGCTAGACAGGCTTATTAAAAGCAATTAGAAATATTTTCGTCTTTAGACTTTTATGTCAGTTAAAGGTTAGAACCTGTCACAGGTAACAGTAAGAAAATACGTTTGTCAGTTCATCGCCTCGGCGTCCAACCCTTGTATCTTTTTGTGGATCGCAAGTATAAATAGCTACCTAGTATTTAGTATTAGACAAAATAGGGAGCGATCCGTATTAATTACTAGAAAGACCGACCTGCTTGTTAAAAGTACATGAAAATATTTTCGTGTTCGGCCTTATGTCTGTTCTTGGGGTTAGTCTAGATTTATTACAAATATTTAAAAAAGTAACAAAAAATTATTTTATTTACATGTCCTTACCCAAGTTGACAAAAATGCCCTCGTAGGTATTCAAAAAATAAATGGCGCTGTCGTGAAGTTCCTCGCCTCGTCGTCTAACCCTTGTATCATTTTTGCGGATCGCAAGAGTGTCAGTATTTACATAGTATTTAGTATCAGATTGGACAGAATCCGGTGCGATTCGTATTAATTACTAGATAGACTGGCTTGTTAAAAGTAAATAGAAATATTTTCATGTTCAACCTTTTGTCTATTTTTTGGGTTAGTCTAGACTACAAAATTTAGAAAAAACCAAAAAGAATTTCTTTTATTTACCTGCCCTTCCTCAGGTTAATACCAAAACCCTTGTATTCAAAAAATAAATGGCGCGCTGTCGTGAAGTTCTTCGCCTCGTCGTCCAACCCGTGTATCGTTTTTGAGGATCGCAAGAGTGTGAGTATTTCCATGGTATTAAGTGCCAGATTAGACAGAATACGGTGCGATTCGTATTAATTACTAAATAGACCGGCTTGTTAAAAGTCAATAAAAATATTTTCGTGTCCAGTCTTCTATGCGAGTTAACAAACCTGTTACAGATAACCCTAAGAACAGACTTTTGTCTGTTCTTGGGGCTAGTCTGGGTCTGTTACAAAATTTTTCAAAAGCAAAACAACAACATAAAAACTAACCTGTACAGGCTGTGTAGTTTGAACAATGGGCTGTGTGGAACTGACTGTTGTGGTACCGCCTGCTTGCACAGGATTTGTTGTTGTATTGGATACGGACTGCTAAAAGTAATTGAAGAATAAAAGTTGGTTTTACTTATTAATGCTTCTAAATTGTAAATAAATTGAACTAGCTCAGGTTTTACTCAAATACAACTTTCAAAATTAGTACTTACTGCCGGTACTGTCTGCATTCGAAACGTCATCGGCTGTCCACCGGGCTGCGACGTTGCCAGATTGGCCTGTTGAGGAGCTGGTCCGACTCGCAGCAACTGGTACTGTCCATTCTCGGTTTTGAGCAGCAGCGCTCCCTGTTGACCGGGTTGCAAACCGTGAAACGACTGTAAGGTTAGTTGCTAGAACACCCAGAGAGACATGGACACGGTTAGACAGACAGACACTGAAGGCGGCAGCGACGTTAGCGAGATACGTTAAATTGTCGACAGGGCAAACTTCTTAGTACGAATATGATAAATAAGTTCTTTAAAAAAGCATTTTACTAGTAAGAGCCTAGGAGTTACTGAAGAGTTGAGCAGCAACTATAATCCCGGAATCTCAAATTATAATCCCGGGATCTTAAAAAAGCCGGATTATTTACGGGATCCCGAAATCCTGGGATTGGATTCCCTAGTATATACTGCTTTATCCGCTGCGCGCCTACTTTTTGAGCGATTTTTTATTTATTAAATACCGACGAATCTATTGGTCATGGACAAAAGTGCTCAGTAGCAAACTTGGGTAAAATTTTCTCACCTTTCCGATGATGGCAACGGTGTTCCGGTATTTTAATAAATAACTGAGATATGACGGAAAACCCGAAAAAAGACACAGAAAATTTCATCTTTCATCCATTGCATAAATTTTTGCGTATTTCGACACTCCAAATCTAACTTGCATCCTCTATAATGGGGAAGATAAGTGCACACTCAAACAGATGGCGCTTGTTCCTAGCTGTTATTTTATTTATTTGAGCTTAAAGTGGATTATTTGTAATTTTCAAACTAGTTTTTATAATTGTTTTAAAATTTTGATAATTATGTATTTTACATGGAAAGTGAATGGAAGCTGAATTAAAGAGACGAGGAGCTAGTTTCCGTGGTAAAAAGGCGGAATATTAACAAGTTTTCAACACAGAAGAATATATACGAAAAATATGAATATTATTAACCAGGTGTAGAAATCTATAAATACCTGTGTGTAATTACTTATTTTCATATAATCATCTTCAGTGAAATGACCTAGAACTGCCCGTTTGTATAAATTTGTCCTTCATGTAGTTTTTAACTGCAATCTTTTTACTTTTTCATCCTTAGGAATTTGCCTAAACATATGTTTTTTAAGATACACAACTGGTCTTTAAAATAATTAAAACTAATCTATCAGATCAACCATAAATTTAATAATAAATAATAACCTATATACTTAACAACTAGCACGCACTATGCTCTGCTTACTGACACACACAGCATATTATATGAGTTCAAGTGGCTTTGTTCTATTCAGTCTTCGGACATGGTGTTGGGTGTCCAGCAGCTGAAGAGCTTCTTCATTCTCATGAAGGTGGAGCCTTGTGTCATGCTGACCCGCAATCCTTTTGATCTCATCCTTTACCGTAGGTATACTAAGATCTCCATGAAGATCCGAGTTCCGTATGTACCACGACGCATATGCCATCTCCTATAGCACTTTGTTTTGGAATGTCTGGATCATTTTGATATTACTGTGTCTTGTACATGCCCATAGGGGAATACCGTACTGCCACTCCGGTTTTAGAACCTAAGCATATGAACTAGGAGTCTGCAAGTTTGTGGGCTCCTATTTCAGTTCATTTTGGCATACAACAACGTATCATTTCCTAATTTTGGGAAAAAGTCAGGTCTATTACAAGGTAAAATTGAAAAGCTGAACGCGGCTGATTATTCAGTTCGTTTGGCAATTCACATCGGGGCAGTTGAATGTGTCGGTCACGTGATCTATTTTAAAAACTTTTTAAGCAGTCACTTGGCCACCTGTCATAAATGTCATGTAAACGCTCGGAGGTGAATTACCGAATTGCCTTCCCCTTTGTAAGATCTTGAGAGAATACAATCAGCGTTTTGCTTTTGCAATTGCATTGCACTGCAATGGACTATCTCAATAAGTCTTGATTGTTCTGTCATTGTATAGACTATAGGCCAAGAAAAAATGGGATTGTGGAATTGTGCAAGTATAGCTTAAACTTGATCGATTTTTTCTACTCTAGACGTAATTTAGTATGTAGAAATAAAACATTTGCGGAAATAGCCCCCACAATCTCTGGTTAAAATCTATTATAATTTCCTCCCTACCAAAAATTAATTAATCAAGATAACTAACCTAAACAAAACCATTAACAGCTGACGCTAAAGCAACAATAGGTGGCCGGAAAATGCCGATTGTATACGAATGTGCTAGCCAATTGGCAGGCCGACGTTTACTGGCAGCAAATATGCAACATCATTTTCTAAATGTTTTAAATTCAACTAACTTTTAATACGTTTAATAAGTATTTCTCAATTAAAACATTGCTGAACACATTAATGAAGAGCACATAATATAACGATCCAAAATTACGAAATTCGGGTTTTGTGAAAGAGCTCATGTCAACCCTAATACAGAACATAAAACGTCTTTTTATACAAGAAAAAAATACAAGACTAAGAAATTTGCCCCAAATTTAGCTAAAGACAAGGCTACATTGCAAGCTTAAAGCTAGAGATCTATTTAACAATTTTACTAATGCTAAAATACAGATTCAAACTAAGTTTATATATATCTTTACTTTCTACACATTTATAAATTAATATACAGTATTTATTTATTAAACAATTTACATTTTACAAATCACAGTTTTTTTTTTTAATTGTGAATTCTGTTGGACTTGTGTAGTTTTTGTAGTTTTATTATGAAATCTATTTTAGTAGAATAGAGTACAGAATGCCAGTAAAAAGTTCCTATAAGCTACAACGTTTAATTTCACGATGTCCAGAAATCCATAAAAAATTCTGTAAATATAAAATCAACTTAATCGCCAAAGTTATTCTTACCTTTTGTAGAGAATGATGCCTCGAGAACCCTGATTAAAAGGTTCTTCTACAAAGGATATTACTCTCCTTTCTTTTACTTTAATGCAGTTAGTTTTATTATTTAGGTTATATCCCAACACCAATTAGTAGAAAATGGGACATTTAGTAGGGATTTAGTGAAGCGATTGCAAACCCCGTAACGGAAATACATCAATTCAACATCTCAATTTAGACAATACAACAAAATTTCTACAATACGAACTGGATAAAATAAAAATTTATCCAGTTTAAAGACAAATACAAATTTTTTTCTAACTATTTTCGACGAATGGGAAGGTTTCTTTTACCTAGATATAAGCATGCTGTTTAGTAATATTACATATGGCAATACAAGCAGTAAAAAGCTGAAGCTACCTACCTTTTTCTACTAAATATCTACAAGCAAACAGTTTATTTTCTGAAGTTCCATAGTGTAAAATGGGTAAGATTTCTTCTGAATATTTACCCAAGGAATCCGTCCTAAAGATTTGTTGTTCAAATATTGCAACCCTTGGTATATTACACAACAGATACAGAGCTTATTTTATCCTCCTCTTTTTTAAATAAATCCTGAAGTTAATTTAAGCACAATTATTGGCCTAATTTTGAAACTTAAATTAATTGACACAATTTTTTAATTATTTTTCGTAACTTCTTTTCTCAACACATTGTTTAGAGAGTTCAAAAATCTAATTGGCAAACAAAAATTTCGTTAGTAATTTGGGGAAAAACAATGTGAAACTTAGTTACCTCTTCTCATAACTGCCACTTTTAACCCATACATGCTACTTTAAGCACTTTTCAAAAATCTGGAGTGTAATTTTCTAAAACTTCTACAGCAATCACCCAGGAGACCACATAAACCCCACTAAACAAAATTTCAAAACTAGACCAACGCTAACAAGTAAAAACCTTCCCATTCATTCTATATTTCCGTTTTTGAAACAACAACTTACAGGTGTCCCAGATCGAGCCCCCACCAGGCCCGGGGCCGCGCTCAATACGACCCTGGCCTGGCCCTTGGCTTGGCCCCCTTGGGGCCGCACATTCACCACTTGAAGGTTGGATAGGATTGGTTGGGTTGACATTCCTATTGTCGTTTGAATGCCTTGCGTACCCTGGAATATGTCCTTACCAAAGTGAATATAAAGCACCAAATACAGGGTGTGGAAAGAGTTTTTTTCTCTCTGGTTAGTTGTATGCTTCAAAAATTAAATACTGGTATGATAAAGAAAAAATAGGCACATCTAATCAAGAGAGAAAAAGGGCTGGTCTATTTTAGTAAAAGAGAAAACTGATTTCCACACCCTACACACTAAATTACATTTTGAAACTTTAAAGTAGTCCCTTAAGCTGTTAAAACAATTATTTCTACAATGAGCAGAAAATAATAAAACGATTATTAAGGCAGAATACCTACCCATATACATTAAAAATGCATCTTTCTTACAAACTCTTAATTTTTTAATAGTTCTGACGTTACCTCAGGACCCAACAAAAAAAAATACCTATATTACTTACATAAGTAATTTTTTCTATCGTTGAATGTTCAGTTTTAAAATACTACCAGAACATGGAATTTTGAATTTTTCGAAACAGAAAAAAACAATTCACAGCACTGTACTTATATAAGTCTACTCACTCGAATTCCTATAATACCTACATTATTTGTTGGCTGCACTGCATTAACAGGCATAGTGACCAGTCCAGGTGCTCCTCCTGGAGTTGCTGCTGTTTTGAGGACAATGGTTGGAGGTTTTTGAGTCTGCATTTGCTGTACTTGAGACATCCCTGTGGCTGGTGTGCCAAGAACCTGGTTGAAAAAAAAGTTCTTTAGGTGGATATCCACCATGAAGTATAAAAATTAGTACATTGCATGTAAAACAACAAATTTTTATGTTTTCTACTACAGTAATGTCTGGGTAATCCGAACAGAAAGTTGCCAGACCTTGTTCAGATTACCTATACATTCGGACTCTGGAATTCATAATAATAATTCGAAACATAGATGGATTGGTGGAATGGTTGTACAAAATTGTTTATTAGAATAAAAACAAAATAAATTCTTAATTACATAATTTTATTTATGTAATACAAAAAATTTAGAAAATGAAAAACTTCTGAATGGAAAACCATATTGCATATTATGCTTCCTTTTCGGAGCCATCACTTGAGATGCGACACTTATTCTCTGAATGAATGAGTTGAACTGAATGCATACATGATATTGACCAGAATAGATAAATAGGAGGATAGAGAGGAGTTCAGATAGTTCGGATTATGAGTATCATTTTACACAATAAGGTTGTTCAGATTACAGGGGTGTTTGGATTATAGGGAGCTCGGATTAGCCATACATTACTGTATATGTTTTCTCAAATATAAATTTTATTTCATCGTATCATATCTTAAACAAAAATTAAAAATGAAACATCATATTAAACGGCATGGTTTTAAAGTATTGTACTGTTTCTACGTTAGGTCACTTGTTGAGTATGTGTGTCCTCTTTAGTCTTTATATCAGAGAATCTACATCAACTAGAAAGGGTAAAAAAAAGTTTCTAGGAGTGATAGTTCATAATATGAATATTAGAATAGAATGCGTTAATTAAAATAAAATTAAATGCTCATTAACCTTAGAAGAAAATAGGTAAATGATTAATAATACATTTGACCTATATGCATTCTATTCCTAATTATAAATTTTAATTTAGACTCTATTTCCTTAAGGTGTAATAACGTCATGTACATTTTCAAAGTACAAACTATGGAATTTTATCTTCAACGAAGCAATTTTGTTCCCTTGTACACTCATGACATAGAGCGCGGGGGAAACCACCCTAGGTATTTTAGTGTACAAGTTGAAAGGTAATGAAGGTATTCCTTTATTACGAGAATATTTTCAAATGATGGCAGATGCGCATGCGCTTTGTCAATATTTCTGGCGGGTTTGCTCAAAGAAGATGGCATTGCAATGTTGAAAAAATTATATCTTTTGTGGTCCCTTAGACCTGAATGGTACAGGAGTATTTACCTTAAATTTTAATTATGTATGTAAAATAAACAAACAATATAAAGTTTAAAAAAAAAATTGTTAACATACCTATACATTTTACATACTTATTGGTGTTCTAAAGGGTCTTAGACTTAAGTCAGACAGTCAGAGTTCCTATTTTAGTGAAATGCCTGATGATATAGGTACCAAAGAATGTAATATGTAATGAACTTGGTAATGTAGAAAAGAAGCTTCGAAATGGGCTTTTTTGTGTTTATATTTATAATATATTCAAGTACATTTTTTAATGTAAGGCCAATATGCGCATCTCATGGTATTCCTTGGTCAACTTGGTATTTTAGTGTACAAATTTTTGGAGGTGGTTTCCCCCTCGACATAGAGTTATGTAAGGATAGTATTAAATCTCCTAAATCAAAGCTGTGTGTATGATTTTTAAATTTCCCGTTTTGTGAGTAAAACTAAGTTAATATATTTAACCTAATGTAAATGATTTTAGGTTTGCTCTTTTGTGTTGCACGAAACTGCACTAACCTACACTTTTTTTATTTGTAGAAGAAACCCATTAGAAAAAAATCAGTGCAGGTTAGTGCCGTTTCGTGCAGCACAAAAGAACAAACCTTTCTTTCTAATAGGTGTCTTTCACAAATAAAAAAAAGTGTAAGTTAGTGCAGTTTCGTGCAACACAAAAGAACAAACCTCTAGTTGATAAATAAAAAAAAATTGGCCAATGTCATTCTCATTAGTCATTTTGTTACCTGGTCGGTGATAAAATTCCTATCTCATGTTTCCAACATATTACGAATAGGGATAGAAAGATGACCAAGAGCGACAGTATTTTATAACCTTACATTTTTTGACAAACACTTACTTGACATAAAAAAAAACATTCCCAACCTAATTGTAATTAAAATTTAAGGAAATGAACTGACTGATTTTTTTATAGAAAGGAAAATATGGGGTATATTTACTGTATTTCCATGGTAACAAGTAGTTTTGAGCATGTGTATACCTACTACATTACATAAACATAGTATTAAGATTTCTTAACTAAGATAATGTTAGTAACAGTATATTATATCACTTATCTTAAGCATAAAGCCATCGATTAGCTTGAAAAAAGGGATCTTTGATTTCAATATACAAAGTTCTAGGTTATAAAGAAAATCAACAAACTTATTAAACTGTTTTTTACATGTTTTTACTGACTTAAGTCTCTTGTACCTATTTATTTCTAAACCTCATGGAAAAATAAATTCAGAACCCAACATTTTGCTATTTCATCCTATGTAAAATTTTCTGTATACCTAGTTACATTTATTTTTCAAAGGATATAAAATCTGAAAATGTGACAACTCTATTTGTTTACTTGGTGTGAAGTACGATTTAACCTAACTTTTGTGGACCAGTTGAGTCAGACTTGCTGTATCTAAGCCCTGAAATTGATAATTTCTTCATACAGTTTAGCAAAATTACAATGTTTTAATTTTAAACAGGGGCCCTGTTTATATATTTTATGGGATTTTGATGATTATCTGACAGCACTGTAACATAACCTGCCACTTAATAAAGTTATGTTAAAATAAAATGTATATTAAATAAAAATATAACTGAAAAACCTGTAAGCTGATCCAAAAAATCTTGTTATACGAGGCAGTGGTAAAAACACTACTCAATGTCTGTCAAACATCCAATAATATGTTGGAAACAAAAAAATAAACAAATGAAATAATTAAATGGCTTACTGATTATTTTAATTCTAATGAAAAGATTAAACCCTGTTTTGAAGTAATCAAATGGGTAATGTCTTGAAATAATGAAATCTTGATCAAACACAGGGTCAAACTAAAATCAAAACAAAACAAACACACACCGTTTGGGGTGCCATTCCAATAGTTCCATTGGGGAGTTGCCCCTGTGGAGGCCGTTGCTGCATTACTGTGCCTTGGCCACCCATAACCTGACCCCCTTGAGAGTACACTATCTTCACCCCCTCAGGGGGCTTCTGATCAGTCTGTTGCAAATTATAGGTAGAAGTGATAGTAGGCTGTTGGGGCGCACTCATATACGCATTGTTCATTTGTTTGTCTACTACACTGGAAACACTCGCGCTTATCGAATCACCATTGGCGATCGTCCCATGTTTCTGAGGGGCTGTCGCCGTCCCGCCGTTCGAAATTGGACTGTTTACGTGGTTCTGTTGCAAATCTGCATTTTGGGGCTGTGTATGGGACGCGGAAGAGCCGAGTTGATTCTCTAGGGAGCCCACGATCGCATTTACGGCCGATTCGTCGACGTCTGTATTGAGAGCTTCCTCGAGAAACTTTGCCGACGCCATTTTCCGAGACCCAACTGAACAAATGAAGAACGCATGATCTATACGCGTCTGCCATCCTGCAATGTCGCCAGATTTTGAGTCAAACTAACGTCAAAATATTGACGTCTGCATGTATAAACATGCCCCGTGCTAAATCTTGTGCTTTTTCTGAAAAACTACATATTATTGTGTTAAAAGTAGTATAATAATACCAAATTATTCATTTGCAGTTATAGTATACGTAAAACCTTTATGTATTCAACCCAAAAGCCAAGAATGGACTCAAGTTTTGTGTTGACCAATGGTATATTGATTAGTTTTTTTCGTTAGCTTTATTTGTCGCTTACGAAATACTTTTATATTTATTAACCAGTTTTCCAGATAGGTGGTCATAGAGAGGTGTAATCCGTGGCCGAGATTTAGGTTTAAGGAAAAAATGACGATCTGACAACGTTGCCAACGACTGCGCGTAGGGTGTGAACAGGTCAAATGCAGAAAAGCGTATGAAACAAAACTCGGAATCTCGCAAACTATAAACTAAACTGACTCCGTTTTTTGATGGGACAGAACATAATTTACGATCACAAACCAAAAACACTCAGTCCGCCGCGACTTCTCTTTGAGATAGGACGTGTAAATTTCTGCGTCCTCGTTCTGAGTCACCTGAGATGACGTCAGCGAAAATATTGGCGGGAACTTCAACTTCGCATGTTTTTCGAAAATAATCGATAAACAAATGATAATATAGGTCAAAAAGTCATTACGGCACTATTTATATGCCAGTTTTGAGCAAAAAAATATGTCAATTGTATATGTTTTACCGACGAATTACTAACTTTTTTGAACGGACACGTGATATTACGTATGAACTGATTTGGTATATCACGTGACCTGCTGTGCAAATATCACAGTTGATAACTTCTTCGCTAAAAATGCCTTGTACCTACATACATGCTTCAAAATAGGGAAAATGGAAGAGAAAAGAAAACCATTATTTATGTACCTATTTAATGTTTTAACTAAATTTTATATACATTTTTTTGTTATTTTAACATTTCTAACACAAAATAAAACGGGTGTTCCATACCTAATACAGATAGGTAGCAATAATATTCTTAGAAACAAATGTGTTATTTATTATTAAACATTGAATGCTGCTTTTAAAATTTGGTGTTTCCTATTTGCTGCTACTAAACCTATTCTAAAAAACAAAAACTCCCAAAATAATGATAACAATTTTTAAAAACATACTTATTATTAGTATTACAATATAAAACAAAATCACACAAATAAGTGGTCTCAAGAAAAATAAAAAATTATCCATTATAAGTATTTTTATAATTTTCACTGTAGTTTCTTTTGTATATTAGACTTATATCTATTTCTTACTTTCAGCAATAAACACCAACCATGATGCTAGCAAATAAGAAAGACATTACCAAAATAGTATCCTCACAATTCAATAATTCTTAAAATGTTTAAGCCTAAATAGTGAAACGACAGACTTTCTATTTCCTAGAGCCATAAATCCACTTCCTGGAGAAAAATTGATACAATTAATATGACCTAACTTGCTTTCAAATGGTGGAAAGTTACTAAATACTGTACCGCTCCCAATGTGTAATAATTTAATAGAGTTTTTAATATCTGTCGATGCTAAGCCTAAAATTTCACTTGTTGGGTTAAACTTCAAACAGGACACAGCTGTAGTAAGGTTTAATATAGTTTTTCTGGGTTTGGGAAGCTTATTCTGCAGCACGTCCTCCATTCCATACAGATTTACAACCCCTTGAGCTGACCCACATGCCAAAAATTGATTGGAAGATGATGCTGAGAGTGTAGTCCCTTGCAGACATCCTTCGTCTGCAAATTTGTGCCTCACTCGTCTCATGTTGATGTCCCAAATGGTAACTTCACCGGTGTCAGAGTGACCAAATAGTAAGTTTCCATCACAGCTGTACTCCAAAGCTTTAACTTCACTGTCTTGCTTTAAAGTAGCAATTTTTTCCTTTGATACAGCAGAAAGCAAATGAACTTCACCCCATTTGCCTGCTACTGCAAAAAATTTAGAGTTTGGTGAAACTACAAAATTTTTACAGTGTGTCATGCCATGAGGGAGACTATATCGAATAGCCTTAGCTCCTATAAGATCGTAGCTAAAGATATGCCCCATTCTTGAACCCAAGATGGCTTCGTCTCCATTTTTTGCAAATTTAGCACATAAAATTGGAAATCTCTCAAATGCAACACTGTGTAACTTATTATTTTTTCTTCCGTCAGCAGCAAACAATGTGGCTATGCCTTTATTACCTGCTACAAGGCCTACACTTGATGTTGGATGGAATTCAATGGAGTTTATAAAAGGTCCTTCCGAGTATGTTTCCGAGTTTAAATCTTTCACTTTTTTAAATTCTAATGTCCCTGAAGATAGTGATAATTTAGGTACTTTGCTCAGGAAACCTACAGCTTGCAGGATTTCGTCATCGGAGTCCTCATCTGTACTCTTACGTTTGTTGAGGTTGGCCCAGCTTGGAGTACCCACAAGAGCTTCGAACTTATTTTTTAAAAGGTTGGAATATTTGTTTTTACGGTCACTAATTCCTCCAGAAGGTAATTTACGATTTTGCGCATCTAGAGCCTCACCCACGTCAATTCCAAGATCGTCTTCATCCACCCATGCTGGCTTTCTGTCAGAACCATCAGCTTCTTCAGAACTGGTACTTTCAACGCCCGAGTCGATATTTTCGGATTCTCTCGAAATTCCAGCCTCATTTTCTGCCTCTTCAAGGCTCTTCAAAAATGCTGAAGAATCGCCAAATAGTACTTGTGACAAATGTTCTTCTTCTGGTTCCCTCTTAACACAGATTTTCTCCTTTTGAGGTAATAATTCATCGTTTTCAGTTTGCATTTCGATACTAGACAAAGATCTTAGCTTCCTTTTACGTGCGTGTTTAGGCATTATAATGATTTCTTGTTAAATATGCCGAAAAATTTGTGAAAAGAGTTTTTAAAATACCTAAAACCGAAAACACGATGAAATGTCAAAAAATGACAGTACCTTTTTGAAGTTGAGGCAGTGTTGCCAAAGCAGAAATTTCTGCCATGTAGGTTTAGTGTTTAAAAAAGTGTTTCTCTATTTATTTACACTAAAGTTTTTATCTGAGATTTTTTAGATTGATCTTTATTTTTCTAAAATCTGTTACATTTCGGCTTAAACGATCCGACTTTAGTAAATGCTCCGTTTTTTCAAAGGTGTGATTGATAGTTTTATTTAAAGATGGCGGAATATGCAGAAAATGTATGCAATAACTTTATAGAAACAGTGACGAAACGCCGATTCCAAGATTATACGAATCCGTTAACGGCGTTAACGTGTAAAGTTAGGGAACTCTCGTGTTCTCCGAGCTACGTTAAGATGGCACATGTATAAATACGGTAAGCGCATGTATTTGCATGGTATTTGCTGGATTGCTGGACGTTAGAATACTTACCGATTTACCGAATCCTCTACTTAAGGAAAAAGGGATGTGTAGAGGAATAAAACAAATCCTCTTTTTTTTGAAATTGTGTCTTTATTATTAATATCTAATTGTAATAATAAATAAACATATCTTGATGTATGTATATACAGAAAAACACACAGGATCTGCCAATCTGACATAATTAAGTACGCTATATAATCGTGAAAATTTCAAATTAACATTATCGTGATATGTATTAAATACAATTAAACATCTACGTTTATAAAAATGGTCACATGAAAAGTTAGGGTTAGGTTTGTTACATGACGGTCGACAGAGAAAGTACAAATGAGATCTTTGTACAGTATACAAACGGTTATAGAGCACACGCCGTTTAAGAAACTTAAGACGCTAACGCAATAGAAAGAGTTTGGACAAAACAAAAATGTCAACCTTTTCTGCATAATATAAGCTTTTCTATAGAAAATATGGTCGACCTTTTTGCAGTTGTTTCAGCGAACGAGTGTGGATACCCTAGTGCAGTCACTCAGTCAGGTTCTAGGGGGTAATTATCCCCTTATCTCTCCCTTCGGACCGTTGTTGCGTTACATATACAGCGTGTCGCAAAATTGTCGGTGAAGTACCTACAGCTAATCCGGGATTTGTTATCCAGTGTCGAGATCCAAATGTGTGGTGCGATATTTTAGATAACCAACAGATAGGCCCATTTTTCTTCCGAGGCAATATAACGACTGATATTTACTTTCAATTTCTGAGAAATCAGCTGTTTGACTTCGTTAATGGCCTTCCAGTTAACATTAGAAATAATTTATGGCAAATCAGCATGATGGTGCGCCCAGCGGGTGCGCCATGCCAAGTTCCCGAGATATTAACGAGCTTCTTCAGGAAATGTTCCAGAGGCGTTGGATAGGAAGATTTTCGGAAAATCATTGGCTGGCGAGGTTGTCGGATCTGAACCCACTCGATTACTTCCTTTGGGGATATTTAAATAAAAAAGTATATTTTCACCGAGCTTTTGAAAATATCGACAATAAATGTAAATTGTAAAATTCTTTCTTAATAAGTAACACATTGTTTGCTTTATATTAAAACTCTTAATATTTTTCGTTAGTGGCTATGATCTCGTATTTACAGAGAAAAAATGATTCTAAATAATTTTTTAAAACAACCTTTCTTTGTATCTTGCTAAATAAGGGTCCTTTATTCTTGGGTATATTTTACGTTTTTATCGCTACCCTGTACTAAGTAGTCTTAGTTTATTAATATGCAGAACTTTTCTACACCAAAGTGTTTTTTGTTTAACATTCAGTAAAAATTTTTCCCATGTGGCAAGAGCTCCGTGGGACATGCTGTATATCATTATTTTTTTTTAAATTCTGTGATACATCAGTTAAATCAATAGATTCACATAACATATTATGCTCCGCATAACCGCGCAACGAATCTTAAATCGCTGATTTTTGACACCCTGTATATTTGAATAATTTTTCTAATGCGTTAGCTTCATAGACATTTTTATTATTATCGACCTTATTCCGTTTCGTTATCCCCAATTGGGATTTTATGTATGATAGCAGGCCAGCTTTTTAATGAAAGTTTATGAATGTTATAAACCAGTTCGATACTTTTTAGTAAGTTATCTTGTTATCAATATTTTTAAATATAATACTATAAATAGCAGAATAAGGTCGATACAATCCTCTTACAAAAGACAGCTTATCAAGTTTTTATTTTTATTTTCCATCAGTAGCCGTCACTGAGCTATACTAAAGGGGTGTACGCAAATCCAAAAACAATCTAAACATTTTTAAATCAAAAGAATTTTAAGTATATGTAGATAGTGATGATAAATTCAAATCTTCGTCAGATGAAGCCGACTTTTAAATGTTTATTTGATGGTTGTTTGTTCACTACACAGAATGAAAAACCATCAATTTTCCCGACGTTCGGACTAGACCTCTATTTTTGGGGGGCTTAAGCCCCTGTTTTATATATAGGCGGCTAGGCCACTCAGTTGGATTTGGGTTGGGAGGGCTTAGCCCCCCCCCCCCCCCCCCAAGCCCCCACCTAAACCGCGTATGTATACCAGCAACATCATGAACATTTCAATCAATTTTTCGGTTTGTTTTTAGTAGTGTACAACAGTGCGTTACGATTTACACCCATCCATTTTTATGAAGTCACTTCACCTTGAATAACCAGGTGTTCACGGGAGCGATATAGTTCGGAATCGCAAGTGTTATGTCAAGGCCATTACTTAAATGTACCTATACCAGTAGCTTGACCTTGAGACAAAATCACACATCCACGCTTCGAACATCTGAATGATATAGTTCACTGCTTCGAGCCGAACGAATGACCTTGAGATAACACCATCTGCTTTACCGAACCATGATCATTCAAGGTCAAGTGACGTCATAAAGGCAAGGGGGGGGGATGAGAACACACCGTTGATCAATACTATTTTTTATATCTCTATCTTCTGTCCTGTTCTCAATATAAAGGTAAAAGACAAACATTGACGAACACCCCCTGAATTCTCTTTTTTATTTACACTTTTTACATCATTTTAGCTTCATATCCTTCTCTCCATCGTATATTTGGCTCCCTTTACCTCTAGTGTAAAGGTGTAATGCACTTTTACTACCTTCTTTGAATATAAATTTTAGAGAAGAGTCAGCAGAGCATTAAAAATATATTTCTTATAAAAACCACTACTGAAGAAAGCATTTTTTGAGTTACAAATTACCCCACTTACTTATTTACGGCGGTTTGTGTAAGCTGTAGTTCAGGCAAAGAATTAGGATCATCCAAGCAAATATTATTTTTGCAATTATTAATAATGAAATAGGCCGAATATTGCCAAAAATCACCTTAAATTTGAAGCATTGTTGTAGTACATTGTAATTTCTTTACTTTAACAATATCTTCTTTAAAAACAAAAGAGACATTAGTTAGAATGTTTAGAACAGAATTGCAAAAGATTTTCTAGAAAAATATCTTAAAAACGTTGCCGTTGTAACATGATCTTTCTAGACATCTTTAAGATGTTTTCATGCTGTTTTGCTAAGTTGCATCTTGGCAATTCTTGACCACTTGCTTAATGATTGGCTAATTGCAAAAAAATTCTATATCAATTGCAAAATTATTTTACGGGGTTCTATGGGATGTAGCAAAAGGATGGGGCACCTATTTTATGCCTAATTATGCCTTTCTCCTATAAAAGCATAATTTATGCACCTGATTGTCTTAGTGCTACTAACAAAAAATCTAAACTATTTTTGGTTTCCTATGTTTCTTGATCCCCTGTATATTATAGGACTTTAGCAGCCATTTAACACTGTCCAGGGTAAATGTTTATTTGTTGCTCAACATTCTGTAAGTTACCACATCAGGATTTTTAGACAAAAATATTGAAAAAATAATTTTTTAAAATCCTTATTTCACACCGGTTGGTGCAGATATTAAAGAGTACAAAAGTATCTAAAATTACACGTTATGTCCAGGGATTTCCAAATTTTTGAGATTATCTCAAGCTTCTGTTTTAAAACATACTAAACCAAAAACAATTTTTTATTTTTGTTTTCAAAAAAGTTAGCTTTCGTAACTATCTTTAAATATTGACAATTATTTCTTACTTAAAAACTAAAAAAAGTCAAAATGTATGCCCTTATTCTTATATACGCCTTAACATCTACGAACAAATTAAAAATATTTTTAAAAGTACAGCTATATATACAGGGAGTTGTATATACAAGTAAGTATTTTATGGCACTGAGGGAATTTTTAACAGGGAGAACGGATAAGTACTTACGAAATTCTTCGAAATTTTAAAAGTGTAAAATATGGTGGATGCTCCTATTAAAGGAATAATCGCCTAATCTCAATTAATTAGAATTTTCATCAAAAACTAACACCAATAACCTAAAGAGTACTTGGGTACGTTCTTTAAAGTTGTTCTTGAAATTAAAATAATACATAATATGTAGATTCACGAATAAAATAAAAATTAAAATATTGCGAAAAAAGTTAGAAACAAAGATATTAGTGGAAAAATTGAGTAACCATGTTCTTAGATGTGTTAAACATGTGCACGATTATCCAACACCTATTTCTTATAATTGCATTATTTTAAAATCACAAATTTGACGTTTATTTTCTTATTTCCGCCATTTCAACACAGACTGCCCCAGCGAAAACCAATTTTCGTTTGGACACTCTGAAAGTACCTTAAAAGGCAGAAATGTAAATTGTAAACAAAAACTTACAGGCTAATTATTATTTTTACACTTAAGTCTTACCAGGGGTTAACTTACCTTAAACGTTATCTATGACTAGAAAAATGTACATTTAGATGTTTGAAAGATTTTTTCATTGTTTTTTGAAACGTGACGAGTAGGAGAATTTTGGGGTCCTACTTTGATAAAGGTATTTTACATAAATGGTTAAAGAATAACGACAAAAATACATTACTTTAAAAATAAAATATTTTATAAAACAAGGGGGATACTTGAAAAACATTCTCTTGAAATAATTTTAAAAAAGTTGTAAAACACATTAAAATTTATAGGGAGAAGATTGACAGACAATATTTTTGTACAGTTTTTGAGCATTGTTTTCAGGATCTAAAAATGTTACATATCTATCTTTTTTTACATAATACAGTACGATAATTAAAAAATATATATCATTGAACATTTTGAAAAGTGTTTTTATTGGAAAAAAAGTTGGTTTAGCGATACATGATAAGATATTTCTATTTTTGTATATTATTTACTACACCAGTGCATTTTAAAGCCAAAATGACTGGGCAACAAAAATATTGAAAGGAAAATATAACGGAATGTTTGTCGCCTAGTACATGAAAATTTCAATACTGTACTACTCATTTTTACCAGTGGACGACATTTGTGTCGCCCACTTCACTAATAAAAAATGCACTGTACTACACTGAAATGATTTTTTGGTTTGAAGAAGTAATTAATATATAAAAATTTGATAAACGTTTTTTCGACTTTTCAAAACTCTGAACAAAAAGCCAAGAAAAAATTGTAAAAATCATTTTTTATAATAATTACTTACCTAACTCACATGAAAATACGAAAATAGCATATATTTTTTGTAATATGTTGATACATCTATTAATTTATGTATATTTTTCGCATTGGTCACAGAATATTTTTCAAGTATATACAAATACCGAGGGTTAATCTATGAGATTCAATTTTTTTAGGTTTTATAAGAACGATATGAATAAATGTAGCACAAACATGCGCTATATCACATTTAGGGTTTTCGTACACTTTATTAGAGAGTGCCGTCACACGACAATCCGTTAACGGGAACTATAACGTTAAGAGTAACGATAACCACAAAGTTGTAATTTGAAATTTTTAACGCAAAAAATATTTTTTTAAGCGAGTGTCACAACAAATGAAGTTTTACGGATCTATTAACGTCCCTGAAGTGTACCTTTTTTGGCCACTTTTTTACTTTACGGCCGCTTTTTTACTTTACGGCCGCTTTTTTACTTTACAGCCGCTTTTGCAAACAAAGTCGTTATGAGGGCAGCCTACTAGACACATTTAATTTGCTTACAATGAAAACAAAATGTAATAAATGTACATTTAACATAACAATTAGTATCATTTGGTTAATAAAAATTTGAATCTAATCTTCCAGTTTCGTCTTTGTTTAGAAACAAAATTGTAAAAAAAAGTTGTTACCTACTTGATGAGACACTCGCTTAAAAAATTTTGTGTGCACCTCGGCCGTATGATCTTTTTTGTCCTCACCTGAAATTTGTTGGCCTCGGCTACGCCTCGGCCACAAATTTCAGATTCGGCCAAAAAAGATCAACATTACGGCCTTGGTACACAAATAACTATTATCGGCCTATTATATATATATATATATATATATATATATATATATATATATATATATATATATATATATATATATATATATATATATATATATATATATAAAGGAGTTTTACTCTTTTTTACCTACATAAAAGGGATACTAATTTAGGTAGGCTTAAATGTATTTTTAACCTTCAATAATTGTCTTTTTAAAGATTTTAACAATACGTTTAAGCGTTCCTCATGTGACGACAAGCTTCTAATTTTAAGAATTAACACTCTTAATAACGATATTCTTAAAGAAATAATTTTACCGCAATAAATCTTATTACGTACTTATATCTAGGTTAGACTGACTATATAAATATTTTTTTTATAGATATACAGTGAAACTGAAAAGAAAATAAATGTAAGATATAAGAAAAACCAGACGATATACAATAAGTCCTATTATTTTTATATTTATGTCTCTTTATCCTAAACACATCCTTATCTCCTCAGTTTCACTATATACGGCTTATGCTACAGGGTGTTTAAAAAGTATAGACGTATTTCTAGCAAACTAACATTAGGTTCATTTCGAAGCAAACAAATATACAGCATTTGTTAGGGTAAAAAAACTACTCGTAGTCAACGTCATTTTTCCACACCCTGTGTTATATATTTTCTCTATCTAATACCTGTTTTAACTTGAGTCCCAAAACACCCAAATTTGGAAGAAAAATGATAATTATCACACAGAAAAGTAGATAAAGTTAAAAATAATAAATATTTAAAAAAAATTATTAAATTAAAAAATTACTTACGTCACCAAACCAATATAATACGATCTTTTTATAAAAATGTCATTTACACGATTTGTTGGTTGTTGTTTGGTACGAAACCTAAATTTTTGCGTTGAAGAAACAGGTGAATTTCTGAAAATCGTGGTCTATCTGCTGCGTTTCGTTTCCAACATTCCCCCATCAGATCATATATTTCTCTGGGGCACAAATGAGGCCTTGGTAAATATCTAGAAAAAAAGTAAAGTGTTTTTCTTATCTGAGACAGCCCACGTGGACTTCAAGCCTAAGCACTAACGTACCGTAGGCATCTGAAGATAAGGATAATATTGACACGGGATTTAAAGGATTGGAGGTTGGCAGGGGAAGGGGAACAATATCTTCAGGAAATTTGTTCCATAATCTGGAGACCCTAAGTATGAATGAGTAGCTGGATAGTAAAGGGGTGCATACGCAGCGCGCCTCTTGTTGTTCTGTTAGGAACAGTTAAGGGAGGAATTATAGCGGCTAGTTCTTCAGAGCAAATCCCAAATAACGCGGCGTTGAGCGAGAAAAGGGAGTTTTCTTGTGAGGACTGGGTCATTGATGAGTTGAATGGCTCTCTTTTGGATAGAATCAAGAATGTTAAGTGTAGAAGGTGATACCACTCACTAGATGTGGGAATAGTACTCTAGGTTAGGTCTTATTTGGGAAACCTAAAGACAAAGTTGGAAAGGGAAGATGTACTTTCTGGCTCGAAAGAAGGTGCCGATGTGGTCATTCAAGTAATGTGTTTGTACCAGCTGAAATCATGTTCGAAGGCGATGCTAAGAAGATTAAACGTTTTGTTGTTCTGTAGGGCTTGGCTATTCATGTGGATGGGGTTAGTGTTGCCGGGTTTTTGGCGTAACAGGGAGCAAAACTGGGCTTTGGAGGCGTTGAACAGAATAAGGTTTTTGGTACCCCAGTTTAAGATAAATTTTGTTGTTATTTAAAATTGTTTCTTTTTACCTTTGGCACCCATCATTTTGGTACCAATGATTGGCATTTTCTACCACCTGCTCACTAGTCAACTCAGCATAGGGTTGCTGAGTACACAGCATCAACATCTCCCATAGAGTTATGGCGAAAGCCCATACGTCGCTCTTGGTCGTTTGTCTTCCCTAAAATTAAAGCAAATATATTTAGTAAATGATGACAGAAAGTTAAAGAACATTAGATACACTAACCTAGGCCTATTCGGAATAGCTGTTTGCCAAAATGTGTAAAAACCCAATCAACCAACAAGGATTACTTACCAATAAAAGGGCCTCCCACGACATCCACCGAATTGGTAACCTCGCTTTCGTATCGCTTATGTAATACTCGTTCTCGTATCTGTCACAATACATTGCGTGGTCTGATACTTTAACGGTAAAGTTCTTGTCTATAACACAATTCCTGAAAGGAAGAAAATGCATTTTAAATATCGTCGAATTTTTTTGGCGAATTGGGTGTTTATAGCAACTAACTGAACAATGAAAATGTAACAAACCAAGATATTAGTAACGGCAGATGAACTATATATAGATTTAAAAAATATACTTTTTGTAAAAGCATATTATAATAATCCACGAAAAAATAACTGGCAGTTGTAAATTCTAATTTCTCAAAGTTAAGTGTGTCAAGTGTGTAGGTAAACTGATCGGATAGAATCGATCTGTTTTGTTCCAGGAAACACACTTGTGCTGTTATCTAAATATTACGCCCACGCGTAATATTTACGTAAACTTACATTTATTGAAGATTTAAGTAATATGTATATAATATTTACAACAACGTAAGGTAAGTGTGTTTGCTGAGGGGAATCATGTGCGGCCTTTTGTGTACGTTTTACCTACCTTGCAGCTAGGTCTCTATGAACTAAGTCTAAAGATTCTAGATACTTCATTCCTGATGCTATTTGTGTAGCTACGTAGATTAGACAACCATAACTGGAACAAAATTAAAATTTTACATTACCTAAATAGGCAAGTTATAGATATTACTGTTATATAATACAACCATAGATTTATAAACAGGGAGGAGATACCATTATTTACATTTTAGGGCAATCAGAGATTCCGAGGCGGCTAAACTGATCTACATGCTTTTTTGCACAAGTGTTTCTAGCGCTCATCGACATGGTTCGGCTGAGTCTATAACGGGTTACATAGATTTTTGGTCTGTTTTGTAGCTGTTCCTGAGCTGTCTCCAGAAACAGGGTCTGCTTTGTAGCTGTTTTGTAGCTGGTGTGTAGCTGTTTGGGAGCTGTTTTTAGAAACAGGGTCCGTTTTGAACCTGTTTGGGGCCTGCTTTTAGATACAGGGTCTGTTTCTGGAAACAGCTCAGAAACATCTACAAAACAGCTCTAGCGCGTGCGCAATGGATTTTGGGCGTGGGCGGATGGTGAACATATCATCTCCCTCTACTTATTTGTTTAGACTTAAGGGAACCCTTTATATTTCAGTGTTAAATTCTTGAATTGTAACAAGACAGTAGTTCGGAGTTAGTAGAATGGTAGGAGTAAGAACTGTACACACTCCCGTAGCTGCATACGTTCGTGGAGCTTCGGAAACTCCAGGAAGAATGTGACGTGTTTGAATTGAAAATAATCAATAATTGACATATAGGTAGATTATCGGGAGTCGTTTTGATGTGTTGATTGTCAGAATGGTAAAGATGATTTTCTGGACTGTTTAAAGTACTGAAGGGTTTCTTTGAAGACAAAATTTAGTGTTGATTTGGTTTATGTTGTAGCACACTTGAGTCCTGATTCAGAAACAAAAAAAACTGGACGTTAGGCAAATATATATTTATAATATTTTAATATATGTTTCTAAAAATAAAAATCTAATACAATTTAAAGAACATCACGATGACACGCGTCACAAAAATGGAATTTCCATTACACCAAAAAACGAATATTTACCAGCAAATATTAAAAGAATTGTATCATTAAAAAAATATAAAATTAAAATAAAAGCTTGGATAATAAAAACAAACGATTTACAGAAATTTTTGGAATTACTTATTTGTTATTATTTTGTATAATATAAAACTTATTTATTTACTTTTCTCCATCTTAAATTGTCTCTCTCTTGTCCCCAAAAAGAAATTTGTATGTTTGCATTTGAATATATTATATTTTTCAACTGAATAATTTATATAATTAAATAATTTAATGTTAATTTTCGGGGGTTTTATCAAGTTTATTTATAATATACATATATATATATATATATATATATATATATATATATATATATATATATATATATATATATATATATACTTGAATAGGCGAAGTGGCTGTTGGGGAAGCTGCTTAAAGGCTACGTCAGTCTGATGATCCCCAACAAGGGTGAAAACTTACTGTCTGCCAGAACGTTCGTTTGTTAAATTCCTATTGAAATCTGGCCGACGTTTCGCCAAGGTCTCACTTGGCATTATCAATGCTTACACGTTGCTCTCAAGTCGTATTTAATAGATCAAGATTCCTGGATTTCCTTTGATTCTGCCGACACTGCGTGGAGGGTAATAAACCATGTTTAACATGCGAAAAGACTCCCCCCCCCCCTACACGATTCTGCTAAGAGCGACTAATTAACAGCTGTCGTGCCCAGGTCTGAACATCTACATTACCTGGTAAAAGTGTAACGAGAAGATTCTTGGGATAAATTAGGTTACAAGTGTTCGGAAGAGTGTGTAGCGACCACGCCAGATTTTTTGTCTTTATTGCGTTACACGAAAAATATTGTACCACCGTCCCAGATAAAACCAGACCAGATGCGTAAGACTGTCAAATATCGTGTTCAATCTCAATGACCTTGAGGGCTGCCTGCACCATCGCTTTGCGATAGTGCAGGCGCCTGTACTATACGGCAGTTACGTTACATTTGAAGAAGACACGGCAGTGGCTGTGATGCTGTGATTTAAATTTATAACCTCGGTCTCCGTACTAGATGCCAGACCGCCGGCGTATCGTCTCGTCAATCCTTGGCTCGCCGTCGCATGAAGTACAGGCGACATTGGAGCTTTCGCATCTGTTCTGGTTTTATCTGGGCCACCGTCATTAAAATGTACCATATAAATATAATTTAAAATAAAAGCAGACCAAGTCAAAATCGCAAAACACAACCGAGAGAATATCATGCAACTTAAAATAATTAATGATCCCCATGGACTTTATGACATGTTCCCCGAAGACAAAGAACTGAGCGAGATAACTCTTAATGGCATTATTTTTATCCGTGAAACTTTTAATTTGAAATTTTTATCGTTACTCCGCGAACGAACAAACAAAATCACACACATGATGAATGTTCTTCTTTCATGTTCCGTGGTAATTAAATGGAGCTACTCTTGTGCGAAGTGTTACTACAGGGTGTACCTATAGAAAGAGAAGAGATTTCAGTGACAAAGGGTCATAGTCGGTCATATTCTAGCACGTTGTAATTGTTTACAATTAAAATTAGAGGAATATATGACCGACATCAGGAAAAAATGCCAAAACATGCTGGTCAAGTAGCATCATTATAAAGTGAAACTGTGGAGATTTTACTATGTACCATCAAGAGAGAGAATAATCAAAAGATTCCCTCGCCGTCCGACACTTGGCGCCATCTTGTTGAAAGAACACGTTGTTAAGGTGCATATTATCAAATTGGGACCATAAAATGCTTATTAACATATTGCGGTAGGGTTCGCCATTAACATTAACAGTTAAATGGCCCTATCCAAACCACACGAAGGGGATGTAAAGGTTTTTCTTCAATTACTTGAGGATTTTCACTTCCCCAAATCCTACAATTTTACTTGTTCACATAATCTCCGAGGTGGAAATGAGCTTCGTCGAAAAAGATAATTTTATGGCAAAATTGTGCATTATTCCTGACTTTTTTTTTTCAGAGAGACTTCAGTAGACTTCAAGCTTAAGTATTAACGTACCGTGGGCATCTGAAGAGAACGGAAATGCAGTCTATTGACACGGGATTTAAAGGATTGGAGGTTGAGACGGAAAAGGAAAACATTTGCAGGCAATTTGTCCCATAATCTGGAGACCCTAGGTAGAGAAAAACCAAGACAGAGAGAAGAATGTCTCGTACTGATTTCATTCATAAATACGATTTGCTTTCTATGACCTCCAAAGCGGCCTGACGCACTCGACTACCAACGTTTAAATAAAGCTGCCACGGGCGTGCGTTGCACATTATGGGTTATTATAAAAAAATGCTGCAAAATAAAAAACACATATGAAAAACAAGAATCAAAAGTTTAAAAGATTCTCCAAAAATGTAGCCACGCGTTAAAAACAGAATAGCCCGTCGGTATAAATGGTATGAAGCACAGTGAGAGTGAGTATTGAGACTCGCCGTGTCGCAGAAAACTCTCTCTGCTTGCCGTGATTGGTATGTCGGGGTGCATTGTGTGAGAATCCCACGCACTAATCTCGGAGTGTTGCCGTTTGACGGTCATGGAGTTGTTGAGCTGGCGGGAAGAAGAGATATTCTTCTCTCTGTCTTGGTTTTTCTCTGCCCTAGGTATGAACGAGCGAGAGAAGTGGTCTATTCTAGGCTTTTGTGTAACAGTAAAGGAATGCATATGTAACGCGCCTCTTGTGGTTCGGTTAGGAACAGTCAAGGGGGGAATAATACCGGCTAGTTCTTCAGAGGAAAATCCGTGGAAGTACCGATAGAAAAGAGATAAATCTCCAACAGCGCGGCGATGAGCGAGAGAAGGGAGTTTTCTTGTAAGGACTGGGTCTTTGATGAGTCGAATGGTTTTTTTTTTTGGATAAAATCAAGAATGTTAAGTGTCAAAGGTGATGCCGCTTCCCAGATGTGGGAGCAGTACTGTAGGTTAGGTCTTATCTGGGAAACACAGAGAGGGTATAAGTTGGAAGGGAAGAAGTATTTTGTGACTCGAAAAAGAAAACTAAGCTTTTTAGCTGCCGATGTGGCTACTGAAATAATGTGTTTGTGCCAGCTGAGATCATGTTCGAAAGCGATGCCAACAAGATCGAACGTTTCATTGTTCTGTAGGGCTTGGACATTCATGTGGATGGGGTAAGCGTTGCCAGATTTTTTGAGTGGCAGAGAGCAAGACTGGGTTTTGGAGGCGTTGAACTGAACGAGGTTCTTGGCACTCCAGCTTAAGATTAATTACTGAAGATCTTGGAAAAGGGATAGGTGATAAGATCTGCGACTATTATCCAGCTTTTGATTTGAGATTTGTCTGGAAAAATGAATATTGGAGTGAAGAGTACTATAGTCAGCACACTGTGGACAAGGCCGGACCTAGTGTATTTGTCGCCTCAGGCAAAACGATAATTTGGCGCCCCCATATCCAAAAAAAGTTATATATGTACTTATATACCTATACAAAAAGAGTCATATTTATCAAAAAATAAAGAAATTTATTTTTTCTTGTATATATATTATATATTATAAACAAAAGTCTCAATCTTCTTTGTTTTGTGCAATTTATTTAAATTTTACAAAAACAAAAATAATACTTTAGTTTTGAGTGGTTTTGGCGCCCCTAAATGTTGGCGCCCCAGGCAGTCGCCTGGGTCGCCTGGCCCTGGGTCTGGCCCTGATGTGGATGAGATTGGTACCTGAAGAGAGCAGGTCATTAATGTGAAGAAGAAATAGGGTTAGTGCCAGGACTGAACCTTGGAGGACTGACTGACTGACTTCTTCTAAGATATAATTAGCTAACGCACGGCGATGCCCGTGGTATAATAGAATGGCCGGGTCTCTAGATGACACATGCAAAACATAAAATTTCAAGGTTAAGTTGTTGAAAAATGGCGCCAAATTTAAATATCGAAGTACCTATTCACATAGATGCATTCACTGCCGGTGCCCGGTGGCAGATGTGATTTTTCCTGGGTCGCTGCTTGGCGGCAGATAGACGATTTCAATTTTGAATGCTCGTACTTTAATCGTAGCACTCTGTATCTTCCCGCCCTAAATTATTACAACAAAGTATTTCCGAGCAACATACATTCGAGGTAACGCGGCCGTATATATTCAGGTTCAAAAACGAAGAAAAAATTGTTATCTTGCAACCGATACATAAAATATGAAGTTTCGCGCGAGTTTCGGGCCGAAACTACTGCCGTTTTGAAATGCGTCGCGTGTATTTTTCATTCTTGAAAGTCGAGCCGTGGCGATACGATTGTATGTAGTCAATCCGTTTTGTTGGCGGTTTAAGGGAAAATTATAGGGTGTGCAAGAAAAATGTTTTTATTACATTACAACGTAGTAAAACGATACGTCTCTATAAAATTTACTTTAACATAGAGTAAGAAACAAGGAGTAGATACCATTAATTACATTTTAAAACAATTAGGGTTATTCTTAATTTGGCCAACTAAATGGTCCCCACCTATGTCAGAAATAACTGACCAAAATCAATATTAAAAAATATCAAAATTGTCGTGATGGGCGATGAACACCTACTTCTTTTAAAATATTGATATACTGATGGGACAGACGCAGACGGCTCCAAAAGGGGCCAAAATGGTCACTTTTCAACTTCCAAGAATCGGTAAATTTGTATGGCCTTGTTAATAACAGAATAGAGGGTCATATAACCCACTTTTTACCTGTTAAAGCTCGACCTGTCTCGTTGGAAATGGCCAGTGAAGAAGAAGTTTTCGTGAGTAAAATATCTAGGTGAATATAGTTGTGAACAAAGTTAACATATTATATTGTGCTTTACCAAGATTTGTATTTGTCGTGGGAAAAAAATTTAGCATGGAGAGTAGTAGCAAGGTAAGTACTTTTAAAAGATATAATATGATAATTATCCAAGATAATTTATATAGTATATCCATATTGTTCTTACAGTTTTGGTACTTATGTCATTTATCATTATAAACGAGATAATATGTAACTTCACTCTGAGTTATAAAAAGTTTCCCACGGGTTCCCACTCCGCTTTTTTTGGCAAACATTTTGTAGTTATGTATAGTAAATGATCACAATAAGAAGGGCTGCTCGAAGTTGCTCGATTTTGAGAAAACTTTATATACAGTGTGGTTCACTAAGTGTGCAACAAATGGGATTTTTTTTATTAGTGACACTACCTAAATTTAAAAACCACAGAAAGTTAATGCATGCCTAAAAAACATATTTGCTGCACTTGGAGTCGCTTAAACTCAAACAGCATACAGGGTAGGACAAAAAATATGAATGCCATTTAAGATTAAAGTAACCTTATTTTAAAAAATAGGGCAAAATGGTATTAAGAAAAGTTGTCTAAAATTAAAAGCCATGTCCAGATTTAAAGCCATTGAAATCTGAAAAACAAAATAAGAGAAAAGTCGAAGAAACTCCCCTATTTCGTTTTTTATTTATAATTCAACTTAGGCAGATATTCAACTAGAGCAAAAAAAATTACATATGAGTAATATTTTAAAAATTCATTCAAATCGGTGTCAATTTAACTGAAATTATTTTTTTAAGGAGAGGTATTTGATAGAATGTACCGAAGTGCCAGAATTAAGTTCTCCGGAAATTTTAAGCTCCACTGACGGTGAAGAAATTAGTGAAACGGATATAGATTTCTATTTAAAGTTCCTAAATATTGAAATTTCGGCTTTATAACAAAACTGTAAAAAAATATCTCTTTTTGTTTAGTTCTTATGTCTTTAAAACCATTTAGAACAATATGCTTATATTTTAGATTTTTGTAATTATGGCCACTTTTGGAGCCATCTGCGCCATAGTGGAGCGTTCTGTGTAACATGAATCCTGACCCAAGACAATCGACTACATGCTTGACGCTTAACAATCATAACCCCCAAAACCAAAGTCAAGAAATAACTCAGAAATTTCATGTAATATTCTATTACCAAATAATTCATAAGGTTTTAGTATCTCCCGGTACGATTCCCTAATGCGGTTTTGTTCGGGACAGAATATGCGAAAACGGGCCTCGTTCCCATTGGCTGAAATGAAATTAGGTAGCTTTATTATTAACACTAGACTGGAGAGATGCCGACGAAGAGCTACAAGTTGTATTTTATGTCCGCATATTTCGGGGGATTTGAAAGTTTAGGTTTGGCTGGATATATTATACTCTTCTCCGACATGCTAAAGGAATGATGAAGCGATCATTTCTAGTGGCTAGAGTTGGAAACAATTTACGGATTTTAGGAAGTCAGAGTTCTTGGGATTAGTAGATCGTGTGACGATAGAGTAATTCTACGACGTTTCGTCTTCTGTTGAACAAAACATCTTCAAGATACATTGTGTTTTTTAAACCATAAATAATTTAAGCGTGCACATTTTTGTTTATTTTTCAGTTAACCCCTCAGGGATTAAAAGTGTCATTTTAGTCCTTGAAAACAAAGACTAAAGCAGCCTTTTTAATACAGATTGCGAAAACATAGTTTGTGTATTTCTCTGTTGTTAATGAAGTTATCTAAATAAATCCCATATTTACCATTTAAAAATTTAAATAAACATAAAAATGTCGTTTAAAAAACGAATCTGACCAAATAAAACTTTATTTCGCCCTATCTTTCAATCTCCATATTGCACAACGTAGTACTGAAAACATAAATTCACTTTATTTAGTTGAAAGTTGGGCAATAAAATCTAGTTATGGCCAAAACAACTTTAGAGATTGCTCCTGGTTTATCCATACATTGAGTCGTAAAAATTTTAATTGAAATTTCCTTAAATTCGCTTGGTAATTATAGTTACAGTATTAAAAATGTGGATACTATACGTAGCCAAATTGTAGCTCAAAAACGGATATACAAAATTATTTTACAATATTTTTTTGAAAATAGCTATAACCGTTGATGTCGAATCAAATAAATACCATTATGTACATTTTAGAGCACCAAACCCCACCTACTTATCGAGAATGGCTGTTAATAATAAAATAACGCAATTACTGTGGGTTAATACTTATCTGCAGTCGTAAATATCAAAATATCACAGGCTAAAGCATATGACTAAGGATTAATAAAATATACCAATATACCATCGTCTGGTTCAATGGAAATCTGACAGGCGTAATTTTGTTTGCACTTCACAATAGGTCGGAATATACGTGTGTAATGATATTTTACGTAATTTTTGTTTCTTCCTGACAGAACTTTATCCATAAACATTGAAAAATGGTGGATCAGTGCCAGGTATGTGGAAAAATAGATTCTTTTCATCCGGAACTGTCTTTCTACAGGTTTGTTTGGTGGAATACAGACGGTTTGAAAAGCCGGAGGGATTCTGTCGAGAGCTGTGTGTGAACATTTTTGGGTTTTGGTGAAGAGGTGTGACGCCATTCTTTGCTTGCTCCCTTGGTTTCAGGTTGACGATAGTACCCCTAGGACTCATTCCCAGTCATAATGCTTGCCAGAAAGGCTTCTGCTCCATATCGTCCCAAAAGTTCTTCGAAAAGCGTCTCCTCCATATCTTCCCAAAAGTTCCTCGAAAGGCTTTTGCTTCGTATCGTCGCAAATTTTTTCGAAAGGCTTCTGCTCCATATCGTCCCGAAAGTTCTTCGAAAAGCGTCTGCTCCATATCTTCCCAAAAGTTCCTCGAAAGGCTTTTGCTCCGTATCGCCGCAAATTTTTTCGAAAAGCTTCTGCTCCATATTATCCCAACAGTTCTTCGAAAGGCTTCTGCTCCATATTCTCCCAAAAGTCCTTCGAAAGGCTTCTGCTCCATATCGTTGCAAAACATCTTCACAAGCATCAACACGTCGCTGTTTTAATTTTGGAGTCAGTTGCTTTAGCATCCACCTTGATGACACTTTATAGAACTGGAGGATGTTATGCATAATATAATGCAGAGAACCATGGTCCATATTCAAATATTCCGCGATTTCATCAAGAATAACCCGACGATTTTCTTTTACCATGGCTTCAAAAGTCGCAATCGATTCCGGCGTCACAACACGGTTTGCTTGGCGAGGTCGGGGAGCATCAGATTTGGAAATTACCCCGTTTTTGAACTTGTTGCGTCATTCACATACTTGTTGGAGTGACAAACATGTATTTCCATACTGCGGCTGCATTCTACGATGGACATAAATGGCTTTCATATCTTCCGTGGGAAGAAACAGAACGCTGTTCTACCTGGCGCAGTGCTCTAGTAGAGTTGCCATTAATAAACTGTCACTGTGTGAACATTCTCCATTATTGCTATGATATGTCATTAGCAAAGCCTACTTCTTTCTAGAATTATGTTAATAATTCATTAGAAGAATGCTGTGAGAACAATGGCAATCATTTACGAAGCACTATATTTAAATCATAAAAAATTCCCATCTTCCTAATTTAAAAATATGTATTAATTCGTTTTATTATTCAAGTTAATGAATTTTTATAAGCGGCTTAAATTGGGTAGTTCATTTTGTCGAACCCTGTATATGCGTATTAAAGATAGTAATGTAACTAGGTGTGTGAACTATATGTTGTTGTATTCTTTAATAAATCCAGGATAAAGAACTTTATGTTTATGTATCTTGTAGCATTTTTTACCGGTTGACCGCATACTATACTAAAAATAGGTCGGCAGACCGCACTCTCTACCCGCACCGAAAAACCTTAACATTCTCTTCGCGTAACCGTGCGGTGGCGAACGCTACCACAATATGTTCAGAAACTTTTTAGGGCCCCAATTACATAATATGCACCTTAACAATATGCTCTTTCAACAAGATGGAGCCACGTGTCACACGGCAAGGGAAAACTTTGAATTTGATACAGACCCGTTTTCCTGGCCACGTCATTTCTCGAAATGGTGATATTCAGTGGCCTGCAAGATCATGCGATCTAACACCCCTCGATTTTTTATTGTAGGGCTTCCTCAATGACAAAGTCTATTCTAACCATACACAGACAATTATTAATTAATGGCCTGAATGAAAACATTTATCAAGTTATTGGTGAAATTGAAGCGCAATTATGCTAAACTGTAATTGACAATATTACCCAAACAACAGTCCTCTGAAGAAACAGCCGATTGAGACATTAGGAGATTACTGATTTTAAAATATGACTGCCAAATCTCCACTTTTTGACAAGCATGTTATTTTTCGAAAATTGTTGGTTTTATTTAAAAAGGAAATCCCGAAATACCTATTGAGACACGCTTTAAAAAGAGCCATCCTTTCCAATTATTAGCAAGATATAAACATTTGAAAATACATTCTGCGACAAAGTAACATCTCTCTGACTTTCCCTGCTCTTTAATATTTAATCCATTCCCAAAGCAAATTCACGAAACGTCAGGGCCTAAAGGGCGTCTCGGGCGACTTTCGCGCCATCTATTATTCACTTTCATCTCGAATTTCATAAGGTTTAATTATTGCGAAGCGTCGGGAACGCGTTAAACTTGATAAAGCCCATAAATCCAGCGTACGCCGTAGAATTACTCGCAAAACGGGGTTAACACTTGGGAAAGAAGAAAGATACAGTTTTCGTGTTTCAGATCGTATCGGGTTATCAACGAACACCTTCTTGATTTATTACATGATGATTTCAAAGTTACGAAAGTCCTAAAGAAATCTTCAAACCACGAAAAAATTATCGGCCAGTTTGTATATCCTGTGTCTTACTAACAGATCTACACTCAGAAGTCTAAAATTGTACATCATCCCATTTAAAATTCCAAAGTTACCTCAACTCCTCAAAATAGAGAGAGTGGGTAAATGTCAAAAATATGGTTAAATATGTCCCCCCACCTCTCCATTAACTCACTAAAATTTAATAAAAATATTTTAAACCGTTTTTCAGATATCGCCTTGTTACACTTTAAAAAACTCACCCTGTATTATATGTATTTGATTGATTTGCAGAAGAGTTTATTTAAATTTTAAAACACACATTTTCTTCCAATTTCGCTTTATCAATAATATGTATTTTAAAACCACTATTTAAATATTCCAATTTAAAATTTCAAAAGCTAAATTCATTTTTTACAACGCAGCATATTTATAAAATATTCGTTAGGTAACATTTTTTGAGAGAATTTTTCGTCCTGCATTTTTCCTGCTGTTTTCCCAATATCTAAAACAAAGAGCCGATGTTTCTGTTCCACTGCATCGCTGTGTTTAATATAAACAGAAGCAAGCATTCGTGAAATTTCTATTAATAACAAACGGGGTCAAAATTCTAAACAGAACCGAATTTCACATTTTTTTAGGGAAAAAAGTTGATCGATTTTGGATTAATCGGTTTAGTGTTAAACTATGCTCAAATATTAGTAAGGGTAAGTTGTTATCTAAAGTCATTAAAATTTAAAATGTGCACGATAAATATTTCTTTTCACAATTAATAAAATTCCTATCATATTTCAATATATTGTGTTTTAAATAAATACCGGACCATCATACTTCATCAAATTGTGCATGCGTAACTCAAATTTTCATTGGTTTCTAAGAACTTCTTTAGACAATTTTTAGAATTCAGAAATTCAGAAAATGCTTTGCGGACACAGACAATCGCTGAATTGAAGAGAAGTGGATATATATATGGATATATCCAGACATTTACATGTACGCGACATATTTCGCATCTAATACTTGCAGCTGGAAAAGCGTCAACAGGTGGAATATGTGCAGCAACGCATCCTTTTCTTACGCCTTTGCACCGGCATATCTCTTTCCGGCAGTCTTTAACCCGTCTTGTCTAATCCGCCTTCCTTCGCTATTTACAGAGCCGTCCCGTCCGATTTTGATTTTATTATGTCGTGTGAAATCGGAACCTGTTTTTAGGAATATTGTTGTTGCTTTTCCGTGTTTTCAGAAAGCATAATAATGCCATTATTTTGTGCTTATTAGACATTTTGGTAGTATATTGCTAGACTTTATGTATCTGTAAAGTGATTCTTTTTATTAAAAAGAAAAGAAATTAGTTTCTCCTTTAAAAAAAATCAAAAAACTTTTACATTTGAAATGAAGATCTTCCTAATTTAAAATGTTTAAAACTGGAGGTCGAAGAGCTTTAAATACATGTCAAGAGTGTAAATAGCATATTTTTAGGTAGAAGTTGTGAAAATGCTACCTGAGGGAAGGTGGTGATCTGCATAATAATTTATAGTTGTTTGAAAAATTTAGGTATCTAGAGGCTTTCTGTATGGAAATAAGCTGGCTCCACTTATCCGCACTGATGTTTCAGATGGTGACGATGGTTCGTCAGATGAAGATCACCTCTAAAATAATTTTGCGGAGCATGAACCAAAAGCCAATTGGGATATTCGTTTATATTTTTCTACCCTTTTGATTCCAAAATAATCATAAAGTGTACGAATGTTACGCAAATCGATCTAATGAAAATAAGTTTAAATTTTGATCGATCTTTCATTAATTTTGTTTTTGACGACTTTTTTAAAAATTGAATTGTCGTTTCGAATTTGTTTAATTGAAACTAAAAATAAATTAGGTTGGTGGCAAATATCACCACATGTTCATTTAAACTTATTGATAGGTCTAGTACGATAGATTTTACAAGCATTTATTTAACTTCACCTGTTAGTTTTCTTGTATGTATGTATGTATGTTTAGGCCAACTATTGCAATCAAAATTTCGACTAGATCTAATTAAGCTAGAGCTTTAAAATTTTGCACACGTGTACAAGTCCGGTGACAATGCAATATAGTATACTTAATATTGTTATTAGTCCCCAATGGCGGACGCCCCAAGATGGCGGATTACCTTTTTCTTTATAATCCCCTTGATATGGGTATCAAATGAAAGGGTTTGACGAGCAGAATACGATTAGCTATGCGACGTCATTCTAAACCCAATATGGCGGACGCCACAAGATGGCGGATTACCTTTTTTCACAATCCCCTTGATATGGGTATGAAATGAAAGGGTTTGACGAGTAGAATATGATTAGCTATGCGACGTCATTCTAGACCCAATATGGCGGACGCCACAAGATGGCGGATTACCTTTTTTCACAATCCCCTTGATATGGGTATGAAATGAAAGGGTTTGACGAGTAGAATATGATTAGCTATGCGACGTCATTCTAGACCCAATATGGCGGACGCCACAAGATGGCGGATTACCTTTTTCTTCACAATCCCCTTGATATGGGTATCAAATGAAAGGGTTTGACGAGTAGAATATGATTAGCTATGCGACGTCATTCTAGACCCAATATGGCGGACGCCACAAGATGGCGGATTACCTTTTTCTTCACAATCCCCTTGATATGGGTATCAAATGAAAGGGTTTGACGAGCAGAATACGATTAGCTATGCGACGTCATTCTAAACCCAATATGGCGGACGCCACAAGATGGCGGATTACCTTTTTTCACAATCCCCTTGATATGGGTATGAAATGAAGGGTTTGACGAGTAGAATATGATTAGCTATGCGACGTCATTCTAGACCCAATATGGCGGACGCCACAAGATGGCGGATTACCTTTTTCTTCACAATCCCCTTGATATGGGTATCAAATGAAAGGGTTTGACGAGTAGAATATGATACCAGGTAAAATGTCTTGTACTAATGATGCATTATCAGAAATGCATAGGTTAAGACGTATCTAAAAATTAACATCTTGTAAAAAATAGTTGTTTAAAAACAAGCTTTTATTATTTAGATGTACGAAAACGAAAAAAATAAGTATACTTTTTTTTATTGTGGCAATGCCTAATGCTAGTTATAAGTGGACGTAGTTCGCGTGGGTGAATCCTAATAAAAGCAGTGTCAAAGTTATCACTGAAACATTTGTAATATATTATGTTAAATTTATTGTCTTAAAAGCTTGTCGCGTGAACAGAGTAGAAAAAATACATACTTAGGTATACTTACACTTTCTGCCAAACATACGAGCTTTTAAGACAATAAATTTAACATAATATATTATATCTCTTTCAGTGATAACTTTGATACTACTTTTATTAGGATCCACCCACGCGAACTGTCCACTTATAAATAGCATTCAGCATTGCCACAATGAAAAAACTATACTTTTTTTTTCGTTTTAGTACATCTAAATCATAAGAGCTTGTTTTTAAAAAGTATTTTTACCAGATTTTATTGTTTATATTTCTATACACACGTTGTCAGTAGATTAATTTCAGCAAGATTCGGTTCCACTATTTAAAGTCATAATTTATGATAAAAATTGTGAAGTCCGGCTCTGACCAAAATTTAAGTTGTGTAACGAGAATGTTACTGGAAATGACATGTGTCAACGGCCAAATTTTAGCTGATATTGAGTAGATTTATAGGCTAAAAAGGATACTTATACACAAGCATCAAAGAAATACTAACTATAAGTCATCGAATGATGTGGACAAAAAAATACTATACGCTGAGGTTATTTCACAATGATTTTTTGGGGCGCATGACGGTGTTGCCGTATCCTTAATTGGATTCCCTATATTGCCCACTACATTCAATTGTTTTTCGTCGGGCGGTAAACTAAATTTTTTGAATTTGGCCGAATTTTAAACCTTAATATTGTTATTATTCGTCAATACGTGCGTGTTTCGAATGACCGATTTTTACTGAAAACGTGAAATGACTGACCTACATTGTCGTAAGCAATAAATAATAAAATATGATAAATATTTGCCCCGTCTCTTCTTCTAACAGCGAAAATTAATAACAATTTACCCGAATTCTTCTCAGCATTTCTTTAAAGTAATTTTTATCAAGAATCTCGAATTCTGCATAATTCCAACAATTGTATTACTCTCTTCACTCTGAAATTTCCACTTGCTTAAATTTTAAAATTTTATCTTGAATCGCTTTTTACGCTCCAGTTGGTTAAAAACTACTAATTTTGCTTAGTATAGCAAAAAGTGAGTCTTATAGATCGCTATGGCGTTTATGCTAGGACGCAAATTGGAAAATAAATGAATAGGTGTAATTAAAAAGATCGTATATTGCTACTTTGTTCATTGAAATAGCTAAATGTAAAGGATTTTTAGAGGGTTAGTCAAAATACATTTTTCAAAACCAACAATTTTAAAATTATGGCGTGCTTGTTTATTTTGCCAAAAAATGGAGACATGGGAGTTATGTTTTAAAAATAATATTCTCCAAACGTCTCCCTTGGCTATTTTCATAGACCATTCTTTGCATAAAATTGTTTTTCTCCAAATGACATTAAAAGCGGCCTTTTAATGACACTTGGCAGGCTTAGAAGTTGTACTTTTAATGCCTAGGCAGAAAAAGTCCAATTTTACTGCCTAGGCAGAAAAAGTTCGTTGCTAGGCAACCTTCCAAGTAATAATTTAAATCAAACTGCTGTATGTGAGTTCATATACAGTTCTTGATTTTTTTGGTAAAAGGTTAAATTCCACATCTCGCGCCTGGTCTCTTATCTCAGGTGGTGTTAATTGCATCAATTCATCCTCACTTTGCAGTAAATCCATTTCTAACATGACAACTTTTCAAAATTGACAATGACAAAGTAAACAGTAAACAAACATATTCAACAAACATCATCAGCGATAAACATAGTAACGCAGGGCCCGGTTACCTTTGATAAAATAATTTAGTTATTTGGATATTGATAATGAAACGCAATTTAAATATGGAAAAGTCGATTTTGCGTGGAATTGGAACAAATTTGAAGAAAAAATTATATGTTTCACACGGCAGAAAAGCAGATTTAATGCCTTGGCTGGTTTCATAGCCTCGCTACGCTCGGCTATGAAACACCAGCCGCGGCATTAAATCTTGTGCTTTTATGCCTAGTAAAACAAATAACTATTGTAACGGATTTTGGAGCTCAATAATAGGTAAAAAATGGAGTACAGTGACAGTGACACATATTAATTCTATCTAATGAAGACTCCTAATACGAAAGTCACGAGAAAGATAGATTAGCCTTCCCTTTGACCATGCCCTTTATTTACAAACTCATTAGGCAAACTATAAGCAGAAAAAGATAAGAAACTTGCATTATTAGGTCCCAGCTGTGCTCCCAAAAGCTACAAGCCAACGATATATCAAAGTGTGGGCGCTAATATTAAGTTCGCGTGTTAGAGGTCCTCATGGATGTGTCAAACGTAATTTAAACGACTAATTAGGTTTAACATTACGGATCAAAGGGTTGGTGATAATTGGAAGCTTCTTAGGGATTAGCTGCTTTGAAATCATCATGAAAAAATGTGGATTTAGGGGAAGGGTAGTCAAAGGATTTTTTGCAGTTTAGTTAATTGCATTCTCTGAGAGTATTCTATATTACCTGTTAGTTTTAAGAGTAGCTTTTAGCAATTTTTACAGTTCCCTAAATCTATACGTAAAATATGGCAAAGGTAAGGAGATCAACTGCGGATCTTTGGTGACGAAATCCGTGCTGTCTGTCATGGATGATTTTGTGTTTTTCTAGATATTTTAGAATTTGCAAGTTGATTTTATCCATTACTTTGTTGACAACAAAGATAAGCTAGATACAGATCTATAATAAGAAATATTCATATATTTTTTATTGCATACATCGTTTTGAAGAAAATTAGTAATTTACCTACAAAAAATGTTTACTTTTCGGTACAATTTATTACAATTTATTTGTCCATCGTGAATAATGACGTCAGGAGATCAGCAAAAATAAGTGTCAATCTACATGTTAACGTAAAGCTTAACCTAAAGTCGAACAGGTTTGTTTTTCTCGGAAAGTCAGAGGGGGAGCAATCGAATTTTTTGGGTTGATAGAGGAATAGCGCAACTAGCTTCATTAAAAAATTCAGTTATACAGGATGTTTCGTTTTGGAGCTACTAAACGTCAAAGTCGAAATTTCTGCGATTTCCGTTGAAATCGGGTACAGCTCGCAAAAGTGAATTAAGTCTATGTAGAGGACCCGGAGCTTTAGAACTCTATTAAAACTGGTGAGGATTAGGGATGGGATTTTTTTTCGATATATCGATAGTTATCGATAACTATCGATATATCGACAATCGATAAATGTTTTAAAAAATATCGATATATCGATATATCGATAACTATCGATATATCGATAACTATCGATATATCGATATATCGATAACTATCGATATATCGATAACTATCGATATATCGATAACTATCGATATATCGATAACTATCGATATATCGATAACTATCGATATATCGATAAATCGATAGTTATCGATATATCGATAGTTATCGATAAATCGACAGTTATCGATATGTCGATAGTTATCGATATATCGATAGTTATCGATATATCGATAGTTATCGATAAATCGATAAGTATCGGCATATCGATAACTAAAACTTATCGATAGGTACCTTGCCGATGGTTATCGATAGGTAAAACCCATTATCGCCCATCCTCACTGAGGATCGGAAAATGGCAAGTAATTCTTTTGATTTTTTTAAGTCGAGAAATGCCATTTGCAGGATCCTCTGGTACCTAATAACTCAAAAACAAAACGTTGCGTCGCGTCGGATCGAAACATGGATTCACTAGTGAAACTTTAAAATCTTAAATACTTTTTTCTTGCAATACATTTACCTAAACCTAAAATAACTGGAAAATGGCTATATTTGGGAAAAACTGGAAATTTCGATTTTTGAACCAAATATTTCACGGTTTTTTATTTTTTGTGGGGGGTCAAAATAGTCCAAATAAAATCCCATGTACGTCATTGCAAAGAGCTCGCCAAAATACATGATATCCAAATTTTTTAGTTTCTTTCTTCTTTATAAGAAGGGAGCAATCGCCGATTAAATTTCGATTTTTTGACTTTTTTTGCCCTCGACATCGGTACATTTGAATCACTGTGTATTTGTTTTCCTATCTAACTTTTTCACAATTTTTCAACACTATTTTATAAAGGGATAATCACACTTTAAAATGAATACCGAATGGGTCATCCAGGAGCGTATTTAAAGGGTAAAAACCGAATTTTCTTGATTTTTTCCGACAAATCCAATTTTTAACCGACATTATTCCACGCTATTTATCTATTTAGTGATTCTTTTTGGGTTTATTTTATCCGCTAATTATCTAAGAATACCGCCCACTGATTTGAATGGCTTATTTTTTCGTTAAAGTTATAAATAATTAGGTTTATTTGCATCGGGGACATGCAAAATTTGAAAATTTCAATATTCTACATAACCGAGAGCCTGGCAACAGCTGTTCTAAAAAAGTTGGTGGGGGACCATATCGTTTGTCGTGCTATAAATAACTTGGGAATCCCTGATTGCTCTAAAATGAAAATAATGGTATCTGTACTTGATTCAAAATCAGTGCAATCAACCAAGACAACAAAAAACCCCAACTCGTGACCTTCGGTTTCAGTCTTTGTTGCTCCAGAAAAGCTCCCTTTACGCTCTGCTTTTACCTGCGCTTTTATTATTTATACAGTTGTGAGTATAAAATTTTTAATATTTCCTTATGATAAAAAGAGGACACCAATACTTTTTCCAAAAGAAAATAATTTCAAAAAACCGACATAGAAAAATCACAGTGCTTTCCCCGCGGCCTAAATACTCAATCTTTGATAGATATTAAATTGGAAACTCTCTATAGAGGCCGACATCAAAAGATGTTCGGTCTCTTTGAAAAAGACTTAAGGAAAATGTTTTCCATTTATTTTTTTAATGCTCAAGTTTTTTTTCTGCGAGTTTCTCCGTTGGTTCATGTCGGGCGAGGAGGAAATGGATCGGAAAAAAACTGAAATCAGGTCAATATGGTTTATGTTTTATGAAGTTTCATCTTACATTGGAAAATGATGTGCCAGATTTTTATTTAAACCGTAGAAAAAGAATTTCAAGTAAACGACAAAAATGTAAAATACATATATGTATGTATTAAGAATAGGTAATGCATATTATCCAAATAAATCTGAAATATTTTTTCTTGAATTCTCTACATAAATTAGATGGCAGATGCTTTTATACATTTATTTTGGTATTTATTATGAAATAAAAATATTTTCGAATACAAATTTTTATACAAAATTCAAAATTTTCAAAACGTGATCCTAATGGTTGTGACATCACATGATATGCAAGTCAAAGTGCTCTTATGGCTGGTGTACTGTACAGGGATATCCAAATAAAAGTGAACAGGCGTTATAACTTTTACTTTTAAAGGTGGAAAAAATGTTATATATGAAGGTTTTTGGGATTTTTATGGATCATTCATATATCTTATCAGCAAAACAATTGAGCATCGAATAAAAAAAATATAGTATAAAATATTGATTTTTTCGCTGATTTTAAATTGGATGTATAACATACCCTATGCGGCTTTTCAATCGTTTTTGATATATTTTAAACTAAAAATTATTTCACATAATACTTTAAATGTAACTATCCAGGTTGCGAACGAAATACCTGCTACCTTTTTAAATTTTCTTCGCAGGTAAGTCAAAGTTAATGTCAAGGTTGACAATACAATAATAATTTAGTAACCGTGAATTTATAATTTTATTTTTATGCAAAATTAAGGCGGGTTCAAACAGCAATTTAATTTAATTTTACCCTAAGGTAATTTAAGAGTTTATTTAATTTTAATTTATGGTATTCATCCAGAAATTTAAGCCACCTAAGATTTAATTTTCAGCCAATGAAATACATCGTGCTGCGCCTGCGCCATTGCGATTTTCAAGTGTGGGTGTGGGTGATTTTTAGTTTTGCAAAAACAAACTCACTTTAAATAATTTACATTAAACAAGCTAACACAAGGAATGGGAAATACACAAAAATGAAAAGCTTTTGTTTACATTTTATGAATATTTTTCTTTCAAAACTGTCAATAGTGTCAATGCCAACTGCGTCATCTCATTGAGTTTGCGCGTTAACCCTCATTTAATTTAATTTAATTCTAAAAGATAAAAGTTGGTCAACTTTTAAATTAAGTCTTAAATTACATCAACTGTATGAACGCTATTATGGCTTGCCATCTAACCAACTTTTTAAGTTACGCTAAATTAAATATTAAATTAAATTAAATCGCTGTATGAACCCGCCTTTAGTTATTCTAAAATTATATTTAAAAAATAACAATAATGTTAAAGCGGCTTAAAGACAATATGAAGAAAATATTGAAGAGGGACAAAGAACTCCATCATTAAACACCACAATAAAAACAAATAGAAGACTAGAAGAAAGAGGAATTCTGGGCAATGGACAAAGAAGAGAAAGAAATGAAGAAAGGGATCTAGCTATTTGGAACAGTTCAAAGAACGTTAAAGTATTTTAAGTATAGACCATATACAATTATGCCAGTTCAAAAGCTGTGCCGATCAAAAAGAAAGGAAATATACTTTTGTCACAAATATTAACGAAATAATGCGGCAAGATCCTAATTTATTTCATACTATCGTGTGGACAGACAAAGCAACTTTCTCAGCTGCCGGAATGTTTAATAGACGAAATGTTCATGTTTGGTCGGATGAAAATCCCTTTATCGTCGAAGATATTGCGGGCGTAATTTAAACAACGTTTGGTGTGGGATATTACAAAATAAAATTCTAGGACCATTGCTTTTTCGGGGAGCATTAACTGGCCAGCGCTGTCTTAATTTTTTTTAGAAAATGAAATCGAAGATATTCTCGACGAATTGCCACTTGAAGAACGTCGACGTATTATATGGCAACAGGACGGAGTGCCTCCCCATAATATAATTGAGGTTCGCAATTTTATAAACCATCAGTATAACGACTGGATCGGTAGATATGGAACGTTACATTGGCCTGCAAATAGCCTAGACCTTACACCTTTAGATACATTTCGTTGGGGTCATCTGAAAAATGTCGTATACAGCGATCATAATGAAAATATTGAAGAAATTCAAACAAAGTTCACACCTTTGTTTGAATTTCTTCAATATTTTCATTATGATCGCTGTATACGACATTTTTCAGATGACCCCAACGAAATGTATCTAAAGGTGTAAGGTCTAGGCTATTTGCAGGCCAATGTAACGTTCCATATCTACCGATCCAGTCGTTATACTGTAGAAGTAAGAAATCTGAACGAAAATGATGCTGAAAGTATTATAAACACACTTCAGAAGCAGAGAAGAATGTATGAAAAGTGGGGAGAATTAAATGACGGACATGTTGAAAATTTCTTTTGATATTTATTCGCCAATGTTAACATTTATCTGTTTAGGTTATAAGTCATTTGCTATTGTTTATAATCACTGTTTATTGCTTTAAAATATTAATAACTAATAAAAATCAACATTTATTAATAGAATAACTCATTTTGCATAAAGATAAAATTATAAATTCACGGTTTATTTTTCGAAATAAGGGTACTTTGCTCATGAACGATTTTTATATTTTTTGGCCTGCCCTGTATGCTGTTTGATTTGAAGTCATTCTAAGTGCACCTGATATGGTTATCGGATATGCACCAACTTTTGGCGGTATTTTTATTTCGGTTGTGCTACTAATAAAAGAATTTCCCATTTGTTGCACACTTAATGGACCACACTGTATATTGTCCGAAGTGCGAATCTGTCATTTTATAGGTGGAAATCTTAACGTTTGAATGTGCCTTACTTAAAGTGCGAATATTCCAATTTATAATTCATTAGCCCAAAGTTAGGAACATTTTTCCAAAGTGCTATTACTCGTATTCCCCAATGCAAAATCAAAAAAAACACGCTATCGAAATTCACGAAAACTGATAAACCCCTTTATTTTATTCTCTCGAAATTATAAAAACAGGAATTACAAAATTGCATATGAACATTTATTGCTAAATACATAAGGGGTAAAAAATATTACACTGTTAGTATATTACAGGAGCAATAACATGGGAAACGAACCATAGGAAATATGGAATTTTTATGAAAGCCCGCACAAATCCCTTATAAACCTTTTAATGGAATTCTTTCCCTTGATATATGAGATTTTTCCGTGATTTCTCGCTAATATTTCGAATATTTTTCCAAGAAAAATATATATTACGAAATGGGAAAATACAGTGATGAATCAGATTACAGTACTGTATTTATGCAAATAAACTTGTTTTCCTTTGAAATATTATTCGACTGAGCTAAATTAAGAACTTGTAAAACACAAAAACGTGTAAGGACAAAAGTTGTTCCTTAAATCGTGACAAATATTTTTTGTTAAAAAGCTTTTTCTCTAACACCAATGGTTCAGCAGTTATAAGGAAATAATTTAATTATTTATAACAATTCATCGCGCTAGAATTTTTCAATCCTGATAATTTTGGCTCAATCTACACCTAATTCTCAATGTTCATGATTTTTTTCAGATTTTTCTGAGCGATCCTTTTGGTGATGAGGGTGGGAGACAGAAATTTTAAAGCGATTTTCCCAAAAAATGTTTAAAATAATGCGTAAAAAAATACGTCATATGTATTGTTCAATTCGTGCTCCAATAAGCTTTCATTAGGCACCCTATACGATGCACTTGAAATTTTTTTTCCATTTCTCAATTTACCTCCCTGAAATCAACCCCCCCCAATCAAATTCAACTTTTTACACTTCACGTCTATAATTGGGCCACCACACTCTATCTCTGTGCTAAATTTCAAATTTTTACGTCGAATGGTTTCAGAGAAAATCGCCTGTGACAGACGGATGGACAGACGAACGGACGGACACCGAACTGATTCCATAAGTCTTCTGTTTTGCTAATTTTAGCACGGAACACTAAGAAGTCGTTAAATACTTCTAATTTTTCGAAAACACATTTTTTGAAATACACACTTAATTGAACAAAACTGAATTTGAGTTAATAGTTTAGAAAATGTTATTGAAAAAAAAAAAACAGAAAAAGATTCTGAGTTAACCCGCATTGATTCGCTTTTCGTGGGTTTTGCCAGGCTCTTCTGTTTTTGACAGGGTCGAGATGATTTAACTTAGTTGATTGAAATCATGATTTAAATCAAGCGATTTGTAAAGAAAGGATGTCCCAATACTTTTTAAATAAAAACAACAATTTTAGAAAAATAACATGCTTGTTTATTTAATTAAAAAGTAGGTAGTTCTATTTTTAAAATAATATTCTCCAAATGTCCCTCTTGGCTGTTTCTATAAGATGACCATTCTTTGCGTTAAAGTGTAAGTAACATAATAAGTCATTAATCGTCTGCGGATTATTACGATATACTTTGTCCTTGAGGAAGCCCTACAAGAAAAAAAAGCGAGGGGGATTAGATCGGATGATCTTGCAGGCCAATGAATATCACCATTTCGAGAAATAATAATAATAATAATATGCAGCTTAACATACTGTTAATGTAAATTATGTAGTATGTCTAACTTCTTTTAAGATAAAATTAGCTAACGCACAGCGATGCCCGCCTGGGGGTTTTAACTCTTGAGTTGAGTTTAATTTTCCATGCGTGTAAGGCCAGATCTTTGGTTAAAATTCGATATAGAGAGCATTTCTTTATGTTCAACAGTTGAGGTCGACGACTAACTGAGGTTCTGGGATTTTCGGCAACAAGTTCACGTACTCTAGCGAAATTTTTATTCGATCGAGCACTACATGGACGCACTTTCACTCTTAAATCAACAACCGATCCGGAAGCCTCAAATTTTCGTAGTAAATTTGATCAATTCTAACAATGACATGTTCTTCCGTCGTAAAATGATCCATAATTAAATTTTCGGGTCTCTGGATGACATGCAAAATATTAAATTTCTAGGTTTTTAGCAACTGTGGTTTTCGAAAAAAAAACTAAACATTTGCTTTAGGTTTGATTTCTGTAAAATGTTATTTGCCCTTAGACAGAAATGTTTCTCAATTTCTCAAGTCATTTTTCACTAACTTACCTAACAGATGGAGCCACTGGATTTCCATCTTCAAAAACTACTCTCGATGCCAGAAACTTCGGTAGCTCACCGCCGTCAGCGTGCTCCAAAAGGGCGCACATGGGCTCGTCTTGACTACACAGCCCCACAACCCTCGCCAGGTTGGGGTCCCTCAAGCCTGCTAACCAGGACGTCTCTCGAAGAAATTCATGCCTGAAAAAGAAATTTGACGATATCAGTTCAATTAATCAGAATTTGTGTTAAATGTTTCTTAAATTGTTTAATTTTTGGATTGCTATGTGAGAGATGGGAAGTTTGGAGTTAAAGATCCAATGTAATGTCTTACCGTACGACCAGCAGGCGGACTAGGGACAGAGTTTATAAAACAGTAGTTAGGCATGCAGTGATGTATGCAAAACTGACCACTACAGAAAGTAAATGTTAAGATGGATGTGTGGAGCAATAATTAACGACAAAATTAGTAATAATGGAACAAGGGGAACAGCAAATGTTGTGGAAGTAGGTATCTAACAAGGTACAGGAAAGAAAACTGCGGTGGTACAGACTCTGATAAGAAGAGATAGTACCTATTTCGCAGGAGGATACTGATACTGAAGCGGGGAGGTAGAGGAAGATCGAAACAGAAAATGGTGGATGGAAATTATTTAAGGGACAAAAGATTTAACAGGGGAATCTTAGGACCAGGTGTTGTAGAGACGGTTAACCAGAAATGTCGACTCAACATAAAGTGAACGAAAAAGAAGACGAAGAAGAAGAAGAAGAAGAAGAGGTGACTAGTCGGAGGGCGTTATTCAGCTTGGTGTTGTAAATATCCGTATTCTTTAGATATCCGGATAATACAGAATCGGAATCAACTAATTTCCGTATCCATCATCCGAATACGTATTCATTTCTTGAGCGCGCGAAAGCGATTACGAAACATTTATATACGGAATTGGGATATGGGTAGGTAGGTGGATGCGGTATCATATCATTCGAAATCGAAGGTTAGGGATAGTAAGGCACCGTCGTTCGTTCTCGTTTGAATTCGGTCCGGGTGAGGTGGGTCGAGTTTAACCAATGGGTCTCATCCCATATGATACCCGTAACCTCGATAAGTATGCTATATTTTTTTAGGAAATGACATTGGAAAGAGAAAGCATAAAATCAATTATGCCAAATCGCAGATCGTGTTGTTGGCTTACACTCGATCCCGATTCCGTTTTCTCTCTGCATTTTGCATTAGGAACCATCCGAATGCGTATTTATTTTGATTCCGTATTATCCGTATCCGTATTCAACGAAATTTTTAGAAGGAAATTTTTAGAAGGAAAATTGGCTTAACACGCTACACTACCTAACTACCTATAAAACCCTTTACGATAATCTCGATTTCGTTTCTTTTTTATAAAAACGTAACCCCGTAAAGTAATTGAAACTCTTTAAATCTGACTGTTAAACTGAGGGTTACAAAACCGACTGCTTTAATTCGATATTTCTCCAAGTTATAATCTGAGTCAATAGGGTATGAACGTCGGCCGGAATAGTAAACAGCAGCGGAGTGGCTAAAATCCGGCAAAAGTGCACCGAGCTATTTTAAACGCCGAATCGGGGGCTGTAAAGTCATCACTTTGGGGTGAACGGACTTCGGTATGTTAGTTTTGGGGTGAGGAAATGTTGTGATTGCCAAAATGTGAAAGATTACTTAAAGGTATAAAAATAATAGTTCATTAAAACTCGTTGGCAAAGCTAACGTTGTTTAGCCGAGTTTTTAAATTATCCTATCCTGCTGGATAGGGTACCAACAGTTGACAATTTATTTGTGTTTTTGTTGTACAAATTGTGTACTTTTTTCTCGTTTGTAATGGAGACTAATCTTGTTTACCGTTTAGAGTCTCCACATCCTCTCCATAAACTTTTGACAATGACCAACTGTTTTTTATGGAACGACGAGCCGCCATTGAAGTCCGGTAGGCCTTCAGCTTCGCATAGGTGTACCTAAAAAAAATCAAAAATACTCATCATGGTTGAATGTCTGTACTTAGTTAATAATGTCAGTAACGTGTCAAGATGTAAAAAATAATATTTGTTGAATTTCTCTGTATTAGCTATAGGTACAGTACGGATTACAGTTTCCGTACACCCCTAAAGGCCATTTATCGATTTGAAACACCTCCGTCCAAGTAAGTTATCTCTTAAGACCCGTTCTCCTAACATAAACATCCTTCTCACAACAAGTCGATCAATAAAAGAGAGGCATAACGAGCTCTTGCCACTTAAAATTCCGGAAATGCACGACAATATGTCTTATGCAATTCGGCGGCGAACGGATTCGAATAAATTTGTGTTCGTAATGTAATCATAAACATGGTAGAAGTGTTTATCGATAAGATTAGAGAATCCGCCACTGTATTGTTACATTGCATGTTCCTATTGGAAAGGTGATTTGTAAATTTCTTGAAAGGAAATTCTTATCGATATTGCTCAAATTAAGAGAAGTATTTTAATGACTTTTTAGTGCGGACATATTTAAAAGACATACAGGGTATCCGGAAACGAGTGGGACGTATTTTAACAGTAGATTTCTGGTGTCAAAATAGACCGCTTTAAATCAGCTTAGTACAATTTTGATCCCATTCGGTATGTCATATAATCATGGATTGTGCTCCTCAATATTTGGTATATTATTATACAGACCTTCCTGCTCACTAGAGACCAAAAAGTTTCAATAAGGAATATTCACATATTTTTTTATTGCATACGATTAAGGAAGTCATTACAAACCCAAAAATATTATTTTGAAGAAAATTACTAGGATAATATAATTTACACATTTTCACAAAATTTGACTCACCTGTAAAAAACCCACCGCCTGTTAATATGTATGACATGTTGATCAAATTTTTGAAACTAAGTAATGTTTATTCACATATCAAGGTCGCTTAGCAACGAATAATTCTGAACGATGTTAACTTGATCGTGACTCATAATAAAGGTATAATTTATGTTTGAAAAAATTTCCAAAACTTTCGATATATACGTTAATTTGTTTTCAAAATACCCTGTTATCCTCGATTTCAGGCTTATTTCCCAAACAAATTACAAACTAAAAAATATCCCTTAACAAACCCAATTTCGTCGACAAATACTCGTTCATTTCGTCCTGAAAATTTCCAAATAAGTCAATATTGAGGACAAAAGGGCAAAAGGTAAAGTTTTGTGGAATTATTGGGCCTGCAGGGCTCCGTCTCTCGATACAAGAACCCCAATAACAGATCTCGCAACGTTAAACAAAGAAACAAACCCCATTTTCTTTGTGGATATTGTTCTTTGCTCGTGTCTTTTTTAGTTTTACATGCAGTGGCGGAGGACCATAGACAATATTTTTAAACTCTAATAATAATATTTAGCTTCTGAGTAAGAAATAATCTCTATATACAGGGTGTTATGAAATGAAACGCACAGCATATATTGGAATGGGTTACTCCTGGGGCAGTACCCAATACTCTTTTTTCTTAAACCAAATATTTTTAAAATTTTCAAAAATACCCTAAAACTGGCTGAGCAAACATATGGCTCTTGACAGAAAATTGCGCGCGAAAAACTAAAAAGAATTGAATTTGTTGAAACGTTGCCAGACATATAAATCTTCAAGGAGAATTTATTTTCTGTTTTTAAGTGTAATTTAAGACACAGGTAAAAAAATTTAACCTTCCGAGATTTCTTACATAACGTAGGCATCTAATAAGGACGGGATTTTCAAAATTCAACCCGTAAGAGGGTGAAACAGGGATTCAAACTTTGTATGGAGAAAAAATATTAGATGGTCCTATTAACTCGAAACTTCATAGAAGTACTCTAAAAATAAAGGTTTAAATACGTCTTTTAAAGTTTTTAATAAATTAACCCCTCAGGGGGTTAAATGGGGGTTCAAAGTTTGTAATGGAGTAAAACTGTTATACCGGGGACGGAGTCGCGAGCAAAAGCTAGTATTTTTTAGAAATAATAGTTGATAATTGTAGTAGGTAAGCGACTTACCATTCCGAATTCTCCTTCTCCTAACTTTTCTAAGAGTCTCAATCGATGTCTGGGAAAATCTAATAAGTGAGCTACCCCTTCTAAAGGGGGGCCTTCTGGTAGTTTTATAGGGGTAAAGCGTCCTGGCGTGAAATGCTGTTCCCTTCTTTCTCCCTGCAAAAAGAAGAAAAGTTTTAGCATATTTTAAAGATCAATATTAAAAAAAAAAATAAAAATCTGAAATTTCATCTTCCTAAACATACAACAGTTTTGCTTCAGGTCATTCATTGCATCAGAATAGACTCTATTCTTGAGGAAGCCCCACGAGAAAAAATCGAGGGGGTTTAGATCGCATGATCTTGCAGGCCACTGAATATCACCATTTACCACGCTCTTTTCCGCAATAAAGAAGAACTTAATAAACTTCAACTTACACTTCAGAACTAAAATTCAAAGTTCTGAAAAATCAAAAATTCCAATGTCCTGAAAATTCAAAATTTGAAAAGGCAACGAGTCGAGCCGAATGCGAGGAGCTTGCATATGCGTGTCAAAGAGTGCCCCAGCTTAAATGACGGTGAGTAGAGGGGGTTTAAAAGGGCGCCACTGTTTTTATAGCCGGGTTAAAAACAGAAACTCTCCTAGATAGCATTGAGACCTCGCTTTCAACTCACTCAGTAACTAAAGCCAACATAAAATAGAATTAACTAACTTGAAACCGCGCTCATTGGTGAGTCACATAAAACACTAATTTTTTTAGACACATTTAATGGTTAAACAGAAATAATAGAAACAAAATTGTAAGGTCTTGATTCGACCACTGTAAGGAAAAGTTTTCACCAGTATTTTTTTTTCCTTGATATAACAGTTTAAGAAAATATACTATCTAGCAATTTACAAGCATTGAAAAGAATATTTGACGAACAGGATAAGGCGCAAAATTACTCGGTCACGTGACTCGCCGCTTCACGTAGAAGGCGCTAAATAGGGTTTGTAAATGTAGGTCACAAGACCAAGAACATTAAATGCAACATAGACAACGCAAGATTACACAAGAAAACAAAGTACCTAATAAAAATGAAAATTCTCAAGTTACATACTTTTATGCGTAATAAAAGAAAATAAGGCTCTAGTGTAGTTAGCTTATCACATCTAAACGTATGTAGCTTTTAGCTGAATGTCAGCAAACTGAAATGAAAAGTTAGGACTGATAGTAAAAATAAGAATAACAACGGTGACGGGCTCAGCCAACTAGATAGAGGTAAATATTCCAATACCTAAACAACACCAAACGTGATCACTGCCAGTATCAAATTAGTATTACAAAAAATTAAAATTTAAAAGAATATTGTCTGAAGGTATGTTGTGGTCCTCCGGTGAAGGTGTCCAGACCCACATCTATGACGGCCGTAGAGGACTGTTCGGTTTAGATGAATATCCACTTGCTGAATGCAAAATTCAAGATGATTGGAAAGAAAGATTCAATCGTAGAAGACATATAGATGAGCAGAGAAGACTCCAGGTGGGAAACGATATGGTTGCCTCCGGGTAGAAAAAAAGAAAAGGCAGGATGTTTCCCTCTAAGTAAGACGTCTAATTAGACACGTAACGTCCAGAGACGACCCTAAAGGTTATTGCGCGGGTCTACACGTGTGCCCGTTAGCCTTTACAGCTGAAATCCATTTAAAAATGAGATTCTTCCGGGAACCAAACGGCATCAACAGCCAAACTAAAACGGCACTAATAGTCAAAAGAAACCGCTGAAAATTCGGGGTGGCTTCCCAGATCCACAAGGCCCTTAAAGAGCGTAGGTAATATCCACCCCTCACCGTTCTATGCTAGCAGCAAGATGATGCTGTGCTTTTCAGTACCTTAACGAACCCAATATTTATTTTTTTGTTCACGTTATAGCATTGTGCAGAACAGTATCTATTCGATACTGTGTAGTCGGTACCGTAAAGTATCGACAGCCCCGGATACCAACCCTTAAAGCGTCAGACGGTCGGGTGTCAAAAGCAGATGTAAAAAGAACATATTATGTCCCGTTACGCTTAAATTTTAGCTTTTAAGAATAAATTTAACATAAAATAAACATAATATGTATATTATATTTATTTCAGTGATGACTTTGATACTGCTTTTACTAGGATCCACCCACGCGAACTACGTCCACTTATAAATAGCATTCAGCATTGTCACAATGAAAAAAATATTCTTATTCGTTTCATTTTAACAACCCTGATAAATCTAGAGATTTGTCAAGGCGTAATATTTTGTGTGAACGTTTCAGGAAGGTTGGAATATATGTACGGGTGTAGTGATTATTGGTTTTTCTGAAAGGACTTTATCCCCAGAATACCTTTAAGGTATTCTGGGCTTTATCCATAAACCTTGAGAAATGGTGCGTCAAAAACAGTGTGCGGAAAAATGGATTATTTTCATTCGGAACTGACTTGTCAGAGGTTCTCTCGGTGGAATATAGACGGCCCGGAAAACCATTACGGTAGCGCGCAGAGACGGAGTTAATGTTAATGTTAATGTATGAAACAAAACAAGATTCTAGTTATGAATAAATAGCTGCGTTTACTAATTCATGTTTTTCATGACCGATTTCAAATGTAAGCGAATCTCTTTGAATATATTTTCGTAGCAACAGCCCGAGCTAGAAAAGTCTTCCAATAAGTCAAACGTTTCCAAATTATTTGTTTGTACGTACCGCTTTTCGTTCCCTAACAATGGGGGATGCAAACATGACGTAAGGGTGAAACTAAATAGCATATTTGAAAAACCTATTGCTGCTGTATAAGGCGATTTCTGTAAGAACCCCGGGTCACAGATGTTTTGCCAAAGTGTGGTCCCTATTTTCCTTGAGGCCAATGTTTTGGGAGATACTATGGTGGGTGTTAGGCCAGAATATTACAATTCTAATATAGTAATTGAAGAGAATGACAATTTGTTTAAACCGTATTGGCAGTCATATATTTAATGAGTTGAAAATCTGAAAATGAAAATTTTTTGTTCGTATCTTTCTGCGAAAACATGATTTTTTGATAACAAAATGAGCTTGTTCAGTCATTTCGCGTTTTCAATAAATATGTTAATATTATTGCACAATCAGTCAATCCAAACACGCAACAATTACGTCGGTTGGACGGACAATACCAACAATATTAAGGTTTAAAATTCAACCAAATTCAAAACATTTAGTTTCCCGCTTGGTGAAAAACAACTGAATGTAGTTGACGATGTGGCGAATTAAATTAAGGATACGGCAACACCGCTATGCATCCCTCCGGCCGTTTTATTACTGACAGAGAATGTTTACATTTTGCGTAACTTTTGTAGCATTTTTAATTTTCTAATTAATTTTATTTTGAAATTTTTTTCGAAGTACTTAGCTGCATGTAAATATGACGATGAACTAGAATAGAAATAATAGTAAAACTCAAAAATCATCGTGGAATAATATCCTCAGCGTGTAGGAGTTTTTTGCCCCCGTAAATTTGGTGAATTATGGTTAGTATTTCCTCATGTGTAAATATTATTTTTAGGTTAAAAAATATTATGCGTTGACTGTTTTCTCAGTTCTGTTAATATTTCTTTGTAAGAGTTCAGTATAAATTTTAAATACACACAACCAAACTTATATGGAATCGCACAGTATTTATGGGAAACAATTTTCTGTGGTAAAACATGCGTATAAAAAGATAAATGTGTTTATACTAAGAAACAACTAGGCTCAGGCAAAGTTAAACATATGTAATAATGTCATTGTTAATTGTAATGTTTAGACGTGAAATCGTGGTGAATTTATAAGCTGTTTCTGTGTCTGTAATTTTGAAAATACCTTAAATGCGTTATCAGAAGTGCAAAGGGCAAGAATTGTTGTTCTGGCAGAACAGGGATACCACAAAGAGACATTGCAGCTACGGTTGATGTTACACAAGGGGTTGTTCACATACAGTTAAGGGTTCCCGAACTATCAAGACAATATAAAATTGACCATTTATATTGGTATTTGAACCATCAAAACTGGTCAATAGAAGATTGGCGAAATGTCTTATTTTCAGATGAAACCAGAACTGGCCTTCGGTCAGATGACCAGTGAATTTGAGTGTTAAAAGGTCGTGGGAGACAGGCTAGCCAGGCAGCTGCCAAATCTGTCCCCAAATACAAAGGAGAAACTGTAATGTTTGTTTTTTTTGGGGTGGCATCATGATGAATGAAAGAACTCCTATAATTCCCATAGGACAAACCTTAACAGCTCCAAGGTATGTTGATTTAGTTCTACAACCTATAGTAAGAAACTGGAGAGGTGCTTTCGGTGAAATTTTTTTATTTATGCAGGACAATGCACCTCCACATACCAGCAGAGTTGCCAAATTTATTTTTCAAACTGAAAATATCACTATTTTGACGTGGCCTAGTTGTTCACCTGATCTAAACCCCATAGAGCACCTGTCGGATATGATCAAGAGAAGAACTAGAACTCGTCAAAATAACCCAGGCAACACAAATCAGTTGATTCATGCAGTTTTAGAAGAATGGGAAAATCTTCCCCTAGAAGAAATCAAGCACTTGACAGAAAGTATGCCTCGTCGAATTCGCTATTGTATTGAAGCTAGAGGTGGCAACACTGTTATTTAAATTAACAAGAAATGTTTATTTTTTCCTTAAAGTATACGTTACGTTAAAGTGTTTCTTTAAAGAATTTGTATTTTTTTCTAATAATTTTAAAAGGAATTTCTATTTTATTTTCTAATAAAATTAGCTTGGATAAGCTGCTATTTATTTTCCAATAACTTATTCTTGTCTTAAGACAGTTTTTTTATTAAGACAAAGATAATGGGTGATTCCATGTAAGTTTGGTTGTGTGTATTACGTTTTTTTTTGTAATTTAGTCACATAACATAAGCTTGATAACCAACCCACAAATTTGGGTCGCTTATCGTGGGACTACGTCACCAGAGGCGATCTCCCCGTTTCATAATGAGCGATGTTTGATCGCTATTTTGAGGGTGAATTTAATCAGAAAAATTCTAATTTTTTGGGGATCAGCTTTTTAAATGGAGTACTTTTGTATCACGAAATAAAAAAAATTCTCGATAAGCCCATTACCGAAAATATAGTTTGTCCAAAATTGATTTTCAGGGAGTTCTCCTCTCCTCTAATAAAACACGCAATGCAATAATTAAAGAAGACAATCTTGGGGAAACAGCAAAAAAGCCGAGGAATATAAACATTTCTGACGGTGCTGGCGGCTTGTCTAACCAGGTATTTTAGTGATCGTCGGCCTGTGAAAAAACATATTAGGCCTCCATGAAAATATGCCTCGGTGCAGTAAGCATTCCCCAGGGGTTCTCTCAATAAAGCCACTAGTCGCGGTGCTCAGGTGCTGCCGTCTATATGCCGTAATGGACGACCCAGACGCTCTAAAGTTCCTACTCGAACAATGGTTTACACAGGGTCATAATAAACATATACAAAATTAATAAAATAAGGAAAAAATAACTAAAAATTTTAAATGAATATAAGCTGACAATGCGAAATATCTGTAGAATATTATCACGGGAAAGGGGGGCCTGTTCCAGTGGCGTGTATATCTTAAATTTTATTGGTAACTTCACATGTTATTAACTTTGTTCCTTTTCATTTACGGTGGAAAAAATGTATGGGATACATCTTTGTCTAGCTTATTATAGCGTTATTATGGCTTTTCTTTACAAATGAAACTTCAAAACGACATCATGACAACCCAGACAACTGACTGCTAGCATAGACTAAATAACACTGCCGTGCAACGAAAAGCGGGTATCCCTTGAGACATTTGGTGGGTTTACTGGTTTATGGTTTAAAAATTTGTTTGTCTACCATTATATAAATATGTATTCTATGTATCTACATGTATATATAATGGTGAACAAACAAACTTTTAAACCATAAACCAGTAAACCCACCAAATGTCTTAAGGGAGACCGGCTATTCGGTGTATACGACTGTCTGTCTATATTCTTTATAGTCTCTGCTACTAGGTACCTACTAGATGAAAAAAAAAGTTTTGTCTGATGCCTACTTAGATGTTTCGATACAATAATAATTAAAAGTAATAATTTTATTTACATATTTTTGTCAAAATTAGAAAGAACCTTGAATGAAGCACGTTAGGAAATGCAATTTCGTTTATTTCGTGTAATTTTGAGGGATCTCGCTTTGCTCGTCCCTCAAAAATTACACCTTATATAAATAGGTATTATTGATAAAATCCTATACAGACTAAACGTATCCATTTGATTATAATCTCTATTGACTTTTTTGAACAAAGTACACCACTGTTCTCAGTTTTAATGTTATAAATCTGATTTTGGGGGAAGATTTTATAGGAAAATGCATCCTGTGGCGACGGTAATGCTTCATAATCACGTGGTTATAATAAAATATTTTCGGGCTTTGGCTCTCGGCAAGTCGATTTAATTTATTTTAATTTAAAAAACGACTTGGGGAAGCTCCGGGCGTTCCTTCACTAGAAAAAAATGATTTTACGAGGTGCTGCTGTTTCGAAGATAGGGGCAGAAAGTAGATTTTTCGGTTGATTTTTTATGTTAATATTCTTATACATTTTTAATGAAGGTTTGTTATTACAAGCTAACCCTTCAAATGTTTAATGTTAATAATAAAAGAACAGCGAAACAGTATCATTTTATTTTTCTGAGAAATATTATACCTCTGTCGGGAAATTATTTTCTTATCCCCAGAAAAAGAAAATTAATTCTTGCCATGAGTTTAACAATCTTATGGATATTCAGGGTGTCTGAAAAGTCTTAATATGGGCAAATATCGTTGCTGTAGGTAAACTACAACACCAAATTTTAGGTGTATCTTACTAGTTAGTAATAAATCTATTTTTTTAAGCAATTTAACTTTTTTAACCCCCTTGACGGGTGACGCTAAGGAGTTGAGCTCAAAAATTTTACCTCATTTTAAAGGTCTCCAAAAAAGAAACATTTTATCGAAAATCCGAGGTCCGTAACCGAATTCGTTTTTAAATGGAAAGCCCATAAAAATTAAAAATCGTGAAAAAAAACTAAGAGAATTGTTTTATGCTTGACTGTAGAATTATTTTTTCTGTGTGTGGCCATTAGGTTAGCTCAGGAGGATTAGTTAAAAAAATAGAAATAAGAGAGGCAAATCCAGAGAAAAATGAGAATAACTGATATTTTTTTGTAACTCGTATTTTTAACTCAGAAATCACCCCTTTGCTGTCACTAGCTTAATAGAACATATTTATACCCCTGTACCAAAAAAATCTGACAGCCAATTCACAATCTAAATACCAGGACCCTAAGAAATTCCACCAACCAGATGTGTTTAGAATGTGATTTAGCTGTGCGTTTTTTGACCACGTTGGTTGGAATGCGTCAGGGGAAAGGAAAATTATGGATTTTACGAAGTAAATAAAGAAAAGAGGATAAAAGTTCTTTAGCACCTGTAGACCGTAAAGGCTTCCTTAATGTCGCCCACTGCCCTTCAGCAAGAGAAGAAGATGCCATTCACGTATAACTAACCTCTGGTTATGTCATATATATTGCGCGTGTGTAGGACAAAGAAAGAGGAGAGAGAGAGAGAGGGAACGCTAAATATACGACTTCGCGCACCGTCGTTACGGCTTCCCAAGCCGTCCGTATTGCACAGAGCAAACCTGCGAAGAGACAGTTCCGCATGGAAAGCATCCATTTTTTGCGCACTTGGTACTTACACTGTTTTTCAAAGTTCGATCAATTCGTTAAAAAAAATCAAAAATCACTGAAAATTTTACTACAACACGTATATTCCGATCAGACAGAAACGTTATACACAAAATACTACACCTTGACAACTGCTTAAGCCATGAATAAACGGCGTTGCGCGACGCTGCCACTCTCACTTTAATTTCTGTCACTATATTCTACATAACTAAAAGTCTGGCAACAGCCGATTTTAAAAAGTAGGTGGGGGATTATATAGCTGGGCAGTTTAAGAGTAATCCTGCAATCTCCGATTAATCTAACACGCAAATAATCTCCTGTTTCTAAATCTATGATGTTGCCGCATGTACTCTAGAGTAAATGAAAACATACATAAATACATAACGACAAATATCGACACAGTTTAAAATATCATAAATTACGATATTCCAAAACATATTGTGTATGTATAATAAAATAGAAAACTGCTGATATAATTTCAGATATAACGAGTGACATATTTCATAATAAGTACCTCCTAAAAGCTCTTACCTAAAATTACTTTTCCGAATGGGTAAGAGAGAAAAACGACCAAACAAATAATCGGAATTTATAGCTTATGTTATAATTCCGAAAAGAACGACCAACATCCAGAATAAAAGTCCTCTCTCCAGGCCTCACGAGATAATAGAAATTTTATTACGTCCTTATGTCATTTATCTTTTATCAAAATAATAGAATATTTTCGGAAAGACCACGCTAAACTGATAAGGCCTATAAAGAAGATTAGGATCCTTATCTAAGAATGTTTTATAATACATTCATTTTTGACGCGTTTAGGTTAGTTGTAAGCTATTCATTATTACACAGGGAGTAGTAATGATTTTTTCTTATCTAAGATGGCCCATGTAGACTTCAAGCCTAATTACTAACGTACTGTGGGCGTCTGAAGAGAAGGAAATATAATCTATTGAAACGGGATTTAAAGGGTTGGAGATTTGGAGGGGAAAGGAAAACATCTACAGGCAATCTGTTTCATAATCTGGAGACCCTGGGTATGAATGAGCGAGAGAAGTGGGATGTTTTAGGCTTTTGTAGCTGGACAGTAAAGGGATGCATACGTAACATGCATTCTGTTGTTCTGTTAGGAACAGTCAAGGCGGGAATTATTGCGACTAGTTCTTCAGAGCAAAATCCGTTGAAATATCGGTAAAAAAGGGATAAACTCCCATCAGCGCGGCGATGAGCGAGGAGGGAGGATTTCTTGTGAGGAGTGTGTCGAATGACTCTCCTTTGGATAGAATCAAGGACTTTAAGTGTCTAAAGTGATGGTGCTTCCCAGAAGTATGACCCTGTATAATTTCTAGAAATTTATTTAACTTAGTGGCAATAACAACATATACAAGCTGCAGACATCGATGCATTTAAAGTACTTAGACAAATGGTAGTTCACTTAGAGTCAAAATCCATTTTATTTTAAGTTGTCCACTCTGTACATAGGGCTCAAAAGGACCACTGTTAAAATAAATGATAAAAAACCTTAGTTATAGGATATTATTTTTTTAATATTATATATGTTTTTGACTCGAAATGTATCCGGTTTCGACCTATTAAACACATTCGTCATGTATATTCCTACTACTAAACCAATTGTAATATAGTTTTTCAAGCTAATTTATAATGAAATGCAATATATGTATGTTTCACAATAATAGAACTAAAATCATCTTCACAAGTTCAAGATAAAAATTATTCGTAAACTAAACAAATATCAAGAATGTTAGAATCGACTTCGACGAGAGTAAGTTGACGACCTATTAATAACAACAGGACAAAAACTTATCAAAATCCAACTAACCAACTAGAAGATCTAAATTGAATCCAGTACTAAGTCTAAAATCTTTTTAGTAAATCCGATTTTTTTCACTACACCTAAGTAACACATTGGGAAAGTACCATAAAAATGCAAAGGACAACCTCCACTGTTTATTTCACTTCAAATGTTATAAATTGTCATTTTTTGAAAACAAAAAGGATATCATACATACGTCAGTAATAATAGACATCAAAAACGGCGAGTCATAAATGCACCAATTGTTAGCAATAGTAAGTCGCAGGAGGAAAAGGCGCTATTATTTACATCAGTTATGAAAGATGTTACTTATTTTTGAGATTCCAGTACTAAGACTCAAACGTAACTAATAGAAAATCACAAATTAAAATCTGCCCACAAGATCAAAAAAACTTTTACTATATTCAGGGAACATATTAAGGAAAATGCACACGTGATGTTGTCTTTTATCTTAAATATAATAAACTGCATTTCTTGAAAAGAAAAAGGATATAATATATACATCAGTAATGAAAGACATAAAAAACGCCGAGTCATAAATGCACCAATTGTGAGCGGTAGTAAGTCGCAGGAGGTGGGGGTCATATTTACATCAGTTGTGAAAGATATTAGTTATTTTTCAGATTCCAGTACTAGGACTCAAACATAGCTAATAGAAAACCATGTTAAAATTTGCCAAGGTCACAAGATCAAAAAACTTTCACTACATTTAGGTAACATATGGGGGAAAACGCACACGTGGTATTGTCTGTTATCTACTACTGTAGATTAATAAATTGCCATTTCTTAAAAAGAAAACCAATATCATACATACATCAGTCATGAACGAAATAAAGAACGGCGACTCCTAAGTGCACCAATTGTGAGCAACAATGAGCCGCAGGAGGAAATGGTGGTCATATTTACATCAGCTATGTTACTTATTTTTGAGATTCCAGTATTAAGACTGAAACATAGCTAACAGAAAATCACAAATTAAAATCTGCAGAAAGTCCACAAGATCAAACAACTTTATTATTTTTAACCATACTTTCGATCACGATACACCGTCCGAAAACTCCCTAATTCTTTTCGAGATGAGTCCCTAACTTGTTGCCCGCGTGTCTCGTCTTTCTTTGTTTTTCAAGCGCGTGGAACCCTCGGGATTTCATATCGGGGATAAAGGGAAATGAGGGAAATTTAGAAAAATTGTTAACAGGTGCATCGTAAATGTGGTTATTACTTTTCGAAAATCATTAATAACGAAAGCTAGTTAAAGATTTATACTTTAAAATGCAGGATTGTTAATATGAACTGAAAGAGGAAAGTATTAGACTTTAACTCCGGGATTCACTAACAAGGTTTAAGATTTAGTTCTAGCTTAAATTTAGATCTTTAGGATTTGGATTGGTGTCCAAATTATTATAATTTTTTTTTATCTGAGACAGCCACGTAGACTTCAAGCCTAAGTACTAACGTACCGTGGGCTTCTAAAGAGAAGGGAAATGTAATCTATTGACACGGGATTTAAAGGATTGGAGGTCTGGAGGGGAAGGGAAAACATCTCCAGGAAATTTGTCCCATAATCTAGACCCTAGGTATGAGGAGCGAGAGAAGTGGTATGTTCTATGGTTGTATAGCTGCACACTAAGAGAAGGAATACATAACGCGCCTCTTGTTATTCTGTTAAGCACAGTCAACAGGGGAATTGTAGCAGCTAGTTCATCAGAGCATAATCTGTGGAAGTATCGCTAGAAAAGGGAGAAATCCAACAACGAAGAGGAAGGATGTTAAGTGTCGAAGGTAATGCTGCTCTGATGTTGGAACAGTACTCTAGGTTAGGTCTTATTTGGGAAACATAGAGAGTGTGTAAGTTGGAAGGGAATAATTATTTTTTGTCTCGAAAGAGAAAACCAAGCTTTTAAGCTGCTGATGTGGCTGTTGAAGTAATGTGTTTGTGCCAGCTGAGATCATGTTCGAAAGCGATGCCAACAAGATCAAACGTTTTACTGTTCTGTAGGGCTTGACCATTCATGTGGATGGGGTAAGTATTGCCGGATTTTTTGCGTGACTGGGAGCAAGATTGCGTTTGGAGGCGTTGAACTGAATAAGGTTTTTGGCATCCCAGTCTAAGATTAATTGAATATCTTGGGAAAGATAGATGCATAGATTCAATAGATGCAAAGTATTTTTATATTGGAACATGTTGCTTAAATAAAGTTAGTTCTATTATGGTGGAAAATGTATAAGTAAATTCCCCCTGTATTTTCAAGATATATATTATTTTATTTCATATACTTGAAAAGCCTTTCTGACAACCTAATATTTAAAATAAAACCTCAATCACACAAATATACAAGACGTCTCTCTCGGCATTTTTTCCAACTTTCCAGCGATAAATATGCTCGCTTTGTTGTACGAGCTTCATGCATTACAAATGAGCAAAAGTTACAAAAATGTGCACTTTCTTAAATGGATCTATGAATCTTCTTATACATAATTTACGCTCGAGCGTGACAAGGCCGTATGTGAAATATTTAAATGACGCCGGTATCTTTACATATGAAAAATAATCCTAAGGAAAATAAAAGCGTAAGAAAATATTGAGAAAATATTATACTCTATGTGTAGTATCTTTACTGAAGATGGAGTACAAAAAATACAAGAGTGATAAATGCGAAAGTAGTCATTATCTATATAAAGAAAAAAGAAACAATGTAGTAAGAATTATTAGGGAAGAAAAGATTGGGTACTTTGAAGAACAAATTGATAACTGCAAAAAATGATTCAACTGCCATGTGGAATGCACTTAAGACCATAATGCCAAAAAATAAAAGTAAATATAAAATTAAAGAAATTGAATTCTGTAATGAGATCATTGGTGATGCAGCCTAATTACCTAATGCTTTAGATAACTACCATGTTGATAGTATAAGTAACATAATTAGTAGTATAGATTGTCAAATAATATCAACCAACGTAGGTAATTGTGTGTGTGATTCTAATGTGTTTTCGATATTTAAATTGATTGGCAGAGGAACATTGAAGGATGTTGTTTTTCTTTTAAAAATAAACAGAGTCCAGTTGATTTAGACATTTAAATGATTAAAAATATATACAGTAGTATTGAATATTGTCTGATCAACTTGGTAGACTGTTCTTTGAAAAATGTCGTTTTCCAGATAAATCAATATTATTAACAATAATACCAGTGCAAAAAAAGACAAATTCTATAGCGGCCTAACATTTTCATCCTATTAATATGGCAAGCGCAATAGAAAAAATACTGGAAAGAGTTGTATACATACAAATACTGGAACATGTTGAGAATAATAAATTACTAACAATTAAACAATCAGGTTTTCGCAGTATGTTTTGGATGAATGGAAAGGTGGAGTTGATAGTCGTACAGTACAACTGCGGTTTTCTTTGACTTTCAGAGGGCCTTTGGACCAATTGATCGTGGATTATTATTGCAAAAACTTAAATGTATGAGTTTTAAGGCTACTGTGCTTAGGTGGTTTCGCAGTTATCTTGAGAATAGAAGACAACGAGTTGATATTTATGGGAAACGTTCGGATGATATTTTAAACGATTATGGTGTGGCACAGGGAAGTATCTTGGGACCAATGTTATTTATCCGTATTGTCCAAGCCGTCAATGAGGTTAGCATACATTTAGTTTCTGATGATACACTGGTATATTTTTCATCTAAGGAGATTTAACACACATTGCAGATACTGTAAATGATGCACTAGACAATATTAACAGATATACCTGTAAAAATTTATTGAAAATAAATGCAAATAAAGCTTAGATGCATTTAATAAACTACCAAATGATATTCAAAATGCATCGCCGTTGTGTGTTTTTACGCGAAAATTAAAGTCATAGTTATTAAATCCATTTTAAAGTGTGTTTATGTATATACTTGGTTAGTGTTTTTGTGTGTTGTGATATAACTTATTACGTTAGTTTATTTATTTATTTATTTATATTTAGTTTAGGCTAGTACAAGTGACACGAACTGTAAAGCATAGACTGTAATTCTTGTAAATTTTGTCGATAAAAAAACTAACAATTCCTAAATAAAGGATTTAATAATAATAATAATAGTAATTTTACCTAAGAGTCATTACTTTACACGCAAAAAAACGTCTAAGCTAAAGAAAATTTCTCTAAAATAAATAAATCGAAAAAAAATTGCAATAAGCTGCAGTTGCATTAAAATTTTTGGGGTAAATAACTGAAAAAATTTACGTCAAAGGGCAAACATTAACTATTAAAACTCATTACGGTACGTTTGAACTAAATAAAATTAAAAAGTTTAACTGTGTTTCAAGTTCGATTAGAATTTATTTAGCTTGTCATTTCCAAACAGTTTGAACTACAAAACCAACTTTTTCAAAGCTTCACCTGTCTGGGTATTTTAAATTCAAAAGAGAAATTACTTTTTTATTTGTCGTACGTTTAGTTAATTGGCCGACAGACGAAAGAAATCAAAAAGAATTTGTTCGCTTTGGCAAAAGGTCGTAATTATAAACTGAAACATATTTTTTAAGTCGAGATAAAAAGACGAAGCATCACAAAAAACGACCAGAAGATCGGAGAATTACACCATCTCCACGTGACATTTATTTTATTTTCAGCTTGTGCAGCCACTGAGAACTCAAACTTTCATTTAGATATGCGTTGCGTTTCCATTTAGATTTGAAAGTTTGATTTGTCATTGGCTTAAAATTATAAGAAAAAAGTCGAACATCGGTGTAGGTAACTTAACATAAAGTAGAGCTCTTAGCCTGTAAACTTAAAAAAAAAGATATAGTAAGTCTTCTGAAAAAACTTTAAGTTACACATAATGATAAACAGTTTTAGCCAAATTTCCACTTTTATTTAATACTTTATATCATGACGCGTTTTTATCTAAATAGATATTTTAAATAATAACGATAGGTTGCCATGTAAGATAAAAAAGTTCTTATCACGTCCGGTTAAATCGGAAGTTGTTTAGAAGTTCTGACTTTACTAAAAAATGAAAATTATTACGCTGGTAGTACGGCAAGTAAGTAAATTTGTATAGTTTTATTTTTACTCCCTCTCTCTCTCCGTCTAGTCTCCGTTAAAAAATCTAATGAACTCTGGCATTTAAGAAATTCCGTTCGATGTACGAAATTTTCATTGGGACTCCTAAAATAAAATGAACATTTCACTACGAAGCAAACATTTTATGTTCCTGTTTAAAACACCGTAATATCAGCCATCATATATGACATTTTCTCTTTTATGTTAAGGGCATACTACTCTTAAGGTTGTTTTTACGAGCATTATACCTACAACGAAGGCTAGGGCGGGAGCTATAAGGAGTAGTTAGCAGTAAAAATATAACAGTCATATTTTTATGGGGGTTGTAAGAACGAAATAGTAAAATTTTAATGCTTTAGGCCTTTGGGAAAGGCTTGGAAAGGGCATAAAATTCACTTGAGTTATTACAACACGGAAAAAATGTAATAATTTTTAGGTTAGGTTAGGCAGGGTTCCTTGAGTTGAGATAAACTTACACATAATACGGTTATGTATTGAGATTGGGCTCAGTTTAATTTCGGTGCAATTGTAAAGAGCCGCGAAAAATACAATAGGAAAATGCATGTATTTTTTTATTTCATAAATAGTTTCAGGAAGTCATTATAAACCCAAAAATTTATTTTGAGAAAACTACTACGATAACCCAACCTGAACAAACCGGAACAAACCCAAAAAAGGTGACTATGATTTGCTCAGGTGTGTTGAAGTCTGCTCATGTTTTCTTTTGTTATTGGAGGGCAGAATTCAATTTGCTGCACTATTTTCCACGTTCTGCTTCAACAAAAGACATTTTATTTTCCTCCTCGATTACCGGACCAAAACCCATGCGATATTTTTTCGCCAACATAGAATCTAAGCCGTAACACAAAACAGATATAAAACAATTAGAATTCTTAATGTGTTTTTTACCTTAATAATATCAGTTGCTGCGTAATAATTCTCTGATGGCAGGACCCCGTTAGGAGTCCCGTTAGGAGCCTGATAATTCTGCACGTCGTAAGTAGGAGGCCTCGAAGTAGGAGGTGGAGGGGGCGTTAAATTGTAAAACGACGGCGAAGTGAACTTTAGTTCTTCTTGAAAACTGTTGACACTAGTGAAATCTGCAAAAAAATATTTTTAGACTGAAAAAGTGGTATAACGTAAATAGTTTTTTAAAACAATCTCTTAAACTGAAAGTTAGCATAAGGTGTCCCAATTTCTGCGGGGCACTGTACACTTACTAAAAGTTTCGAAAATATTTTTGTAACAAAGCTATTTTTAGAATTATTTTTTTAATTTCAAAGTTTATTTATACAACAAAAACGAATTTTAACGGAAAATATGAAAATATTGTTAATGGTCTGAACGGGAACGTATTTTTCAAAAAAAAAGTAGTATAATCCTCAGCGCTCTAGGCTTAAAAATAAAAATACATGGTTGTATATAAATTGCAGTCATTTCCATATTGGTTATTTTCTTCAACTCTATTTAGCGTCACAGAACAACAGGTATTACTGATTTTGTTTTTCCTGCATTAGCTCCTATTCTTCAGATTAGTAGAAACCATTTAAAACTTCGTCATATAAAGACTTGATTCCATTTTCGCGAATTGCAATTTCCACAAAAGGAAAATCCACAGGTTTTCCTTGGGATATTTGCAATTTAAAACTGGCGAACTCGTCAGACCGTTATATGTGAACTTTCACGTTGTTAAGAAGTAGAGAACTCATCTTTTTGCTTGCTGCAGTATAAACATTTTCATATGAACTTTTAGGTATTTGAGAAAGTTTTCCTTTTACTTTTGGGAAAATAAGCGCGAAATATTAAGGACGAGAAGGCAGAAAACGGCGGCGAAATAAAAATAAAGGTTTTATTTAAATTTCGTTATTTCACCTGTTTGTGTGGTATATTTTGTTTTTAGAACCATTATAGAAGTAATAACAGTCTACAACATGAAAAAAATAATACTTTAAATAATTTCTTAAAAATTTATTTAGCTATGTTTTATTTTTTGCTTAGGGTTTCTGTTTTTCTATTAAAACAGATTTTCCGAATTTCCAACCATTTTCTATAGGGTAAAAACAGCATAGAATGTTTTTGTTTATTTTGTAAATCAAGTCTAGGATACACTGAAGTATAATACCTAACATAAAATAACAAGAAGGGTTCGCATTTCCCTTTTAAAAAAGGAAGGTGCAAAAACGCTTTTTTAGTGTCCCCAAATTCAAGTTAGCATATTTTGATCAACATTTATTTTTATGGTATAATATGGAAATCCTATCGAAAGATTGAACACAAATGTTGAGGTTGGTTTATCACGTAACAGTATAGCATAAGGTAAATAAAAAGCAAAAACGTATGTGAGCTTATTAGAACATAAAAGTTTATATATCTTAAACAAAAAAAAGGCCGCAGAAAGGAATTTATCGGCGAGTGAAACTCCCGCGAGCTGAACAGACTACCGCTAAACTGCCCTACATACTGAAATACGTGGCGCTCGTCGGGGAACGGACCTATTATGAAATTGCAATGTCTCAATTTTTGAAATTGTAAAGATAAGACATGAAAGCTGTAAGGTATAGTCATTTTTTTGAAAAAACAATTATTAGCGATGATATTAACCTTGAAAAATGCCTAAAAATTAGTACTTTTCGTGTGAATTTTCTCATAAATTTTCTTTTTTTTTTAGAAATACCGTAGAAATAGAAACATTCACTAAAATTTAATTTGCTCTGACACGTATTTCAAATAGCATATGCAGGATCCTACAGTAGCGAAACGGTCTTAAACGTCCTATAAATTGGTGCGCAGAAGAGCCTTAAGGCTTTTACTTCTTCAGTTTCTGTACATGTAGGTAAAGTCAGGATTTGCAAAAAAATTAGCAGTCATCATAAGTGAATCAACTGTCGGTAACAAAGAACATAGAATATGTCTGTTGGTAAATTGTTCGATTGTCTTGTTAATCTACCCACAAAATCTCCTAATCTTCGGGAAATCATCAAGAATATAAACTAATACTCGACTTTACAGTACACTGGTCATATATCACTCTGTTATTTACATATAATGTGACGTCACAACTAATAGGATCACGTTTGACAAGTTTTGAATTGTGTATGAAAATTTGTAATAAAAAATCGTGCCCGTAACTAGAGATGGGACATTCTCGAGAATTTATTTTTCGGAAATATTCTCCGAGAACAATGATAAAATTTATCGGAAATTTTGGAGAATTTATTTTATATGTTGGAGAATTTTATGTTTTGACTGCTTAAACTGAAAGAATATATTTTTTTTTACCAAATGTAGTTTTTACAATAATTTTATCTGAAAAAATAAAGAGATGTAGAGATCGAACGAACATTCTCGACAATTTATTATTGGAAAATATTCTCTGAGAAAAATGAGAATTTATCGGAAATTTTGGAGAATTTATTTTATATGTTGGAGAATTTTATGTTTTGTTTGACTGCATAAATTGGAAGAACATATTTTTTTACCCAAAGTAGTTTTTACAATAATTTTATCTGAAAAATAAAGAGATAGCACTGCACAATACCTAATTTAGAAAATATTTAAATTGTAAATTAATGTGATTACGCATCTTAGTCAAAATAAAGACACATTCAATTTTGATTTCCATTATTTTCGAGTACATTTATTTATAAATAAAACACAATTAAGAAACGAATTGTATAAAATAACATGTCTAAACAAGTTGTTTGAAACAACACAGAAAAGAAATTGAGATAAAGCTCCATCTGTGATACAATTACGGCATTAAAATAAATTACCTTAAATTTCCGTAAATTCTCCGAGAATATGAATTTTCCCGAGAACATTCTCGTTCTAGGAAATATTCTCGGTAATTTTCCAGTAATTTATATTTTTTTCTAAAATCAAAAATTCTCGAGAATTTATGCTGGGAAATATTCTCGGTAATTTACCGTTCTCCGGAAATATTCCCTCGAGAATATTCTCATGGCACATCTCTATCTGTAACAAATCTCAAGTCTCCCTCACCGTGTGACACTTGTTGAAGGGGCATATTGTTAATATGTATATTATCTAATAGGGGCCATTAAAAGGTTCTTAGAATCTTGCGGAAGCATTCGCCATTAACATTAACCGTTTCACCATCGTCATGTTCATGAAAAAATTGCCCTATAACATCTTCAGCCCACAATGCTCGTCAATCACTCGAGAATTGTCACTTTCCCAAATCCTCCAATTTTGCTTGTTCACGTAATTTCGGAGGTGGAAATGAGCTTCATCGGACGAGATAATTTTATTGCAAAATTCTGCATTATTTGTAACTATAATATGGGTAGTTATTTAAAAATTATCATTTATGCAGTGAACATTCCCGATCGTTATAAAAAAATTAAATAACCTGAAAAACTGAATAAATGACTTTACTGCAAGCATTCATAGAACATATAAGCGAGGATCATACAGATCTGTATTTATTTTCGATTTTTTTTAATGTTCTTCAAAAAGGGGCTTCAGAGGAATGACCAAAACTAGTGTCCACAAAACTGTAAATCTGAAACTTATGATTTCGCTAAATAGTTCACCTTAATTTAATCAATCAAAAGGTGTAACCACAATAATAATAATAATTATAGATTTCGCGAGAGCTAGCCAGTTTTAAAGTATCAAAAATGTGGCAAAATAGGTCATTAAAAATATACTTTCTGTCCATGTCATTCCACTGACATACATGTCATTCCTATGGCTTTTAAAATGCCAGAGGAATGTCGCCAGGGGAATGACAATTGTAAATGATATTTATTATGAAACCACACTGGTATAATTTCCTAACACCTAACAATTTTACCGGCAAGGAGGTATACAATTTATGCATCATTTAATCTAGTTTTTTCGTTAAATTTACAATAAAAAGAAAATATAGACTCACCAGAGTAATGACTATTCCTTGTGTGACAAACGTGAACTAATTACAATTAAAACCCAAAACAATACACGAAATATTAGTACAACCAAATAACCTTCCACGACGTATTGGCAAACTGACTAAAGAAATTCAAAGAATGTGACCTGTTACCGCCCCCTGTTGCACGACCACCGAATTTTTTTTACGGGACAGTGGAATGACTTGTTAGTGGTGTTACAAAATTTGAGAGTTTTTAATAAACAAATCTTGCACATTATTCTTAAGTCTAGGAGCCAAATATATTAAATGCCATTTAGTCTTAGATCACTTGCACTTAACGTGATAAAAGGTTAGTTGCTTGTGTTCAAGTTGTTGCTTGTGTCTTATTCACAATATTCAATTATCTAATGGTTACATGGCAGAGGAATGACTATTTGAATGTTTTTATAAAAAAATTGGAATACTTATTTTAATCTTACATTAAACAACTTAAATAAGGTTGATAGAAATATCAGTTGAAATTTTCCATGTGAAAAAATTAAACGAGGTAATCATGGATATCTCAGAATCAACGATTACAGTAGAAATGACTATTTGAAAATAATCACCCATATAATAAATTTTTATGTCCGAAGTGATAAGAAATAAACGTTACTCCCGGTATTCACGAAAGGGCGTGACAAATTCGCCGCACTGAGTGAACAATAATTACATTTAACAAACCTGTTAAAGAAAGCATTGCGGCAATTAGTCACGATCTTGATTGTAACAAGAAAACAATAGATAGAATGAACAATCCACCTGTTCCGAACAAAATTTAATTCGGCTTAACGACACCCTTGTGGTTTCGCTCCCCCCCCCCCCCCCCCCCATCTCCCCATCTCGTCTAAAAGTAATTAATCTAAATTTATAAACTAGAATTAATTTATTAGAGTAGGTAAATACCTACATGGATTCGCTGGTTGCCTTTTAGCCTAATTCACGTTTAAGGGCCACGCTGAAGTACACTTCATATTTCCGAAAGGGATGAGAACTGTAATCTGCTCGAATTTGCATTTAAATGTTGGAATTAATTGCTTTTCCGAACGGGGCTAACCTGCAGCTACCTTTCTCCTGGTTTAACATTGTTTTAGATTTTAGAATATACTTTACAATATGCCTCTTATTATACTTAAAAAACAAATTTAGAAACATGCTGATTACCAAAAGCCTGGGTAAGGTATTGGGGCACTAAAAAGAGGCTTAAATAGAATATTGTATAACAAGTTTTGAAATTGACTCTTTTTACATGAGTGAGGCGTTTCGGCAAGTCGAATTAGTGTAAAAAGATATGTTCAAACGTGTTGTAAAGTAAGAATCAAACAAGAGAAAGCCACCTGCGTCATAACTGATAGAGACCGCAATTATTTCCTTCTCTTTCATCTTTTGCAAAGTGGGCATCAGAGGCGTATTAAGGATTATTCTTTATTCTTCAGTTTTTCAAATTGAATAACCCAATGATGAGTTATCAGTTATGCTCATTAAAATATTTTGATTTAGAATGTAGTTATTTAAGATTGCATGTCTATTTTACACATAAAGTAACGAAAAATATCAAGATTGAATAAATACCTCTTAGATACGATAAAACAAGAGTAAAGTAATGTTCTTTTCATTGTGGTAGAATTATCCGCTAAGCCGTCACATCCACCCCCTGGAAAATCTTAAATGGGAAGATAGGTTAAGTGACGCCTTGTTTGAAAGGCTTCTCAATTTGAAAAACCGAAGCGTCACAATGTATATAATTGAAAGGCGTCTCAAACAAGGTGTCACTTAATCTCTTTTAAGAGGGATGGGCTTAGGGGATAATTCTACCACAATGAAAATAACATTACTTCACTCCTGATGTATTGAATCTAAGGGCATACTATTTCTTAGTAGGCCATGATATAATGATTTGAAACAAATGAATTTAATAAACGTTGACGTTTATGTTTCAAATTTTAAATCTCAATATCATAACTCAATCAAACATTGAATAAAAAAATTCACTGTTCCCAACAAATGTAAATTAAATAGGAAACAGATGTTGTTTAGAAAATTTAAAACGTAAATGTAAATTTTTTTATCTATATTTTATAAATCATAAAAGTTGCTCAAAATTGTTACCGTTTTCTCTAACACAAAACTTGCACATTTTACTTATTCATTGTATCGCATTTAAAAGTATAATCGATTGTCCCTGTAAATTTTTAAATTCGAGTGTAGTGGCTTCACTCAGTTCTATAGTGCGATGTGTGATGTCGAAACTTTATTTTGTAAGTAACTCCACAAAAAAAAATCAAGGACGGAAAAATCGGGTGGTCGCGATGGCCATCATACAGGTCCGTTGGTTCATAAGTTCACCAACTTATTTATAAAACAATATAGGCAATTGTAACCATAGTAACCATATTCAATTTTGTCTACTAGACTCCTTCAGTATAACTCGTCTAACTTTTTAGTAAAGATGTCTAAAGAAGGGGGAAACCTGCTATGCTATTACAATGGAATTATAAAAGAAGTGAAATGAAATGGCAAAAAGAATGACTAAAATGGCGCCATCTATAGTAAAAACTATGACTATTTTGACTAACAATGTACATACGTGCATATTTAGACGAAGAGTTGTATTATTCCACGCAAACATGTTTTCGTTTAAAAGTCTTGACGGACAACATGACATTTCTCGTGTTTTGGGATTTAAATGCGCTGTTTTGCAAGAAAACGTTCCTTTTATTGTCTTTTTCAAGAAGGTTTATTATTTATGGGTGACAGGTGAAAGGTATAAGGGAATAGAATATCTCTTTTTTCCTTCTTTCTGGCATTTAATTTAAAAAGAGGGTAGAAAATGCCTTTAAAGAAATGTAGGTGCTTTTTTTTGGTCAATAATCTTACTTGATATTTCCCCGTCAGTGAAAGAAATTTTAATAAAATGATATGTAACCTTATATTTTTAGATTTTTTGTTAAAATTCGAAGAAAGGGAACAGATTTAGAGCTGGGTGTCAAAGCCAAGAAAGGTTTTACCGATCGGAAAATTTTGTACTTTTCTTAAGAGGATTACGAGCCCTTCCTGTTTTTTTATGTTAAACTTTAAATAAAAAGAAAACAACAAAACTTCAATTTTTATAATCGCGTATTTTCTATAAAGGGGGTTTCAATCTAACCCGGGCTTATTTCACAAAACAAACAAAAACATTCGATGCTACTTTCTTTGCCATATTTTCTATTAACCGGATGACCTCTTTGCATTTAGAAAAAAATATTTTAAAGGAATGATAGACAATTTCGGCAACAAAGGGAAAAAAATCAAAATAATATACAATATATCGTGCGATTGTGTAAGTACACACTTCTATATCTAATAACTAGACCTAACTGATCAACTAGAGATTCTAAATTAACAATCGTACTAAATTTTAAACCCAGGGTTGACATGAGTTGAAAATTTAGTACGGTTTTAAATTCAACTCTACAAAAATATACTAGAAAGTAAATAATTGCCTTTAAGAAGGGTTTATTTTGTTGTGTAGATAGAGAAGATGCTTCCTGTAAAATATTATTTTTAGATACTTTTCGAAATTTGTGTATAATGGTTTAAAGTTGTTGAAAAAAAAACGATGACTTTGACAAAAATGGAAAAAAGATACATAAATACAGAACAGTTCCAGTAGTTAGCAAAAAATATGTACTTTCTGGAAAGCTTTCTAAGTACACAACATCATATCCCAAAATTTGTTAAGGCTGAAATAGTCAACTTAGAAATTCTAAATTTCTCAACACCCAGGGTGGACCTGAGTCTAAAATTTAGTATGGTTTTAAATTTAGACTTTGAAAAATGTACTTAAAAGTAGCGAATTGTCCTGAAGAACGGTTTAATTTGTTGTGTAGATGCAGAAGAAGTTTCCTGTAAAATATTATTTCTGGATACTTTTTGAAATTTGTTTTAAAGCAATTGTTGGAAAAACAGATAACTTCGGCAAAAAATGGAAAAGAAAATACTGAAATACAAAAAAGATCCTGAACTAGTTAACTTAGAACTTCTAAATTTTAAATTGTACTACACGCAGTGTTGACGTGAGTTTAAAATTTAGTACAGTTCGAAATTTAGACTTACAAAAACGTACTACCTATAATTATTAAAGTACCTAATTGCTCTTTTAAGAACGGTTTGATTTATTTTGTAGATACAGAAAAAGTTTCCTGTGAAATATTGTTTTTGGATACTTCTCAAAATGTATTTATATTGATACAAGTTTGTTGGAAAAAAACAGAAAAACAGATAACTTCGGCACAAAAAAAATGCAGAAATACAGAACATACACTGAACTGGTAAACAAAGCTTCTACATTTCAAATCGTACTAAGTTTTACACCCAGGGTTGACCCGAGTTTAAAATTTAGTACGGCTTCAAATTCAGTCTTGCAACAATGTATTAAAAACTAGTTCCTTGCCTCAAAGAACGGTTTGATTTATCGGAGAACTTACCAGTGTATTCTCCACTTTTACTCGAAGAAATAGCATCCTTTTTGAGCAAGCACCCATATTCCTGCTTACCATTGGGCAGTAATTTGTAGGGCTCGTGGTAAACTGAGGAGTTTTCGCTGTCAGATTCTTCACCATTCACGTGACCTAAAAATAATAAGACATTTCTCTAAATATTTATTGAAATAATAAGGTTTTCCACAAGAAAAAGCATTGCAACTGTTACAAATCATTATAACATCTGTTACATAATCAAAATTCTTACTCAATGCTTACCATATAAATTGCACTTCTTCTGTTTCTTGGCAGTGCCGTCCGGTCCAATAGTACCGTTCTTACTTTTGACAGATATTCTAGATCTTGACAGGCCGTTGTTGATAATAGGCGTTGACATGGTTTTCAGGTCCTTCATATTGATTGTAGTAGGCTTTGTGCTGCTCGAAACTAAGGCAGTATGTTTGTGGAGAAGGGCAACCTAAAAAATGTTAACATAACCCTGTTTACGTATTCCTTGGAGAATTTTATTAGGACAGAATAGAATATCAGGCTAATCTTTCAAAGTAGATAACCAGAATTACATTCACCAGTGAAGAAGCTGCGATAAAAAATTGAACAAGTTCTTTTTCCGTTTGTCTTTTACTAGTGCACCTTTGTCAACAAGGATGGAAAGAAATCTGATTTCTCTGTGATTATCAAGATACAAAAAAGAATATTGTGATTGCTAAAATATTCATCAGTAGTGTGAATTCTTGTTCACTTGTTTTCTCTGTCATTATCTAAATTGGACGAACCAAAGTTTTAATAAAAATCATTTTTTACCTTTTTCTTGCCCCTTCTCACCATTAGGAACACAGTACACACCACCAACAGTATGACCATTGCCATAACGCCGGTTATAAGTCCAATATAGGCCTGACCGAAACTCGTAGGACTGGAGGCAGGTGTAACTTCTTTTCTGGCGTGTGTGGTTTCCCCACTTGAGTTGGGGGAGCTCGTGGAGATCGTAGTTTCTGGGAGAAGATAATATTTCTCCAAATCGTCAACGGTCAAGTTGTTATAGAGAGGAACTGAAATTGAATAAACAACTTAAAACGGCTTAGGAATATTCTTTGAAAGCGATAAAGTTGTATTTAAATAAGATATGAATGAATTCAACATGCAGGATATTATAGATCTACGAAATTTTTTCCAAAAAGTTTTATTTTTAGAAAACTGTCATAAAAACTTTCTTTCTTAATTGGAATCTCCAGAAAGTTTGCTATCAGATCAGTCCTTGAAAAATCGTTTTACATTGTGATTTACAATGCCGAATATAATAATCATCACACTAACTGTGGGATACGTCCCTGTACAAATAAAACCCTGATATTTTATCAAGTATCCCACGCGCCGACTATGTATTTTGTTTCATTGCGGCACGGCGGCATCATTGGCGTAGTAACGAAACAATTGAATTCCTGACAGCAAATAGCCCGGGGTAAGCTAGCATACACTGCCGTGTTTGTCTTTGAAATTAAAGTTTAACAGTTGTTGCGTGCCCGCGTGCTAACCCATTTGTTGCGCGGGCCAAAACAATTGGCCTTAAAATTACATGTTTAAGTAAATAATTTTGAGTTAAGAGCGGCGGAAGTTGTGTTGGTTTTTAATATTGCTGATGTGTTTTATTTTGATGTCGGAATTTAATGAGAATTGTATTGTTATGTTGTTTGAGTTTTTGCATTGTAGCTATTTAGGGTTCGCTAGTGCCTCTACAAAAGACGCAGCGAAAATAATCACTTTTTAACAACTGCGCACCACTGATAATAAACACATGGTCATATAAAAACAGTGATCTAAGTTATTGTGTTGCCAAGTCTCTCAACAATAATTCTATGTAACAAGTTTGAAGAAATAATATTTTTGTTATCTTTAAAGAAAGAAATCCTACTAACTCTTCCAAAATTCTCAATTTCAAACAGTTAAAATACTACAATCCAAGAGAACAGCTGTTCAAAGCCAAGAGTAAAATAATAACGCTCAACTAGACACCCAGAAACGTTGTGTTTTACTAACTTATAAATCTGATAATGCGCACCACTAAGCACGTACGATATTTTGTTAATACCAATAGCACTACTAAAGGGCTGAAAACTATTTTCTTTCACTAATTAATAAACTGAAAGCAAAAATTTACACCGCATTATTCATCTCATCAATACTCATCCATGATAATAACTTCACTTCTGTCACCTAAACAGCTGACAGCACGTGTTCAGCGGACCAATCGGGTGGAGAAGTTACATCGTGAGAAATATTTTTGTCGGAGAACTTTTTCTCTAATAGCTGTGGTTCAGCAGTTATAAGGAAATAAACAATTAAATTATTTATTACAACTGATCGCGCTAGAATTTTTCAATCCTGATAATTTTGGTTCAATCTACACCTAATTTTCACTGTTCATGATTTTTTCAGATTTACCTGCGCGATCCTTTTGTCGATAAGGGGGACAGCAATTTTTAAGCGTTTTTCCCAAATTTTTTTTTAAAAAATGTATAAAAAAATACATCATATGTTGTTGAACTTGTGCTTCAATAAGTTTTCATTTGATAGCCTACACGATGCCTTTGAAAACAATTTTTTCCATTTCCCAATATACCCCCTGGAATTAACCCCCAGAATCAAAATTCAACTTTTTATACTTCACGTCTGTAATTGGGCCACCACACTCTATCTCTGAGCTAAATTTGAAATTTTTACGTCGATAGTTTCAGAGAAAATCGCCTGTGACAGACGGACGGACGGACACGGGACACCCAAGTGATATTAATGGAATTAAGTCTTGCTTTCATCATTGCAAGTTTCTACTCTATGCAGACGATTTAAAGGTTTATACTTCTATCACCACCCCTGAAGAGTGACAGGCTCCAGGGTGACTTAGACCGCCTGGGAACATAATATTGCGACGAGAATGGCCTTTTTCTTAATCTGGATAAATGTACTTCAATGACATTCTCTCGAAATCTGAATCAAATACCCCGAGCATATCAATTAAAAACTAACCTCTTATAGAAAGTGAGCACCATAAAGGACTTGGAGGTTATTATTTGAATTTAAATTGATTTTTAGCCTGCATGTGGATTCTGTTGTCAGCTCTGCTCTTAAGGTGTTGGGGTACGTTACCCGAAAATGCCAACCCTTCAAAAATGTTAGGCCAATCATCTGGTTATTCAACTCCTTTGTTTTAGGTAAATTAAGTTTTGCCAGCATAGTTTGGAGTCCGAGACAGGCGACATATGTTGATCGAATAGAGAATGACTCCGGATCACTTCCGTTTGATGTCTCTGAGGGACCGAAGAGTGATGTGTGATTTGCTCTTTCTGTGGCAAACTGTCAATAACATAATACAAAGTTCAGATATTCTTGCTTAGATTTGTGTTAATGCCCCCCGGAGGTCTCCAAGGGCGAACGAATTGTTGTACTTACCATTTAGGCATACTTATTCAGCTCAGAACTCACTCTTATGTCGTATAATAATTTATAGTAATTGCATAACAATATTAATCACTTTTAAATATCTCATCTTAAGGTAAAAACTATAATAAAAAATAACTTAACTACATGGGGTTGACGTCTGGAGGCTGGACCTTACCTAGGTAATTATATTGTATAGTGTTTAGTGATTTTTTGATTTTTTTTTATGTTCAGATTTGTTGATCTCAATTATTAGATGCAATTTTGTGATTACTGTAGTGGATATACATATATCAGTTAGTATCCCTGTTGTTCACAATGAAAATAAATTTTAGCACGAAACAACGAAACACTAAAAATTGCGGGCTAAGCCCATTGTTGGAAAACCATAATTCTGAAAATTGCATTTTGCACAAGAAAAGAAAACATATTAAAATTTATTTTGAAGAGGACGCGGTGTCGCCGATCATTTTTAATAAAACCAAAAAATAATCAAGTCCTAAATCCTCTTTCCACACTCAGCGATCCGGAACACTATGTCGTGTCCCTTATGAAAGGTAAATCAGCGAGCCCAGGTGCAAGAAAAGTTAAGGCAAGCCTTTTAGTCCTTAAAGTTAATGACGCCGCCATTTATGAGCAGCTTGCTGGAAATTTATTATGTACTTTAAAATATTCATAAAAGAGAGTGGCTAATGGGACAGAAATATTGACACTATAAGAATCCTGGGGATGCTTTTAGGTAAATTATTTTTTGTATTTAAAAATAATAGATACTTGAAGCTACTTTAGGGAATCCATGCGTGAAAAAAGGACCACTGCATTTATCTTAAATATTCCACGTGGGGAGGTAAGTATTTGCGTCATAATTTGTTAGCTGTTTATGAAACAGTGCGGTTAAAATTATGTAGAAAAAATGTTTATCGCCGATCGTTTAAAAATTTTGACATTTCGGACAAGTTTCTCGTAGAAAAAGTCAAGATTACAATACATCTCGTCGTTGCAAGACAACGAGAAATAACTGTTAGAAAATATTAATTTCTGTACTCCTTACAGTCAGTTGTTAGTCTACCGGCTGACAGACGTATGTAGCAAAACTTGTTGCTCTAATAGAAGGTCATAATTCTCGTACGTTGGAATTTTTACGTGCTACTGTTCAAGATGTTTGAAGTAGGTACTTGGAAACAGGAAATTTTACTAGAAGGCAAGGATCTGAAAGAAAGATAAAAACAACTGCAGCTGACTATCGCTTCCTTGTGGTAAGCTCCTTAAAGGAACGAATAGTAACTTCCGTGGCATTAAAAAATGAGTTGCGAGTGGTACGTGGGGTTAATATTAGTGACAAAATAGTCCGAAGAAGGCTAAACGAAGCTGAGCTCTGTTCACGTACGCAGGCAAAAATAAAAACAACGATTACTTCGGCATCATCGACCGGAACGGCTACGATTTGCCAGAGAACAGTTAAACTGGTCTGGTGTAGGTAGTGGAGTAATATTCTCTTCGCACATGACTCGAGGATTTGTCTTTGTTTGATAACAGAGAGAAGAGAGAGTGGTCTATAATTGGATTAAAGGGACTTGGGCCTTTCTTCGGGACAGGCTGTAGACGAGCAGTTTTCTTCTAAAATATCTAGAAAAACACAAACTCATCCACGACAGACAGTACAGATTTCGTCATCAAAGATCAGATTTGCTCTCCTTACCTTTGTCACATACTGGAGCAAGTCTCTCGAATTTCACAGCGAATCTCAGATTGTTGCCCTTGATATTTCCAAGGCCTTTGACCAAGTATGGCGTGCCGCATTCCTCAACAAACTGCCTTCTTACCTTCTCCCAAACTATGTACCTGAATCGGTAGCTTTCTCTCTAATCGGCAGGTATATGTGGTAAATAGTGGGCGGTCACTCATCTAATTTCCATCCTATCAATGCTGGCGTACCCCAAGGTTCATTCGTGGCATCAACCTTATCTCACAGGTTTGCTCGGTGGAATATAGAAGGCCTAGAAAGCTATTATGGAAGCGCCCGGAACAAACCTGAACCCATTAAGTAGGACTCGACGATATCCAACGAATATTAATTTTTGACGATGCTTGCTTATGTATGAGGAATGCCACTGTTAGAAATCTCGTGGCAAATCCCGAAAAACTACCAGTTCATAATATCTTTAATTTTTGGCGACATTTAACACTGAGTTAACTAAATAAAAATTGGGATACCGAATAAAAAGCAATCCATTACCGTTTAAGTCAAAGTTCCCAGAAACGCATTAAATTTGTAATTTTCCCCTTTTCCACGACAATAAAACTTGGAAAACACATTTCAACTAAAAGAAAATCAAAGGAAAAAACGAGGAAAAACGCGCAGAGCCTTCGCTGCTTTTTGCGACATCGATTAAAGGTGAGATTGTTAGTTAATGACCGGGAAAGAAAAGTTCGTTAAGTGAATAGTCCGCCGATATTTGATTAAAGTCGGAGATGGAGAGTACGTTTTTACATTGTCACGGCGTTTTCCATTAGGTGGTAATTTTTTACGCTAAATTCATTCGCGATAATACGAAAAAGATCGGAAATTGAATTAAAGAAATGGATACATTTTGATTCGCTGATCTTGGAGCAAATTCTATTCGTTGTTTAATGTACGTAACAAAAGTTTTAAGCCAAAAAGGAAAACCATGCCATTTATTTATCTTTTAATATTTAAGTGAATTATATACTACTACAGCAACAGGTAACATTATTTCTTAACAGTAAGATACTAAGTACTATAATTCTTAGGTGTCCCATAAGCGATGGGATGGTGGCAATGTGGCAATGTCGATTTCCCGAATATTCTGGTAAATTTTTCTTCCTAGCTTTTCTCCGTTTTCGGCCTCCCATCCATTGTCAAAAACTTTTCTGCTCAATAGAACCCAAAATTCTTCAATCGGTGTTGCCTGGGGAACAAAGGAAGGGCTATCTTCTTTGGGTACAGATGGAACATTATTGGCCCGTAACCATTCTCAGTTCATGATTTCATCATTATTATGAAACATCTTTGTATATAAAGAGCAGCAGTGACGGCTTCTCCTCTAACATGTCCAACATATGGCTCCAACACGCCTTGCGAAGAAACTGCGCACCACACCAGAATTTCATAGCCTTCTTTTTATATTTCACATTGTCCGGGGCTGCATTAAAACCATCGATATAAAATCCATCGTTACCAGAAATAGCTAAAGTAAAATATTTTTTATCATCCAAAACGATGACTGTGTTGTTTAAAAAGTGAATAATTTTGAGTGCTCCGGAGCATCGTGAAATTCGTTATAGCTGAGCAGCTGTGTATTTTGGACATTTCCTTCTTTTTCTTAGTGACATTCCCCCTCTTTCAATTTCCCGTTTTGCAGTCATGTGCGAAACCCTAAAACGCCTTCTTAATCTTCGCGTGGACACACCAACTAGATTTTTTACACTTTCCCTTAGGCTACGAGCTCTAACATTGGACAACACATGAGGTATTCCGCTCTTGGGTAAGTTTAAGCAAGGTACCGGTATTCCTTTCTCACATTCTGTTATGGTTCGATAAACTGTTGCACGGGAGATACTACGTTCTTGAACACGTTTACAATAGCCGCTTGTGGCATTTGTCCAACTAAATTATATGCATACTCAATACTTTTGTTCCCTCAAATGACACATTTTTTTATTTTAAAAAATGCCCAAATACAGGCCCTTATATTCATATACAGGCTTCTGAAGAGCCTGACATCACAGGCTCTAATATTATCAAGAAAAAATAAATGATCCAGCCGGGACACTGCCAAACTTAAATAAAATTGTGACATTTAATTTTTTTATCAGTTATAGTGAAAACCGAAAATAATCCAAAGTATTTTTAATTCCACGCATTTTACCGAAAATGTGTATTTTAATTTAATAGGTAGCAATTTCTTTACTCAATATGGGAAAATATGGACCACTCGTGAAATCGGTTGAAACTGTAGCCAGAACGAAACAGGCTATGTTGTACCGTTAACACTTACTTACTTACTTTTAATTTTTATGCAAAATGAGTTATTCTATTAAACAATAAATGTTGATTTTTATTAGTTATTAATATTTGAAAGCAATAACCAGTGGTTATAAACAATAACAAATGAATTATAACACAAACAGATAAATGTTAACATTGGCGAATAAATATCAAAAGAAATTTTCAACATCCGCCATTTAATTCTTCGCACTTTTCATATAGTTTTCTCTGCCTCTAAAGTGCGTTTATAATACTTTCAGCATCATTTTCGTCCAGATTTCTTACCTCATTTCTCACATTCCTTTCAATTTCTTTAATATTTTCATTATGATTGCTGTATTCGACATTTTTCAAACGAACCCAAAGGAATGTTTCTAAAGGTGTGAGGTCTGGGCTATTTGCAGGTCAATGTAACACTTCATATCTACCGATCCATTCGTTATACTGGTGGTTTAAAAAATTGCGAACCTCACTTATATTATGGGGAGGCGCTCCGTCCTGTTGCCACAGAATACGTCGACGTTCTTCAAGTGGCAATTCGTCGAGAATATCTTCGATTTCATTTTCTAAAAAATTAGCATAGCGCTGGCCATTTAATGCTCCCCGAAAAAACAATGGTCCTAGAATTTTATTTTGTAATATCCCACACCAAACATAGATTGAATTACGCCCCTGACAAGCAATATCCACGACGGTAAAGGGATTTTCATCCGACCAAACATGAACATGTTGTTTATTAAACATTGCCGCAGCAGAAAAAGCTGCTTCGTCTGTCCAAACGATAGTATGAAATAAATTAGGAACTTGCCGCATTCTTTCGGTAATATTTGTGACAAAAGTATTATCTCCAAAACACAAAAGCTCCATCGAGATCAAGGCTATCATCTCAATATGATTTTTCTATAGGCCAATAATAAGGAATATGCATGTATTTTTTATTCGTTTAAGGAAGTCATTGCAAACTCAAATATATTATTTTGAAGAAAATGATTAGGATAAAGCTATCCTTAAAACTAAAAAAGTTACAAGGCCTGTTCACTTTTATTTGGATATTCTTGTACACACTCAAAAATTGTCGATTTCAAGAGTGTGTTTTTAGTTCTTCGGAGTTTTCATTTTGGTTTCCACTCTCTTTAGCAAAAAACCCTTAAAATGGGACCATTCGGGAGAACTCGTCTACAAAATAAAAAAAAATTATCGAAATCGGTTAATTCGTTCAAGAATTATGCGTGAACATACATAAAAAACACGTGACATAATATACGGGTCGAATTGAAACCACCTCGTGAAGTCGGTTAAAAATATGAATCTAATTTATCTGATACCTTACGAACCCGCTTACAGAATTCTTTACGAAATGGCGCACTTTAACCACTGCTGTTTAAAAATGAAAATTAGCCTTTTTTCCGAAATTAGCAAACGTATTTATTTTACGGCAGCATAGCATAAGTATTAGTGCTCATAAAGAAAAAAATTATTATAATTTGTCAAAAATAATTTTTTTGATGGCGAAATAATTATGCTGCTACGAGTTTTTACGAGGCCATTAAAATAATAATTGCTTTTTTCGGGTTTAAAAAAAGGCACTTGTTGTCGTCAAAACTTCAGTACAGAATTTAAAAAAATGGTGTCCTGCAAAGTTGTCTTTATGTTGAGTGCTCTTTTGGTAGCAATGTTATTGGAAACAGCAAGTATGTACAAATCTACTTACCATTCATTAGAGAGTTCTTCTCTACTTACAGGGTCCATACTTTTCCAAATTCCTGAGAAGCTTACCTTACACTTTATTCTGTTGTCCTTGTTATTGGTAGTGAGTAAAATAACAAGGCATTTTTAAGGATTCTGTACACTCTGTGTTTGTCCACAAGTCCCTTTAGGTCTTAACGCAGGTTTTCTCTGAATATGTTGTTGACAATTTAATTTTTAATTTACTCCGAACTTCAAAGCGAAAAATCTCACATTTTATACAGTGGGTATAAAGCAAAGCCGTTCTCAAATTTGTTGTATTTTCTACGGCATCAAATACCATTTTAAAACGTGCCAACTGTTTTATGCTTCAGTGTATACAATTTCTGAATAGAAATTCTTATTCCCCTAACTTTTTTACCTAAAAAAGTGTACGTTAGAAGCAACTTTTTCTGAGAAAAATTCATTTGAATTCGGTGTTGCACAAAATAAATAAGAAATAAAAAATTTAAGGCAAGTCTTCAAAATGCAAAATAGGTAGGGGAATAAGAATTCAGAACCATTTTTTTCGTATTTCTCGTATTCAAAATACCAGGGATTTTCAGGAAAATCCGAACGGTGAACTGAAATGACATATTTCACATAGAGGGCATGAAAAATTTTCAAGAAATTGCTAAAAATGGCAATTTTTTTGGATTAAGTTTGCCAAATAATTCTGAAAATGACTATGTCTATGGGAATTTTTATGAATACTACGATTTTTGCAGAGTTGAAGCAATGTGAATGGTGGTTTTCCCGGATCAAACCCAACCGGACCCATTTCTAACGGGGACCGACCCCTGAAATATCTAATTTTTTTTCTGTATTAAATATTAACTCCATTGGGGATTTTTAACTCTACAGGGTGGCCCCCCAAAAACTCTCCACCCAGGTTTATTAGCGTCTAAATAAATAAATTGAAAAACGCTCGGATCTAAATACGTTAGTTTTCAGGGGGACGTATTTTTTGGTATTTTCACCCACCGTGCTTGAACCCCTGCGGGGGTGGCTTTCAAAGCACTGTTCGAAATGTTTGCGAACATTATGAAGCATTTCGGAATTTTTTTTGCCGGCACTCGTACCCTATTATTTAAGGGTGAAAGCTTAGGGGTTCAGGCATGTGGGTGACAATACCAAAAAAATATCTCTCCATGAAAACTAAAGTGTACGGGTACGAGCGTTTTTTGATTTATTCATTTAAAAGAAAATAAGCCAGGGTGGAAAATTCGGTAGGCCACCCTGTATACATATAGGTTTAGGATTACCGTGAAACGTCGCATATGTTCCAATTTTCCCGTTGAATTACTGCTCTAGCAATTTAAAAAAAAGTCGGGCTGAAGCGCCTGTAAATAAAGATTTAGGAAAGCGAGCTTAGTTATTTTGGCTGTGTGTTCACTTCGACATGCAATATGTACATACCTTAAAAATGCCCTGGCAATAGGACCTTACCTGGCGTATAAAAACTGAATACATTTACATATACTTTTTTTTTATTTCTAGGTGTCCAAGGCCTGTCAGTTGGTAAGATTTGTCTTAAATGTTCAATATTTTCTTAAATCTCTTGCAGTAAAATAATATATTTCTATACAAGTTTTTAATTTACTTGAATTTAAACGTATTTTGATTTGAGCTAAGCTATGTTCTTAATGATATGCGTATTTACAAGAATGTGAATGTGAATGAGACTGTCGACATCGGATAAGTTTGACACAGAAGAAATAAAATACTTCTTACACAGTATAGGAGTGTTTGTTCGGTCTGCTCTTTCTGCTTGACGTTTGTTTGAGTCAAGAAGACAATCTTTTTCTGTTCGTTTATTCTTAACTTGCTATAAAATAGCAAGATTGATCCGCTCCACCATTTTTCACAGAGTAAGAAGAGCTGATCTTTTTAGCCAACCATTATTTAAAATTCGTGAATCAAACGTCGATCGTAAATAAATAAAACAGCTACAATTAACTTAAAGGTTATAGTTTTTGGAAACAGCATTACCATATCCATAAAATTTTGTATTAAACATTAAGTGAGTACATTTATATGAAATAAAGAGCAAAATAACAGCAAATAACCTGGCGCCTTATTATTCGTTTGGATCTAGTTAATCAAGCACCTTGTTTCTGCTCCAACCAATCTGCTTTCTGTCTTTACCGTGGCTGCTTGTAACTGCTTTTTGTAATTCTTCAAGCATAAAAGACAGAGCCAAACGAACAGCACTTAGAATAAAAGCAGTAGAGAGTTGAAAACATGAAACTAAATACAATTTAGCAAGAACAAAATATCAAAACAAAACAACACTTATTAAAGCCAACCTTAAAAGTTACGAGGCCAGTCTATTGGATTATTGTATGGATAGAAAAAGATACTCTTTGACAAAATAAAACCTTTCCTATAAATAAGATTTGGGAATGTTTTGTTTTTGTGTAGTATTAGCAGGGGCCTAAAAGAAGTTAGTTTGAATAAATTTTGTAACTTCAAAACAATAAGTGCAACAGATGTGTGTCAAATCATGTAGCGGTCCTTCAAATAATGGTATTTCTCTATCGATATTGTATCCAACCGGTACTTTTAAATCGGTAAGATACGATCCACTGATACCGGTACTTTTCGATATATCGATATGCTGGTACACGGCAACGTTAAGAGTTTTTACGAGGCCATTAAAATAAAAATTGCTTTTTCATATTAAAAAACACTTTTTTAAAAGTAATTCACTACACTCGCTACAGAGTAACATAGCAGACACAAGGAAACGTAAACCTGACCGAGCACAAAAACGGTTCGTTCAGGTTAGTTCAAGATCTTTTTGTCATTTTTTCATTAACATTTTCTAAGCCAGTAGAGTTCATAATTTAAATTTAGGAAACGTTTTCTAAAATAGTTATTTATGATATAAGTGTTAAAAGTACAATTTTACGGCACGAATTTGATAGTTTGCAGAATGAGCGAAGCGAATTCTGCAGTTCAAATGAGTGCCTTAAAAGTACTTTTAACACAAATATCATACAAAATTTTTTCTACAAACGTCAATAAAAAATAATAAGACAATTACAAGTTTTAGAAAGTTTAATATATTGGAAACACATAGTTTTAAGTAGCATCGTAGATATAATATAAAATTATTAAGTTGACATTTGTCAAAAAACCTAACAATCATTGTTGGCGTCGTAGTTGTTATGGAAATACTTTTAAAACTAGTGCTATAAAGTACTTTTAACACTAGTGCCATAAAGTAACATTTTTAAGGCCTCTGCGGGGTGCTATAAAATGCATTTTTAACACGTTTGTAAAAAAATATATTTTCGAGAAAATTTTGTAGATCCATTTCCGAAAAGCATCTTTTGAACAGGCTGTTTTTCGAAAAAATTTACTTAATTTAATATCAAAAAGACACGCCAGACAAAAAACAGAACAGTTGATTATCTTAGCTTTCACGCGACAGGACAAATTGTTCGATTAATACGAAAGTGTAAATATTGTAGCATTTCTTTCACGCCTTCTGCTCTATGCCTTCTGTTCATTTGGGGGGATATACGACTACTTGCGGTAGCTTTTCCGACAGCCAATTTTTAAATTTCTTTTTACAGCACTTTTCAAAAATACATTTTTTCAGAGAACATATTTTTCGAAATTAAATTTTTTCGGATATTAAGTCATAGAAGCAACGACTTTTGGAAAAAGTACCAAACCTAAGGAAACCTGATCAAACCAAAATAAGGTGAGTTTAGGTTTATTCAGGATCTTTTTTTCAGTAATATTTTCCAAGCCACTAGAGCTCATAATTTAATTTTCTAAATACAGTTAAAAAATATATTTTCGGAAATGAACCTATTTTTAAAAATTATTTCGTGCTGTATTAGCACGTATTCAGGGGCCTAAAAAAAAGTTCCTCTAAATAAGCTTTACAACTACAAAATGATAAATGCAACAGATCTCAGATTTGTATCAAGTCATGTAGCGGTACTTCAAATATCGGTATTTTTCTCTCGATATTGTACGCAACTGGTACCTCCAAATCGGTACGATACGATACAAAAATACCGCTACTTTTCGATATATTGCACATCCTTAGTACGGGTGATCATCTATTGGCGATTCAAATTCAGACCGTGGCGTCCTCTTCAGCAGATTTGCTACTATAACGGGGAAGATTTTCGTTAAGCCTCTGTATTCATTATCGTGTTATTTATTTGGCATCTTTGACAATTTTGTTGTCAAGTAAGCCCTCCATCCCGTTAAAAATCAGGTGATTGCAGCTGGCTTCCTGAATTTGAGTCGCCATATGGTAACTTACTCCCTCTCTGGACCAGGTTGGATACTTTTCATCCCGTTCTCGGATTAAACACATTCACTGAAGTTAACAGCTTTGAAAACTATTGTTTCTTGAAACAGTAATATTATTTGCAACATATTATTCTCGACATATTGGTCTCGTTGTCACTCGGTCGGGATTGCAGATAGCGCCTTACAGTGGTCTGGTTAATGTTAAGTGTCTGACAGAATATTTACAGTTGATTATGAGACAAAAATTGCCAGGTTCTTTACCGACATTTACATTACAAAATATTTAAAAAAGTAATATACAGTCGTGTATTTACTTTAAAAACAGTTGGAGGGGGGGGGGGGGTTAAACCTCGTTTATCACCCCTACCCCCTAGCTACGACCTTTGTGGTCACATAAATTGGTCTTGATTGGGTTTGATCGGGTGGTGCTTATCTCTGACATCTGATCATCCTGTTTTAAATTATGCAACCCAGTTTTTAATAGTGGCGCATGAAGGACACTAATCACCTAAGGTTTCCATCATATCGGCAAAAATTTCTTTGCCCGATAACCTTTTCAAAAATAAATAATTAATAAATGACCGAAACTTGATTTTTTCAAAATCTAGCGTTTTCTCAGACATGCCATTTTCGAAAACTCACAATTTCGTCACCGTTCCACTTATGGATGTCAAACTTTAACAACTTATTTATAAGACATAATTGTAACGTAACCATAGCGGCTATACTCAATTTTGTCTACTAGAAACTTTCCAAGCTAGCGTAGTTGTTAAACATTAATAGCCAGATTCTCCAACGCTAGTCCGGTCTAATTTGACAACCAATAGTTTTAAACTGACAAGGGCAAGAATAATACAACTAAGTTTAATACTATGAACTTAGTTCTGACCTTTTTAGCAAATTTATCAAGAAAAGGACAATTTTAGTACGTATGTACTTTCAACAATAATAGAACTAAATTCATTTCAGAAACTCTTTCCAAGATGAAAATCATTTGGAAACCAAGCAAATCGCTTAAACATCAGAATAATTCATAAGTTTTTAATGGCGACTTATTAACAATGACAGGACAAAAGCCTGTCAAAACATAACTGATCAACTATAAGATCTTAATTTAAACCAGTACTAAATCCTAAACCTTCTTAGTGAATCTGAACGTAATAAAGTAATTAAAAATGTTTTGAGTTTATTCAGCAACGTACTTTCTTTGTCTTGATTAGTCCCAAATTTTCACATCATTTTTACCTTTTGTCATTGTCTACGTCCGTTCAATTACGTTAACCCAAAAAATATGTTTCTTTTTTTTGCATGCCGGCTAAACCGGAGTTAATTAATTTGGACAAATCCCATTTAGGTCCGGACAAGAACTCCATGCCCGGCGGCATCTTCCGTACAGCAGCACATGAAATAATAATAATTCGGAGCAGTTTATGGCCCTCGGGCCATTCAAATAACGACGTACCGCTGCCGATAACCTAAGGCTAACCGTTGGTTAGGTTCGGGTTATGACCCAATTATAATCCTTATGCTACCACCACGTTTAGACCCGCTCGTGCACGTGTAGGAAAGTTTGAGGCTCGTTTAAATGGTCATTATTAGTGCGATAAAAAGTTTTTCCACAATTGCATTGAAAATACGTAAAAAACACACTACTAGCCATAACTAAAAATCAATAATTTCAAAAAGCGTGTGAACTCGTACACATACGCCGTGCGAAAACGTTTATGAACGCCGCAAAGAACAATTATTATGCAACCAACCATTCGCCACACCTACCTTCAATACAATCTTGAACAAAAGTTTCGAAATCTAGTAGGCGGCATTGCCCAAATTCCTGGGGAGACTCTCTACATCATAAATTATTTAAAACGTACTGTATCTCACTATCCCACTTCTGATTTTAGATATACGTTATTTGGATGTCATATAAAGTATTCTCGACGAGGCGACAAACATTAGTGTAAATAAAATTAATTACCTTATCAGTAGAGTGCATCATAACAACTCCTAATTAAAAAATACTCCGACATTATAAATGACGAACATTAAATAATCATAACGTTTTAAGCTCAGTTTACGCGCATCATTTTTAATTTTTACCGCCTTTAACCAGCCCGTCAGGTTATTATTGCGAGCCAAAATAAAAATTCATTAAGTTAATATACACAAAGTCTCCTTGGCGATTAATAAAAATTAAAATGCAATAAAAATGGGGCGAAAATTATAAAGGCACAGTGTCAGAATGCAGAAAGATGAAAACGTGAAAAAAATTTTTAATTTTAGAGGGAGTTTTTAAAATAAAGTCTCTAGTGATAGCGCTACAATAAACTGTAAGTACTAAATCTTACAGGGTATTTTTTAAATAGTTTCACATATTATAGAACTGAGAATTAAAAGATATTTGAAATGAAGTGTCACTTAACCCCTCTTTTGCTGCAAAAACAATCCAATATGGCGTCTACTTAATTTTGGGATGGTTGTTTTTATCCAATTCTCGGTCGGGTCATTTTAGGTGGGTAGAAAACGCGAATGGCGGCAGGGGCGGATTTCGGATTTCGTCTAGAAGGGGGCGCAACGTTACCTCGAGCTATACAAATGCATAGACCAAAAAAAAAACGGACAAGTTCACGTACAACATTTTTTTTATTGTTTAGGATTCTATGAAATGTACCCTATTTTATAATGGACGACATATCTAAACCTGTTCTTGAGAAAACAGAACGGTTTGTCATCTTAACTTACTAATATTCTAGCATTTTTTTTATTTATAACTTCCATCCACACACTTTTATTGTATTCGATAGGTATTTTGGTTATAGTATTCCTTACATTTGGAAAAAAACTGAGGCATGGAAAAAATCGATTTAAACAAGCCTTTTTTAAATTGGATTATGACTAAGAAAGTAGTTCTAAACAATATTTCCTAATAGTATTTTCTTAAAAGCGAAAAATTACGATAGTCTACCGTAGGTAAAATTCATATTTTTGAAGTTTCTGACCTCCCTGTATACAAAAGGTAAATTTTCTTACCACAAATCGTATTTTTTTACAAGCAAAAATTTTAATAAAGAATAACTTTTTGTCGAAAAATTAAAAAGTAGGTCATTAGGTATAGGTAACCCCATCCAGTGACACCCTGTACTATAGTTCGAAATTAAATTTTTTTGGATATTAATTTTTATAAGTATCGGCTTTATGAAAAAATAATTTACGAGAAAGTAACGTACCAAACCTAAGGAAACCTGGTCAAACCCAAAAATGGTTCGTTTTGGTTTGTTAAGGATCTTTTTTTGTCTTTTTTTCATTAACATTTTCAAAGCTAGTAGGGTTAAATTCAAAGCAATATATTTCAGAATCCTAAAAAATACAAAGATTTTATATTGGATTCATTATTACATTAAAATTGGAATTATTCTTTGATATTTTCTTTTATATTTTACTATGATAAACTTATTATTTAATTTAAAATTAAAATTCATTAACCAAAATACAGATCAGAAGATGTGAAGTCGTTCGTGTAATCCTTCTAAATATTTTTTTTAAGTAATTTACAGAAAAATTAGCAAATATTGTTTGTTAATAGTATTTATCTAGAAATGTTGATTTAGTATAAAGCATTGATATTTTATATAAGGTCCCTAGAATGAGGTTAGCTAAAGCAGTTTTTAAACTTATCAGAATTTCTACGTTTAAATTCTATTTAATTATGGATTATAGTTTACCTTTTGTTAAATATTTATAAAAATAATCATCGCTACGAAGAATAGAAAATATATTTAAAATAAAAATTTTTTCCTTTGGTCATAGATATGTTTTTTTAAATGAATATTAAAAGTATTTAAATTTTTTATAGATTTAATGGATTTAGGAAGATTATTGTATTGAATATAGCAATTATGACTTATAGCTTTTTTACCTTTAGAAGTTTTAGTTGTGTTGAAATTTAATTTATTCGAGGACCGCGTATGGTAATTATGTATAATATATATATATATATGTACTGTTTTCGAAAAGATATATTTTCGGAAAATGTACCTATTTAAAAAAAAAATTTGAAAACATTATTGACAATGTACTTTCGAAATACGTGGTTTCGAAAAAATATTTTCAAAATATTTCACAAAAGCGTTTCTTAAAAAAAATCTTTGAAAAAACTGTAAGGCATTTTGAAAAAATGTACGTTCGAAAGTTTTCGACAAAATATTTTTGAAAAATTTTGTTAGTCCGTTTGCGAAAAGGCTGTTTTTTGAAAAAAAAAATACTTTCAGGAGAGATGTTTTTGTCTTTTTCTTTACAAATTTGCGGAAAAGGTCAGAAATAAATTCAAAGTATAGAACTTAGCTGTCTTATTCTTACATTTGTGAGTTTAAAACTTTTGGTTGTCAAATTAGACCGGACCAGCGTTGGAGAATCTGGCTGTAATATTTTTGTTATCATCCGTCCAACTGACGTAATTTCTTGTGTGCGTATTTCGATTGACTGATTGCGCAATATCATTAACATATTTATTAAAAACGCGAAAAGGCTGCACAAGCCCATTAGAAAAATCGAAAGTAGAAAATCTCCACGAATACATGACTTTCCTTACACAACACAGAGTGAATGTAGGCTGTTTGAATACACCTCTTAACACACGTATTTTAAAAAAATTCTAAAAAACGGTAAGCTTACTTAAATATACAAGCAGTAAGTTTATTATCGCCCAGTTTAGAAATTAATTTCGCAGGTTCAATTCTAAATGAGATCGAAATTCACTCCTTGTAAATTTTTAAACATCTTTAATAATACGCGAAACAATATCCGAAACGGGGTCAATTCCCTGATAACGTACCGCTACCACGGCACCCCTTTCTATCCGGAAGTTCATTCCGTATGTAAATTGGTTGTACAATTTTGACGTCACGAGATTATTCGAGCCCTAACGACCACTATGGAGTCGAAAATGGACTCCCTATGTTCGTATACGGTCTCTATATTATTGTTTTGAAAATTTAATAATGCCTTTCTTGAATATTCTTGATGGGATCTCGCTGCTCAAGGAAAGGGTAAACAGCAGTGGCGTGCCGTTATAATTATAAAGGGGTATCAATCCGATAAAAACACACACACACACAAAGATCTATTATAATAGGTAGGGAGAAATCAAACCAAAAAAAGAACCAAATTTTAAAGCCTACACCACATGCGGCATTTGCCGAATCCCGATTGTTTGCTATTTGGCAAACTATTTGACAAACTATTTGCGAATTTCCGACAGCCTGCGCCTCACATGCGATATTTGTAGACGACTACACCAATATACGCTTAGCAAATATTGGTTTCCCTTGATTCGTGCCAATTTACCGACAACCGATGGAAAATGTTTGGTGTTTGCCAAATGGCGCACATTCGTTGCTTGCTATTCGGCAAATACCGCGTGTGTGGTGCCGGCTTAACATGCTACTAGTTACTAATAATTATTATTGTTTATCGAAACTATAAATAAACTCATAAATATAATAATTCATGCAAATCATAATAAATTTTGCATAATATTAAATACAACGAGAATTTAAATGCAACTTTTTATTATAGAACATGTAAATATAGAAATACTGCAAACATAAAAAATTAATTTTCTATTTTCCTAAAAAATAACAAGAAAAAAACATATTTATTCATTATTAAATAATTCTGGAGTTAGACTGCGGGAGTACCAGGAATTTAGACATAGCAGCAGGCGCGACCCGTGAGTTTTTTTACAGGTGGGTCAAAATTTTGTGGGCAACTACTGATATCAACGCAACAAGCAAAATACACTTTTTTAATTAAGAAAGGTTTTTTAATAATGTGCCAAGAAATTATTTACCTACAAATAAACACTGCAAAAATCATAAAATAGGTACTGCAGAATATTGAACATTACTACTCTTGATGTTTATGACTTTTAGTATCACTTTTCTGTTTATGGCTTTTTTCTATGTGTTTTAATACTCTAAATTAGTAGATTTTAGCGGCTTCCGTTGTGATAAGTTTAGCATCTCCTCAATAGATGTCGCGCCTTGTACAAAAAGCCCAGAATATAAACAAAATTCTGAGCTAAAAGTATGATTATTCGCAAAATAAAATTAGGAACGCTGCCGAAACTCCGTTTTCTTTGATAAATACAATGCTGGCGACTAGACATAGTAATACGATATTTGTTTACGCACTTGCAGGTTGTAAGCTGTAGTAAATATGAGATTGCCAACAATTTTAAAAATATTTTATCGAGGAACAACTTGTTGCCAATATACCTTTTAGAGCCGATCTAATTTTTTAAATAAAAAATTTAAAAAGAGTTCTTCAATAGGACTAAAAAAATATGATCACATATCACCTACCTTTAACAAACATAATATAATTAAATTAGAAAAAAGACGCGAAATCCACTTATCCTGTTTTATATCTAAAATAATTTTAACTCAGAAACCTAGATATTTATTTGAAAAAAATTGAATTCAGGAATAATATTCATAATTTTAATACTAGAAATCAGAACGCAATAGAAATACCTCAACATCATACTGAAAAATATAAGTCTTCGTTTAAATATACATCTTCTGTAATTTTTAATAATATTCCTTCTAGTCTAAGGGGCTTAAGCCATATAACTTTTAAAAATAATATAAAAAATTATTTAGTAGGGGTAGGATTGGAAGAATGATTTCTTATAAATCAAAATCCTTCCTATTGATGCCAACTAGTATACTACTGTCATTTTTTGGTTTTCTTTTTTACTTTTATCAATTTTATATTTATATTTAAAATATTTTTATTGGCGTAAATAAACATCTTTATTATTATTATTATTATTCTTGCCCCAACACAGATTCGAACCCGCGATCGTCTGATCAACTCGCTGAAATTGTACCTCTTTACTTGGACTACGCTGCGTATTATTTGCTGCCATCTCATGATTTATATAAGTATATTTTCGCCGTACTAAGATATCAAAAAAACAACTTCACAAAAGAGATTTCTTTAGCTCTTGTTTAAATTATCTTTCAGAACCTTTGAAGTCTCGGCATTGCAAGGGATCAACTTTCCAAAGATAGATAAAACAGAATCGCGTTGTAAGTTTAAAAAGTGTAACAACCGAAAGTTTAACAAAAGTTAGGAGTTATCCATTTAAGGGTGACTTTTAACGTTAAACAGTTTTATCATCGTTTTATTTTGACTTTTTAGACGATATGTCATGCCTGACAATGTAAGATAAAATAAGTTGTGTTGTCCCAAGGGTATTATATACCTATTTTAAATAACAGAACAGCGTTTAAAAGTTTTTCCGAGACGTTGTTTAAGGTTTGATTTTTCTTTGGACTACATATAAGCTTTTAAAACATAGTGCTGATGCATATATTTTACTTGCTTCACCGCTACGCTTTAAACCATCCTGTTTATAAATAACGACCCAGCTTCTAAAGATATTGTTAAGAAGTAAGCTTGGGATAAAGCCCTGAATATTATGGTAAATTTTCGCAGCCTCGTTGATATTTATTCTTAACGGAGGTCGCCATTTTCCCTAAGTTTCCCACCAGAGTACAGTTTTAGGAATACCGCAACTAGTTTGAAGGCTTTTACTCCGAATTCACTTAGACTTAGCAGTACTGGTTTTAATTAAAATTGTCTAGTTGAGCACTTAGATTTTGACAAATTTTTGTCTTGTTACTGTTAATAAATCGTCATTAAAAACGTATGGGTTATTGTAACCTTTCTGCGATTCGGTTGATTTCCAGATAATGTCTATCTTGAAACTTTTTGCTTAATGAATTTCGTTCTATTATCTCAGTGATCAGCACTATCCTCTTAGATGGATTGACCCCGGGGGTTTTGTTGCATGGCCACCACGGTCTTGCGACCTTACCCCGTTAGATTTTTTCTGTGGGACTACATAGAAGATAGGGTATATATCACATCACCTACGACAAGGCAGGACATGGAGAATAGAATTAGGGATATATGTCAAACAATAACACCAGGCACGTTGTCCAATGTCCAGGAAAATATCATTAGAAGAACTGACATGGGTATTAAACAAGAATAACATCTATTCGAACATTTATTAAGAAGAAACTGATTTTTTTGGGGGGTTACAGTTACAAGAATAATGTGTTCAAAACCTTTTAGAGTAAATATAAAGATATCCATGTTTGTATTTAGTTAGTTTTACCTACAGGTTGTTACTTCTACCGCGAAGGGAACTACCCATTATCTATTGTATTCAAAATGTCAATGAAAATATTTCAAAAATTATTAGAGATAGGGATAGGACAGTCTTTACAAAATGTAACGAGTTTTTGACTAGCTATGATGGCAGAAAAACATATAGGAGTTTGATAAAAGTGACATTTTTTTAATTAGAAGTTTTCTAACTTTGCACCTACAAATAAAACACAATGTAAATAAGAGGTCAAGTATTTTATAGTTGATATGTTTTTCGACTTAATTTACTCAGGACACAAATTATGAATCGCTTGGCGTCAAAATTTAAGTAGTATTTTTACAACAAAAAGATGCTTGCAAATTCTAAATTGTCATTACAAGTCGAATTATCTTGAAAACTACGAATTTGTCATATATTAAGCCAATAGTGAAAAAGTTATGATATTACACGTAAAATTCAAAAAATATCCATTCAAATACAGGGTGTCCCGTTTAAAATATCGAACTTTGTAACATCCTACTTTTTGAACGCACCGTGTACAATTCAAAATTTTTCTAAAATGTGCAGACTATCCAACCGTACCTTACACAAAAGTTTATTATCGACAAATCTTATCTTCAAGGAATAAAACTACTCCGCGCAATCGTTGACTCACTCGCTATATTACTTACAATTTAAAAATTTGTAATTATTATGGTTGTTCTGCAGCTCAGCAGCGCTTAAGGCGGAGCCGCCGCTGCATTCTAACCACTACTAAACGCTATAACTATCCTTTAACTCTCCTATAAAAACCAATTACACAGCCCTATCGTCGCATTTCTGCATTTTCATATCATAATCACGATAAATTCCATGAGAGATTTTTAACAATTTTACTGCCATTAACTTAATTTTCAGGAATAAAGACGGAATTTCTCGCAATGTAATAATCGTCTCATAATTTTTTAACGAGTCCCCGTCACAAAAGGCATTAATCATTTCCCGAGGAAAATCCGGAAAAATCGCAAAACTACTTGAGAGATGTTTTTCTTGCTTATTAACCTTAAATTTAAATTTATAACTTTTAATTTTGTTCGCCTATTAGTGCGGAAAAATTGAAGAAACAAAGCCAAATAAAAAAAATTCGGTCAAGGGCGAGCTATACTTGCACAATTAGTGTTCCGTGCCATCTGCCTCCCACTTAACCTGATCAAACCTCGGTCCCCGATCTCCGCCCATCACATGGCATATGCGCGGAGCTGAGTGGGAGCGTTCCGACTGAGCCAAATTAAAAATTTTGAAAAACGTGTAAGGACAAAAGTTGTTGCTTACATCGTGAGAAATATTTTTTGTTGAAAAACGATTTTTTTTTAAAACCAATGGCTCAGCAGTTATAATGAAATAAAAAATTAAATTGTTTATAACAGTTGCCACGCTAACGCCAGAATTTTTTAATCTTGATAATTTTGGCTCAATCTAGACCTAGTTCTCAATGTTCAAGATTTTTTTTCAGATTTTTCTGAGCGATCCTTTTGGTGATAAGGGACACAGCAATTTTTAAGCGATTTTCACGAAAAATGTTTTAAAAAATGCATACAAAAATACATCATATATGTATATTGTTGAATTCGTGCTTTAATAAGCTTTTATTTAACCCCCTACACGATGCCCTTGAATTTTTTCCCATTTCCCAATATACCCCCTGCAACTAATCCCCAGAATCAAAATTCAACTTTTTATACTTCACGTCTATAATTGGGCCACCACACTATATCTTTGTGCTAAATTAGAAATTTTTACATCGAATAGTTTCAGAGAAAATTGACAGACGGACGGAGAGACGGATGGACCGACACCGAAGTGATTCCATAAGCATTCGGTTTTGCTAATTTTATCACGGAACACTCAGAAGAGTTATAAAAGAGGCGTAAAAAGTTGTTTTCTATAGCTATACTTATGTTATAGCTACACAGCTAACAAAAAGTCTTAGATCTAGAACTAAAGTAGATAAACAAGAGTCACAATTTAAGAAAACAAGAAAATGAATACAAAAAAAAAAACAATGAAAAACTAAAAGACAAAGAAATTAATTTTTAGAATTAAAAGCTGACTAAAAAGACAAACAATGTAAAATTAAATTTTAATACAAAGCGAGAGACAGAGAAAAATAGGAAGAAAGCAAGAAATAATATATGAAACAATAAAGAAACTAAAAGTAGAATATTAACAACAAAAGGGGGAGAAAAATAGGAAGAAGACAAAGCAAAAACACACCAATAAATTTCTGTTCCTTACTCGATTCAAATGACACTTCGCTGAGTAAAATCCACTTGTCAGCAAAGAAAAGCTTCAGTTTGATAAACCTGAAAACATAAATATCATAATAACTGCTGATTTCTAATCTTGTTGAGAAGGTGCTACCTTTGTGCTTTTTAAAAATGAAAGGTAGGCCAAACCATCTAATAAATATTTCTTTTTTTTTGTAAGACTTACCTGGCAGGTCGCCCTTTTAATAGTATTGTGACGTTTCTCGCCGACTCTCGGCTATGATCGGGTGGCACCGTAACTTTAATCGGATCGGGTTGATATCTATTTCCATCCAGACCAAACCATATTTCAGCGTGAGCAAATACCTGTAAAAAAGGAATGAAAATAATTAAAACACACTTCCACAAAAGCTCTACAGGCTGATAGATAGGGTGTTCAAAAAAATAGTAAATCTTTTAATACTTTTTCTTACGATTTGTGTAATGGGCTTATCAAGCATTTTTTATTTCATAATACAAAGTACTTCAGTTCGAAAAGCTTATTCCCAAAAAAATGGATTTTTTTCTGATCTTTACTTTCAAAATAGCAATCAAACATTGATCATTATAAAACAGGGAGATGGCCTCTGGTGACATAGGTAGGCCCAAGATGAACGACCCAAATTTAAGAAATAAATTAAGCATTGGCACTGCTGCACAAATTTTGCGAGCTTTCCAGAGCTGCAAACTTTTTTTTTAGTCTTTAATTTATTGCTCTTAAATTACCGAAGCAAATTAAATAAAATTTTAGGCAATTATAAAGGACACTAATACAAACCTAAATATGCAAAAAATATGGGGTGAACCATTTAAAAAGTGAATTTATATGTAATCACACTTTCTTGGGTCACCCTATATATGCGAAAATATTTTCCTGAAATTGATCCTGGAATACAGTATAAGTCAATATATGAATGAAATTCCTAACTTAATTCGTATAGAAGCTATGGAAGCCTGACGCACTGTTGCATGACCCTGTATTTATTGAAAACGCGAAATGATTGAACAAGCCCAATCTTAAATTAATGTTTTTCCTGGCTTTGTGGCTTAATATAAACTTGAACAACTAAATCTTTTTTGCCTAAAACTTAAACTTCTGGCAAACAGCTTTTTCCAGGATTACATAGCCGAATTTAGGAACTAAAGTTTCTGATCACGAGCATACCTGAGTTCTACTAACTTGCTCCGTACAGAAGTCCCTAAACGGCTTGAGAAAATCTTCTTATTAATAAAATAATATGCTTTAATGTCTTACTTGGGACGGCAAGTTTTAAATACAGGTAGAATCGATACGTACTATCTATTATCAAGCTCTTTTGCTAGTAATTTTAAATTGCTGAATTTTTCTTTTGTTTCATTATATTTCATCTTTGTTTATTGTTCAACTCATATTTTTTAAAACCAATAAAAATATAGCAAAAATATAGCATTAACAGAGCAGAGTTTTACCTTAGAAAATTACGAAAGGTAAAATCTTGCTGGATTTTTAAGCCAGTGAGAGCTTTGATACTACGCCTTGACAACTGTTTAAGCCATTTATGAACGGGACTAAGGCACGAACTACGGAGAAAAAGCGATGTTGCCACTATCACTCTAAATTTCGTCATCACGCAATGGAAATCAATTACAAAAATTTTGTTATCACGAAAAAAAATGATATATTGGTATATTTTATAAATTTTTAGCATGTGGAATTTACGATTGCAGATAATGCCTATAGTAATTGTGTTATTTTAGTATAGTTTATCAATCTGAAAATAGGCTACAAAACTGAAAGTCTGGCAACAGCCATTCTAAGAAAGAAAGTTGGGGACTATATAGTTGTTCCTAAATCTATGGTTTTAGCTGTCCTTCTATTCCGAGTATAAGCCGCCAACAAATATACTCCTGAGCCGAAAAAATAAAATTAATATTTCAAAACATCCCTGAACGAGGCTCAATTTTTTTGTAGGGGATCTTTCTACGCTTGAGTGGAGGACTAAAAGAGAATAAAATATCAATAACTTCCTTTTTTTAAGGGAGAGTCGCAAGGAACGTTACAGCATGAAAATAATAACAATAATGGGAAAACTGGAGAAATGAAAAGGGAGAAATACGTTTAAGGTAATGGACTAAGGGGCCGAAAAATTCCAAATGATGTTTTTAAATTTGTTTCTCGGCTAGTTCAAAATGAATTGTTTATTATTTTACGTCTTTCCTATGAATTATGCGTATGTGAATACATTTTTGTGCCGTCTTTTTCACGAAGAGGCTTTTAAAGTATTAAAAAAGGTAATGAATTATTCAAATTTTTTTTTATATAATATATTTTTTCTTTCGGGATTAGGCAACACTTTCATACTTTCAAATGTAGTGTGAAAAAGGTCCCGGAGCGGCTGATTATTTTAAAAACTACAGAAGTCAGCGAAAAAATGTCTCGTCTAAATGTAGACCAAGAGATATGGTTACTGACGTTATTGCAGAAGTTCCTTTAAACAATCTCTGCAACGGTCGGGGGCTACACTGAAAACTTTTCGTTCCGTCATCGTATATCTATAAAAATCGCTTTATTAACAACTCCCCTTTTAATGAAAAGTAAATTAAAACGAATCGGCAGTTTAATATCACTAAAACTATGCAAAATATCGGCGTTATGATGATTATTAATTAACGTTTTGTACATAAAGGCCGAACTACTACCCACTATTTGTTTTGGTTCGGACGAGGGTATGAAGTACAATTCCAATTTCATTAGAATTAGATTAAACTTAATTGGTTAATTAGCATTGTGCGGTTTCCGGCGAGAATATTATTCCATTATCATTTTTAAACAGGTGTATTATATTAGACGAAACTGGCTTCTCTTAGCTTGTTTTAATTTGTTGACTTGAGGCATTGATTTAAGGCATTGTACTTAATTAAATTAATATTGGGGCCTTTCACTCAATGCGGATTTCATAATTTTAATAGTAATATTTTAAATCAGGTTTCCTGAAATGAAATTTTAATAAATTCTAACTGAATTTAAAAGATCTAGAAAATGACTTTGATTGCTCATTGCCGATTAGTTAGATCTGGAGAGCCGAAATAAGCAAAAAAAATTATGCAATGTATGCAACCAACTGAAATGGGTCCCTAAAGGTGTCCAGATGAACGTATGAAACTCTTTATAAAAATATTTTGATGCCAATTTTTTTATTAACAATTTATTGCAAAAAAGTCGTTTATTTTTTCATGTCTCTTTTTGGTTTTTCTGTCATATCTCAGTTATTTATTTAAATAGCGGAACGCCATTTGCTTGGGTTTGCTTGGGTATATATTTAATTTCGATATAAAGTAACTCTGCTTCTTTTGGTTTTTCATGGCAGTGGTTTTCAATTTGGAGTATTTAAATGTTTCCTGCCCCGATGCAAAAAAAAACCTTTATTTATAACTTTAACAAGAAAATTGCAATTCTAAGTAGCGTGGAGTGTTCTTCGATGATGAGGGGAAAATAAACCCGAAAAGAACTGGTAAATACGAGAAATTTTATAAAATAATGTCGGTTAAAAATGGGATTTGTCGGAAAAAATATTTAAAAATCCAGTTTTTAACCCCTAAATATGTCTGGATGGCCTATTTCAGATTTATTTTAAAGCCTCATTATCCCTATATGAGATAGTGTTAAAAAAATTGGAATAAATCAGATAGGAAAAGATACAGAGTGATTCGAATGTACGGATGTCATAAAAAAAGTAAAAAAATCTAAATTAATCGTCGATTGTTGCCTTCCTATAAAAGAAGAAACCAAAAAATATGGATATTACGTTTCTCGACAAGCTCTTTCGAATGAGATATGTGGAATTTTGATTTGGATCCATTTTGACCCCGAAAAAAATTAAAAACCGTCCAAAATTTGAATCAAAAATCGTAATTTCCAATTTTTCCCAAATTTTTCCAATTTCCAGTCGTTTTAGATATAAGCCAGTCGCTTTAGGTATAAGAAAGACAAGTAGGTACTGCAAAAAGAAAGTATTTGAGATTCTACAGTTTGACGTGTCAAACCGCTTTTCCATGCGACGCCGACGCCTGTATGTAGTGTATGGCTGGGTACCCGTAAAACAGCTCAAAAGAGAAGATGTTTTAGCACTACAAAAATTCAAACATTACAATTACAAAACTACAATCCCATCCTATCTAAAAAATAAGGAATATTAAAATTTCATGTCAAAAAATAAAAAAATATCAAGATTTATCCTTAGAGCTATTTACGACGTTACGACTGGGTCAGCAAGAGGCATTTTTCGACATAAAAAAATTCAAAAGAATACCTGCATGCAAGTTTTCACGTCGCTGACACAAAGAACAAATTTGTTTAAAACAAATAACCGGAAGTACCTATTTTTATTAACATCCCGGGCAAAAACAGGCCGGCAGATATGCCATTCCCTGTTAATCCAAATGCTAGAAGTCAATACTCCTCTAACTCCTGGACTATAACCTTGATGATCAACCCGCAAAATTTTTACAGCGGTGCCAACTCTTAATTTATTTCTTAACTTTGGGTCGCTCATCGTGGGATTACGTCACCAGATGCCTTTATCTCCCCGTTTTATAATGAGCGATGTTTTATCGCTATTTTGATGGTAAATTTGATATGAAAAAATTATAATAAGGATAATGGGATAAGCCCATTCTTATGGTAAGTCCTATAAATAGGTACCTATAGAGCGCTGATAGTATTCACATTGAAATATCCAATTTCTATTTAAAAATTTATCAGTTTCATAAACGTCCTTTATTCGTTCATCCAGCTCTGTTATTTTTAAATATCCGAACAAAAGAGATGCAGGACGGTACAGACAGGCGACAAAAAAATTTGATCCAATTATTATGCCAATTCCTTGTTTTCAATTTAAATAAAAAGACGGCAAAATATAAATTAAAAAACAATACCGTTCAGGAGCGAAATGAACTTTTAAATGGCCTTTGCTTTTTTCCGTATTTTTTTTTATTATCGCAATTTTAATTTTAATTTTATTCCCGTCATAGCTTCGTTTCATTGCTCGAGGTTTTTAACATTTAGAATAATTTTAATTTGAACTGTTTAATTTAGAAATTACTTCGAGTGTTTTCTTCATAAATTGAGTTTTTAAAAGGTCGTTTAAATTCTGTGGTGTTTTTTTTAAATGGTAAATTTAACATCTATTTTTCTAACGTCTTGCCTCCGCTTAGCACGGTTCATCAAGAACTATATTTACTATGTTCTTTAATCTTATAGTACACAGAAAAAACACTATCGTATATTGAATTGGATTCCCATTCACTCAAGGACACACTCTATTCCGTATTGCACAACACAAATTCGGTTTATTTCAATGATTAGTTTATCATTGTTAAACAATAGGTTATAAGATTGCTTGAAATATAAGATTCCATTGGTTTCTAATGGATCGTTCAAATATAACAATTATTTGATGCCAGTAATACCCTATTCTAAATTCAATGCGAACTATGATTGGTTTCACTAGAAGTTTATTTGTAAGAACATGCACCTCATTTGATGCAAAATAGCTATTATTATTTCAATTACAATTAATTTAATGTAACTTCTAATAGAAAGAAAACATTTTTGTTTAAATTCAATATTCATATCCGTTTTTTGAAGAACAATTACTCTCATTTAATAAATGAAGAATTTCTATTACATCAATAATTATACTTATATTTCAAACAAATGAACAGGCTTTATTATTTTAAAATAATTTTTATTTAGTATTATTAAACATAATGTTTAGGCATTCTGTAAATATTTAAATATAAAAAAACACATTTTATTAACACCACATATTGCATATTAGAACATAGTTTTTAATTCTGCTAAAATTTCCTTTATAACAATTTACCAATATTGTCAAAAATAAAGGTACTTGACTGTTGGGCCAAATTCATATTTTCTGACAAACCTCGTATAGCACTGAAAAATTTTGTTATCTGATGGTTGCATTTTAGGTTTTAGTTATGAAGAAAAAATTTTCCATTTGGTTTCAACTTAAGTAGACACACTGAAGTAATAAATATTCTTTAAATGGTTTTGATATAGAAATTTAAAAGGAAGAACTAATTAATTAACATGTTATCTTTCTCATTAATTAATAATATTAAGGATACCTCAGAGCGAGAGGGGGACGGGTAAGGTTGGGTTTGCGTTATCTTTACGAAAAGGGTGATTGACACCTATGAAATGATAAGGCAAAAGTTGGGCATGCCATAGAAAGTTAAAATGGATATGTAATTGGGTTAGCTTAGATTTGCTGAGGAGCAGTATTTGCTTGGGTTTTATGACAAAACTGTGTTAAAGCATACTACAAAACTGGAACTACACTTATGGAATCACTTCGGTGTCCGTCCGTCCGCCACAGGCGATTTTTTCTGAAACTATCCGACGCAAAAATTTGAAATTTAGCACAGATATAGAGTGTGGTGGCCCAATTATAGACGTGAAGTATAAAAAGGTGGATTTTGATTCTGGGTACGATACACTTACAACGGTATGCTACGTTGTGACGTCATCACAGTGGCAAGCTTAATGCTATTTAGTGGCCAGAACCTCACAAATTATATGCCCGTAAATTTTTGTACAGGTATTTTATATTCGAAGTTGTAATATCTACGGGTATAAAAAACACCTAATTCCAAAAATAAACTGTACTTGACTTGTGTTTGAGTATAAAATGCCAAGACAGAAAAATTTGTTCTCGAAATTAAATTTACATCGAAAGAAATGAACCATTATCTTCCTAAATTTGATGAATGTAAGTTTTATGCAATAACTGTTTTTCTGATTTCTCAATTAAATGAACCTTTGTACTTCTTAAAAAATAACATACCGCAATCGAAACATTTTTATTTTTATCTAAAACACTAATAAATATTGAAGTGTTAATTTTTACACAAAATTTCGTTGTTTCAAGTTCACTATCGAAGAAATTTACTATCGAAGGCTGCCGAAGTTTTACATTATGGCCAAAAACAAACGTTGTGTTATCCTTATTCTTATAAAAAATATTCTGGCTGCCGAAAGTTGCCGGTTTGCTTGCAATAGCAATTGTTCAAGTAGGCTGTTGGCCATGTCTAACGTAAAACAAAATCAAACTCGCGGCGTCGCGTCGTATTGTTGTAAATACTATCAAAGTAGTATTGTTGTGCGGTATTTCGTTTTGAAATATGTTTGTTATAAGTAGAAAATATCTTTCCGATAGTTTTATTACTAGTGGTAATGAACAAGAGTTTTTTTCTCGTGTAAAAGAAGATTTTCAGTTATCTCCAACGGATTTTGCAAATGTAAAGCATACCATCCAGAAAACATTTTTGTCTCAGTTTAGGCAAAAATGGAAGCAGGCTAAAAGGATGAAAGATGAATTTTATAAAAAATTTAATAATTGGTTGATGGGCGAGTTAACAGTTAAAAAAACTGGTAATGTCTTAAAAGATACTGGCGGAAGACCTTCAAAGGATCTTAGAGATAGTTCGGAAAGAAGTAAGAGAAGAAAGTTATCTAATCTAGAAAAATCGTGTGATATGACACTCTTAGAACTACAAGGCCTTTTGATGCGAAAGTTAAGGGCAGAAGGAAAACGAGAGGAGGCAGCCTTGATTCAGGAAGCACTATATCTTGGAGCAAGTGAGTTTAAACTTCGTCTTTCTCAGAATATGGTTAAAAAGTTTTCAAGAGATGAAGGTTTAGCATTAGTTACAAATGTCAAACTATCAAGATATCAGTACAATTGTATACGTCAACAGTGTGCAGATAAAAATGCTGATATTTTCCCTAGCTATAATCAAATTTTCAAGGCAAAAGCTGAATGTTATCCAGAATCTATAGAAGTTAACGAGAAGGGAGCTTCCATTCCAATTCAACAGTTATTAGATGATACTACAACACGCTTACTAAAAATTCCTAATGTATTAGAGAAGGTTATTGAAAGCGGTTCAGAAACATTTGTATTGCATACTAAATATGGTTGTGATGGTTCTTCGGGAAACAGTACTTATAAACAAAACTTTAGCGACTTAAGTGTTATAGATGAATCTATTTTTATGGCATCGCTAGTTCCTCTACAACTTGTTTCTGTAAATAATACACTAGTTTGGCAAAATCCTCATCCATCGTCAACTAATTATTGCAGGCCAATATATTTCGAATTTTCAAAAGAAACTCCTGAACTTACTAAAATTGTTGCCGAGAGATTTAAAAATGAAATTGAAAATTTAAATGAGACAGAGATATCCACAAGAAATGGACACGTTCAAATTTCACATAATTTAGCTTTTACTATGGTGGACGGAAAAGTACGCCAAGTTTTGACAGAAACTTCCTCAGCTGCATGTTGTCCATTATGCAAGGCCAAGCCAAGAGAAATGAATAATTTGCCAAAAATACGGACAAAAACAATTGAAGTCGACTCTTATAAATATGGTCTGTCTAGTTTGCATGCTCTAGTTCGTTTCATGGAGTGCATTCTTAATATCTCTTATAAACTGGAATTTAAAAAGTGGAGTGCTAGGTCAGTTGCCGAAAAAGAATCAGTAAAAATAAATAAAAAAAGAATTCAAAATGAACTTAAACGCAGACTAGGGATAGTTGTTGATGTGCCTCGACAGGGTAGTGGGAGCTCCAATGATGGCAACACTGCTAGAAGATTTTTTAGGAATCCAGAGATAGTGGCAGAAGTAACAGGGGTTGATATGAAACTGATCAAAAGATTCTCTATCATTTTACAAGTTTTAACGTGCGGAAAAGCTATAGAGCTCCAGAAACTTGAATTGTATTTACAAAGTACAGCAGAGTTGTTTGTAGAAAAATATAATTGGTATTATATGCCGTCATCTGTCCATCAAATACTTCTCCACGGTACTGGCATAATTAAGTCTGCGTGCCTTCCTATTGGGCAACTTAGTGAGGAAGCAGCCGAGGCGCGAAATAAAGACTTTAAAAGATTTCGTGAAATGTTCTCCCGGAAGTGCTCGCGAACTGCTACAAATGAAGATGTTTTACATTCATTGCTCGTGTCTTCAGATCCGTATTTAACCAGCTTAAGACATCAATGGATAAAAACTAACGCTCATTTAGATTTGGAACAGGAAGCCAAAGAACTATTGATTTAATAATTTTGTAAAAGGTAAAATTGTTTCATTTCCATTAAAAGTAGTTACTAGAAATTCAATTAGCATTTATTTAGAACGCAATTTTAATATAGGTGAAATTTTCTTGCCGTCCTCAATGATACATCATAAAATCAAAATACTGAATACTTACCCCATATATTACAAATTTACAAAAAAACACATCCGACAATGATGTTTCATTAATCTGTTTCCTAAACATTGCAAAAAATAGAAAAAAAACGTTAACATACAAAGGCTCATAGGTTTTGGCCGGATCCTTACATAAGGCCTCACCACTGTGCGTCACTTCGAGAAAAAATCTTAAATTGACTAGGCGCTTACCTGAGCAAATGAAATATGACAATGATATTTTAGTAAACGTCAACTCAACACAGTACCCAACAATAAACTGACCTGTTCTTATGTACAAGGGGTGCAAGCGTCTAGTCAATTTAGGATTTTCCCTCGAAGCGACGTCATATCGTAGCATACCGTTGTAAGTGTATCGTGATTCTGGGGCTTAATTTCAGGGGATAAATTGAGAAACGGAAAAAAAATTTCAAGGCCATCATGTAGAGTGTCAAAAAATGAAAGCCTATTGAAGCACGAATCAAACAATATATATGATTATACATCTTTCAGGAAAAACGCTTAAAAATTGCTGTCCTCCACCCTTATCACCAAAAGGACCGCTCAGAAAAATCTGAAAAAAATCATAAACATCGAGAATTAGGTGTAGATTGAACCAAAATTGTCACGATTAAAAAATTCTAGCGCGATCAATTGTTATAGAAAATTTAATTGTTTATTTGGTTATAACTGCCGAACCAATGGTATTAGTTTTAGAGAAAAAGTTTTTCGACAATATTTCTCACGATGTAAGGAACACACGGAACATTTTTCAATGCTCCGCGCATTCGCGATGCGATACGGCTTTGTTGCCGTCGGCGACGAGTAGCGCGGCAGAAGGAGGAGATCGGGCAGTCAAGGTTTGATAAGGTTAAGTGGGGAGTTGATGGCACCGAACACTAATTGTGCAAATATAGCTTGTATTTGATAGCATTTTTTTTAATTGTATTTATTTTTACTGCTTGTTTTTCGTTTGGTATTCGACAATATCAATGAAACCCCTGTATAGTCCACTACAACAAGGGCTGGTGAACATTCAGGAAAAAATAACGCACTGAACAAAAGTAAATATCGAGGCACTTGTCAAATATTTAATTAAACTCCTGCTTCCGGTTCTCAAGCAGGACAAAACAAATAGTACTTTATTATCTCGGCAAATTATTTAGTTTTGTTCTGCTGCGAATCGCTTTGTTTGGCTTTTTAAAGGGAAGAGAATTTTCAGGGCGCTTAATTTCCTAAAGAAATTGGATTATGACTCATTATAATTTAGAAGGAGTTTTCTCTTGGGACGCAGCTCGAATACAAAATATCTGGATTGTAAGGGTACGGCTACAGATATTGTTTTTTATGATATGGAAATAAGTCAACGATGCGATGTTATTTGTATTATTTTTAGAAAATTTTGATTTGGCAACATCGCAAAAATGGCATTTATATGGCATAATATTTCACAATTTTTTTTATTTTTATTAAGAAACACGGTCAAAATTATTGTGTATAATTTTTTTTTCGAGTTTTTAGCTCTAAAAATGCCCTGAAGTCGATTTAAAGCCGAGATTTTCTAGCCTAACGTTATCACTTTAGGCTGGTAGCGTCAAAAGTTTCCTGCAAACGATAAATGAATAAAAATGTTATTATTTACCGGTCTTCGGTTAGACCAATACAAAAATATTGTGTTTAAAGTTTAAAATGGTGTTTTTGCGAAATTCCTCGTCATGCCGTCCAACCCTTGCGTCTCTTTTGACACTTTTGCGGCTTGCAAGAGTGTAAATATTCAGATGGTATTTAGTATCAGATTAGACGAAATACGGTGCCATTCGTATCAATTACTAGGTAAGAGTAAACAAAAACACTGTTGTGCTTTTTAGGCGAGTTAGAGGTTAAAACTTGTCACAGATAAAATCAGTGATGGATATTTAATACTATATATTCATTAAGAAAGTTATTTGAAAATTTATTCTGCTTTAAACGTCAATTTAAACATAAAAAAAGAAAACTTCTATATTTGGGAAAAATACACTTTCCTGACTGTAATGTTAATAGGTGCTTTAAAAATTGGGCTCATTGTTTCATAGGTGTCAAATATGGCGGAGTTTTTCATTCTTTAAGTAATTTTCTAGATCCTGTGGTGGGCTCAAAACTAAAAGAAAATACAACAAATTGTGATTTAAAGAAAGTTTAAACTGAACACCTCCGAATTATCGTTTATTTAACAAAATGTTTATTTAACAAAAACATGTTGTTTTATTATTAATTTAATTATTATTATAATTTAAAATTAATTTAATTCACTCTCCTTGTAATTAGAAACAAGCGTATTCTTTGTTTTTTACATACTTTCTAGAACATTCTGAAAATTCAGGCAAAATATCTGGACACACAGCCTGTCTGCCTGCTTTTTCTTTAAAGGCTAATTGGCCGGGGTATCGTTGTTAATTGGGTAAACACTAAAGATCATAACGTCTGTCTATTCGTCTGCTAAATAGATTCAACGACTGCTTGTCTTCTTTTCGTTTATTTTAAATTATTTTTCCACCTTCCAGTTTCGTTTGCTTTAATGTCGAGGATCTTAATATGTTTGGTTTTAATTTGCATAAATCATTTGGTCTTTTATCTTTTTGTTTTACTTGTTATTCTTAGTCATCGATACCTATACAAGTCACCACTAAGCGTGGTAAAACATCTTAAATTCTGAGTACAAGTGAAATCCATTCCATATGTATTGGTATTTGTTTGGTTAAGTATGTTTGTCACATTTTTGGACTTAATTTTCTTTTCTTCAGCTGCAGTGGGGGCCCGTGACAATTTTTACTGGGAGTGTTGAATGCAAGGAAATTGGAAGGGGTAAAGGAAATTTATTTTTAAATATATGAATTCATTAAGGAAGAATATCTGACTGGTCTGCCTTACGTTGCAAGTTACATATGTTATGTATATCAAAAAATAATAGTTTTAATGCGTTAGCTTATTTTTGTTTATTAATCGGCTTAAATATGCCTATTTCAATTAAATAGAATGTGCCTATAATATTAATAGTGACTTACCTTTAATAGTATTATAATGCTATGTGTTCAAGTCACTAAAGAAAGTTTATATTGCAACTGTATCTAATGTAAATTTAAAAAATCTGACAACACAACAGCTTAGCCATAAAAGGGTTTTAATCATGGATTTATTAGGACTGGATACGGGATGATTTCACATTCTTTGAAGCCAAAACAAACCATTCTAAACGACACTGTAAACACAATTTGTAAACATTGGCCTCATCTTATTTTACCTTGTATTTTTGTACAAAAAAAATACGTTAGAAGCATCACAAGATTTACTAAAAGTAATAAAAGCCCTAAAATATTTTATTTTTCTGCTAAATAATAATAAATTTAAGTTAAAAAGGTTTTATTATTTATAGGTTATGTTATTTCTAAAGGTGTTTATTTAAAGTCGCTCCGAGTCACTTATAAATCTATATAAATCTATACGTCGCACTTTTTCTTTTCTAGTTCATTAGACAAAGACGTACGTGTAACCGAGTGTTCAGACCGAGGTTCAGCCGTGTTCCTAAACAACCAGCACAGCCAGCAATACTTCTGAGCTCCAACACTTCAATGCTATTGTATCTCTTTCTATTACCATTCTTGATTCCATTACGTAGTAATTCGTAGTCTTGTCTATGTTCGTAGTTCGTAAACTGCTCCCCCAAGAGAATAACAAAAACAAAAACAAACAACAAAATATAAGGCTTCACGTTCGCTACGCTCACAGTATACGGACATCGAATCCTTATTATAATAAATCCATGGTTTTAATCTTTTGCCCGCATTCTTTTGGCTGTTACAGACTCACTTGTAGGGTTGCCACCTGTCCCGGATTCGCCGCGATCATCCCGGAATTCTAGGCTACGTCCCGGCAACAAAAAATGTTATCCGGGACCCGGGATTATCCCGGAATCATATATTGAAGCAAAAAAAATGTTAACCTTTTTACAAAATTAATAAACGTGGCTATTTTCTGCTGTTTTCTTAACTTATGTTTTATTATCTTATCGATCAATATAAACATACCTAATTTTATATTATCGATATTGCGGTGCCATTCCTACCTATATTCCTATCTGCGTTCTATTTACATCCAGGAGTTAGTCCGAGTAGCTTATCCTTTTAAGTAATTCGTTCTTATTGATTGGTATGTTCTCAATATTATTTTCTTCTTAGTCATCGTCAATGTAGTACTCTATAGCTTTGGCTACTAGCAACCTTTAGTTTTTAGAAAAAATGGCGAAGGTGCGAGATTTTGGAGATGATGTCCCGGGTAAGAGTGCCCAAAAGGTGGCAACCCTACTCACTTGCCAAACTAGAGTGACATCACGTTTCGATAAATTTGGTTTTTTATACACAAAAAGTAATTTTACTGCCATATTTTAAGTTCTCATATTTTCTGAAATTTTTTATTATTACAGACACTACAAATTCATGGTTGCAGGAATATTCTATCTTAAATATTTGCTGCAAAATAAACTCCTCCTTAGGCAATGTTTTTGCGTTAAAGAACATCGTTTCGAGATGCGAGAATAGTCCGCCATTTGTTACGTAACTGCAGGTATTTTGCGGCATATTTTGTACACATCATGTCTTAAAACACTGAAAAAAGTTGTAAGAAGTACTTTCGTTCGGGTATGTAAAGTATAAATCCTCCCTAACCTATTTTGTGACTTCGGGTGTTCCCGAAAAACTATCGACAAAACATCAACAACACAAAGTATTACTTTTGTGCCTATTTTTATCTTTTTCACCCACTCAAACGCTGTTTTATTCAGTTCGCAACATCACCTATTTCTGACCAGTTACTAAATAATATCCCACTTAAATTATTAAATTACAACATAATTCTTGTATTATTTTAGGTTGTTTGGACAGGACAACTACCCTTCTTGCCGTTTCTACCCACGAACTTGATCCCATTTGTAACACAAATAATGCGGGGAGAAGGGGCGGAATTGGGAGGCCAGGGGCCCACACGTTCCTCAAGCTTAAAGAAATTGATTGATCCTGCATCAAATGACTGAAGACAGCCGTATTAGGAGCAACATTTGAAGACCATTACTACTATTTTGTTTTTCTGTCCTAGCATTGTTGTTCTTAATTATTTACTATAAAAAATCAAAAACTTTCTAGTTTAGGCATATGAGAAAGACATCAAATTCATTAAAGAATTCAGAATTTTATTTTGTACTGCCAGCAGTTTTAGGGGAAAAAAAACTACAATAAACATTTATGTGAGAAGTGAGTTTCAAAATTGACTTTATTACTGCCAAGAAGTTCATGGTAGTCATTTTGAGAAACTTTTAAAGTAATACGAGAAATAAAGGTATTTAAATTTTTATATTTTTTTTACGTTTAATTTAAAAAACGAATTAAGATACCTACCTCGGGTTGGGTTTAAAATGTTTCAGTTTTGAAGACCTTTAAAATGAGATACCACAGAGCACAGTGTTTCATTTAAAATTTTAGGCCTCAACTCCCTAGCGTCGCCCCTCAAGGGGGTTGAAAAAGTTAAATTACATGAAAAACTAGATTTATTAACCAATAGAATACCCCGAAAATTTAGTCTCTATCTTTACTAACAGCAAAGATAACGTAAAATCAAAAAAGAACGTCCTCAAAGTATGTCGTGGAATCAACCACGCATATCTTGAATTATTACTCTTGAAAGGTAAGAAGGTAAAAGGTACAGGTGAATGAAAAATAGAACTGTTAAGTTCTAAGGTTTTTTATTTTTAAGAAAATTAAATATGGCAATTACGGCAGAACAAAAAACTTTTATGACCGAGAGTTACTTTAGAAATGGCAAAAGGGTTGATGGCAAGTGAGTTTATTTAACACGGGACGCCATTCAGGATCTTCAAACAGAATTTCCACACATAATCATGGATTTCGACTAGTTTCGCCAAGTTATGACTGTTCGCACTGCGCAAAAAGTAGAATTCCGGCAAATTGTTGATGAAGCAAGTAAATGTTTCCTACGGAACCTGCAATACAATCCTAAGATGTGACCTGCATATGCACGTTTATCGCCTAAGCTCAGACCAAGAATTGTTACCAAACGACAAGCCGCAGTGAATGCAATTTTCAGAATGGTTTATGGGTAATTTGCATATTAACGAAAACGTATTTGAAAAAACCCTTTTTACTGACGAGGCATGGTTTTACCTCTCTGGTTATGGTAATTCTCAACAAATGAGAATGTGGAGTTCTGAAAATCCACATTTCGGGGGGAGAAACATTCTTATTGGGAGGAAATATAATTAAACTGTGCTCTAAGCAAATCAATTTCTGTATTTTAGAGACGTTCCCCGACGGGATTTTTCTTGCTCCGGAGAGAAAATCCCCCCGGGCTAGCCCTTGAATTCATCCCTGATTGGATAGATTTTTTTAGGGACTCTTAATTCGGCGCGATACCGCGATGAAATTTTAGAAAATTGTAAACGTATTAGACGATAAAGAGATGCGACAAGGCTATTTCCAGCACGACGGCACACCAATCCACGTAACTCATGATAATTTCAATTTTTCGAAGACCGAATCATTAGTCGTAATATACCGGCTGGGTGGCCACCACGGTCCTGCTATCTCACACCGTGTGGCTTTTTTGTGGCCACACATTTAAAAATCGGTTTTCAAAATCCCTTGTGAAAATGTAGAAGACCTACGGGCTTGAATTACAAATAAATTTCAGGAGATTAACAACTCCCCCCAAGTGCTCACCAATGAGTGATGATTCCACTGCATGAGTGATTGATTCCACGGCATACTTTGAGGACTTTTTTTTTGCTCTTACGTTATCTACCCTTACTCAGACTTTTCGGAGACTCTGTATAATTATCTACTTAATAATAAATTGAAATAAATTAGATTTTGTACTTATTAGTAGAAATTAAATTAACATTGCATCAAGCTTAACGAAATTTGTTTGGTGAATTTTTAGTTTTCCCAGAAAATCATTATTTAGAACAACATTCAGTAACAAAAACAATTTCGGAAGGTGATTTTAGTACAAAACATATAATTATGCAAATATCTTTAAATTTGGATAATCCGAAAATAAACCAGGCTTAAAAAATTCGAATAAAATAAAAGTTGCACCAGAGGGTTAAAAATTGGTATAGGGGTAAATAATTAAAAAATATTTTTCGATATTTAAAAAAACAATAGTAATAATAAGCGATGAATATTGCTATTAACAACGTCCTGGATCCATTCCTGCCGAAGCATCTGATCCCGTTTTTGACACAAATAAACCTGGTCAGGTCCATGCTTTTTCCGTCTCATAAAAAGAACATTAGGGTTTTTTTAGAACTTAGTCTGCCGTTACAAAATTTCAGGAAAAAAAGAAAGATTGAGTGGGTAGAATCAAAGGGCCAACTGACCTGGTAAATCAAATTTCACAAGGGTGTCGTATGGGTATTAATTAAATTAAAAAGTGTCTTTTTTCGGAACCTTAATCGGGTCAGGAAACATTTTTCTAAAGAACAACGCTTTGTAATAAAAATACTGATATAAAGCAATGAAAGGAGGGCTCAGGGACGAACTGGCCAAGTTGGTTGGCAGTAGTAATTACTAATTCGAAAATTAAAGGCTCTAGTATTAGATCCTGGCCCTGGAGACAAGCATCTGGGGACCCATGTTCATAAGAACTTTTCGCCTTGGTTTCTTTCACTCTCTTGGCGATGGCACATGAACACTTGGCCAATCATTGGAGAATTTTCCCCTTTCCCCTAGAATTATGGTTAAACCAAACAAGTTTGTTAGCTGATAAATCAATCATTTAATTAATTATCAAAGATTAAATTGTTAAAAAAATTACATTTTTGAATAATCTCTCAACATAGTAAATAGTTCTATTTGAACAAATATCGTACCTGTACTCCTCTGGTAAACATATTATTGCTGTGTAGGTGGGCAGTGTTGAATTCCCTAACTCCATCAAATTCCAACACTATTTCCAGAGGTTCTCCATTTCTGGATTCGTTGGACCAGCCAACCCATCGACTTCCTGAAAAAAGGAAAATATTAACACTCTAAAATATTCGGAATAATTTTTAAAGATATGTACAAAAATTATTCATTTTTTAAAACACATTATGAGTAAAGAATGAGTCTAAAGGCATCCATCCCAGTAGCGCACCCAGGATTTTGTCTGGGAGGGGGCTGAATAGTGCAATTCGGAGGATTTTTTCAATTAGTAGTGCACTTTTTAAATTTTTGTGTGTCTGGGATGTTGGTCATCAAACCCCAGCCCCCCCCCCCCCTTGTCCATCCTTTTAATTCTTAATCGAAAACGAATTGAAGATACACAAAAACTCAAATAAAATCCTGACAAATTCATTAATTATTTATTTAACTATTTAATAAATTAGTTTAGTTTTTTTGAATTCTTGGACAGAATCTTTTACGAAACAATAATAAGTTATACATTTTGAAATCTCCAGAAAATTTGCTATCGGATAAAGTAACATTCGCTTTTGATTAGGAAACACAGGTACTTAAATAAAAGCTTTCTGAAAAGAGGGTCATGAATATTAAATTTTTTTACCTTAGTTCCCTTTTTTTGAATTCTTGGACAGAATCTTTGACGAAACATTAATAAGTTATACGTTTTTGGACTCTCCAGAAAATAACGAGAATATTTAATATCTAGTATCTAATAAGCACGTCATGATATTATTGCTGACGAAATTGGGTTTACTTAAGTTATATAATATAAGATAAACAACGTTACAAAGAAAATTATGCTTATTAAAACTTCATAGCACGATTTTTTTTACTATTTTCTCTGTTCTAGTAAACCAAGCGGTTTAAGCCGACAATTCAAAACTAAAACTCTAATTGGCGATTAAATAATTTTAAAGTTTTTAAGCCAGACATAGATGCCGGAGGACCATAGAATAAAAGTTACATGTAATAATAATTAAATTAACCGTCGCACTAATTAAAGTACTTCATTTAAAATTAATTTGTTCGAAAACCGGTTGAGAGTTGAATTAGTTGAACATTTTATCCATAGGAAATGTAACTCGTTTTCCAGCTAAAATTTTAAGTTGGATGAGGTTATTAAATGCTTTTATTTAATAAATAAATAATAAAATTCTGCGAAAATGTTGGAAAGTTTAAACGCGTACGCAGTCGATTCACGGTGTGGCTGGTCATTTTTTGTCCAATTGTTAACCAACTAACTACTTCCACCTATTATCTGTTTGTCTGTTTTGGCCAATGAGATTTGCTCAGATTTGTTAAAACTCGCCTATCTGATGTTTAATTGTTTTTTGTTACGTTTCCTGACGGTTCTTGTACCGGGTGAGTCGGAGTAATTTATGCCTTGAAGATAATAAGCTTTTGTGTTAAGGTATGGTTGGATATTCTGCACAGTTTAAAAATATTTTGAATTACACAAGGTGCGTTCAAAAAGTAGGGTGTCACAAACTCAATTTTTTAAATAGGACAGCCTGTATTTCAATAGATTTTTGAGTTCTACGTGCAATTTCATAACTTTTTTACTTTGGTTTAATATACGAAAGTGTCGTAGTTTTTAAGATAATTCAGGTTGTAATGAAAATGTAGCATTTGCAATCTCAGCATCTCTTTGTTTTGAAAATACTACTTAAATTTTGACTCCATATGATTCATACTTTGTATCCCGAGTAAATTAAGTCAAAAAAATAGAGCCACTATGAAATATTTGACATCTCGTTTACAGGGTGTTTTATTTCTATGTCCAAAGTCACAAAACTTCTAATTAAAAAATGTCACTTTTATCAAATGGAACACCCTATATATCTTTCTGCCATCTTATAACTCGTCAAAAACTCTTCACATTTTGTAACGAATGTCATATCCCTATCTCTAATAGTTTTTAATGTAATAAAAAGAAGTAATTAAAATATTTTGGTTTACTGCAATTTGGGCACATAACCATTGGCAATAAGTTACGCGCCTTTGAAAATCTTTATCATGAACGGCTACTACCGTGGGGATTCCCCTAACAGTATTTCGAGTTTTTTCTCACCATTTGTAACAACTATTCTATTAACAACTTCACGTTTTGAATGTTATACACTACGGTTGAATCAAAACGTTCCATTAAATTTTCAAAACTCCGAGGACTGGGTGTTCGCCGCACAGGATATTTCCTCCTGTATAATCTTTCGGCAAAAAGACAATTTCTATCTGCCTCGCCCAAAACATAAATCGTATCGATTAATTCATTTTTGGAAAAATTTATTTGGAGTATAAATAACTGGACACTAAACTTTACAGTAAAAACGCTTAACTTTAAAACCGATCTGATTTTTACAACTATTTGGGATATTCTTTATGAAATGTGAAGAGTTTTTGACGAGCTATAATATATAGGGTGTTCCTATTTTCCATGATAAAAGTGAAATTTTTTAATTAGAAGTTTTGTGACTTTGGACCTAGAAATAAAACACCCTGTAAATGAGATGTCAAATATTTCATGGTGGATATGTTTTTTTTGACTTAATTTACTCAGGATACAAATTATGAATCGCTTGGAGTCAAAAGTTAAGTAGTATTTTTACAACAACGAGATGCTTGCAATTGATAAATTTTCATTACAAGTCGAATTATCTTGAAAACTATGACTTTTTCGTATATTACACCATAGTAAAAAAAGTTATGAAATTACACGTAGAATTCAAAAATACATTCAAATATAGGGTGTCCCATTTAAAAAATCTTATTTTGTGTCACCCTACTTTTTGAAAAGACCCTGTATAATTCTCCTTTATGTAAAATATAAATATAATATCCCTTTAAATAAATTCTATTGATCCAAATATAATCAATAATTCTGTACACGTCTTTTTTATGTGTCTCTTAGAAGAAGACTTTTATATATTTTTTGCTGAATATCACCACTAATTTACCGACATTATTCAAAATGGGTAAATAACCTTGGGACTCTTCAGCCTGTCTTAAAATATTACATTTTACCTCGGCACAGCTTAATATTACTGTTTACGCTTTATGTTTTAGCATACTTATTTAATTCACTTGAAAAATTCAACGGCACACAACAGGTTATAAAAGGTGGAAAACCTCATTTACCTTTAACCAAAATTTCATATCTCTCTCATTTTCTCTCTCCGGAAAAGCCCTTTTTGGGCGAACGCCAATGTAAATGTTGTATTCTGTATTTTTATATGTACTATACCAGGGTAGGTTAGTAATACTTTTAAGCAGGGTTAAGACGATTTAAATCAATTGATTAAAATCATGATTTTAATCAAGTGATTTGTAATTTAAAAATCATGATTAAAATTACAAAATTAAAAAACCTCGATGCATTTTCATTTTTATAATAGTCATTATAATACTTGAAAAGGAATGTAGCTGCTTTTCACAAAAATAAAACTTAAAAAAAATCCTTTTAATACAAAAAAAATAGAGAACATATCCAAAAAGTAAAAACAAAATATTGTCGCGCTTTTATAATACCTAAGTGTTATAATGCTGAAAAAAGGAATACCAGTTTAGCTGCCTTTTCATTGCCTAGTCTGTTTCTGATATCTGAATAAACGAGTCTATAGGAAGAAAACATCTTTTCTATATCTGCAATATTTATAATTTTTTGATTTAGTTTTCACTAATTTAAGTTGACTTAGTTAACTTTCTTAGTTATGAAAATAATTTAAAAAAATTTTCGCTGTTGCTTTATAGTTTCTGGGGCTATTTGCATAATGAAAAAGAAAAAAATGGAAACTTCCTAATAATTGACCCACCTCAAAATTACATGGGACTTCCTATGTACCGCCAAACGATGCAACACCCGGTATAGACCGAAGTTTCCCATTCTTTACATATATATATATATATATATATATATATATATATATATATATATATATATATATATATATATATATATATATATATATATATACTATTAATATAATATGTATAAAAAAGTATAAATATAAAAATGCAAATAATATAACACACCCCTCGTATAAAGCCAAAAGAGATGGCGACTGTTATTTTCATTACGTTCGGCGTATACTTTTGTTGCTAGTACGTGCCTTCACATACCGATTCGTTTGATAAGGGCCATTTGAACACTGTTCAAAATTTGCTCTCAAAATTTTGTTATCTTTCACTTCGCAGGCCTGCGAGGTCTTATCTAAAGGTAATGTCGAATACATGAATTTTAATGTAGTACACTTGTACAGCGTTTTTTAAATGGGCCGAAATTAAAAATCAAACGAACGAAAATTTGTTAAAAGAATCTGACGTGGCATTTTTTTCATCATCAGATATCATACAGGGTGAGTCTTTTTTATAGTGTTATTGGGTACACGTAAGTAGTTTTTTATTTCCTCTACCACCTTCCTTGTTTAGGGCGAGTCACGTCGTTCCCAAGCGGTCACCCATCCAAGTAATACTACTTACTTTAAAATCCCATTATTCATTTCATTTCACCACTTTCACATCTGTTTTTTTTTATAATTAAAAGGTTTATTGTTTGGGTGTTACGCCACTCTACTGTTAAGGAAAATTAATATTTTTTAAAAAATAATAAAAGTCACTGCGTTTAAACAAAAAACAAATCCTGAAAAAAGAAATGTGCTGTACACTGTCAGTGACTTTTAATTATAAAAAGTATGCCTGACCCTAATCTATCTCTAGTGTAGTATATATTCGGTCTAAAACCTAATCTGAAAAAAATAATTTTTCTGACGTTTCGAGACCTAATATCTAGTCTCGTTATCAAAGAAACTAATAAATTCAAACTAACTAAATTAAAAATGAACTAAGTAATTATAACAAATAATTAAAAAAGGATACAAGAGTTTTCTGATGGAATTCTTCTGATTTTTTTGAAAATATTGCTCTGATAATGGTTTCTTGCTTTTCTGTCAGCATGAGTTTTGACATTAGTCAAAATGACAAGTCTTCAGGTAATGCAGGAAACATGACTATGTACCGTAGGACAAAAAAATATATAACTATCTATCTATTCAATATGAATCATACAGACATTATTTGTTTTTTTTATGTTCTGACAGCCCACGAAGACCGAAGTCTAAGTACTATGTACCGTGGGTGTACTGGGGAAATCCGACTCACACATAGCTGGAAACATCCGTACAGACTTCACCAGCCCTTTAAGAGGATGTGTGGGGTAGTACCACCTCGGTCGAGGAACAAATCCTCTACCACTTTCCAAGAATATGTTTCCGCCCGGGATCGAACCGGGGCCTTCCGCGTGTTAGACGGATATGATAACCACTACACTACGTACCCATGAAGATAGCTATTTACAATAATTACATTACTATGTACAATATTGACATACTGGACAGCAGGCCCTTTTCGTAAAATTTTCAGGGTCATTTGGCATTTGCTTTAGAGATGCCTTACTGTTGGGTACTAATACTAACTGCCGAGGATGCTAATACTAAATACTGACACTCTCGCGAGCAGCAAAAAAGATAATACAATTGAACGGCTCCAAATTTGGCTGCGTTTTTAACAAAAAATATTTGAGTTTGATAGTTTTCTCTGGTTATCCTGTAAATTTTAAATATTCATCAATCGAACTTACCAGATTGCTCCCCACTAAGCTGTTTCTGATAGTCGTCATCCCCATACAGACCATCGACCAACTGTCCTAGTCCCCCTTTCATTTCGCGCCCTTCTAGGGTTCCGTCGTAGCTTATGTCTTCTAGATCGATGTCTGGCTCCCTGATCTCACCCCGGGATGCTTCGTATTTTAGAATGTTCTCTGGAATAATAATAAAAAAATTATTATAATACTGTTTCATTTCATTTCATTCTTCTGCAAAAATCTTATTATGTCTGAGGATGACTTCATATAGACCGAAATGTCACCACAATATATAAAATTTAATCTTCTGAGTTTGTTGCTCCGGGAGATATCTAACCAAATCCCCTTACGATTTTAATAAGTACCTTTTTAAAACATTAAAGAACTGAATTTTTTTCCACCATACCTAATTAAAATCCACTTTGATTTGCTAAAACGTTCAGAACGAAAAACACTTGTAATTTAAAATTCAAAGATGGCATATTTATAATTTAAAAACCGTGAAAAGTTTATTTGGGAGAACTCGGCACTCTCGAGGGCCGAACTTACTTAAAATAAGAGGGTAGTATAAAAAGTTTTTATGCTTTTTGCCCCTCGAGGATTGTTTTTCGTATACAGGAGTTTATTTAAAAGTGGAATTTCATCCGATGTTAAGTGAGGTAGGGATTACGTATAAAAAAGTTTGACAGCGCTTTTGACCGGTAATGGTCTTTTCTGGAAGTGTATGATTCATTCTTTTTCGGATGGCAACAAAAGAAAAATTAACTTATCTTCTCAAAGCGCCCTGCAAAATGTCAGTATTAAGTCAATCAAGCCATGTCAACCGACGAACTAATGCAGCTGTAAATTTCATAAAATCGGAGATGTAAACATAGACTTAGAGTATACAAAAATTTAGGATACGTCCGTCGATAAGAAATGACAAAAATTCAAAATTATCTCGCTGGACCACAGTGAAAAAAATTGCGAAATAAAGTTGAATTTTTGAATTACCCCACCTGAGAAAAAAGTTAACACGCTTAGGTATTTTATGTATTATTTTTTATAAACAAATTTCACATCATTTTGTCGACAATTCTTAAATTTGAAGAGAAAAAAATATGTTAGTAGAAAGTTATAGCCATTAGAATTTTTTTTAAAATTATATTTTAGGTTAAAAAAATTCAAATGGCTATAACTTTCTACTAACACATTTTTTTCTCTTAAAATTTAAGATTTGTCGACAAAATGATGTAAAATTTGTTTAGAAAAAATAATACATAAAATACCTAAGCGTGTAAATTTTTTTCCCAGGTGGGTTAATTCAAAAATTCAACTTTTTTTCGCAAATTACAAAATATTTTTTTTCCTTACCAAAACATTCCTAGTAGGCTCACTATTAAAATACCTGAACTTGGCATGGGTCCCATAAGTAGCAACAGAGATATACAACTTTAAAATTTCACGGGCCGCGCCTGCTACATAGGGGAAAATAGTGAACATAAATTATTTATGTAAGAAATAAATAATTTAATTAGGGCCCCTTCTTAAAGCATTTTTTGGTATAGACAAATATTTTGGTTGATTTGTAAATAGGTTGCGCCATCCCTCATTTTATTCTTCCTCATTTTGAGGAGTATCTCAACTATAATTTTAATGAATTATTTTAATGTGTTGCCAATATCGCCATTAAAGGTATGTAGTTAAAAAAAAGTTGTCCAAACGTTGCATGTAGTTGGATCTGTTTTAAAACTTTACTTATAACATTCGAAACAGTCCGTAATAACCCCTGTTACAAAAGTTTTGAGAAAAAGTTTGGCCTTAGTTACTTTTCTAAAACTGAATAAACTTTTATTGTACAACAATATATTTATAACATCAATTGTTACTCTACAAAAATCATCTAGTTTAATGCCGCTAAGGGTCCGTGTTCTTCAACAACTCTCAGTATATGTCGAACTGGTCTCATGAGGTTTTGGGCGTCATGTATATTCATTTCTCTTATTTTCCGGATGATTCGCTGCCGAAGTTCCTGCTCGTTTCTGGCCTCCCAACCGTCATTGTAGACTTTCTGAGCCAATCGAGCCCAAAAAGTTTCAATTGGTCTGGCTTGGGGAAGATTCGGGGTATTATCAATCCTGGGCACATACGGAATGTTTCTTGCTTCCAACCAGTCAAGTGTAGCTCTAGCATAATGTGCTGATGCTAGATCCGGCCAAAACATATAATTTCCATCTGCGTGATGCTGGTTGATAAAATCAACTAATTTTGTGAGACAGTCTCTGATATAGACTTCAGCATTCACTGCCTCTCCTCTTACACGACTAACAAAAGGCCTGGATATTCCCCTTTCGGATATGGCACACCAAACCAATAGTTTTTCTGAAAATTTAGCTTTGGCTTTATATCTAACTTCATTTGGGGTCTCCTCTATGTTGTCGGTATAAAATCCAGAATTTCCAGGTAGTTCTGCATGGCTAAGGGTGAAATATTTTTCATCATCCATGACAACGCATCTGTTGTTCGCGAAGTGAATTCGTCTTAAATTGCGGCAGCATCTGGGTATCCTTGCTATCTGGGCATCGGTATATTTGGGCGCCTTTTTTCTCTTTCGGTATTTTATACCGCTCCTAGCATTATAACGACAAACGGTGGCGTTGGAAATTCGGAAACGAGGAGCAACCTTTCTTGTAGATTTTCCAATGGAATTTTTCATTATTCGAGCTAACCTGTTCTGCTGTGCTTGAGATAACTTGCGTGGTCGACCAGTTTTTGGGAGGTTCACACATGGGATTCCTTCTTCACATTCCCGAATTGTTCGATATATCGTTGCTTTTGAAATATTTTCGCCTTGAAAAAGTCTTACTATTTCCTTTTTGGGTATTTGCCCAACAAGTCTATAAATACTTCTGCGAATATCTAACTTGTATGCCATCGCGAAAAGAACTGTCAACAATTTGACATGTCTAACAAAATGGCAAAACCCGTAGCAACAGTAAATTCCAAGGATGACTTGATGTACTGCATCCCTATTTTTGGACAGCACCTTAATTTTTTGTCTCAAAACTTTTGTAACAGGGGTTAATATAAATATTCCAATTCCATGCTATTTTCACGAGTTTTGTTTAACTTTCATAAATAAAAATTACTTTTTAGTCCTGTTATACTTCGGAGCACCCTGGTAAAAAGTTTTTTTTGTTTAGCTTGCCCCCGGAGGCCTTATTTAATTTAAATAAGCTAGGATTAAAGCAAAGTCAAAAGCCGAGAGAAGACTTTTTTGTACCAAAATAACAAGTATAAATAGGACGAAAAAATCCACGACGATGGGGGTATTGTGCAGCCAGACACCATTGTCGTCGGACATAGGGTTTTCTTGTTATATAAGTCTAGAAGCCCAATAATATAAAAAGTTGATCTTTGCGGAGCTGCGTAGTTTTCGAAAATATTTTTAAACAGACTTATTCAATTTTTTTAAGCTTACCCTGCTGAAACCCATTGGCAGCTCTAATTTTATAATGTTAGGGATGCCAAGTGGTTGCGGTGGGATAATGTCTCGAACCCCATGATCACGTGGTATATTTTCAGATTGATAATCTATACAGAAATAATGCAAGCGTATAACTAAAGATTAATAAAATATACCAATTCGTGATAATAAATTTTTAGGGATTTTCTCTATTGCATGGTGACAAAATTTAGAGTGAGGGTGGCAACGTTGCTTTTCCTCCTTAGCACGTGCCGTAATCCTGTTCGTTGATGGCTTAAAGAGTTGACCGTGTAGTATTTTGTGTGTAACGTTTTTAACAGGTCGAAAACACAAAAGCGTTGGCTTAATTTCTAATATAAGGATGAAGTAGTGAAAAAAACAAGTATATTTTTAAAATATACGAGTACTTCAAATACTACGATGCACTAACCTAATTTTTTACATTTTTTTCCCAGGGGCGGCCCACCAAAAATTCAACTTTTTTCGAAAATTACAAACTGTTTTTGTAATTTGTGAATTTGTTCACTATTAAAACGCCCGAAATTGGGTACGGGTCCTGTACGTAGGAACAGAGATATACAACTTTGAAATTTCGCCAGCCGCCACTGTCTTCATACCACCTTTTAGCAGATTTCAGCAGAGCAGTTTTATATATTGTAACGTTTACTGCAAAATTGCGTGGATTCGCGAGACTATGAATTCAACTAAGTGATTTCGAGTTTAACCTTTGTTGTAATCTTATTTTTGAGTAGTCCGGGCCGGTCATTTGGGTTCACGAGAGCATGAACTCCAGGTAGTAATATCGATCGCACCGTCCTAGCTGACATTGAGGACTTGTCATTGGCTCGTCATTTGTCATTTGAATGTTATTTTCTGAAGGACTGACGGTCAAGTATAGCCCTTCTTCCTAGAGGAAATCTAAATCCAGTTTCATCCCTATTATTTTCACAGATGATCCATTGTTAGAGACTCTAAAGGGTAACTAGGGACGATTTTTCTGATTTTTTAATATGTTTGAATGGACTCTTTTGATGTGTTTGAATTTGACCTTGTGGTTCTTTCAAAAATACCCAGCCCGCTTACCTAATGGTTTAGTGACATAATGGCTTATTTATTAAGCCGCCTAACGGACTGATTAATTCATGCTTTGGACTTACTTCGTTGAAGTCACCGTGTTGTAAGGTTTGCCTCCTTTGATGATGATGTAAAGTTTTTTAGTTAGTTAGAAGGAAAACAAGTTTTTAGGTTATAACATATATTAAATAATATTGTTTTCTCTCCAAAATACAAACACCAAATCCCTTTTAACGAACCGAAGCTCCCTATTATTTATTTAATTTTCAATTCGACCTTGTTTTCGGCTTTTGGGAGATATTAATTTTATTTGAAAGCCCAAAGCCGCATTTGGAATGCGTATTTTGATACAGCACGACATTTATTTATTTATTTGCTTATTTGAAACTGCATTTGTTTAATTTAATTGTTTAAATATTTATCAGATGTGTTTTAAATTAAGTTTATTCTCTATAAAATTATAATATATTGAAATAGGATTATTAAATAGCAGACTGTTTACGTGGAAAAAAGAAAATACAGTTTTAAACCAATAATATACACGTTTGAGAAAAATTTCGGAAATTAGAGATTTTATATTTTGCATGTCATCTAGAGAGCCGGTAATTTAATTATTACCAAACCACGGGCGTCGAAGAGCGTCAGCTAAGATTAGAAGTTAGAAATAATACAGAATTTTGCAATAAAATTATCTTTTCCGATGAAGCTGATTTCCACCGGGGAGGTTATGTGAACAAGCAAAATTGTAGGATTTGGGAAATTGAAAATCCTCGAGTGAAAAACCTTTACATCCTCTTCGAGTATCCGTGTAGTGTGCATTGTGGGCTTGAGGTGTTATATCAGTAGCGGCTGATCTCGTAGAGTTCATTCACAATAGAGTGGACCAGGGGTACCAAGTCGCTGGTCTCTTTTTCGACCTGTCTAGAGCATTTAATAGTGTGGAAAATAAGTTTCTACTCAGAAAATTGTCATATTATGGCTTCAAAGATAATATCTTGGATTTATTGGGTTTGTACTTGGGGGATAGAAAGCTTATTGTTAAGATCGAGAGCGCGTACTCGACGTGCAAGGGTGTCAGAACTGGGGTTCAGATCTGTACTGGGGCATCTCAAATTTTTGGTCTTTGTGAATGAAATACCTAAATATATATCAGAAGAGCTTAAAATCATGTTTGCTGCTGATATCTCGGCAGTGGTCTCAGCGCAAAGCTCTGAGGAACTAAGACGAAAGGTGGATCAAACAATTATTAGTTAAATCAGTGATTTGTGTGCTAAAAATAATCTTATCTGGCATACTGAAAAACCCATTTACACGAATTTTAGAAGCTCAAAATTAAAACAAAAAATTAATTTAAATAACTTAGAAGGTGCAACTAGCACGAGGTTTTTGGGATTTGGATGAGTGTCTGCTTGGAATTCTCATGTAGACTATGTGTGTCAAAAAAGTAATGCCAGTTATTATGCGATTTGTCAGCTGAAGGACCTAGTGGATGAGCCTGCTTTAGTCAGAATTTACGACTAACTAGTGTATTTTAACCTTAGTTACAACGTTATCTTATAGGGAAATAGTACGAATAGCCAAAGAGTTTTTGTTATTCAAAAAAGGATAATTAGACTAATATTTAAACTAAACACAAAAGCTAGTTGCAAACAGGGCCCTGTATAAGGCTTGAGGAAACCCAACCGTTCGTTTAATTTCTATATTTATATTTTTTAATTTCGAAATAAATATTAATAACCAAGCAGGTATAAAAAATGTTCCAAGCCCGGTTTTCATTCATTAACGACGGTCCATCTCTCTTAGCCTAATTGAAAACTCGTCCAAATAGGAACCAGGCAATAATTAATGTAAAAGCATTTTAAACCGATGAATATCCCTCCGAGTCGAGAGAAAACAGCACAGCTCTTTCCCTTTATAGTCCGTTTAATATTTTAGCGTGGACAATAAATAAGAAATTGCTTTTTTATATAATAAGCGCTAGTTATTACCTATGTATGAGCATGAACCCGCAGATGCTTTGGAGTTTCACAGATACAAGGTGATAATTTTATTTTGAAATTTTTTGAAAATATTTTTAAAATGGCTTTAGCAATTTAGATGAAATTTACGTTATGTAAAGTACTTAAATTAGGCATAATTCTGAATATGAAAAGACTTTGACAGGTCCTCCAGGGGCGTGCATATGAGAAGATGATAAAATATTTTTTAAATAAAAACATGTAAGACACAGATTTTTTCACATTTTCGTATATCTGTCAAATAGTATAAATACTTCATAAAATCTACATTCTAAATGGCAAGACCTAAAGCTAAAACAATTATTAATAGACACATTGTAGGTAAACCACGTGATATAATGAATGAAGAACGAACCAAGCTACAATATCACACTCTGAAAAATGACTACGTATTATAATTTCTGAGCAATCTAGAAGTAAAGGCATTTTAACCATAGTTGGTACGGCGTTCTTGGAAAGAACAGTTGTTCCTGCCTTGTTCACCTCATAGGGACCAAAAATAGGACTTGTTCAAACAAACTTTTGCAGCAAATTGTATAGAAAGATTAGCAACGATCTTCTGAGACTGTGTTCTAGGCTTTGCATACCACAAAGAAGCAGTCTGGTTTCATGTGAGACATTCCGGTAGGGGAATCTAAGTTTGAAGAGAAAATATTTGACAAAGTCTTGGACCCTCACGATTCTGCTAATATGACATTCATAATTAGGATTCCATATAATAAAACAAGTAATGATCGAACCAGGCAGTTGTACAGAGCCATAAGAGCCTTCGTGTCCTGAATGTGCCTGGTGTTTCGCGTTACAAACCCTAGCAGTCTGAAACTCTTCAAAATGACGCTGTCAATGTTTAGGTTAAAAAAGAGATCTTTGTCGAAAATAACCCCTAGATCGTTAAAGTGTGACATGACTTCGAGGTGTTTGTCTTCAGTTTGATAGGTATAAATTACGGGGGAGATGCAGTTCTAAAGGCGGAGCACCTTACACTTACCAACGTTGAGTTGTAAAAGATTGACTCCGCACCAATCAACCAATTTGTCCAGGTCAGACTGTAAGTAGTTTACGCCATAAGAAACCGTGGTATAAAATTTCAGTCATCGGCGTATAATAGGCCGCTGGATACCTTAAACACGATAGGACATAAATAGTAAGAACAAAACTGGGCCAATTTGGGAGCCCTGGGGAACACCGAAATACACCAGAACCTCACTAGAAACTGATCCACAGACGGTGACACATTGGCGGCGATGGAGTAGATATGAGCTGATCCATTCGAGGTACCTTGCGCAAACTCCGATCTCCGACAGCTTCTTAAGCAGCAGTGCATGACAGACACTGTCGAACGCATTAGAAAGGTCAGTGTATATGACGTCAACCTGGTTACCGGACTCAACTAAGGGCGACCTTTGAAGAAGCCATGCTACTGAGATAGGCTGTAATTCCTGTAGGGTTCAAAGATTTGCGTTATCGGGATCGGAGAAACATGTCTGAAAATGGCAAGAGAAGGCATCCGCGATATCATCAGGGTCGTGTATTCGTGATCGTCAAGTCTCACAAGATTAGGCAGTCCGGAATTCCGCTTTAAGTCGTTAACGAATGTTCAGAAATGTTTAAGATTGTCAGGGATTAGGTGTTCGGTTTGAATGACGTACATGAGGTAGCACAAGTCGGTGGGAAGTTTAACTTCACGGCGAACGTTTGAGAAGGCGTCGTAATCAATTTGTCGACCAGATCTCTTGAACTTTTTGTATTAGAATGCTTTATCCTGTGTAGGTGGGGGACCATACAGCTTGCCAGATTAAGGGTTACCCTGAAATCTTCAGCTGCTTATAAAACGTTTGACGGTTTTCGAGATACGAATGGTTTTCTATTTAAAAACATCGAGTTCTTAGCTTTCGAATCACAAACAGAGAATCTATCTAACAATTTTACTTCGCCACTGCTCTTGTAAATTTGTTTTTAAATGATTTTCGTCCAATATTTTCCAATTTTCCATTAAATTTTATCATAAATTATAATAAAACACATAGTCAAAAGAGAATTTATATTTTTCAGCACAATGTATCCAAATTATTTTAATTTGCATTATTTAAATTATGCGCACTATTTTAATATTTTAATATTACAGTTTTTAATGCAGAAAATTTGGATGTTTAGTTGGAAATTATTTTATTCCAGAAAATAAATTGAATTTAAGTAAAAATATAGTTTAATTGTAATATTATAAAAAAATTTCTTGTGATGAAACAATAAAGCTTTTCTTGCATATTGTTATCCTGTGTCCAAGGCCTTTAACCAAGTATGACATGCCAAGGGTTGCCATAAATCATCTGGCTCATATCGGGACACAAGGGGGGGGGGTCTTAATTTTTTTAAGAATTTACTTAGCTTTAAATACCAAAATACAAAAATAACTATATTAGGAACGAAAATCTTTATTATAACTGGTATTCCTCAAAACTAAATCAAAAAATCATTTAGGATTTGCCATTTTATATTTTTCCGATGTGGTGATTTTCTTTAGAACATCTTTCTGATCCTTGATGCACTTATAAAATTCTGCACATGATAATATAAAGTTATACTGGCATTGAAGAATGGCCTGAACGGACTCAGCTAACAAATGATTTCTTTCTTCTAACCACTGGATGGACATTAAGGAAAAAAACCTTTTGCAATTTGCATTGTGCGCAGGGACTGCGAACAGGAAAAAGCCTTGATAACGTCGATCGGGACATTTGATACCTTTGTCGGTACTTCGGGAAATGAACTCCAATAACGGTGACAGTTCCGATATATCGGGATGGTAACCCTAGGCATGCCACACTCCATATTTATTGAAAACGCGAAATGTCTGAATAAGCCCATTGTTTAAGCCACGAATGAACGGGACTGCGGCATGTGCCATGGAGAAAAGGCGATGTAAATAATGGTATCTCCTCACGTGTGGAGTTGTGAATGGCTGTACACAAGCCATGTTAAAAGAATTCTTAACGCCGTAGCTCGGACCCTCCAAAATGCCCGACATTCCTCAAATCGCTCCTCTCGTGCACGAAAATAAATTTAATCGAGAAAATCTGTAGTATCCAACACAAAACAGATTTTCTAACGCCTATGAGATGCCCTTTACGATTAAATAACCTCGAAGTATCGATCGAAAAAGACCCTTAAAAAGCCCCCGAAACCGCAAAAGGTCCGTAATTGCTTGGCCCAAAACTAAATTGGCCTCAGGCTAGACACTGACTGACCTTTAATGTACCTAGATCCTTTTTTAGTAGGCAATATTGAGTATAATGGACAATAGGATGGAAAAGAATGGGAATTGAGAGGATAGTTTGCATATGGTGGATGTGAAGGGGTTTTAGCATACGAGTTAATTCCGGGGATATACGGAAACATTTTGATTGGCATTGTGTGTATATAGATAGAGTTTTATTTTTATCTGAGACAGTCTATGTATACGTCAAGGCTAAGTACTAACGTACCGTGGGCGTCTGATAAGCGAAATGTAATCTATTGACATGGGATTTAAAGGATTGGAGGTTGGGAGAGGAAAGGAAAACATCTGCAGGCCATTTGTTACATAATCTGGAGACCCTAGGTATGAATGAGCGAGATAAGTGGGATGTTCTAGGTTTTGTAGCTGGACAGTAAAGGGATGCGTACGTAACGCACCTCTTGTTCTGGAAAAAGACATGCAGTAGCGCCTGTACAAAGTCCAAATAACACAGAAATTCAAGCCTCGAGGCCATCAACAATGTCGTGAATTCGCCGAATGGATTCGAGAACAAAATGTGAATTTTTCAATGAATATGAACTTTCTACATTGCTGGCTTTGTAAACAAGCATAATTGCCGTACTTAGGGACCGGAAAATCCAAGGGAGATTAATCAAAAGGAAATTTAGTCTAAAAAGGTATGCCTTTTGGTCTGAAGGCGTAATTTGCTCGTTTTTTTTCGAAGATCATGCGGAAAACGCTGTTACAGTCAATGGCGATCTCTATCGGAGCATGATAAGAGACTTTTTTTGGGGGCCATTGGAAGATATGGATATCGAAGATATCTGGTTTTAGCAAGACGGTGCCACCTGCCACACAGAAGGAGAAACAATTGAGTTACATTGCGGAAAATTCTCAGGACGCGTTATTTCACGCAACGGGGATATCAATTGACCGCCGCGATCATGTGATTTAACCCCCACAGATTATTTTCTTTGAGGGTATCTGAAGAGCCAAGTCTTCATAAATAAACCAAACACTATTGCAAAGCTATAGAAGGAGATAAGATGCCAGAGTAATCGAAAATTTTGACAAGCGAATTACGTCTTGCCACGCGAGCCGTGGCGGCCATTTGCGTGACATCGCCTTTCACACATAATTGTTACGTAGTAAAGTAAAAAAACAAATACAAATTTTCATGTTTTATTAAAAATCTCTATGTATTTTTTAATATATTAACGTAAAAATCCAAACTGAATCACCCTTTAGTTCTATTTTGTATGAATGCTAGCTTTTACCTCATAAAGTAGCATAAATCTGAAATAATTTCTATGAGAATGTGTTTATATGATGTGGATCTTTTGAGCTACTAATAAGAAAGCTTTCCATAAACAGGAACTTTCACAGACTATCAAAAAGTAATGAAACTATTAGGAATATACCTTAGTTTTCCCTATTTTACCCTTTGTAGTGAAAAAGTGCCCCATACATTCTTCTGCTCGTCCATCTTTTCTATCACCGCACGCCATTCTCAAGAAAGTACCCCGAAACCGCCTCTGACAATTGACTATTTTCCAGCAATATGCACAAAAGTGGTTTTGGAGCCCCCGGTTTATGGCCCAAGGCTTTCTCGCACGCTTGTTAGGTCCGTAATAAGCGGTCGTAATTTTAAATTGAGGTATGCCATTGAGGCATTTTTGGTTTTTGCATAGCTTTAGACGAATGGATAGAGTTTTAGATTTTTGACAGCTCCGCTCGGCGCGAAGGGGTCGGTAATTTTGCGAAGCAGGTCGATAAAAATATATTGAAAAAAGTAACCCCAGGGTTTACTGCAAAGGGTTAGGAATTAGTATTGATATAAATTTAGATCTTCTAGTTGGTCAGTTAGGTTTTGCTAAGCTTTCGGCCAGTCATTGTTAATATAAATAGGTACTTTGGGATTTAAATTCGGCGCCCTTTTCCAACAACTTGTTTTGTTGCGGTTTTGTCGGTTTGGTGGCGCAATTCGCAATCTTATTCGAAAATTTGAGGTTTCCGGTTCGGTTGTTGATTTAAAGGTGCCAGTACGCCCACGCAGAGCTCAATCCAATAAAAATATCGCTAGACTACCGGAACATATTGCCGAAAATCCCAGCTCCTCAATTCGTCGTCGATCACAACAGTTGAACATAACGAAAAGCTTTCTGCATCGAATTTTGACCAAAGATCTGGCTTTGCACGCGATAAGATTCAACTAACTCAAGAGTTAAAGCCCCCAGACCACGAGCATCGCTCTGCGTTAGCTAATTTTATCTCAGAGGAAGTTAGAAATAATGCAGAACTTTGCAATAACACTATCTTTTCCGACGAAGCTCATTTCCAACTCGGAGGTTTTGTGAACAAAAATTGTCGGATTTGGGAAAGTGACAGTCCACGAGTGATCGAAGAGAAGCCTTTACGTCCCACAGTGATTCATTTTGATAATCTAGATGGACAAAAATTATCAAACAACTATTTTGGTATATTTTTGTAAAATTCTTGCAAATTACATAACCGTATAAAAAACGAATCTATTTATTTATCGCCATCTATACAGGGGTGCGAAAAGTCTTAGTATGGGCACATGTCTTTAAGTAAGTAAAGATGGAGACGAATTAAGATATGGACCTTGGGTTTGCGGTAAAACGTTTCTTTTTTGAAGACCTTTAAAATGAGGTATATCATAAGTGTTTTTGTGTGTACATTTAAAAATACCGCGATGAAATACATTATATTACCAGCCTTAGGACTTCATGTAACATCCCTAGGAGTAAGTACAAATTTTCATAAGTAAGTAACTTTCTAATTTATTTGTATTAATTTTTTTACTTAGTTACGATTTGTATTCATCCCAATATCAAACTAAAAACACTTTTATTGGTTTACAAGCCCAAAAACGGACGTTATAACCCTCCTACAACGCTGTACCGGTGTTATGCCATATACGGAATCCAAGATAGTGAGAGGGAATTAATTAAAACATCTAAAATTTGCATACGGAACGGTTGATATTAATTACATTATTAGTCGAAACAAGTTGCCGCTTTTGGATCTCTCCGAGTTTATCTCTCTGTGCCATAGGGAAAGTGTTTTTCAGACTAAATTATTGGTGTCTGGCACAAAACGTTACGAATATACAAAACGCTTCGAAATGTCTCTGCTGGATTAATTGAGGTTATTTTTAATGGCCTTTGACTTACCGTTTATAATGGGTAAAATAATAAAAAAAGTACAGTTTGTTATATCATGTGACGATATTGAAGTTAGATGTGTAAAGGTACTTAGTGCAGCTAACTTGATTTAATATACACTTAATACTCAAAAATATAGCAGCAATACTGCAGGCCCTTGCGTCGGAATCAACAACGGAATTTGAGATCAGATGTCTCTGAATGTAACGATCTTATCCCGTCACAATTTTTCCAGCCAAAATAAAACCAAAACCAAAAGCTTGGTTTTCTCTTTCGAGCCAGAAAATACTTCTCCTCTTCTAACTTATACACTCTCTATGTTTCACAAATAAGACCTAACCTATGGTACTGCTCCCACATCTGGGGAGCGACATCACCTTCGACACTTAACATCCTTGATTCTATCCAAAGGAGAGATATTCGACTTATCAATGACCCAGCCCTCACGAGAAAACTCCCTTCTCTCGCTCATCGCCGCGCTGTAGGGGATTTATCCCTTTTCTACCGCTACTTCCACGGATTTTGCTCTGAAGAACTAGCCGGTATTATTCCCCCCTTGAATGTCCCTAACAGAACAACAAGAGGCGCGTTACGTATGCATCCCTTTACTGTCCAGCTACAAAAGCCTAGAACAGACCACTTCTCTCGCTCGGTCATACCTAGGGTCTCCAGATTATGGAACAAACTGCCTGCAGATGTTTTCCCTTCCCGTCCCAACCTCCAATCCTTCAAATCCCGTGCCACTAGACTACATTTCCCTTCTCTTCAGACACCCACGGTACGTTAGTACTTAGGCTTGAAGTCTAGATACGTGGGATGTCATAGATAAAAAAAAATTGATTCAAATCGATACAAGCAAATACGAGTAGGAGCACTGAAGAAAAGGCATGGGAAAACTTTATATTAAGTGAATGTACAAGTATATCTTGTAGTTCTCTTAAAAACTGTGAGTTCTTTTTGAAGAAGTCCTTGGCTCTTAAGTTCAATACTATATTTACAAGTTAATTAAAGACGATCTAAATAGATGCGTCTCTGAAATGAACGCTCAGAAATTAGCAGATAACAGTGCAACCGAAAATATGTCCAATCTAAACTTGCAGAAACGACAAAGCGTTCAGCGATGTGGAAGAGAACCATTACGAGAATTTAAAATTTGAGCGACGTTATCTTTAAGAAAAGTTAAGATAATCTTAAGAAGCTGAAAAGGCTAGGAAGGGGTAGAAACTAGTATTTGTGTACCAGAACAATATTTACACGATTTATTAATGTACTAAATATGAATAACGTTGATATAGAGTAACCGTAATATGTTTCATTAATATTTGAAAATCATTAAGTTCCACTTGTCAAATACAATATTCAAACAAACTTTTTCATTTCCAAAATTGCTTTTAATTTTCCCTGGATATTTCCCGTCATTTTCCTGTACCCACATTATAAACAAATTTGCATGTTTCTAATACAGAACTGTATCAAAAAGTTTTGAATGGAATCATTTAAAATTCGATCAGACCTCTTTATTTTGGCATTTTAATCAGAAGCAGGTTTATTTTCTATATTTTCTTTTATGAGTTGGAAAAGCCAATTAAGCCAAATGGCGATTTAATCACATACAAGTTTTGTCGGTTAGGCTTTCCATATTTATGGGTTTCTTGATGATGAGCAAGAGCCATAGAGTCAGTTTTTAAGTTTATTTTACATAGTCCGCATAAAAAGGTGGTTTTATGGTAAATTTGAGAAAAAAGGTTTTAAAGAATATTAAACTTATTATATAATTATACTATAATTTTATAAAAACATGGATTTAATTTCTTATAATTTATCTGAAATCTTACATAAAAGTAAAACATTTTACTGCGTAAAAGCAACCAATTTCTCTCGCGTTTGGTCACTAAAAATATATTTTTTTTTCCAAACCCATATTCTTGAAAAATATTTTCATTATACATTATTTCTTTGAAGGCCCCTGTTACTATTGTTGGTATACGGAAAAAATGTACGAAAGATACTTCATCGCAAGAGAAAGGTGACTTTTGGTAGCTGGAAAATGTCATTATTATAAATGGTATTATTATTAATGGTATAATTAATATTATTGTTTTAGCTTATTCGTTGTTAATAATTTCCCAAGAATGATCATCTGAAAGGAACATTAAATGGGATTTGTGGCAGACGTAATAACTGATCTGAGGCAGACATTATTACTCAATTGTGTCGGCAATGTATTGCTAAAAAATTGACAAGTGAAGGCACAAGTACCGAATCAATTCCTGAATTTCTCCTTAAATGTGTCGTGTCACGGTGCTTCACTTCCCACAATAAAAGACACATAAAGGTTACAGTTTCGACACATGTATTTTTGGTTAGGCACATAGATCCAAAACAATTACGAATTTATTCCTTAAATGAGATCAAATTTTGATTACTGGGTTATTAGAGATCTGTCTTAGGATTCGTAAATGTCAGCCATCAGTTTTATGTTTTTTGATATGTCTTCCCTAAAATTTTTTAGTTGCTCTGCAAGGTAGGTAAATTTAAAACATTTTAGCAAATTCCGGATTTATTTTTTAGCTTCTTATAGCACTTACATTTTCCAGATTATAAAAAGTGTTGACTAAAAATGAAGAAAAAATTTTCAAATGTGCCCACGTTAGACATTCTCACGACTCCCTACTTACGAAATCAAGCGAATTTGAGGCTCTTCTGCAATATTCAACAGTATTTACCCTGTCTTAAACCCTTTTGCCACCCAAGAGAAGTCAAGTATATAAACTGTTAAACAATTTAGCAGCTTTGTTATGCTTTTGAGTACACACATACAGCTAAGAACCCTTTCTAAATATCTAATGAGAGTCGGGCTTGCTACAACAGCCCTGGATATAACAAGAATTTACGTGTATACGAGCAAGCTGAGGTCATATCTGAGAAACAGGGTGGTATTATGGAAATGCAAATCATACAATGGCCAGTTATGATGATTATTCTATGGAAATGCAAGTCGTACAGTGGTGAATGAACTTATCCAGCATTTTTATTTCATAATACAAAAGTACTCCATTTGAAAAGCTTATTTCCAAAAAATTAGATTAAATTCTAAGATTAAAAAAATTCTACAAAAGTTACGCAAAATATAAACCTTCCCTGTTAGTACTAAAACCGCACATTGCGGTGTTGCCGTATCCTTAATTTGACTCGCCACATTGCCCACTAATTGGTTTTTGTAGGATGTCGTCACTCTGGAAACTGATACGGGATTAACTTATACAAAGGAGCGATTGGCAATTTCTACACCTTAATTTTGTTCAATGTTAGGTAACTTGTACATCGCAGTTCTAAACTTTTATTTTAACTGCGAAAATGCGCTAGCAAGGTCGTCTGAACATCAGTTTGGGCTTTGAAACGGACATTTTAAGCTAAAAAAAGATGAAAGGATAAAACTCCTTAAGAAAGGAATGCCCTTTCCAGAAAAGTACAGGTTGCAACCCTAGACTGGACAGTAAAGGGATGCATACGTAACGCGCCTCTTGTTATTCTGTTAGAACCAGTCAAGGGCTGAATTATGGAGACTAGATCTTCAGAGCAAAATCCGTGGGTATCGATGGAAAAGGGGTAAATGCCCAATAGCGCGGGGATGAGCGAGAGAAGGGAGTTTTCCTGTAAAGACAGGGTCATTGATGAGTCAAATGGCTCTCTTTTGGACACCATCAAGGATGTTGTGTCGAAGATGATGCCGCTCCCCAGATGTGGAAACAGTAAAGCTACCTACCTACCTACGTAACAAAAGAATTTTGTTAATTCAAATTTTGTTACGTGTAAAATATATGGGTTCTGACCTGATACGCAACAGCAATAAACATATTCCCTAAATACCGGAGTATATAGGCCACATCAAAAAGCGAACGAACCCACCGTAAAATGGATGTTTAACTTGTCATAACAGATGCTAAAATGTAATATGGCTCCGGGATCTTTACTACAATGAGATAAAGCACCCCCATTGTCTGTTTATATTTAATTAGCTCTTGTTTGCTTTCAGTACTAAAGGCACGGTCGCCATTCCAAAGTCTAAACTACAAAAGATGCCAACTTTCAGATAAAAACTCTCCGAGTGGATGAATAGGCATCCTTTATACTTTTAACCCGTATTCTGGTTTTAGTAGATAATTGAAGTCGCGTTCGCTTTGATGGTGATGGCTTGTTGAAGATTGATCCATACACATTTTATTTAAATGTGGGGACAGTTTTTAACATGGAGTAAATTGAAAAATTACTTGCAATTTTCTTTTTATATTATACAGGATAAAGAAGGACCGTTCGACATCCAACTATGTAAAGTAGGAATCAAGCAAGAACAAGCCACGAGGGTCCTAACTGACAAAAACCGCAATTATTTCCTTCATTCTCATCTTTTGCAAAGTGGACATCAGGAGCGTGTTATGGATTATTCTTTATTCTTATTATAAACGTAGTGGTGCTAAATGAACTGGCAACGCTTCACGATTTTTGCTTTGGCCAAATCAGAATCGAAATAAAATGCGTCCCATCACTACTACCTAATACAATTCAACTACCATAATTTATTTGTCTATTTTTACAGGTACAAAAACAGGAGATTATCACAATGACATGAACCACGAAAATTTTATGGCATGGGTTGAAAAGTAATTATTGCCCAGTTTACCTGAGAGGTCCGTCCTCGTTATAGACGTTGCGGCGTATCACAACGTCCCAGTACGAAAAAATATAACCACGGCCTCCAAGAAAGAAGACATGCTAATCTGGTTAAGTGAAAAGGGATTATCAGTAGACCATAAATTAACCAGACCGGAATTATACAAAACTATTTTAGAAAATTAATTTCGGTTTCCGACGCAATACAAGTTGGATGAACTGTTTTAACGACATGGTCACTGTATGTTACGTTTACCTCCTTATCACCCACAACTATACCATATAGAGAAAATATGGGCATTATTAAAGAATTGGGTAGCAGCTCACAATACTACATGTCAGTTAGGTGATACGGAGGCACTGACTAGGCAAAAATTTGAGAAGGAGTCTGAGCAAGAGTGGTATAATATTTGCCAATATGTGAAAAAATATGAAGATGAGTTTATAACGAAAGGGTAGCTCTTGGACGACGCACTTAGCTTTTACAGTGAATACTGGTTCATCGGAAGATATCCCTATGAAGATCCGTAGAAAGTGAAAAGAGCAAGCATCAGAGGACGAACTGGGATGTTCGTAATTTGATTCAGATTGCTAATAGTATTTTTTTTATTTTGAATTATAAGATGCTTATATTTATAAAATTATAGTGATATTTAAACAAAATTTCTACATATACATATTTTTCACCTTTGCACTGAACTTTTAACATGCCTGATAAAGTATACAAATATGTAATATAATAAAATGGTCTAGTTTATACAGTGTCATACATAAAGTTGGCACTATAATAGTAAAACTTTTTATTTCGGATTTCCCAGAAAATTCTATTTTAGGTTAAAGTTTCTGGATGTATAAAATACGTTTCTGATGTTATTAAAATTTAAAGTTATTCAAAATGAAAATTTCTGGAGCAACCTCGAATCAAAAGCTATAAAAACTGAGCATGATGTGAATGGTTTATGACAAAATTAGGTGTAAATTTCGCAAAATCCGATCAATTCCGGGTTTTTCAATGTTCTACTTTAATTTTATTCAAACTATCCATCCGACAAAGAAACATTTTGTTGCAAAATATCCATTTTAAATATATTTGGTTTAGACAAGTCTTATTCTTTTTATTTTTTGACATTTTGTATATTTTTTCTTGCTTGACTCTTACTATACTTAGCTTTGCACTGACCTCTTTTTGTTTTTTTTCTTTGCCTATATGTCCGATATCACGACAGCACGCAAGTGAATCGAAATATGCCTGAAATATGACACTTACTGTACTAAATTTTAAAACTACTTTCTAAATCCACCCCTTTCAACGGGGGATTAAAAACAGAGCCCTTAAATCTAATTAACCCCTAGTAAAACTAATCTCCGAAAATACTGATTGCTTTTTCCCATAAGCAAATATCCTAATTTTATTCAAACACATTATACGTGAGGCTTTTATTCAATTATATTACTCCAGTAAGTCACGTGACCAGTTGATTAGCGCGCGCGGGTGTACTTCTAGACCGCTCCGCACATGTTTCAATCAGCCCTTTCGAGCGTCTAGGGAATACTCTTGGCTCTATATAGAGTACGCCGTGTTCATCCCTTTTATTCTAAATATGGACACGGCGATGGCGAGAGGGGTGAGTTGGGGCCATTGTTATGAAATATGGAAGATATGCATATTAGGGTGTCCGTTATTTCCCAAGTTGATTTTTTTTCTTGCGACGCCCCCTAAATTTTTAGTTTATCGTCTAAAAAAAAATGTCAGACCAAAATAAGCCCTTAATATTCAGAATAAACCGTGCCCTTAAGACGATACATTTCCCATTTAAATTACATGGGATTTTGCCACTTTTTACAATTAATTTTTTTTTTCTCGGACAAGATGACTTATAGCAATGAGACATATTCTTATAGCAAATTGAACGCTCTTATAATTTTTCGATTAATTCACTCCTTGAAAAGTTATTCAAGGTACTAAATGCGACTTAGCGCGCTTGCGTGAATAGAAGATCCGTGTGTTGGCGGGAATGCTTGTACTGTAATTTTGAGTCACTTACTGTATTGAAGGGAAATTTCATGAAAGTATACAAAAATTTATGAAATTCAATAAACATTAGTTGACTGCGTGTTATAAATGAATGGTCTCAAAAATGATTCAAACTAGAACCAGCTACCTGTTATGCGGTATATTATTTTCCATGCTTAAAATTTTTTTACCCTAATACCATCAGAATTATCTATTTTGAGAAATAACCTAATAACTTTTATCAAAATTATAATCACTTTGCCGTAAAAGTAAAAAAATCTGAAAATTTATATAGAGTTCAAATTTCACCTTGAATAACTTTTGAAGGAGTGAATTAATCGAAAAATTATAAGATACCTTTTTTGTAGAGCGTTCAATTTCCTATAAGAATATGTATGTCCCATTGCTATAAGTCATCTTGTCCGAGAAAAAAAATTTAATTGTTAAAAGTTGCAAAATCCCATGTAATTTAAATGGGAAATGTATCGTCTTAAGGGCAAGGTTTATTCTGAATATTAAGGGCTTATTTTGGTCTGATATTTTTTTTTACACGATAAACTAAAAATTTAGGGGGCGTCGCAAGAAAAAAAATCAACTTGGGAAATAACGGACACCCTAATGCATATGAATGCTAATTTATTCTTGAAATAATAGTTTAAGTCCTGCATCCACTTAGCGAAACGACGAATAAGTTGCATACAATGTAAGAGGGGAATAAACGGAACAGGCTATGTTATACCGACAACGCAAAGAATTATAACACCCTATATTTCGTTATTAATGAGATGAGAATTATTCCTTATAGCTTAAAATTTCTCCTAGAAAAAGGTTCAAAGTCAAAATGTTGAACACTGAAGTACAACTACACAGTATTTTAAAATTATAACAAAAATTCTTTCATTTCAGCATTTGTCAAAAAAAAATATTCTGGTTCACACAGCACGTTCAGAAGGTTGTTATTGGCCCTTCTGTCAAGAAAATTATCGTAACCGATTTTTTCAAAAGATCCCCTAAATGAGATTTTCTAAAGTCGAGACGTATCCAAATCGCTTTCTTTCACCCACAAACGTTACATAATACGTAAATATTATTAGTGCTAAATTTAATTTAGTTTTCAACCCTATTAGACTAATTTAAGAAACACTATAATCAAAGCACAAACTAGATAAAGCTTAGCAAAATATTAGTTAAGAACGGATTGACGAAGACCATTTTCTAGGTAGCAAAAAGAAACCGCATTACTATATAAAACTAACTTCTAAAGAAAAAATATTGATAACATGCATTAGTGTATGTTGAAATAAACAAAAACCAGACAGGGGTAAAATTATTTAAGACATATTTAGATATTTCAACACTAGTCGCAGGAAGTGTGTTTTTGTTTCATATATAAATACGAGTTGTAAAATTAGCGAAAAAACTATAAAAAGATCGAATTGCTAAATGCTGCTATTATTTCCACACAACCTTTTTCCTATCTGTAATGCAACAATTACTATGGGGTAGTTGTTTTTGGGTCGTCTGTCTTTTGTTACGTCAGACGGCAAGAGTTGTAAATAAATAACTTATTAGTTTTTCAGTGCTGACAGTAAAAAAATACCGTGGATTATTTTGAGCATTGTGGTTTAATTAGTTAGTGGACCGTTTGTACATTAATAGCTATACCTACTGTTTTGTTAGTGTTTATACGCCTAACGTAAAACTTAACAAACCTATTCTATTTTCCTTGGTAAAAAAATTTCTACAGGAAAGTGTATTTTACAGAGATTTTACTCTAAAAGTAACAAAAATTCAAATTTCTTTACCAAAACATTCCTAGTAGGCTCACTATTAAAAACCCTCAACTTGGCATGGGTCCCGTAAGTATCAACAGAGATGTACAACTTCAAAATTTCTAAATCTACCCTTGGTTCCGTAGGATACGTTGACCTGCTGGCTTAAACGCTGAACAGGGGTTTGTGGGTGATCATTAACAATTTGCCTCAATTCTTCTATTTTCTGTGCAGTGCGAACTTTGGTTCTTCCACTGACTTCCTTTCTATTCACACTTCCTGCTTCTCTAAGCAAAGCCACATATCTGGTCAAAACTTTATCGAAACTGGTCAAAATCCATGACTATGTGGAAATTCTGTTTGAAAATCCTGAATGGCGTCCCGTGTTGAATAAACCCACTGGCCGTCAATCCTCCTAGCATTGCTAAAGTAACTTTCGATCATAAAAGCTTTTTGTTCCGCGCGCCGTGATTACTGATTATACCATATTTAATTTACTTAAAAATAAAAACTTCAGAACTTGACCGTTCTATTTTTCATTCACCTATACCTCTTACCTATGTTGCAAATAAAAAAATCACAAAGTCAAAGTCTCAATTTGTTTAATCCTTACGATTGGTTACATATGTTTCGCCCTTATCTGGGCATCATCAGACCTAAAGATACAAATATTTAAATCACCTAAACAGGTAAAAACTCCCAGATAACTTACCTAACAACCCCAAAAATTACAATAAAATTTTAAAAGTTTTAAAAACTGATTAAAAACAAAACCTATGTTACCAATCAAGAGTAATAACTCCTGTGTACTTTGAGGACGTTTTTTTTTTGATCTAACGTTAATGTAACACAAAAATAGCGGTAGCAGAAATTTTTGCTTTTTTACATTGCTATCTTTCCCGCCCTGTATAACATCGAAAAAGGTATAATTGACCAAAAGGCCTCCCCGCCGCTAAATCTACATGTAATCAGGATTTAATTTTCGAAAACCGTATTCAAATCGCTTAAGAAATTTTGGAGCAAGAGACAATAAAAAATTACCCTAAAAAACAATGTGCCGCACTTTTTGACGACCACCTTAGTACCTACTAACTTTATTTTTATAGAAGTCGCCCCTAAAACCAAACGTTAAACTATTTAAATATTTCAGCGCGCAACACGTGTCAAAAAATCCAACCCTTTCTCGCACCCCTTTTTTGCCGAAACTTTCGTAGAAGTAGGTCTGCACGCGACAGCACCTGATTTAGGGGCGTCAGACCCATCCCCTAACTGTGTACCACTTACGTAATTTACGAGCGTAGTTTTTTGGGTGTTTATCAGGGAAAATTAGTGGAGATTTTTGATATATGGTGTTATAAAAGTTTTAGAATAATATGTAAGCGGTTGAAATACCAAAAGGGATTGGGGTAATGTTTAGAATTGAAATGATATTTACCGTAAAAGCTTTTATCTGCTGGTATCTCATAATAACGACGTTATGAGACTGTGCTTTAGTACGATAAGGACGTTCTTTATGGTACTATATTGTATCCAGTTTTATGTGAGAATGATGACAGAAAAAACAATTGAACAGTTCCATGGACAGTTTACATCAGAACATATTTTAGTGATCACAATATTCATCTTTCCTTTCCTGGTAATCACGGAGGAATCAGATTTCTTTCTATCCATGTTGGCGAAAGTGCATTAGACAAAGACAAAATTTGTTCAAATTTTTATGGTACCTTCTTTGCTTGTAGAAGTACTGCTGGTTATAACTTCGAAAGATTAGTCATCGCAAAATTCTTTTTTTTTTCTGATAGAATTCCCAATGGAATGCGATTTCTTTCTACCCTTGTTAGCAAAAGGGGCATTCGTAAAAGACAAACAAAAAAGAATAATCAAACATTTTATCACAGTCGGCTTTGTTTGTGCAAGTATTTCTGGTTGTCTACTGTGAAAGCTTAATCGGAATTGTCATAAAAATAAATTTCTAACCTGACAAAATACCTCCGTAAGTTTTATGATTTTATAGCAAAAGACCTTTGTTTTTACTGAACACAAGCAGCATTTGCAAAAATCTCGTTTTTATTAAGCAAACACAGTGTCAGCATAGCCACATTAACCTCCTTATTTTATACTCCTTAAAATTGTTTCCTACCCAAGTAACAATACTCCCTCTAACCAATAATTTGCAACACAAGGATCGGAGGAGAAGGTTTTAAATACATAAAGAAAAAATAGCAAAAATGAATAAATATTTGTATTAAGATAAACAATTTATAATAAGGTTAAAAAGATTCCCTATTCTCTGATATATAATGAAAATGGATCTATAATACAGCCTACCTGCGAACAGTGACGTTTGTGTAAGTTAAAGACGCGATAAAATTTGTTTAATCGAATATACCAAGTAGTTTCACAATTTTTAACTGTAACGCTGAAAGTCTTAGTTCCAGGATAGATACACTTTGTAATGGCCCTGTGATTTCAGCTTTAAACTGAAACCAAACGTTTCTAGGATGCAATTTTCACTACTTTCTCAATAACTAAAAAGATCTTCTGTAATGCCCACTATTCTCAACTTTATATCGGGTCGGCGTTCCTGTTACTCATTCCCATAACGCCTGGTCCAAGTAATGTAAAGGATAACAAATATGTACCTTGCGTAATATTTTAATAGTTGCTTGTCAGTCCCAGATTCATAGAACACAGGAATTTAAGCTGCTAATACTTTATATAAACTTTTTAAGTATATTTTTACACTGCAAAAACAACTTATATTATGGGACAGGCTTCAAATAATATGTCATGTTTATCTTTCTCGTAACCTAACTTTCTACCAGCTATAAAAATTTTACAAGTATGAGAAAGAAAGAAGACGAGAGAGAAAAAAATAATTGATCTCTCCGTTGTAAAATGAAATAAAGGATTTAAAGGGTTTTATTTTAAATACACTGTTGTCGAATTGGGAGAAAATATATACACTTTAAAGAAATATTTACTTGAATTATGTCAAGGACAATATTTACTTGTAAAAAGTAATTTTATTTATTTTAAGAGGTTCTTGTTTGTGTGTATGCTTTGTATATATAATTCATAAAAAAACTTACGTTCCCAAGGACATCCGTATAGCTCTACTCTCATGCAGACCGTCCTGGGATGTTCACTGTAAGGAATAAACCTCACTTTGGATGCAACAAAAGGCAGTTCCAATCTTTGCCGTACCACCAAGTACGTATTACTGTTACCCGTTAGAACCTGTAACAAAAAATTGAAAGTAAAAAAAAGTTTACCCCCAAAAAAGCAACCCCTAAAATGTTTAATTAATTTTTTTGTATTTTAAATCTGCTTTTATTCTGTCACCTATACCAATGCTAAATTTCAGCTCATAACGTTTAACGGTCTTGGAGGAAGAGGACTGTGACAGGCAGATACCGAGTTGATTTCATGTGTTCGGTTTGTTTAAATTTTGGTGCAAAATAGTAAAAATTAACTACAATAAGAAAAGGCCGTTAAAAAGTAAAACGCTTAAGTCATATTAATTTAACTATTATTTTCTATAAAACATGTTTACTAAGAATATTTTTCTAATTAATATATAACTAATAATACTAATACACACGATACAGGTTGTTGAGTTAGTGAATATATCTTAAAATGCACAGCTCTTTTTCAAAAAAGTTATGATAATTCTTGTTAAAGGACTTAAAACAAAGAAAAAATGTAACTATCCCGAGATATTAATCCAAGCTTCCACCTAATGTAAAATTAAAATTTGAGAAAAAAATATTTCGAGGACTGCTACGTGGTTAAAATTTCTACTTTTTAACATAGTTTTCTTTTCAATCTTCTCCACCCTGTATAACAAAATGTGGTTCTTATTAGGTTAAAGCGAAGTAGTGTAGGATAGTTCCTTCACCATCAAGGCCTCACTACCCTCTGCGCAAGCGCAAGAACTGTTTTTGTAGCTGTTTTGGAGCTGTTTTTAGAAACACGATCTGTTTTGTAGCTGTTTTGGAGCTGTTTTCAGAAACTTGGTCTGATTTGTAGCTGCTTGGGAGCTATTTTCAGAAACAGACCTTGTTTCTGAAAACAACTCCTTAACAGCTACACAACAACTACAAAACAGACCCTGTTTCTGAAAACACCTTCTAAACAGGTACAAAGCAGACCCTGTTTCTGAAAACAGCTACAAAACAGCTACAAAACAGCTACAAAAACAGCTCTGGTGCATGCGCAGAGGGCAGTGAGGACTTGATGGTGAAGGAACTATCCTACACTACTAAGCGATCCTCGTAGCTACCTTTCAATAAATTAGGTATTTAAAAACAAAATTTGTTTAAATCAGTTGAGTCGTTTTCGATCCAAAATTTGGCGTGCAGGTTTGATTTGCGGTCTTGGTGCAAAAGTGTAGCAGGTATTATGAAAGTCTCTTGCTGAGGGGGTAAACTCACACTCAAAGAATTAAAATATTTTTTATTCTAGAACGACAGATTGTATTGACAAACTCCGGACCATGTCGATTTTATTTATTTTTTTAGATAAGAACCAATTTTTTTGTGTTGTAATTTAATCCCTAGGGGTTAACACCATCTGCAAACATTTTTTTCTACAAACGTGTTAAAAATGCATTTTTTAACACGCCGCAGACGCCTTAAAAATGTTACTTTATGGCACTAGTGTTAAAAGTACTTTATAGCACTAGTGTTAAAAGTACTACTATGGCAACTACGACGCCAACAATGGTTGTTAGATTTTTTGACAAATGTCAACTTCAAAATTTTATATTATATCTACGATGCTACTTAAAACTATGTGTTTCGAATATGTTAAACTTTCTAAAAATTGTAATTGTATTTTTGTTTTTTATTGTCGTTTGTAGAAAAAATTTTGTATGATATTTGTGTTAAAAGTACTTTTAAGGCACTCATTTGAATTGCAGAATTCGCTTCGCTCATTCTGCAAACTTTCAAATTCGTGCCGTAAAATTATACTTTTAACACTTATATCATAAATAACTATTAGTTTATCTATAGTCTAACTAATATATAATTACGATATTACTTGCGTAATATCATAAGCCCGGGTTAGCTTTCGGAGTGTTAGGATTTCCGTGAGTATGGTCTGCTGCTTTTACTTTCTGTGTTATAAATCACTGATGGCGTATTTATAATTTTAGCGACATTGATTTTTTTGAAGATGCCATTTCTGGTGAAGTCAGAAACCGTTTGTAGAAGTCACCATTTATGCACCTGAATATCGCAAATAAAAAGATCTGAGAATCGAGCGAAATTGAAAGAAAAAATGCCATTGTGCAAACTGCGACTGAAATTAGTTCGTAAGTGCCAAAATTTGGTTCTTTTTGAACTCATAGCAATGTCTACCTGACAGATCCCTGACAATAATTATTTTGCATTATGACCTATTGCCGGAATCACTGTGTACTGGTAAAAAGAATGCGTTGTACAACACGATTATAATCATCTATCCACCGACAAAGAAAAACAAAAAATGAAAATAAAAAATAATTTTAAAACGTTGTAATTTAAAAACTCGAGCAAACCGGAGCAAAATAAATTTCTGTATCTATAATCACTTAAAGGCATCATAATTTTAGACATCTATTTTAGGTTATTACATTCAATCTTTTGAAATAGACTATGCTTTTCACCAGAATGTTATTCCTCGGATTCATTAGATTTATACAAATACTTAGCTTAAAGTTCTAACGAAAATTAACTACACTTTGGAGGCCTATTCTACTTAAACTTTAGAGTATTAATTTATTTCAAACATTCAGGCATTTATTATAATTAAACACATTTACGAAATAACGTTTCTTGGTTAACAACCGCAAAGTTTCTGTGATATTATATAAATTAAGTGAGATAATTGAAGAGTCGAATCGGTTAAGTCCCATAAAATTAGTTTTAAGCTATTGAAAAAAGGCCTTTGTTCTAATCTTTTATACTATACTACAGATAAAGCTTTACCTCTAGCACACAACAGGCTATTACAAGAAGAAAATCATTAGTGTAATATTACAACACAAAAAAATAAAGTTCAAATGCGTATACGAGTACATTGCAGACGTATACAGTTACTCCGCTCGAATTTTGCCTTTCGGGAAATAGGAAACACGATACTTTAGTTTAATGGCTTACTCTTTTGAGAATATGGTACGTTTGCCTGTCGGGCTCATTCTTGTGTAAAATATTATAAAAATATATTATTATTTCAATATTTTTCATGTTTCAAAACGTTATATTTGAATTGTTCGGCAATCAAATGACAAAAAGAGTCAATAACCTTTTAAGAAGGTAAAAAGTTATTTGAATTTTGCCCTACTTCAGTTGTTACGAATTTCTGACGAGAACTGTTGAAGAACCCTAAACAACCTATAAATTTTCGGAATCTACAGAAAATATGCTTTAATGACTATCTCTTGTGATACCATGTTTTTTTGTTTGTAGCGCTAATATCATTATCATTATTTGCACAGACATAAACTATTCCACCAAATCTTTCCATATCGACAGATCATCAAGCCGTATCAAAATAATAATTACTCCAGTGCCAAACAGCGTCAATATGTTTGTCCAGCACAAACCGATCCGTGAATTTCAACGGGCCATATTTACTTTTCTGCGGCTTTGGCGCTGCTTTATTTAAGAAATCCAAACAAATTTAAATTAATTTTATTCATATCTGCAAAATCGCCCGGAAATTCGGTTTATTCCTGTACTGGTACGTCCCGAATAAATATTATTTTTGGCGTTTAAAGGGGGCCACACTGACGACGATAAGAAGAAAAGCATGTGTGAACGCATGGTACAATTGAGGAATCAGTTAGTTAATGTGAGTTGTGTATATGTTTGTGTGCGATTATCGCGTTGTCATTCTCACTGGCTTAAATCAACAATTAAAACTTGTTATTTTAGTGCAAGAATAATGACAATGGCCGCTGAACTACTCTTAAATAAAACTAATATAAGTTCATTCTTTTTCGCGTATTTGACAGGTATAGGTATTGTTTTATTTAGTAAGCAATATTCTATATAGGCATACAGGGACGACCCTTATCTAAGTTTCTATTCTCTATTGAAAAGGAAGAGTCGCAGGTGTCCTAGAGTTCCCTATATGCAAAAATGCACCCTAAATACACCCTCTACATGCTCTATATAGAGCCGCAATGCGGTTTTTTATATTACTGGAGCACATCTGGGTCTGCTAAAATAAGAAAATTTTAAATTTATTACGAGACTTTGTTGTTTGAGGGTTGAAAGATAATAAAATAAAATATTTCGGGTGACGTGTATCGGTTTTTTAAACGATAGCACATAATGTTTTTTTTTATTAATCTAAATCTGTACTGTGTATATACGAGGGGCATTAGGAAAGTTTTCTACCACGAGCAACAAGTTCTTAAATTCAGTGATTAGTTCCATCGCTGTGTTCTGTCCCTTTCTAACATACCTATTTTTTTTAATCTGACGCAGCCCAGGTAGACTTCAGGCCTTAGTACTAACGTACCCTGGGCATCTGAAAAGAAGGGAAATTTAATCTATTGTCACGGGATTTGTAGGATTGGCGGTTAGGAGGGGAAAGAAAAAAAAAGAGAAAAATTTCGCAAATTTCGCAATTTTTTCCATCGCAAATTTTGTCAACACAAAATTAGCGATTAACCGACAAAACATACACATCATTGGCAAAATTCTCAAAAACAAATTGTACAGATTGAGGAGAGAATATGCAGATTAAATACAAAATTTAAATTTAAAGTTAAGAATAAAAGTATTAACATTAAGACTCTAGAATCGTAATTAAAACAAAACTTTAAAAATTTGTGCTCTAGAGAATCATCAAGTAAACATGGTGAAACCCAACCTGCATAAATTCGTTGAAAGAATAGTTTTCCGAAAATATCAGCACAACCCTAACCCTGCTTTTAAATTGTCCGGTTGACAACTGCCCGGCGTTCTCTGGAATTGCATTATACCGGGATTTCCCTAGGTGAAACACAGTTTTTTTAGTCAGCTCCAAATGTGACTGAGGGACATTTGAATTATTTTTCCCTCTAGGCGCGTGCATTATTCATTTCAGTAAAATACATACTATACAAACAACATACACTCAATAGTCACAAGATCATACAGTGTAAGCACCCGCTACCCTCAACTCTTTAAATAGAGGTCGAGAGTGCATGACCCTGTCGAATATGTTGAATGGCTCTCTTTTGGAAGTAATCATGGATGTTGTGTCGAAGGTGATGCTGCTCCCAGATTTGGGACTAGGTTAGGTCTTATTTGGGAGACATAGAGTGTGTAAGTTGGGCTAGCTCGGAAAAGAAAATCAAGCTTTTTAGCTGGTGATGTGGCTATTGCAGTAATGTGTTTGTGCCAGCTGAGATCATGTTCAAAAGCGATTCCAACAAGATCAAATATTTCATTGTTCTGTACGGCCTGGCCATTTATGTGGATGGGATGTCTTGCTAGATTTTTTCCGTGACAGGGAGCAAGACTGGGCTTTGGAACCGTTGAACTGAACAAGACTTTTAGCAGCACCGTCTAAGAATAATTGGAGATTTTGCGAAAGGGATAGGTGCATAGAACTGCGTCTATTATCCAGCTATTGATTTTTAAATTTCGTTTTAGATTTGAGCGACGCTGTCAAAACTATTCCCCAGTTAAATAAATTCTATCAATTTAACTGATATCAGCGGAGGCCATTTTGGAGAAATCAAATCAAAAAGTAACCCATTTTGGACAACTTTCCAAATTAAAGGATGATCTAAGGCCAAAATTATAAACTATAAAGTTATTTACTATAAAACTATTTTTGACCTAGTTAAATGTTTTCTAAATTTTCCCCTCTTATAGTTTCTGGCAAACCAAATATCTAATAGCTCGCTCAAATTAAAAATAATGCCCTATAACACCGGTAAAGCTGGTGATTTTTCCCATATATCTTTTAAAATTTAATTTTCTGCGGCCGCAATAAATGAATTTATAAAAGATTTTTTTATTATAAAAGTTTTTAATTTTAACTTCATAAATTTTCGGGGTGACTAAGATATTAAATTTGCGTAAAACTTTTTCTTTCCCGCTTCAGGTAATAACTCATTTATTTTACTGTTAAACATTTAAAAGGACCTGAAAAACTTTTTTTTTAATTAATCGAGTTTGAAGAGATTTTTTTTGAGGCAAATTTTTTAATAAAACAGATTTTGTTTTGGTTATGTTTACCGATCTTGAATTCGTTCCATTTTCCGGTATTTAGTAGCCTTTTTATTGGCTTAGTAATTTTATCAAACATTTCATCATTTAAACCATAGGCAATATACATTTATAATCTAAATAAATCAGAATTTTTTTTGTATTCTCTATATAAATTATGTATTAATGGCGGTGGCGTAGCCATTACATGACAGTTGCATACACTATTTTTTCTACGACAGTTTATTAGTAATTATTGAATTGAACACCTTTTATTTAATTTAGAATCAGTTAAACAAATTAAATTCTTCACCATCACTAATACCATAATCTGACATAATTTCTAAAAAAATAAAAATAAGTTTATTTCCGTAGATATTCACAAAAAAATGTATTGAAATTATCAGTTATATATATATATATATATATATATATATATATATATATATATATATATATATATATATATATATATATATATTCCAATATATAGAAAATGGGGAATTTTCTTCGGTCGATATATTTAATATACATGTCGGTAAATGCCAAAGCTTTAATTCTTCCGCTAGTGCAAAACACAAGACCGTAAAATGACAAAATAAAGTAGTAGGATTATCCTTTTTGATTCTGGTCTGGGTGCCCTCCTGCTATATTTCTGGGCCCTTACCCTTCATCAGGCAAGCTCATACCCAGAGTGGCTGACGAACAGACCACACCTTGACCAGAATCAACAAGAGACCTTATATCCAAAAAGTTAATATGGTAATATGACCTTTAATTTGAATATTGGAGTAGGGGATTAGAAGAATAATTTATTTTCATTCATTTTTTGAATTCTTATTATAATTTCTCGTCGATCCAAAAGAGTTCATCTAAGCAAGAGCATCTTAAAAACGATTTAAGCTACATTATTTTTAACAATGCTTCTGTTTTGTGCTGCAAACATCACAAAATTTTCCGACTTGTTCAGCGAGGACAGGCAACCGCGAATTTTCCCCCCTAAACAATAACAAATAGTATCCATTTAGATTGTCATAAAGTGTACCTTCTTCTAGTCCTAATCGTACCTAACAAATCCTCGAAATCATTACCATAGAAAAGACGTACGAACAGTGACACCCGGTGCGTAATATTAACAAATGACTGTGCCAACTTGAAGAAAATGTCATCAGGACAAGACGACGTACGACACAAGACATGATAAGACTGACAAATGATCAGTGCGTGTGATTAAATGTTTTAGGTCTATTCAGACGTTTTCAGAAGTGGGAAGTTTGTCTAGGATACTGGAAAATTGCTAAGGGGGATTGCGCGATTGTTAGAGAAATGTGTCAGGGAGATGTATGAGGGGTTTTGTGTATACAGATTGTTTAAATTATGACACGCAGGGATAGAATGAGATATTTACGCTGGATATATGGAAAAAAAATTTCGAAAATAATTTATTTCGTGCTTTTCTACTCATGCTTTTTCTGGCTCAATTCATGCAGATTTTCCCAAAAATTGCCGATAATTTTCAATGCACTTGTTATATTATATATGAAAATTTTTATGAGAAATGTAATGATTAAGAGCATTGTAAATAGGTAGTACTGAATGCCCTTAAAGAGTTTTAGTATTTATTTTATTTAAGATAAATAAAAAATGAAAACACTTAAATAATTCGACGCTTAATCAGGATTGCTTACCTATGCTCTAGTAACACACATGTTTTGTCAAAGTATGCAAGACCAGTTTAAAACTAAAACTTTAAAATGTATGCAAGAGATTCAATTAAAAGTTTTATAAGTAGAACGACTTAAAGTCAGCATAAGTTGATTTATGATACGAGTTATTAGGACGTATCAATGACGCGGGTGACAAATTAGTTTTAAAAGTTTTAATGAACTTTTCGCTCGCGCCCAACGGGCTCAACTTGCAAAACGCAACTAATGAAATTATAAACTCGACGTCGCTTAACGAGGTTAGATGGAATTCTACTCGTTTGTACAACTAGAAAGACGATTATTGTTGTGTTCGATGCCAAACACTGCGATTTTTCGAAAATAAAACTGCTACTGTGCACAGTGGTTCCGGCAATAGGACATAATTCAAAATATTTATTGTCAGGCTCAAAAAGAATCAAGTCCACAATGGCTACTATATAAAAATGTGTAATACAATTATGACTATAAATCCCATTCGCAGGCTTTCATACAATCAAACCATACCTTCTCTCCCCTAGAATCCTTATACGTAATCCACTGCCCCAGTGAATGCCTCCAATATTCAACCAAGAAAGCCTCCGCGTATTCTTGACCTTGACCATTACCAAATCGACCTTGGGTTTCGGTCCACGTCATCAGATGATTCCTCTGAAGGTCGACCTCAAGGTACTCTTTCACGTCGCTGCTGATTTGTGCCTTGGGACACCAAGCGCCTCCGTTTTTTTCTTGTCGTACTCTGCAACGAAAAGATAATAGCGGTTAGAAGATACAGTTGATTAAATAAAAAGATTCTGAAAAGAGGTTCATGAACATTTAAATTCTTTACCATAATCCACTTTGTATGTATTTTTGGACATAATCTTTAATGAAACCTCAATAAGACATATATTTTTTGAATCTCCAGACAAGCATTATTTGCGGGAAGTCGCTTTAGGTTAGATACAATAAAAAGCTGTTGAAAAAAGGTTCATAAACATTTAAATTCCCTATAATAGTTCACTTTATATGAATTTATGGACATTACCTTTAATGAAACCTCAATATGTCATCTATTTGTGGAATCTCCAGAACATTTGCTATCGGATAAAGAAATATTCGTGGGAATTTGCTTTAGGTTAGAAGATACAGTTGATTAAATACAAAATTTTTGAAAAGAGATTCATAAACAATTAAATTCTCTACCTTAATTCAGTTGTTATTAATTTTTGAACAGAATATTTAACAAAACCTCAAAAGTTATATATTTTTGGAATGTACAGAAAATTTGCTATCGGATATAGCAATTATTCCCGGGAAAAATAGTTGATTGAATAAAAAAATTTTCAAGAGTGGTTCATAATCAGTATTAATAACCCAAGGACATCGACAATAGAACGTGATATTTAGAAATTATTAAATTATTGACAACTTCAATATTAAAACATTTCCGTGGTGACGCAACGAAGTAATAATTTACGGTGGGAATCTGTTCTCGTTGTATTTTTTTCTGGTTGGTTGTTTTCAATCATGTGATTTTAAATTAAAGACTTTTATTGAATTTCAGGTTAGGAAATTTTTTAAAATTTAAATGATCTTTCTTCGTGCGACTTTTTTGTGTCGATGATTCGGCGCCCCCGCTGAGTCCCACTGAGCACCCTACTTAACTTTGCCCTGACCGAGATTTAGTTTCCCACGTGAAGAATCGTGTGCACTTTGTGCACAAAGGCAGGTTATCTTGTAGTTTTATTAAAATATTTCCACTTAGTCAAAAAATATAAGTTCACATAACTTAAAACTTCATACATAAAATCTTTAAGAAACTTTTGTACCAATTTGGCTACATATTGTGACTTCCTTTCTGCCATTAAAATGTTTTAACGAGCGGCTTAAACTATTTTGTAAGTCGAGGAAGTTTCCAGTAAAATTTTTAATTTTAACTTTATGGGGTCTCAGCATAAAGGGATTTAGTTTTAGAGGGGAAACTAGGAAGCGGAAACGATTAAAATTAAAAATTTAATAAATTTTGGACTTAAGGAAATCTTAAACTTTGGGGGCGGAGAGTAAGAGGCAACTTTTTTTAAAGCGTTGTTGCGGATTCCTTAAGTAAATTCCGTTTTTCCAGAAAATTCTTTTAAAATGCTTTAGTAGTTTCAACGTTCAACGTAATAAAAAGGCTTTTTAAGCGAAAATATAACGGAAGAAGTGAATATGATACGCAACAAGAACGCAAGATCTGTTCACTGAATTTAGACGGTCAGATTGACAGATGTAAGATTAAAACAACCTAACCAAATTAGGTTCAGCAAAAAGTTCCAAAAAAAAAACATTGGGCAGCCAAGCAAATCGCGAAAATAATACGAAAATTCAAGTTTCACAGGACAATAACTTGTTGAAAACTGGTCAGTCTAAATCTAAACCTTCTTAATGAATTCCGGGCTAAATTTGTATGTGGGTCAGTCTACATTAACATAAGAAAATCATTTTAATTAAGCTTTTTCTGGGTATTCTATTTTATATATTACTGGGCAGCTTAGAGGTTTGATCTTCATAGATGCACTTTTTCCTTTAGAATGTTCTAGTATTACTTTTAGTGCGTTTTAAACAAAAATTATTGGGTGTCTGATAACAGATGTTTACTATGTCTCTATGTGACCTGAATTCTAGCAATAACATGTTTGTTGAGAAAAGCATTGGTTTTTTGTAAAAGAGAATATGTGTATCATATATCACAAGGTTGCAACCATGGATTGTCCAAACGTAAAAATGTGTATCATACCTTATGAAGTTATAACAATTTGCTTTATTTGTAATAAGAAGTATACAAACAGGATATTGTAAAAAATATTGAAGAAATAAAAGTTTTTGAGAAGAGGTTTATAATTAATTATTTAAATTCTCTACCATAAGTCATTTTTTATAAATTTCTGAACATAATCTTTAACGAAACCTCAGTAAGTTATATATTTTTGGAATTTCCAGACAATTTTCTATTAGATAAAGCAATGTTTGCGAGAATTCACTTTACGTTAGAAGATGCAGTTAATTAAATGATTAATTTTTGAAAAGAGATTATTAATTATTTAAATTTTCTACCATAATTCACTTTTTATGAATTTCTGGACAGAATATTTAATAAAACCTCAACAAGTTATGAATTTTTGGAATCTCCAGCAAATTTGCCTTGTCGTTTGGTAATAATTCTTGGGCTGAGCTTAGACGATAAGCGTGCATATGCAGGTCACATACATTGTATGGCAGGTTCCGTAGGATACATTTACTTGCTGGCTTACGCCATGAAAAATTCTTAGGTTTTAGGTTTCAGTAACTATAATATAATAAATATTTTTATAAAAGTCATGATTGAATAAATATTAGACAATGCTGCAAAAAGTGTTTAAACTAAGAAAACCGACTATGTCCTGGGCCGGTGTTCCTTCTGAAATGTTTAGTTTTCGAATAGCTATCAAGCTATCAATTTGTTCTTGAATTCGTTTAAAGAAAGAATCTTAGACCTTATTTACGTCTCATCTATTCTATCAGTTCGTCCATTAATTTATTTATTTTCACTAACAAGTACAAATAAGCAAAATAAAGCCGTATTGGCCCCAAAGGCAAAACCGCAAAAACCACATTAGCTGTAACCTATTCGCCATTAAGGTGGTTTTATTTGGATTTATTTCGAATCGTGGGAGTTCCAGCCCACCTCCAGACACTTTTGCTGATCTAAATCTATTACACTTCCGGAGATTAATGTTCCAACTGAAAATCGTTCGTGTTTCAGATAAATTTAGACGAATTATTTGCGATTTTTTTACCGCGCGTGAAAGAATTGAGATACAATTCAATCAATTTGCAGGAAAGATTTTTGCTAGGGTTTTATAAAATAAGTAAAGGTCTAGAGACAAAATAAAAAGGCAATTACCTCAAAGTAGTGATTAACCATTTTCAATGGGTCTGCGTCAATATGTCTGTGCAAATATCTTTGTTATTAATAAAGATAAAGATACCAAATTTTAAGTGTATCTATTATCTATAAGTTATATATATTATAGCAAAGATATTTACAAATTGTAATCAAATCAAACGTAACTTGTACTAACCAGATCACAACGGCTAATTAACATAACTTGTACTCATTGACATATCATACAAAACGTCCGCATAATATTCCTATTAACCGGCCAATATGCGAATTATCCAATTTATGCGTATTAACCGTAATATACATCTATGTGATGTATTATTATAAAAACGTATACTAACTGTAACTATTTATCTTCTTTTGAATTAAATTGAAACTGTAAATTTTCCCAGTAGATTAATTAATTTTCCGAAAATAAACACATCGAGTCGAAATCAAACAAAAATAATACACGAAATAAACAAATAAAATTTATCTGTGTATAGCCATAGGGGTAGTTTTGGCTATTTTCGTGGGGAACACAACACATGGTGTCCAGACAAAAGTTACGAAGGGACAGACGGGGCAAGAGGCGGCTTAAATCAAACAATAAGGGAGTTTTTGAATGGGTAACGGAATGTTTATTCTTATCCGTTCAACCGATGTAATTTTTTGTGTGCATGTTTCGATTGACTGATGGTTGATGGTGCAATAATATTAAGATATTTATTTAGTAGGCGAAATGACTTTTTTTTAAATCATATTTTAGGTTAGAAAAATTCAAATGACTATAACTTTCTACTAACACATTTTATTCTCTTAAAATTCAAGAATCGTCGACAAAATGATGTAAAATTTGTTTAGAAAAAATAATAAATAAAATATTTAAGCGTGTTAATTTTTTACCCAGGTGGGTCAATTCAAAAATTCAACTTTTTTCGCAAAATACAAAATATTTGTTTTCTTCACCAAAACGTTCCTAGTAGGCCCACTATAAAAAAACCTGAACTTGGCATGGGTCCCATAAGTAGCAACGGAGATATACAACTTTAAATTTTCACGGGCCGCGCCTGGTCGATAATAGTTTAATGCAGGCAATAGGTCAACGAAAGAGCTTGAAACGAGCTTTACAAAACTTGAAGGTCATTTTAACCCCTGACTGTCAATATAGGCTGGTCTTCACAATAGTGAATCTAATCTAAGTAACTGTCTTTGGTTTATAAACCTGCAGAGGTGAGATGTGACAGACACAATGTTGCTCGCAATATGAGATTGATATTAATATTGTCGAACTAACACTAATCGACCCCAATATAACGTACAACACTGTAAAACTCTCTCTCTCTCTCTCTCTTTCTCGCTCTATATATTTTGAATTGAATTGCACACTAGTGTGCATGATGTGTTACGTATCATTAAATGTTGTTTTCCGTGTAATTGTACCGATACGTTAGACGTATTGCAGCGAGAAAAATAGAAGCAGCAATCGCCAAAATTGCTTTTTTTTCTGTTGCGTAAATTGAATGAAATTGCTAGTTTGTTGCATGGCTACGCAAATCGGTCCGCCGGGAGTGGATAATCAATAAAATAGAGTGCATGCAGTTTAAATTTATTTATTAACTTTATCCGAAGTTGTATATGTTTTGTTCCCTGTTATTTTTCCGAAGGGTATCCGAACGACTGTACTCAATTCTTTCCTTGCGTAATAGTGAGGTCGAGTTTTAGGTAACATGTTTTTTGAATGCGATATTATTTCTTCTATGGCTCGATTTTGACGACTACCAATGTATCCAAATAGAGGAACTAGAGCATAGTAAGTAAGAATTAAGTAGAATTGATACGGCCATTTTCAGTTATGGTTAGTCTGCAACAGGTTTGTCCTTGAGGTTCTGTCCATTCAACTGTGACAGTTCAATTTTGTCACAATGCTTTGCCCATTTTCACTAATTATTTTTACTATAAATGCATATGTAATTCCTACCTTTGCCGTGTCGCTGTGCCTCCATGTTATGATTACGTTGTATAAGTTTGTTCTTGCCTTGTCTCCAGTTTGAGTCATAGGAGTTTTAATTTAATTGATTGCCTTTTATCTCGTCTGGGTCTCCTTGTTTTCTTCTGTTGGTAGCTTGCTTTAGGGATCCATAATTTGATTTAACTGTTTTGTTTTTAGAATTTCTTCGATTTTGTCGCCGCGCCCAAGTTTTCGCTATTGATGAAAAGTTTCACTTAATTTTGTTATTGCTAACTGACTGTTTTTACTTACTCTCCTTTCTTTTCTGAATATATTTAATATTTATTCTTTTTCTATTTACTTTTGGACCTGTATCTCGCATCATGTTGAGTTTTGATGGCGCCATCTATTCGCTTTGGAGATTTGGGGATCGGAGTAGCCGTTTAGGGTGTATAAATTTAAGTAATAATTTTTTATTGTACAAATAAATCGAATAAGTCTATAAACAATTTTCTTCATTCGTACTTTAACAAGATTTTATGTTTCCAACATTATTCCGAATTTAAACCACTCCGACTCTGGCACCTTTTAAAAATCTTCAAATATTTATATTTACATTTATTGAGGCACTTACCATTTTGTCAAAAGGTAACGAAAGGGCTTGAAACAATCAGTACATTGGATGAAGCTATGTTAGAAATTCCATAAGATCAATGGAAACAGCGAGTGCCGAGGCGATGCGGAGGTGATGCTGATTTAAGAAATGATTGACATAACCCTTATTCTTACACTCGTAAGTTTAATGAATTGAATTAACAATTAAATCGGTATAGCGATAGTGAATTTGGCCGTTAGAATTGTAATTTCCATAACAATTACCACACCACTAAATCTTAAACACCTTTTGTCAATTCGCATGTCCAAATATCCAGAATGAAAGGCAACATATAGACAGCCATCACGGTGTTCAAAATAGAGCTGCAACTCCAGAGAAATAACCTCTGGCTAACTTGCACGATTGAGCTATTATCTCCAATAAATACCCATTTGATTAGTGCAACGTTGCAATTTCATATCGTCATTCCGGGGTCAGCGTTGCCATAATTAATGTGCGCCGGGCTGATTAATGCTCTTTATTTGTCCGTTTGCCGGATCATTAGCCGGCAATCGGATTGTTTTCGGGGCGGAAGCACATGCCAACAAAATAATATCGGGAATGTTCTGGATTTGTTGCTACAAAACCATAAACAGATAAAATACAATTTTATTAAAGGAAATTTTAGTAACAGAACTGTCAGTCAGATCATTTGTATTAAAAAGAGGCCACTTGATTAAAAAAGCATGGGTTTAAAATTGACTAATAACGCGGTTTTATAATAAAAATTTGTATCATAATGACTATTTCCCTTACATATGAAAAAGTGTAGGAAAATAATCAAAATATCAGCGACTATTTGCCGGCTAGCTAGGCCAATGTTCGCGAACATTTTCCTGCAGGTGGCTATCCTATTTGCTGATACTTCAATTTTTTGCTTGTCATAGTAAGCTTATTAATAAAAAAATGTTTTGGTTGCTAAGAGTACAATACAATGCAAACAAAACAAAACAAAATTTGGCGTAAGTTTTTGGCGTCAATTGTAAATTTATCAAAAATGGAGCGTTTGTTCATTGAAAAAAGCATTTCAGTAAATACCAAGACGTCAAAGGAATATGTGTGGATATATGGCATTTTATTCTGAACGAAAGTATTTATGTTGCAAACCACTTCAGAAGAAGATTTGGCAAGAATTTTGAAAGATTGGGGTTACAACATGCGGGAAATGAATGAAGAGGACTATAAGGAGATAAGGGTTGAAAATTTGTGGAATGCTACTTCTTAAATACTATTAGATAATCAATATTTTAACGAAAATGGTAGATAAGTTAATTCCTTCGAAGATATCATCTTTAAAGCTGCCAGAGAGGCAAGAAATGCCGATTTTCCGGACCAATGTACGATGGACCAGCTTCCGAAAAATCGAATTTTTTTTTATCTCACTGGTGGATTGTCGTTAATGACAGAAAACTGCGTGTTTTTAATTAAAATTATGCGACGAGTAATCGAAGAGTGACAGTGCATTTTGAAGTTGGTTTCAAAAGCATTACCTGCTCTGTAGGCGTAAAATGGCTCCCGGTCGGTATCGATTTCAAAACAAAATTTCAAAGTAAATGTAGGTATAGTATAGGTAATAACATTCCAAACGAAAGACGAACACATCCAAACTTAACCACGTTTTGTGAAAAAAAATTTCGAAAACAGATATTTACAAATTTATTTTTAAATTTAACCTCTGTATTCACTAAAAAGGTATAAGACTAAAGAGTACTGGGTCAGGTACCCATTTAAACATTCGTCAGACCTACCTTTCATAAAACCTTGAACAAAAGTTTCGAGATCTAGTAGGCGGCAGTTTTGGCAGCAGTCATAATTTAAAAGCTATCCCCTAGCAACAAATTGCATTTGTTTAATTTAACGGTGTTATCTCAACTGCCATCAAAAATAATGATAAAAATGCTCTGTGAAAATCTCGACGAAGATTATCTTGAATCTACTCTTCCAAAAAAAGCAGGAAAAGCCGCAAGAGGTTTTTTGAAAAAATGTGTTTCGACAGAACGAAATTGGATTTTTTTTAAATATCCGTCAATAATTGTGTACTGTACCAAAACAGAAGCAGTTCGGAAACGTTTTTAAAAGTCCCTTCCCTTTATTAAAATCATAAATCAGATTCTACCTATCACAAGCAACTTACACAATTTACTCAATTTTCTTTGTTTATATGGAATACGTCGTTCCGTTTTAGTTAAAACAGATTTTCTGCTCTTGATAGGTCTATTAAACCAATAGCATTTTCATAGTAATAGAAAAAGTTTTATTTTGTATGTTGTTGTGTACAATTCAAATGAACAATTTGGTTATTTGAAATGCCATTTGTTTCGAATTTAGTTAATAACATGTCAAGTATTTCGCTTTGTGTTTTATCTCTTTTAGCTTTATGCGAATAAAATATTTTCAACGATAATTGCAAAACGAGTATGTAAAAGCTTTTCGTACAGGATGGTTCAAAAATAATAGTGCATAGAATACCATAATCCGAAAGTTAGTTATAGAGATCAAAATTGAATTAATGGGACACGCAATATACAGGGTGTTTTCTAATTGAATGTCAATATTTAAAGGGGCGATTTTTGGGTCCATTTTAAAAAGAAATCTTCATATGAACGTATGTCCTAAATGTCTTAACTTTTGAGATACAGGGTGGTAAAGTTTCCAAAAATAAATAGTTTTTTATTAATATCTGTAATACCACTTTAGATATTTTAATTAACTTTGGCAAACATGTACTATGTATCAAGAGGCATTATTTAGTGTACCACAATTTTTTTTATTTCCACCAGTGGCGTTCGTACGGAATTTCACCAGCCTATTTTGGCAGACATGGATGGTACGCCACTGATTTCTCGAAAAATTAAAATTTTGCTGAAATCCCCAATCATTTCTAAGCAAATTTGATCTCTTGAATTTTTTCAATCCGATGCACGGTTTTCGCTTAAAAAAATAAAAACCTTTTCTCTGCATGATCATAACAATATCGTTTAATATGACAATATCACCATGCAGAGAAATAGATTTTATTTTTTGGATCAAAGGGTGTAGCAGGATAAGCATGACGAGTTGGCCCCCAAATGGCAACCTATATCGAAACTTATGTTATATCATCGGCTTGATGTACGAACACGATTTATATATGTTTCGCCGCCGGACTCCGCTTTGACCTTGAGATATGGACAAAAATGACCGCACGCATGACTATCGTTCAAAGAGGCATATCTTGAAAACTAACTAAGCTAGAGAGGTAAATCCAACGCGAGGCCTCAGGTAACCTTACAGAGTATATACTATAGTTTTTTTAGATTTAACGAATAATTACACATATGTTTAAAAAAATTATGAATTTTTTTTTCGTGTTCCCTCTGACTTACAATCACTAAAATAATATATGTCGTAATCCTTTATATGCACTAGTACCCATAAAAATTGCGTTAGAAAAAACGTGGTGCAACACTTCGAAAAAAAAAATAATATAAGGATACAAACTTGACATAGGACACATACAGGGTGTTTTCTAATTGAATGTCAATATTTAAGGGGGCGATTTTTGGGTCCGTTTTAAAAAGAAAACTTCATATGAACGTATGTCCTAAACGTCTTAACTGTTGAGATACAGGGTGGTAAAGTTTTCAAGAATAAATAGTTTTTTATTAATATCTGTAATACCACTTTAGATATTTTAATTAAATTTGGCATACATGTACTATGTATCAAGAGGCATTATTTAGTGTATCACAATTTTTATTATTTCCACCAGTGGCGTTCGTAGGGAATTTCACCTGCCTATTTTGGCAGACATTGATGGTACGCCACTGATTTCTCGTAAAAGTAAAATTATTCCTGAAATCCTCAATCATTTCCAAGCAAATTTGAACTTTTAATTTTTCAATCCGATGCACGGTTTTCGCTTAAAAAAAATAAAAACCTTTTCTCTGCATGATCATAACAATATTGTTAATATGACAATATCACCATGCAGACAAATAGATTGTCTTTTTTAGATCAAATTTGCTTAGAAATGAATAAGGATCTCAAAAATTAACTTCCTCATTTCTAAGCAAAGATCTAAAAAATAAAATCGATTTCTCTGCATGGTGATATTATCATATTAACGATATTGTTATGATCATGCAGAGAAAAGGTTTTTATTTTTTTAAGCGAAAACCGTGCATCGGATTGAAAAAATTGAAAAGTTAGAATTTGCTTAGAAATGATTGGGGATTTCAGGAATAATTTTAATTTTACGAGAAATCAGTGGCGTACCATCAATGTCTGCCAAAATAGGCAGGTGAAATTCCGTACGAACGCCACTGGTGGAAATCAAAAAAAATTGTGGTACCCTAAATAACGCCTCTCGATACATAGTACATGTCTACATGTATGCCAAATTTAATTAAAATATCTAAAGTGGTATTACAGATATTAATAAAAAACTATTTATTTTTGAAAACTTTACCACCCTGTATCTCAAAAGTTAAGACGTTTAGGACATACGTTCATATGAAGTTTTCTTTGTAAAATGGACCCAAAAATCGTCCCCTTAAATATTGACATTCAATTAGAAAACACCCTGTATACCTTAAACATGCCCTGTTCCATACAAGAGATGTACTTATACTAATTTTGATTTAGTGTCATGAGACGTTATTTGTAGCCGTTATAAGGTATACTCGTCGTATTCTAAAATTGATGATTGCCGCCGCATTTTCTTGTCATGATTCAACAAAAGTACGTTGCTGCAGCAGGCAATTTGTTTTGAAAACAAGATTAATAACCTCGTATACCACCCATAATACGCTTAAACTCCCAAATAACTATGTAACAATACAGACAGGCACGTCTAAACTGTACACACAGCCACAATCTTAAAGCAACTCGCCACAATACCCAGTGACTTGGGAGAAATTAACTTTCAATAAGCCATGGACACAAAATATTCAATAGAGAGAGATTAGTTTGTGAATAGTTGAGGAGAAATATAATAGTCTATATTCCTGCTACTGGAAACTTTATATGCGGGCATTCCTGCTGCGGATATAGTTCTGTTTTACTACAATTTAAAGGCTATTTCATAAAGGGAAACAAAAGGTGCATTACGGCATATTGTTAATAATGTAGTGTATGGGTTATAAGTTATAAGAACACAATTCGGTCAAAGTATTCAGTAACAATCTGAATCATTTTTAAAATCGGTAGTATAGTTATTGGTAAAATTTAATATAGCTTAATAATAAATTTATTTTCTACTGAACTTACCAAAAATATTTCTGATATTAAATGCCACATCTGATTTAAAGAGAAAATGGTAAGATCAATTTCTTCGCGAGTGTACTATAGAATCAAAACTGCAGTTATTCTTTGCTGTCAGCAAAGTTATGGATAACATCGGCAACTTGCAAATTCTAATATATCAAAAAAAAATCACAACATTATCCATGACAGACAGTACGGATTTCGTCACGAAAGATCTATAGCTGATCTTACCTCTGTCACACATAACTCGAACAAGTCTCTCGAATTTCAAGGAGCATCACAGATTGTTGCCCCTGGTATTTCCAAGGCCATTAACCAAGTATGGTATGCCGCACTGCCTAACAAACTACCTTCTTACGGTTTTCCTACCCTGTAAAAAACTGTGTAATCCTGTGTAAAACCTGCCCAAGGAAAAGTAAATTTTTGGAAATAGCGATATTAGGAGGGAACCCTGAGCAGAATTAAAAATAGTTCTGTTTGATCTTTGCCAGTAAACATAGTGCATGCAGCAGGGTTTCATCATCGCAGATGATGCTTGGATTTGGATAAAATGGAACCAAGATGGTAGAATTACAAGAAGTTCTCCGATTTGCTCTGTGACCATGGGATCAGCAAGAAAATCAGGGCAAAAAAAGTGGTTAATGAAATAGTAGTTACGAGACATGGACAATAAAGAAAATATATTAAAAGATGTGATAGAAATAAGAGTATTAGGATTGAAATGTGGAGTAACACGAAGAGACAAAGTTAAGAATAAAAAATTATGGGAAACAACCGAGGTTCTGGAAATATCTTAAAAGATACAGAAAAGAACACTACAAAGGAAAGGCGAGGGAAGTGCATGGGGGTAGAGGAGAGTGAGAGGTAGAGAAAGACCAAATCAGAGGATAAGTGCATGGATTAAAAATGATTCAAGAGAAGAAACTAAGGGACACTGCCCAAGGGAGACCATTACCAAGGCACGTCGGCCACATTTAATGTTAAAGAGAGACGAAGTCGAATTAGAACAAGAAACCGTTAAACTACAAGAGTTTTAAGTTTCCATTTAATTAAAAATAAATGTTATAACTTGGTCATTTTCGAAACTCCCGTTAACAACGTAACAGAAAGTTGTTTAGACAAGAAGGGAGCTACCGGGCATTTTGAAAAATTAATAATTAATCCCGCTTTTATCCCGAAAGGTAAATAAATGGCCGAAGTACGTCCCGACAAAAGGAAGTGCTATTAATATACGTCCCGTGGAATAAAGGATGCTGCAGCAGCTTCACTTTAATATTAAAATGTAAGGGTTGTCGGACAGAGGCGTACAGCAACAATGTGGCAAGTTAAATAGGTTTTATTTAATCTGGCTTAATAGAGACTCATAGCAAAAAATATCTCGTGGATCTTTAAATGTAGAACAGTCTTAGAATTTTATTATAGGATCTTTTAAAGAGCGGTATAAAAAGCGGTATATATATACAGGGTATTCCGAACCCAGTGGCCTATCAGAAATATCTAGAAAACGAAAAGAGGGTAGACATTTGAAAGTTGGGCTGCGCCAATAGGAGACCGTAATCTCAATTTTAAAAAATCTTTTTAACATTACAGCGTTGCCAGATCTACTCGTACCTGATACCAACTTTGTTTTTTTAAATAGAATAGCCTGTATGTTACTACATTTTCAAATTTCATGAAACATTTTAAAACTTTCTTATGAAACATGTCTTATACCTTTGAGCCCTTTCGGCATTAAAAATTATTTTTTAAGAAATGTTTGGCCACAAACATGTCTGAATAAAAAAAATTATTTCTTCGCCACCAGCCATAATATGAATTTTTGGTTACGGTTCCTCAATAGGCTGCTGCTACATCATAATATGACATTAGTATGAGTTATTCTAACACTTTAGCGAATTGCTTGATTTCCAAATGATTTTTCTCTTACATTTAGTCATCTGATTGTCAAAACCCCATCCGCACGTCCCTGATCTTTCTTAATTCCTATAATATTTCCCGTTGACTCTATTCCCGGTACCGAATTACTCATTTTAAATCATTTAAAATAAAACGAAAGACGGCAGGCTTTAATTTCCTAGTATCAAGCATAAATATGTAAATAATCTCTGCAGTCACAAAACAGAGGGTGAAACGAAATTTGACTTATGATGTGGATTTAGCAGAGCTACTTATAATGCGCCAAATAAACGTCAAGAGACGATGAGGTTTATAAATCATCTTGGAAATCGCGGAAATTAATAATAATTTTATTCTCAGAGTTTCGATAGAGCGTCGGAGCGTATCTGTTACTTTATTAAATAAATCAACCTGAAATGATATTTGAAAACACCGGAACAGTTCTTATTTAGTTTTACATTTATAACTTAAGTGCGCCAGCTTGGGTGCATTCCATAGGCACCGATTTTAGGTCTGTACCAACAAGCAGTCTGTACGGTTTTCTGACGCTGTGCAACATGTAATAGTTATTTGGGCAACTCTATTTCTGAACGGAAATCGTTCAATCGTTCTCGGACTGTGTGTTGGAATATCTAAAACTGCCAACTGGATTTTTTTCATTTTGCGCTGGCCTTACAACTGCCAACTGTGTTGTAAGAATAATTTATAATTTACATGAAATAGGATTCTTTTTGCGACATGTCGTTTCATAATATATTTTTCCTGTTTTGGATGGGGAAAGTAGTACTTTTCCGCACTTGTGCGGTAAAGTTATTTTTCCGTACGAATTAACAAAAAACCTATGTAGAGTACGGAAAAGTTACTTTTCCTACGACCACCTATGAAAGTGAGAAAAAAAGTTAACTTGGCTAGAAAGTGCCTAATATCATACGCGATACTTGTCAACATGACATTTGAACAGATGGTGCCAATGTCGTTTTAACCAGACCAGAATACATTTTAAAGGGATTTAAAGTATTTTTAATCCTGAGGGATTAAAAGTGACACTTTAATCCCCAAAAATAGGGACTAAACGAGCCTTTTTTAGCTACGGAGTGCCACAACATAATTTTTTCATTATCCTCCTTAGTTCGCTCCTCATTGTAGAAAAACTCCATCCCCTATGGCTTAATGCGGCGGCAAACCTGAGCAAATACCATCACAATGATTAAAAGAAATAAAAAGAATAAAAAAACCTGCACAAGGGGGAACGAAACATCAAACAATAAAACCGAGCAAAAAGCAGAACAGCAACAAGAAGACGTTATCTGGAAAAACGTCGCCTGGACCAAATAAATGACTTCAATTAGTTGACCATTCGTTCACCTTAATTCCTTTCGTTCCCTCGGGAAACTATGCGATATTATCGAGCGGACGGGGATCGAGGTGGGTCGTTATGACAACCTCTGGATGTTTCTTTTTATACTACACAGGTTTGAACAAAGGGAATATTCCCTTTGTATACAGAGTGTTTGGTAACGAATGGTCCATACTTTAGCAGGGACTTTTCTGACTCAATTTAGATCGATTTAGCCTAACTTATCTTAGTGCAAAAGTTGATAATAGGAGAGATATAGGGTGTTAAAATTAAAATTTAATTTTACATTTTTATCGATATGTCTTGAACGATACTAAATAAATTCACAAAACTTGATAGGCGGAGGTTTTTTGGGATGAGAAAAGCAAATCCGTTCTCAAATTTGCTGTATTTTGTAATACACACATACCTCACTGAATGTAATTTTAAAACGTCCCAACTTTTTTGAGCTTCAGTGTAGGTATGTCGCTAGAACCAACTGTTTCTGAGAAAAATGCATTTGAATCCGGTGTTGCACAGAATAAATAAGAAAAATAATCTCTAAACAGGGTGGTCCATAAGTGATGGTACACAGATCAACAGCAGATTCCTTATGTCAAAATAATGTGATTTATCCAAACTTGCCCAATTCCAAAGTTCATAATATCCAAGATAGAGGGTCTCAAAATTTTAATTTTGTTTTAGGTTTTTCCAATAATTTACCAACAAAATGACATAGGGGTACGAATTTAAGGATTTGGGGTTTTTTGAGGTGAGAAGGTAGGCAGAACAATCTTTTGGCGCACGTGGTTTACGCTCTTTAGGAAGTCGATTAATACCAACTTTGTTTTACTGCGATTAGCATGTCGATCAGCACAAATTTCTTTGCTGCAAGCCACTTCGCTCTTCCTCTTAGGACAGTTGCGCTCCATTGCATTAGAAGGCGAAACATGCTAGAAAAATCTATTTAGATGTGGCATTACCGCTGATAACTTTTTCCAAGATTTTAATGCATTTTTATGCAAACTTAACTACCACTTATTACTATTAATAGGAAATAAAAAGGCGGTGTAATGAAATTTCAGTGCTAGTTTTTTACGAAAACTATTTGAGCTTTGTGCTTGGGCATCGTGCCGACGCCATAGCGAGCTTTTTAGCTTCTGATTTTTATCGAGGTTGTTTTCAAGAAAAAAAACACCGGAAAACTTTTGACAGTGTGGTTTCTCAATAAGTGCGAAAATTCGATATTTTTAAAAACGGTTTCCACATCTTTGTTTAGAAGTTGTATGATAACATTACTAACATAATAAAATGTCTTTATTGCCTTTTCCTGATACATATATAGAATGTTATGAAATTTACTGCATATGTAGAAACTGGTAAATTCTGGTATAAATTCAGATGGGGGAAAAGGTCATAAGTGGCGTTTCGCGATTATAAGCTAGATATCCCTCATCAAGAAAGAAATTTTAACCATATTTAAAAGATTTGGCGTCTATTGACATTCAGGTTGAGTTTACATTATTTGCGGATGACACTAGTCTTTTGTGGCACGGAAAAAATAAAGATGAATTAAAGCAGACCGTCAACAATGATTTATATAAAGCTAAACTGTAGTGTGACGCCAATCTGCTGTATTTTAACTTTAATAAAACAAATATTATGACATTTGAATTTGGCTCCGATGTCTTACATGTACAAAACCAAATTATAGAAAATAAGCGATTGTATTTCTACTCTGTGCGATAAACGCCAAATCTGAGAACACCGAGCCTTAAAAGAATTTTTTTTAGACAAAATACATATATTACAAAGTAAATTGTTTCTTCTGCAATAAGGCAATCGATTACTTTTTACCCAGTTGTCTTTTATTTTTCTCTAAGCTTTGGCTTACGAGTCCAAACCCCCTGCCCCGCTACTAAAAGCCAAATTTACAGCCAACAAATCCTCTAGACGTTACCAAGCGAAAAAGTCTCTTTAAAATCTCTATTCTTTAAGTATAATCCTAATGTATATTTAAGAAGCCTGAATATTGCGCTTAATTTCGACCTCCCATTTGTCTTACCTTGCAAAATGGGGCTTTCGACTTGACTTTTAAAATATCGCCATATATATGAGTTTTATGCAAGAACCAGGTCGGAACTACATCATATTTGATATGTGAGATTTAGGTCAGCACACAAAAAAAAGCTGTAGCTGAAGATGTTATTTTTTTAGTGTCCGTGTTAAAACAAGCAAAACGGAACACTTATGAAACCACTCGGTGTCCGTCCGTCCGTCTGTCACAGGCGATTTTCCCTGAAATTATTCAACGTAAAAATTTATATCTAGCACAGAGATAGTGTGGTGGCCCAATTATATACATGAAGTATAAAAAGTTGAATTTTGATACTGGGGGTTAATTTCAGGGGATAAATTGGGAACTGGAAAAAATGTTCATATGAACTTCTTGCCTTAGTTATTTTCAAAGAAGCGATGCCACAAGTTTTTTGAAACACTCTGTATAAGTAGTATGTATCACTTAATCTAAATTTGGTTGCTAAACCAGGCTATAAAGTGTAAGTAATGCATACTGCATAATCTATCATAATAAGAGTGTATTCTTTCTTTACCACAATATAATCCCCATACCGATCCTACTTCCAAACTATCCATTTTCTTCCATGCTAAAATTTACATAATACACCAAGGCTAATGTTTTTCAGAAAATGTATGTTACTTAAAAAGCTTTTAACGAAGAGCTAACGCCTGGAGTGTCCAGGTATGTTTATTTTACAAGGAAAATGCATTTCCCTAGGTAAATATGTTAGAGGAAAGTTAGGAATATTAAACGGAGTTTATTGTGTTTTTAGCATTAGGCAACAAAGTTCACCGGTAATTGGGTTATGTATAAAACTGTTATAAAACTGAAATTAGTTTTTCGTAGAATATATGTTGTGCAATTTGGTGCTTTTAGCTGTTTTTTGATAACTCTTTAATAGTAACTTGAATTAAGCCCAGTATTCAGTGCCCATTATAATTTTTTTTGGGGATGAAATTTTGGTGAGTTATTAGGGTTTTTAGAATTGAAATTCTGCGATCAGAAACGTTATTTTTTTAATTACCTAGTGTTAATGAATTTATTCTTTTTTTCCGCGTAAATAAGTACTGGAAATACTTATTAAATTTAGTCAATGGTAATCTGCTTTTTATTTTAACATCTTCTTTTCTAAGAGTTCTTCTCCCAATCTGGGGGTTCTTCTTCACTTAAAGCAAGTTATACAGACAGGGTGGCGCCCTCTTAGAAAAGTGAACTACATAGCCTAGTGCTCACCGATGAACAGCTGCCGTCGCTGGAATGTTCAAAAGTATTGTATATTGTATATTACTATATAATATATTTTATTTTTGTGAAAAGAACCGTGACAATAGAGAGGCAATTTTTTTTAATTTGTATATAATTGCTTTATCTTTAAAATGATTTAATATTTAAAATATTAAATATCCCTACTAAAAATATATCGTTTTCAGGATTTGAAAGAAAATTATACGCCTTAGAAAATTTTCATACTGCTCATTTTCATAAAATAAAGCAGCTTAACTTAAAAAAAATTAGTAAAATCAAGTTTTGTTTTCAAACTATTGATCTACGATTTTCATTTTGGGCTTAAATTACTTAGGCCCCATCACTTTAACAAAATCTGAAAAACATGGAAGTGAGACCTGAAAATATGATTAAGATTTTCTTCAAATATTAATTACTACATCTGTAAGATTGCTATTAACATCTGATACAAAATACCGATACAGCAAGATTCGATTTCCCAGTGCTGCCAAGGAAATACACCTGGGGATCAAAACGGCACCGGCACCGTCGTCGTCGAGCCGAAATATAACAAAATTTCAGTCATAAAGCATCTCCGAATAAGCCATTACCCCCGCGTCGTTGTGTAATATTATTCAATGAAAATAAACTTTCTCGGCGATGAAAATACCTCCCGGGAGGTTCGACCCGACGGAGGAGGATATTTCCTCGTGTAATACGGAAGGATTATTTGTGGAAAATTTGTCTTTATTGTGGTTTCGGAACAAAAAGTTTATGTTTCTTTGTCGGTTTGGCTATGGGCGAATATTAGGATATACTGCTTATGGAAACTAACAACAAACCTCAACATCCTTTTCATTGGTTGATTTTAGATATCCCAAAACTATATTATATAATTAAAAATTCTGGAGAAATTATATTTATTTACCTTGTAGATCAGATACAATGTAAATGTAGCTTCGGTAACCACAAATATACTAAATATACTAAATATACATATTGAGTTAAAAGTATGTGTACTTAGTAGAAAAAGTAACATTACCGGACTTCGTCAAACCTACTTATTCAGCTTAGAGCAAATTTTCTTTTTAAAAGTTGTACACCCTGTAAGATTTGTCAAAATCATTTGGCACAAATCTGAGTAAAATTAAAAATATGCAGTAGAAAACAAATTTAGCGTTGAATTAAAACTACATTTCTTGTCCACAGGCATGCATGAGTTTCAACATAATTGAAACATGTTCGCTTAACTACCTTTTCGTAGAATAATAAACTCTGCGCTTATGGTTAAAAATAAACTTAAAACTAAAACCCAGAAGAAGAAACTCTTTTTCGCTGAGCGGTTCAAACTCTCAATTTGTAATCCATGAATAAAACTACCATTCACCTCTAAGTAACTGTATACAATCTGTTGCGATGCTCGAAGTTACGACAGAAAAGTTTTTACGCTAAACCTAAACAAATTTCCACAAGTTGGTTGTTAAAGTTTTATCTTCCTTATTGACCAAAATACCCTACTTATCCTATTTAATCCTAAAAAGAATAATAGACGAGCAAATAAGAGCAGAACCTTAGCATTCTATGTAGTTCTATCATCATTTTTTTATGGCAGTTGACAGTTAAAATTGGTTAATAAATGACAGTTAGTCCATTTTTTAACTACATCAATCATAATCGTGACAAGAGGTCGTCAGAAAACGATGCACATGTAACATAGAATAGAACAACATGCCTCAATATCGCTCCCAATATTGTTAATTTTAATCCGTGTGCAAAATGACAATTTTTTAAACAATGTATATCCTATTGCAAGTTTTAAAAATGACTCTTTTTACACGAGCGAGATATTCGTGGGCCTGAGTCAAAGGCGAAGGCCACAAGTGGAACGAGTGTGAAATAGTATATTAATAGTATATTATTAACCTAGGGACTAAAGTGTCTCTTTTAATCACGCGGCGAAATGTTTGTAGCCCGACCGTAGGGAGGGCTACAATTCGCCAAGGGATTAAAAGACACTTTAGTCACGAGGTTAATATACTATTTTATGCACTTTAGACTTTAGGATAGGTAAAACGTTAAAGAAATACCAAAAAAAATCATACCACTAAACGGTACTCTATTTCTAAAACGTCATCTTCAATGACTTGTACCATGATTGTCTCTGTCAACTGAAAATCTAGTGTGTTTTGACAAGTAACTAAGTAAAACAAAATCAACTCGATAAACATAGTCAAATATGCCAAACCTGAAAGATTGTTGTGATGGAAGATAGCACATAAATCCCTAGGGATTTAAAGTAAATTTTAAATTCCTAGGGATTTAAAGTACCACTTTTCTCCCGGAAAATAGGGATTTAAAGTACCCTTTAAATCCCTAAAGTGCATAAAGTTTTTTAAAGCATTATTTTAGATCACGCATCCAAGTTAGAAAACGAGCCGCTTGTGACGAGTTTTCTAACGGGATAAGTGCGCTAATACCTTTATAAAACACACACCTTAAAATATTTTTTTTATTTTGCATTTTTTTCGATAAAAAAATGCATATTTCAAAAGAAAATGTGACATACAAATTTTGTAAATTTTATGTCGAAATGTCTTAGGCGTTTTAGTGCTGTTTAAGAGCAGTTTTCCAGAAACAGAAGCTGCTTTATAGCTGTTTTTAGCGATTTCATAAACCTTTTTTTTTTTTCTAAAAACCCAAGCAAACTCGAAGCCAATCCAGATCTTCGGACAGCTCTTCATGAAGAATAGGAAAATATTCCCAAAAAAGCAATTGACAGTTGTGTCCAAAACATGCCAGGTTGTATGGTAGACGTAAGAGGGCACGAGGGTTCAAGATATTAAAAAAAAAATTAATAATTAGTAATGTGTTATTTTAAGTTCATTTAAGCTAGACTATAGAAACTCATTTTCATATTTGTACTTTTAATAAATGTGTATAATTACAAAGCTTTCCTATTCAATTTGTGTCTCTTCTCGGACTAGTGACATCGAAGTAAATGAACAAAGAAAATGCTGAAATGAGATACGGCTCCAAAACAAGACACGCCAGTACATTACCCCATTGCCCAATTTCTCCACAGGGTGTTTAAGTTAGAGCTCAAAATATACTTTCTATTTCTCCTTGTATATTCACGAAATGATCACTCTTTTGTGATAACTGGAATATAGCTAGGTTACTTTATGAATCGTTTTTCAAATTGCTGAAAAACTTGTCGAAATCGGTCTAAGAGTTAAAAAGTTATGGATGATTAAACTTAATATATATTTTTCTTCTCCTTTTTTTTTTTAGATTGAGTGTGTAGTTAGACCTTATCGATTCTCTGGGTGGCAGTTGAGATAACGCCATCAATATTAAACAAATGAAATTGGTTGCTAGGGTATGACTGCTGCCAACTAGATTTCGGCACTTTTATTCAAGATTGTATGGAAGATAGGTCTGGTGAATGGTTGGTTGCAGAATAATTGTTCCTGAGCAGCGTGCGTAAATGTTTTTGCACGCTGTTTGAAATTATTGATTTTCACTTGTAGTTAGTAGTGTGTTTTTTAGATATTGTTAGAGCAGTTGTATAAAAAATTAAATATTATGCCATCCTTCAAACCGGCTACTATTACAAACGAGGCAAATCTTTTATTCTCTATTTTTATCTTAAAACTATGCTTTTAGAGGATTCGGCTGGAAAGCGAGAGTGTAGCCAGAGTATCAAACCACTAGGAAATTCCTTGCGCGGACGTGATCGGCATACTAAACTCGTTAAAGATACAGAACAGATCTTCTGTCTAGAGAGTTAGGACTTAAGAGGGCAGTGGCGTAGCTGAAATTTTTACATCTTCAATAAAATACGAAAATTATTTTCGTATTGTATTGGATACATCGTAAGGGATACATTTCGACAATATCGAAGAACTAAAAATAGAATTCGATATGAAATTGGGCAAATAACGCCAGGAGTGGTCCATAATGTTTTAGGGGAGTTTGGATACTGGCAAGAAGCGAATGGAAGGCAATTCAAACATTTAATTAAGTAAATTAAATAAAAATGGTTTACTTCGAATACAGCCAATATTATTTTTATTTAAGACGTCACGATCATGAAAGCAGCTGAAAATCGGTATAGGATGTGTTACATAAAATATGCTTAGAATTTCTTATAGAATTTAAAAACCTAGTAAATGTAGTTCGACACACGAAAACTCGACCACTAAAAGAATGCAGCAAAAAATTAGTATGTTGTCAAACTTACAAACAAAACTATAGTAAATAAGTTACTGAAAATTATTTTTTGCAATAATGTTGAGCGATATGGTTTAATATATAGAATAATAATAAAAACCATAATTATATTTATTATAGATAAGAAATTATTATGGGTACCCTAATATTATTCTATTTTAACATCGGAAGTCGCCAGTCGGAAACTTCGTCAAGATTAAAATAATGCGAATCTATGGAAAATAGGCAACGTCGTTAACAGGTGGCATCGTTCTTCCGATTGATAGGGTAATAGGCTGGCGTCATCAATAATAATGGCGTATCTAGCTGCTTACTGAGTGGTGATTTGTATTTAAGCTAAACCCACCAAACTTTTTATCGTTTCTTCACCCTTACCATGTGTCAGACTATAATGTGGCGTTCCATTTAACTAAACTATCAACGACGCCATAACTCCTTTATGGGATACCCTGTATACTATTTTATTATGTCAAAAATGCGCAATTAAAAATAAAAATACGTATCTCAGCATTTTTTTTTTCAATTATTATCGAATTTATGTGGGACTTTATGTAGTGTATTAAGCCAAAGTATATCAAGAAATAAATTACCTTTAAAAAATAATTATAATAAAAAATAAAAACAAGAAGTATCTTTAAATTTATTATTATGTGTTTCGTCTAACATTTCTTAACAAGACGGAAATAAAAATAATGGCGTCTGACCGACACAGTATATTAGAGAGTAAGAAACAACGCCGGCAGTTCTTTAACTAACGAAAAATGCACTGCATAAAGTGACGGAAGCTCTTTTAAGGGCCAACTATCTCAAAGCTGTTAAAATAATAAGAATTTTTTTTTGTATTACAGAAATAAAGTTTTGTTGTTTCTATATGATGTTTTTAAGATCCAGACTACCAAAAGGCCTGGACCCTACATGGACTATCTTAGATCAAAATAAAACGTTTTATATAAAGCTCGTTTCAAGCTCTTTCGTTGCCTTTTGACAGAACGGTAAGTACCTTAATACAAAATGTAAATATAAATATTTCAAGAATTTTTAAACTCGGTTTTCTCAAAACTAAGATTTTCCACTTGTCTCACTGTTGCTCTGAGGCGACCACGATATATATATATATATATATATATATATATATATATATATATATATATATATATATATATATATCTTAGGAAAATTAATTATATTTTAATGCAACGGTCTGATTATTTATCATTTTTTTTGTTAATTAGTACATTCTTATAAAGCTTACAAACCTATATAAGTTACCAAAGTTTAATTTCAGTTAATTAGAAAGAATAGGAAAATCCCGCCAAATCTTTAATTGCATTTTTTTCCGAATTGTTTTCAACGATGTCCTACTGTTGCTCTGAGGCGTCGAATTATTATTTTAATTTCCAGTTGAAATTATTATTATTATTATTATTATTATTATTATTATTATTATTATTATTATTAATGCGTTTTTTAGGTATTTTCAAAGCAGTTGTAGAAAACAAATTTACATCATGGATAAACGATTCCGGTTAGGTATTAAATTAGATTTTTTATTTACATTTTGCCTCGTCATAAACTGTAGATATCGCCACTGCTTATCAATAACTTCGTACAGAGAAAAAATTGGACAAGATAAATAAATAACCACAAATCGCACAGATGAATCAAAGGCTCAAATTAATTACAACGTCAAATGAAATTAATTGAAACATTTCTGAGAAATATATTGGTAGAAATATCGCGTCACGAACTAATTTTTCTTTCGGTTCTTATTACGAATGTTGAGGAAATCGTAATTATAAAAGTGCAATATTGTCAGAGATAGGAACGTATAATATGAAAGATTGAATGTTCTTTCATCGATTCCTTTTTTATTGCGAAATAAATGGATGTGTGGAAAATATGTACAGCGTAAAAGGAAATACTAATGTGTTCAAGATTATTAAAAGCATCTCTTTTTGAAAATTGCAATTTTTCGACTCCGAAGTCGGAATTTTTTCCAGGGTTATGCTTATGCCTTAATTTGAAAAAAATAGCTGCGAAGCATTTCTCAAAATTCCTTCAAATATTCTGATATAGTTTTACTGAGAACAAAAAGCGAAATCTTGCTAATATTGTTTTATCTGACAGCAAATTTTCTTTTAGTTCTGCAACAATCCTAGACAGAAATTAGGGCAAAAATTGTAATTTTATCCTATTTCAGACAGCATTTATTTAATCGACTTTTTCTTCTATACAAAGGCGAAATACGACGAATGTAACCATATGTGATCAAATGGAAGATTTTTTGAAAATTCCAAAAATATCTAGGTTGTTAGAGCTTCTTTAATAATTCTGGTCAGAAATTCGTAAAAACTGAACTCAGGCAAAAACTTTTCTCTTTTTCTTCAATCTGTTTAGAACACGTTTTTATTCAAGCGACTTTATCTCCTGCGCAAAGACGAAATCCCGCGACAACTGCTTTCCTCGACAGAAAATTTATTGCACATTCCGAAAATATATGGATTGCTAAGGTTTCTTTAACAATTCTAGTCAGAAATGCCTAAAAACTGAGCTAAGGCAAACATTTTTCTTTTTTTCATTCTGTTTAGAAAAGCATTTATTCAAGGGACTTTATCTCCTACGCGAAGACGAAATCCCGCGAATACTGCTTTACCTGACAGCAAATTTTCTGCACATTCCGAAAATGAATGATTTTTTTAAAGTTCCTTTAACAGATCTCGAAAATATATGGATTGTTAAGGTTTCTTCAATACTTCTAGTCAAAAATTCGTAAAAACTGAATTAAGGCAAACAAATTTCTCTTTTTTTATTTTGTTTAGGAAAAGCTTTTATTCAACGGATTTTATCTCATCCACAAAGACGAAATCCCACGAAAACTGCTTTCCTCAACAGAAAATTTATTGCAAATTCCGAAAATATATGGATTGCTAAGGTTTCTTTAACAATTCTAGTCAGAAATACCTAAAAACTGAGCTAAGGCAAACATTTTTCTTTTTTTCATTCTGTTTAGAAAAAGCATTTATTCAAGGGACCTTATCTCGTACGCGAAGACGAAATCCCGCGAATACTGCTTTACCTGACAGCAAATTTTCTGCACATTCCGAAAATGAATGATTTTTTTAAAGTTCCTTTAACAGATCTCGAAAATATATGGATTGTTACGGTTTCTTCAATACTTCTAGTCAAAAATTCGTAAAAACTGAATTAAGGCAAACAAATTTCTCTTTTTTTATTTTGTTTAGGAAAAGCTTTTATTCAACGGATTTTATCTCATCCACAAAGACGAAATCCCACGAAAACTGCTTTCCTCAACAGAAAATGTATTGCAAATTCCGAAAATATATGGATTGCTAAGGTTTCTTTAACAATTCTAGTCAGAAATACCTAAAAACTGAGCTAAGGCAAACATTTTTCTTTTTTTCATTCTGTTTAGAAAAAGCATTTATTCAAGGGACTTTATCTCGTACGCAAAGACGAAATCCCGCGAATACCGCTTTACCAGAGAGAAAATTTTCTGCACATTCCGAAAATGAATGATTTTTTAAAGTTCCTTTAACAGCTCTAGACGGAAATTCTTAAGAACTGAACTAAGGCAAGAAAATACAAAGTAAATTAATTGTTAAAAAATCGTAAGTTGTAAATTAATCAAATTACTCGTTCCTGGGCTTTATTTATACAACCAATTCTAATTTTGGAGTGAGTCTTTCATTATTGTCAGAATACCAATTACAACAGCAATGAAACGTAATTAAAACAAGGACAATATCGACTGACAACCTAAATCACCGCAACCAACATAATATAGCTCTGTTCACAAACAAATGACTGTATCAAATAAGCCGCACCCCAGCCTTGATTTGGAAATGTAAACACAAGAATTTTTGCTACCTTTCGCGCATTTCGGCTTAGACAAACAACCGGTAGGTACATTAGACTCACCCTAAAAATAAATATTGGTTTAATACCATACAGATCCGGTTTTAATAGTTGTTTGATGGAAACTTATACAGAAGGAATAAAATTTGGTTAATGTTTTAAATAAGTATGGTTAATCTAGAAAAGTTGCCGCATTAGTTAAGATGACGAAGTTAAAGTTTCAAATCAGGCGCTCCCCTTAACTTTTTGGTTTAAAAAATAACGTTGATGTGTGTACTGCTACATTCTTGGTGAAACTGGATTAACATTTTAACTTTTAAATGAAAGACAGAGTACTTGTTATAGTTTCACAAAATTTATTCAGTTGCCTGACACGTGTTTCGACCCTCTCGGGTCATTGTCGGGGACATAAATGTGTTGAAACAGAGTTACAAAATCGTTTAAGTAGGTAGTGGAATTTTGTGAAACTATAACAAGTACTCTGTCTTTCATTTAAAAGTTAAAATATTAAAAAATAACGTTCAGATTCACTAAGAGGGTTTAAAATTTAGTACTGGCTTAAAGTAAGATCTTATAGTTGACACATATTTTTTGGCTTTTACGCAAAAATTACAAAATATATAACAATCAGAAAAGACAAAGAAAAAATTCTGTCGTTAGTATTGGAAGAACTATATTTGTTCCTACACAATACTTTAGACATTTTGTTTATTAAAGAAAAAATCTTTATGAAAATCTAAAAATATCTAAATTAATATAGCAAGAATTGAAGTTAATAAAGTAGCAAGAAAAATGAAATCTTTTTAAAATACAGAATTTAAAAAAAATAAAAATTATCATAAAATGATTTAAAAAATTTACTTAGCTACACCTCAATCCTGTTGACAATATATTGTTTCGGCCTCGTCAGTCCAGGAGTATGAGGCCTATAATCTAATATTTATCTATTTTTATTATAACAGAGTAACACATTTAGGAAAAAAATATTATGTCAAAATGACTTATAAAGTAAGTCTTATTGTTATATTTGTTGGTAAAATACCTTGCAAAATTTAAAAATTGCAAGTACTAGAACAGGTAGATAAATTTACATAATATTAGGAGTAATAATAAACAAACATGGAACACTAGAAGACGAGATAAATGAGAGAATAGCAAACACTGGGAGACCATAATAATAGCATATAAAGAGTAACTTTTTAAATAAGAAAGACATTCCAAAACAAATAAAAACAGAAATAGTTAATCGAATCCCCCTTTATAATTGTCACCGTACGCCACTGGGTAAAAATATTTTGTAATATTAGTTTCAAAATGCAAAGGGTTACGTTAGGTATCTGTATTGACCAATTTATTTGAAACTGCGTTCGACCGTTTCAGAATTTTCACCTACCACGAATCGATTTCCAAGACAATTTTTTTTCTATAATAAAGCTTTTCCTACAAACCACTTCTAGTTCATTCCCCCATTTTTATACACACACATATACTCGCAGGATTTCCCACAATTCTCTCCCGTTTAGAGCGTTTTTCCTGCCTTTTTTAAGGCGATCTCTGATCCGGGAGATGCACTTCCGAAATTCAAGGTAACCCTCGATAACTTTGGACAGCAGACTTGAATTCTAATATGACAATAATGGGGAAAGAAAGTGATATTCGCCCCTTTGGAGGAGCGATACACCCGAAAACCATTAACAGGACTTAAGCGGAACAGGGATAACAATGGTTAGACAAAAGTGATTTTTTATTTTTCAGAATAAAAGGAGAAAATAAGGAGAGGAAAGTAGATAATGATTACTGACGCATTGTTCAAGCGATTAATTTCATTATTTTACAGTGTAGTAATAAGACCAATCAGAATATAATATTAGTAGTATATTTTACAAAAAAAATTGAAAATTACTCATTTTATACGAGCGAGATGTTTGTAAGGCCACAATTCGAACAAGTGTGAAATGGTTATTTGTTTAACTAGGGAGGAAACTGACAATCTGCCAAAGTATTATTCGACAAAAAATAATTCAGGTGCATTAGAAAAACGTTTCTGGGTAATATAAAATTACTGCACCCAGGCCTGCTTTAATTTATAACTGTTTTCGATTGGTAAGACTAGTGCACCACCAATGTATTTACATCTCTCTTTACCAGTATCGAAGAACAAGGATAAGGATACACTAGTATTGCCCTGGTTCTGTCAATCGAATACATATATAAATACAGTTTAACTAAATATCTAATCGTCCATATTATTCCATGTTAAATCTAAAGTAAACGTTGTCGCGCGGAATTTCAATTATTTTTAAACAAACAGACTTAATCTTAATTATCGATAGCACTATCGATAGTATCGATAGTGACTTTAAGAACAATCGGAAACTATCGATAGGCATGACTATCGATAGTATCCGACCACTAGTATTTAGGTACATATTAACGCAGTAACACATAAATAAACATCGAATATTTTTAAGTCCCCTTGAAGTCTGTTTCAATTTTTTCACCGTTTGTAATAAATTTTTATTGAAAATTTTAATGCTAACGGAGAAGATTCATACCTACAGATACACAGGAAAATAATAATCATAATAATAATACAAATTTAAAATAAATAAGTTACCTGTACGTGAAAATTTATTTAATTTTTACTTTTCCTCCCTAGGGAGAAAAAAGAACTTGAGCTTGAAGAAAATGTCAGGTTTATTGACGTTTGAAGAAAGAGATTATTTATAGGTATTTTGGTAACAACACGAGGAGTAAACACAAAACATTCATTAAATACATTAGAATCCTGTCCCTGTCGAAGCATAAATATTGACAAATACCGTTCATATACAAACAACCGATTCAGTATTTAGTTTGTCCTCCGTCCTCCGCTAATTGAAGTAGATTCCCTCGACGACTGGCCTCGGGCTCCATTTCGGTAATGCTCGACGCCTGAATAACTTGTGACTCCTGGGAGAGTAAAGATACATGTACTTGTCCAAATATTAACTTAACGACACGGGGGAGTCAACACTGTTTTGATTTTTGGCAAATTATCAACACAATTTTTTCAGAAATTTTGCCTTTACATCTTATTAAATTTGTTAGTTTCTACGATCTAGTCCTTGCTATTACTAAGGCCAGTCCAATGTGGACAAGGCAATTGGGAAGAGGCCTTTGTATGTAAGATTAAGTGGCTGAAATAAAAGTTTTTTCGAAATAGCGTAAAAAGTATTTGCTTTAATTTAGTTTTTATGAATTCTCTAACTAGAACTGTTGAAGAAACCTATCTATTTGCTATCAGATAAAGTAATATTTGCTGGATTTCGCCTTTGCATAGAAGACAAAGTCACTTAAATAAATAAAAGCTTTTTCGAAATGGGTAAAAAAAAATTCGAATTTTTGCTTTAATTCGGCTTTTACGAATTTCTGGCCAAAGTTGTTAAAGAAACGTTAATAACCTATATGTTTTTGAAATTTAAAGAAAATTTTCTATCCAATAAAGCAATATTCGAGGGATTTGCCCTTTATGTAGAAGACAAAGTCGCTTGAATAAAAGCAATTTCAAAACAAAATTTCAAAAAGTTTGAATTTTTGCCATAATTCAGTTTGATCACGAATTTCTGAAGGGAATTATTGAAGTAACCTTAACAACCCATATATTTTCGGAATCTGCAGACAATGTTTTATCAGATTAAGCAATATTCGCTCTATTTTGCTACCGTGTAGAAGATAAAGTCTCTTATATAAAAGCTTTTTCGAAATTGGGTAAAAAATAATATATTTTGTCTTATTTCAGTTTTTACGAATTTCTGACTAGAATTATTGTTATGTCATATTAGAATAAATTGCGCTAATATTTCCGACACGTTGTCTCCAACGTAAACTTCCTTTGTGCGACGCTTCTCAAAAGACTTAAAGCAAAATTCTAACTTCTCGTCTATCACATAGCAACGAATACTTTTTATGGTTAAAGTAACTCTCGCCTGCCTGGGTTGCATATTACCAGCTTGAAATTGTTGCTTCGATGCAACACGCTGGAATGAGGCTCGTACACTTCAGATGAAGCTTGTCAGATCGATAAGCTTATCGCGATGTTGCCGGAGCGTGAAGAAATAAGCTTTTTTTAGAGTAGAAGCTAAGAGTTGATGGGAAATTTTTCGAAAACGACTTATCGAGAATATTTTATTAAACAATTAATATTTGGCAGTGCACAGAAAAAAATACTATGCTATTTTCAATGATAGTATCAATATTGAGCATTGTCACTTTAGTTATATTAAAGTTAATATTGTCTCAATAAAACATTTTTGAAATAATAAAAAAATCTTTAAATATAGACTTCTTAGTAGAGTTCAAACTTCTCTTCTTACTTCTTTGGAAACTGTATTACCATTTTTTCAGTGGCCAAAGTACTATTGGAAATCAATAAATTACTATTATTCCTTAGAGTATAGAATTGTTAGAGCTAAGAAATTAAAATATATTTTACTAAACGAACAATAGGTACAGTTTAAATATAAAATATATAAATTAGGTGAATAATCCTCATTTCGATTTAATTAAAATAAACAGTCTTATAAAATATATAAGGTATTAGAGAAATAATAAAAAATATTAGTTCAATGGGTTCTATTGTTGGCTGAAATATTACTTCTATTGCTCGCAGACAACCTTTGGAAGGGTTAAAATGGGACTGTTGGTATTTGTTCGTTGAATCATCGTTTAAGCTTGCAGCCTGTTTGTTCATTGGGTTGTCATTCTGTGTGTTGGTTTATACAACTAAATATATCTTCAATAATTAATAATAGATCCTATGTAGGATTGGGGACTGGAACAACTCATTCCAGTGTTTTGTGGTAAGTAAAACAAATCTAATAAGCTTTCCAGTAATAAGCGTGGTTTTTAATTGTAAATCTCTCGTGGCTAGTATATTATTATTATAAGATTGTGTACTCAGCCGATATGTATTGTTAAAAAACTATTAATTTTAAATATACTCGGAAGTATATTGCGGTATTTGTTTTTTAGGCAAGTTTTCCACCAAATGCAGCTGTAAATTTAGGAGATTCGAATGCGGTGGTAATCGTCAAATTTGTTCCATCTCGCATCCTGTAACCATACAAGCCACAAGTGACAGTTCTTTTATATTTAAATGTTTACAGAATGTCTTAGCAATGTATTTCTAATAATATTAAATAAAAATTGTTTTAAAATAAATAAACGTGTTTCATTTGCTTTAAATATTAGTATAATTTATATAATAGAAAGTATTCATTATATCAAATAAGAGTGCATTGTTCTTCAAAATACATATATGATTGAATTTAAAGATTTTTTCTGTTAGAAATTAGATTAAATTAATAATTGTTGTAATTGAAATAATTAATCGGTATTCTCATAAAATGAGGTGCATATTCTTACAAATAAACTTCTACTGAAATGTATGATCGAAATTAGTATATTTCGTAAAATATTCGAAAACAAATTTTCGAAAATCTTCGTATATCTAAACAATAAATACAAAAATAGTAGCTGTGCCTTAAATATAACTGAAGGTAAGAAGTTTTAAAAATTATTTCACTATAAATAAAATTATACCAAGTTAGTCACAAGACGACGGCAACATTGTCTCTAAGCGAATATGCCTCATATTGTAGATAAAATCCAGGATTAGTGTTAAATAGAAAAATTTTTGGGCTGCAAATTTTAAATAATATTCTTTCATTTGCATAATGGGTTTAAAGCAGCTTAAAATTCAAAATGATAGATTGGATTGGTTAATTCTAAACGAATTTGGCAGAAGCAAAATTGTTTTTAAAGTTTCTCTATGTAAAAATCGAGCTATACGGCCAGATTCCCCACTGTTAAGACTCATCTAATTTGACAATTAGGGCTTTAAATTGACAAGCGTAAGTTTTATAATATGATTTTTTTTTTCAGTTTTTCGCGAACATTACACACACACATTTATGTATCTATATATTTTCCATAGTTATAAACTTAATCTATTATAGCAAGTGCAAGATCAATATTATTAGTGACCGGACAAAAATTTATCAAAACCTTACTGATCAAAGAGGGAGTCAAAGATTTTTCTAGTTATTGAGAAAGCAGTTACAGTTGCTCTCTAGAAACATGGTTTTCAGTTTAGAGCTGTTTTCATGTTGAAAGCCTTAGCTCTTTAAGGAAAGACATTCTTTGTACTGGCACTGGGACTTCAGTGAGAGTACAAAGAATATCTTTCCTTAAAGAGCTAAGGCTTTCAACATTGCAGGTAAAAATAGACAAAATACTTTTTATATTAAAATTAAACAATTTTTATTGCCCCTTTAACTCTCACAAACGTCACTGTTCGCCGGCGGGCTGTATTATAGATCTGTTTTCCATTTTATAATATTATATTGGAAATTAGGGATTTTTAAAAATCTCATTTGTTTAATTTATTAAAAATCCTTATTCATTTTTGCTTACTTTTCTTTATTTATTTAAAAACTTGATCCGCAATTCTATTATTGCGAATTATTCGTTAGAGGGGTAGCCAGAATTGAGTACTGTTTCTTAGAGGTTTTCTAAAAATAATTGCAGAATTACAGGCTTTTTTTTAATAATTGCAGAATGGGAATGTAGCTGTGGCTATGCTGACACTGTTAACTTTTTGCTTATTAAACACTAGGTTTTTACAAATACCGTTTGTTTTCGGTAGAAGTATTGTGCAAGATTACAAATGTATCTCCTAGGCTAGGACATGATTATGACGAATCTTTCAAACTCGACAACCAGAAATACTTAAACAAACTAAGGAAGCTATGATAAAAAATTTGAACTAATTCCTTTTTATTGGCAAGAATATATTTATCTGTCTTTTATTAATGCACCTTTTGCCAACAAGAATAGAAAGAAATTCAAAACTTGGAAAACGAAAAAAAATAATGCGATGACTAATCTTTCATAGTAGATATCCTGAAACTCTTCCACAAGCAAATAAGCTATGATAACAAATTGACATAATATCCTTTTTTTATTTGTATTTGATTCCTCGGTGATTATCAGGAAAGAAAAGAAGAATATTGCGATTCTTAAAATATGTTCTGGTGTAAAGTGTCTATAGAACTGGCCAACACAGTGAATTTTTATCGGTACTTTTTTATCATCATTCTCAATCTAGATTGTAAGGACCAAAGTTACAAAAAAATCCTATAAAATAACATTTTCGTAAAAAATCTGCCTTTCTGGTTTAAAAATAAGACCCACCAACAAATTTCGATAAACAATTTTTAAAAATAATTCATATTCTCCAAAAATATTTTCTTAAATCGCAAGAGTTGGAAAACAATCACGAAATTAAAAATTCCTTTCCGCTCTCAGAGAAAAAGGGTATTTTTAATTAATTCTAAAATATTAAACAACCCCTAAAAATCCCGAGAAAAAATATTCAATTTTATTTTTTAAAATTATACTTTACCTTAAGAAACAGCCGCCGGCCATCCGGGCCTTTCCGACAGCACCAACCACGCGCTAATCCGGCGGGATTATGCAGACCCCGAAGAAGGGAAATGTTTATATTCTCTGGGATTATTCTGTCGACAGTTGCAAGTTTTGATACGATAGATGAGGAGGCCGTTTTATATAATCCGGCTTATTTACATAAAGTTCACTTTTGGAAGAGTCTGTGGAAAGTGAAATGTTTTGTCTGTATACGAGTTTGTTCAACCCTTCTTTAAAGTTGGATACTTGGGGGGAAAGAGGGTTAAATGAATTTGTGGAGATCTAACTAAAGCTTTGTAGTTGGTATGCGAAATTTTATAGTTCAAGACTAGTCAGAAGGTGATATCTGTCAATAATGACAGTAAGTGACTAAAAATATGATTGTACAAAAAATAATTTAAAAATCAGTTAATTTTTGACAGCACTTCAACAGAGTTAATCGTTGATTTCTTTTACAAATTCCTTAGTACCGAATTAAAGAAGTTGTGAGTTTTCGCAGGCTCGGCAATAATTTACCTTAAAGGGTAGACTCGTTTCGAATGCTAAATTCTCAAGTCTAATTTATTTATATTTAATTCCAGATATAATTTTTCTCTGTCTCGAAATGCGAGAGCCGAGAGCAGAACAACCGAAACAAGACCGGAATCCGATCAAAGGTCCATTTAATTATATGCGTTGCAATGCACGGCACGTAAAGGACCCCGATCCGTTTAGCGCGGATATTAGCCTGCCCCGTACAAGCGTTAATTTCGACCTTTGGGGATGATAAATCATTTGGGAAAGGGTATTGTACAGATTATATCAGCACAAGTAATACTTTCGTTTTATGTCGTAATTAGTTGGTGATCGTTAAGACGATGCTGTATTAGCTGGTCTACAATTAATAGGGAATGGGCATGTTTTTCTAATGCACAAATCATTCAATAAAGTCATTACAAATGCACAAATCATTTAATAAAGTCATTACAAACCCAAAAATATTATTTTGAAGAAAATTACTAGGATATCAACTACAAAAATCTTTTTACCTTTCGGTATAATTTATTAAAATTTAAAAATCAGCCTACTGATACGAACAATACTTAGTAAATTTAATATTTATGATGTGTGTGCTTGTAATATACAATTTTATACTCTTGTGAAACGACCGTTTTGGGAAAAATATAATCCCGATTAGACATTGCCGTCTGACCAAGCGTTACGCAATTTTTTACCAAGTGTGCGCGAAAGATGGAGACTAAAATTCGGCTATGATAAAAAAGTGTGGCTAGCTACAGATGAATCAGCAGATTTAAAGAAAAACTCAGTGGTCAATGTTGTAGTTCGAACATTAGATCCACGTAAATCTTCAGTTTCCTATTTATTAACCAGTAAAAGACTTCACAAAAGTGTTCTGTGTATTTTACATGTCTTACATCTTGTAGCAGAAACCATTCGCTCCTGTTACCCAGGTGTGGATACACTTATAGGGCATACAAAAGCCAGATTTCTAAAATCCCACAAACGGATACGCGAATTTCAGGACAAATGTCCGAATATTCCAGAACCTGCACAGCCTGTTCTTACAAGATAGGGAACATGGTTGGAAGCTGCGTTTTATTATCGCGTTTTGCAAATTTCGAATTTTGAATGAAAATTTGTAGTTAAAAATATTTTTTTATTAATAAAAACCACAATAAATGGATAAAGACAACCAAAAATATTTCATTCGTGTAGAGAATCAAAATAATACCGAAATCAGAAGAAAATAGTGCAAAGTTTTACATAAATATTACTGAATAGTATCGCCAAATTCAAGTAAGCATATTTTGCTATTTATTTATTTTTATTATACAATAAATCCTAACAAAAGTTTGAAGACCAACGAGGTTTTGATTTACCACTGTCAAAGTATAGTGTAAGATAAATAAAAAGAAAAAACTTATTTGGAGCTTATTAGCACATCTTAACTTTCTGCTAGAGATATATTGACGGTGTAGAACACACTGTTGATGTTGGACTTTCTTATCACAAAACTTTAATCGTTTTACATATTCTAATTTCTATAGATTCTTATTGAAAAGTTAAAAGGCAATGACCTAAAACAAAAATTCGTTAATATTAAACCACTAGTTGCATACTCGGTTTCTGTTTATGTTTTCCTCACGCTTCTTTAGTATTAAATTACTACTCAAAACTGTAATTAGAAACAAGACTCTCTTTATACGCGAAGAGTAATTATCGAATATTCCATTAACCACTATTCTCAACTAGGAAATAGTCACACGAGCTAATAATTATATAACAATACCAAATTTAATTAAGGTTGTAATTACCTAGGAAGGTTGTTACATACAGAGTGTCTAAAAAATTGTAACATCTTTGCGTATTGATCGTAAGTGATCGAAAATATGACGCCGTCTTTTTTCATGAGACTGTCCACGTAAACTTCAAGCATAAGTACTATCGTACCGTGGGCATCTGAAAAGAACAGAGATGCAATCCATTGACAAGGGATTTAAAAGATTGGAGGTTGGTAGGGGAAGGCAAGACATCTGCAGGCAATTTGTTCTATGATCTAGAGACACTGGGTATGAATGAGCGAGAGAAGTGGGGATGTTATAGGCTTTTGTAGCTGAACAGTACAGGGATGCATATGTAACGCGCGTCTTGCTGTTCTGACAAGAATAGTCAAGGAGGGAAGTACAACGGCTAGTTCTTCAGAGCAAAATCTGCAGAAGTATCGGTAGAAAACAGATAAATCGGCAATGAGCGAGAGAAGGAAGGTTTCTTGTAAGGACTGGGTCATTGATGAGTTGAATGGCTCTCTCTTGGATAGAATCAAGGATGGTAAGTGTCGAATGTGATGCCGTTCCTCAGATGTGGGAATAGTACTCTAGATTAGGTCTTATTTGGGAAATATAGAGAGTGTGTCAGTTGGAAGTGGAGAAGTATTTTCAGGCTCAAAAGAGAAAACAAAGCTGTCTGAAATCATTTTCGTAAACAATCTGAACAACTAAGTTAAGCCGTACTACCGGGCATTCTTTTCTGTAAGCAACTTTTCGTAGTTATCCAGTACCAAATCTATTTAAAAATTAACGTTTTGGGCATAAAATCAAAGTTCGTGGCGGCCTTAAGCGATTTTTATGATTTTTGGATTAACAGTAGTGTAAGTCGTACCTTTATGTGTCAGGAAGGTAGTGAGAAAGTGAAAGTCATACTTTTATGTATTAAGGATAGAGACAATATGACATGAAGTTAGTTCGGTTTAAGATATAGGTTGATTAAGCTTTAGAGAACTTGTAAAATAAAAAGTTTTAAACCCTATAGGTAACTATGCGGTTGAACAATAAAACTGATTTTATCGCATGATTCGTGAAATAAAACGTTTTTATAAAGTGGAATTAACAAAATATTTCTAAATAACTGGCTCTGTGAGCCTGTAATATCTTTTTAGGACTCCGCAGCTCAAGAAATGCAAACGCCACAGCGAATTATCTTCGAAATGATTTAAATTTTGGAATAAGTGATTAAAGAATTGTTGTCTTCTAACATAGTAAATTCTGTACTAAATCCATTTAAACGGACTTGTTTTTGGACCAAAAATCAAAATTTGTGCTGGATTTAAGTAACTTTTAACATTTTTGGACTGGAAGTAGTGTAAGTCATACCTTTATATGTTGGGGAAATAGTAAGAAAGTGAAAGTCATACTTTTATGTATTAAGGAAAAAAAAAGAAAAAGCCGAACAATATAAATAAATATAAAAACTTAAACGGCTAGAGAGACGATAATTGTTTAGTACCTATTATTTCCATATTTGAATTTGAAGGCAAATTCTTGCCATAAAAACATAAATAGTATAAAGCACCTAACTATGAAAGCTAATTTAAACACTACTATTCTATTGCCTATTCTATTTTTAAATTAAATTTTTGCTGTTTTTAATTTACGTTTAAACAAACTATAGGAACGTTAACCAACACCATTGTTGAACCACTTACGTACATTTTGAAAAGTTATTGTTAGCAGCATTCCCGGGGACTCACTTTTGCCAAATGTATTAGATTCCGTTGTTTAAAGTATTCCAGTTATTTTCATAATAGTGAATATAGTCACGCCGAAGCACAGAATTCCTGAAACTGATTTTATTGCATGGTTCGTGAAGTAAAATGGTTTGATAAAGCGGAATTAACAAAATATTTTTAAATAACTGGCTTTGTTAAACTGTAATATTTTTTTTAGGAATTCGGAAACGGTTTAAATTATTGGTTGAAAATTTGGAATAAGTGATTAAATAATTCTTGTGTTCTTACATAGTAAATTTAGTACTAAATATATTTAGCCTTGTTTTTGGACATAAAATTAAAATTTGTGCTAGATTTAAGGGACTTTTATCATTTTCGGACTAAAAGTAGTGTAAGTCATACCTTTATATGTTGAGGACATAGTAAAAAAGTGAAAGTCATACTGTCATGTATTAAGGAAAGAAAAGAAGCCTAAAAATGTAAAATAAATATAAAAACTTTAGAGATACAAAATATCCGATAGATGTTTAGAACAACTATTGTTAGAACTACTAAGTTCCCTGCTATAAAAACATAAATAGTATAGAGCACCTAACAATGAAAACTAATTTAAAGACTACTATTCCTGTTCCGTAACCAGTTTTTAAAATAAATTCCTGCGGTTTTTAATTTAAGCTTAAACAAACTATAGGAACGTAAACCAATATCATTGATAAACCACGTATATACGTTTAAAAAGTTATTGTTAGCTGCATTCCTGGGGACTCACTTTTGCCAAATTTATCAAATTCCGTTGTTAGAAGAATCCCTGTTATCTTCATATAGTGAATATAGTCACGCCGAAGCACAGAATTCCTGAAATTAATTTTATTGCATGGTTCGTGAAATGAAACGTTTTGATAAAGCGGAATTAACAAACTATTTTTAAATAACTGGCTCTGTTAAACTGTAGTATCTTTTCTAGGACTTCGTAGCTGAAAAAAGGTAAATGTCACAGCCAATTATCTTTGAAACGGTTAAAATTATTAGTCCAACCTTGGGAATAAGTAATTAAACAATTCTTGTGTCCTTACATAATGAATTCGGTACTAAATCTATTTAAACAGACTTGATTTTGGACATAAAGTCAAAATTTGTGCCGGATTTAAGCGACTTTTATGATTTTTGGACTTGGAGTAGTGTAAGTCATATGTTTATAAGTTGGGGAACTAGTAAGAAAGTGAAAGTCATACTCTTATGTAATAAGGAATGAAAAGAAGAAGCTTAACAATATAAAATAAATATACAAACTTAAACGGCTAGAGAGAAAATAACCGACAGTTGTTTACTATTATTGTTTCCCTATTTTTTTGTTTCCACGCAAGTTCCCTGCTATAAAAACATAAATAGTATAAAGCACTTAACAATGAAAGCTAATTTAAACACTAGTATTCCATTCCAGTAACCAGTTTTTAAATTAATGTCCTGCAATTTTTAATTTACGTTTAAACAAACTATAGGAACGTAAACCAATATCATTGTTGAACCACGTATGTATGTTTTGAGAAGTTATTGTTAGCAGCATTCCGGGGTCCTTACTTTTACTAAATTTATTAGATTCCGTCGTTTAAAGTATTCCAGTTATTCCCATTTAGTTAATATAGTCACGCCGATGTACTGAATTCCTGAAACTGATTTTATTGCATGGTCAATTATTGGTCATGATCCGTGAAATAAAGCGGAATTAACAAAATATTTTTAAATTCTGGCTCTGTTAATCTGTAATATCTTTTTGGTACCCAGCAGCTTAATTATCTTCTCAACGATTTAATTATTAGTTTAAATTTTGGAACGAGTAATTAAATAATTGTTGCGTCCTACAATACTAAATCCAATACTAAACATATCTAAGAGCACTAATTTTTGGATCTAAAATCAAAATTTGTGCCAGCCTTAGGAGATTTTTATAATTTCGGGGTTAAGAGTGGTGTGAGTCATACCTTTATATATTAGGGAAAGAGTAAGAAAGTGAAAGTCATTCCTTTATATATTATGAGAAGAGTAGCAAATGCAAAACAATCAATACAAAATAAATTTGGAAACTAAAACGGTTAGATTCACTGTTGGCGGTTTAATTTTCCAATGAGAGCTCAAACTCATAAGTGTAAAAATAAGACAACAAACAGCTATAAATGCAAGCATAAATTATTTGAAAAAAAAAAGCAGCCATAAATAAGAATGATTAAGGTTACCTCGGTATAAAGGGCGACCGATAAATACCGAAATAGGCAATCATCATATTTTTTATGGGAAATAAAAAACTAAATACAAAATGAATGGCAAAATGAGCCAACACAAAATATACGCTTTAAACTTTTGCATTGCAAATTTTTTTAATTAGGAGTAGCTATTGTTCATAAAATTTTAATTACAAAATTCTAATTACTGTGTATAAAATAAAGTGAAAAGGCACTGTACCTTTATTTGGCGGAGTTTCATTAGGTTAGTGAGGGAAGCCAAATTTTAATTTATTATTCTTCTGGGTAGTAATGCAAAATTTTATTTACAAGTAATTAAAGGAATATGGATATAATCCAAATAAGCCGGATTTTTTTCTACATAAATTAATTGTTTATGGTGGTTGGGTTGGGTTGGGTGGGTGATGATCTTTATTGCCAAAAAGAAATGTCTACTACAAATTTTCATAGAAGTCGGAACTTGCAAGGGATGCTATTGGTTGTGACGTCACATGCCATGTAAGTAAAAGTCGTATAATGGCTAGTACATGGTGAATTTTCGTGTTAATTTATTTACTGAGTCATTTTCCAGAGGTTAGGATATTTCGCGCATAAGAAACATTACATTTAAATAAAAGGAATGTGTAATAATGACCGCTTATTAGTCTTTAAAATTTGGTAACCGATGCGTATTATTTATTGCAACATAAAAATAAACGTCCAGTCAATATGCTTACTCAAACTTGACGATACTGACCTTATATGATACTTATTTATGTAAAATTTTTGATTAACTTTGCACGGGGTATGTACTTTCTTCCAACCTCTGTTGTTCTGGGCACATTAAAAATAAGGTTTTTATTGCACTTGCAGTGATATTTTTGCACACTGGCACAATACAATATTTATAGCGTAGTTTTTTTTACCAGATTTCATTACATAACATCAAGAATTATACACAAATTACAAACAACACCAATTTAACAGGTACGGAACAGATATTTCAATGTTAAGCCTACTTAATGATGTATATATCAACATTGAGTAAGTAATAACTATTTATCATCTCGTAACCCAATTATCATAGTTTATATTGTAAGCACATATTGAATTTTTATATGAAGAAACATAATGTACTGTTGTAATATTCAATTGCAATAAATAGTGGTGAAAAACGAACCCAATTTGTTTGAATGTTTTACATGGAGATCATGGCAGGACACAAAGAACAATTATTACTGCCAGTAGATGATTATATCTTATTTTCTATTTTATTTATTTAGCAAAAATAACAAAATTATGCTCAGATTTATTTGCTTTTCGTAAACGTTCCATACACGGACTACCAAACACATAGCCCTTCTTAACCTGCTTTTTTAAAAATCAAAAACAATAAAAAGTTAACAATAGATGGGAAACATAACAAAACTCGTTCACATTTTCTGTTTCGCCATAATGGAAAATAATGGAAAATCATAAAAAATAGCCCCATTATAAACTAAACGAGCATCCGAGACAGCATAAAAACGACGAAACGAAATTTTTGCTTTGCTTAAAATGAATTTTAATTAGTTTTTAAATTAACAGTAGTTTACTTGGGGCGTGTTCCCAGCAGTAAAAGAATTTTTCGCGAAAAAGAATAATTCTATTTAGGAGAGAGCGAATGAACAATCTAAAAAAACTAACGAGCTGGAAATTTGTATAAAGTAATCATTGAATTACGCGGAAGACGGTTTGTTATTGCGCGATTGCAGTTGTTTTAAATAAATTGAAAAAATATTCTAAATCGGTAATTAGCAAAATCAGAAGTGAAGAAGAAGAAGGTCTCTTGGCATTATTTCTTCTTTAGTTCCTGATCGAATTCTTCTTTGTCAAAGTATGACAAATCCAGAATAATTTGGAAGGTTTCGCAACGCCGTGCGGGTTGGTTACTAGGTTATGTGATCAAACTAAGTTATAAAAAAACGTTGTAATATTCGATATTTAAACTGAACTATTTCACAAAAATATTAGGAGAACTGACAAAAAAAGGCAACATATAATATTTTAAAACATAAAAAAGATATTACGCATGCGCATCAAATAATTATTAACCATAATTCACCCAATGACGGATGCAAAAAGCTACTAGACCCTAAGATTATTATTCTAGAATGGTTTTTTGGTTTTACTATTATTCCTGTTGTAGTCCATCGTTCTACTCAAGTACACTTAAGTACTTCAAAGTTTAAAAAATCCTACAAAAGTTACGCAAAATATGTAGAATGACGTCAAGCGGAAAACTGAATATTTTGAATTTGGTCAAATTTTCAACCTTAATATTTTTTTTATTATCCGTCCAACCAACGTAATAGTTAGTGTGCGTATTTCGATTGACTGATTGTGCAATTTTAACATATTTATTGAAAACGCGAAACGACTAAACATGCCCAGTACGAAAAGCTAAGAAAATTAATGGAAGAGAAAGACGTTAAATTTATTTTGAGGTACGACTCAACGCTTATTTGAAAACAAACTGATTAGAGCATCATTTAACAGAAGATATTTGGACAGACAAACTGAAAAGGGTTGCAAAAAAGTATTGCTGTCGGAATTCAAAGTAATTTTCGTGAAAAGTAATAAATATTTGTTTCTGTTTTGGAAAATGTCTAGAATATTTCTTTCTGCTCAAATATTTTCAAGTAATAATTTAGCTTGGAAAATGTTAATTTTAAGCTTGTTTTTTAACTACATTTCATTTAATATTCTATCCATCATTAAAATGGATGCTAAGTGCTTGGTCATGAAAGAGTGGGAGGTAACAAAATTGGAGGCTAACGGGCTTGTTCATATCAAAAAATATCGGTCATTTTCACCATTTCTTCACACCGGCATGCACCAGAAATGCTAATATTCAAAACAACCTAAAAATAACATACATTTCATAAAAAACTTGTATACTTTGACGTAATATCTAAATTTACCTTAATTACCAAATACTGCTGAATAGGAGCTTCAGATAGAAACGTTTAACTTATTTCCTGGGAAATACTTTAGATTTTTTGGGAATGCAGCCTCCGTTTTGCTTCTTTACATAAGCACGTAGCCTCAAATGCTTGCTTATGTCTATCCCTTGTCTGATATTTAGCATTGATCTTATCATAGAATAATGGGACCACATTGTTGAACCTTTCATTTTTTGTTTTCTTGCTAGTTTCAAAAAATACGCCAAGAGTACATTTTTAGAATTATTTTTGATATTTTTCTCATTGCTCCATATCTGGAATCTTTTAAACGCAGCTCGTAAATGCTCTGGATTTTGTTGGCAGCAAATTTTCCACGACACCTGCTGCAATTTTGGCAACCTCCGGGGGCGTACCGGTAAATTCTGAGTTTAACATTTGAATTTGGAGTAAGTGTGGTTTTAAAAAATGGTATTTTTAAAAGAGTAACAATTAAAGAAAGTTGCTCGCAATAATATACCCTGACACTTGACAAATCAAACGCTTTCAATAATCAATCCATAGTAATGCTAGACCAACTCGAAACTCAAAATTTTTAAATGAAAAAATTTAAAATTGTATATCTTTATTTTTCTATATTTAAACGACGTTTGAAGAAAAAATAGTATGTTTTATTCATTATAAAAGCAACTAGCAAGTATCGCTTTTACTTCTAATAAAACAATATACTATTCTACGTATTTATAAAACTGTGAAAAATGGTAACCTCAATTTTGTTCAAAGTTAGGTTACTTGTACACCGTAGTCATATATGTATTACTACTATATAGCGAACGACGAAAAAATGTTGAAGCAAAGACGTAGCCTTTGGAAACAATTACTAACCAGTGACGTGATGTACTGAACATACCCTGGGGGATTTTTGCAACGAACGACGAAAAAATGATAAAGCAAAGACGTAGCCCTCGGAAACAATTGCTAACCAGTCACGTGACGTACTGAACATCCCTCCTAAACAACCACGTGATTGGCCTAGCTAATCAAGCTAAGCTTAAATAATGTATTTTTTTTTAGATTTCCAAACGATGCCTCGCTTTATTTACATAATGTTCTAATCCGTTTTGCCCCAAAACCTCAAATTAAAACTTAAAAATGATGTTTTCACTCTTCAGTTTACATTCTTGTGAAGACTATCCGTCGCTGAAACTACAAGTAGTTTTTAAACTTCTTGCTGCTTAAAACTGGCATCACCGGTACATTAGCTATGTCATTATCGTAAATAGGATAATAATTAACTTTTAATCCACTTTTCACAAATAAAAAACAGTAATCTTTACTTTTGAAAGGTAAACAGACTACTGTCCGAACTGACAGTGACAGTTCCGTCAAAACTTCAAAAGTGCTGATACATCACGTGGTACAAAACCAAAGAAAAGCAGTTTTTACCTTTGCTTCAAATTTTAACAACGGGTAGATTGGATGCTAACAATATAGTAGTAATACGTATATGACCGTAGTTCTAAACTTTGATGTCTTGCAGGCTTCGACATTTATTTATTTTTTAATAAGCTACATTTACAGAACTTAACAAACCCAATATTATACATAATATACATTCACGCCCCGAAAACAAAATATCCACGAAATCTTTCCCCATTCTAGGCCCCCAATGGTCCTCCGCCGAAATTTACATCCCCATTAATCATCGCTACCCAATGGGCTGTCAAACATTCCGGAAATGAGGCCGTTAAGCCGGGCACACACTAAATCTTATTAATAATTGTAACCGTGCTGTCTAGCAAGCGCCAACCCGTTCTTTATTCATTAAGGGCCAGTGATTGGCCCATAGCCAACGGCCGCGTGCTGTCAAAAATATGCTGCCGGAAATTGAAATTCTGAAACGGAGGCAGTGGCGGAGTGTTTTAATACAGACATTTATCTGTGTAAAATGAGATTACCAACCGGATGTACAAAACTTTTAATCTAATATTAAATCCTAATTCAGTGTTAAAAAAAATAGTTGGTTTAACATATCGTTTCGTATATAGAAACCGCCCAAAATGTTAGCTCTTCAACGATTAAACAGACAATTGGGGTTATGCATATGATCCAAATAAACCTGAACTATATTTTTTTCGCAAGCGTGCGGAAAGTAACTAGTTTCCGCACTTGTATGCGTGCTGGAAGTTGCACTTTTCCGTACTGACGCGGGAAACAATACATCAACAATCACATACCTATATCGCCACTTATATTCGTGTGCTAATTAGCATCACTGGATCCGGACAGAAAAGGTCCAATTTAGCATATTTAGTAAAATGTTGGTGGGAAATATTCAAAAAATAGCCATCCAAAAATTATGAATCCACCGAATAATTACAGGGCCTATCTAAGAGAAAATACGAAGATTCTTCGACTTTTATACAACTTTTAAGTAGAAAATGGAGATCGAGGAAGAAATTGAAGAGAATATGATTGATTAATTAGGGTTTAACCCTATATAACACTGAAGACTCATCAATCATTGATGCATATTACGATCTCTGATAATAAAGGATCCCACAGACCAACGCGAATTGGCTGTCGCAGTAGCTGCAATTTTTTTATCATTGGCGCTGATAATGATAAAAAAAATTGCTGGTCTGTGGGATCCTTTAAATCCATCAACGCAGAAGCTTTGTAGTAAGGGAGGAATAAGTCTTACTAGTTTTTATAGTAAATCATATTAGTTTGATTGTAAGGTAAGTAAGATACTTATAATACCTAAGCAGTCTCATTAATTTTTATATTATAATTCCACGGATATTTGGCAGATAGACGTTTTCGCGTTATTTTTTCAAAATTTGCTTGGGTTTTACATGGCTATGCGGATCCGCATAGCTGGTGCGGAATCTCGCGGGATTGCGGGATCCCACTCCCTAATACAGACTTAAGACCATCAATAAATATAATACCAGACATAATAACAATACTACTAATAAAATAAGCATTATTGTCGTTAGAAAGCCCTATTGTCAAAGCATCCCAACCTATCTACAACAACCAAGTAAAAAAATGCATTACAAAATAAGAATAATAATATAAGTTAACACAAGTTCCACACACATACATAGTATACTTTTCGTAGTTTCAAAAAATATAAAAAAGCATTCGCAAGAAAACTAGATGTACTTATACAGTTTCCCCTTATTCTCGTACGAGCCCTTAAAATCGGATCTTTATCTATTTAAAAATATTTTTAAAAGTTTCATAATGCGCCCTCTTTCGTTCCAATTAGACTCCAAAACTAAATTTATAGAATCTCCAATGAATTTTAACTTCGTTATTGAAGTACTTTTAATCTACTTTACCATTTTTAGAGCTATCTTTCGATTTCCCTTGCAAGCGGGACTTTCAAATCCTCTCGGAAACTTATTCAGCTCCCTAATTAAAGTCCCAAAAAATTCTGCGCCGTTTGGAAGAATTATTTTTGTTTAAAGTCGAGTTTATTTGCCTGTTTGAGTTCTAATTTGGGAGCATTTAATAATTAGAAAATTTAAATCCTATTTAAGGAATGCTTCCGGAAGTTCGGAACATAAATGAACAACTTTTGGGAATATTGAAATGCTATAAGTATAGTAATGAGCAAGACTTTTCTGGATATTGCATACAGCAACATCCTTTTTCTTTTTTTCTTTTCTTGCGCCCTTTTGCACACTAGAGAACATGGTGGTACAATAAAGTAGCAAAATCGATAACAGTCCCCAAAGCATTTCTGTTTTAAGGTCCGATTTTAGGAGGACTAGATAAATTAATGTTCTTGTAAAGGGTATCGGGATTTATTTTTTAAATCGTAGGAGCTTTCTGCATGCGCTGTTTGCTACCCCTCATTCTTCTTCTATGCTCTGGGCAACATAACATAAACATTAGGGTAAGGAACATGTTTATTGTACCCCGACATAGGACGGCTATGTTTAGGAGAAGTTTTGTTTATAATGCTGTCAAATTATATAACTCACTGCCTGACGAATTTCGTCTCCTCAACTTTAGAAAGTTTAAATAGCGAAGTTTGTTTTTCTAAGATAAAATTAGCTAACGCAAGGCAATGCCTGTGTTCTAATAATTAAATTGCCGGGATTCTAGATGGTACATGCAAAGAATACAATTTCTAGGTTATGCATATACGTATTACATATACGTATTACTACTATATAGCGAACGACGAAAAAATGTTGAAGCAAAGACGTAGCCTTTGGAAACAATTGCTAACCACTCATCACGTGACTACTGAACATACCCTGGGGGGGGGGGGGGGGGGGGGTGCAGCGAACGACGAAAAAAAGACGTAGCATTCGGAAACAATTGCTAACCAGTCACATGACGTATTGAACATCCCGCCTAAACAACCACGTGATTTGCCCAGGTATCTTTAGTTTTGAAAGGTAAAAGCTCACATTTTAAACTGCTGTCAGAACTGACAGTGACAGTTCCGTCAAGTGCTGTTACATCACGTGGTATAAAACAAAAGAAAAGGAGATTTTATCTTTGCTTCAAATTTTAACAACGGGTAGATTGGATGCTAACAATATAGTAGTAATACGTATATGACGTATTACTACTATATTGTTAGCATCCAATCTACCCGTTGATAAAATCTGAAGCAAAGATAAAATCGTCTTTTCTTTGGTTTTGTACCACGTGATGTACCAGCACTTGACGGAACTGTCACTCAGTTCTGACACAGTTTAAAATATGAACTTGTCGATTTCCTTCTCGTCTTTTTACCCAGTTCACGTGGTTGTTTAGGAGGGATGTTCAGTACGTCATGTGACTGGTTAGCAATGGTTTTCGAAGGCTACGTCTTTGTTTCATCATTTTTTCGTCGTTCGCTGCAAAAACCCCCCAAGGGTATGTTCAGTACATCACGTGACTGGTTAGCAATTGTTTACAAAGGCTATGTCTTTGCTTCAACATTTTTTCGTCGTTCGCTATATAGTAGTAATACGTATATGAAAAAATGGCGTCAAATTTAAGTCCCCAAGTACCTATATGGTTGTGTAGGGACCTGGGATATCAGAGTAGGTGAGATAAAATTTATTGGGTAGGCACAATAGGCCTCAAATGGCCGCAGTGCTTCCAGTCTCGGATTGACCCCAAGGGAAGGAAAAAAAAACCTATATGGTTTTAAAATTTCATGTCACAGTACTTAATATTCCAAACCATTAATTAATAACTCTAACGAAAGAAAAACATTGTCTATAATTTCCAATATACCACATAACGGTTCAAAAACAAATCCTTCCATAACTTCCATGTTTCGCTTCGCATTTCCATTATTGCCGTCGGAAACCGAAACAAACAAATTTCCAAAAATGAATTGAAAGTAAACCTCACTTCCCCGAAATAAACACTAAAATATTTACCCATAATTCCGCATCAAATCAAGCGGAGTATTTTAGGAAAGCCCGATTGGATTGAACATATACACTGCGAGTATGAATTTTTTAAATTTCAATTACATCCGTTTGGAGCACGGCTGCCACATTACCATTTATTGCAATCTCAAAATGCGTATTGTACAGTGGTGTGCAGTGACAATTATAAAGGGCACACGTAATGATACTCGCCAAGGCTCGTGTCGTTACTTTATGCTCGTGTTTTTTGCTAGCCATCATTACATAATGGTTGCATCATATACTATAGCAAAACACTGGGTGGCATATCGAAAGAATCACGATCGCCTGCTCGTACGTTATTGGTCAAAAATAAGTTTTGGACCCCTTAAGTGCGCTTCGACAAAAGAAGACAAATGACAGCAATCGAAATGAAAAATTAGGGACCATTTTATTTTATTTTGCTTTTTTTAAAAGACGCTCGGCTCATTCCGAGTGTTGTGGGTTTTTGTATGGGCTTAAGTGGGGTTTATTGGGTTTTATTGTGCTGAAAAACTGTGATATATTGAGGGAAATTTTATTTGTTTCTTCGGGTTAGTTTCGTGTCCTTGGGCGAGTAAAAGGATTTGTTCCCTTAAAATATTACCAAGACCCAGTCAGGAATAATTTGTTAGTGAAAATATTATGTTGTCATTGTGATTATGTAAAGGGAGGCATTTGGAAATGAGATTAGGAAGGCCAGTGTTTCCAACTACGCAAATAGCAGAGTTTAGCCAGTGGCGGATTTAGGGGGAGGGAGCAGGCCCCTCCCTTGAAGCCTTATACACAAAGGATGTCAATAGCGAATTTTATAAAAATAAATATTGTAACATAAACATTAACTATGCCTACATATTCTATAAAATATTATAAACAAAAACAATATGCTCTTTGATTGTTTCTGAAAACATTACTTATACATCTCGCTCGTATTTTGCCAAAATTTGCGCCAGATCGTTTTGACTTCAAAAGGAAACAAATAACCAAATAGTTTTTTGTCAACAAACATTATTTTGAGAGTAAATTTTTTCAAAAAACAGCTTTTTCGAAAACGAATTAACGAAACTTTTCAAAAATATTTTCTCGAATAGTTATATTTCGATCGTACATTTTTTTTAAAATGTCCTGACAGTTTTTTCAAAGATGCTTCTTTAAAAACGAATTTATGAGATATTTTTTTTTATAAACACGTATTTCTAATGTACATTTTTTCAAAAATGTCTTCAAAAAATTACTTTAAAAAAATAGATAGGTAAATTTTCCGAAAATATATTTTTTCGAAAACAGTATTTACAAAATTAAATTATGGACTCTAGTAGCTTAACAAACGTTAATAAAAAGAGACGAAAAAAGATCCTGAACAAACCTGAACGCACCTTTTTTGGGTTTCCTTAGGTTTGGTACTTTGGGCACTTTCTCGTAAATTACTTTTTCAAAAAGCTGTTACTTGAAAAAATTAATATCCGAAAAAATTTCATTTCGAAGAGGATTTTTTCTGAAAAAATGGATTTTTGAGAAGTTTGTTTTAGAAAAATTGTACTTTCGTAAGTACTCATATAGCCCCCCAAATGAGCAGAAGGTATAAATGAAAAAAATGCTACAATATTTACACTTCCATATTAATCAAACAATTTGTCCTGTCGCGTGTAAGCTAAGATGACCAACTGTTCTGCTTTTTTAACAAACATCTTTTTTGATGTTCAGTAAATTTTTTCGCTAAACAGTTTCTTCGAAAGATGCAGACAATAGAACCCATTGAATTAATATTTTTTATTATTTCTCTAATACCCTATATATATATATATATATATATATATATATATATATATATATATATATATATATATATATATATATATATATATATTCCAAGAGTTTAACAGATGATATAAAAAACGAAAAATATCCTAAGCATCTTTTGTGGAAAATTGTACTTTCCAGTAGGTAATTAAACTAATATCACACATACCCATCGCCACAAGCCTTAAGAAATTTGTTGCTAATCCTGCAGCAGCCATCCTTGATACAAGATTTGATGCACATGACCAACTGTTCTGTTTTTTTAACAAACATCTTTTTTGATGTTCAGTAAATTTTTTCGCAAAACAGTTTCTTCGAAAGATGCAGACAATAGGACCCATTGAATTAATATTTTTTATTATTTCTCTAATACCCTATATATATATATTCCAAGAGTTTAACAGATGATATAAAAAACGAAAAATATCCTAAGCATCTTTTGTGGAAAATTGTACTTTCCAGTAGGTAATTAAACTAATATCACACATACCCATCGCCACAAGCCTTAAGAAATTTGTTGCTAATCCTGCAGCAGCCATCCTTGATACAAGATTTGATGCACATGACCAACTGTTCTGTTTTTTTAACAAACATCTTTTTTGATGTTAAGTAAATTTTTTCGCAAAACAGTTTCTTCGAAAGATGCAGACAATAGAACCCATTGAATTAATATTTTTTATTATTTCTCTAATACCCTATATATATATATATATATATATTCCAAGAGTTTAACAGATGATATAAAAAACAAAAAATATCCTAAGCATCTTTTGTGGAAAATTGTACTTTCCAGTAGGTAATTAAACTAATATCACACATACCCATCGCCACAAGCCTTAAGAAATTTGTTGCTAATCCTGCAGCAGCCATCCTTGATACAAGATTTGATGCACATGACCAACTGTTCTGTTTTTTTAACAAACATCTTTTTTGATGTTAAGTAAATTTTTTCGCAAAACAGTTTCTTCGAAAGATGCAGACAATAGAACCCATTGAATTAATATTTTTTATTATTTCTCTAATACCCTATATATATATTCCAAGAGTTTAACAGATGATATAAAAAAACGAAACATATCCTAAGCATCTTTTGTGGAAAATTGTACTTTCCAGTAGGTAATTAAACTAATATCACACATACCCATCGCCACAAGCCTTAAGAAATTTGTTGCTAATCCTGCAGCAGCCATCCTTGATACAAGATTTGATGCACAAATTCGTAATACTTGGAGCATTAAATTGGAATATTTCATTATAATCAAGCACATTTCTCTTAGACAACAGGAACGGTAGATACATATTTGTACAGGTGCAGTGTGCATGATATTCCTTTACAAAATGTATGTACCTACATGAAATTGTTATTGGTCTTTGGCTATGACAGAAATAGAATTAGTTTCATTTCATAATTATTATAACAATTTCATAATAAACTCAAAAATATTATTTTGAAGAAAATTACTGATAATTTAAATTTTTTTTTATTAATCTACCAAACTGATTGTTATTATTTGTAATATGCTTAAGACAGTGGCGTTGCCAGCATTTTGGGGAGGGGGGCAACAACAGGGTGTTATAAACAATAGCTGTTCGTTATGTATATCCGCGGGAGCGCTAATCACACCCTGATCGAAAGGGCGGGGGCACTCGGCTCCCTAGCCTCCACCTGGCTACGCCACTGGCTTAAGAGTGGCAAAATATCAGTCTACAAGACCTAAAGTTCAACAGGTTTGTTATGCAACACAAGAAACATCTACATTTCCTAGCGTCACACAATCAGATTTATTTTTTCCTCTCCGCAACACGACATCAAACAATCAGACGAGCAATTTAACATCGGAAACAAAGGTGTGCGTTTAGACGAGTAGTGGGTGAGGAGCCGCCTTATTGGTTCAGACAGTAATTGTTGTTTGTGTTACGGTTGTTTTTTTATTATTGTATTTTATTATGTCTGTAAATCAAGACGAATAATAGTCCTTACGAATAAATTTTCACAACAAAAGAATCTTAATTCTCTAAATGAAAGTCATCGGCAACAATTCGTCCGAAAAAATAACACAATTCCCTTAATACCCGTGATTTAGAATATCGTCGGTCTTCTACGGAAACGGCACAGCACAGAGTCTGGGTAGCGTCGAAAATTGTGCAAAGCCCTTCACCGAAACCCTTTGATCATCGGAGCGTTCTTTTAGTTTCGAAACCGCTTTACCAGCCGGGACACTCCATTTACAAATTAAAGAGCAGGAGTTCCGAACCATTGCGTCTCTCATCACTTTATACTTCATTATTTGATACATATTCATAGTTTCATCAAACGATTTTCGAATTAAAATGGATTTTACGCGGACATTATTTTACAGCAGCTATTAATATTCGTTTTTTCAATTAAAATATTTTTTAACTACTCCAATATTATGATATTCGAAATACAAAAAAATGTAAAACCTTTAGAATTTTTTCAGTGTCTAAATGGATTATTTTTAGTGATTTGAAAATGATGACAAAAAAAACAACTGAACAAGAATTCACCGTATTAGTCAGTTCCATGGACAGATTCCATCAGAACATATTTTAGCAATCACAATATTCACCTTTTCTTTCCTGATAATCACAAAGGAATATCTATCCGTGTTGGCAAAAGTGCATTAGAAAAAGTCAAATAAAAAAGAATATGTTCAAATTTTTATCGTACCTTCGTATTGCTGTTTATCTATTTTGAAAGATTAGTCATCGCAAAATTCTTTTTTTTTTTACTGATAAAATTCCCAACGGAATCCGATTTCTTTCTATCCTTGTTGGCATAAGGCGCATTAATAAAAGGCAAATAAAAACAATGTTGTGGCCAATAAAAAAGAATATGTTCAAACATTTTGTCACAGCCGCCTTTGTTTGTGCAAATATTTCTGGTTGTCTACATGTCTACTTGGAAAGTTTTTTTTGGAATTTTCATAAAAAATAAATTCCCAATCTAGCAAAATACTAAGTAAGTAATGACTTTGTAGCAAAAGACTTCACGTTTTTACTGATCACCAACAGCATTTGCAAAAATCTCGTTTGTATTCAGCAATAACAATGTTAGCATAGCCACATTAACCTTCTGATTTGATGTTAACTAGTTAAAATAAATTGTTTCCTACCTCTTTAACAAACAATACTCCTACTTACCTAAAATTCACAATAAAAGGATGGAGAAAAAGATTTTAAGTAAATAAAGAAAAATTAGCAAAACTGAATAAATGTTTTTATTAAGATAAATAGTTATAATAATGTGATTAAAAAAAAATATTCCCTATCCTATTCTCCGATATATTATATTGAAAATTGATCTATAGTACAGGCTACCTGCGAGTAGTGACGTTTGAGCGAGTTAAAGACGGGATAAAAATTGTTTAATCGAATATACCGACTAGGTAGTTTCACATTCATTTAAGTGTAAACTGAATCGCTTGGAGCCAAAATGTAAGTAGTATTTCACAACAAAGAGATGCTTGCAGATGCTAAATTTTCATTACAAGTCGAATTGTTCTGAAAACTATGACTTTTTCGTATATAAGTGAAAAAGTTATGACATCCAGGGTGTCCCATTTAAAAAATCTAACTTTGTGACACCCTACTTTTTGAACGCACCCTGCATAATTTAAAATATTTTTAAAATGTGCAGATTATCCAATCGACAAATCTTTCCTCCGAGACATAAAATTATTGTTGACTCACCCGGTACATCTGTCGATTATCGTGGCGCACGGTTTTAAACGAAAAGTACAACAAATTCTAGACACTCTTAGCAGAATTTATTTTTTGTTCAAAATTACTAAATATTCCAGAAGCTAAAAACAACTACCCTTAAAATATTTTATGGATATTGGCTGGTTAACCAGAATGTAACCCTTACGCAGTTTTCGTAATGTAGAAAACTTTTACTGGAAACTCACTGAACGGGAAAATAGAATTTCTTTTAAAACGGATTTCTTTTTAGTAGTCACAAGGCAAAATACAGTCGAGTTTTTCTCAAAAAAAAAATCTATACATAGAATTTTATAATTCTCGATTTTTTTACATTACCGGTATGAATAAAAATCGAACAAGTTTTGTATTGGCTAGTACCGTGTGAGCATTGACTTTTATATATGTATCGACCCCTACACCTGACAGCGTGCCCAAACAAAAGCTAAGTTAGCAGGGTGAAATATTGTGTTTGTACGCACGGCCACCGGTCATATTTCTCGAGCTAGATCGGCGAGGGGCATGCGCATTACTCGCTTGTGGTCATCTGCTACATGTGTTGCATAACCAGCTGGAAAATAATCAGAGTCGGATCGCGCGTCCTGTCCATCACAGATGACAAATTTCCATTGCGCAAGCCCATGGCCGATCAGCTTTGTTTACATGCGCAAGGCCAGAAATTTGCCACTTTCGCCATTATTGTTCGAGGATCCAGTAGTACAAATCAATGCGTGTGAATCAATGATTGCGCGGAGTAAGATTTTGTATTAAGGTACAGTTGAATATTCTGCAAATTTTAAAAATATTTTGAATTATACAGGGTGCGTTCAAAAAGTAGGGCGTCACAAAGTTAGATTTTTTCATAGGGACACCATGTATTTGAATTTATATATTTGAATTCTACGTGTAATTTCATAACATTCTCACTATGGTTTAATATACGAAAAAGTCATAGTAGCATTTGCATGCATCTCTTTGTTGTGAAAATACTACTTAAATTTTGACTCCAAGCGATTCATAATTTGTATCATGAGTAAATTAAGTCACAAAAACATATATTGAAATATTTGACATCTCACTTACAGGGTGTTTTATTTCTGGATCCAAAGCCAGAAAACTTTTAATTAAGTCAGCTTTATCAAATGGAGCACCCTATATATTTTTTGCCATCTTATAGCTCGTGAAAAACTCTTCACATTTTGCAAAGAATGTCATATCCCTATCTTTTGAAATATTTTGATTTTTCGGGATTTTCTGGTCTCGTTATAGCCATGAAAAACAAATTAAAATAATAGTAGTGGATGACATTAAAAATGAGATCGGTTTTTAAGACTAATTTTTAAAGGACAACCACAAACAATTCGCAACCACCATGTAAAATAGTAATAATTCTTTCCTTGTTCGATGGGGCTTTGGTTTGGCATTTTCCTGATGGATCTACCCAACCTTTTGCTGGGGTGTCAGTGGCGTAGCCACGGGGGGGGGGGGGGGTTGGTGTTCCCCCCCCCCCCAGGCCTAACCCATTTCCCAAATTAACGAAAATAAAGCAATATTTGTAAAAAAAAATTTGTCAAACAAACCATGTTTCATCGAGGTAGATAATGGAACGATTTTCTAATCTGTACTTTCTTATAGATTTTAAAGAATCAAAGCGCCACTGTCGTAATCGTGACTCCATAAATATTTGTCTTTTATTAATGGTCTGATATGTAAAATCCATTTGAGATAACTCGCCAGAGGCTTGTCCTGCTGCAAGAAATGTTGGTTTCATCTTTCATAGTCGCTGCTTTAATGAAACCAACGTATAAAATTTTTCTTTTCGTCAAAACAATTGCTTTTACCAGCATCACTACGTACTTTTTTGTCTTTAATTTGCTCTGTCACAATATATTTGATTGTAGACAAAGTAGTTTTCGTTTATGAAGACGTTTCTGCTGCAGCTGCATTTACATTAAACCCCCTGTTCAAAGAAACATTCAACAATTTGCTTGGCATCGGGCAATAAATATTTTCTTTTTAAACCAGCATTACCGAAGGCACTATGATCAACGTCTTTCCAAGGATGCCACATTTTTTAGCACATTCAGAATAACAAAAAATACGATCAAAACCATAAAACAACTGCACGGTTTACCAAACGGATCGGAACTAAACTAAAATATTTCGAAATTATTAAACCAGGTAAAAAATGTTTTTACCCTTTACTGATTATATTAAAATTATCTTTATCTGTTACCTGGTGTCGATAATAGTTTATTACAGGCAATAGGGAAACGAAAGAGCTTGAAACGGGCTCTTCGGGAGTAGAAAAAGTTTTTTCTGGGTACCGATACAGAATACAAGGGATCAATGCCGAACTTTAAATCGATTTTAGGGTTTTACAAGATCTACAAAAATACGAAAAAAACCTTTTGTTCATAGTTTTGTCCATACTTTAATAAGGCAAAAGAAAATTGTGGAGCGAAGTTTAGAGCAGTTCGTATCGCATCACGAGGAAGGAATCGATCGTGGCCTGGTTTAACTTTCACGGAGTTTTTACGGAGCGCTGGATTTACAGGTTTACAGTCGACTACCCGCAGATTGACCAATTTCTAAGGTCCGAGAGAGAGAACGAAACTTTTATTTTTAACGTTGTTTCGAGGGGGTTTTTCTTAAATTGGAATCCAGTCAGCCGGAAGAATCAATGAAAATCTGTGTAATTTGGTGGTGGTTTCAAAGATTTTAAGATCGCTTTCTGGTCTTGTTCTATTTGTTTTGTTTTTTTATTTACTTACTGATTTTGTTATATAAAAGTTCGTGTACCCTATATATTATTCTATATTACACAATAAGAGAATTAAATTAAAACAGAGGTCCTCAATTTTTTTTTCCTGTCGAATTATTTTTTTTCCGCATATTCAGTTTTCCTAAACTTTATAACGCCAAATGTGTTTTTCACAGCTGGTACGGTGCTGCTCACTTTGATAGTTCTTTTTTCTAGAGCGGATTTTCTGACCCCCCCCCCCCACCCCCTTGCTCACTGCGGCATCAGCAGCACAGTATTTACTATGACCACTATTATCAATAACATTGGATCATGACCACAATTATCAATAACATTTAGCACAATGAATATATTTTCATAAGCTATAACTCTTCTTCTTCCTTCGGTGTAAATGTAATGCCAGCATCAGCACAGTGTCCAAAAAAAAATCTTAATAAGGTAATAGAAACTGTTAAGACGCGAAAGAACCATTCAATAAAAAAAAAACTTAAGATACAAACCCATTCTGGGTAAGGGATGGTTCTCGTGTGTAAAACACCACACCCGACACACGGGCTCGCAGGAAATGTCTCTCTTAGCAACAGGAAAAAAGCCTTTTTGAAGATCCCCTTCGGAGTACTCTGATGTGGTACCTCGATATTAATTTATTCCAAGTTAAAAAAGATAGCATTCAAAAACTACATTGTATATGCGTATTAACATAAGCAACAAATTTCTACCAAAGAAGAGATAGGTACGCAAACTCCATTATATTGATTTTTCACGATATTTTTAGCGTCATAAATTTATTCGGAACTACGGTACTAACTTATATATCTTTCTGGCGAATGCGCCAGATAACTAGGCAGTACCCATGTAGAACCTTAACAATGTTTTAATTTAATATGCTAATTTAGTATTAAATTTACATAACTTTGTAGCGAAACGCTACAACCTACAACTTTCCTGTCGACCACTTTTACCTACAGTGCAAAGGAAAGGAGCTACGGACGAAAAACTAGTTTTAGCGTATTCAAAAAATAACTACAAATCATAGCAACAATTTCAGCTGTTAGTGGGATAGCAGATATCTAAAAAGTGTGGTCAGCTTCTTGAATTATTATCGGTCCGTACTTTTTTGGCGACGCGGCATAGCCCATACTGTAAGTAGTGATTTTTATTGTGCGATTTATTCTAAATACTTAAGATATTTAACATTTTTAAACTAAAAATACGTATAAGCATGCAAAACTTTTTCAATTTGAAGAAAAAATAAAGAAACGCAGTTCTTATTCTACCTTCATTTGCTCACACAAAATATGTAAAAACCAATCTTTATCTCCTCAAAATAAAACCGCACTAAAAATCCGCTTCCATTCAGGCACAAAGGACACATTTAAAATCTTTTCAGGGTTATTTCCAGAAAACTGGTTACAATAAGTTTTAAAACCTCTGTCAGTGCCACTTTTCAAAGCCAGTTTAACTCCCGATATCTGGTCTTGATGTCCTATTCAGGCGAAATTGTCGAATCAATTTTTATTTTTCAATTGATTGTCAAGAGATGTTTTGATGGCTTTTTACTTTAGTGAAGGCGGACGATTCCCAAAGCAAAAGTGCTTAGATTGACAATGACTTGAAGGAAAGAATGCAGATTACTATTTATATAAAGAAAACCTTAACGATAGTTGACAGTGTTTTCTTAACCATTCTTTATTTTCTTGGATTTGGGATTATGGATAACTCGGCTTTATTCTTTTGTTTTTTTTGCCAAAGCCTAACTCATTTAACGGTAGGGAATACCCATATAATCTCAATAAAGCTGAAGCTTGCAAAACGTGATACTATTGGTTTGTATGTCACATGTCATGTATATAAAAGTGCTATAATTGCTAGTGTATGGTGAATTCCAGTATTAAATTGTTATCTTGATTATTTTCCAAAGGTTAGGAGATTTTGTGGATAAGAAAATTTACATTTGAACAAAAGGAATGTTTAACAATGACCAGGGGCAATCAATTGAAGCTTGTATAATGAATGACCGCTTATTTGTCTTTAAAATTTCGTTACAAATACTTATTATTTATTGTAAATTGTAACATAAAAATAAGCGCACAGCCAAATATGTTTATTTAAATCTGAGCATACTGACCTTTACTGATACCTATTTATGAAAAATTTTTGATTAACTTTTTACTAGGTATGTATTTTCTTCCAAATCAGCTGTTGTTCCGGGCACGTCAAAAAGGAGGTTTGCTCAGGTTTGCAAGCAGTAAAAAATTGTTTTTAGTTAAAGTTTCCTAGAAATTTTCTTCAAAATAATATTTTCGGGTTTGTAATGATTTCCTTATACGATTTATGTAATAATAATATACATTCGTATTTTTTATTCTTTTATAACTTTGATCAAATCTCACAAGACTTGTGAGATTGGACCAAACTTATTTTCACTGTCCTGTCCACAAAAAAAAAGTTTTTATACGAAATCGCCTTCAAAAAACGCTACACGATTATGTAGGTTAAAATTTATAAAATATTCTACATATAATGTCTGTTAAAAAAGACAGACACAATACCCCAAATTTTCAAACCGACATAATATTTCTCAGTATATTGTACATGTTCCGACCCTTCATGAGCATTCGTAACACTTCAAGCATTAAATCAAAATATTTTATTACAATTAAACACAATGTTTAGAACAAAGGCATTTACATTTAACCAACTGTAAGCTGTAAACCAGTATCCCGTAATGTAATATTCACAAGTGTATGCGTTCTAGCTTTGAATTTGTATAAATAGTTCCCATCTTAAAACTATCATAATTTACCAAATTATATTGTTGGTTATAAACATAATATATCACAGACAAGAAAAGTCTACTTGTTTGCAGTTTACTTAGGTTTGCTCAGGTTTCAAGCAAACCTGAACAAAAATGAAGTTTTGGCGTGTGGTATCATTTTTATTAATAAATTCCATACGTCTTTTTCAAAGACTATTAAATCCATTTTCCAAGCCATGTTTTAAATGATATAATATGTAAATATTGTCACAAGTGGAAAAACTAGTAATATTTCATAGATCAATATTCGGAAGTTCAATAAGTAAATTATAATCCTATTTTACTTAGTCATAGGTTGTTGCCCTATACATTGGCAGGATGCCGCATATATATTTATTGAATGTACATAAAATTGCAACTATGAAATATTATAGTTCCTTTATAAAATCAAATAATTACTCGAAATAATTTATTAAAACGACGTCTAATTATCGAGTCAGCATTATCGAGGTTTCTGACCTAAAGTCAACGCTCCTCAAAAAGGGGGGAAATTGCTGACTAGGTAATGGGGCGATCGAAAGGACAAGAGTCGGAAAGGACACTAGTGCACCATCCTCGGTCCGATACGTTTGTGATTGTGATAGATTGTAGAAGAAATTATCTTCAAATATTTAATGTAAGTAATAGAAAATTAAGCTGCCTTTCGAGAGTAATAACATAAATTTATGTATTTTGGTTGTCATTGAATGTTCCTATTTTTTGTAAATAAATGATTTAAGTTTGTTTTAAATCACGTTTAGTTTCAATCTAGTTAAGGTTCCGTTACCTCTACGCCCCTAGTTGCACCCTATAAAAATAGGGCGTGACAATATCGTAAAAAACCTAAAGAAAGTTCAGCTGTTGAACTAATTTACATGCTTACATTACATAGTCCAAACTATTACAAAGTTTAAATCGATCTTGTGTAAATAGGGGGCAAAATTTCTTGATAATAAATTTTTTATTATATTTTTACGCAATTTCCCACTTCTGATACACATAATATTTTTCCGACATAAAAACATCTTTCACATCAAACTTTGAATTTCATTACTTTCTTATATTAGATGTGTCAGCGACATGGAAAAGCCTTATATAAAATCAAAAAATCACAAGAAAAATTGCACCTGCTCCAACCGAAAAACTTATTAAACAAGTGGATCACGTATGACTTTAAGCGTAGTTTTAACGTTATACTTTTGACGTGTTTTGGTTCCCCTATCGAATAAGACGCCCCCTCGCACACCGTCGCCTTCATTCCGCGTTTTAGGAGTAAGAAATTTATCTGAGAACAAAGAGAACACGGTTCAAGTGCGAAAATATTACGAAAAAAATTGTTTACATCGCGTTTAATGATTTCCATTTTGTTTCAGTTATTAGGAGGGTATCTAAAAAAGTTGCTTATTTTTTTTTATGAGTCATTTTATTATTTTAGCAATATTTTAAATATATAGTGTGTAACAAAAACATGGAAACCTCAAAATATAAAATTGTGGTTAAAAATCGTTATTTTATTGTATTTTACCTTAAAATACCTGTACACAAAAGTTTACCTGAAACGCCTGACAGTGTCATTTTCTTTTATTTACAAAAAATAGATCATTTAACAGAAACCCAAGGAATTGAAATTTTAATAATACTGGGTTATTGGGACAGAATGCGAACGCAACAGGAAGTTTATAATACTGTTCATAACAAATATCCTGACAAAAATTCATTAGCTAAATCTACCGTAAGCAAAGGTTTAAAAAAATTTCGTCAAACTGGAAACGCAAAAAACACTATACGCTTTCGCCGACGTAAAAGTGCAACAGATGGTGATAAGGCTCTGGGTGTTTTACTTAGTTTAAAGGAAAATCCTCATCTTTCCACCATAACACTGGCAAAAAAACAAAGGTTCACATATGTCCATAGACCGCCTTCTGAAAACCGAAAAGTTTCCATACAAAATAAGACTTGTGGAAGAGCTCTCAGAAGATAATTACGACAGGCGCTTGGAATTTTGCTAAACCATGATAGAACGTTGCAACGCCACTCCAGTTTTTGTCCATCGAATAATTTTCTTTGACGAATCAACATTTTTTTTTAAATGGAAAAGTTAGTAGGCATAATTGTCGATATTGGGCCAGGAAAAATCCTCACTGGATATGCGAAAATCATACCAAGTTCCCTCAAAAAGTAAATGTTTGGGTTGGTATAATAGGTCGGAGAATAATTATTGGCCCCTTCTTCATGCAAAAGACATTAAATGGAGAAAGATATTTGGGTCTTCTAAGAAATGAAATTGTCCCGGCTCTTGTACAACTATTTCCAAATAATCGTAAGTGTTGTTACTTTATTACCTGTTGTATTGATTATTTGAATATGACTTTTTAGGCAATAATCAAGCACCAAATGATGAAATATGGTTTCAGCAGGATGGTGCCCCACCGCACTATACCCATAATGTTCGGCAATATCTCGATGGTGTGTTTTTAGAATATGGATTGGACTTAGGGACACAAGCGAGTGACCAGCTCGGTTTCCGGACTTGATGCCACTCGACTACTTCTTGTGGGGTCACCCCAAAATGTTGTTTTTAAAAGTAAGCCAAATGACCTCGATGATTTAAAGTTAAGGGTAGGAACAGAATGTAGAAGAATCGGGGAAACTGACATTCTTCTAAACATTTTGCATATTTTTCCGCGGGACCTATTTGGCTTACTGCCAAGAAGAAAATGGACAACATTTTAAACATTTGATTTAGTTTTCTGCATCAACTTTTAAATTATTTGCTTCTGTTATGTTTATTCTTGTGCGAAATATCCAAATAGTATAGCGTTTTTTACGTTTTCAGTTTGACGAAATTTTTTAAAAGCTTTACTTAGGTACAGTAAATTTAGTTAATGGATTTATGTCAGGATATTTGTCATTAAAAATATTACAAACTTCTTGTTGCGTTCGTATTATGTTTATTATTAAAATTTTAATTCTTTGGGTTTCTGTTAAATGATCCGTTTTTTTGTAAATTAACGAAACTGACAATGTCAGACACTTCAGGTAAACTTTCGTGAACAGGTATTTTAAGGTAAAATACAATAAAATTACGATATTTGACCAGCATTTGTTCAAAATCTGTTAACTATAGGATAAAATGTTCCCAATAAGAAGTATTCAGAATTTTAAGCTGAATTCGAAACTCAAATAAAATATATCTACTAATAAGATGCAGCCAGATTTTTGTTATTATTATAATGGCAACATTTAAGAACTACAGAATTTTTTCTAAGAAAAGGTCAATGATAACCGTCAAATCTATATAACTGAAAAATGCCGTATCTGTCTTGTTCATACAATAATCTAACTTAACCATTTTCCCTTGAAAAGATAACAAGAAAAACTTCAACAAAAGAGATATGCAGCGTTAAACATGACTTTAACAGCAAGTCGGGGCTTTGCACGAATATCGGATAACTGAAACCGGAAATGCAGCTCAGCATTTAAAAAAGGCCAAAAACGTCTTGTGCTAGGGTTTCCTTATAAATGTTGCGAGTTTGGCCGGAAAATGGAGAAATCTTGCGAGGAAAATCGATAGTTTTTCTTCGAAAAGTCGTTTTTAAATAGGAAAGTCTAAGTTGATAATCGTGTCGAGAATTTGGCGTATATGAAATCAAGAAGTGAAAAATAATTTTGCTTTATTCGGATGAGATTAAGACGTAAACGTTTAAACTAGTTTAAGAGCAATCGCCACTATTTGACCGAATACAGTCTTCATCTACGCTGTGCCGTGTAAGGAATGTAATGTATTCGTGCAGGTTTTCGCACAAGGGGTCCTAACAACAGATGAAAATAACGTGACGACGTCAAATCGAGTACCTTTGAATTGCAACATCAGCCTTAATCAATAATATTATTTGCATTTGTTGCTAACTTCTTGAATCACCCTGTAGACGCGCAACGGGGCTCGTCAGCCAGACTCTGATATTACTGACCAAGACCAGTTTTAAAACACTAATGAAAAATTTTCATGGAAAAATTATGTAAGTTTTGACGTCGCTATTTCTGAGTCTATATGGCCCAAACTAAATGACTACTACTTTCATATTAATTACTCACATGGTATATTTCCTATTCAAGTGAATTCAGGATGTAATTTTCCTTTTCTCCCCAATTTTCCACTTTTCTTAATCCAAAAATCACAATAAAACCAACACAAGTTTAATTGACAGACGTTTAGAAATTAAAACTCCAAAATTGTGTTTTTGTTTCTACGCCTACTTGAGCACTTGTTTTTGAACTCGCAAATAATATCACAGCACGCTACGTTAGAGCTGAGCTTTGCTTAAGCCGGCGCTACACTATGCGTCGAACGCTGACTTCAACGTTGGGTCGAACGTTTGAGTTAATGTTCGACAGTTGATGTGACAAGTCTTTCCGCTACACGAATGTCTGATCAGATACCGCAACGGTTGTAGTATTGTCCTGTTTCAAGTTACTATTTGAAAAAAGGTTCAAAAATACCAATTTTCTTGAAACACATAATTTTCTTGAAACTCTAATCGACGACGTCCAAACACGGTTTAAAAGCTGCCTTGAATGCGGTTAGCGAAAAAAATGGACTTAAGGTGCTTAAGTCTAAGCTGGCTTACCAAAATACGGTGCAGACGGTCATTTATAGTTACAGTTAGCCGAATTAACCGTTATCTATTTATTCCATAATCTATTTAAACTTTTAAACAAACGTAAACAGAGTTTTGCAAACTCTCCTTTGCCAATTATTATAAAATAGAAGGCGGCTTGTATGTGTCATTTCCAGTAAAGACCCGGACTCGAGTTCGGAATTTAGTTGGTGTGGCCAAACGAGCGACGCATTATGAATAAACATAGTCGAGAGTTTCGGAGATTCATATGTGTATTATTTATTGGGTTTATAAATCTCTCCCCTTTTCGGAATTCGGAAAGTTTGCGTCTTTTCAGACTTAGACGGCTTGTAGGTATGCATTATTTAAATTAGACTCTTACAAATTATATAACAAATATATATATATATATATATATATATATATATATATATATATATATATATATATATATATATATTTGTTATATAATTTGTAAGAGTCTAATTTAAATAATGCATACCGTATATTACTTTTATATATATATATATATATATATATATATATATATATATATATATATATATATATATATATATATAAAAGTAATATACGTATATTAGAAAATGTAAAGATTTACTTCTTCTTACTTCGGAATTCGGAAAGTTTGCGTCTTTTCAGACTTAGACGGCTTGTAGGTATGCATTATTTAAATTAGACTCTTACAAATTATATAACAAATATATATATATATATATATATATATATATATATATATATATATTTGTTATATAATTTGTAAGAGTCTAATTTAAATAATGCATACCTACAAGCCGTCTAAGTCTGAAAAGACGCAAACTTTCCGAATTCCGAAGTAAGAAGAAGTAAATCTTTACATTTTCTAATATACGTATATTACTTTTATATATATATATATATATATATATATATATATATATATATATATAAAAGTAATATACGTATATTAGAAAATGTAAAGATTTACTTCTTCGCTACTGAACTACAAGAAAAATAAAATAAGGACTATTGTTTGATTTAAGTCAAGGTGTCCTCTTGCAATCGCGATTTCTGAGCTCTTACCCTTGATCAGGCAGGGTCACACCCAGGGTCTTCGTTATGTATTATTAATTACTTTTTCTTACTGGACATCTTCTCTTAATACTATTTTGTCGTATCAAAAAAAATCCTACAGAAAATACATTTTACGAGTGAGAGAAATCAGTTTTTCCTAAATTTCCCAGATATACTTGATTTTTTGAACTGCACAACTACATACATAGCCCTAATAAAGTCAATGAGCAGAAACACGTGTCGAGCAAGCCCAACAAAGGCGAATTTGTGAAGGTTCGCTCAGTTTTGTGTAAGTTTGCGTAGGAATTTTTCTGTCTACTCAATAATGACTCATTTCTTAAGGTCTTAAAACTCAAATTGCAATTCTCGATAACCGAAAAATCGGTTAGAAAAAAAAACTATTTGAATAAGTAATATCAGCTTTTTGACTCACGTCGGTGCCCCTACAGTATCATTTATGAAAAAAAAACCTAATTACTCGTTACAGCTTTATTTTTCAGTTACAGCACGCCATATCGGCAGATCGATTTTACTAAATTACAAGCGAAAATCAGAAAATCACGAATAACGCGTTTGGAATCATTAATTTAAAGAACAACATCGATCAAATGATTCGTGAAATTGATGATGTTAGGTTGTTTGCCAGCTAAACATGAGAGTTTAGTTCCCTCTAAGTGGAAAATCGCTTAATTTTCTATACAATATTTCGCGAAAGTACGTTATTTTCTTTATTTAAAGTTATTTTGCTTCGGCGTTAAAAGCAGTAATCTGTTAATATTGTTAACATTGTTGTGTATGACTTTCCGGTATAAACACATAAAGATTGTAATTTATTAGTGCGTCTGCAGAGCTGCAAGACCGTCCATCATATCGTCACCGAATGCCCTCTCAGAAGACATGCTGGGAATACTGAAGACTTTGCTGTTGCGACACCAGCGACAATAATTCATTATGTTAATGGACTGGACATTAAGTTAAGTAAAATATTATATTATGTTGTGTAAATGAAAATAATTTATCAAAAAATTCTTGGTAGGCACAGACTTATATATATGACAAGTTAATATTACTACAAAAATGTTGAATTGCAGACGGTTTTAAACACAAAAACAATCGGCATTCTGTGCTCAATAATCAAACAAAAGCAATACTGCAATAAACTATGATCTAAGTAACAAACCCGAAGTACTTTCTCAGAAAAACCTGCATCTTGATAAATAAAGCACAGTGTTGCCACGTGTAAAAAAGTTCCCGGAACGCCCATTTAATCATCACCCATTTCAAATTTTGATACGCACAAACGTAACATACATATACATAAATTCAACCTTTCCCCCTATTCATCAAAATAGAACAGCTTGACAATCGCCTACGTCTCTATGTAACGCCATACCTTTTCCCAATGTAATCTGTGTGATGTCGCGATATAATCCCTGTTTTTCCTAAAAAATATTCAAAAATAATCTCCCAAAAGTGCAATACCCAGATTGATTCCATTTCGAGCTAAAAAAGTATCAAATGAAGTTATGGGACACCTGCCACAGGGCTTAGAGAATTTTAGCAAAGCTTAGGAACACAAACGTAAAAGTTTACGTATCAATATAAAGGGGAAAGAAATTTTTAACAGTTGTGTACTTTGGTTGCTAGGAAAAGTATTAATCGTTCAATAAAATCAACTTACTGTTTCTGTCAATAATGACAGTTAGTGACAAAAAAAACATGATAGCGCAAAATAGCTATTTACCTAACAAGTGCGAAAAATGATACTTTTCCGCACGCGACGCTAGTTGCACAAACGACGTGAAGCGGTGCTTTGCCCAGAGGCTTTGAGATTCGGCGGCCCAAAGACCCGGCTCTCTGCCATCCCCTCTGCCATCTTTGATACCTCTGTGTATCACACTAGTGAACCATTCACAAAATGCGGCGCTGTTTCGCTCATACTGCGACGGTCCTTTATAACCACTTGAAAAGAGCGCTGAAAGTCACACACTTTCAACTTTACCGCACAAGTGCGGAAAAGTACTACTTTCTGCATCCAAAACGGTGTGCAAAATGCACTTTTCGCACGCGCCTAGGAAAAAGCTATTAAGTGTACTAGGGGGAGTATAATATAAATTACAAATCCAAATGTCACACTATGGCCAATCTTTAGTTTTGGGGTATAAATGAAAACAATTGAAGGGCGATTTTAAAAATTTCATTTGTGCCTGAACATACTATGCTTAAAAACTTCTCTTTGGGCATTTCAATAACCAAGAAAACGAATTCCGCCCTAAAACTGCCTTATTTCCATACGGAATTAATCAAATTAAAAATCAAAATCACGTCTGGCGTAACAGGTTAAGCCGATTCATTTAACAAATTATTCACCGTACGCGTACGGCGTCACGCACATTTACCTCCCCACTGTCGCCGCCACGTAAGCTTTAAAATTCATAAAATCCCCATACTCGTTGCGAACATACCGAACCCGTGTTTTCCCGACCCTAATTTTCCTAAGCGAATCTGTTCTCTACCACAGGGCTTATACTTATGGCCCGGCACATCGATGCGATGGTGCCAGTTTTAAGTTAACAAAATTAAGTAATTTTGTAGCAAATTATTTCCTCTAACAAGCTGGATGATAAAGTTCCTTTATTCTGTAATGTTATTCTTTAATGGTTAAATTGGGAATTTCCTCGCGTTCTTGTGCCCAAATCACCCCCGAAATTTTCAGAAAAATTTGTGAAAAATGTCAAAAATAATTTTTCAGTCAGTTGTCTTATTCCTATATTTGTCAATATAAACCTATGGTTGTCACATTATTGTTGTTGCTTTTGATCTCTTATACTTTTCTTTATCAGGGATTCATTCATCCCGTATTTTAAGTCTGTAGCAATGTTTCTCACATCTACCACCATGTAATGATATCATGAAGTACAACTTTTGATAACTGCCTTTTACTGTCTTATAACTGTCATTGTCCAGAAGGACATAAGTAGCCGAGATATAGGGCACTGGATACACGTCCCTCATGGTTACAGCGTTTAGTCATCTGAAATCAACCACAAAACAGTACTTCTGGAACATCTGTGCTAGGCCCATCTCTCATTCTTTCTAAGCCTTTCTGGACTAGAATCGTCTCTCCCTTTAAATTACAAGGACTACCACTCTAGAAATCTTCATCTCCGAACATCGTCTGTATTTCTCTCAAGCATTGTTACTTAAGCGGGTTGCCATACGTCCGTTTTTATAACGGACTCTCAGTTGTTTAAAACGTCATTTTTTTAGCACGGGTATTAAAACTTATTTAAAAAAAAACATATCATCACCGTCTAGCGGCAAAAAAAGGTAAAGTAAATATCTTGATTCTGTAACTTTAGTTTATATATCCTATGGTGTCTCAATAGGTACTTCTGGAGTAGTAGAAGTTGACCGGCGCGAGTACTACACACGCGGAGTAGGGCTGACATTTGCCTTGACGTTGAAAGAGATCATACGCGGTAGGATTGACTTTCACCTAAATTTGGCGCCATTTTTCGCCAACTTAATCCCGGCAATTTAATTACGGATCGTTTTACGATGGAAGAACGTGCTAGAATTGCTCAAACTGACTACGAAAATTCCCGTTCTTGTGTGAAAACAATTCGTAAACTTCGTTTAATTCGCAATTTGATTCGAAAATTTTAGGGTTCCGATCGTTTTTCTTTTGTATTTAGACATCCCACGAAGGTCTAAACCTAACTACTCTATTGTACCGTGGGTGTACTAAAGTGTCCGATTCACACATCCAGAGCTAGAAATGTCCGTATAGACTCACCACGCCTCGGAGTGGCTTCGCTCGTATTTGGCGGGGCGTGTACAGACAGTTGTGCTGAATAATGACTACTTTGAGGAGGTGATTATTAAGGCTGGGGTTCCCATGGATCCGTTCTGGGTCCTCTCCTTTTTTCAATCTATGTAAATGACCTGCCTCATCTGCCCATCGAGGGGGAGTATACTGTCTTTGCTGACGATGATTGACAATTCACTTAAATTATCAAGTCAGCAAAATTGCGGTTTCTCACCTAAAGTTAACGCTCCCAAAAGGAGGGGAAAAGTGCTACTGGGTGATAGGGCGATCGGAAAGAGGAGAGTTGGAAAAGACACTAGTGCACGATCCCCGGTCCGATGCGTTTGTGATAAATTGTAGAAGAAATGATCTTCAAATCTGTAATGTAAGTAATAGAAAATTAAGTTGTCTTTCGAGAGTAAATTACATATATCTGTCTTCTGTTTATGTCAAGATTGAATGTTCCTATTTATTGTAAATAAATGATTTAAGTTTGTTTTTAACTCACATTTGATTTGGATCTAGTTAAGGTTCCGATACCTTTACGCCAATAGCCACACCCTTAAAACCAGGGCGTGACATTTGGTGGAGGCGCCGTCCTCAAATTTTAAAAGAGATATTTTATATTTTTTACACTCGAAAGACAAACATTTAGTTAGTTACACAGCTGTAATTATTTTTTATCATATAAACAAGAAAACAAACATGTTATTTTTCTAAAATTGTTAGTTGTATTTTAAAGTACCCTTTAGTAAGTTAAAGGTGTCCGTTAGTTTTAATTTAAAAATATGACAACCCTACTTCAGCTACGCTTAATATTCTAGTAATAGAGTAATGTTTTGTAACATCAATAGCCATTAAGCGCCATCAAACGCCATTTGACCTGTCAAAAGTCGAGTTTGGCAACATCGCCGATATCTGAACCCTCTGGACGGGTGATTGATGTGCGTCACGGCACCGTGACTCTAGCCACCACCAAAGCAAGCCGATCCTTCGCGATCTTATCGACTTTTGATTGATTGGAACATGGCTAATGCGCATCTTATTAATGGAGAAACGGCCTCGCCGACCGCCTAAGTTTAATGGAAAAAGTTGCGGTAGGCGGCAGTGCTTTCCATTTTTTTTATCAACGAGGGGAAAAAGTGATTACTTCAGGTTTCTTTTTTCAGGGTAATAAGTTGGAAAAATTATAATTTGAGTTTGTTCGAGACCTTAGGGCTAGACAGTTGGGCTACGATTATGTTGAAAAATATTTAACTTCCAGTTTCTCTTGTAAACAGATTGTTAATCATTCTAGCACAAGAATATATAAACCAGAAGGTTAACTCTCAGGCGGCACGTTTGATCTAAGCATCTAACGCCGAGGGACCTTGAGTCAGTGTTGAATCAAAATTTTATGATATTGCCATAGGCGTACCTAGAAAATAATATGTTGTAATTCAAATATAGTAAAAAAATATGATGTAGTTAACAATGGATTAGTCGATTGTCTTAGGTAGTACTGGGTATTTTGGCGTGTTTTACACAAATAGCCCTTTTCACAGAGAAGTTGTTTACTTGCAGTTACTGTGATTTTTAGAGAATAAATTGACAAAAGCGGTTGGATTGAAAAATTCAAGAAACAAAGTGTACTTTTTAATTTTATTTTGAGTTATGCAGGAGTTATTAATAATAAAATATTTTAAATAGAAATATATTTGAAGTTAGGTAAATAAAACAGATGTTAAAATAATAAAATAATTTTATTGGTGTCTCCAAATCAACATTTTACTATTTTTGACAGTCCTAAAGTTTCTATTTACAAATTTAAGAGCGCAAAATAACCTTACTCTACCATACAACCTAATCAAACACTGGTGCGGAAAACTTTTGCAAGGATGAACAAAGCGGCTATCTTTACAAATATTTATAAAATGGGTAATAACATCATTTTTTAAAACAATGTGTTTAAAATTCCTTTGAAATATAATTTCTAATAAACATATTTACAAAATCGTTATGGGGCATCTTTAAGTTACCAAATGTATACAAATTAGCATTTTAATACGCTCGGTAACAACAAAATAAGGAGGTTCCGTCCAAGTTTTGGTGAGCTTTCGAATACTCTTCACAAAGTACCTTAAAAAATTTGATAACAGTCTGGGCAAAATTTCTAAGATAAATGGGTAGTTTTTATTGTATTGCCCAGACAAGAAGCAATTAAGTATGTTTGGAATATTTAGGCCGTATTGTTAGGATTATGTAATTTAAATATGTTTTTAAAAATTCACAGTTTGATCATCGTTCAACTTATGGATGCCAAATTTTAACAGCTTATTTTTAAAATATCATAGTTGTAACCATATTCAATTTTGTATTATAGAAACTTTCCAGGCTAGCTAGATATCAACATATCGAAAATCCAAATACGAGGGGGTATGGCTGAGTTGGTATGGTGCTAGATTTGCAATCGAGAGATCCTCGGTTCGAATCCGACTTCAACCAACGAAATTTTTGTGATCGTCAGTATGAATGCTGTGTGTGTAGTATGTATATAATATAAGGTGCACAATGAATCGACGTCAAAACCGTCCTAATTACGCCGGTTCGAGGCCGGGTAAGACCGGATATCTCGTAAAATGACGGCGCTATTTTAAACTCCCAAGTACAGTGCCGTAGCTAGGCTAAATTTAACTGAAGGCGAGCCAAGATTTTTGCGCCCCTATAACAAGACCTAATTAGCTTACCGCCACCGGCGCCCCTAGACAAGGGCCTACTCTGTCTACTATACGGCACTGCCCCAGTATGTATACTAGATAGAGACACTATAAACTTGAGATTAGACAACGGAAATGTCATTTTTATTATTCTACATAAATTTCCATATGAAGGATTTACGTGTAGCTTTATAGAAATGGAAAGATTTATTGATCCAGACTAGCGATCGAGACATTTATCGTCTGCAATATTTTTTACCCCATATTGGAGAATAAACCTTCTCGCGCTCTGCTCTTTACAATGACATTTGTACATAACTTTCGCTTTATAAATATAAAAGCTCAATTTTAAAAATTGCACGTACGATTTAGGAAGCATTAAAAGCATTTCGAAGTAAAGAAAAGTAGTGTTTTATTGTGGGTCGCAGGCTCACAATAATATTTTTACAACATGTGCCTCGATATGACGTGAAATTGTATGGAAAGCGTTTAGATTTTGTTCTGTATTTTGAGCGACGAACGCCACAAACCTCTTTAGATAATGCGGAGAAAGTTGTAATGTTTAAGTGAATTTAGTTTTCTGGTGTAGATGTAACACATTGGGGAAGATTCACTATCGTTTTCGATAGGTGATTCTAAGTGATAAAATAAAGGTCATGTAGCAAAAATTCAAAACCTCAATATTTTTCGACTTACGCCATTAAAGTTCCAATTTTCTTTCTTATTTTTAACATTTATTTCGATTAGTTTTTAACTACTTAAATTAATATTTGGCACATAGACTCAGCTTGGTGATTTATATCATTTCGTTACAAAGATGTTTCTCTACTATGCCACTATGGGCACTTTAACTGCATCCGAAATTTTATTTTCCCATATATTTTTGGTTTGGAAAAAGAAAAACTAATTAGGCAGCTAATATGTGCATTGTATTTGCATTGTATTAATGTATTATTAATTCGGTTAAACATAAAAATTTATAAATACGATATCAGCCACGCCAGCGCTAGTCATCAAATATAACGGCAACGGTTTTCTTACATTACATTTCTTACATCAGCGAGTTGACCAACAGTTCGTGGGTTCCAGGCTGTGTTGGGGTGGACTTTTTTTTTAAATTTTTGTTATTTAAAAAATTAGATCGGCTCTAAAAGGTGTATTGGCAACATGTTAGCACTTGTTACTCGATAGCACGAAGCACTTGCATGTTTTACTAATTTATTAACATCCTATATCTTTGATCTAAAGTTTTTATATGGTAAACTCATTTTTTGGACAAGCAGAACTTTCTATACAGAATGACTTTTTTTCGTACAATCGATAATAAAGTTTTTTTCCTCTTTCCAACTCCATCGTCGGTTTGGGGGGAAATTAAAAGAAAGTTGACGGTGGTCCGAAAAATAGGTCAAATTGACAAGATATCGAAAAAATGTATTAAGAAAAGTTGTTCAGAATGTACCGAGAATCACATATACCCATAAAATGTGTTTTACTGTGATTTTAGTATTTTTACTTGATGTAATTTCCCTACTAAAAAGATTTATTTTTTACTGATACCAAAAAGTTTTATTTCTTATTTGTTCTGTGCAGCTGAAATGCATTTTTCTTGATAAATTTTTTGATAAAACCATAAGCTCCCTGACTATAATCCACCACACCATAAATTATTACCGATTCTATAATTCCATCGAGCTTAAAGATCCTCGACTAAACTCCGAATGTCATGAATAAAATTACCATAACCGAATGTGCTCTTTGCGCCATCTACTAAAACGTCCTCCATGTCAACTTGAGTGTCGTAGTAGGCCTGGCCCTTGTCCATTGAAATGTGGGTCGAAAAGTTTTTTGGCGTTACGTACCCTTTATTTGTTGTAATGCGGGTTTTATATGAATTTATTCCGGTTTCGACAATTTTTTGAAAGTTTTGATGCCGAATTTGACCTTTTGAAAGTTTTATGAAGGTCTGGGTTACGAGGAAAGTATTAACTTCAACATGTGTACGAGGGATATTCTATTTGAATAACTACGTCAGTAGCCGGTACAAAAAAGATATTCTTGTTTCGGAAATTTTTTTTGAACCTCTTAACTTCAATGAATGCCCTTGTAATCTCAGTTCAGAATAACTTTCTTGGTACAATAAATTCAAGCATCTTTTAGTAAGAAACTTATGTTTCTAACAGAATAGAAATATTTTTTCTTTCATTCTTACCAACGAGGATCTTACAGGAAGATTCTTTAAAAAAACCTGAGGCAAAAAGTTCTTATAAACATGGGTCCGGAGATCCTTCGTTTTGAAGATATAGGGTGTCAAATTTTTAAAACTTCTTTTCAGTTTCTTTAAAATGACCAGAACAACAAGAGACGCGTTACGTATGCATCCTTTTACCGCACAGCTGCAAATGCCTAGAACATTCCAATTCTTTCGCTCATTCATACCTAGGGTCTCCAGATTATGGAACAAATTGCCTGCAGATGTGTTTCCTCCCCTCCCAGTCTCCAATCCCATTACATTCCCCTACTTCAGACGCCCACGCTACGTTAGTACGTAGACTTGAAGTCATATTTTACAATCATTGATCTTTCAGTCATATCAGTCCATAAGTTTCTATTTTTTGTAGTAAAAACTCGTTACTCACCGTGTCGAACGCTCTTGTTAAATCGAACATCAAACAGATCACTCACCTGCCGGCATCCAATTCTATGTATACAAAATTAAATAGGTCGTAAGATGCTGTTTCCGTAGACTTTACACGCCAAGGAGGATACGCTGTATCTACGCTTGACGTGCTCTGTCTATATTTGTACCTTGTACTTTGTACTTGTACCGCGTACTTGTCCATTGTATTTTGTACTTATATGTTGTAAATCACTGTGAATTGTATTTTAGTATGAAAACATAAAGATCTTTAAAAGTAAAGTAATAAAAAGTAACTTTCCTAAGACCGTGCCTGGCTTGGAGTACTTATTTTGTTTTGTTAAATAATTCAACTAATACATCGCATATTATTTTTCATATAGTTTAAAAAACTACTCAGTATAGAAATTTGTCTATGGTTTGCTGGATCACAAGGATCATTCTTTTTATATATTGGGAAATAAGCCTTGAGCAATAAGGAATATGCACATTTTTTTTTTATTGCATAAATCGTTTAAGGAGGTCATTACAACCCCAAAACTGCTATTTTGAGGAAAATTACTGCGTTAATTTAGCTAAAAAAAAATTTTACTTTTCGGTATAATTTATTACAATTTCAAAAGGAGCCATTTGCCGGCTCAAAAAAGTTACGTCACAAGGATAAGTGGCAATCTACATGTTAACGTAAAGCTGAACCGAGGGCTGCCTACCTACAAACGTCTAGAAAATCAAGAATTTCTGTGATAGTCCGAAAGCAAGTCAGTATTTTCTCGAATGATTGTACCTCTATCCTCTATCAATTGATTTACCAAACTGATTGTTAATATTGTAAAGTTATATGCTTAGGAATAGAAAAATGTCAGTCGACAAGACCTAAAGTCAAAAAGGTGATTTTTTAAAAATAATTATAGAACATTTTTCTGGGAGAGGAAACACAAGATGATTACCGACTCTCGGACTAAGACAAGAAGACAGCTGACAGCTACAGTACAGAGTTATATGGAGACCGGCATTAGTTTCCCAGCTGATTTAGTTGTTTATGCTGGTAGCGGTTGTGTTTTTATTACAGTGCTATTTGTGTATAATTCTTTTTATTAAACGTTAAAATGTATTAAAAATATAAACTACAAATATTTTAGTATGCCAATGTGCAAAAGTATCACTGTATGTGCACTGCAAACCTCCTTTTTCATGTGCCCAAAAAACCGATGTCGAAGAAAGTACCTACTGCAAATTTAATCAAAAATTTTACATTAAGAGGTATCTGTAAAGGTTAGTATCGCTAAATTCAAGTAACCATATGTTGCTGTACATTTATTTTTATAGTATAATAAACAATAAGTGTTTTTAACTAAATTGTAAAGGCAAATCCACCAGCACTAACTTCCAGCCAATTTTCCGATTTTCTTTGCACAAATTCCGTTTTGGTCATTTATAACTAGTCTGTTTAATAAAACAAAAGGTTTTCTATCGACTAAATATTCTAGTCTTTGGGAAAAACTCAAGAAAATGGATTTACACTGAAATTTACATTACACTAGCCGTGACTAGCCATTATAAAACGTTGACGTAATAAAAAAAGTGACGTCACAAACAAAAGAAGTCCGTTTTACGAGATGTTGGATTTTGCAGGAAAATTTGCAAAATAAAACCTTGTTTTTTGTTAATAAAACCCAAAATAAAGAGATAACAGCAACTGCCATAAACATTTAATTTATGTAGAGAATACAAAAAAAAATATTTCAGGATTTTTTGGATTACATGCATATTCCCTATTGTTCTTCCAAATCCACAAAAACAAGGCACTCTGGGTTTGTCATCATTAGTCGTTCATCTACTACTAACATCAGTTGTATCGAAAAACCAATTTTCGAAACATGAATTTTAGGAATACATTTTTTCGATACCGTTTTTGAAAACACAATTTTTGGAAATGCGATTATTTGGAAATCCATTTTTTCGACAACATAGTTTTTCCAAAAATTGAAATGAATTAATGAACCTTAATAGAAAATGTTAATAAAAAATAGTCAGAATTACATTTTTTGCGAACTTAGTACACTATGTACGTGTTTTAATAGCAAAAAGTCGAGTGATTTTCGACACAACAAAATTAAGCTCACAGGCCAACATATAAAAGACCGTGTAATTTGAGTTTTATTTTATTTTCCAAACAAAGCCTAACTGCAGAAGCTTAATACTTGAACAAAACTAAACAAATTATCCTCTTTCGTTCGAATATGTAAAGCCTGCATATTTCTGTTGCAGGATTTTAACTGTAATGCAGGAAATAGCGCAGCGAGAAAATTCCTGTTTATTAGACCTAGACGGAAGTATACAAAGGAAATAAATGTTTAATTGTGAAGTTTTTTCCGTTCTGTCGTCGACGACTAATTCGAATTGCTACCCGCTTCCACGGGACATGGAGTACTAAGAATTAGCAGCTTTTTGCTGAAACAAAACTGCTGCTACAAATCTGACAAATTACAAATGTCTATGTTCCTGTTTTGTAATTTATTATACTCGAGTGTACTATAAACTTGCCGCTTTTCGCAATTCAACTCCAAGAATTATTATTTTAAAATACAATAAAAATCGCCTATTAGGCGGTGAAGCTTGATGAGTAGCAAAGGAATGCTGTTCGACGTGTCATGAAGTTTCAGATTGTTTTATGGCAATGTTTGTAATACCATATGTAGGATCCACTTTATAGTCCATTATTTTTAATCCACTTATTATCAAAGAAAAACTAATAGTGTATTAGGCGGCCCGTGAAATTTTAAAGTTGAATATCTCTGTTGCTACTTAGGGGACTCATGCCAAGTTCAGGTTTTCTAATAGTGAGCCTATTATGAATGTTTTGGTAAAAAAAATATATTGTAATTTGCGAAAAAAAGTTGAATTTTTGAATTGAGCCAGCTGGGAAAAAAATTAACACGCTTAGGTATTTTATTTATTATTTTTTCTAAACAAATTTTAGATCATTTTGTCGACAATTCTTAAATTTTTAGAGAAAAAAATGTGTTAGTAGAAAGTTATAGTCATTTGAATTGTTTTGAAATTATATTTTAGGTTTAAAAAAATTCAAATAACTACAACTTTCTACTAACACATTTTTTTCTCTTAAAATTTGAAAATTATTGACAAAATGATGTAAAATTTGTTTAGAGAAAATTTAAAACATTTTTAAACCTAAAATATAATTTAAAAAAAAATTCTTTCTTGTACGTTTAATAAAATATATTTTACTTTGAGTTACACCGCCTACAAATAGCTATTTTTCGCTCAATTATATTAAAGCATTCCCATCAAATACTCTAATTTTTTGGCTCTAACAAATCTACATTCTAGTACAGAATAATAGAAATTTATTGGTTTCCATTTGTTTCCAATAATATTTTGGTCATTGAAAAAATGGTAACATAGTTTTTAAAGAAGTAGAAATACTTTTGAAGTCCAATAAGAAGTCTATATTTAAAGATTTTTTTTTTAATTATTTCCATGTTTTGTTGAGACAATATTAACTTTAATATAACTAATGTGACAGTGGTCAAATATAATACTATTATTGAAAATAGCATAGCAGTTTCTTCTGTGTACCTCAGCTTTTTATAATAGGGGTAAACATAATTTTGCAAAAATGTTTGAGCAAAGAGGAGATCTGCAAGTAGCCGCAAAATTTGTGATAATATTCGTACAGCTAGAATAGCATGCGTTCTTGCATTATACCTGAATTAAAAATACCTGATTTTAAAGTTTGTGTCCACCATTTTGGTTTATTTTTTTTTAAATTTTGCAATTCTCGACCTCGAATTCATATTTGTCATCCACAGAAACATAAACAATGATGCTTTTTTGTCCATAGGACTACAATTATTGTTGTTACTTTGGATTAATCATTTATTTACAATTTGTTTTTGAATTTTTCAATAAACTATACTATTAAACAAACAAAGATTTGACATCTAAAACTTTATAGCCCTTATTCTAACTGCTGATGGTACCGAGTAAAAGCATCGCAGCAATTTCATTTCATAATGAGGCTACTTTAGCTAAGAATAGACAGAAAAGTAAAAGATTTAGAGTAAGATAGATCAACCGCAACGAGTCAAATTTTATCTGCGTGAAAAATATAAATAACCTTTAGGCCTGTCCCGAAAGTAATACTTTATTTATTGGTTTCTGACTATATACAAAGTTCCATTTTCTTATCTTAAAAGGTCCCATTGTGGCCGTGAAACCCAAAAAGCAAAGAAAGACGTGTACTGAAAGACACCGTTCATTAATCTTGAGGCAAACCATGCAAAACTTATCGAATTTCCTTTTCTTTCGCAAAATAGAGAGTGCGCGGGCATGATATATCGGTATTGAAACTTATTATAGGCCTGTGGGAACGACTGTGAAACTTTGTTTTGCCGAAAATTGTGGCCCTTATTTTGCCCCGAGGGTCTTCTGTGGGAAGAGCGCGAGTGTGAGCGGGACCGCATTTTAAATTTAAACTTTTTCGAACGAAATATTCTTGTTTACGGGGAAGTGTTTTGTTGATGGTTATCAGATTTTGATAAGTTTAGGGTTGAGAGTCCTTTAGATTAAATTTCCTGTTTTTTTTTGGGTCTGACAAAATTGATGACTTAATACGTGTTTGATAACTTTAAAATTTCGATATTTTCTTTTATGGAAAGGGTTGATTTCAATATGGAATAGTTTGCCCACAATGTGGATACTATCTTGTTATCAGCTTTATATAATAGTTAGGAAGGGACTCCGCTGCCGGCGCCGGCAGCCGTCATGGATGCCGGCGCCGGCAGCCATCATGGATGCCGGCGTCGGCAGCCGAGCTGGTTGCCGCGGAAGTGGCTCCGCTGCCGGCGCCGGCAGCCATCATGGATGCCGGCAGCATTAGAAAATTAGTGTCAAAGTTAAGATGAGAATCAAAATACCTTAATTCAATCAAAAAATAATAATTTATTATAGTGTAAAGTTTAACGAAACTTAAATCTTCCTACAAAAATATAACAATTGTTATTATTCTGCGAATTTAAGGGTAGAAATAAGAAAAATAAACCCATATAATATACCTTCAATAAGAGTGTTCAATTTGTCTGATATCAATTTGATTGGAATTATTGTCTTCTATGGACATATTGCCATTTTTTGAGGTAGAAATAACTAGCAGAGCATATGGATCTGTAATTGTGTGTCTCTGTTTTGCTAGAAAATTGAAATAAGCTTTGGATGAAGTATGATTGTGATTTCGTTCAATCCCCAGGATGCATAGAAATTGTTTACACTCACTTTCAAGAAAATGCTAGCCTGGCAGCCTTTCTTACACGTGGAACAGTTCCTTGTTGACGTTTTATTTTTTGTCTTGAATGGTCTTCCACCTTTAACACAGGCTAACCGCAGATAATAGTATTTCTGCTATCACGCAACCAAAACTCATTGTTTATCACACACTCATATTTTATAGTATTTACTCAAAATTAAAACAACACAATGTTTACATATCATTTAAAATACGTAACTATAATTATTTTAGGTTAGAACTGCCGGCATTCCGTTTTGGCCGTATCGGAACCGGCGCCGGCATCCGAGAAATTGTACCCGGGTGCCGGCGCCGGTATCCATGCATCAATATTTTGGGAACCGGCGCCGGCTGCGGAGTCACTTCCTAATAGTTAACTCCTCAACCTAGGTATATAATATACTATTTTTGCATGAATCCTCCTCGGTTGTTTAGAAATTAACTCAAACCCTCCCCATTTCCCTTAAATACGTCAGAAAATCTCAATTCTGGTTAAAACTACAAATCTACAGCGTTGTACGCGAGCAAACTACTAACGCTGCCCGCCCGCTCTTAGGCCCGGGGCCATTTCTGGTCCCGACAGTCACAATGTGTCTGTGTTGCAATTAAACCCGGCCATAAATTACATTAAACGCGAAACTTGTAGTTCGCAGGCCGTTTTTCTCGGGGCGCCACTCGTCAGCTGATGGAAAACGCGTGTTTTCCACACGTAATGGACCGTGTTCTCGCCGAAATTAAACTATTTTGCGAGCACTGTTGTGGGAACTCGGAGGCTGCTGGTTTGTAAAAACAACGCTATAAATGATACGGACACAGTTATATATTATAGGGTGGTGCATTAAGGAGTGCAAAAAATAACGGTAAATCTTAGACACGGAAGTGGCAGGCATCTCTAGTGTCTTGTTTTTGATACAAATTGCCTAGACGATCATTAAAACCCGTTGAGAAGAAAAAAAAGTATCAAAAATTTTAAGGTTCTTGTGCCTAGTCAATGTAGGTATATTAAAAATGTAAAGAAAAGAAAATAAAATTCTTTGCTGGTGCAATAAAATACCGTCAAGTTTTGTATAGAAAAAGAAAAGTTGCTGTATGGTTTTGATGATGGTTTCTTTTATTTACTGTAAGTAGAATTAGGCCATTTTGTAGATACCTCATGCTCATCTCTTTTAGTTCTCTGAAATAATTAAGTATGGCGGGAAATGTGATTTTTTGGCTTTTGATGGCGCTTTAAAAGTCCAATATGGATTTAGGTTCTTTTTGGTTCCCTCATAACTAGAGGTAAGTTTTCTTTATCCGAGCATTCCGTACTATAGCTTTTAACATCTGACATTAAAGGGTTATAAATTCATTTTAGGGACAACCTTTGAGATCACCCTTAAGGTCCACCCTTAGGGTCTACCATTCAGAACCACCTGTGAGATCCACCTTACGGATTCGCGTTTCGGGTTTACCATGCATACTACACTGTGGTTTTGTCCACTGAGACAGATGTAGGGCTTAGTATTAAGTTCCCAATGCAGGATAATATACTGCAAGTAGCATGAAATCTTAGAGAAGCAGTATGTTGGTGCTTTGATGTCAGTTAGATCAAGAAGAGTTTAAGGCCAATTTATTCCATTTTAATTACTAATTATTTAAACATATAGTTTCACAATTTTACCTTCGGAATGTTTCTTTCATTCATTATGTAATGGCAAATTGGTTGCCCTGATTTTTTATCTTATTTTAGTTAAAATATCTGACTTCTATCCAAGGTTTTCATTTATACGAACCAATTCATGCTAATTTATTTTTGGAACCATCTGAATCGATGTGTAAATATATGTATAAAATGTAAATAATGTACAAGTTGTAAGGAAGTAAAAGTGGGTCAGATAATACTGAAATACAAGTTTATTAGTTTGGAACCCAGATCTTTCTATTTGCGATATTCGGGTACATAAGTGGTAACTTCTACAACCGGTTTCTGACTTCACCAGAAACAACATCTTCAAAAAAAGTCAGTGGCGGTCAAATTATAAATACACCTTCAATGATCTATGACACACCTATAGCAGGAGGTCGTACCGACAAAAATCGCAAGACTTTGAAAGATAGCCAGGGCTTATGATATTACGTAAGTAATATTGTAATATGCAAAAATTGAGAATAAATTCTCTAACCACTTGAAAATTCCTTATGTAATATATATGCTGTGAAAGGTACTAGAGTCAAGTGAAAAGTACAAAAGTGGATATAAAGTTTTTAAAAACTGTCTAAACGAGAAAGGCTTGTTGGCATATTTTGTAATGAAAATCAAGTTTAAAATCTAATAATTGTACAAATTGTTTATCTAACTTTAATTTAAACAAATAAATTCTATATTATGCGTTTTTAGTCAATTTTTAGGTGCAGATATAAGCACAACTTCTCTTACTGCCCTTGTTCGGTAAATTTCACTTACCGGCCTAGATACGACTTGTGTACTTTGGTTGCTAGGAAAACTAATAGCCAATAACAGTCAATAATGACAGTAAGTAAGAAAAAAACATAATTGTGCAAAAAATCATCTATATCAAGTTTAAAATACATTAAATTTCATCACACTCTATCTTTTAAATCCGTATGAATATACATATCTCGTGTTAGCAAGTGCACATCGCCGGTGGCATCCTGACTGAAGACATCATTACCCGTCAAGGATGGCATAATTTAGCTCGACTCGCGAACTTCTCGAGGACCAGACCGAGAGTTGGAGCAAAATAGAGTCGAATGGAGTACTCTGACATTCAATGGGGGGATTATGGAGTGAAGAATAAGGTGTATCTGCGTTACTATGGATACGAATGGTGCTCGACTTCCTATTGTCGATACGCGAACGTGTATAGGAAGGAATTTTCGTTTAAACCGCATTGCGATTAATATTTTACCCTTTCTGGAAATATTTCAGGGGTGCTTTTTGGTTAAGTTAGGAGAGAGTAGCGAAATTTCTCAAGGCAAGGATATGTGTATTTATATTTTTAAAATTAATATATTTTGTAAAAATATAAAATTGACTCCTTTTAATTTAATTTCCTATAAATGAACTACTTTTAAGGTATCATTCTATATAAAAGGACACAATCGTACATTGAAAATAATTATATAACAGTGTATTAACAATTTCTATCAAATAAAAAATCAATGAGAAATAAAAGTTCGCCTTCAAACTTCAGGTTGTTATAGACAGTACAAAAACCTCGATAAGAAAACCTTATACACAAACGATTTAAAGCCAGACATGTTGCTCTCTCATGGATCCGTATAATACGTACAGTTTAAAACTGCTCTTTTGATATTTTCCAAATCCAACGTGGGTAAACATGGAATTCATGCGACACAGCAAAGTCGGTTTGCTTAGCTCTCCAAGAGTGTGCGTCCGACTGGAAAATGCTCTGTCATTTTGGATGAATATTCAGTAATGAGGTCTTCAATTTTACCTTTTGCCGAGTATCTTTGGATCGATAGAAGGATATTTTATTAGGTAAAAAAAGGAAAAGGTCCAGAGGAAATTCCTGAGATTTTCGACCTATAAAAGCAATAACATTATTAAAAAAAGATCATTCATGATAAGACATATACAGGGTACGCCATAAATGTTAGTATTCAATAATACATAAAAGATAAATCTTATACGCCAGCGAAGAACAAACACAATTTGATGTGAATGTTCGCATTACAGCGGACTCGCCAACAATAAAATACCTATACATCGACGCCGCTGTCTGGCAAAACCCTCATCCCCAGTCGATTTCTGTCATTAAAAGAACCATTCCCGATGATTGGATCAGCTTCGGAATAACAATCGAACTTCATCTTTCCGCTATATAAACACCTACTCAAAAATAATTGAACATCGAGAGGTTGGCCAATAGAAGCTTATCTATCGAAGTCTCTACGGTTTTGCGTGAGATGAAAGTAAGCGATGACTTCTTTGTTTTGTTAAAATAGGAAACGCAATTATAAGCCAGAATATTGGTTACACACCTTTCTATGAGTTTGGACGTCTTCTGGTTTGTTAATATGTTGTTCCATAAAGCAACATTTGGCGCTCACTTTGGGTTTTTAATGTTGTTGTGCCTCGGATATTTCTTGCAAATACGAATTTGTGACTAGAAAAGAAACCTTAACAACCTATATATTTTCGGATTTCGGGATTTCGCCCTTTTATAGGAGATAAAGTCGCCCAATCGAAAGCTCTCTCCAAAAGGGGTAAAAAAATTGAAAAATTTTTGATTAAAACTGTTGCAGAAACCTTAGCAAACTTTATATTTTTGGAATCTGCAGGAATTTTGCTATCATATAAAGCGACAGTTACGGGATTTTGCCCTTGTATAGGAGATAAATTCGCTTTAATGAAAGCTTTCTAAAAAAAGAACTAAAAGAGTTAAAAAAATTTTCCTCATTTCGGTTTTTACAAATTTTTGACTAGAACTATTGCAGAAACCTTAAGAACCTTTATATTTTCGGAGTCTGCGGGAAATTTGCTATCAGATAAAGTAATATTCGCAGGATTTTGCCTTGTATAGGAAATAAAGTCGTTTTAATGAAAGCTTTCTCCAAAAGTGGTAAAAGAATTGAAAAATTTTGCCTCAATCCAGTATTTACAAATTTCTGATTAGAACAGTTGCAGAAACCATAAGAATCTTTATATTTTTTGAATCTGCAGAAAATTTATTTGATATCTGAATATTCGCCCCTGTATAGGAGATAAGGTCGCCTAAATGATAATAATAAAGGCTGACTGTTGCTCTTAATAAAGCATTAGCGCAAATTTAAGGACGATAATCAACAACACCTGAATATCACTAATATAATACAAACATTTAAATTGACATATTTCAAAAAAAAATAAAGTCTCAATATTCAGCGTTTTGCTACGAACGTTATTTCCCAAGATCCGTATTTGTGAAACCTCGTTATTTAGAAACAAGATAAAAATGCAAAATATCGAAAATTCTTCCGAGGCAAATCGATGCCGTTTGCCAAGGTAAAGGGAGATGTTTGTCGTACAATTTTATATTATGAGAGCTTTAATATCGTACGAAGAAATATAATATGCTATACAACTTGATAAAAAAGTTTTTTACTTTGAACCTGTTGGTGTTCGCGGCTTTGCTTCCACGGATATTTTCACACAAAGTATTAGTTATAAACATATCAACCGAAGGGTGATCATTGAGTATATGATGTGTTATAATTCGATTACACCCTAGAGAAAAGAGGTTTATTAGTTTAAGTACCTAATATTAATATGGCGGGACAGCTGATTCCTATACAAAGGCGAAATCTCGCGAATATTACATATTACATTATCTGATACTAAATTTTTTGCAGATTCCGAAAATATAAGGGTTGTTAAGGTTTCTGCAACTGTTCTAGTCCGAAATTTGTAGAAACTGAATTGAGGCACAATTTCTGAATTTTTTTCCCCTTTTTGGAGACAGCGTCCATTTAAGCGACTTTATCTGCTATACAATGGCAAAATCCTGCGAATATTACTTTATTTGATAGAAAATTTCCTGCAGATTCCGAGAAGATTGTTAAGGCTACTGCAACAGATCTAGTTAGAAATTTCTAAAAACTGAACTGAGGCAAAATTTTTCAATTTTTTTATCATTTTTGGAGAAAGCTTGCATTTAAGCGACTTTATCTCCTATACAAGGGCAAAATCCCGTGAATATCATTTAATCTGACAGAAAATTTCCTCCAGATTCCGAGAATATGAAGGTTATTAAGGTTCCTGCGACAGTTATAGTCATAAATTTCTAAAAACTGAATTGAGGCAAAATTGTTCAATTTTCCTTTATCCTTCTTGGAGGAAGCTTTCAATTGAGCGACTTTATCTCCTATACAAGGGCGAAATCCCGTGAATATTGCTTTATCTGAGAGCAAATGTCCTGCACATTATGAAAACTTATAGGGTATTGAGGTTCCTGCGACAGTACTTGTCAGAAATTTGTAAAAATAGAAGTGAGGAAAAATTTTTCAATTTTTCTGTATCCTTCTTGGAGGAAGCTTTCAATTGAGCAACTTTATCTTCTACACAAGGACGAAATCCCGCGAATAAATTGAGGCAAAATTTTTCAACTTTTCTTTATCCTTTTTGGACGCAGCAGGATGTCACAGTTTTGGAGGCAATAGCCCTTCTCTATCTTACACATTTTTCGGGCAAAGATTTTGACTAAAAAAGTTTAGTGTATACATTCTCACGTTTCTACTCTAACTTCTAAATAAATATCCCAATTTTAGGCTGTTTTCCTGCGACATAATCCAACTTGTTTACGCTTTACTCGATATTTTTTCATTATTACCGTCCTTATACGTGTTTACAATATAAAAGTATTACTTTTTTAAGGGCGTGATATCGTTTTCGAAAATAAAATTCTTACAAAGCACGAGAAAAATATATCTCCGTGCAATATTATTTAAAATTAAAAAGGGCATTTGAACGGTGCCTCTCTGCCTGGCAACCGTTCAAAGGAGCCAGCAAATAAATATTATATTTTCTTCCTACTCCTTTGCATAACGATAAAATTTTTAAAGGACTCGATACATAACGCTTCCGTTCGCATGTCAAAGGAAGGCCATCCAAGCACTTAAAAATTATTTTGGAAAATTTAAATTTGTTTTGCGTAACATACGAATTATATTTTTCTCTAGAATACATATTTTCAGATAGTTTTTAATAATGCATTATTCATGAGAACCGATAACCTTTCGAGGGATATGTTTTGAGGTTCCTTGAAACGTAATTTTATGTGTTTTTGTTGTCACAAATATGAATATCTACTAGACAATTCAGATGTAACGAGACCTACTCGTAAAATCGCATTTTCCGCAAAAACTGCGCTTGTCATCGTCACCATCCTGGCAAAATCGAATTGTCGTTTAGATTTTCTTCGTGGTTCGTTGTTCTACTAACTCGACCGCTGGGACCACAGATCCAACATCACATAACAGTAGATGCATACCGATTAACCCTTTGCGCAATTTCTCTAAAGCAGGGTTTCCAACTGGTGGTACGCGTACCACTGGTGGTACTTGAGAGCATCTGGGGTGGTACGCAGAAGGGTTCAATAATAATACAAAACAAAAGTACTGGGTGAAAGCTTCTTATTAAGTCTCCTGATAAAGACATTTTAGTGTTGAGAAATTGTATTTGCCATCTGTTAATAACAATTACATATAAACGGCTTTTTCTGGTTTCATGGATTTATGTTCTGTATTTTGTTTTATTTATACTTAAATACATTTTGTAAAGTTACTCACATGTGTACAGAATCTATTTGGCTACCCTCAAAAAGTAATAACATAACCAGTAGTACGCCACGACCTTACAAAATTTTCAGGTGGTACACAAGTATAAAAAGGTTGGGAATCACTGCTCTAAAGGATAATCCTGCCTCTCGATGTCCTACAAATCTACCCCGCTTAAACTTACTCAATTGTCTATAATTCGCACGTCTTCGAACAGGAAGCATTTTTAACAAGTGTTTTAAAATCAGTACAAGCAATAAAACTGAATTTATTTTAGCAAAATTTCAATGTGTAAATATTTTGGAACCAAAATGTTATTATTTACTAAACTTGATTAGACTTTTTAAACCAAAATAGAATTATAACGACAAGTAACAATAATGAAAAATGAAAATTTCAATTTTCAAAATTTGTTAAACTTATCTTTTCGTATGCTTTTGCTAACTTTACGAGTAATAAATTGATTTCGGCTCTTCTGGCCTGCTATACACAGTTTCTGGTGGAATGCAACCATCGTCCATTTTCACCGATTTCATTTGAAAAGGAATAAATATTACGAATTTACTTAGTAAACAGTAACTATGAACTGTCAAAATTAGTTTTGAAATTTATCAAGGTCATGCTGGTATTGCTGTGATGTTGCATTTCTATTGGTTATAAACTTGTTTCTTAATGAAAAACCTGTATCTTAATGAATCTCATTAAAGTACAGGTAGTAAATAATGTCTAATAAAGCAGTTAAAGTATGGGAGTAGAAAGAGAAACTTTGTTTACTGTTGCATTGAACCAAAATCAGCCTTCACCATTTGAACTTGATTTATTTCCTCACTCTCCCATTACTCAACATTTCAGAACAGTCATCCAGCACCCATTACAAAAATTAAAACCAAAGTGTCCAATTTGTCTAATAGAAAAACGACAAAACATCTGTTCCTCCGTCACCTTTCGCGCTATACTTAATTTGTTTCCAAAAAAAATACTTCCAGAACATTAGCAATCGCTTTATTCAATACCCATAAAAATCGTGCTCATGATCCCGTGGCAACAATCCGAGCGTGTTGCCTAAATTACTCTAAAAAGTGTTGATTCTCGAAACCCAACCCCTAAAAGTCATTTGCTACTGTTCATTGTTCAAACACCCTGATAGGCGATTTCTCACCCTCCCAAAGACAAGTGTCGGGTGACTTCTGTTTCTATTAATCTTTGAGAGAGCGACCGTCAAAGAGGCTAGAGGAGTAAAAACCGACCGAAGCCGATATAAGACCTTCAGCAAGAGCATTTATTCATGTTTGCTTTATACATTCTGCATGTGTAGGGCAAAGATCGACCGCTATAATTCCATCTTGGCGCCCACCCACTGCTGCCCTTAACCAACTTTATGTGAGCCTAAAAACCACCCGCCATTGGTTTACTGAATATGATAGAATTTGGTGGCAATACAATTTATTTTGTACCTGATTGTTAAAAAATGCAAATATTGACATAAAACCAAAAACAAAATTTAAAGGATAGACGAAACTTTATCGCAAGTGACATTATGAAATCTTTACGCTGCTCGATTACACAGGGTGTTTTAAAGTTAGGTGACAAAAACAACATTCCGATTATCCTTGTATAACATGATAATTAATGATTTTATTGAAAATGTGAATAAACATAATGAAGCCAATAATTGCATTTACAATTTGCTAAAAATATTATTCAAATCGGACCAGAAATAAAAAAATTATTAAACCTAAAACTTGGTTAAAATTTTAGGGTGTCTGAGTGTATTTTTCATACACTTTTTTTATCCTAAAATCATTAAATTAATAACATATGGAAGAAACCACACTCTAGTACTTAAAAAAATGTATTTACGTTTACATCATCAAGAAAAATATGAAAATACCGTTTCATCATTGTTTACGAAGAGTTAATTAATTTTTGCCGGAAAATGTTCCTGGGGGCCCTCTATCATATCCAGCAAAAAAATGGCGGGTGGTTTTTCGGCTGATTTAAAGTTGGTTAAGGGCAGCCTGTTTTCCTGTTTTCTGTATTCCGCCAAGTAAACCTCTGAAAAGACAGTTCCGGATGAAAAGAATCCATTTTTCCACACAGGTTGCACTGACGCATTATTCCGCAAAGTTTATGGATGCAGTTCTGTCAGAAAAAAACAATAATCATGTAACATAACTGAAGAATACAAACATAATTACGCCTTTCAGATTTCGCAGTGGAGCAGACAATGCCCCGTGAAGCGATGTTGTCACTCTTACTCTAAATTTCGGCACCATGCGATGGAAATAAATTACTAAAAATTTATTATCACGAAAAATAATGGTGTACTTGTATATTTTAGTAATCTTTTGTCATATGCTTTTGCCTGTAGTATTTATGATTGCAGATATTAACCTACAGTAATTGTGTTATTTTAGTATAGTTTACCAATCTGAAAATATGCCACATAACTCAAAGCCTGACAAGAACCGCTCTCAAAAAGAATCAAAATAAAAATTTAAAAATCTACTATATGTATTATAAATAATTGTACGTCTAAAAAACACATAAATTCTAACAAAATGTCACAAATATTGAGGAATCCTTATAGTGAATACGGTCTGAAATAATAAAAAATGACTTCATTAGGAACTATTCGAATTATCGTGAATTTTAAAGGCCGATAACCCGCCTCATGTACCCCTATCCTCTACTAATTCCACTCTAGGAACTTAAATGCCTCAACATTGCCTTTATTTTCTTCCAATGTACTCAATTTAAATTTTCTAATTTAGATTTATGTGGCTTTTTTGTGAATTTGACTAACACTGATGTTGGCGACCAAATTCATTTAATTTGTTTTCCCTTTCTTTTTTTTTAATTTTTGGAAGATATCCTAACTCATATGCTTCTATAAATTTCTGTACATATCCCCTGGTCTTCCTGAGAGTTTTTAAAATCCCCTTATGCACTTTCGTATCTTTCACATGATTTTAGTGGGTAAAATGTGAACAACCAGCTCTCCATCCTTCCAGGTTGCTAGAATGAATTTAGATCCATTATTGTCGAAAGTACGTACTAAGATTGCCCTTTTCTTCATAAATTTGCAAGAACACTCAGAAAGTCTTGTTCTTACACTTGTCAGGTTAAAACATTTGGTTGTCAAATTAGACTCGACGAGCGTTGGAGAATCTGGCTGCACCTGACTCTGTATCGTAATATACTATTTGGATATATACGAAAAGGCCAATAACACTAAAGTAAATAATTTTTAAACCCGGTGGCTAGACACTAGAATGCGACACCTTAAAAAGTCTACTTTCAGTATTTGTGAAAAAGCAAATTTATCTTGGCGCCCAACATAGGGCAAAATAAAAATTGCTTCATTTTCTTTTCTATTTAATAAATACTAAAGAAGGATTAATCGTTTCCTTAGAAGCGCACGTCACTGCCTTTCAATCTTGTGTTCTCCTTTATCGAACCGTAAATTTGATGCTTTACGACATACTAAACTCGAGCTTAGTTTTAGTAATCTTTATTTTATTTCACGTCACTAACTTTACCAAAATCACCCGTCTTGTATAAACTAGTATAAAATAAAAATATATATAATTTAAAGACTTTTTACATTTACGCGAATTAATGACGCTGTTAAATCGTTTATGAAAAATAGGCGGGGTTTTCTTTAAATTTTAAGGAATAATAATGATGCCTCCCGATTTTGCAATTTTACACGTACGGGAATAGTAGGTATATTGTGTATCTAGTAAGAAACGTCTAACATTCCCGGACGACTGTGGAGATTGAGTCCGGACAATGTACTATTTTTCCAGTGATCATTGAAAAATCGAAAGAAAATTTTAAAACTTCGTTTATTTTGGAAAAAGCATAACTTACTTTATGCACAAATAACTGGCGCCTTGAAATTCTTAATAAAAAGTGGTTGTGTAACCATGGAAACGTATTAATTTTGTATTGTCAAACTTGAAGCGTGTAACAAAAAAACAATGCATCAAAACGAAGGTCGAATTTTGTAAATTTATTCTTTCCTAATAAGTAGCATTTGTTTTATATAAAACCCTTAATTTTTTGTAGGTGGCTGTGATTTCGTATTTAGAGAGAAAAAATGATTCTAAATAATTCTTTAAAATAACTTTTCTTTGTATCTTGCTAAATAAGGTTACTTTATTCTTGGTTATATTTTACGTTTTTGTCGCTACCCTGTATACTATATATTTTTTTAAATTTTTTCCATAAAACCATCATATTCGAATGTACCATTTAAGATATAGGTACCAAAAACTGAAGAAAAACTCATTTTTTCATCTTTTTTTCAGGATTATCAAAGCTATTTAAAACTATTAAACATTTTCCACTAAGAAGACATCGTTTCCAGGACTTATATAGGTAGGCCTTAAAAATTTTCCTGAATGATCTCGCGGCACTGTTGACAAATCGTATGTCACTAACGTCAGATCTGTCTAATTCTGAGTTGTTTCGCTTTTTAAAGGTTGGCGGCAATTTTAAATTCTTTCTAACGTGTATTGCAGCATATATACATCAAACATTATCCGATCCAAAATTATACTCGCCGAAGATGATTTAATAAAACGCTACTCAGAAACGAACAACAAAACACATTAAAAATAGTAATATCATACGATAAACAATGGAATTTTAAAACTGGGGGAATTTTAAAGTTACTATATCACGTGATCAATGTCACTCAGCCTTCTGTCATCTTTCAAAAAATGAGTTCATACAAAAATCCTTCTATACTACCCTTTTTAATAAAATAAAGCCGCTTAACCTAAAAAAGTAGTAATATCAAGTTTTCTTTTCAAACTATTGATCTAGGATTTTCGTTTTGGGCTTAAATTACTTAGGTCACACCACTTTAACAAACCCTAAAAAAAAGGGAAGTGGGAAACTTAGTCGAGGTACACAGTGGTTATAAAAACAAAATTATGACTCTGTGATATATAGAACTTCGATTTGATGATTTGATTTTTAAAAGCTTCTTTCGATTTACGTTTCAAAAGGTTAATAAAATATTGCATTATAAAATTTTGTATAGTATAGAAATTATATTTTCCTTTGAAAATGATCTAACGAATAATTAAATGAAGTTACCTTGCATTTTGAGGTCCTACACTCTTGGCTTCATACGAAGAGCTTGCTGATATTGCATGGTCTGGTATTCTTCCTTCTTCCATTCCAAGCGCTGATCTACATTCACCTAAAAAAAAGAAAAAAGGCATGAAAAGCGTAGTCTCTAATAATTTCTAAATTATATTTGAATTGTATAAATAATAGTATCTATATTATGCAATTAGCATTTAATAATAGGTATTAAGACACGAGTATGAGTGTCTTAATAGTCATTAAATGTGGGTTTCATACACTGTTTGTTTTCTACAACCAGTAACAATAATGAAAAACAAAAAATTCGATTTTCAAAATGTATCAAACTTATTTTTTTGCTGATTTTACGGGTAATAAATTGTTTGCGTCTCTTGTGACCTGTTCCATAATTTCTGGTGGAGTTAAATTCTCAATTTCACTCCCAATATCGCACATTTTTACCGATTTTATTTGCAAAATGCACGAATATTACGAATTTTCCAACTGTCAAAAATGACTAATTCTAAATTTGTCATGGTCATGTCAATGTTTGATATTGGCCGAAGATTGCTGTGATGTTGCATTTCTATTGGTTACAAACTTGTATGTTAATGAAAAATCTGTATCTTAATGAATCTCATTAAAGTACTTATAGTGAATGTCTAATAAATCACTAAAGTATGGGAGTAGAAAAAATCGGTTGTTTATTTTAAAAAATCTGTTTAATTTTCCAGTGTCATCCCCCCATTACGTTAAATGTTGAATACTTGTATGCCCTAATGAACCTGGCTCAAACGGGGATTCATACTCCCCTAGTCGTGGATCAAATATCAAATTACGCGCTTGTTCTTTACTTTTTAGATTATCTCTCGGGGTGGTAATTCTAGAAAAGGGTTGTGCGTATGAACAAGTGGGATATTCGCGATTTAGAGTCCGTAGACGTACCGTAAAATGGGGTGAATAGGGTCACGGGGGTGAATAGGGTCAAAGTGTGTTCGTTACCTTAATCCAGTTTAAAAATAAAATGCGCGAATGGTGCCGATTTTCGAACATGGCTTTTACATGTTGACACTTGCCAACACCGGACGTGATAGTTATGTGTGCTGTTAAACAACCTGTAGCGGCGTGTTAGCCACGATAATATTCGTAATATTTAGCGGCAAAAAAGTTATCCCGTAAACGTGTCCCGTCTTTTTGTTAAAATTAACGGACAAAGATTTTTGTGTTTGTGTAACTTAAAGGTAAGTGTCCCAGCAACAAAGTTATATAATTAGTGTTTTATTATGTTACTTGGTGTTTGTGTCAAACCGAATTTTTTTTTTTTTGGCGAAAATTTGATATAGATTATTGGCCATTACTGTAACACACTTGATTCGTAATATAGGTACGTTTAGAAACCAATGTGTACTTTATTTACCCATTTAACCTATTTTTTACAATAATATTTTTGGTTTTTTTAGCAAACAAGATAAACACAAACAGCCAGATTATCCAATGCTAGTCTGGTCTAATTTGACAATCAAAAGTTTTAAACTGACAAGTGTAAGAATAAGACAACTCAGTTTTATTCTAGGAACTTATTTCTGAGCTTTTTCGCAAATTTATCAGGAAAAGGACAATTTTAGTACGTACTTTCCACACTAATAGAACTAAATTCATTACAGCAACTCGTTCCAAGATGAAAATCATGTGGCAACCAAGTAAATCGCCGAAATATTACAATAATTCATAAGTTTTGAATGACAAGGACAGGACAAAAACCTGTCAAAACATAACTGATCAACTATAAGATCTTAATTTAAACCAGTACTAAATCTTAAACTTTCTTAGTGAATCTGGACGAAATATTTTATGTAAAGTTTAATATGTAACTTTTGTTACCTATGTTTGCAAACAAAGCCAAAAAGTATCTGTTTCAAACAGTTTAGCTGACCCTTTTTAACCCAGTAGCGGTTTACTCGTATTTTAGAGTAATTTTTAAGGCGTGACCCTATTGACCCCGACTTTGGGGTGAATAGGGTCAGGGCATAAAAAACTATATATATGCTGACTCCTACTGAATTTCTTAAAACTTATATGGTAGTTCTATTGTACAAGTAGGGACTCATACTAGTAACCTATGTCCAAATTTTTCCGGACAACGGTTTCAAAGTTATCGAGGTGTAAAGTTGAAAATTGACCCTATTCACCCCATTTTACGGTACAGTGCGTCCTGAAAGTTTCTAAAAAATATCTTAAATTTGTTTAACAGTCGATTCTAGCTCAGAAATAAAGTTTCCAGATCGGTTGTTGATTTAAAGGTGCCATTACGTCCACGTAGTGCTCGATCCATGAAAATATCGCCAGAGTACGCGAATATTTTGCCGAAAATTGGAGAACCTCAGTTCGTCGTCGATCTCAACACAAGAGCTTGACGGCAGCATGGATACAATTTTATTCTGAAATACTAATGCGTCGAGTGCTGCGTTGCAACGTTATTGTCAAAGTCGTAATTACTACGGGTTTTACTATACAGAAAGTACCACAATCGTCCCGATGGCGCGCACATCAAGAAGAGTTTAAAAAATAGAATTGAAAAAAATTCTATGATGATGGAGTGCTAACCCGTTTCCAATACACCTTTTAGAGCCGATCTCCTAATTTTTTAAGTAGTGGGTGATGGGGGTTACTGCGCCAAGTGCTCTGCGCTGCGCACGCATAGGTCATCTGTTTTTAACTGTTTAGTAGCTGTTTAGGACCTGTTTCCAGAACTAGGGCCTGTTTTATAGCTGTTTTGTAGCTGTTTTCAGAAACAGGGTTTGTTTTTTAGCTGTTTTGTAGCTGTTTACAGAAACAGGGTCTGTTTTGAAGCTGTTTAGGAGCTTTTTCCGGAAAAGGGTCTGTTTCAGCCGTTGTGTATCTAGAAGCTGTTTACGAGCTGTTTTCCAGAAAAGGAGCCTGTTTCTGGAAACAGCTCCTAAACAGCTTCAAAACAGCTAAAAAACCGACCCTGTTTCTGGAAGCAGCTACAAAACAGCTACAAAAGAGCTAAAAAACAAACCCTGTTTCTGAAAACAGCTACAAAACAGCTATAAAGCAAGTCCTGTTTCTGGAAACAGCTCCTAAATAGCTACAAAACAGCTAAAAACAGGTGACGTATGCGTGTGCAGCTCTGGAGCCCGCGCAGAGGACTTGGAGCACTTAGCTCAGAAACACCCATCTCTCACTACTTTTTTAAATAGCAAAAATTTTTAAAAAGCTACTCGGGCACGGCCTCGAACACACGACCTCTCGATCCATAAGCACTATTAAAGGATTTATTCAAATTTAAATCTAACATTTTGTTTCCTCGACTACATAAATGGTTAAACAATTACACAAGTACAATGCATAAAAATATACATCGACTTGGAGAACGCAGTCGGGACGCGGCTGAGTCTGTTGTTAGCCTGTGGTAATCTCAGGAATTCAAGTGAAGAAACGTATCCGTATCCGATACATCTTGTACCGCCATGATAAATTTTAATGTTGCAAAGCTTGAAAGGTGATTTGTATTTAATTATTATATTTAGAAGTTTTATTTTAATGTTGTTTCTGCTGGAAAAGTTATATAAAAAACCAGCTCGATTTTGATTGACTAGCTGACATGGTTATGATATAACCTATATTATATTTTGTGTAGTATTTAGCGTTCCATTCATTCCATCATTCATCCCTATTTACACCATTCATTCCTATATACATCTCAAGCATTCCTATTTACATTTATGTATGTACTATGTACATTATGTTGATCTCGTACTGAACTTAATAAGGTTAAGGATCGGGAGGATCCTGGAAATAAATTGGCGTATATCGGTTTGTAACCCTCCTCGATTTTTCTCGTGGGGCTTCCTCAAGAACACTAAAACATCCGCAGACGATTAATGACCTGAAGCAAAATATTCGTCAAGTTTTTGCTGAAATTGAACAGCAATTATTGTGCCAAAATATTATTGACAATTTTACGCAAAGAATGGTCATCTGGAGAAATAACCGAGGGGGACATTTGGAGAAAATTATTTTTAAAACATCACTGTCATGTCTCTACTTTTTAATAAAATAAACAAGCTTGGTATTTTTCTAAAATTGTTGATTTTAATTAAAAAGTAAACACCGAAGTACGTATTGGGATATCTACTCTTTACATATACTTGAAATTCAAATATTTTCAATATTATGAACAAAACGCTCTATTTCCATCATTTCGCAAGCACTCTAAAATTTCTATTATCTCTGTAATCTATCTATCCGTTACGTTTGAATACCTTTACCCCTCTAACGATAATACTAATTATTCTAACACGTTTTAAATGGCAACCCTTATTATCAACATGAAAGTCTAATCTAAATACCTATAAAGACCTATCCCGAGCTGACATTTGATGTTGGCCGGGTCTTTCAGTGAATTGCCGACCGAGATTAGATACTCATGTTGATTGAAATAAGACATTGAGATAGAATAGAACAAAAAGGTGCCATATCCCGGTGATAAATCATTTTTTCTACGAGCGTGTGGAAAGTAACCACTTTCCGCACTGATATGCGTACTGAAAGTTTCACTTTTCCGCACTACTTGCGAAATTCTTACACATCATATTTAATTTCGGTATGACGCAAGTCCGCTTCTTTGTTTTTTCATGGCCGTCGTTTTCAATTTGCAATTTTTAAATTTTTTCCTGCCCCGTTGGAAAAAACCTATTTATTTATAACTTTAATCACAAAATTGCCATTTTAATTAGTGTGGAGTATTCTTAGATGATGGGGAAAGAAAATAAACCCAAAAAGAACTGGCAAATAAGAGAAGTATTATAAAATATTGCCGGATAAAAATTGGATTTGTTGGAAGAAATATAAAAAATCCAGTTTTTACCCCCTAAATACGTTTCTGGATGACCCATTCCAGATTCATGAAGCCTTATTAGCCCTATCCCTCTATAAGTTGGAATAAATTAGATAGGAAAAGATACATAGTGATTCGAATGTACAGATGTCATCGAAAAAAAAAGTCAAAAAATCAAAATTTAATCGTCGATTGCTCCCTTCCTATAAAGAATAAAGGAACTAAAAAATATGGACAATACATATCTCGACGAGGTCTTTCCGACGAGGTATATGTGATTTTGATTTGGATCCATTTTGACCCCTAAAAAAATTAAAAACCGTCAAAAGTTTGCATCAAAAATCATAATTTCCAGGTTTTCTCAAATTTTCCAAATTTTCGGTCGTTTGAGATATAGAAAGATGTATTGCAAAAAGAAAGTATTTAAGATTCTACAGTTTGCTTGTGTCACACCGTTTTTACCTTTTGCCCAAAGTTACTTGTTACTTTAAGATAAGAAATTTAACTGATTTATAGTCATAGTAGTATAATTAAGATAGGCTAGACTTTAAGTTACATAATTTTGTTAACTGAAATACTGTTAATTTTTGATATTTATAATAAAAAATTAAAGCTGGTTTAATAATTAATTAAATAAACGTTAATTTATCGAATTTTATAAAATTAAAAAACCTATGCAGGATCCCGCGTAAAAACATTTGAAGTTCATATGCCCAAAGTTACTTCTGACTTTAATTGATAAGAAATTTGACTGATTTATAGTCATAGTAGTAAGAGAGGCTAGACTTTAAATTACATAATTTTGTTGACTGGCATACTGTTAATTTTTGATATTTATAATAAAAAATTAAGTTGGTTTAATAATTAATTAATTAAATAAACGTTAATTTATCGAATTTTATAAAATTATAAAACCTATGCGGGATCCCGCGTATAAACATTTGTACTTTACTTGCCCAAAGTTACTTCTTAAGTGATGATAAGTGGTGATAAGAAATTTGACTGATTTATAGTCATAGTTAAGAGAGGCTACACTTTAAATTATATATTTTTTTCTTAAATACTGTTAATTGTTGATTTATATAATAAAAAATTAAAGTTGGTTCAATAATCAATGAAATAAACGTTAATTTATCGAATTTTATTAAATTAAAAAACCTATGCGGGATCCCGCGGGAATAGAACCAATCCCGCAAATGCCTTGCGGGATTTAAAACACAGCGAGATTGCAATCACTATGCGTAGCCCTAGTATTATTAAAATAAAAATAAGCAATATTAAAATAACGAAAATTAAATTTAGTTTAAAACCTCGTTTTACCATTTCCCAATGCCTGCAGGCGCTAAACGAACGCAAAGGCATTTTCCCATAAAATTTCAAGGACGTCAGACGCATCCTGCCGTCGCATAAATTAATGAAAGCATAAGGACTCGTTAATTTTTAAGGAGCGGTGGTAAAGGTGTCTCAAGTGCGCCCTTTCAAGGGTTGAAAAGGTATATGTCACGGTGAAGGTATAATAATTAGGAATGAATGATGAACGAGTTTTTTTCGTCACGAATTTAACATCGTTAGTTCTAATGAATGTATCTGTGGACGGATATGCTTAAGAATTAAAAGAGTTGTTTGTTTATTGATAAAATATCCTTCAATTGTACTGCTTTTGTGCCCTCTTTTGGTATATGTTTTACCGTGTTCACGCTAAAAACTCATTGGTTATTTCTTAGCAAATAACTGTTCAAAAACCACATTTAAAAAAAAACTCCTACAGTAGTTATGTGCCCTGAAAACTCCTCTGAAGTAAAGCTTATTGCGCAGTAATTTGCTTTTACAGATCAAGCAAAATTTGATGTAATATACGAGTAGGTATATCACAAAATAAAATAGAGATTCATAACTATTCATAAGGCTTGAAGCAAGGAATTCATATGTAAACCTTTGTGTGTAGGTTTCTGCTTAATTGTAACAAAATGTTTCAATTTTATGCTTGAAATATTACGAATACGCCCTGCAAAATCCACCCTTTATGTGCTCCTGATAAGGTTAGTTAGATAACTAGGATTTGCAGTAAATACTTCAGACTTACTTTTCTCATCCGATTTGGCTGGCTCTACATTACTGTTTTTTGTGTGCAGGAGGGTGTGCTCCTTATCAGCAATGCAAGCTATATCTAGTTATTTTGAAGTAATAAGTCACAAGAAATGTTTTTCTGTTTTACAAAACGACTTTTTTAACTTTTGTTTACGAAATAACGCGACTATTTCGGGTAAGTCAGATCAGTAGACCATAACTGTTATAATCTTCGATTATGTCACGTAATGCATTATCAAAAATTTGTATTTTCAAAACAGCGTCTTTCGAAAAAATACATATTCAAAAAATACCTAAACAATGCATTTATTTTTTGATAAACAGTAATTTTTACAACCCTTGTTGCATTGTTGTTTTTTGCTTTGTTCTACCACGTGAAGGTAACACATTTTCTGATATTTAAAACTTTATTGTCACAATTTTTTTTAAATGCATTTTTCTCGTATTTTTATAGCTTTTTTGCCATATTTGGTAAATTATCATAATATTAATGCTATGAAATTTACCTATGTCAAGTTTTACCTTTCTACTTCTAATAGAACAGGGCCTAACATGGAATTAGAACTTTAACATGTAAAACCTTACAGTCCGCTTTAATAAAAAGCACTGTAAATGTTTTAAGCATGTTATTTTTAGAATATGAAATTCGCTTCGTTCGTTTTTTAGTACTTAGCGATTAATTAATTAAATTTAAAATCTGACATGTTTACCACATTTATATAATGGCTTTTTAAACTAATTTCAACATCAGGCATTAATTTAAAATTCAATATATAATAAATATATTTTTATTCGAATTGAATAAATAGCGAAATGGAATTCTGTGAAAACTTTTCATATTGCATATTATATATTATTTACCATGCCACTAAAACAACACAATACTATTTAACATCGAAATTAAATTCCACCATTTGTTGTAATAATATAATGTATTCTACAAATATAAATATTTATAATTCGAGAGATCAAAAAAATATTTTGCCCTCGACGAACCGGTGGATATGCAAGCTCAATAATTTGAAAATAGTTTTATGGAATGTGAATAAAAGAAGCCAAAATGAGACATGAATGAATTAAATTTAAAGGCTTGTCCTTTTCCAAACTAACCTAAGATAAAAGTCCTCAAAGTATGCCGTGGAATGAATCACGCATGTCTTACTCTTGAAAGATAACATAGGTAAAAGGTATAGGTAAATGAAAAATAAAACTATCAAGTTCTAAAGCTTTTATTTTTAATAAAATTACATTATTGTCACTGTCATTGCATAATACAGAATTAAAAAAATAAGATATACAACAACGAACCTAAAAATTATTAATTTAAAATAAACGAGAGACGTGTCCACCTTCTACTGCCTCTTCCTTTTTCCTTCCTCTTTTTACAGCATCAAAAACTTTGGTGAGCACTTGGGGGGGAGTTGTTAATCTCCTGAAAGTTATTTGTAATTCTAGCCAGTAGGTCTTCAAAGTTTTCACAAGGGGTTTTGAAACCGAGTTTTTAATGTGTGGCCACGCACCACGTGAAATTGCAGGACCGTGGTGGCCACCAAAGTGGCATATTACTACTAATGATTCGGTCTAAAATTCTTCCAAACAATTTAAATTATCAAGGTTACGTGAATTGGCGCGCCGTCCTGCTGGAAGTATCCTTGTCGCATCTCTTCATCGTCTAATTCGTTTACAAAATTCTCTTCAAGCTTGGACGATAAGCGTGCATATGCAAGTCACATTTCAGGATTGTATTGCAGGTTCCGTAGGATACATTTACTTGCTGGCTTACACGCCGAATAGGGGTTTGTGGGTGTTCATTAACAATTTGCCTCAGTTCTTCTACTTTTTGTGCTGTGCGAACTTTAGATCTGCCACTGCCTTCCTTTCTATTCACACTTCCTGCTTCTTTAAACAAAGCCACAGATCTAGTCAAAACTTGGCGAAACTGAAATCCTGAATGGCGTCCTGTGTTAAATAAACACACTGACCAGCAACACTTTTACCATTTCTAAAGTAACTTCCAATCATAAAAGCTTTTTGTTCTGCCGTGAATACCATATTTATTTTCTTAAAAATAAAAACTTCAGAACTTGACAGTTTTATTTTTCATTCACCTCTACCTTGTACCCATGTTACCTTTCAAGAGTAATAATTCCCATGCGTAATTGATTCCACGGCATATTTTGAGGACGTCTTGTTTTACGTTATATACCCACTATAAGCATGTGGAAAATATAGCACATAAATCAAAGTCGAATTTTTCGACAATTTTTGGAATCCAAATATGTACCTTATTTAGGACCAACGTATGAAAATGAAAACCATGACATTTATTTAACATTTAATTTTTAAGTAAATTCTATACTACAACAATAGTTAACATTATTTCTTAACAATAAGCTTGTACTATAATGCATCTAGCGGTCTTCAATTATTATATTTGAAGGTTTTTTACATAGGTGTATCAGAAGTGATTGGATGGTGGCAATATCGATTTTCCGAATCTTCTGGTAAATTCTTCTTTCTAGCTCTTCCTCGTTTTCGGCCAACTAAATTATAGATAATCTTTCGGATCTCAAGTTTGTATGCTATGACACAAAAGCTTTCTTACAAAAACAGTCAAAATTTATATTGATAAGACCTACTTCAATAAACTACTGGCAATGGTAGCTAGATTGAACTCGTTCTAGATATCGAAATTTGTCTCAAAACCTTTGTTACATACGTTAGTATTGCTCGAAAGTAAAAAAACTAAAGTATCCAGAAATAATGAACTCCAACGACATTCTCACTCGACCTTATTTTTTCCGACTCTATTCAAGAATTCCTAGACAGGCGTCCTCTTAATTCTATTTTGTCCGCTTCTAATTAATTTACGACTCCCATTTCGCCGTGGGCACGTTGCGTAACGCCCTTGCTTTGGGGTCTTTAAGGGCACACGCTGTTGATGGCCTAGGTCAGTGGCGGACGTCGATGCGACGTCATTTTTCAGTGGGGGACGTTTTGGTGCAATATTTGATGGATCGAAAAGAACAAGTGATGCTAAGGTTCAATGGGTATGGTAATGGCTTAGGTCAGTAACGGCCACTGAAACATCTCGAACATTTTTGGAAAAACAGTTTACCGCCGATCGTTTAAAAATGTTGACATTTCAGTCAAGACTTCTTGTACAAAAAGTCAATAGTACAATCTAGTCGTTGCTAGGCAACCCAAAATAACTGATAGGAAATATTCGTTTCTGTACTGTCAGGAAATAGAATTTCCTTACAGTTGTTAGTGTACTGCAAAGGTCAATAGTACAATCTAGTCGTTGCTAGGCAATCCAAAATAACTGATAGGAAATATTCGTTTCTGCACTGTCAGGAAATAGAATTTCCTTACAGTTGTTAGTGTGCTGCAAAAGTTATTAAAAGCACGATTTTTTACGATTTCATTGTTGAACACGGCTCTTACACGCCATTACCACGTTTTCGGAGAAACAACGCGTCTATTGGTTATTGCGATAGTTCAAAAAACGATTGTATGCATATTTATATTGTCACGTCCTCGTTTTAAGGCTTATTTAAGCTGTGGTACAGCTTTTACAGGGCCGAGGGATGTGTCACAAGTCGAAAAACCAATAATATTTCATAGACCAATATTTGTAAGTTCAATAAGTAAACTATAATCCTATTTTACTTATCCATAAGTTATTGCCCTCTACATTGGCAGGCTGTAGCTTATTTATTGAATATGCATTAAAATTGCAGCTATGACATATTATAGGTCCTTTATAAAATCAAACAATTACTTTAAATAATTTATTTTTGCAGTTTCTGACCTAAAGTCAACGCTCCCCAAAAGGAGGGGAAAACTGCTGGCTGGGTGATAGGGCGATCGGAAAGACTAGAGTTATAGTTATATATATATATATATATTTCGTAGAAGAAATGATCTTCAAATCTCTAATGTAAGTAATAGAAAATTAAGTTGTCTTTCGAGAGTAAATTACATATATGTGTGTATTGTTTATGCCAATATTGAATGTTCCTATTTATTGTAAATAAATTATTTAAGTTTGTCTTTAACGTTGGATTTCGATCTAGGTAAGGTTCCGTTACCTTTACGCCCCTAGCCTCACCCTTAAAACAACGGCGTGACAATATTTTTGTCTTGATTTTTTTGGAAGGAAATTACTGCTTCCGCCAGTTCTGAAAGAGCTCCGGGAATGAATATATATATATATATATATATATATATATATATATATATATATATATATATATATATATATATATATATATATATATAAAGTATTAAATTTGCTATTTTAAATTTTTAGCGGTATTTGATTGAACTTTGGACTTTTTTGTATTTGCATGAAAAGGTCCAGTTTAGGTATCATTTACAAGGAAATTTATCGGATTTTGCTTGAATCTGATGTGGTAGATCGAAGGAGCGCCCCAAAGTTAGCAAGAATCGGTGCTTAGGTTAAAAAGTGTAAAAAAATGGATTTATCGGTTTTTGCATGTTTTCTCCACAGTTGTAATTAGTAGTGTGTTTTAAGGTATTTCCAGAGCAATTGTAGAAAAATTATATAGCAGCTTAAATTTTTGACAAACCCTACAAATTAACGGGTAAAGTTTGACAATACAAAATTGATACGTTTCCATGGTTACACAACCAATGTTTATAGGAAATTTCAAGGCAAGAGTTATTTGTGAATAAAATTAGTCATTCTTTTTAAAAATTAAACAAAGTTTAAATATTTTATTTCGATTTTTGAACGGTAGGCCGAAAAATAGTACGTGCACCTCGTAGCAACATTCTCGGACTATCAACAGGCTGTCGATAGCCCAAACATTCAGTAATCCTCCTATTACTGAAGATCAATGGTTTACTAGTCTACACAAGTAAGGCCATTAAAAGGTCCAAAATTAACTACACATTCTGTAAGAAAATCAACTAGTATTGATGCGACGCCCATGCTGGATGTTGCAACCCCCAAACCTATGTTGTGCCCCAGCAATTTCAGCGCCGCGCGTCGTGTGACGAATTTTGTGGTGTGCGAATTATTTGCGTGTTGCGTAAATTTAGTGCGGGGACCGCTATAAGGGCGACCTTGGTCCGTTCGGGATCAAGTGTTGTTTGCTCAATTGAAACACTGGAATACGCAGCTCAAATAATATATCAATATGTAGGGAGTACAGCAGTGGCGTACGGTAACAACTTTAAAGGGGGATGCGAGCCGATCAAATATGCAAGACTATCCAAGCGAAGTCATCCAATAGTATATTAAGTAGTTAGTAAGTGTTCTTTACTGATTAAGACTGTCTTTGGAGATCCAGATGAAGTCGAGATCTCCGAAACATCAGAAATCAGTAAGACACTTAGTGACCCTAGTGCTTATGTCGTTTTTTGTACGCTTAAATATTGGTGTTATAAAATGCACTGCATATATTTGCGTTTGTGCCTCCTGGGGAAGTTTACAGACATACTCAATACTTTTTTCCAAATCGCACTTTTTTTATTTTCAAAAATTACCAAATACCGGCCCTGACGTCATAGGCTCTAATATTATAAAGAAAAATCAAATGATCCAGCCAGATTGCCAGACTTAAATGTTATCGTGACATCTCATTTTTTTATCAGTTGTAGTGAAAACCGAAAATAATTCAAAGTATTTTTAATTCCACAGACGCATTTTACCAAAAATGTATATGTTAATTTAATAGGCATCAATTTCTTTACTTAATATGGGAAAATGTGCACCACTCGTGAAATCGGTTGAAATTGTAATCAGAACAAAACAGGTTATGTTGTAACGTTAATACAAATAATTGTCACTTACCTATTACGTTATTTATTAATAAGATGACCATAAATTCCTACTAGCTTCAACTTTCCGCCTTTCAAAAAATGTTAAAAATCAAACAATAAATTGTTTATAACCGAGTTCAAAACAAACTTTGTGAAAGTTCTTTCAGCGACGCTTCAAAATTTGACTGCACCACATAAAGAGTTAAATCACCAACTTATTACTTATTTCTTTGGTAGGTTTCTGCCTTCGGTATTATTATTCACATAAACAAACAGTTTTCGCCAATATTATAACAAAATGTGAAAAATTACCGACATTAAACAACTTCTTCCCAACACATGCTTCAAATTAGCTGATAGACCTAATCTAACAGCCGCGCTACTAGGGAGATTTTGCAAGAAGAAATTGCAGATACGGTAATCCATGAACGATAAAATTTAGAGTGGTATTTTAATCACAGATGTCATCTCATTTGCTAAATGAATCTATAAGCCTACCAAAGATTTTGATTTTTTTTTAATTTTTAGCTTTTTATAAATGATGTGATATAGAAACACCACTTCAAATTGTATTGTTTATGGGTGAGCGTTGTTGGTCGCAAAATTTCACTATGAAATAGCGACTCAAATTAAGAACGTGGCGTCCTCTTCAGGCGATTTGCTAACTGGTATAACGGAAATGTTGATTGTTTTCGTTTCGTCTCTGTCTTCATTATCGCATTACTTGGCATCTTTGTCAATTTTGTCGTTCCGAAGTGAGCCCTGCTTCCCCGTTAAAAATCAGCTCATTGCATCTGGCTTCCTTAATTTGAGTCGCCAATAGTTTTAATAACAAACCCTTTATTTTTCTGGGGTTTTTAATAGTGCTGACAGTAAAAAATACCGTGGATTCCTTTAAGCATTGTATTTAATTAGTTACATAGTGGAATGTTTCTTCATTAATGACTACACCTACGGTTTTGTTAGTATTGCATAAGTGTGTCAAGTTTAATGTAAACATCTTTTTATAATAAGGGAAGTGAATTTTACACAGATTTTACTATAAAAGTAACAAAAACCTTAGTTTTCAGTTTTTAATAGTAAGGATAGTGACAAAATAGAGTGGAATCTTGTATTTGATGCCTTATTGCAACTTTTTTTAGTGTTAGTTAACCGTTGGTTTCTTGCATTAAATTTATAGCTATACTGTGCTGACAGTGTTTTTTGGTATATAGGTATTTTCAAAAGGAGTGTATTTTAAAGGGGTTTTGGGGGATCGAAATTGTAAATAATAGTATGTATAAATGTGATTCGAAATTATTAATAACTACGCTCTTCTATAATCCATTTTTGACAAATTATAATTTCAAAAAAAAAACGTCTTTCAAAATAATGCAAATTCAAAAATATATTCTCGAAAAAACATTGGAAAATTGTTTTGTTAAAAAATATTTGAAAAGAACTTTCGTAGACCTATACCGTATCCATTTAATTTTGAGAATGATGACAGAAACCCATTTTACAATGGAGAGATCAATTATGCCTCTCTCTCTCATGTTCTTTCCCTCTCATGTTTTCTCCCTCGTCTGCTTTCTAAAATATTTACCAGCTGGTAGAAAGTTAGGTTATGTGAAAGATAAACATGACATATTATTTGAAGCCTGTCCCATGATATAAGTTGTCTTTGTAGTGTAAAAATATACTTAAAAAGTTTATATAAAGTATTAGCAGCCTAAATTCCTATGTTATATGAATCTGGCACTGACTAACAATTATTGAAATTGGATTGATTCTGCCTTTACTTGGTGGAACTCCATCTTAACAAACTTGTCAAAAAGAAAACACTAAATTGTGTAAAATTCCACTTTATTGAAACACTTGAACTTTTTCTAATAAAAATCCGACATGTTTCGCTACACGGTAGCTTTCTCAAGAATGAGTGAATCTTAAACTAGAACTGAAGGGATAACAGACATTTACCTAAAATAAGGGTGGGTGCGGAATTTCCAAAGGTGTTATAAAAACAAGTTTAACAATGGGGAATTATGAAGGTCTAATTGCGGGTTCAACAAAGTGTGGGTACCCACAACTATTGAAATATTACGCAAGGTACATATTTGTTTGCCTTTACATTACTTGGACCGGGCGTTATGGGAATGAGTAACAGTAACGCCGACCCGATATAAAGTTGAGAATAGTGGGCATTACAGAAGATTTCTTTAGTCACTGAGAAAGTAGTGAAAATGGCACCCTAGAAACGTTTGGTTTCAGTTTAGAGCTAAAGTCACAATGCCATTACAAAGTGTATCTATCCTTCTGGAACTAAGACTCAACATTTACAGTTACAAATTGTGAAACCACTTGGTATATTCGATTAAACAATTTTTATCGCGTCTTTAACTTACAGAAACATCACTGTTCACAGGTAGGTTGTATTATAGATCCATTTTCATTATATATCGGAGAATAGGGAATATTTTTTAACCTTATTATAAACTGTTTAGAAAATTTTTTCTTTATTTATTTAAATATTTTTCCTCCGATCCTTTTATTGCAAATTATTGATTAGAGGGAGTATTGTTACTTGGGTAGGAAACAATTTTTAAATAGTATAAAATAAGAAGGTTAATGTGGCTATGCTGACACTGTTTTTGCTTAATAAAAACGAGATTTTTGCAAATGCTGTTTGTGTTCAGTAAAAACAAAGGTCTTTTGCTATAAAATCATAAAAGTATTTTGTCATCAGGTTTGAAATTTATTTTTTATGACAATTCCGATTAAACTTTCACCGTAGGCAACTAGAAATACTTGCACAAACAAAGCCGCCTGTGATAAAATGTTTGATTATTCTTTTTAATGGCAACAGCATCGTTTTTGTTTGTCTTTTACTAATGCCCCTTTTGCTAACAGGATAGAAAGAAATCTGATTCCGTTGGTATTTTGTCAGGAAAAAAAGAATTTTGCCATGACTAATCTTTCGACGTATATAACCAGCAATACTTCCACAAGCAAAGAATGTAGGATAAAATTTGAACAAATTCTTTTTTTATTTGTCTTTGTCTAATGCACTTTCGCCAACACGGATAGAAAGAAATCTGATTCCTCCGTGATTATCAGGAAAGAAAAGATGAATATTGTGATCGCTAAAATATGTTCTGGTGTAAACTGTCCATGGAACTGACCAATAGGGTGAATTCTTGTTCAATTGTTTTTTCTGTCATCCTCCTCACATAAAATTGGATACAATATAGATAGAGTTTTGGTTTAATTTAAAAATTCTGCACACTGAACTGCAGGCGCGGCCCGTGAAATTTCAAAGTTGCATATCTCTGTTGCTACTTATGGGACCCATACCAAATTCAGGTTTTTTAATAGTGAGCCTACTAGGAATGTTTTGGTACAGAAAAAAAATATTTTGCAATTTGCGAAAAAAAGTTGATTTTTTGAATTGACCCACCTGGGTAAAAAATTAACACACAGATATTTTATTTATTATTTTTTCTAAACAAATTTTACATCATTTTGTCGACAATTCTGAAATTTTAAGAGAAAAAAATGTGTTAGTAGAAAGTTACAGTCATTTGAATTTTTTCAACCGAAAAATAATTTAAAATTTCGGTTGCAACAAATTCAAATGACTATAACTTTCTACTAACACATTTTTTTCTCTTAAAATTTAAGAATTGTCGACAAAATAATGTAAAATTTGTTTAGAAAAAATAATAAATAAAATATCTAAGTGTGTTAATTTTTTACCCAGGTGGGTCAATTCAAAAAATCAACTTTTTTTCGCAAATTGCAAAATATTTTTTTTCTTTACCAAAACATTCCTAGTAGGCTCACTATTAAAAAACCTGAATTTGGTATGGGTCCCATAAGTAGCAACAGAGATATGCAACTTTGAAATTTCACGCGCCGCGCCTGCTGAACTGATAGATAAGCCTAAATTGCTAAATTTATTCAAAAATGCATTGACAGTTAAGCGCAAACTGCTAAATAAATGTTTATTTTAGCGTTGCTTCAGTGGCCGTTTACTGTAATTTAAAACGTTAAAACACCACAAAGAGAAACAATTTCCCAAGCACATCACCGAAACATATTCAAACTACCCCTTTGACCATATTAACCTCTGCCGCCCTTCCGAACTAACCCTAAAAGGGTTAATTCCCATTTCTAATAATAATTTTTTAGGCAAACAGCTCCGCACGGGCAAAGGCTAATTACTTACTCTTTATAATCTACGATGAAGGGCCTACTAAATCAGGAGATTACAAAAAGTAAACAGCAGCTCCGGATCCTGTTCGGTTGTAACCTGGATATTTGGGGATGCAAAAAAGGGAGTTTTGGCGATTTTAGGATTCAAATAAAAATAAATTTGTCCGTATTGGAAAAATTCACTGGCCTACACAATTCAACTTTGTGTTTTATTCTTAACAAAAATTGTTTTTATTCAGTCTGGTCCAAGTAGGCCTAAAATATCTGTTAAAATTATTACTTGGACTTGGCTACAAAAGAAATATAGCGCTTTTTTGTTTATTGCATAACTTTTATCTATAAAGCGGCAAACCGAACAAACTAAATCAATTTAGGTATAAAAAAGTAATAAACAGTATATGTTACTAAATTCAACATGCTTCTTGCGCTTTTTTGCTTGTTTCTTGTTAGTTCTGGAGCATCTCATCCAGCAGTAGTATGCCAACATCTCAGAACTCCATTTACCTCGGTACCTTTTCTCCATATTTAAAATTTTTTGGTGAAATCTCTCCCCGTATTCTTCACTTACTGCACCACAGTTATCTCGAAAGAAATTTAGATGGGAATCTAAGAAATGTACTTTAAGTGATATATGGCATTCTAACTTCTAGTAGCACGAACGAAGATGCATCCTTTTCTTTACCCTCAATTATGGAATCAAATTCTGCGTCCTTGAAAAGGTTCATAATTGGGGACCCAGAAAAATTCCCTCTTTTATTTTCGCATTGCTGATTCTGGGGAATTTTGTTTTTAAATAAGTAAAGACACGACCTTCTTTGTCCATGACCTTCAGAAACTTGTTTATAAGGCCTAGGTTAATATGAAGTGGAGGCAGTAGAACCTCTTGTGTTTGTAATATTTTTGGGTTCCAGGTTCAAAAGATTTTCGTGGTAGCCATATTTTCCTCATGTAATGCTTTGATCGTGCTCGACTGTCCCTCTCACAAACATATCATATGCATACCAAGCAAGATGGCAGTTACTTTTAAATCTCCACAAATCTGCCATTCATACTTTTTATAGTGTAGAGTTAAGAGTAGTAAATGCAAATTACTGTATGTTTCTTTCATATGGACTCCATGGCCGATTGGAATTGATGGCAGTTTGTTACAATTATGAAGGAATACAGCTTTAAGACTGAGTTTTGATGAGTCTGAAAAGTCTAGCACTTTGCTGAAATCAAGTATTGGGTTTCTCTGTCGCACACTAACTCTCCTGGTCTGTCATCTGCGCATCTCAGAGCTCATGCTAGAATGCATGACCTGTACCTGTTACACATTAAATTTAGATAAATTCCTATGAAAATGTCTGTTCTAAAATGACACATACGTAAGTCCCCTATTCCTCCAAATTTCGTTTTGACGAAACCATTGACGTTCACCCAAAGAGACGACACCATTCATCTATAACTGGCCTTTTGTTTTTTAATACATTGTGCGTGAATACCGGTATTTTCATTGTTGGTATTTTGTAGCTAATAATTACTGAAAAAGGTACAGGAGTGGTACAGTTAAATTTTATGTAATAAGAGTCCAATCAAATGTTTAAGAATTTACATACAGTTCCGATATCAGATCTTATTTCCAACCATGTAAACTCCAAAATAAAGAGACAATAGTATCAGTTAACACCCGAATTCACCTATACACACCGCCGCACCGTAAACAGAAAGGGACTGTCTCCATGATCTCCCTGTGTATCCCGGAGACTTAAGAGATTTATCCCAGATACAATCACGTCCCTGCGTCGTGAAAGGAGGTGTCTTAGAGAAGCAACAATGGAAGAATGGAACAGGCAGTGATGTGAAAATCCTGGGGGGTATTAAAGGGATATTTTGATTTTAGGTGAATATAGGGCAACAATAAGATTTCCTTCATAATTTATAGAATTTAAAATCGGGAGATTTTGGTAAATAAGCTGTCTACTTAGCAATATTTTAACAGTTTTTTCAAATATTTTGAAACGCAATGTGCCTTTAATGGATGAAAAATGATTTTTCGGAAAATCCTATAATTATGATTATTTGTGTGTATAAAGCTATATCCGGATATATAGGAGGAAAGAGAATGCTTGCCATGAGATTTCAAAGGTTGTGGAGAGGATTGTTCTGAAATTCTCACCTGGACCTTCTGATGCATGGTGTTTGTCCTATTTTTACCTGAGAAATTTTCCCACGAGAGATGGGACATGCTTTTTGAAGCATCCTGTACATACAATTTCAAAAATATATAAAAAATATTTCACAAATTATGAAAATATTGAATTAAATATTTAAAATTAAGCTTGAATATACAAACGCAGCATACGCTATTGTATGTCAGAAAATCTGTACAAAACTCTCTGGAAAAGTTGGTTTATTCAAAAAGGCGTAATCGGCCGGAAGGAATTAATGATAAGTAAGTAAAGTTGTTCTGGAATAAAAACAGATTTTAATTACGACTCAGCTGGATGAATAATTATCCAAGCGGCCGACGGTTGAACGGAAGTTTCGCAGGTTTTACAGCGTTTCTTTCTCTCTCCCTCTCTCTCTCTTTGGAAAATTTGCCTGATGGAAAAAGGACATGATTAGTACAAATGAATTTTTCTCATCCTTTCGTGATTTTTCTTTCGACGGGATGTTTTAGTTTTGTAACAAGGCTAAGCTTAAGTTTAATTTTAATTAATAGGGTATATGCTGTATTTGTTTAGTCCATAAATTATTCAAGCAAGTCATTACAAACGCAAATACAGAATATTATAAAATTCACTGCATATATTGGGACCGGTAAATCCTGGTACGAATTCAGATTGAAGAAAAATATTCATTAATTGCCCTTCACGATAATAAGATAGATATCGTTCCTCAAAAAAAAACTATTAGTTACTGCGCACCACTGGTAAACACATTTTTAATAAGATTAACACACTTTCAAAAAAATTCGCAGACGCTTCACTCGTCATATGATACGTAGTGTAAGTAAAGTTTTAAAAAAATTACGTCAAACTGGAAACGTAAAAAACGCTATACTATTTGGATATTTAGTACAAGAATAAACAATACAGGAGGAAATAATTTAAAAGTTGTTGAAGAACACTAAATCAAAAGTTTAAAATGAGGTGTCTTATTTTGTACGGATTACATAAATAGCTATGTAGCTAAATATTTTTGTTCTGCTAACGAATTTTTCCAAATTCTTTTCCATTTCACAGCGGGTATACGTCGGAAAATCGCCCCGGGTCCGCGGAAGTTGCCAAATAAACCGGGAAATGCCTACTTTTCCTTAATTGTCAGATTTCGGATATACGGTTATTCCCCCCCTTCGGCCGCTTGTGATTTGATTTGCACGAAAAGGTTGAGTTCAAATCAAATAAATTAAATGTAATAGCTGGAAATGAAATGTAATTTTTATTAAAATTCTTAATAAATGGAAATAAGATATTTTTTAAGAGTGGGAAAATAAATTTCTTGACTTCTGAAATGGAAGGTCATTTAATTTAACTAAATTCGAATCGAAACTGAAACGCCGGATTTAAATTTTTTTTTTTTTTTTAAATAAAAGATCTGGAAGACTATTTTCTATTTCTGATCGCCTGAATGGGGTTATCCAGTTATTGCGCGTTTTCGATAAATACGTATATATTTTTGCACAATTATTAGCCAATCGAAACGCGCACACAAAGCATTACGTCGCGTCGGTTGGACGGATACTAACAATAGTATTAAGGTTTCAAACTCACCAAACTCAAAAAATTCAGTTTCCCGTTTGACGTCCTCCGATGAAAAACAACTGAACGTAGTGGGAAATATGACGAATCAAATTAAGGATATGGCAACACCGCTATGCGCCCCTTCGGCTGTTTTAGTGCTAACAGGGAATGTTTATATTTTACGTAATTTTTGTAGCTTTCCTTTATCTTCGAATTTGATTTTATTTTGAAACTTTTTTCATAGTGCCGAATTGTTTTTAAATATATCGATAAACTACAATAGAAATAATGGTAAACCCACAGATCATTTTGGGATAACCTTAGCGTGCAGTAGTTTTTTGCCCCGACATTCGGTGGATAGGGAATAAATCTGAAATATATATATTTTTAAATTCTCCACATAAATTCAGTGTTTATGGCGGTTGCTGTTATTCATTTATTTTGGTCTTTATTAACAAAAGAAAAAGGATTTTCTACTGAAAATTTTCGCGCGAATTTCGAAACTTGTAAAAGGTGATTCCATTGGCTGTGTCGTCAAAAGTGTTTTTATGACTCATAATGGGTACATGGCGAATTCCAGTGTTATAGGGTCATCGAAAAATCAATAAAAAGTGCATTTAATGCGTAACTCATTCAATGCAATATCCCGGCACTTAAAGTAGAAGGTTCCTAAAATCCTATGCATGTATATTTTAAACCGACAAAGCGTTCGCCTCTTGTGAATGAGTTACTCTTGTAGGTAAGACAGGTAAGAATAAAGGCACTGGCGCAGGTAAACAGCCACAGTGAATCTTAAGACTGTAAACTTTGACAGCACTATATCTTCACGTATAATGTGCTTGCTATCTCATCTTCATCTCACTGAATTTTTTCAGAAAAGTTTTAACTTTAGGGTCATTTTTTGCGGACAAGCCATCAGATAATTTCCATTGCTTTACGAGCTTAGTTTCCAAACTCGTTTATTGTATTTTTGACGCGGACCCTTATCAACCGACCGATGATTTCAAATAAAATATTTCATGTTAGACCCACTTCGTTCGTCTGCCTTTTAAACGAACTTGTTTAAAATGCCATTCTACCCCTTTTTAACATCCTTTATATAGAATTTGAAACTCCATCATAAAATATTTTAAAACTCCATTCTTAAAGGGCAACATATTTATTTGAAACTCGCTGGTTCGCCAAAGACAGTTTGAGTCTCTTTGATTTATTATCATCGGGGAGGAACGTTTTCCTTTTTTTGTCTCATTCACCAGGACAGGAGACGAAAGATAAGGAAAATTTGATGTCATAGTACAAGGTTGTAATAAAGGTGGGTGGGAAAGGGGTTATTAAAATTTTAAAATGTGACTTGAAAGTAATAAGTTTTGGTTTGGTTCAGCCCACGCGGATTTAAGCCTAATAGAAGGGATGTGTAATCTATTTACACGGAATTTAAGGGATTGGAGGTTGGGAGGGCAAAGGAAAACATCTGCAGGCATGATTTAATGAATCTTAGTATGAATGAGCAAGAGAAACGTTTTCAACTGACAAGTGTAAAAATAAGACAACTAAGTTTTATACTATGAATTTGTTTATGAGCTTTTTCGCAAATTTATAAAGAAAAGGGAAATTTTAGTACGTACTTTCGATAATAAATAAAACTAAATTCATTCTAGCAACTCGTTCCAAGATGAAAATTATTTAGAAATCAAGCAAGCCGTTGAAGTATCAGAATAATTCATGTTTTTATCTTAAACTTGCTTAGTAAATTTGAACGTAAATTTTTACAATCGCCATCAAAGATGTTAATGGTACCATGTTAAAGATATATATAAGAATTTTTAAAAAAAGGCTAAAAACATCAATTGAATTACAACTCGAAGAGCCACAGAATGGATTTAGGACAGGTAGAGGGGTACCGGTTAATATATTCACGTTAAACCAGCTGATTGAAAAGAATATAAACAATACCACTATATATGTAACTGTTATAGATATCGATACTGTATACAGCGAAAACTGATATGGAATAGCCTTAGAAAAAGAGGAATAAACAATAAATTAATAAATGCAATATCTAGCACATACAGGAACACCAGAAACAATGTGAGAACGAGTAATACACTCTTCAACATAGCACTAGATGATGTCTTAAAAGAAATTAAAAGAACAAGAAAAAAAAATCAAATAGAATACAGAAATATGCACATGGTGCAAGTGATATATGCAGGATTTACGAACAACTTAAATACTGGGGAAACAGCTTTAAGAAAGTGAAACATGAAAATTAACGCTGATAAAACTAAAGTCATGACAATAGGGAAAAGCGAAAGAAAAATAACAATTAAACTGGATGGAAAGGACATTGAACAGGTGGAAACATTCAGATATTTAGGAATAAACAAACATAAAGATGGAAGGAAAGAAGCAGAAATCTACAGTAGAATTGAAAATACGACAAAGTTATAGATATGCAATTAACAACGCTTTTATAAGAAAGAAAGAAATTTCAAGGAAAACTGAAATGGCAGTATTTAACACAGTATTCAAGCCTATTTTCATATACGGCTGTGAAAGTTGGATCTTAAACAAATAAACGAAGAGCAAAATACAAGCACTGGAGACGGGGTATTTAAGAGCGGTTAAAGAAGTCAGACGTAGGGACAGAATAAGAAATGAACAAATCAGAGAAGAGTTAATGGTAGAGCCGATTTTAGAAAGTATAGAGTACAACGACTGAAATGGTTTGGACACGTAATACGTATGGATGAAGGGGGATAGACGAAAACAGTACGGCTGGTAAGACCAGCACACAAGCGGAAAAGAGGTAAACCAAGAAAAACATGGGACATACAGTAGCGGAAAACCTGAAGAAACGAGGAGTATCCTGAAACGATGCAAAAAGAATGGCAAAGGACAAGAAAGAATGGGCAAGGTTTATTTACACTAAGTTATAGTAATAGAATTAATATAGGAATATGCTTATACCTTTACACCCCGAAATTAAGGTTATTGATTATAAATAGTGATAATTATTATATCCTTACCTCCTTACCTATATTATAAATGCGCAAACCGATTTGTTTGTTCTTTGTTTAATACTCAATCATGTCTCACCGAAGCAACGGAGCGCGTTGAAGCTTGGCACAGATCAAGCTTACTTCACAGACCATATAGCCTTGTTCCTATGTCTAAAGTTTCTTTTGAATTCATCAGTTTTCCATTGCAACCGAATCAAAATGACATCTACCAAAAAATGGAACTATAACAAAACCAAAATTCTGGAAGTGAATCCTTCATCCAAACGTCACGTTTATGTTTCAAGTCTAAATCAAACAACTATGTTCTATCACATCATAGCGTGCTTGATCTTGACATGAATCAAACGTCCGCCATCATTAATTAGATACTGTTTTCGCGAAACAATAGAACATCGAGGACGCCATAATCAGGTGCTCTTTGTTTCGTGACGGACGCGCCGAATATACGACTTGATAGGCTGTAGTGTGTATGTATGAAGCCCGTGGTATACAGGAAATTTCGAATGCGTCCGGTCAGTAGGGCTCGTTATAGTCACCAGAAAAAAGGTAATGTAGATGGGGCATGTAAAGTAAGAGTCAAGCAAAAAAAAACCATGAGCGTCATAACTGACAGAGACCGCACTTATTTCGATTGTCAAGAAATGTGTGTTGCCTAGAATAAAAATTGTGTTTTTTAGAATTTATCGGCGATGAACCCGTTTCGTTCTTTATCTGCCTTATGAAACAAGAAGCATTTTTTGGCGCCTCAAAACCATTAAAACCTAAAGCGGGTTGTGGTGGTTTTGTCATTTTGCCGAGAATTAATGACGTCACAGAAGAACCTTGAACCAAAACTGCCAAATCCTTCTTAGGAGCAGGTTTTTCTTGGTTTAGGTCTTGCTATCTTTATTCAAATATTGGATGTTTTTGTTTATTCGCTTTAATCTAACCTAACTTTTTTCGACTATTAGTTTTTTAATAATTACCGGGATTTTCGGTTTTCAATTTTATATTTTTTAAAAATGGATTTGAATATTACCGATAAAATTAAATTTAAGATAGCTGACAAAGAGTACCTATGTTATCGAAGATGAGGCTGAAAAAATTTATTTTCTCCGCACAGGTAAGTTCATTTTGTGGATTTTGATACCAATTTTTCTGATTCAGGTCGACTTCAAACTGGCTTTTTTGAAATAGTTGAATGCCCCAATTCTTGGTATACTTTAAAAAATGTTTCCCTTGACATTCGGAAATGCAGAAAAAAATGATAATTTAACAGCCAGATTCTCCAACCCTAGTCCGGTCTAATTTGACAACCAAAAGTTTTAAACTGACAACTGTAAGAATAAGACAACTAAATTTTATCCTATGAATTTATTTCGGAGCTTTTTCGCAAATTTATAAAGAAAAGGGCAATTTTAGTATGCACTTTCGACAATAATAGAACTAAATTCACTCTAGCAACCCGTTCCAAGATGAAAATCATTTGAAGACTAAGGAAATCGCTGAAATATCCGAATAATTCATAAATTTTCAATGCACGTCTTATTAACAACGACAGGACAAAAACTTGTCAAAACATAACTGATCAACTAGAAGATCTTAATTTAAACCAGTACTAAATCTTAAACTTTCTTAGTGAATCTGGACGTAAATATTTATCAATCCAGTTTTCATAAAAATCAGGACATCTAACATACTCCTCGCAAGTATTCAACATAATGAGGTTCTTTATTAAAGGATTATTACTTTGAATATATTTATAAACTAGAAAAGTTGTTATGGGATTAGAAACGACATCTCGGAAACCAAATTCCATGAAAACGTATTGTATTTTCAAACGCTTATTAGGCGGTGGCGATTACATTTTCAGAATTCAATAATTTAGCAAAAATGTACGCTAAATAAAAAACAAACGAAAGTAAGTATACAACACAGCCATTCGCAAACACTTGACAAAAGACAAAATTCCTATTATAAATGACAAATAAATTGACAGCATTTTTTACGCTGTCAACGCCCTCTACAATAATGACGTCATAACCTGAATCCAAAAGAAACCCCAAAAGTGAATCCGGTTCTGATGGTTTTGCAGCACCAAAAAATGCCTAAGGAGAGTAGGCTGACCGACTCGAACCGGTCTGTCCGCTGATGAATTCTGAAAAAGCCTATAAGTATACTGCGCACGCGTTCCTGTGGCATAAATTTTGCCCTTAGTGGAGTGAAAATGTTTTGGGCAACCTATGTATTTATGAATGGAAATTTGAATATCAGCAGCCCATTTTAATTTTGACATCGTTTTGGGACTCGTGTAGAAAAAATTGTGAACCAGTCTCACTTCATTCTCTCGCTCATGAACATGGTGTAAACGTTATCCTTCCTTTACAGATATTTTTAAAGCTTACTTCAATCTGACTTTGATGTAAGAATAAGACAGCAAAGTGTATAATGTTTCTTTATGGAAAAAAGCTTTTCAGCTCATACATATTTCTTTAATTTTCGAAAACATATCACAAAACCATCTCGTACGCTTCCCGCAAACAGGATATTGTTTCTGACAGATGTTTATTCTCTAAAATTTTAAATCTTCCTATAGAGTTTTAATGTAACACACATTTTTTGGACGTTCTGGTGCCCTGCGGATGTGAGTTTTCATCAAAAGTTTGCAAAGCTTTTAATTTGTTTCTCTTTATATAAAGTTATGTCGGAAGCAATGGAACTTTTGCTTTTTGCATAATTTGTTATATTTTACATCATCCTTAGGATGTAATTTGAGGAGGTTGGTTCTTTTATCTTTAACAGACTTTTTTTCGGTTGGCAGTGCGTGCCTGGCCTAAAATCGGCCCACCGGAAACGGGCTTATTATCAAACGGGGAGAGTGCCTCTGGTGACGCAGTCCCACGATGGACGACCCAAACTTAGGAAATAAGTTAGGCGTTGGCACCGTTGCAAAAATTTTGGGGGTTGGTCATCGAGGTTATGTTATCAAATTAAATTATAAAAAAAATAATATTAGAAATTTATACTGAACTATTACACAGAAATATTAAAAAATAACTGAAAAAACAGTCCACGCACAATATTTTATAACCCAAAAAGGATACTTTTTAGCATTTTTGTCAATGACGTGATTGGTTGCTTTCATCATTGTAGGTTTGCGATGTACGCGGATGATCTCAAAATATAAATGTTAAATTAGAAAACTCTGAGGATGCTTCCTTAACTCAGGAGGATTTGTGTAGGTTTGCTGAATGGCGTGAACAGAACATGCTACATTTAAATGATAACAAATGCAAACACATACAGTTTGACAGGCTTAAGTCTTCTATTCTAAGTGAGTATACTATCAATAATGCTACTGTTAAGAAAACTACTCTGACCAAAGACATTGGCATTTTATTTGATAATAAGCTCCCTTTTTCACACCATATTAATGTTTGCTGCGATAAAGCATTACATATGCTTGGTTTCGTAAAACGTAACACTGGATTTTACAAATGTCCAAGCTATTGTGTCAGCTCCTGTGAAGGCGTGGAAGAAAGGTAAAGGATCTGGAATTTTGAAGAGATCTGAAGAGATCTTCTTTGTTTATGCTGTGAGCAAGGAACTTATTGAAGGATTTAGGGATAACAACATTGGATTTCACTTTTACTCTTGGCCCAGATCCTCTCGACTGCCGTGTCATTTTTCAGGCTTCTTTCTAGAAAGCGGTCAAAACCCAAATGCAAAATGCAGTTTTTGCTCTCATCAAAACGTATGGTCTAACAATCTGATCACAGTACTGTTAAAAGGTTCGACTAGATTGAGGGATAAGCAAATGGACCATGCATGGCAGCTCCATCGATAATGAGGGAAGAAACGTTAGGTTCACGGACAGGCGTCTCAGAAACTCCACTTAACTCGACGATACAAAAGACTACTTCAGATTTTTTTGCCGGGTTTTCGGAGTTTACCGTGGCTCGATATGGAAGGTGGACAAGAGCTGCCTTCATAGGCGAAAAACTCTTTGACATCCATTTGTCTTCCTTGGCTGGCAACGTATGGTTTGGCAAACAGGATACTGTCTTTTATCAAGTCAACAATATTCTGCTTGTCCTTGGACCAATCAAATAATATAGTCACTGCAAATAATATAACCGATAGCCAGTTGTGAAAACGTTATCGAAACCCTTGTTTTTTAACCCCTCCCACGTTACCGTTGCGATAAATCTTAAACAGTTGGTGTAGGAAAAAATGGTAAAAGACCTTTTATTTAGCATTTTTCAAGAGCTTTCAAATGATGTATCACAATATTACGACCAGTAGTTGAGATATCAACATTTTACCGAACCTACGTAACTCGTCTCGTAGGTCATACTGGTGACGTCACCACGGCGGGGTCGTGACCTCTGATCGAGTGTCTCCCGGTGGTATTTGTTCCTTAGAATGTATATAAGCACTGTGCAAATTTTCATACAGGTAGCCGGAAGTGAAATATTTTGGTCAAATTTATCGCTAACTCCACCGACTATGAAGTCAACTCAAAATACACTGCTAAATAATAAATCAAATTTAAAATAAAAAAAAAGATATCGAAACAAAAATTAACCTTAACAAACACAAAAGCGATGCCCCTGTAATTACTCAAAGAAAAGACTGCATAAAAATCTACAAAGTTCCAAATCCGATTTGTTTCCAATAATGAACTTTCCATGCCAGGACGCTTTGTCTTTTCAAGTTTTTTAAGTTTTCTAAAGAAAATTAATACAAAAGATTTTTCCACCAAGCAGGACCGGCTAGGAAAAAAATAATGTAGGGAGGTAATTGCTCTAAAAGTGAATCGCCCTCTTTAATTAATTAGAAGGAATTATTAAAACAATCAAATATTATAAATAAAATACTTTAGGCCTTCATTACCTAAGTTAGTTGAGCATTTTGACGTTTTAAAGGTTATTTCTCAACTGACCTGCTAGGTCCCCGGATTTGACCCCCCTTGACTTTTTCTTGTAGTAGAGTTTTATTTAAGTCAGTCCAGTGTTTTTTCTAAGTCTTCTTTCAAGTTAGTCAACATTCTGTACAGAGTAATCAAAAGTTTATAAAGAGAAAAGCTTTAGATTGTGGTCCAAATTTTTAGAATCCGTAACCAGAAAAAACGTAGAGAGCAATTTTTAAGAAAATCTAATTATTTTAATTGGAATACCCTGTATATAGATCTGTATATAGATCCACGTTTTCAAAAAGTTCATGTTCCTGATTTCAGAAATATGTAATTTGCTTATGCTTGGTTAAGCAATTTTTGAGAGACCCTGTACAATATACACTTTTCTGATTCTGGTATATTTTTACGCAATTTGTAAACATCACCTAAAATAATTCCTTAATTACTATTTTTTTCTAAATCCGAAAGCCTTAAGATAATCTTCACCATATTTTTCAAATCCATTCCTGCTACCAAACTTCCCCAAAGGAAATTAATACAAAGGGATTTTTCTTTTGAGAAAAAATTGAACAGAGGAATAAGTTATACCTGTTATAAAAGTTTGCAAAACTTTGTTTATTAATCTTGGGAGGTTTTTATTTACTTTGCTTTTAGTCGAAAAAGGCCCTTTTAAAGCAAACGAATTTTTTAGAATGATATTTGTAACAAAATAAAAAAGAGTATTAATCATCAAGACTTTTGCTTAATTGCCCCAAATAAATTTTATTTTTTCATTTTATTCAATGTAGAAATTGTTACAGGTTCTGGATTCACAAAAAATTTTCGAAAATATTTTATCCAAAAACAATTTTGGAAAATCTTTATTCTAAAATACCCGAAAAAAATATTTGGTTAGGGAATCTTTTTTCTATGTGTTTGGCATATAATCCTGGAGCAAAGCAGAACTAAAATACCAAAAACTAATTTCAAACCGGCCACCATTTCAAGTTGTTTCTTACTTTTCCAACTGTACATTTGCAGTTTCTTTCAATTTACTGTGAAAACTAATTTCAAACAGCAAATTGCCCAAGATCCTCCAAGAAAATAGAACTTTTAAAAAAAGTGTACGTTTTGTCCGTTAGGAGAAAATAAAATCATCACGGTCATTTTTTAAGTAATAAATTTTATTTGTCGCTTATTTTCCAAGGTTTTGTAAACAATTTTAAAAGGTTGTTCTAACAGAATGTACAGTGTATGTTATTATAAACCATTGATTTCAAATCAAGTATGGATACCATTATTTTCATTTTAGAGCAATCCGCGATTCCTAAGTTTTTTATAACCCGCCAAACGATATGGTCCCCCCTTTTGAGAACCGCTGATGCCTAGCTTTCAGTTATGTAGAATATTTGCAGATTGATAGACTCTACTGGTTTAATACTTATCTACAATCATAAATACCAGAATACGACTAAGAATTAATAAACTATATCAATATACCATTATTTTTCGTGATTGTACATTTTTAGTAATTTATTTTCATCGCATGGTGCCGAAATTTAGAGTGAGAGTAGCAACGTCGCTTCACAGGGCGTCGTCTGTTTCACTGAGAAATCTGAAAGGCGTTATTTTGTTTATGCTTTCCAGGCAGGTCGGAATATACGTGTGTAGTGATATATTACGTGATTTTTGGTTTTGCCTGACAGAACTTTATCCATAACCTTTGCGGATAGGGCTGCCAGACATCCCGATTTAGGCGGGAGTCTCCCGATTTCTAACTGAACCTCCCGCCTTGTAAACTAAGTCATCAAGCTCCCGATTTTCACTAAAACCTCCCGCGATACTTCATATTTATGAAAAACTACACAGCGTCTTGTAATTTTGCATTGATACAGTGAAACTAGTACATATCAGTTTAAGTATCGATAAGTCTTGACCATTCCTACCAGAGTGATTAAACTATAGCTCCTCGAATTTTTGCCGTATGTTTAGTAAACACCCTGTATATTATATATGTACCTATTATTATACCTACTACTTTTAGCACATACTTCGTTTTCTTATGTTTACGTTAAATAAAATTTCTTTTCGAAAACCTCCCGCTTTTTAATTTAGAAAATCTGGCAGCCCTATTTGCGGAATGATGCGTCAGTGTGGAAAAATGGATTTTTTTCATCCGGAACCGTTCTTTCAGAGGTTTGCTTAATGGAATACAAAATAGAGACGGAATTAAAGCGGTTGGTCTTTGTCCTACACACGCGCCATGTTGTCTGAATGTCAATGTTGTCAACCGTTTTATTAATTTAGCATATCCTACAGTAAAATCAAAAGCTAAACTTAGTTACAAAACACTCAAATATACCGATTAATCTACACAAAAAATAAAAACACTTTTAAATAAGCTAGATTTGCATATTGCTTTCAAAACGAATATTAAATTAGGTAAAATAAATAAACAACAAAAGTAAAATTAAACAAAAATGTAGTGTATATAAACCTAAATGTGGCAGTTGCTAAAAATTTACATAGGACAAACAGGTAGAAGTTTTGAAAAATGACTTCAAGAACAAACTAGTTATAATAAAAACTATAATAGGGCCTAATTCTCATTACTCCCTACATTTAAATAATCAACAACACAGTTTTGACGATAAATCTGAAATTTTACAGTTAGAAAAGAAATCTGTAAACCTCAGTTTTTTAGAAAGTATGGAAATAAATAAATTTAAAAAAGTAAACATATTATTAAACGACCAGCTGGGCTTGAATAGTTCCCCAGTGTTATATTTATAATTTGCTGGAAATTCCACCATCAATAAAACGGTATTGTTGTGTATTCTATAACTTAAATTGGAAATGTAAAGGTCTCATAATCACTAGGCTGGAAAAAAATGTAGGTAAAATTTGTTGAGTAGTTGATACAACCATCCGAGGAAGACGCTGTGTGTCGAAACAATTGTCATGTTTAAGAATAAAATTTATTGAAGATTTATACACGTTTGGTCTTATCATTACATATTTTTATAATGGATCTTTATCAAGTAAAGGCTACATCAATTCAATATTAAATGAAATACTATATGTTTCAGAGGGATGTTAGTTTTTTTATTTCGAGGATCCATAAAATAATTTGGAAAACATTTTTTCGGGAAGCGTTGCATTTTCGAAAATTAATTCTTCCAAAAAATTATTAAGTTTTCAACATTTATAAATAAATTCACTTAACATGTTTTTAAAATTGTAACGATTCAAAAGTTTACAAAGCCCACTACAAAATAATTAAAAATTTCAACCCAGATAATTTTTGGTTAACCCTGGTGATTCTAAACTTAAATTACCTCGAAAACAAACTCGAACGGAAGAAAACTAGTTAAACAACTAAAGTGAGTTTCGTTTCTGTCGTTTCACAAAGAAAAACAAATTGAAAAACCGAGTGTTTATAGTGGCCCACTTAAATTTAAGTATTTTAAGAGGCATTTCCTACAACTGTTCTGAAAATACCTAAAAATCATACTACTAACAACTATTCAAAATCAATAATTTCAAAGAGCGTGCGAAGACGTTTACACTAGGGCTTGGATTTTTGAAATTTAAGTATTCGAATACTCGCTTCATTTATTATTCAAATATTCGAATTATTCAATGTTCCAATAGTCGAAGTTTCGAATAGTCGATTCGACACCATCAAAATATTCGAAGAGCTGCCCTGCGTTTTACTACGCCTGTCATAACTTAGTCATAGACTCAGTCTTGTTACACGCCGATACCGACTTCCTCTGTACCCCACTATTATAGGAGAAGTTCCAATGCGTTGTTTTCAAAGAGCGGTCTTGTGAATTGTAAAACATTACTGAACCGTTTTTGCGATGGATGATATTCCTTTAGGTTGGTACACTAATTTTTTATCATTACGTAATATCTCACATTAGTCGAAATAACTATTGTAGGAAAAAAAGTTTAGCATAGTCAAATTTACTTGGAAAATGAAGTAACAAATAGTTTGTGTAATGTTATGTGTGGGTTCCGACTAAGTCCGGGTTAACATTTTGCTTTTTTGTGATTAATTGACGTCTAGTTATATTTTCAAGCAGAAAAGATTGCGCATGTTTGCGCCATTTTTTTTAAATTAAAAGATATTTATTGATAGTAGGTACATACTGTTTTTTGATGGACTAAAAATTAATGGTCAATTTTTTTTAAGATTGAGTTCTGATTGTACATTTATATCAAGACGTGTTTTGTACAATTAAATGAGAAGCTCTAATAAGAAGAATATAGAAGATCAAATAAATTTGTTAACGGATTGTATTGTGCCAGTAGACGGTAGTTATAATATAGCAGTCATAATTTGAAAGCTGTCTTCTACCAACCAATTTAATTTGTTTAATTACTGACGGCGGTATTTCCACTGCCACCCAGAGAATCGACAAGATTTAACTATATAGAATAAAAGTGAAATTTTGTAAAAATAATGATCAAACTCATGTCTCCTCCTCCAGAGATACCAGAAAAAGCAGCAAAAGTATCCCAAAATCTCCTTTCTTGGATTTGAAGAGAAAGATTGTACAGAGTAGTCAAACGAACCAAGCCCAAGCAAACCCAACCCATGTTAGGCCCTGTTCCAATATAAATATATACATATAACTTTTGTAAATTTTAGAGTCTTAAGATTATGTTAATTTGTCAAATATGCCAAGGAAGCTCCAAAAATCGCCTAAAAATGCATTTAAATTGTGACAATAATGTTGTAGATATTACGTACGTAGAAAATGGGTCACGTGTCAATGATACGAAGAAAGGGAAAAAACAATATTAAAAGGGGTGTAAAAAATTAATGTTTTTCGAAAATATTATGAAACGAAAATTTAATAAATCAAAATTTTTACATAGCCTTACGTTTCAGTTGATTTTTTAATTCCTAGAGTTCTGTCTTATAATATTGTATCTGTTACATTAATTTGACACGCCACTGTTGCCACAATGTGTATTTTCTCATCCAGGAAATAAAATAAATAGCCATGAAATACATGGAGCGGTAATAAGCGAGCAACTGTTGGATTATTTTTCCTTTTATTTCCAGTTTTTTCAATTTTACTGCCGTAAATAAGAAAAGGTCTTCGTGCGTGCTCCAACAAAGGAGAGTGGCATTACCGAAATGATCCTCTTTTTCCTTTACAATAAGAAATATATAAGGCAAAAATGGTATGGAATAAAATTTTATTAGGTAAGGAAGAGAACGACTAGACAGCACGCTTTAAATAAATGCCGTTTATCCATATAAACACAGGTGTGTTAACTTTTATCTTAAAAAATTTAAAAGAGTTCGCAAAAAAGGTTCTTTTATTACTATTACTATTATTAACATTTTAAAACAATCAGCAACTTGCTATTCCTACTCCTGTTCATTCATGGGTTAAAGCTGTAGAGGCGCAATACGTTTTTATGTACAAGGCACATATTCAACGATTGTCTGTGTGCGCGAGGCGTTTTTCGAATTAGGGAACGTTATAATATATATTATTATATAAGTTGGCAAATATTTTGACATGCATAAAGGATCGCCATTAAAATCTTAGCTGATATTGAGTATAGTTTTAAAGAAATGGTGCCGCTTCCTCTTGCTGAAGGTCCCCAAATTATGGAACAAATTACCTGCAGAAGTTTTCCCTTTTCCTCTTAACCACAAATCTTTTAAGTCACATATCAACAACTTCCATTTTCCTTTTGTTACTCATGGTACGTTAGGATTTAGGCTTCAAGCCACAGATAAAAAAAATCTGTCTGAAAATTCTCTTAGATCCACTTATACATAGCGTGATCAGGGACATTTATCCCCATCGCAATCACACAGAGTAAATGATAAAATAAGATTAAACAATGCTGTAATTTTCGCGTGACTGTCAAAAAGCAGAACTTATAAAAGAAATTTATCCTAATGCTCGTGTAACTCTGCACAGATGTGGTCAAGTGTCTGAAGGAAAAATTGTTCCCATGAATTGGGGCGGTCTTTATATAGTTTATTTTGATGGAGATGACAGACTAATACAATTTGGAAACCTAACAAAAAATAATATTCTGAAAAACTGGCATTTTCAGAAGATTATATGTTATTCATTTTATTTTAAAATATGAGAGAAAATTGACCTTTTTAGAAGAGCTTTTTCGAAGCATGGCTGCCACGAAAGTGAGTGATTTTTTTACACTATTTTTAGCCTCTTTTGAAAATTGTAAATACAATTAAAAATATTTTAACGAGTGCGGTAGAACCTTTTTTTTTGTATGGTAACTAGTCTAATAGAGCTAATTTATTGAATTCTTTCCTGAATCGTGTGAAATTCGTCAGTTTTTTTATTACAATTTGACACGAAATTGACTGCCACGAAACTGATATTTTGTATTTGGATCGGACATAATAAAAAAAACCAAAGATTAACTATAAACTAGATATTATAGTGGGAACTGGACAGCAGGGTGATTCTGTCGAGATGATTAAAGGAGTTCCAAAACATGTAGATTTACATGTTTCTAGAGTGGAATTCAATACAAAATGTGAACAACTAAGTAGTTGAAATGTTAAAACCGAAATAGACGAGGACGCGCCTGCACTATCTTCTATAGCATGCAACTTCTCTTTATGCCCATATACTGAGAAAATTTAAAGTTTTAACATTCCCTAGTTTATTTGTTTTTGAAATATGTATAATATATGTTTATATAAATAAATGCAACTTTGATCTGGCGAAATATTAACATCAGGTAAACACACGCCAGCAAAATAAAATTACTGTTCCTTGCAATAGATATAAAATAGGATATGTCTCCTAATTCTTTAGGGCCACAATTTTTTAAGAAATTGCAAGGACTATGTGACAGAGTCTCCTACTTCCAAAATTTGTAAATCCAGATTAAAAGATATTTTACTCGATAAATGTTTGTATTCGGTAGAAAGTTATTTTAAGATTGTACGACTGACGATTCCTATACAAATTAAAATTTTTCAAAAAGGAAAATGGATAAATAAATAAATATAACATATTATTATGAGTGAAATGTGTGTCATAATATTGCTTTATATGATTTGCGTTTCTTCGAGAGTGCATAATATGCGTTAAGACGATTCACATTTTTTGAAAAGAGTAAGACATTATACTAGTAAGTGTTAAAAGTTTAGGGCTAGTCAAGGGTTTTAATTAATACATCTAAGAGTAAGATAATTTCTGATTTTTTGGTAAAATAAAACAATATAAGTATGAATTAAAAATTAAAAAAAAAATTCTATAACTGCTCTGCAAATACTTAAAAATTAGTTAATAATTCTTATTATTTTCGAATAAACGTGATGAACCGAGATTCCCAAATGCATAACAGAGTCTTAACATCATTTAGTAACTTTATATTATGAAACTATTAACCGAGATCGAAATTAATCGCGATAATAACTAAAGATATCAGCTAAATAAGGACAATTATTGAAGAGCCACTTAACAAAATAACAACCCTCGATTGTGGATGTCACTGACACATAAGTGGGTCCTTCCGATATCTCATAATTGGGGTAGTCATAAAAGGAAAGTAGGGTGAATCTTTGGCGGAACTATTGGGGTGAATAATTATTGTCAATATAATGCAATATAATATCGTACGACAGGGTATTTACTGTTTATTCACATCGAGTTTTTGCTAGACGATTTAAAAATAGTGTGGTGGTAGTGATACGTACAAGGGGAGATATCCTCTCTCTTTATCTTACACATGCACAATGTATAAAACAACCCTTGTAATAATAATTGTTTTCTACCTTTTCGTACCAAATTAATGTGACACATTTTCTGACACATAAAACTTTATTGTTGCAATTTCAAATGCATTTTTAGGCATTCTTTGGAGCTTTCTTTGGCATAACTGGCAAATTAAAATAAACTTCAGCCTCTGAAATTAACATATGCCAAGTTTTATCCCTTTCCTTCTGCTAGAATAGGACATAACATGGGATTAAAAGTTTATTATGTAAAATCCTACGGTGCACTTTAAAGAAATGCACTGTATTGTTTAAGATCTAAAAAAATACTAGAGAATTGAGGTGCCACGGATACGGTCGACAAAAGAATGGTACTTAACTAATTAACTAGTTCACAGTCTAAGTGATAGTTCCCAAAAAATCTATCAAGAAAGATTTTGACTGTGAACTAAATATAAGAGTATTTCGAACATAGTTTTTATTAATTATTTTTTGCACAAACGTTCTTTGTCACTTACTGTCATTATTGACTGAAACAGTAAGGTAATTTTACTGAATAATTGTTATTTTTCCTAGCAACCAAAATACACTAGCCGTATCTTCCGCTAAAAATTGACTAAAAAAAGACAACACATAATATAAAATTTATTTATTGAAATTAAAGTTAATAGTACAAATTGACTGATGTACTTAGCAGTGTAGATTCAGCACATAAACTTGCAGGAGATTTTAAACGCAAGCAATTACAAGATATGCCAGTAAGCTTTTCTCATTAATTATACTGTTTTTCTCGTGTAGCCAGATTTTAAAAACTTTATATGCACTTCCGTACCTTTGACATGATTTTGGCGGGATTAGCTGTGAACAACCGGCTCTTCATCCTGATTTCAATATCAACAGTGTCCGCTTCATTAATACTTTCATCCCCAAACGTCTCAACATTTAGATTCATTCTGTTACGCTGTATCAAAAATTTCTTGAATAATCGGAATCGGCAAATTCAAACTGACAGAACAATAATTAGCACGAACCGTAGCATAGCAACAGACATAATGACTCCGCCTAATCCATTATAATGGTACAAGCGCTCAATATTTCATACCAATTAAACCAGTTTTTGTATTTTAGTACACAATACTTAGTCAGCAAGTGCTTACCAATCTCTAAAATTTACAAAACTTCGACCTGCGGTCCTCGTTTTACTAAAAATTTTCTCGCTCGGTAAAAGACACTTAGACACTGACTATGTATCCTAATATACTATTTCAACATTGTCTTATCCCTCATCTCATTTCTGAAACATTTTAAAATATGAAGGGCCATCTGTTCCGCCTATTACGTTAAAAATCACCCTCGCCAAGGGTAATAAAACACGGTAATAAATATTTAGCTTCGGCGAATTACACCCCGCCAGTAATAAAATTTTTTTTAAACGTTCCCTCCAGCAAGGAGTCCAGCCACGCGTTAAATCCAAATTTGACATTTAGAAGTATGGAATAATGGAAATATAATATGTGGGTTTAATTAATTAGAAAAAAAACTAATTTAATATCATATTTCGGTATGCGGTTCATGCATGACTTGACTGATTTAATTCATCGTTGCGATTCGTTAAGCGGATCTCACACTGAAGCAACGAGCAATAAGCAAATACCAACTGTCAATAAACAACACACTATATTATTTTGACCGCTTCTCACACTCAAGCAACATTATTCGCAGCTATTTAGTACTTTTGGTTTTAATAAATATAATCCTCTTTAATTTTATCGGAGCTGGCATGAAAAGGGGTTGTCTCATAATTTAAATTGAAAGAAAAAGTGCTCCTGCAACCGTTTTATTTGCTAATTTCAGGAAAAAAATACTTGTGACACAGTTTTATTGAGTAGTCCAAAGAAAAAAATTGAAAAGTAAGTGTTTTAGCAACGGTTAACATTTTTTAATCTCTATTTATAAAAGATAAACTGACTGACTGACATATCAACCCACAGCCCACACCGCTGGGCCTAAAAACTTGAAATTTTGCACAGAGGTTTTTTATATAGCATAGGCATCTACTAAGGAAGGGTTTTTCAAAATTCACCCCCTAAGGGGGTGAAACAGGGGTTTAAACTTTGTATGGAGAAAAAATATTAGATGACCCTATTAACTCGAAACTTCATAATAAAGGTTTAAACATGTGTTTTATAGTTTTTCATAAATCAACCCCTCAAAGTTTGTACTGGAGTAAAATTGTTATACCGTCGAGGAAGTCGCAGGCGAAAGCTAGTAATCCATAGGTAAAAGTGCTCTTGAAGGGAGTTGAAGAAAAATAATTAATAAATAGTTTGATTTCGATGTTCAAAGAAAGAAAATTGAATAAAGTGCTCTTGAACGGGTTTTATTGTGCAGTATAGCCCAAAAAAGAAACTGAAAAAAGGTTCTTGCAAGAGTTTTATTTAGCAGTCCAAAGAGAAAATTGATAAAATGTTCTTGCAAATAATTTATATAGTAATTCAAAGAAAAAAATTGAAAAATACTTGCATCGGCCGGGAATCGAACCCGGGCCGCCCGCGTGGCAGGCGAGCATTCTACCACTGAACCACCGATGCTTACATTCTAATCCCATATTTGAGGTACTGAAACGCTTTTATGAATATACCTTGCACCACAACACAAATATGCAACAACATGAGATAAACAATAAAGATCTATAATATATTTTTTCTTAATTGATTAGGATTAGGTACCTATCTATCCTAAGACTTTTAAAAAGTGAATTAACATAGAAAATTAAAATTTTTATGACCCTGGTTTCTACAAGCCTGTTTAATTAACTTTATAGCCGGTAACTTAAAGCGAATTCCCGCGAATATTGCTTTTCCCGATAGCAAATTTTCTGGAGATTCCAAAATTATGTATGTAACATAAAGGTTGCGATAAAGATTCTTTCCTGAAACTCATAAAAACTGAATTAAAAGTAGAAGATTTAAATTTTTAGGACCCTCTGCACGAAATTTCTCTTAATCACCTGTATCTTCTAATCCAAAGCGAATTATTGCGAATATTGCTTTATCTGATAGTAAATTTTTTGGAGATTCCAAAAATATATAACTAATTCAGGTTGCATTAAAGATTCTGTCCAGAAATTCACGAAAATATCAATATTAAGACTTTTTTAAAAAAGTTTTTATTTAATTAACTGTATCATCCAGTCTACAGCGAATTTCCGAGAATATTGCTTTGTTCGATTGCAAATTTTCTGGAGATTGCAAAAACATATATCTTATTAGGGTCACATCAAAAATTCTATCCAGAAACTAGTCATTCTTCAAAAGTGAATACCTATTTAAACACTCCTATTTTGCAAATGCAAAATTTTCCATTTCTGATTTAAGAGTTATCTTAAAAAGTGTTACATTACAAAATTACAATATATATGAGACTTCTGATTGGACTTTAATATTCAAACAAATATAACTAAATTTCAAAAGCGAAATATAAGAAACAAATAAATTAACGTCCATAATTTAGGTACGATTTCATATTATTCATAATCAACAGACAAGATATACTTTCCATGAAGAGAGAAAAACAGGAAATTGCAACAATAATCAGCTGAAGATTTCATTAAAATTTCCATTTCAATTTCCTCGAAAATGGATAAGGGAAATCTTGGTAATAATCTGTTGGTTGTATGCGGCGCTGTATTTTGTATAATTTGTATTCTTGGTCGCCCGTGCGGAATTTTTATTTTAGCAGAAGTTTGAGTCCGTTTTAGGGATGAATAAGAACGTATCGATATTCGGGTCCTATTTCACAAATGAGGGTTTAAATTGAGACATAGTTTTTAATGACGATTTATTAACAATGACAGGATTAAAACTTCTCAAGGCCTAACAACAGCTTCTATTTAAGCGGCTTTTCCTTCTATCCGAAGGTGAAATTTCGCGAATATTACTATCACAGTTTCTGTCATAAATTCATAAAAACTGAATAAAGCAATAAATTTCAATTTTTTTACCTCATTTCGGAGAAGCTTTTATTTAAGAGACTGCGTCTCCTATACGAAGCCAAAATCCCGCGAACATTGCTTTATCTGATAGCAATTTTTTTGTACTTTTTGAAAATATATAGGTTTCTTTAATACTTCCAGTCCTAAATTCATAAAAACTGAATTAGTCCAATGAATTTCAATTTTTTACCTCATTTCGGAGAAGCTTTTATTTAAGCAACTTCGTCTCCTATACGATGCCAAAATCCCACGAATACTGCTTTATCTGATAGCAAATTGTCTGTACTTTTCGAAAATTTATAGGTTTCTTTAATACTTCCAGTCCTAAATTCAAAAAACTGGATTAGGTCAATAAATTTTAATTGTTTTACCTCATTTCAGAAAAGCTTTTATTTAAGCGACTTCGTCTCCTATACGAAGCCAAAATCCCGCGAATATTGCTTTATCTGATAGCAATTTTTTTGTACGTTTTGAAAATATATAGGTTTCTTTAAACTTCCAGTCCTAAATTCATAAAAACTGAATTAGTCAAATGAATTTCAATTTTTTACCTCATTTCGGAGAAGCTTTTATTTAAGCAACTTCGTCTCCTACACGATGCCAAAATCCCACGAATACTGCTTTATCTGATAGCAAATTGTCTGTACTTTTCGAAAATTTATAGGTTTCTTTAATACTTCCAGTCCTAAATTCATAAAACTGGATTAGGTCAATAAATTTTAATTTTTTTACCTCATTTCGGAGAAGCTTCTATTTAAGCGAAGTTAATTTTCTGTATAATCCAAAAACATATATCTTGTTAAGGTTTCTTAATACTTTCATGCTTAAATTCATAAAAACTGAATTAGGGCAATAAATTTCAATTTTTTTAAACTCATTTGCGAGAAGCTCTTATTTAAGCGACTTTGTCTCCTACACGAAGCTGAAATCCCGCAAATTTTACTCTATCTGATAGCAAATTTTCTGTTCATTCCGTATGTATTTACACTGGAAAAACATTGATTTTTTAGAGCAAATAGCTAAGCAATAGCAATGTTAAAAAAGAGAGTATTTTCATAAATTTACACTGACTTTTTGATAACTTTCTGTTCGATGTATCGATGAAATTAAAACATTCCTATTTCCATTCCCGACAGGGCATTTTTCTCCCGTTTCATTCAAATCGAAGGAAACAGCCACTCCTTTTTAATACATTTTATTATTTTTCAGGATATCTCTTCAAAATTATTCATGCTTTCAGATCTTTATCATAGCTGTAATGAACTCTGATTTTAAATATTTAGACACTCGATATCGTTCTTAAAATTGAGTAGAAAAACACTTTCAAAATTATTTTTTTATACAGTGTGTTCCATCAATAAATTTTTATTGATGGGTGTTCCTGAAATCTAGTAAATATTCCACTTGTAATTTTAGTTTAAAAAAACATACGTTCCGAAATGCTTCACTTTCAGAACACAGAGTGTTAAAATTTTCATTGTTTTCTAATTTTTTATTTTATCTTAAGCGTCTCTCGAGGTAATTGTCATAAAATTTGAACAGGTCTAAATTTTAGCACTGCTGTATTTTAATAAAACAAAACCGACTAACTCTATAAAGGTGGCATGTAATGCGTTAAACACTCTATTTCACAGAGTCGAATGCACTCTAAACAAGTTCAATAAATCTTACACGTTCGTAAAATTCAACAGCTTTCTGAAGAAAATAAACGCAAAAGACTGGAATTTTGTAATGTTATGCTAGAACAACTACACAGCGATGACACATGATAATATGGACAGATGAGATTGACTTTGCTACAAACAGTGTCTATAATGGACATAATGTAAGATCCAAAAAGGAAGTCTTCCTTTTATGATCGAAAGATACTTTAGAAGTGGTAGAAGGGTTGATGGCCAGGACGCCATTCAGGATTTTCAAACAGAATTCCGCACATAGTCATAGATATCGAGCAGTTTCGCCAAGTTTTGACTAGACCTGCGACTTTGTTTTTAGAAAGAAATGCAGTGGGAGACCCAAAGTTCGCACTGCATAAGAAGTAGGAGAATTGAGGTAAATTGTTAATAACAGCCATAAACCCCTATTCGGTGTTTAAGCCAGCAAGTAAATGTATCCTACGGAACCTGCAATACAATCCTGAGATGTGACCTCATATGCACGCTTATTGTCTAAGCTCAGTCCAAGAATTGTTACCAAACGACAAGCCGCAGCGAATGTAATTTTCAGAATGGTTTATGGGTAATTTGCATAATAATGAAAACATATTTGAAAAAATATTTTTTACTGACTCTGGTTATGTAAATTTTCAACAAATGAGAATGTGGAGTTCTGAAAATCCACATTTCTTTATAGAGAAGCATCTGCATTCACAGAAAGTTGGCGTGTGGGCGGCCATATCGAAAAGGAGATTAATTGGACCGATTTTTTTAAAGGAACTCTCAGTTCAGTGCGATACCGTAATGAAATTTTAGAAAATTTTGTAAACGCATTAGACGATAAAGAGATGTGAGAATGAGAGCTTCTAGCAGGACGGCGCACCAATTCACGTAACTCCTGATGATTTAAATTTTTTCGAAGAATTTTTCGAAGACCGAATCATTAGTCGTAATATGCCAGTTAGGTGGCCACCACGGTCCTGCGATCTCACGCCGTGCGACTTTTCTATGGCCACATATTAAAAACTCAGTTTTCAAAACCCCTTGTGAAAATTTAGAAGACCTATGGGCTAGAATTACAAATAAATTTCAGGAGATTATCAACTCCCTCCAATCTGGAAACAGAAGAATGAGAACATGTTTGGAAGTAGAAGGTGGACACGTCTCTCATTTATTTTAATTGTTTTTTCAGTTATGTCCCCTGATGGTTCTTGTACAAATCTACACCTTTTTTAGTTTAAACCTTTTTCTATCTCTTCAAAGAAAAAACAACCCTGTACTATATAAAAAATTCGCTAGTGGTATTTTGCCTGTAAACAATTTCTGTAATTTGTTCTCTTGTAAACTCTATATCCCCGGACATACTGGTACATAATATGCGAACGTTTTTGTAATATTTTTAGAGAACTAAATACCGGCTCTATTTCATTTAAAACTTAAAACAACGTTAAAAGCATTCGCACAATTTGAAACATGTAATCTGTAAATCGATGCATACAGTCCATTTGGCAGGATTACTGAATGTAAATAACGACTGTAACAAATTAAACATTTTTAATCTTCTTTAGTTACAAAGTCCCTCTTCCGCTTTTAATGCCCCGCGTAATGGACGATTTTGTGTTATGGCGTCCCATAAAAATGGTACAGTAAGCTGATAAATCTTTTTAGGATAATAATTATCATCCCGTCTCCTTTCTTCTTTATGGCGTTGTCGTTCGATATTACAATTTTTCGAAAATAGCTATTTGTGTATTAAGAGCGCAAAGTGATATATTGCCGCTCTGAGCGAGAAGTTAGACGCGCGACGCGTAGCGGAGCGCGGCTATCTCGCGAGAGCGGCAATGTCACTTTGCGCTCGAATTACACACATGATTTTTTCTACAACCGGTATTTTTATAAAAATATTTTGTAATGTAATTAATAATTATTGATATCAAATTTGACAGTTTATATTTTGTGTCAAAAGTCGCAGATACGCTGGACGTTTCTTTATTATTATTAAGATGTCCATGGTAACTAAGCGAGCGACAAAGTAACTTTGTCGCTCGGCGAGCGACAAAGTAAAACAAACGCTTGTTCCTCGAAAATGTCCAACTTTGCGCTTTCTTTTGAAAGCGCAAATTTGTACTTTTCGCTCGGTTGTAGAAAAAAATTGTTTTCCTACAACCGAGCGAAAAGTACAAATTTGCGCTTTCAAAAGAAAGCGCAAAGTTGGACATTTTCGAGGAACAAGCGTTTGTTTTACTTTGTCGCTCGCCGAGCGACAAAGTTACTTTGTCGCTCGCTTAGTTACCATGGACACCTTAATAATAATAAAGAAACGTCCAGCGTATCTGCGACTTTTGACACAAAATATAAACTGTCAAATTTGATATCAATAATTATTAATTACATTACAAAATATTTCTATAAAAATACCGGTTGTAGAAAAAATCATGTGTGTAATTCGAGCGCTAAGTGATATTGCCGCTCTCGCGAGATAGCCGCGCTCCGCTACTCGTCGCGCGTCTAACTTCTCGCTCAGAGCGGCAATATATCACTTTGCGCTCTTAATACACAAATAGCTATTTCAAATACAAAGCAATTTTTCTCAAACTGACCATGGGTCTTTACATTAAGGTGACCATATTTTTTGTGAGTACCCTGTATACTATGGGTCTCTTTCTGTGAAAATCGGTTTCATGAACAATTTTATCCTAGCAAGACCATAAAAAAGAATATCTCAAAAAATATCCGGAATAAATAAAATCATCTTCCACTTTTACTTTCGATGTTTGCCGCACTCTTCATAAATCTAAAAATACCTTATTCCAAATCTTTTAATTAAAAAACTTACCCCATCTCGCGAATTTACCAATCATTAATCATGTTCGATTTTCAATTAGACCTTCTTTGCAAATTTACTTTTCGACGGAAAGTTTTCTCTTTATCTGGAAAACTAATTACTCTCTCTATCGGCTGCTTTTCGGGAAACACAAAAAAAAAGTTTATAAAAAATCGCTTTTTACGTTGACACGAGCGAAAAAATCAGGCCTCATTCTTGTATTATTCGAGCAAACAAAAGTCTTGGGCCATTTATCAATGTAAAGAGACGTTATCAATATAGTAACGTACTTCGGCAAAGCTATTTTTTAAAATAACAGAGTTTTTAGGAATCGCAAGCGCGATGGTAAATCTGGGATTGTATTAAATTGTTTTCTTGCCGCTTCGTTTTGATAAGCTTATTTTTTTATTAAATTTTATATACGAGGTATTATGGAAGTGGTTTAATATATTGGAAGGGATGACTCCGGGGGTGACACATCCAATATTTTTTTTTTGTTTAGTCGAACAACTAAAAAATTTTCTCTAGCACCCGAAAACCTGACCATAAACACGCCCGCACATGCCACGTTGCCAAAATTTTATTTTTGAGGGGAATATTATATTTTAAATTTGTTTTATTAAAAAAGAAGTTACGCTAGAATTGTCCAACAATTACCTGAGTATTAAGATTTTAGAATTTCCAAAAACGCATTACCTATATCTACTTTAAAAAATTTCTTACATGAAATATGATATTACTTTCCTAAGTATTTAAAAATGTATTAGGTACAGGATGGTTTTTTCCTCGGGTTTGCTACCGTTTTCGTCACAATTTATAACGCTTATATTTATTTACTGTGAAAAATTACTGACGTTTACCAAACACCTTTGAGCACAAAGACGAAAGCTATTACGGGAATTTTGCAAAAAGTAATAATTGTAGACAAGGTAACACATAACCGATTAAAATTTAGAGTGGTATTTTAATGAGTTTTCACCTTCTCTCAAAGTCAAAGTCAAATAATGCTTTATTATAAAAAGAACATTAGTTCTCGTATACAAAGCCTGAAATAAAAATAGAAATAGAAATGCAGTAAACAAACATACATAAAAAAAACTTAACCATTAAGAATAAAAAAGTGCTTCACAATAAAAACACATCGTAAATATGACAAATTAAATTCAAAGTCCATTCATAAACGGTACAAACGTTTCTCATATATAAATAGAAATACACATATTTAAAATATTTCATTACGGAACTCACCAAAAGTCTGGTATGCTTTATCCTGTAGAAATTGTTTAACTTTTGTACCAAAACATTTATTCTCAATATTTCTGTACTCTACAGGTAGATGGTTAAATATGGATGCTAATTTTTTTTATTTAAATTTAATATAAGATGTTCATAGAATTTGAGACTGCTATAAATAAAGATCCCTAGAAACTTAGTAGACTTTCTATTTTCTAAAGTATGGCTACCTAAATTAAAATATTTGATTTGACATGTGAAAGTCAATACGTTAGTTTTTTTTAGGTTAAAGGTTAAGTAATTACTGTCACGCTGCTTGATTTTATTTAAATCGTGCGAAACCGTTTCGCCAATTAATCCGCCACTCCTCCCCAGCCACAAAACCGTCGTGTCATCAACAAACAATGTAAAAACTCCCTCAATGGAACACCCCAGTCAATATCAAGCGCTTCAGAGACCACCACATCTGACAATGTGCCTCCTGTTAGACAAATACGATGTCAACCATTCCAAAACACTCCCCTGAAACCACACCGGAACAGATTTTGCATCAGTATGCCGCGATTAACACAGTCAAACGCATTTGAAAAATCGCAAAACACCGCCGCAGCCATCTTACCCTTATTTAGGGCCAGGTATACCCTCTCCAGAAAGTTAAAAATAGCATCACCAGTATTTTTCGATCCTGGAAACGGAATTGAGAGGGGTTTAGTAAATTATGTCTTTTTAAAAACAAGATTATTCTCGCCTTTACAATCTTCTCGATTAGTATGAAGAATGTAAGTAGCAGTGAAATGCTAAGTGAATTTATAAGCCTACCAAAGATGAGGAAGACTTTGAAAATTGTTATAATTTTTAGATTTTTTATAAATCATGTCATAGAAACACCACTTTAAGTTTTATCGTCCTTGGGTTAGCGTGACTGCAATTCTGGTTGCAAAATCTCACTAGTATCTTGACACAAAGAACCCCTTTCTGTATGCAACAAAAATTCATAGGTGTTGTAGTGGGTTGCATATACATTATCACAAATGTCAAATAACTTGTTAACAAGGAAAATAGAATGGGTTTGTTAAATCTGGGCTTATCCTAGTTGCATTGTGCTTTGTAATAAATAAATTTTTAGTTTTTCAGTAGTGCTGATAGTAAAAAATACCGTGGATTTTTTAAGCATTGTATTTAATTAGTTAGTGGAACGTGTTTTTCATTAATTACTATACCTATTACTTTCGTGGTGTTGTATAAGTGTGTTGCTTTCTAACGAAAGTCAATTTTACAGAGATTTTACTTTAAAAGTATCAATAACATTACTTTTCAATTTTTAATAATGCGGGTAGTGACAAAATACAGTGGAATCTTTTAATACAGTGGTGTTTAATTCGTTAATGGAACTTTTTTTAGTGTTAATTGTTAGTCAAGTGTTGGTTTCTTGCATTAAATTCATGACTGTCCTATGTTGTCAGTGTTTTTGGTATATTAGTATTTGTTAATTTTAAATATGTTCAAAAGAAGTGTATTTTAAAGGGATTTTACTATAAAGGTAACAGCTTATGCTGACTTGTTACATAGAAAAAATTATTGATAGAATTGGCAACTCATTCAGTATCATGTGTTTCTTGCCAGTGGCGGGTACCGCTGGTTAGAGACAGTTTAAATGGCGATTATTCTTCTTTAATCTGAATTCATACCAGGATTTACCGGTTTTCATATATACAGTGAATTTTATAACACCCTGTATATAAATTCCCATAAATATTTAATTATTTTCATGCAAAACTACGTTTTTGCTAAGAAAAATAAAAATTTCCTAAAACCACTCCAAACAATGAAACAACTGTGTAAACTTGTTCTTCATGGCATCCCAGCAGGTGGTAAAAAAGAAGGAAAAAAGAAGAACGGACTTTCCTGCTGTCCCGTCTCATATTTATGGGTTTTATGGGTTTTTTGTTCCGCAAACACGCGACCGTTTTAACCGGATTGAATCGAGACGCATATTGAATTTTAAGAGACGTTTTCGAAGGATTTGTGGTTTTTTGAATCGAATATGAACACCGCATAAGTTGTGGGATTTCGCGAAGTTCGCAACGAATAAACCAGCTTTTTTTTTAGTTATTTTGGGTTTTTCGCCACTTTCACAGAAAAAAATGGCATCCTATTTTCATAATAGTACTATTCTTGACCACTGTCTCTTTAGTTATATGAAAGTCTCAACAAATTATTATTGAAATAACAATTTTTTTAATATAGACTTGTTATTAACGCTTAAAAAGTAACCTTACTTCTTTGAAACTATATTAACGTTTTTCCAATTAACAAAATACTATTGGAAACCATTAAATTATTATTATTCTTTAGAGTGTAGAATTTATAGAGCTAAAAAATTTAAATATTTGACGAGATGCTTAAATATAATTGGTTAAAAAATATTTATTTGTGAGCAGTGTTATTTAATTTAAAATACATTTTATTAAACGAACAAGAACTACAGTATACATAAATATAAAATTTAAAAATGATGTGAATACTCGTTACATCATTTCAATTAAAATATCCACGCCTGTAAAATACATAAGGTATTAGAGAAATAATAAAAAATATCAATTCAATGGCTTCTAATGTTGACTGAAATATTACTTCTATTGTCCGAGGACACCCTTTGAAAGGGTTAAAATAGTGCTGTTGGTATTTGTTCGTTGAATCGTCGTTTAAGCTTGCAAATTGTTTGTTCATTGCGTTATCATTTTTCGTATTGGTTTGTACAGCTAACAACAGATTTGCTATATATATTTTAAGATAACTTTGAATATCCCTGTACTTACATATTACTACACCTAAGGGCATCAAAAATTTGTTTAGAACGCTTCGCTTTAAATATTATTTTATTTTATAATTCATGATGATAGAAACATGTTTTAACGTCGCTGTCACCCGGAGGCAATAAAAAACTATTATATACCTACGAGCATGCATTGACGCTTTTAATTTGCCGTCGAAGATAGTGACGAGCAAGCCAACAAAGTTATCGACGGCTTAAAAGAGCGAGCGGCGGCAAATATTAAAGCATGCTGCCCAAGCGTACATATACATTTTTTTTAAATATGAAATACAGAATACAATAAAAATAAATTGCAAACCAACTCCGACCCTGACTTATGACTCATCGCTCTCGAGCCGCCGGGGTATAATAATGAGAGAAAGGAGTCAATAAAAGATAACAAACCTGAGCAAATAACTGAGCAACACCAACGTTAAACAATCCAAAAAATAAGTAAATATTCCTCTTAATTCTTGCAGTTTTTAAAAGAATTCAAAAGTTATGCAACATTTCGAAATCCACTTTTTTAAAATAAAAGAACTTATACCTACACCTTCTTAAATTCAAGCTGTTTACTCTAATTTATTCGAATGTTCTCTTTTTGAAGCAAAATATTGTTTTATTCCCGGATGTGGGCTAGAGATCGACGTCACAAAGAAAATCCACGTGGGGGAAAGAAAACAGTGGAAAATCGCAATAAAAGAAACGAATGTCACATGTTATAGAAAATACGTCGGGGAAAAAGTTCAGGGACTGACGTTTATGGACAATGGTTTAAGCATTGTATTTTTGTCTTAATTGAAATGTGGACGTGCAGAGGCGTACTAAATTCGCTCGTGCGTGAATATTAACAAAAAATTATCCAGATTAATATAATAAAATGTCGCTGTACAGGTGCACTTAGCATATTTATTTTAATAAATCTTAATTGTATTTAAAAAAATTACACACAACATCTTTTACACAGTTCCTTTCTTTGTTTATTAAAAAATGCGGTCAAAATTGCACTCACCGACATCGACATTAAATTCGATCCATCCAAAATTTTGATCCAATATAATTTATGATAACTTTTTTTTATGTAGTCAGATTTAAATGATTTTTGTTTTAAATTGTAGATAATGTATTGGTTTTAATTAATTTCTTTCAATTATTTAAAAAAGAGTATACATATTGAAATATACAGGAAAATAAAAATGTATGTTTTTGTACCACCCTGTAGAGTAATTTTGCAATCTTAACTCTACTGAATATGCTTTTCTGTGGAGTATGATTTATTCTTAACATTTTGCTTTTTTATTCACCTCGATATATTACTGTTTTTAGTACATAAATAGTTGTTTTTAGTTTTGTAATGAACAGCAAATAAACTTAAGTAGTTTTAATTTTATCCCAATTTTTTAAAAGTTCTGGACGAATAATAAATGTCCCGACTGTATGTATGCGTTGCAATAATAAAGTAATTAGCTTTAAGTAAACATCATATTTAAGTTGTAACGTTAGATCCTTGCAACATCCGTAGAGTCTGGGGTTCCTTAAAAAAAAGTTCAATTAAATTAACACCGATTTGAGTAATTTTTTAAAATATTATGCCAATGTGATTTATTTTCCTCTAATTGAATATATGCCTAAGTTGAATAATAAAAAAAAATCCAGGGTTAAAATAAATAATGGTTCTTTTCGACTGAATAAAAAAGACCTAAATTTTATATTTTGACGTCAAAATGTGCTCCAAAACGCCACGTTTTAAATTTATTTTATTACTAGTATTAATGTTCTATAAAAATTCCATGCAGACTTCATTCTTAAACATAAAAAATCATAAAAATGTTCCTCTAAGACACTTCAACTAAAAAACGCCAAAGAATTGAAATTCTCTAGCTGAGACTGCGACAGTATTTCCTATGGAATTGCGCGACAGAGCATTATATAGGAAATTCTTAGTGTTATGGAAAATATTTACGACATTTTCAGAAGGATTTTCCGGTTATTTTCCTAGTAAAAGGTGGGCAAAACTACGACGATGCTAGAAATGAAATTCTGATTTTCAAGCTATATTGATTTTGTATGGGATTGGTGCACAGTAAATAGCTTATTTTGAAAGATATTTTCAATTTTATAATTGATAGGTAGAAATGCATCCAACCTCAGGCAATATTCTTCGGGTTAGATGAAGTTAGATGAACAGGCTTTCGACTGCGACTTCATCCGCGGTATTACAATTTCACTCCATTACAAACTTTGACCCCCTATTTCACCCCCTTACGGGTTGATTTATTAAAAACTGTAAAATACTCCTTTTTTTAGAGTACTTCTATGAAATTTCGACCTAATCTAGTATTTTTTCTCCATACAAACTTTGAACCCCTATTTCACCCCCTTAAGGGTTAAATTTTGAAAAACCCCTTTCTTAGTGAATGCCTACGTTATATAAATGGTTTGCTTTAAGAACTCTTCCAGCAGTAGATTTACCAACAGAGCGTCTATCGTTGCCAGGAACTACTTTTTCCAAATTTCTCAACGAAATCTTAGGATTTTCAACCATCCAGCGGCTTGGATAATTTGTAGGTAAATATCCTCATCATATTAGGCCTGTACAAAAAAATTCCATATGGAAAAAATTCCGTGGGACACGCTGTATATATACAGATTAATAAGTATGTTTTTATTTAGTTGCTACCTATGAAGAAAAGCACCACCATATTTTACCAAATATAACAGAAACTGAACTACAAACAACACGAGTTTTCCAAGTAAACTTATATTCGCAGAAAACTATTTCCGATTGTTTGGGTAACACTTTAAAATTTTTCTGGAAACAAAATACCGAAGCGAATATCAATGTTCAAGTCGGGAAAACGAGTTAGTTTGTTGAATTGTTTTCTCTTTGGAATCGAAACTCATCCATAATATTTTCTTTGCAAACAGACAAAGGACTTGGACTGCTTGCTCTTGTTCAAATCTGATTTATTTAAAAAGATTTTAGCAATGGTTCTATCTTTAATTTCAACTACTTTTTTATGAAGGGTGTTCCAGTAGGTCCGAAATTTAAATTTGGCACCATTTTTCAACGACTTAATCTAGAAATCTTATATTTTGCATATGCCAAACGACCAGAGAAGCTTAGGATTTGTTATTACCTACGGTTAGTTACTATATTTTTATTATTATCGTAGAATGAGTGGTGTCACCTTTGGTTCCCATAACCAAGTGCACTTATTGCCTTCTGTTGGAAATAATGTTGTCGGTAGTTTTAAAACTGAATAGCTGGTTGAATTGGCGTGATAGCTCAGAGAGATCGCATGATGGTTCTGGTGAACGGGAGTGCTATGCAACCCGCACTTTGGTATCAATACTTTTACTTTAAAATTTGAATGTATCATTTTTGCATAACAGACGGCACGATATGGACTTATAAGCAAAAAAAAGCATAATATGGTTTGTTGGATCTAGTTTTGAAACCCATATATCTGATGCTCTTGAGGGTTGGTATCCGGTGCTTTCGATACTTGAAGGTATCGAGTGCAGGGTATCGAATAGATACCATCCTGCACATCACTATAAGGGGGACAAAAAGTGAATATCGGGTTTGTCTTGGCTGTATCAAGCCACGATGGTCCATTTAGCGTGTAGCCAAATACGGTAGTGGGTGGACATTCCTTAAGCCCTTTGAGGGTACTTTATGAATTTGGGGTGCCACCCCGAATTTTTCTTCCGGGTTTTTGTTTGCTTACTTTATATTTAGCTTGGCTGGTCGATGCCGTTACCTTATGCTCGGAAAAGTATCATTTTTTTTAATGGGTTTAAAACTGTAATGGCTGACACGCACACTTTAGACCCGCTTTAGGGTCTCATCTTTATCTCATCCATATCTCACTTAGGGACTCTTCTCATCCATACCTTATCTTTTCCACCGAGAGAAACTTCTCGTTGCTTGTCATCTTTTCCTATCATCATATCGTTCCTTGCCAACATCACTGATATGCTTGGCACGTCTTTTTCTGACAGGAAACTGGCCTTGTTGCTTGGGATAGTAGTTTAGGCCTTTGTCAGGAGCCATCAGCTCACTGGAGAGTCCTCTACGGAGATGACTGACACGCCCAGGCCGCCATAGCCTTGGGCATGGACACCTTCATTGGAAGACAACAGCACTCTTTCAGACAACCTCCTTTTTTATTATTATTTTTTTACTATAAAATTTACTGGACACTAGCATTAATTATAATGAGTATAAGTTGCCATTTATAAGATTAAATATTTTTCCCGATTTAGTTGACTGATTCCTGTCACCCCTTAGTCACTAGATACCTTATTATTTTTCTTGTTCTCTATTGTGGAGCAGTACCTTTGGGACAGGATCAGCTAGCTATATGCTAGTACATTTCTTTCCTTTTTTGCGTTGCGTTTAAAGTTATTGGTCTTGAGACCTACCTTACATACTTTACCTTGCGTCGCTTATAGCAATCTGCGAGTCACGTGGCTGAGTAGTTTTGCGCCTCGTCTTGTTATTATTTACCTTTGTAATACTGTTAAATTAATAGGAATGGTAATATTGATTTTGGTATTTATTTTTCTTCAAGTGTTAAATTTAAAGAAAAACGAATTACTGGAAGCTTTCCACTTTATTCACTTTATATATTTTTTACCTATTTGAAATTGATTTTGAAAAATAGTTGTTTTATTTTTGACTTTTGATTTTGATTTTTTTTTTTAAATTTTGGTTCTGAAGTATGGGTAGGGGTTTGCTGAAGTCTTCTTTATTGCGGTAAAGAGCGAGGGCACGTTTTCCTGGCCGCGTCATTTCTCGAAATGGTGATATTCATTGGCCTCTAAGATCATGCGATCTATCCCCTCTGGATTTTTTCTTGTGAGGCTTCCTCAAGGACAAAGTCAATTCTAACAATCCGCAAACGATTAATGACCTGAAGCAAAACATTCGCAAGTTATTGTTGAGATTGAACCGTAATTGTGCCAAAATGTTATTGACTACTTTACGCAAAGAATGGTCATCTGTAGAAACACCCGAGGGAAGCAGCTGATGTGGCTATTGAAGTAATTTGATTGTATCGGCTGAAATCGTCTTTGAAAGCGATACCAACCACATCAAACGATTATTTTTTTATGTAATAACCCCGCCCCTATGTTTTGAAGGGCAAAAGATGTGAAACAAAACCAAATTTATACAAAATCCGAAAAAATGGCGCATTATTTTATTATAAATGCTGTCTGTGGTTTTCACAATGTCGAAGGAAACGTCAAAATTTGAAATTTAAATTTGATGAAATAATTAAAAGACATTAAAAATCAACTCATTTAGGAATCTTAAATTCCCTTTGGTAAATGAAGCAATTGTTCAGCGATGGTAAAATAAACCATCTAACACAAGCAGATTAGGGAGTGCTGGCAATATATACGATAGAAAAATATACGATGATTTGAATGATTTCTTGAAAACACCTATTGCTTCAAGAACTACTTTTTTGACATCTTTTTTTTCGAATAACAATTAGGTACTTCAAAAATAGATATTTTCAGAAAACAACTTTTTCAAAATTTTTCGTAGTAATTTCGTTCGACTATAATAAACTGGTCAAGAAAAATCGCCAAAACCGATTTTTACTTGACTTTTGCTATAACTTTTTAAAAACTTAGCTTTTTTGAGAGTGGTTTTCGAATATCAATAGCCAATCTTTCCCAGATTAAGCATCAAGAAGTAATTTTGCAATGGCGACATTTTCATGCTATACAGGGTAATTAATAAGGTAATGTAAATCTACTAAAAGTTTAGGTGTGTGCCATATTGCCAATAAATTTTTTTGGTCGTTCCGATATAGCGCGTTAGTAAGCTGATCTCAATATCTCCAGACGTGTTCGCCGGAATTCTGATAATTGCTCTTTGACGGAAAATACAGGAGGAAACAAAAAACGCACACAAATTTTGGTAGCGTCATTTTTAAAACGCTGTAGCCCGAAAACGGATTGATAGACTTTGTTGGGCTTCTCAGGTATTGAAAGCCGTTTTCGTGTAGAGTTTTACCTTATAAACTGTTTTTTCAAAGTCAAAATGTTTGCCTTATATATAGGGGTGAACTAGAAACTGAATGAAAAGTATTGTTAGAAATATTTTTTTAATGTCTTCAAATTGAGCAGTATGCGCTTGTTTTCTCCCAGAACTAGGGCGTTCCCTAGGTGGTCTTCCCTAGACTGTTTCTAACAGAACAACAAGCGGCGCGTTACGTACGAATCCTTTTATTGTGCAGCTACAACAGCCTAAAACTTCTTACTTCTCTCGCTCATTCATACCTAGGGTCTCCAGATTATGGAACAAATTGCCTGCAGATGTTTTCCTTCCCCTCCCAACCTCCAATACTTCAAATCCCGTGTCAATAGATTACATTTCTTTTCAGACACCCACGGTACGTTAGTCTGATGTCTACGTGGACTGTTTCAGATAAAAAAAAAACCTGGACAAACCTAAACGTATGTATGTATACGTCATTGAAGATTGATTGATGCTGCCTCTGGATGACCATTGATATGTCTTTTACTAATTATGTTTTTTACTTACTTTTGGCTGGATTCATGTTTGATCTTATATTTGTTAGTTGACTTGTGCCAATTGTCATCAAACCATTTGTAATATTACTATAGTTTCTCCCCGTATACTTACGTGTGCGTGTTATTGTGTTGTATTAATCACAAAGATTCGAATTCTTACCCATTTAATATGATTTCTGGTCATTAGCTATGTTTCTTTTTGTATCCTCTCTTCTTTAATAGCTGTAAGTATTTTACTTGTAAGGCTGTCCAAGGACAAATTACGTAAAATTGACAATAAAGATTCTTGATTCGATTTGATTTGAAACCGTCGACGTTCTTTTTCGCTTTTTTGTACCCGCAACGCCCTGAGGTACCTGTATATGACAGTTTTGCTGTTGGTACCTACTGCATTACTCGCGGATATTAATTTATTTTTAGAAAAAAATACCGTACCCGCTAAAAACCGCATTACCAAAGCTGTCTAAAATTGAATATTCATCGAAATCCTAAGTTAAACGCTGAATCAAACCTTTTTAACGCCCTTTTTGCATTCGAGTGAAGAGCGTTTACTTAGAAATAATTAAGGACAAATTAAATATTCCCAATAAGGGCCGAACGATTGTTTTTGGAATCGTGTTGAGTTCGGAATTAAGTTAGAGCTGACTTACTTAGTAAAAATTATTTATTCAAGCTCTAAGTATAATGGAATTAGTAGAAAACATAAGTTCTTTTTATTAAAATTAAATGTAACTAGACGTTTATAGCATTTTTATTTTATGCATATTTCATATAGGAAAAATATTCATTTAAGTCCTTTATAACTTCTTTACTCTCTGTCTTTATAACAAGTTAAATGATACTCTACTTTCTAAGGAATTACACAATAGTATATCACGATAACTAGTTTCATTATCAATAGGTAGGTAGTTTTGACGTTTGTTATTGCGTTATTTCGTCAATTATTGGTCATTCCACTAGCAAAGTTTTTATGATGAATGAATTCTATACTATTCATACATCACATTCCTGGGATATCAGCTTGATGGTAGATTGACCACGACGTAAATTGTTGTCATTCGAAGATTCTTCGACGTCTTTAATGAAAAATGAAGTTTTTTTATTAGAAGTTATAAATATGGCTGGAACAATGTAAAAAGGGTATTCTTTCGTTTTGGATCTGTAGACGACACAGATAGACGAGACCTGCTCCAATGAGTCTTTTTTGGAACTGTTTTTGAAAGTTTGATATTTGGGAGTATTTATAATGTATATTATTTTCTGAAAGGGAAGGTTTGTAGAAAAAGAAAAGTTGGTTTTGACGAATTATGCCATTTTGTAGAGACTTCATGTTAAGAATTTGTCTCATGTGATTTTTTGGCTTTTGGTGGCTCTTTAGAAGTCCAATATGGATTTAGTTTTTGTATGGTTCCCTCGTAACTAGAGGTAAGTTTTCTTTATCGGAGCCTTCCGTACCATAGCTTTTAACATGTAACACTATAGGGTTATAATTTTATTTTGGGGATTACCTTTTGGATTCACCTTTTGGATCCAACTTTCAGGTTCGTATGTAGTTTATTAAACAAGTATTTTCTAGTTGACACGATATTTTTTAATTATTTTTATCATTGTCACCGCATGCCACTGATATTAGGTTAGAACATTTTGGACACTTTATGTATACGCTATGTTATCCTGACGTGGTTTGTTTTTAACACTAAATTAGGACTTAATGCCACATTAAAAGTTTTGTGCGACCGGCTGTTAATTACTAAAATTCACAATAACTTACCATTATCTACACTGAATCCAGCCACCATCTCCACATTTAAATATCCACTAATCATCACCAAAATGGTGATACCACTTGACACCAACATGATGCAACTTTCGTCAAGTTCACTACCGAAATTCACAAGACATTATTCTTTAACCCCACTGCAATCCTTTAGAATATTTCAATTGCCTAAAGTCATCGAAAAAAGTGTATTAAAAATATGGCATAACCTTTTTTTTAATTTAATTGAAGAAAATGGTGCGCAAGCTTTAATACTTAAAAAGCCTTGTTGTCAGTCTCGTTATACCGCGTAGTATAGGTATTTTATTAATTCATTTTTTTTCCATTTAAAACTTTTTAGGATTCATTGATTTATTTTTCTAACTTAACGATTAATTAAATCTCTTTGTTCTTTTCTTGAAATGTACTTGATAGAATTGCTGATGTCTCGAATTTTTATGGCAGATTTAGTAGGGCTGATGGTCGGCGATATAGTCGTCGTCGAGACTTCTGAATGACCCCTGCAACAAGAAGAAATTAGTTAGTATATATATAAACGTTTAGACCACATTTTCTATAGTTTTTGAACCCTTCGAAAATTAAATACCCTAGAGTTAGAACCTACCCAAGACATAGGCAATTGGTTTAGCTTGACCCTTTTGAGTTTGTTGCTTGTTTGCATTGTTATGTTCTTTCAACAAAATGGCGCCACATGTTACACGGCAAGAGAAACTTTGGATTTGTTACGGACACGATTTCCTAACCGATCCACAGTGGGGCCCGGAACCTTGGCATTAATTCAAAATATGAAATTGAACATTGAAATTACCTTTCCTTATATTCCTTAGCTACATATATCCCTGCGTTATTTCCCCCACCCTAATACTATGGACGACCTTTCTCAAGCGAGAATATCTCAGGCGAACACTAGCATGCGATCAAATGGATATCTGTGTTAAACATTATTTAGATATTGGTACGATTTTGTGAAGTCAATAAGTACTGTTTTAGTATACGCGTTACAAACTTTAGGGAAGTACTAAATATTTCCACTTATTTGGTTCATAGTGGGTGTGCTATGGTTTTTCCACACTTTGTGTAAATAGATTCTTACAAATCGGATTCAGAATTCATCAATTATACTATTTGGGTAGTATTATAGTTTACTTCCACGCGCTCCCACACTGGCCTATTTATAAATTAATAAAGTAGGAATATTGTATTTTCAAACAGCAAAATAAACCGTTGCTCATGTTTGCTTCGTTTAGTTTAATGACTCTATTTTACAGTGCGGTTCTTTATTAAAACGTTATCCTACCAAAGCGTTCCAGTTTTCAGATGTTAATTCCTCCTAATATTTCAGTAGCAGATTCAAGCATGGAGAGAGAAGATGATTCTACTTCAGATTCTTAGTAACTCCTATGCAAAATACACTGTGCGCAAAGTAAATTTCTGTTTTAAACCTATTCTTCTAAACTTGTGTTTATAAAGATTAATTTTAGTTTTATACGACATTATAGTTTCCTTGGAAAATAGAAATATAAGTTTAAGAGCCTCCATTGATCATCCTACATTTTCAGATAAATGTTAAACATGTTCTTTGTGTGAATGGTAAATATTTTTGATGAAGAAGAAGTTGTACCTTGGCCATGTGCGTTAATACTAAAATTGCCCATTGTGTGTACAGAGTGTACTGAGTTCCACAACAGTCTTTGAGCTTCAACTGTGTCTATGTAAACATAAACCACCAAAACGTTAAATTCAAAATTTCTTTTGTCGTCGCTTTATTAACTTTACAGAAGTTTATTAATGTCTATTTCTCCTAAATATGTATTATGTATGGCACAAAACCGTACATCATAAAAGCTCCAGTCTATTACGCCCCGTGTTTTTGCTCGTAAACTTCAGCTAAATGGCTATTGTCTATCTATTTATCTTTCAAAATATGGTTTTCGCAAAGCATAGAATGTTTTCGCGATGCTATAAAAGCTAAAATTCCCATAAAGATTTCTATTTTTTTAAATTATCATATACTAAATAAATACTTAGCTATATCTGTCTTTAAAACACAAAAAACCGCCTTGTAGTATAAAATGTCATCCATATTGGCGACATAAATTAAGAACGTGGCGTCCTCTTCAGTCGATTTGTTAACTACTATAACGGGGAATGTTTTCCTTTCGTCTTTGTTTTGACTTCATTATCGTGTCATTTGGCATCTTTGTCAATCCTGTCGTCTAGTGAGCCCTTTTTCCCCGTTAAAAATCAGCTGATTGCATCTACTATGACCGAAACGAAAATGCCACGAAATTTAAAATGTGCGTTTATTTTGGGACATCCTTTATATTGCTAAGAGTCATTCTGTCAATACAAAAATAAAACTAGAATTAAATATCAATTTTGCATTTTTTTCAGTCTAGCACTCGCAAAAACGCGTTTATACTGCAACAATTGCAAATATTCGTAATTAAAACCATTTTATTATTAATAAAAAAGTTATGGTCATTTTACCGAAAACAAAACAGGAAATAACAAAAGCCATTAGCATTAAAAAATGAAACATCCCGAAAGGATACATGTTTACATTGCCCTCTGAAAAAACTACATAAACATTTTCAACTAAAAAAAAACTCATTTCAAATGTTATTTACGTCCAGTCTGGCGGCCATTTTGTGTCTATGGAAATATAAATCATCATTTTCCTGGGGATAAATGGCATACTTTGTCTGTCCGATTTTTTCGGAACTGAATTTTCACGTTTTAAAAAATGGGTACGTACGTACTGTTTTTTTTTTGCGTTGTTTTTTTATCCAGCAGATAGGGCAAAGGATGTAATATTTTGTTTATCGGAGTGTTGACAGCGATAAGGGCTTTTTTGTTTTTTGCTCTATAGGAAATTACATGTCACAGGTGACATTTTTATCTACTTTTCCTGATATGGGTATCCGTGGCAGCAAGAGCAGCAATAATTCGCTTGAAATAATGAGTATTTAACATACCCTACTTGTTTTAAAATAATATCTACGGTAATAAAATGTTATATCTTGACAGATAAGAACCTTGCAGAAAACCAATGCTTAAGGTTTTTACACTTACGAGTAATAATTGCGATGAAGAAATATCTTGCATTACACACATTTTAGCAAAAACGTTTTTTCCCTAAAAAATTATTGGACCTGTTCATCCCACACTGAAATTAAGCCCCCTCCCCCTCCCCCCCCCCCCCCCCTAAAAAGGAAAAAATATAGACACCTTTGCCGCTGGTATACGTTTTGTACCGAAGCCCTTACCAACAATTCTTGCAGTTTAACGTTGTCCTCGACCATCTTGTAATAACGCTACAATTCTTGACACAACAGTAGGATCTAAAGGCATTATGACCTGTTAAATAAACACCGTGCGACCGATAGGTTTTGCAGAAAGAAATCAACATAATTACCATACGCGGTCCTCGAATAAATTAAATTTCAACACAACTAAAACTTCTAAAGGTAAAAAAGCTATAAGTCATAATTGCTATATTCAATACAATAATCTTCCTAAATCCATTAAATCTATAAAAAATTTAAATACTTGTAATATTCATTTAAAAAAACATATCTATGACCAAAGGGAATAATTTTTATTTTAAATATATTTTCTATTCTTCGTAGCGATGATTATTTTTATAAATATTTAACAAAAGGTAAACTATCATCCATAATTAAATAGAATTTAAACGTAGAAATTCTGATAAGTTTAAAAACTGCTTTAGCTTACCTCATTCTAGGGACCTTATATAAAATATCAATGATTTATACTAAATCAACATTTCTAGATAAATACTATTAACAAACAATATTTGCTAATTTTTCTGTAAATTACTTAAAAAAAATATTTAGAAGGATTACACGAACGACTTCACATCTTCTGATCTGTATTTTGGTTAATGAATTTTAATTTTAAATTAAATAATAAGTTTATCATAGTAAAATATAAAAGAAAATATCAAAGAATAATTCCAATTTTAATGTAATAATGAATCCAATATAAAATCTTTGTATTTTTTAGGATTCTGAAATATATTGCTTTGAATTTAACGCTAAACGGAAAAATAGGCACCGAAATGTGAATTTGCAATTAGAGCGAATGCAAGTCGTAAATACCGTGCCAATACATGACAGATAACAAATATGACAGATAATATTTCTCGAAAAACAAATGATTAAGTGCCTACTGATACAATGATGCCCTTATTATTATTACTCCTAAAATTATTTGCAACTTCTTAGGTGTATTTTACTCGGGGTTCGAACAGCTGTTCTCTAGACGGTTTTATTCAATCTTGTTAGGTTATATTATTGTTGAGAGACTTGGCAACACAACAGCCAATATGGTCATGTGTCTATTACCAGTGGTGCGCAGTTGGTAAAATTTGAGGGGTGATATATAGCTTAGTATCGCCCATCTGAATTCATACCAGGATCCACCGGTTTCAATATATGCAGTGAATTCCACATCACTATATATATATATATATATATATATATATATATATATATATATATATATATATATATAGATGAAATTAATCTGATTACTTACTCTAAAAACTTGTTAGAGCCAAAACTGCATCATGATTTGTTACCATTTGTAATATTAAGAGTTTCGTCGGCATCAGATCGGCCATAAACCCAAAGATATTTGAATCATGTTGATTTAAAGAATAAGGAAATGGATGTTTACCATGTCAAAGCAATAAATCCAGCAAAGAATAAAATATATGTAATAAACCCCCCAAACAATCCAGTTTTACAGCTGTTTGAGAAGAAGCCATGCCATAAATAACAACAAAAATCAACACAATATCGTAAATATGTTTTTAAATTACCTGTTCTAATATTTGTAGAAGATTTATAACACCACACGATTATAATTATCGTGTTTCATCATGTTATCAAGTCAATAACCTTAATTTCCTATACAGAGAAAAAATCATTATTGTATAACCAACAACGATTCTTTTATTGAATACGTTTTTATACTTTGAATAAAAGCTAAGATTTTAACAATAAATTAAGTTTACATATATATATATATATATATATATATATATATATATATATATATATATATATATATATATATATATATATATATATATATATAATTTCCAAACCATGAGCGCCTTATTTGCCCAGACAGTAACTGTTGTTTATGTTACGCTTGTTTTTCTTATTACAATGTAATTTATGTATAATTCTTTTTATTAAACAATGAAATCTATTAAAAAACTACCGAATAAATATTGTGTTGTCCTAATGTGCAAACATACCACTGCAAGTGACCTGAAACCCTCACTTTTTACGTGCCCAAAACAGCCGATGTTGGAAGAATGTACACACCTAGTGCAAAGTTAATCAAACATTTTTCATAAATAGGTATCATTAAAGGCCAGTATCGTCAAATTCAAGTAAGCATATGTAGCTGTACGTTTATTTTTATGTTACAATAAATTATAAGTATTTGTACCACTGGTGTCACTTTTTGCAAGTTTCGAATTTTGTATGAGAATTTTTAGGAGAAAGTTTTCATACAGTTATGATGAATGGATAAATACAACCGCCATAGATATTTAATTTATAAAGAGAAAACAAAAAAAGTTCCGGTTTATTCCCTATTCAAAAGCAAGTTATAAAGTCTAATAAATTATCTATAAATTGCTTAAACAATTATTAATAAAAAAACGCCCAGAAGAAAGAAAAAATAATCAAGCTTTAAAGTTAATTTAAATTTTTTATTTGCACATTCCGCATTCCACTCCCTCCTCCGCAAAATAAAAACAACAAAAACCTCCAGAGTAATTTATTTAACACCAAAACATAAGTTTGTTCCCCCCGGAACCGCAATGATCAAATCGCATCCCCTTTTCATTCGTAAGATTAATGGTTTTAAGCGAGCCCTGTCAGCACAACATTATGCATTCAAACAAAAAGGCCTCTAGCGGTCGGGTTAGGAACTAACTGTAACATAATAGAACTGGATAACTTTCTTGCGAATTCTTGGAGCTTAAAGGAAGTACAGAGCCTCAGAGGGGTTGTAGAAATATTTATTTTGGGAAGATATTTCGTTAAATGGAGTTAAAAAAATTGATTAACCCTGAATTTTGGTATAGGAATCTCAGTATGTGTACATCGTCATTTTCAAGTGGATGAAACGGATCGGATCCAGCTCTATTCACTTGAAAATATACTTTCGCGAGTGAAGTTACGACATATACAGTGTATTAATACGGTCCTGTTCCGAAAGAGATTCAAATTAAATTGCCTAGAATAGAACGACGTTTTCGTACGATGAATTCTTCTGATCAGAAATTTATAAAAACCACTAAGGTTTAAAATTAAAATTTAAAGGTGTTCTCAAATTTTTTTTTTTAATCATCTCAGATTTTATCTAATCAACTGTATCTCCTAATCTAAATTCCCGCGAGTACTGCTTCATCCCATAGAAAATTTTCTATAGATTCCAAATAAATATAACTTATTGAGGTTTTATTAAAGATTCTTTCAGAAATTCATAAAAACTGAATTAAGGTAGGAAATTTCAATAATTTATATGACTCTTTTTAAAAAGTTTTTATTTAGTCAACTGAATCTCCCAAACGAAAACAAATAACCGCGAATATTGCTTTATTCCACATCACTATATATATATATATATATATATATATATATATATATATATATATATATATATATATATATAGATGAAATTAATCTGATTACTTACTCTAAAAACTTGTTAGAGCCAAAACTGCATCATGATTTGTTACCATTTGTAATATTAAGAGTTTCGTCGGCATCAGATCGGCCATAAACCCAAAGATATTTGAATCATGTTGATTTAAAGAATAAGGAAATGGATGTTTACCATGTCAAAGCAATAAATCCAGCAAAGAATAAAATATATGTAATAAACCCCCCAAACAATCCAGTTTTACAGCTGTTTGAGAAGAAGCCATAAATAACAACAAAAATCAACACAATATCGTAAATATGTTTTTAAATTACCTGTTCTAATATTTGTAGAAGATTTATAACACCACACGATTATAATTATCGTGTTTCATCATGTTATCAAGTCAATAACCTTAATTTCCTATACAGAGAAAAAATCATTATTGTATAACCAACAACGATTCTTTTATTGAATACGTTTTTATACTTTGAATAAAAGCTAAGATTTTAACAATAAATTAAGTTTACATATATATATATATATATATATATATATGTATATATATATATATATATATATATATATATATATATATATATATATATATATATATATAATATAAAGAAATAAAGAAATATCGACAGGACTATTTATAAAAAAAGGTGAAGAAAATATTGGGGAAACTGTCTGTATGGTAGTGCTCGACACGTGTTTCGTGCTTATTAGCACTCATCAGTCGCACATAACCAAGTTATTAGATGGGAAACTTGGAAGTTGAAAAAACACAAAGAGTTCACAGACCAGGGACCTGCTAGCACATTTGCGGTTGTTTTTTGTCAGGAGACCCAGGGATTTCCGGGCAACACCCAACATCACCACGGAGGCTGCAATAGCACCTGCGTGAAACCTCTACCCCAAGGGATATAACAATATAAAGAAATAAAGAAATATCGACAGGACTATTTATAAAAAAAGGTGAAGAAAATATTGGGGAAACTGTCTGTATGGTAGTGCTCGACACGTGTTTCGTGCTTATTAGCACTCATCAGTCGCACATAACCAAGTTATTAGATGGGAAACTTGGAAGTTGAAAAAACACAAAGAGTTCACAGACCAGGGACCTGCTAGCACATTTGCGGTTGTTTTTTGTCAGGAGACCCAGGGATTTCCGGGCAACACCCAACATCACCACGGAGGCTGCAATAGCACCTGCGTGAAACCTCTACCCCAAGGGATATAACAATATAAAGAAATAAAGAAATATCGACAGGACTATTTATAAAAAAAGGTGAAGAAAATATTGGGGAAACTGTCTGTATGGTAGTGCTCGACACGTGTTTCGTGCTTATTAGCACTCATCAGTCGCACATAACCAAGTTATTAGATGGGAAACTTGGAAGTTGAAAAAACACAAAGAGTTCACAGACCAGGGACCTGCTAGCACATTTGCGGTTGTTTTTTGTCAGGAGACCCAGGGATTTCCGGGCAACACCCAACATCACCACGGAGGCTGCAATAGCACCTGCGTGAAACCTCTACCCCAAGGGATATAACAATATAAAGAAATAAAGAAATATCGACAGGACTATTTATAAAAAAAGGTGAAGAAAATATTGGGGAAACTGTCTGTATGGTAGTGCTCGACACGAGTTTCGTGCTTATTAGCACTCATCAGTCGCACATAACCAAGTTATTAGATGGGAAACTTGGAAGTTGAAAAAACACAAAGAGTTCACAGACCAGGGACCTGCTAGCACATTTGCGGTTGTTTTTTGTCAGGAGACCCAGGGATTTCCGGGCAACACCCAACATCACCACGGAGGCTGCAATAGCACCTGCGTGAAACCTCTACCCCAAGGGATATAACAATATAAAGAAATAAAGAAATATCGACAGGACTATTTATAAAAAAAGGTGAAGAAAATATTGGGGAAACTGTCTGTATGGTAGTGCTCGACACGTGTTTCGTGCTTATTAGCACTCATCAGTCGCACATAACCAAGTTATTAGATGGGAAACTTGGAAGTTGAAAAAACACAAAGAGTTCACAGACCAGGGACCTGCTAGCACATTTGCGGTTGTTTTTTGTCAGGAGACCCAGGGATTTCCGGGCAACACCCAACATCACCACGGAGGCTGCAATAGCACCTGCGTGAAACCTCTACCCCAAGGGATATAACAATATAAAGAAATAAAGAAATATCGACAGGACTATTTATAACTTCCAAGTTTCCCATCTAATAACTTGGTTATGTGCGACTGATGAGTGCTAATAAGCACGAAACACGTGTCGAGCACTACCATACAGACAGTTTCCCCAATATTTTCTTCACCTTTTTTTATAAATAGTCCTGTCGATATTTCTTTATTTCTTTATATTGTTATATCCCTTGGGGTAGAGGTTTCACGCAGGTGCTATTGCAGCCTCCGTGGTGATGTTGGGTGTTGCCCGGAAATCCCTGGGTCTCCTGACAAAAAACAACCGCAAATGTGCTAGCAGGTCCCTGGTCTGTGAACTCTTTGTGTTTTTTCAACTTCCAAGTTTCCCATCTAATAACTTGGTTATGTGCGACTGATGAGTGCTAATAAGCACGAAACACGTGTCGAGCACTACCATACAGACAGTTTCCCCAATATTTTCTTCACCTTTTTTTATAAATAGTCCTGTCGATATTTCTTTATTTCTTTATATTGTTATATCCCTTGGGGTAGAGGTTTCACGCAGGTGCTATTGCAGCCTCCGTGGTGATGTTGGGTGTTGCCCGGAAATCCCTGGGTCTCCTGACAAAAAACAACCGCAAATGTGCTAGCAGGTCCCTGGTCTGTGAACTCTTTGTGTTTTTTCAACTTCCAAGTTTCCCATCTAATAACTTGGTTATGTGCGACTGATGAGTGCTAATAAGCACGAAACACGTGTCGAGCACTACCATACAGACAGTTTCCCCAATATTTTCTTCACCTTTTTTTATAAATAGTCCTGTCGATATTTCTTTATTTCTTTATATTGTTATATCCCTTGGGGTAGAGGTTTCACGCAGGTGCTATTGCAGCCTCCGTGGTGATGTTGGGTGTTGCCCGGAAATCCCTGGGTCTCCTGACAAAAAACAACCGCAAATGTGCTAGCAGGTCCCTGGTCTGTGAACTCTTTGTGTTTTTTCAACTTCCAAGTTTCCCATCTAATAACTTGGTTATGTGCGACTGATGAGTGCTAATAAGCACGAAACACGTGTCGAGCACTACCATACAGACAGTTTCCCCAATATTTTCTTCACCTTTTTTTATAAATAGTCCTGTCGATATTTCTTTATTTCTTTATATTGTTATATCCCTTGGGGTAGAGGTTTCACGCAGGTGCTATTGCAGCCTCCGTGGTGATGTTGGGTGTTGCCCGGAAATCCCTGGGTCTCCTGACAAAAAACAACCGCAAATGTGCTAGCAGGTCCCTGGTCTGTGAACTCTTTGTGTTTTTTCAACTTCCAAGTTTCCCATCTAATAACTTGGTTATGTGCGACTGATGAGTGCTAATAAGCACGAAACACGTGTCGAGCACTACCATACAGACAGTTTCCCCAATATTTTCTTCACCTTTTTTTATATATATATATATATATATATATATATATATATATATATATATATATATATATATATATATATATATATATATATATATATATATATATATATATATAAATATATATATATAAATATATATATATATATATATATATATATATATATATATATATATATATATATATATATATATATATATAATTTCCAAACCATGAGCGCCTTATTTGCCCAGACAGTAACTGTTGTTTATGTTACGCTTGTTTTTCTTATTACAATGTAATTTATGTATAATTCTTTTTATTAAACAATGAAATCTATTAAAAAACTACCGAATAAATATTGTGTTGTCCTAATGTGCAAACATACCACTGCAAGTGACCTGAAACCCTCACTTTTTACGTGCCCAAAACAGCCGATGTTGGAAGAATGTACACACCTAGTGCAAAGTTAATCAAACATTTTTCATAAATAGGTATCATTAAAGGCCAGTATCGTCAAATTCAAGTAAGCATATGTAGCTGTACGTTTATTTTTATGTTACAATAAATTATAAGTATTTGTACCACTGGTGTCACTTTTTGCAAGTTTCGAATTTTGTATGAGAATTTTTAGGAGAAAGTTTTCATACTGAATTTGGTATAGGAATCTCAGTATGTGTACATCGTCATTTTCAAGTGGATGAAACGGACCGGTTCCAGCTCTATTCACTTGAAAATATACTTTCGCGAGTGAAGTTACGACATATACAGTGTATTAATACGGTCCTGTTCCGAAAGAGATTCAAATTAAATTGCCTAGAATAGAACGACGTTTTCGTACGATGAATTCTTCTGATCAGAAATTTATAAAAACCACTAAGGTTTAAAATTAAAATTTAAAGGTGTTCTCAAATTTTTTTATATAATCATCTCAGATTTTATCTAATCAACTGTATCTCCTAATCTAAATTCCCGCGAGTACTGCTTCATCCCATAGAAAATTTTCTATAGATTCCAAATAAATATAACTTATTGAGGTTTTATTAAAGATTCTTTCAGAAATTCATAAAAACTGAATTAAGGTAGGAAATTTCAATAATTTATATGACTCTTTTTAAAAAGTTTTTATTTAGTCAACTGAATCTCCCAAACGAAAACAAATAACCGCGAATATTGCTTTATCCGATAGCAAATTTTCTGGAGACTTCAAAAATATATAACTTATTAGAGTTTCGTTAAAGATTCTTTCCAGAAATTCATAAAGAGTCCCAGGGCGCTTTGTAGTACAAAGTTAAATAAGTAGTCTCTCTTTCTCTCTATTACACTTGTCAATTTGAACATTAACTGTCAAATGAAATCGGCCTTAGCAGCCGTGAATGTGGCCATTGTTGTTTATGTTTCTTAAAATGCAATACAATGAGAATCTTTGACAAGGGTATCTTCCCAGACAGCTGGAAGACTGCTCGTGGGCAGCCTGTTCCAAAGAAAGGTTCCAAGTCCCTTCCATCCAATTATAGACCTACCTCTCTTCTCTCTGTTGCCAGCAAAGTAATTGAGAAAGTCATCAACTTATAAATTCTAAAATATCTAGAAAAATACAATCATACATGATAGACAGTACGGATTTCATCACCAAAGATCCACAGCTGATCACCTTACCTTCGTCACACATAACTGGAACAAGTCTCTGGAATTTCTTGGCGAATCAGATTGTTGCTCTTGATATTTCCAAGCCTTTGATCAAGTATGACATGCCGCACTCCTCAACAAACTACCTTTATGCGGTCTTCCTCCCAAACTGTGTACCTAGATCGGTAGTTTTCTCTCTAATCGGCCGCATATCTGTCGTGGTGGACGGTCACTCATCTAACTTCCATCCTATCAATGCCGGCATACCCCAAGGTTCAGTCCTGGCACCAACTCTATTTCTTCTTCACATTAGTGACCTGCTCTCTTCAACTACCAATCTCATCCACAGTTACGCTGAGGATAGTACTCTTCACTCCAACATTCATTTTTCCAGACAAGTCTGGAATCAAGAGCTGGATAGTAGACGCAGATCTATGCACCTATCCCTTTCCCAAGGTGTTCAATTAATCCTAGACTAGGGTGTCAAGAACCTTGTTCAGTTCAACGCCTCCAAAACTCAGTCTTGCTCCCTGTCGCTCCATTCACATGAATAACCAAGCCTTGCAGAGCAATAAAACGTTCGATCTTATTGGCATTGCCTCTGAGCGTGTTCTCAGCTGGCACAAACACATTACTTCAATAGCCACATCAGCAGCTTAAAAGTTTTCGAGTTAGAAAATACTTCTCCCCTTCCAACGTACATACTCTCCATGTTTCCCAAATAAGACCTAACCTAGTGTATTGTTCCCATATCTGGGGAGCGGCATCATATTCGACACTTACCACATCCTTGATTCTATCCAAAACAGAGCCATTAGACCCAGTCCTCACAAAAAAACTCCCTTCTCCCGCTCATCGTCGCGGTGTTGGGGACTTTTCCCTTTTCTACCGATATTTCCACGAATTTTGCTCTGAAGAACTAGCTGCTATAATACCTCCCTTGAATGTTCCTAACAGAAAAACAGGCATGTTATGTATGTATCCCTTTACTGTTCAGCTACAAAAGCCTAGAATATCCCACTTCTCTCGCTCAGTAATACCTATGGTCTCTAGATTATGGAACGAATTGCCTGCAGATCCCAACCCCAATACTTTAAATCCCGTGTTAATAGATTACATTTTCCTTCTCTTCAGACGTCCACGGTACGTTAGTACTTAGGCTTGAAGTCTATGTGGACTGTCTCAGATAAAAAAGATCTATGTTCAGTAATTTATTTCGTGTGGTAATAAAATAAGGGTACAACAATTAAGTTATCAAGTAAGTTATCATAATCTCAATACTGAAATAAATCCAATAATAGTTTTAACCTAATAATCGACTCAAAAAGGTAAAATTTCCCTGTAAACGCAAGTTACTTTTTAATTATATCATGTTCCCCATGCCAATAACACAAAATTTAATAAATATTGTGGATTTCCATAAACCGATCATGTGAAATAGAGGACGGTTGGCAGAAAGGTCTGTAAAATGGCGGCCGAGAAATGCCATTAACCGGCTGACATAATTAAAGTACGAAATTTGCTTATCGCTTTGAATGACAGGTAATGGACTACGGGTAAATGTTCTGTGTGATGTGATTTGGCCTTAATTTCGCGTTCTATTGACACTTTAAACGTATTTGAAAAGCAGTTTAGCTATCATAGTCTCTGTTGACAATGGGTTATTTATTGGATGCCAATTTTAAAATATTGCCCACGTGACATTTCAATTTAAATTTTCAAACAATGGTTTGGTGTGTAGTGCCAAAAGTATTTATGGCACATAATTTAAGTTATGCTAAATGTGACAACATTGGTTACACGGTCAAGTGTCATAAACACAATTCTTGCCCGTTAAGTACCTACAAGTTTATATTTACTCAAGTGCATATGCTAATCTAAAAGAAATTCCCAGGAATATTGCCATATTTGATGGCACAATTCTTGGAACTATCAATAAAGAGACGCCAATCCATTGATTCCTAACTCTTCCATCAAACTTACTATATTGTTACAGAAACTTAAGTTTTCAGACTGAGTAAAGTGGAGCCATAAAATACAATTTCCACTCTTGCAACCTAGAACCAAGTAATTCAGCTTGCCTTACAGATAGGTGTCTCATGAGAGGGGTACAGTAGGTGATTTCTTTTTATGACCATTGTGGAGGTGGTCCAGATAGGGGTATCTCCATTATTTGAAGGAATTAAGGGTTGAGGCTTCGTATTTGGAGAGTCATCCGCGACAACCTCCAGTGCAATGTTGCTAAATCTCCTAAAAATTCCTTAACGTAGGGAAATTCCCTAGATAGATGGACAGATAACGTCAACTAAGACACTTTTAAACTAGGTGGTCAACTAGGTAGGTTGAAAATTTTATCGACGTGTACCTAACAGATGTGACGTGTTAGGCACATTTGGTGGTCATCGCTTACCTTCTATTAGTGTTAGCAAACTGCTAAAGCTACCCGTTTTTTGGGTACAAAAATCGTGTCACGCAGTGTAGAACTTTATTTTGCGAAGGACTTTTAATAAATAAACTTGTGGAGATTTTTTCTGGAAATATAAACTTGTTAAACGTTAAATTATAATTCAAAATGTGGTTACTAACCATACCGTTATTATTTTTAGTAGGTTATACCAGAAGCTCGTAAACGTATATTTATAGGGCCTTATTAAAGTTTTTACTGCTGGTATAAATAATGCGCCACAGTGTAAATCTTCGCCATAGTCGGTTGTAAACCATTTTAACGATAGTGAGTAATGAAAGCTGCGAAAGAGTGTTGAAAAATTGGTGGGTTGTTTAGTAAAACATTTGTGTTTACAATGTAAGTGTTATACAGCGAACCAAGAAAATTTAAATGTTAAATCACAAGGCATTTTAAAACCTTTACAATGCCCTGGTATCCAAGTAGGCACGCTGCGAAATGAACACATAAAAGTAACGAAGGAGCCAGGAAAGTTATGCAACGGAAAGATTTAGCAAAACGCGGTTTTCGCCACTCGACAGAGATATAATTATTTTATAGGATTTCCGAGATTCATTAAACTACCTTTATTAGAAAAAGTTTTGCGGGAGCTCAAAGACAATCTTATTTTTCGAGACGCGTTAGAATTTTACTCGATTTCCCGCGAGCCTACGGGAAAATCCCAACATATGCGACTTTTCACAGTGAATCTATACCTATATCAAGTTGAAAATTATTTGTGAGAAATAAAATCCAATTTTGTTTTGTTGTTGTTGAGGTTTTTTCAAAGATTCTTTCCTGAGTATTATAAAAACTGAATTACGGTAGAAAATTTCAATCTAAAGCAAATTCCCCCAAATATTGCTTTAATCAATAGCAAATTTGCTGGAGATTTTTTAAACAAATACCTTATTAGGATTTAGTTAAAAACTCAGAAGACCAGAAACGAATAAAAACTGAAGTAAGGTAGAAATGTAAATTCAGTGTCTCGCGCCCCAGGATACTATTTGAATAGGAGCACACGCCCATTTACACGCATTTCTGTCAGATAAGGCTTTGCAAGGATTTTTTTTCAAGTTTGTTTTTTCTAAAATGTCGCCCTTGCCCGTCCCTTATCCCTCTTTAATACCTGACGTAATCGAAAATCCACGAAAATAAAACAAAATTGGAAACGGATCGTAAAAAATCCAATTTATACTTCACACCATTAAAGAGGCTCTTATCAGCTGTTAAATCAAATTAGATGGTCACTAAATTACACAGAGAGACCTTACGTGAGCATCCACTCGATATATAAATCCTAATTTTAATGAGCCCACCTCTTTATTTCGGCGAAGCTTTAAACACAAAACTGAGAGTTTTGCAATTTTGAACTTAGCGATATGCAACGATGTCCACTAATGTCAGATTAGCTCAACGCGCAATGAACGAATCACAAAAAAAATATTTTTCCGTCTTGTAATCAATCATACTTGGTTTTAAAACTTTTTATGAATCCCGGGATTACATTTCACGTTTGACAGTACTCTTCACCCCAGTATCCATTACCCAAGACCGCACTCAAAGTTTAGATGTTTAAATATGGTCTTCCAAGGGCTTGGTCGTGAAATTCTTCTCCTGTTAAATATTTTTTCTTAAATCATCTCATCTATCTCTGCTTCAGATTTCTTCTACCTTCTCTTCCATTTCAACAACCCTGATTTTTCTTATTCTTTATAATCTTGCTCGTCTTATTACTCCTTACATCCATCTTAACATTCTCATTTCTGTCATATCTAACTTCCTAGGTTCGCTCTTAGCACTTATTGGCCCTGTACTCTCTCCATACATCACTGTTTCATAAATTGCGACCCTCTTCCTCACACCAATTCTCCGGTTATACATCGCATCAGAGGCTCTCTTCCAATCCTTCTACCCCACTTGCTTGTGTGATATAGTGACAGCTGGATATTTAAACTACTTCACCTTATTTAGCTTTTCCTTTTGGATCCTTATTTCTAACCTTTCTTTTCCATTGAACTCCAATGCTCAATTTTCTTCCTACTGGATTTAGGCCTCTGTCTTCTAAGGTTATCCTCCAGCTTTCTACTTTCTTTTTAATGTATTCCCTGTTGGTACTTTATATTACAATGTCTCCCGCTATTTATATTTACTGATTAATCAATTAATTATAATTATCAATTAATCAATTATCAAATGGATTGTTGGATTCGACTGGATTGGATTGGAAGGCACAATGGGTTCAGATTTGTACATCCTCTTCACGGCAGTCAATACCAAACCATGCTAATGGCCATGGTCTAGGTAAAAAGGTTTATCACCCTCATCAGGTTAAGTAATTCTTTCACTAGATGTCTCATCCTGGGTATCGAGTTGCCTTAGGTGGTTTGTTAATCTCTAGCAAGCTAATTCAGCGCGTCTGCATATTAACTAACATTGTGACCATCTGGTGACAATGGTCACGATAAGAAAACATCTATTTTCTTAAGGTACGGTTATGAGACTGGCTACAAGCCCTAGATGGTTCCTGTTAAGTTTCAGGACTTTTGTACTCATTGTCTTGTTCAGTTAAATCGGTGCTCACTTAGAACCATTTAAACGTCAGCTATACCAGATCATCGACTCACATAATCTCATGCAGGGTGCTTTCTTAGACCGTCAGTCCTTGAAAACCACTTTTCTCTGAACTTACTTGGAAGAGCTTCGCACTTAACCTTAAATAAAGTATAACAGTGCTAAAACTGTCACCTGTCACATGAAATAAAGCATGGCATGACTGCCGAAGTGCCTTATCTCCAATCTTCGTGTTTACAAGCTCTTATCGCCCCTGTGTTGCGACATCCATTTAATTTATCCCCAATGGGTTTTTAATTTACCTGGGATTCATTAACGTTCATACTATTTAAATTATTTTTTGAGCAATTGTTCATATTTGTTTTTCGTATGATTTATTACTCATTGAACAAGTACAAAGAAAATAATCTCCAGTAGGGTGTTTTCATCTTGACTACCCAATCTTTTTTCCCTGTTTGTGTGTTAGTAATACGTTGTAGAAGTTCTAGTTATAATTAAATAAAGTTATTTCAGCCCACATGGCTCTAAAAATAGCTATATACACCTACAGGTATTTTCTGTAATTTGGGTTACAATTTCCGACCAATCTGAACATTTCCTGACTATCCAGTTAAACTTTTACTTCTCAATAAGCAAAAAACGTCGAAAAAGGTTAGCCATATCGGATTAGACCGGAGTTAAACGAATCAGCAGGAGAAAAAGGTGAGACCGCGTCAAACTTGAAATTTTGCAGACGGATATTAATGTTTCCAAATCTTTTTTTATTTTTTCCCTTTCCGGTGGTCGAGCTTTAGCTTTCCTGAAAAATAAAACTTTAAAGCTTTAGACTATATTGTTGCATGGATTAAACTGGGAAGTTTTTGATTGGAAGTTGATGGTTTATCTAACAAAGCAGGGTTTTTTTAAAGTAAGATATAGTGTATTTTTGTATATAGTAAGTTTGAACAATTCTAACACGTTCTTCCACACGTCGTAAAACGATACATAATTAAATTGCTGGAAATGGAAAAAATCTGCCAGTCATTAATTAGTTCAAAAGGGGAATAAGAAGCAAATTCTGACGAATGAGACCTTGTGAATTCCAGATTTCGCTTTTTGCAGCGATTAGACCAGGAGCTAGCATCGCTCTTTACCCCAATAAAATTAATGACAATAGATTAGCGAGGCGTTCTACGACGTCATAGAGGTTAAAAGTAGGACGGATCATCGCATTATTGTTCACAAATGATAATGCAAGATAAAAAAACGTCCTCAAAGTATGCCGTGGAATCCATCATGCATGTCTTGAATTATTACTCTTGAAAGGCAAAATAGGTAAAAGGCGAAAAATAAAACTGTCAAGTTCTGAAGTTTTTATTTTTAAGAAAATTAAATATGGTAATTACGGCAGAACAAAAAGCTTTTATAATCGAAGGTTACTTTAGAAATGGTAGAAGGGTTGATGGCCAGTGTGTTTATTCAACACGGGACGCCATTCAGGATTTTCAAACAGAATTTCCACACATAGTCATTGATTTCGACCAGTTTAGCCAAGTTTTGACTAGATCTGTGGCTTTGTTTAGAGAAACAGGAGGTGTGAGTAGGAAGGAAGGCAGTGGGAGACCCAAAGTTCGCACTGCAAAAAAGTAGAAGAATTGAGGCAAATTGTTAATGAACACCCACAAACCCCTATTCGGCGTTTAAGCCAGCAAGTACACAGCACCACAAGTAAACTTTTTTATAGTTTTTATTTTAAAGAAAATTTTAAATAATACTAACTCTTTTAAAGTCTTAAGAACCAAGCCTCAGCTTTCTTTTATTTTTTGGCTATTACGATTTTTGCAATTGTCTGCTTCTTGCACAAAAGAAAATCTTAACTAAACTGCTGGCCAATTCAAGCGGGACAAACTAAATTTTTGATAAAATTTAGAGTGGAATATTTTCGAAACGAAAAAAGATTTTGATTTAACTTTTTCAGTATGTAATTGAATAGTTCTTCTAGTTTTTATACTTCAAGGCACTATTGCTAGCAGTCGCTGCAACTCTATTTTACAGGGTGTTAAGTGAAACCCTGACTTTTTTGGAAAAGTTTTCCAGTTCCGAGAATCTAGGAAGAATTTTTTTTGAATTTTCTTTTCATACTAAAATGATCCATGGTCAAATACAAAAAAACAAATTCTCCGGATTTTCTCCCTTTTCATTTGTTTTCCGTATACAGGGGTTAGTCGAAATTATCGACTTCTTCTTACAAAGGAACCCCTAATTTGGCCGTTTATTCACAAAAAGCGAAAGACCAAGTAAATTTGTAGTTTGAAGTAGTCCAGCTAACAAAATTAATACAAATTTTTGTACAGGGTGTAGCAAGTTTGGATCACGGGCTAGTAAATTATTATTTTTTAATTTCTACTACTTTTTCCTAAGTTAACTATTAATTATCACGTGCTACGTTAAAGGGTTAAAATTTGTTAGGTCCGATAACAGTACTGGTTAGAAAGATCCTTTTTGCCCAAACGGGTTTTTCATTTTTTGTCTAGTCCCATTTTTAGTGATTAAACGGCTCGCATTTTGAACCTAACTTTTTGCAATTGCATCCATGAACGATTGAAGTGAGAGTGCTTTTTTGGTGGTACATAATGAATGTTTTATCCAACCAAAAAACATGTAGTGGCCAAACAGCTAATGATGCTTATTCGAAGAATTTTTTAGCATTATACAGGGTTGCAAAAAATATACCACCTATACTTTATATGGAAGTCATGTGATTTTCAAATTAATTGAATATAGTCCCAATTTTCTTGGAACTTTTTGCCGAAACTGTTTTTGAATTTTTTTGTCTGGTCCCATTTTTAGTGATACAAATGGCTTGCGTTTAAAACTTAACTTTTTGCGATTGCATTCATGAACTATTGAAGTGGACATCGTTTATTGGTTTAACCAACCAATAAAAAAGTGTCGTGGCAATAGAGCTAAAGATGCTTATTCGCTGCTTTTGTCCGCGTTTGCCCAAAACATATCACCTACATTTTATATGAAAATCATGTGATTTTAGAGTCCTTTAGGTATTCATAAAGTTCCTTTTTGCTATATTAATAATTATTAAAGAAAATGTCCTACTTATTATTAATAAAATCTAGTAACGATACAGATAAAAAGAATAATATTCATTCGGAACTTTTTCACATTATACAGGATTGTGCAGAAGTTACTACTTATAATAGAAGCCACGTGTTTCTCGATATCTTTGGATTTTCGTAAACTTCGATTATTCATTATAAAAGAAAAATATTTTACCACTGCTGTAAAAAGTCAGTACATGGCATTGAGAAATTTTAATTAATAAGAAGTGTCTTAAATTAATAGTCACGGAGTACATTTTTCTCGTCAAAAATTGGAGATGGATAGTGAATTCAACTGAACAAGTTATAAAATTCTGTATAGCGTAGTTTTTAGAAGGTATAGAAATTTCAGAAGATTTAATTACTTTTGAAAGTACTCGAAAAGATACGTAATTTTCAAATTTAGTAGTTATTTTTCCCGGCATTACTTTAGGAGATCCAAAATGTAAATTTTGGTTGTTACTTTTATAGGTAAACAGAAAACGTTTTAAATTATACAACATTTTTTTTACTTGAAGGTATTATAAAAACTTGCAACTAACGAAAACAAAACAAATCTTAATACCTAGTAGGACCTCCCCTTACATTTATTATCTCTTGGCATCTTCGAGGCATGCTTATTACCAAATTATTGACAAATTCTTGCTGAATATTTTCCCACTCCTGAACAATGGCGTCTGCAAGTTGTTCTAGAGTCTGAGGAGGATCTTCCCTAGAACTTACCAATAATTTCAATTTAGACCAGACGTGTTCGATAATATTCATGTCTGGTGATTTTGCAGGCCAGACCATCCTGGTAATATTATTAGCTTCCAAAAACTCTTGCACAATGCGTGCTCTATGAGGTCTGGCGTTATCGTCAATTAGCACAAAATCGTTCCCAAAATTGTTTGCAAATGGTAGAACGATATTGCTTAAAATTTCGTCCCTATATACCTGACCGTTAATGGGCTCCAATGTTAAAAAAAGTTCCGTTTTGCCATTAAACATTACACCACCCCAAACAGTAACGCCTCCACCACCAAAAGGTTCCTGAGGAGCCATATTCTCCTCCATATACCGTTCGCCACGTTCACGCCAAACTAATATTCTGCCGTCCGAGTGAATTAAATTAAATCTTGACTCGTCTACAAACATGCAGTTTTCCCAGTTATCTAATGGCCAATTGCGATGTTCATATGCCCACTGGAGACGTCTTCGCCTATGCTGTGGTAGAAGTCGCACACATTTAGCACGTCGCCGAGCTCTAAAATTAAAATTTTGGCTTAAAAATCTGTAGTATAGGTGTAGGGAATGAACCAATAAATAAGCCAACAGTAGCTTTTATTATACTAAAATGCAAAATTAGGTCAATTTTCATAACGTTAGTTCTAGGGAAGAACTAAGGAACATTACGCTGCAAGCACAAATAATGTGTTTAGGGTCGCCTATCAAAACTTTAATTTATGAACAACTTAGTTCAAGTTTACATTTATAATATCGGTGCGCAAAATCCAAGATTCACGCCTCAGCTGACGTCGATATTATAATAGCCGACTTACTAAAATGAAACACTAAAAATATTGGTACAAAAAATAAGATCTCATTTGAAGTAACTCACCTTAAGTTATTATTGTTTAAAGTTCTTCTAATGGTCCTATTGCTCACACGAATGTGTGTTCTTGCTCTGAACTCCTGGTTAATTTTCTCTGATGAAATTTTTCGCCTTCGACGAGCCTCTCTAACCGACCATCTTTCATCTGCAATGCCGACTTTCTTTTGGCGACCTCCCCCATAACGATAGTTTGCACTTCCCGTTTCGTGGAAGCGTTGACGCAGTCGAGATATTGTACTTCGCCCAACCCCGTACATATCCGCAATAATACTAATTTTTACCCCATCTTGTAGTAAACGCAAACAATTAGCTTGTTCTTTTGCACTTAATCGAGCCATTATAAAGGATAATAACGCACCAATTCAAAGAAGAATACTTTGTTGCCTTGGTAACTGTCAATAGCAAAGAAAATGTTTTATTTTTTGGCCTACTAGATCTTTTGACTAAGAAATAGAAACGCCGCTAAATTAACAGAAATCCACCTGCAAAGTATAGGTGGTATATTTTTTGCAACCCTGTATAATGCTAAAAAATGGGACTAGACAAAAAATGAAAAACCCGTTTGGGCAAAAAGGATCTTTCTATCCAGTACTGTTATCGGACCTAACAAATTTTAACCCTTTAACGTAGCACGTGATAATTAATAGTTAACTTAGGAAAAAGTAGTAGAAATTAAAAAATAATAATTTACTAGCCCGTGATCCAAACTTGCTACACCCTGTACAAAAATTTGTATTAATTTTGTTAGCTGGACTACTTCAAACTACAAATTTACTTGGTCTTTCGCTTTTTGTGAATAAACGGCCAAATTAGGGGTTCCTTTGTAAGAAGAAGTCGATAATTTCGACTAACCCCTGTATACGGAAAACAAATGAAAATAGAGAAAATCCGGAGAAATTGTTTTTTTGTATTTGACCATGGATCATTTTAGTATGAAAAGAAAATTCAAAAAAAATTCTTCCTAGATTCTCGGAACTGGGAAACTTTTCCAAAAAAGTCAGGGTTTCACTTAACACCCTGTAAAATAGAGTTGCAGCGACTGCTAGCAATAGTGCCTTGAAGTATAAAAACTAGAAGAACTATTCAATTACATACTGAAAAAGTTAAATCAAAATCTTTTTTCGTTTCGAAAATATTCCACTCTAAATTTTATCAAAAATTTAGTTTGTCCCGCTTGAATTGGCCAGCAGTTTATTTAGTGATACTCACGAAATCTGAAATCAAGCAAAAAAATTCAAGGTCCATAATTGTAATATGGTTCTAAGGAGAATGCCGTCATAAAAGGAATTTGTTGTAACTTTGATTCTTTTGTAAAACTTTTTCGTTCAGTTTTACGTCATACGTAATGTTTAGTTATTTTGCGTTTTCAATAAATATGTTTTTATTGTACAATCAGTCAATCAAAACATGTACATAAACAATTACGTCAAATGGACCGATAACAACAAAAATATTAAGTTTAAAATTCGACCAAATTAAAAAAATTCAATTTCGAGTCTGACGTCATCCTACAAAAACCAAGGGTCAATGTGGCGAATTCAATTAAGGATACGGCAACACCACTAAGCGCCCCTTCAGTTGTTTTAGTACTGAGAGGGAATGTTCATATTTTGCGTAACTGTTTCTCTCAGTTAAGTGTATTTGAATATAACGATGAACTTTAACAGAAATAATAGTAAAACCCAAAAATCATTGTCGGAGCGTGTTTTTTGCCCCCGTCATTCGGTGAATTAAGGTTAGTATTTATTTGATGCTCATGCATTTCCTTTGTAGGTTATAAATATTATGCTTTGACTGTTTCTAAGTTCTCTTAATATTTCTGTGTAACAGTTCAGAATAAATTTAAAACAATACGTTTTTTTATAACTTAGTTTGATAACATAACCTCGATGACCAACCTGCAAAATTTTGCAGCAGTGCAAATACCTAATTTATTTCTTAAATTTGGGTCGCTAATCGTATCACTGCGTCACCAGAGGCCATCTCCCTGTTTTATAATGAGGAGAGCTTTCCGAATGGAATACTTTCGTATTGTGAAATAAAAAAAAATGCATTATAAGCTCATTAAATTTTTCTGCCATAAAGAATCCCTTCAAAAGAATCCCTTTAGTTTTATCCCTCTACATCTCGAAAAACACTAGTTGGCGCATACACGGACGAATCCTCAGTTATCTCGAGCTGCATTTGGTAATTTCAGTTTCTGTTTAATGTGTATTTTCCTATTTTGTAATCCCAGGCACCGAATACCGGATTTCTGGGTCATACACATAGATTAGCTTGATTTAAATTCATCCAAAAATGAGCATACATGTATGTAGCTCATTAAAGGATTTAGCAACCTTGTACGTAATAGAATCCAAACGCTTATATAAATATACATTACATTTTAAAAAAGATTGTGTATTTTTTGTTAAAGTCTTTTTTTCTTCAAGCCTAAGTACTAACGTACCGGTACCATGGGCATCTGAAGAGAAGGAAAATGTAATTTACTGGCACGGGATTTACAGGATTGGAGGTTGGGAGGAAAAGGGGAAGCCTCTGCACAAAAGTTGTTCCATAATCTGAGAGAGAGAAGTGGGATATTCTAGGCTTTTGTAGCTGGACAGTAAAGGGATGCATACGTAACGCGCCTCGGGTTATTCTGAGATCATATTTGAAAGCGATGCCAACGAGATCGAACATTTCATTGCTTGGGGTTGATCATTCATGTGGATGGGGTAGGTAAGTGTTGCAATACAGCGCGGCGGTCAGACATACTGTATATAGTTTCGCAATTAACTACACCTTCTTAGTCCAGATATTATTCATCTCCACATCCAACTTAACCAAACTAAACCTAAACAGTTTCAGCGTCTCTAACATGCAACTTTCCTGGTTAATTATTTAGCACCGGACGAAAGATAAAGTGAAACAGTGCAGCCAACTCGCAGTTGATTTACGGTAATCCAGTATTCTTGCACAGTGCAACCAACATTGTAGTTAATACACTAAAATCCGCCCTTCTAATTTCCCGCGTTACACCTATGCGAGATTTATAGCCTGGTTAGATAAAATACAGGAGATAACCTTTAAACTGGAATAGCTGTGTACCTGCTGTCTTAAACATTTGAATTTTTCATAGTTATATACATCAAAGCGGTAAATAATTTTTTTTAATTAATTTATTTATTTGCTATACAGAATAAGCATACAGCGTGTCCCACGAAGTTCTTGCCATTTGGGAGAAAATTTTTACTGAAACTTGAAAAAAATCACTTTGGTGTAAAAATGTTCTGCATATTAATAAACTAAGAATCCTTATGGAAAAGATCTAAAAAACCCATAGTATATAGGATAGCAACAAAAATGTTAAATATACCCAAGAATAAAGTACCCTTATTTAGCATGATACAAAGAAAAGTGATTTCAAAGAATTATTTGGAATCATTTTCTCTCTCTAAGTATACGAAATCACAGTCACCTACGAACTCAATGTTAGTATAAATATAAATCAATAAGAAGTGATTACCTTTTTTCTTTTCCTTGAGGAAATGTCCCAGGGGCATTGGTTAGAAAGATTTTCAGAAACTCATTGGCCGGCGAGGTCGCCGGATCTGAACACTTGTTACTTTCTGTGAGGATATTTAAAGGAAAAAGTGAATTCTCACCGACCTTTTGCAAATATCGACAGCTTGGGTTTGAGTAATAACCCTATGTGCTTTGGAGATTTCCCACGTTGTTTTGAGAAAAGCTGTTTCAAAATTCTCCAAGTTAACAATAAAATGCATTGAAAAGGAAGGTGGCTATATTGAAGTTTAAATTTTGTAAATTTATTCTTTCTTAATAAGTAATACATTTATCTTACATTCATATTCACAAGGTTTAAGATTTAGTATTTTTTCTCACATGACGAGAACTCCGTGGGACATGCTGTATACTTTTTGTACTACGCCTTCTATTTTATTTTCAAGGATTTATTTTAGAAAATTCTAATAAAATATATCCTGGTGTTCTTAGCGAAATGCTTCCACCCCTAACATTTAATTATGTCTTTTTCTCCCATCTGTGGCCGATGCGATTTAAAAGTCAATGATTTGGTGACAGACTGTGCGATTTCTTTGTGTCAAGCTTTTCTTTGTCTAAAGTTTTCTCTTTCAAAGTCTGTCGTGGCTCGAGATTATTCGACTACATACCAAACAAGTCGCTTTTTATGGAAAAGTTTTATTTTCTATTTTTCGTCGTCATCGAAAATCGACATACGATGTGATTTTAGCAAAATTAAATTCCAGGATATCGAGCAAACTTTGGAAACGTTTTGGTTTTGATTAGTGCCCGTAATAAGATTTTTACGCCCAGATTCACTAAGACCGGTCTAATAAGGAATATGAATGTACTTTTATAGCTTAAATCGTTTAAGGAAGTCATTACAAACCCAAAAATATTATTTTGAAGAAAATTACTGTCGTCAAGATTTGGTGAACAAACCAGGGCTTCAATGGACAAAATTAATAAAACACAAAAACGGTTAGTTGATGTTAGTTCAGGATCTTTTTTGTTGACATTTTCTACGCTAGAATAGTTCATAATCTAATTTTTGAAAAACTATGTTTTCGGAAAATATAATTTTGAAAGATTATTTTTTGAAAAAAAAAACACGTTCTGGAAAAATTTTGAAGATCCGTTTCCGAATAAGCATCTTTCGATAAAGCTGTTTTTTGGCAAAATTTACTTCATTTAACATCGAAAAAATGATTATTGAACAAAAACAGTAGGGGAAAGTGAGGCAGGTTGAAACACGGGGCAGGTCGGAACAATTCAAATTTCGCGGATTCTTAAACAAATTAAGTAAATTAGTAATACTGAAGCTGAATTGGCTGATCCTAATTACTTTACGTAACTTTCGATGTCACTGCAGTTTTAGTTATTGCGTCGTGCGCATTAGAGTATTTTAAGGCAAGAAAAGTAAATTTTTTGTCTTTTAATATCACAGTCGAAAGGTCATATGATTTTTGATTTTTTAAACTGTTTTCCCTAATTAATGTGGGTTACATTAGGCATTAAACTGTATGCATACGGTTAGAATAAGTAAAATCCCGTCAGAGTAAAATCCGTAAAAAATAATTGTTAAAAAATTACTGTTTCAACGTACCCCTATCATGGGGGCAGGATGAAACAAAAATATTCTTTTAAAAATATTACTTTATTCACAAAGTTAATTAATCCCATTAAAATTTTACTATGTACATTTATACCCAATGGGTCAAGTATTAATTTATATATATTGTGATATTTCTTTTTCAAAAATTACAAGACTAGCAGCATAAAATGTTATCTTTGTTCCAACCTGCCCCACTTTCCCCTAGACGCGACAGGATCAATTGTTTGATTAATATGAAAGTGCAAATATTCTAACCTTTTTTTATTTTCTGCTCATTTGAAGGGATATAGCTATTTACAATTTTCTAAAAACCAATTTTTCAAATTTTGTTTTAAGCGCTTTTTAAAAACACATTCGAAACTCTTCGAATATTAATTTTTTCAAACAACGCCTTTTGTAAAAAATAATTTACGAGAAAGTAACGTACCAAACCTAAGGAAAGTGATCAAACTCAAAAACGGTTCGGTAAGATTTGTTCAGGATCGTTTTTCGTCTTTTTTTATTTATGATTTTCCAAGATAGTAGAGTTCATAACCTAAAACTGTTTTTGAAAAAATACATTTTGCAAATTGTATACCTATTCTTGAAAAATTATGTTTTTAAAGACATTCCTGAAAAAATATAATTTCGAAATATGTGTTTTGAAGAATTTCATAAATCCGTTTGCAAAAGAGCATCTTTTGAAAAACCTGTTAAGATATTTTTAAAAAAGGTACTTTCGAAATACGTTTTCGAGAAAAATTTGGTAAATCCGTTTTCGAAAAAGTTGTTTTTCCAAAATAAATTGCTCTCAAAAAAGATGTTTTTCTACAACCGAGCGAAAAGTACAAATTTGCGCTTTCAAAAGAAAGCGCAAAGTTGGACATTTTCGAGGAACAAGCGTTTGTTTTACTTTGTCGCTCGCCGAGCGACAATAGTTATTTGTGTAACTAGTGCAAAAAGTATATATTTGTTGCACGATGCATGAAGTTTGCAGCTCGAGACGAAGTCGAGAGCTGCAATCATGCTGAGTGCAACAAATATACTTTTTGCACATGTTACACACAATATTTTTTCTACGATCGGTTTATTTTTTATTACAGTATTTTACAATTTAAGAAATATTTTACAATGCAAGGAATATTAAAATAGTTCTAACAAAAACATAAACAGTTTAAACTAACGTGATTTTTACAAAACTAGTTGTTTACTTTTTTCGAGTTAATTTCAATTTTAATATCGCAGTTAGAGCAATTTACTATGGTAACTGATGGACAAACTTCATTTCCAGTAATTTTTTGAATTTTGTTTTCGTTTTTGCTCGTATTTTATTTATGCATTAAATTTAAGTTTTAAACTGACAACTTGAAATTAATTACGGAAATTGTCACTGTCAAACACCATCCATAGGTTACTATGAATAATATGGTTTTGTTAGTGGCACAATTTGGATTACTTAAAATTGGAGTAAAGCTTTTTTATCTTTTTAATATTAAACACTGGTGTTTTGAGGAATATTAAATAGTACCTATGTGTCTATAGTTGCCACGTTGATACGTATACTCAAATATACAAGAAAAAATTTTTATCTTTAATATACTCGTATTCATTAGGGTATCAAAGTGTTTTTTGCACTAGTGCAAAAAATAAGTTACTTTTTGCACTAGTGCAAAAAATTAAGCTTTTGGCACAGTAAATAGTGCAAAAAGTACTAACTTTTTGCACGATCGTAGAAAAAGTTACTTTGTCGCTCGCTTAGTTACCATGGACACCTTAATAATAATAAAGAAACGTCCAGCGTATCGACTTTTGACACAAAATATAAACTGTCAAATTTGATATCAATAATTATTAATTACATTACAAAACATTTTTATAAAAACACCGGTTGTAGAAAAAATCATGTGTGTAATTCGAGCGCAAAGTGACATTGCCGCTCTCGCGAGATAGCCGCGCTCCGCTACGCATCGCGCGTCTAACTTCTCGCTCAGAGCGGCAATATATCACTTTGCGCTCTTAATACACAAATAGCTATTTTCTACAACCGAGCAAAAAGTACAAATTTGCGCTTTCAAAAGAAAGCGCAAAGTTGGACATTTTCGAGGAACAAGCGTTTGTTTTACTTTGTCGCTCGCCGAGCGACAAAGTTACTTTGTCGCTCGCTTAGTTACCATGGACACCTTAATAATAATAAAGAAACGTATTTTGTAATGTAATTAATAATTATTGATATCAAATTTGACAGTTTATATTTTGTGTCAAAAGTCGCAGATACGCTGGACGTTTCTTTATTATTATTAAGGTGTCCATGGTAACTAAGCGAGCGACAAAGTAACTTTGTCGCTCGGCGAGCGACAAAGTAAAACAAACGCTTGTTCCTCGAAAATGTCCAACTTTGCGCTTTCTTTTGAAAGCGCAAATTTGTACTTTTCGCTCGGTTGTAGAAAAATAGCTATTTTCTACAACCGAGCGAAAAGTACAAATTTGCGCTTTCAAAAGAAAGCGCAAAGTTGGACATTTTCGAGGAACAAGCGTTTGTTTTACTTTGTCGCTCGCCGAGCGACAAAGTTACTTTGTCGCTCGCTTAGTTACCATGGACACCTTAATAATAATAAAGAAACGTCCAGCGTATCTGCGACTTTTGACACAAAATATAAACTGTCAAATTTGATATCAATAATTATTAATTACATTACAAAATATTTTTATAAAAATACCGGTTGTAGAAAAAATCATGTGTGTAATTCGAGCGCAAAGTGACATTGCCACTCTCGCGAGAGAGCCGCGCTCCGCTACGCGTCGCGCGTCTAACTTCTCGCTCAGAGCGGCAATATATCACTTTGCGCTCTTAATACACAAATAGCTATTTTCGAAAAAAAAAACCCATTTGGTTATTTGTATCATGTAAGAGCATGTAAAGCAAAAATGCCGGAAAAGGCTTGCGTTTTCTATATAACATATTCGTTTTATAGATCTGTTATTCATATTTTTGTGATATAACTTATATATTATAGATATAGACCCGAGTATAGACCCTTACATAGACGACAAATATTTGTTTTTGTTTATCATATTTTGCAGAACATGTACGAATGGCTAATATATTATGTACAAAATTATAGACAATTTTAGCTAAATTTCCTCTTTTATTTAATACTTTATAACATGACGCGTTTCGCTACACTATAATAGCTTCATGTTTGTTGTTTGTTACAGTCTGTAACAAACGAACATAGTCTACCATTGATTTAGTGACTGTCTCTTTGATACTACATTAGTGTTTTTGTGTGCACTATATATTTTAAAGAAAGTCCATTATTCCCCAACAATCTAAATTAATATCATAAAGAGAAGGAAAACAAAACATCATGGCAGAATATACAAAAACGGAGGGTGCCCTCCATTAAGTAAAAATAAATTACATTTACCTGGAGAAAACGAATTTATTACGGCGAGTTTCAATTATCTTTACGGAGAAAGAAAATAGGAAAACCGGGGAAAGAATCACGGAAAATAATCGCGATAAAATAAATAAAAAAGATTTACATGGATGAGACGAAAAACAATTACTCTGGATGTTATTTATCGTTAGAGGCAAGGAAATTATGTAATAATAGGTTTAGAGAAAAAATTTACATTGGAATTTACAGATTTAAAACTGTGGTAGTCGTTGTATTTTTAAATTTATATTTTCTTTATATAGAGTGTTAAATTTTGTTTATACCATTGATTTAACTAAGGCTGGCCAAGGCCTACGTTAAAAAGAAGTCGCTTAACATCAGCGTTTACATTCAGGCAATGACAAGCGGTCGTGTAGCTACCAAGCATAAAAAGTTGCCAATAATCAAACTTTTGTTTGTTTTGAAGTGTAATCGCGTGCTTTAATTGTGTACATTTAATCCTAGCATATTGTGAAATTAGTTTAATTCAGGATTAAGTGCTGTCTATGTTAAGGGGTTACATACAGTTAGAATTTTCAAAAAATCGATGTTTTTTAATTTCATTGTCGTCAGGTACATATATTCCAGTACACACACAGAAAATTTCAAGGCAATCCGGCAATTATTTTCGAAGGTACACGCATATTTGTAAAGACGTGTCAGAGCGATTGTACGCTATGTAAAGTGCTTTTGAAACTTTAAACGCGTTTTTCTCAAAACTGTGTTTTTAAAGTCGGTGACGGAGATTTCTCGGAAACGGCTGAACCGATCAGTCTCAAATTTTAACACAAGCTTCTTAAGTATATTTTTTACTAATCAATCGAAGGTTTTTTCTCACCGATAAATATTTTTTTATATATAAACAATTTAAGGCCAAAATTTTGGTCAAAAATCGATTTTTTTTAGAAGCCGCCATTTTGTCAAAAAAATTTATTTTGCTTATTCCTTCCGTTAATTAGAAGATTATACATTACTTTAACGAAATCCGTTTGGTTTTTTCATATTAGATGATCCAGTCCAGAGATATCGTTGTCACCGCAAGATGCCTTTTTTGAGAGGAACTTCTGGAGATCAGCTATAGCAGTTTTCAAAATTATTATTTTTACAAATACAAAAATCTTAAAATACATCTAAAAGGTACCATAATATGTGTACAAATTTTTACATTCATAAATTTAAAAGTCTTCTCAGGAAAAATTCTTGAATAAGCGCTTTTTTAGGCCTCCTGACTGTATATTGTATATAACCCTTTAAGCTGACTATCTTTCGTTTTTATTAACACTGAATTAGGACTTAACACCACTCTAAAAGTTGTATGCAATGTAAAAGTATAGGTAACAGTATTTTAAAAATGAAATTATTAGAGTTGATATGTAAAGAATCCTTGCCTATCCATTAGACATCTGTAGATAATCAATCCCTTCCCATTCTGCCCGCTTAATTGACCCGCTCAAGCCTAATCAACCCGAATTATAGATTTATGGATGTTGGATTGAGCCCTGTTACCTCTGGAACAGTGATATACACGAATTGACATCTTGTCTACCACGTACATACACCGTGCATAAATTATATCTAAACGTAACACCTACAGATGCGTCTAGAATTTACTATCTTCTACAGGATGGCCAAGTTTAGGTAGGGTATCTATTGGAATGGGAAAAACAAATCCGTTCCCAAATTTACTGGATTTTGTAGGGGGCTGTATACCGCATTAAAAATGCCTCTACTTTTGTGTGCTTCGAAGTACACAATTTCTGAATAATAATTCTTATTCCACCACCTTTTTTACTTAAAAAGGTATACTTTATTAACGTCGCTAGAAGCAACTGTTTCTGAGAAAAATGCATTTAAATTCGGTGTTGCATAGAATAAATAGGAAATACAAATTTTTAATATCAGTAAAAAATAAACTTTTTATTCAAGAAAAAATGCAAACATCAAGTGAAAATGTTAAAAACCAAATACAATACGAATATACAATGAAAAACTAAACCGCTAAAAGTGAACTTACGGCATCTTGAAGAGTTCCTTATTATTTATTATTATCTTTATTTCTTATTTATTTTCGTGATCGCTATTTTGACGGTGAATTTGATGCAAAAAAATTCTAATTTTCTGGGAAGAAGCTTCTCGAAAGGAGTACTTTTGTAGTATGGAATGAACAAAGTTTCTGGAAAGCCCATTTAATGTAAAACCAGCGTGTTTGAGAAATTGCCCATAAAAAGTTTTCAATTCTTACTGAGTTCACATTAAAATTATATATTATCCCATTTTAACCAATTTATATGTCGATAAGATCTGACAACTGTTAATAAGCAATCCGTACGTGATAATTACAAGAAATGAAATTATCTTGTTCTGAGTTATAAGCTTGTTTTAAATGTAATTTATTGGATTTAGTGCTGCCTCTAATTTTAGTTTTGCTTTTTTGTTACCAGTAGCGTAGAATCCCAAAATTAGCAAAAGACGTATTTAATATAGCAAAACCTGCTTAAGATCAGGTCATCCAAATAAGAGAAATTTATTTTAACCTAGAAAATGAACTAGTATATATTTCTTTAGCATTCAGAATACACCATATACATCGTGTCTTCGGAAGTTCTTACCATATGGAAAAAATTGTATTATTGATTTTACGAAAAACAGTGCCTCTTTATAAAAAGTTCTGCATCATGAGAAAATAGCATTGCCATTTAGAAACTTGATCTAGGACATACAGGGTAGCTCAAAAATGTAAAAGTCCTAATCCACGTGAAGCTAATAAGACACCTCCCTTCAAAATATATAAAAAATATTTTAAATCGTCCCTACTCACCCTTTGGAGTCCCTAATAAAGATTCATCTGTAGAAATAAGAAGGATGCAACTAGATTTTAATTTTCTGTAAAAAAGGGCTTTCTGTTCACACATGCTTCAGAATATCAGGGAAATGATAGCTTAAAATGTCAAACTTCAACGTCAAAAGGTATGACCTTGAATTCATGCTCTTGCACACACACGATTCATTTGAACTACTTGAAAATATAACGGTAACGAACATTACAGCACTCTTTTGAAACTTTAAAGGTAAATACTACCGACGAGTGCGACTGCGGCACATGTCAATATAACGGTAAATTGCGCCGTCTCTGGGCCAGACTGGAGTGTTTTCTTTCTTTCATGATGCAATTTTTAGGACTGGAGATCTAATCAAATTTAGCAAGAAAAGCTGCTCTCTTGCAATAGTTGCATTAATAGTTATTTTTGTATCTAGGGCGCGAAATGCTACTTTAGTGATCGAGATCTAATTTTTTTAACGAGGCGCAGCCGAGTTAAAAAAATAGTCGAGATCACTAAAGTATTTCGCGCACGAATTGCAAACAAAATTTTCTCTACAAACGTCAAAATATGTATACTTTTATACAGGGTGTTACGGGTCTGATTGAGATAAGGTCGGTGCGTAATTTTGAGTTTTTCGAAAAAAATTTGGTAACTATCGATTCGTTTTTTAATTGTCTTCTCAAAAAAGTGAGGATTATTCAAACATTTTCACGAGAAAATATGATTTTCTTACCTTTTTGGTTCATGTGTTATAGGTTATCCATGTTGATTTGTACGTTATTTATCGTATTTTTATTGAACTTCCAACAAGCTTTTGTACATTAAAGCGCATTCCTTAAATTCCTTTGATAGACACAGATCCGCTGGCCAACGTATAATTTACATGCTGTGCGCGAAATGCCTATTTCGCACACTACCTCGCGCACGCGGGGTCATAGTAACAGGAAAATGAAAAAAAGTGCCACTTCGCATATTGTTTTCAATGCGCGAACTTGTCATTTTTTGACGTTTGTAGAAAATAGTTTTTTTTCGGCTTGGGCAAGTCTGACATTCAGCCAGCTGACGTTTTGTGGTTAACAAAATTATACTTAGCAATTTAAGGCGAGTCGCCACTGGCACGTACATAACTCTCCTCGTTCTCATTATAGGGTAATAATTTAAATTAGCGTTTCCTTGAATAAGATCACTATCAATGCGGTAAATGAACGCCTTTCGATTTAAACTGCAGACTCCAATATGTCTGGTTGAAATATAGTTTGTACTTTTTTCAAAAGAACGAAATTTTACTCGGCAAGAGGAGAATAATAAGCTTTTAAAAGTAAACAAAACAAATATTGTATCGTACGACGAGCCACAGATTTAAAACAGGGGAAATTAGCAAAAATGTTGATGCATTGGTAAGTTAAAAGGCAACTGAGATACGAGGGGTGCTTGAAATGACACATTTTCAAAATCGCCCAGTATCTCCGAAACGAATGTGAAAATTCTGTTTGTAGCATCATATATTTCACGAAAAAGTAGTATAGCATTGCGAAAACCGCAGATCTCTATCTTTAAAGATAACCGAGATACCCTGGAAAACTGTCGAAAACTGGACACCCTGTGCAAAACATAAAGTCTAGGAATTATCATGACAAAATTATACATATTATATTATATTAGGTTTTAACGTCCCTATCTTTTAGTCTTTTAAGTTTTAATTTGGTGATTTCCCATGGGCCGAAGAAATTAATTTCGACGGTCATTTCTTTGTTCGTTTCCCTTCATGACTGCTTGTAACTTTTCCTAAAGTTACCTAATTCTTTTAAAGTGTTATATATAAGGAAAATTCCCGCCATCAAAGATCAATATCTTAAATGCAATATTACTCCCCATGGGATGTCCTTTTTATCGCTTGTAAAAGGGCCTTAATGCTTCATCTTTCATCATTAGCTAAGTCATGGGGTGACCTCCTGCAGGTTCACACCTTAGAAATGATTAGATTTTTGTTCTCACCCCTCTGATCTAGTTACAAATTTACTTTAAACATTAATATATTTGATTAAAACCCAAATTATGACTTGGCAATCATTTTCACTTGATGATTTTTAGTATTCTTATCTAGTCTTCAGCCAAAAAGGTTGATAGCAGTGGAGTGCGATGACAATTTTAAAGGGGGAACCGATCAGATAAAAATAATTAAAGAATACATTGCAAAAAATTCGTAAATACACTTAAAATATGCAAGACTCCCCAAGCGAACTCGTCCGAACAAACTAAAACTCGCGGAAACCGGCAGAAAGATTGCTGCCCTGGCTATTGAATGTACCTGGTTTCTCGCGTAACGCGTGCCGTTGTCTGTAAGCGCAGTCAATAAGCGTAATAGGCTAACTGCGGACCAGGTCCAGGTCACAACGGCCACGCAAGAGAAATTGGTTGCATTTACGCCGGAAAATTTGTTACGTTTAAGTAAGATTTCAAATGAATAATTATAAGAAATTAAATCCATATATCATTAAATCCAGTATATTCTTGAAAATTATAAATCAGCTTGCCGAGAACTGTAACTAAGAAGATTTGCAGTAAAGTAAAAACAGCAAATAATAAATTGACACCGAATACTCTAAAACTCACTAAGGAGAGAAAGAGAACATCCGAGACAGAGTTGAATACCAAAATATAAACAAGAGAATCAAAAGAGAAATTAGAAAGGACATAAGGGCCTACAAAACAAGGATTATAAAAGAAGCTATAGTTGACAACTCAAATATGAGAGCTCTTAGATCAAAGCTACCGTCCGGCAAAAATCACTAAAATAAAGAATGAGCAAGGAAATATAATAACGGATAGAAATGGCATCTCACTGAAGAAGAGAAAAGATGGTTGGATGACATTAGGAAAGTAGCAGGAAAGAAATGGTATCAGGTAGCACAGGACAGAACGACGTGGAGACAAATGAAAGAGGCATATGTTCAGGAGCGGACAAGCAATGGCTGAAGAAGTTAAAAATTAATGTATAAAAAAATTTTTACCTGACCAAAAAGGATTTAAAAAAAATAAATATAATTTTAAAAAAGATGTTTTCTTAAATATTGCCATAGATTTAACTTTGCTGTAGCTTTAAGATCACATTGGACGTTATTTATTATAAATTTAATGAATTTCATTATCATCATACGTATCTTCCAGAGAAAGTCATATCGTTTATCATAATCTTACTCCTAATACCAGCATTATATAACGATAATTTCAAAACATTCCAGCTAAAATAATGCAGACTGGAAATTTCCTTTTAACACCGAAACCGACTGTGCCAGCTCCAAACGCGGAATTTAGCTACAAACGGCACAGCAAGCTACAATTACAAATGCGCGGGTATGTATCAATGTCACTTATGACATCACTGTAACCTCTGCAATATATCGCTTCGGTTAGCGTTCTCGTGTCAAGTCGAAAATTTCGACAATTTGGTTATGAATAGCGTGTACGATCTTTTGTCTATTGATTTAGTTTGTTATTCTTTTAGATCTCTACCGAGCAAAATATAACTAATATAAATATAAGCAAAAATAACTAAAAGGGAGATTAATGTACAGGGTGTCCAATTTTCGACAATTTTGCAGGGTATCTCGGTTATCTTTAAAAATAGAGAGCTGCGGTTTTCGCAATACTGTGCCTCTTTTTCGTGACACGTATGATGCCATAAACATAATTTTCGTAACCCCTTCGTTTCAAAGATACAGGGCGATTTTGAATTTTCAAGCACCCCTCGTATCTCAGTTGCCTTTTAACTTATCGGTAAGGTAAAAACTGATCATTATATAGTTTTTTTCGTAGAATCCAGTGGCGTAGTGAGTTTTCTAGAAGGAACAAATTTGAAGATAGAAAGCAAGTTGTATTTTTTGAAATGGAATCTTTTGGAATAACTTCCGAATTTTACAATTTCAAAAACAGGGTATAATATTTCATAGTAGGCCGTGATCTAATGATTTGAAACCAATGAATACAAAGATTTAACTAACATGGAGTTCATTTTTAAAATTTTAAATCCCAATAACATAACTGAGTCAAACTTTCAATAAACAAATCACTGTTCCAAACAAATTTAGATAAAACAGGAAACAGATGATTTTTAGTAAATTTAAAATGTAAATGTAAGAAGTCTTTGTTTATATTTTATAAATCCCTAAAGTTGCTCAGAATAAACTCGCAGAATTTAAATTTTTACAATTCCTCGAAAACTAGACATATAAAGAGATTAATTTTTACAAGGTAAATTAAAGCCTACTAGCACTATACTATGAATCTAGCGACGTTCACTTGCAAGCCGTTTCAACTTAAATTTTTACAATTTCTCGAAAACTAGACATATAAACAGATTAATATTTACGAGGTAAGTTAAGGTCTACTAGCACTATAGTGTGAATCTAGCGACGTTCACTTGTAAGCCGTTTCAACTTAAATTTTTAAAATTTCTGGAAAACTAGACATATAAACAGATTAATAATTACGAGGTAAGTTAAGGCCTACAAGCACTATAGTGTGAATCTAGCGACGTTCACTTGCAAGCCGTTTCAGTTTTTTACAAATTTGGCTGCTAACTTAAATTTTTACAATTTCTCGAAAACTAGACATAAAAACGGATTAATATTTACGAGGTAAGTTAAGGCCTTCTAGCACTATGGTTTGTATCCAGCGACGTTCACTTGCAAGCCGTTTCAGTTTTTTACAAACTTGGCTGCTAACTTAAATTTTTACAATTTCTCGAAAACTAGACATACGAACAGATTAATACTTACGAGGTAAGTTAAGGCCTACTAGAACTATAGTTTGTATCCAGCGACGTTCACTTGCAAGCCGTTTCAGTTTTTTACAAACTTGGCTGCTAACTTAAATTTTTACAATTTCTCGAAAACTAGACATATGAACAGATTAATATTTACGAGGTACGTTAAGGCCTACTAGCACTATGGTTTGTATCCAGCGACGTTCACTTGCAAGCCGTTTCAGTTTTTTACAAATTTGGCTGCTAACTTAAATTTTTACAATTTCTCGAAAACTAGACATACGAACAGATTAATACTTACGAGGTAAGTTAAGGCCTACTAGCACTATGGTTTGTATCTAACGACGTTCACTTGCAAGCCGTTTCAGTTTTTTACAAACTTGGCTGCTAACTTAAATTTTTACAATTTCTCGAAAACTAGACATACGAACAGATTAATACTTACGAGGTAAGTTAAGGCCTACTAGAACTATAGTTTGTATCCAGCGACGTTCACTTGCAAGCCGTTTCAGTTTTTTACAAACTTGGCTGCTAACTTAAATTTTTACAATTTCTCGAAAACTAGACATATGAACAGATTAATATTTACGAGGTAAGTTAAAGCCTACTAGCACTATGGTTTGTATCCAGCGACGTTCACTTGCAAGCCGTTTCAGTTTTTTACAAATTTGGCTGCTAACTTAAATTTTTACAATTTCTCGAAAACTAGACATATGAACAGATTAATATTTACGATGTAAGTTAAGGCCTACTAGCACTATAGTTTGTATCCAGCGACGTTCACTTGCAAGCCGTTTCAGTTTCTTTAAAAATTTGGCTGCTAACTTAAATTTTTACAATTTCTCGAAAACTAGATATATGAACAGATTAATATTTACGAGGTAAGTTAAGGCCTACTAGCACTATAGTTTGTATCCAGCGACGTTCACTTGCAAGCCGTTTCAGTTGTTTACAAATTTGCTACGATGCTACAAATATAACAATATGGATGATTGCCATGCAGATTACTGTAACCTTTTGTCTTGATACATTATAACAAACCCAGTATAAATTTTTATTAATGTATTCAAATTGTATTGCCTTAACACCCGTAATCACACCTTCTCCCTCGATCATCAAAACTTGTCTCATAAAACTGGCCTTAAAAAAGGCATAAACACGGTCTTAAGTGCTTTTGCCACGTTTTCTTTTATGATTGATGTCTTTTAAACAAAAACACTTAATGCAGCTTACAACTGTTGGAATAACTCTTTGTTTTATTTGAGTTTGTCGTTTCATGGAATTATTGGGCGATTATAGCTTTAAAAGGACTGTTAGACGTGAAATATTGCAGCAATTCAGCGATACCTTGAATTTGAATAAATTTACCAGTCGAGAGCAAATCGGAATCAAAGAGAATTCAGTAACAGGGGCGATTTCTCGATTTTCCTTATTATAGGATTTTGGTCTTGACTGCATAAAAGCACCATAATTAACTAATTTTTTTTTGATCCTAGAAAATATATCGGGAAAAGGTTGCCTTCTGTCTGGATATCTAGAATCTAGAAATATAAAAAAGCCGAAGATTATATTGGATATAAAATCGTACTACTTGTTAAAATATAGTTCGGCGGCATCATGCGAATTTTCCTCGGAATTTTCATTCGATACAATATAGTGATGCAGAACTTTTTATGACGAATAACTTTTTTCCGTAAAGTCAAAAATAAAAAAGTGTCCCATTTGTTAAGATGGTCTCTGGACACGCTGTATAACTTATCGAAACGGACAAAATGCCCTAGTACTATAAGAAAACAAACTCATACTGCTCAATTTGCAAAAATTAAAAAAATATATATTTTCAAAAATACTTTTCATTCACTTTTTAGTTCACTCCTATACAACGCCAACATTTTGCCCTTAAAAAACAGTTTATTAGGTAAAACTATACACGAAAGGGGCTTTCAAAGCCTAAAAAGCCCGACAAAGTCTATCAATCCGTTTTCGAGATACTGCGTTTTAAAAATGACGCTACCAAAATTTGTGTGCTTTTTTGTTTCCTCCTGTATTTTCCGCCAAAGACCATTAATCGAAAATCCGAAAACACTTCTGGAGATATTGATATCAGCTTACTAACGTGCTATATCGAAATAAAAAAAAAATGTATTGCCAATATGGCACACAAACTTTTAGTAGTTTTGCATTACCTTATTAATCACCCTGTATAGCAGGAAAATGTCGTTTCCATTGCAAAATCACTTATTAATGCTTAATCTGGGACCGACGACCTATCGATATCCAAAACAGATCTCATAAAAGGTAAGAGTTTTTTAACAGTTATAGCAGTTTGAAAAGTCGAGTAAAAATCGCTGTTGCCGATTTTTTTTTGACCAGTTTATTTATTTACATCTGTTTTGCCGCCAACAATACCTCACAGTCACAGTCGTTGCAACGAATAATAAATGGATACTTAATAGCAGCATTGCCAAAATGGGCAAAATTTAACCAGCATGTTTTTATTTAATAAAATCAAATCATAAAAATCCGCTGCTTCCAAAATTGACGTTTGGCAACTCCACATGACGTTGTATGAGATGTGAACGATAATAGTAACAATTGTCATCTCCACTATTAACTTTGAAAAATTCATTTTTCAAAAAACTACTTATTTTCGAAAAAATTTGTTTTTTTTTTGAAAATTTCTTGCGAATCCCCTTTCACACTTTAATCTTCATTACTTATACCATTTCATCAAACCTTTTTTGCATTCAGCTTCTACTAATTCAATTATCTCCTTTCCGAAAGTGAGTTTAAAATTCCCCCCAAATTTTCCCCAAATCAAACGAGCGACTTCCCCCCTGTTCGTATATCTCCTCACACAATTTCCTCAAGGCGACAGATTACCCCATTTATCTGCTCGGAGGCAGGTGTCATAAAATTAGCGCGGCGCCATTACTAACTCGGTGTCACGTGACAAATATAACCATCGGGAAATTAGCGGCGAACTGTCACTGAGATCCGTTTCATATGTTTTCCTGTTCCGCCCGCGTTATTTGTTACAGTTAAAAGGTCCATAGACGTAGGATGGGTAGATTTATTTATGTATTTTATTTAAGATGGAGTATGCATGTGATTTTTGTTGTACAAATCCTTTAGGCAAGTCATTACAAACCCGAAATAGTATATTGTACAAGTTTTAAAAATTACGCTTTTCATACGAGTAAGACGTTTGTGGCTTTATGCCACAAGTCAAACAAGTGCGAAATAGCTATTTGTTTAACTAGGGATGAAAGTGGCACTTTTACTCCCGCATGTGAGGTTTGCATAGGCAGGGTTCGAGGGCAGCAGATGCAAAAGGACGATAAGACGCTTTACTCACATAATACAACGTACGTAACATATCATTTTTTCTAACACCTCCGCAAAAACCTCCAAATGGAAATAAAAAAGGAAAATAATGTCTTCTAATACCTAATGATAGTTGACATATTTCTATTAAAAAAATGCTCAGTTAGGCGATCTTATATTTTTCAATAAATACAATAAATAAGCTCATTTGGAATGCCCTAATGCCCACCAACAAAGCAGGTTTCGGAAGGTAGGTATGTGCTGAAGGTATCCTGTGCTGATGAGAACTAAAGAGTTCGAAGCCGGTCTGCAGGTGACGACATCCTAACTAAAGAAAAAGCTTCCTTCTTCCTAGTAGTTTCTTGCATTGAAAACAAGTATTTTGTTGTCTGTGTTAGAAGAAAATACGGCAAATTTTGGAAGGTAATTCAGCGCTCGGCATTTAGCCCGGAGAATAGCTGTTTTACCATGATTTGTTCAGGTCCTTATTGTATAAGGAATATTCAGGTGGTTTAGAGAACTGTTTCTCAATTTTACGTATTTATATGTACCCCCGACAAGTAGACTTCATTCATACAAATATAATAATTATTTGATGCCAGTAATACCCTGTTCTAAATTTAATTCAAACTATCATTGGTTTCACTAGAAGCTTATTTGTAAGAATATGCACCTAATTTGATGCAAAATAGCTATTATTGTTTCAATTACAACAGTAATTAATTTAATGTAACTTCCAATAGAACGAAAACACTTTTGTTTAAATTCAATCATATTCATGTTTTGAAGAACAATTAGTCTTATTTAATATAATGAATAATTTCTATTACATCAATTATACTTATTTTTCAAACAAACACGCTTTATAATTTTAAAATATGTTTATTTAGTATTATTAAACATACATTGCTTAGACATTCTGTAAACATTTAAATATAAAAAAAACACATTTTATTAACACCACACTGACGCGAACACCGTAAACTTTTTATGTTTAATTTCACTCCAAATATAGGATATCCTTCTTATCAAAACTGTCTGCCTTTGGCTTGTATGGAACAAATTTGACGCATAATACTGCATTCGAATCTCCTAAATTTACGGCTAGATTTGGTGGAAACCATGTCTAAAAATTACAAATTCACAATAAACTTGGGCATATTTAATGTTAATAGTTTTAAAAGTATTATAAGAGACCAGCCAAGAGAGATAAAAATAAAATAACAAACTTATTCTTGCAAATCGTTTGGATTTGTTTTACTTACCATAAAACACTGAAATGAGCGGCCCAGTCCCAAAAATCTATTATTTTTTTATTATTATTCTCGTCAAATAATTTAATGTTTTAGCTTAAACAATTCTATACTCTAAGAAATAATAGTAATTTATTGGTTTCCAATAGTAATTTTGTAATTGAAAAAATGGTAATATAGTTTTCAAAGTAAGACTACTTTTGAACTGTAATAAATAATATGTCTATATTTAAACTAATGTTTGCTTTTTGGTTATTTCAATGATGTTTTGTTGAAACAGTATTAACTTTAATATAACCAAAGTGAGAGGGGTCAAGAATAATACTATTATTGAAAGTAGAATAGCAGTTTTTTCTGTGTATAGTTAAATCTTGTCGATTGTCTGGCTGGCAGTTGAGATAACGCCGTCAATAATTAAACAAATGAAATTGGTTGCTAGGAGAGAATATTTTATGGAAGATAGGTCTGGCGAATAATTGGTTGGGATAATAATAAAATTCCTTGCCGCGTAACGTTCTTGCGCGCTGTTTAAAATGATTAATTTTCAGTTGTAGTTATAGCGCGTTCGGCAATGCAATCTTTTCCATCGTTTTGCTCGGAATTATTGACAGGCACGTGATCGGTTGTACTGTTTACAATAGTAGGTCATGTCACCGTCAAAAATTCCGTACAAAACGATGGAAAAGATTGCATTGCCGAACGCGCTATAGTAGTGTGTTTTTAAAGTATTTTCAGAGCAGTGGTGGAAAAATATTATTTTAAAGAAAATTACTAGGATAATTTAAATGTACTTAAAATTTCTAGCATTAGAAACTTACCAAGTGTAAAGCAGGCTTTAGACATACATACGTCACTGTGCACTATGTAATACATATTCACCTGGAACAAATTTCTTTCTTCGTAACGTCTAAGTACTTGCTGTACGCCCCTGGATTTTAAAGTTCCATATAAAGTTTCTTTGAGCAAGTAAATACACTAACATAGAGCAAAGCAGAAATTATAGAGTGGAAAGCTTTATTAAAGCTCTGTCAGTGACTAATAATGTTTTTGCCGATAAAATCTTGCGTTTGTAGACTCCAGGCTAATTATTGTAATTTGACTGTTATTTCAGAGGTAATTTGATTTTGTGGTAACAGTTTGTATGTATCTGACTAATTTGCTATTTTGGTTTTCAAAAGACGCCTTTTTAAAAAATGAATAGTATATTGTACAAGTTTTGAAAATGACTCTTTTCATATGAATAAGAAGTTTGTGGGCATTCCTTAAACCATGTATGCAATAAAAACTACCTTATATTCCTTATTTCAGTAATATGGCAATTTTTAAATAGTCACCTTAATAAGTGTGAGCTTCACTATTTGTTACATAATAATACGGCTTATTTTCAAACCCTTTGCAGATATTTTTAAATGTTTCAGCATTAACCCGTCTAAATTCTCGGGTAACCGTAACTAATTACATATATATGCTTGGGCGGAGTTCTGTACACCACCGTCTTAAGCAAACGAAGAAATCAAGCGTTGTCAAATCTGGAGATCTCGCCGGTCAATCGGTTTTTCGGGAAATCTTTGATCCAACCCATCTCGTCCGTGTAGTGTTTAATGTGGGGGTCATATTGGAGAGTCCGCGTAGAGTTCAAAAATACCTCTATTACAATCTAGGCAATAATGAGCACATCTAGGTACGAGTACATAGTCTGACACGGCGCCACATAAAAAATCATGTATATTACTAAGTAATAGTTATACATCTAGATGGTGTATAAAATGATGGTCTAGTAAAATATGCAAATGACATTTCGTATTCTCACATTATTTAAATAGGTAAAAACAATTTTAATTTGTTTACTTGCTGCTGCTGCTGCAACACACATCGACTTTAATGATTTCTCTCCCAGGGAGGCAAATCTATTAATCAGGAACTAATTAGTCGTCCCGATCAGTTAAGTCTGAAGCAGAGAAACTGATGGCTGCCAGTTCTCATTCGGTAATTCATTAATAAAGAAAATCAGAGATATTCCTTGAACATACTGAAAATATACGGGGTGGTCCATCAGCAACGGTACATTGAGCAAGATACTGCTATAGGAGGATCTTGCCGCTTCAATCCTTGTCCTATTTCTGGTGTTTTTCACTTAATATGTCCGGTTTATTATGGAATCGTCTTCTGTAGGTATGTAGTTTATTCGGCCCTAAGTAAATGCTGTTAGTAAAATTATCAATTTATCTGTAAGGCAAACAATGATAGAATAAATATCAAGTTGATGTTTGTCTCAATCGTTTTGTTAACTTTTAAACAATATTAACTTACGATAATTAGTGCCACTTAAAGTTCGCCTTCCTTACTCTATTTTAAAGTAGAAAACTCTTGATCCTTTTTGCTCCTTTAAAAAAAATCATTATTTATCTTCAGATATCCCAAGATTGGTACTTTAAACAAGTTTTATTGTTCTAACATTTTTTGTTCTTGTTTTCGACAGAATCTCCAAATATTTTTATGTGGGAGGTAACCAGAATTCGATGTAATGAAGCAATCCTCAGCTAGAACTATCAAAGATCACTTTGGAATGTTAATAAAATATATCCAAAACGAACCTAAGTGTCCTGATTCACAGTTGCAGGAACTTAAGTTACACTTTGCTATCTTTCGGACACAGATTAAGAAAAAGTCGACTGAAGCAAATCGCCAGAGTGATGATAATGATAGATAAGTGATAATGATTCTGAATAATGACATAGTTGTTTAGCCTTTAATGTTTTAAAAAAGTGTTAGCAATACGTAAAGTGTAATAATCTGTTTGGCGCCATAGCTGAAAGATATTTTGCTACACGTAAACTGCAATTTTTTTATGAAAAAAATTATAAAAAACCTCAAAAAAATGTGAAACAAGTTGTAAAAAGCATACTTTTTAGTGTTTATGTGTATTCTTTGCAGCCCGAAGTTACAGTCAAAATATTACAATTTTTTCCTTTGTAAGTTACAGTCCACTACCCCAGTGTGCGGCGTAGACTTCAAACCTAAGTACTAAGGAACTGTGAGCGTCTGACGAGAAGGAAAGTGTAATTTATTGACACGGGATTTAAAGGATTGGGTGTTACCTGAAGCTTTCAGTTACAATTTAGATCTTTCAGTGTGAAGTAATTAAAAAAAAATCAGATTAATTTTGGTACAACTCTAGGACGTATTTGATATCGATATAATTACGATTCAATATAACAGCGAGGCCAAGACTAAAACAGGTCAAGACATATAATTTCGGATCTTTATGATTTTAATTAAAAAAGCCCCGAATATATTTGACAGACTTAACTATAAATAGGATCCTAAACTCTGCTTTTTATTTAGCTTTAATTTGGGGTACCTGAGGGACCGAGGTAGGCACACGAATTATTTAATTAAATGTTTGAGACAAAAGAGAATGAGGAAAGCAAGATTAATAAATTTGGAACTAAGGTAAGTGTTGTACGGGGCACGATCAAAATATCAGTCAACATTAGGGAACATACTAATATTTTGGAAAATATTTTTTTTTTCGACAATATTTTAATGAGTCCTTGGAAGTGCCAGGATGGGATAAAAAGTCCGGCCTTGCAAAGAACTCCAACATTCATTTTTCCAGACAAGTCTCGAATCAAGAGCTGAACAATAGACGCAGATCTATTCACCCATACCTTTCTCAAGATCTTCAATTAATCGTAGACTGGCGTGCCAAAAACCTTCGGTTCAGATCAATGCCTCCAAAATTCGGTCTTGCTCCCTGTCCATCCACATGAATGGCCAAGCGCTATAGAACAATGAAATGTTCAATCTTGTTGGCATCGCTTTTAAACATGATCTCAGCTGGCACAAACACATTACTTGAATAGCCAGTAGCCACATCAGCAGCTAAAAAGCTTGGTTTTCCCTTTCGCGCCAGAAAATACTTCTCCCCTTAAACACTATCTATGTGTCCCAAACGAATTTCTCCAACGAATAGGGAATTTCCCTACCTGCCCGTTCCTCGTACGACCACACCGGCGCGCACCCCAACTGCACTTCCTGCGCTACCGTTGCCATGGCAAAGGAACACTCCGCGATGGACCATGGTTCTTATCTTAACTTAATTTTATTTGGATATCAACACATAAAGGTTATTAAAATATGCAAATCAAATATCGCATATTGGGCCTAGTACAACGCGAATAGCTTTCTCATATCTATGGTTACATAAAATATGGTGTGTGAACTCTTTCTTAGAAATTCAAGAACCTGATTAATGTCACCTGTCTATCTTTCAAATATGAAAATAAGAGTGGATTGTAATTTTGCTGCGAATATAGATAACGCCATTCGTATTTTTATTGAACGATCCCCGTATAATATACAGAATTAAAATAATCGTAATGAGTCCTCCTTCGAAATGATTATATAGGTTCAAGACTCTTTGTCTGAAATGAGCCACTGCATTTACCGAGAAATTTTCTTAATAATTAGTTATCTTTTGTAATAAAACATCATTTTCTCTTGTAAGATTAAAAGGGAACTTCCCTGGAGCTTTTAATTTCTTTTCTTTGGGAGCCCATCTATATTTAGTCGATACCCTGTTTTTTTATGTTTTTGCAACAGCAGGATCCTGTCTTTATAGAGTTATTAAAATTATTAATTGTATTCTTATAGTAAATGGACTGCAGAATACTCAAGGATCCAAGACAACGGGGTAGCAGCTAGAATAAAACCAACAAGAAGTTCTTGTGGGCCGTAAAGCACCATCGACGCCCCCAGATCGTCTTTGACTCCAAAATCAAGCACTTTTCCTGTAATTATTTTATCCCGCCCCAAGACAGGAGCTTATAATTAGGAAATTCTAAAGGAAAGCTGCCAAGAATGAAACAGACTTAGAAACACCAATTTTTTGAGACAGCCCACGTAGACTACGTTCTAACGTGCCGTGGGCGTCTGAAGAGAAGGGAAATGTAATTTATTGACACAGGATATAAAGGACTGGATGTTTTGAGGGGAAGGGAAAACATCTGCAGGCAATTTGTTCAATAATCTGGAGACCCTAGGTATGAATGAGCTGCCTTTTTTATTTTTATGCTTTTATAATTAATAAAACAATTAGGTTTAAAGGTAGACACGTTTAAATGATTTCATAGTTTTTTTTAACAAATTTGCGATATTGCAGTTTTCTAATGCAATGCTATCTAAGTGGCAGAAGTAACTTTTCGTGCTTTTTATCAAATAATTTTCATAATTAAAGCAATCTGACGATGGAATACAATTTTTTTATATATCATAATAATTAAGTATTGAGAAAACTCAATTATTCTTAAACGCAGTAGGGAAAACGTCTGTCAGTTGCATTTCTTTTTTCTTAAGACAATTTTATTAAAACAAGTGGCAGACGCGATAATATTGTTTATAGCTCTTATTTTTTAGATCTTTCACAAGCTCATTTGATATCGCAACAATAAATTAAAGGCAGAAGTTGCTCATATTGTTTATTTTACTCAGTTCTTTGCTTAATCAACATTTGCCAAATGATAAAATCATTTAAAAATTACTGCCACCAGATCCCTAACTATAGAGAGTGCCTGGCTCTTATCAGACTAAGAAGGAATTATGTTAAAAACGCAAGCTTATCATCCAAGAAAATAAACAAGGTTTAACCAGACTTGCTGCTAAAACACATTTTTCGATTCTCATTTAGCCAAACCGTTTTTCTCTGATGTTAAAAGCAAAGATTAATAAAGAAAAAACCTTATTTTTACTACACCAAATTATCAATATTGCTGACTAAAATCAATACGCAAAAACCTCGTTAATTTAATGAAAATGCTGTCAGAAGGAAAAGAACGCTTTTCTTTTAAAATTTCGGCCTTTGAAAGCAAACTAATTAGGTAAAATGTATTTACTTTCGTTTGAAGAAATATACAGTGACCGGCAAAAAGTTCGCAACATATGGGAAAAATTTTTATTAGGAGAGTATCGGAAAAACTTTCCCGGGGGATCGGTTCTGCATGTCCGATAACCTAAAAATCGATTTTGACATACGTCACGTGACCACTGGTATAGCGTCAAATTAAAAAAAAAATTGTTAATTTACAAAAAGTGAGGTTAGTTGACGAGATATCAAAAAAAGTTATTTGAAAAAATTGCTTAGAATTAAATTCTAGGTCCTTGTGCAAAATTTTAAGATTTTATTTAAAAAAATTGGAAAACTCAATTTTTTTTAAATATTTTTTTAACGATTTACAAATTTCCAGTTTTTGCCGTTTAGATAGCTTGCCTAATGTAAAGCCCATGTATCTGGATGAAAATAAACGAATGTAGTAGTTTTTTCTACAATTGACAGGACAAAATTAAAAAAATAGGGTTTCGCCGGACGCTAGATGTTGCAATGATTTGTATCTAGCAGCAGTGTCAAAATTTTAGAGACATTTCAATGAGATTACATTGAGAAAACCTTAATCGTCTTAAATATATCTGAAGTTCGACTTTTTGTAAAGTTAAGGGGATTAAAATAGATAATAAACAAAAAATTACCTGTTTATTTAATCGAAATTTTATAAACGAAAACCAATGTAAGAAAAACTTAAAAGTAGTCAAATTCTGTACTAACAACACAAAAAATCATTGTTTTTCCTTGGGTGCACAAAATTTAAAACTCAGTATGACCACCATTTCTCTCCATACATACTGTTGTTCTCGAGCGCAACTCTCGATTAACATTTCGGAGCATTTTACGATTTATTTGCAATACACAATTTATAATGACATCCTCTAAATTTTGTATATTCCTAAAGGGTCGATGTTTGTACACAGGGTTCTTTAGGTATCCCCACATAAAAAAATCTAACGGAGTCAGATCTACAATTCTACAATTGACAGGACAAAATCGAAAAAATAGGTGTTCGCTGGACGCTCGCTGTTGCAATGGTTTGAATCTAATGAAATGACTGTATCAAGATTTTATTAAGATTTTTCGCACATAAATTTAACAACCAGGTCTATTTAGTTGTACTTAAAACTACCAAAGCAGGCTCTGAAATTAAAACAACCAAATAATCTAGTAGGTTAAAAACAACAGAAAATGTCAAACAAATTATAATTTGTTTGATTTCAACCTATGTCATTGGTTTATGTCTCGCATCTTACTAAGTTTGATATTTTACATAAGTTTATTAATATTTTATTCCTTAAAATGGCACCCACACTACTTCTTCAGGAAAAGATAGAAATTATTTTAATTTCTGGAGATAATTACAAAAGCCATAGAGAAACAGCAGCAATTTTTAATGAGAGGCACCCCGATAAATCCCTCCATTATTCCACAGTATCTCGTCTAGTCAATAAATTTAAAGAAACGGGATCGGTAGAAAATCAGTATAAAGTTTCCCATGAAAAACCGGTAACAGGTGACGAAGGTTCTCTGGATGTGTGTTTGTCGATCACAGAAACACCCCAATTAGCAGTTAGTCAAATATCGGAGATCACTAACATTCACGAAAGATCTGTGCGGAGGATATTAAAAAGAAACAAATTTCATCCGTACAAACCTAAATTTGTACAAGTATTAAAAGATAGGGATTATGACGCCCGCTTCGATTTTTGTGCCTGGTTCCAGGGTATGATTGAGGAAGATTTTAATTTCCCAAAGAACGTTCTTTTCTCGGATGAAGCTACATTTACCTCTAACGGAACCGTCAGTTCACAAAACTGTAGATGGTGGGCCACCGAAAACCCAGACTTTGTAATTCAGAGTAAAGACCAATATAGTTTTAAGGTTAATGTGTGGTGCGGAATTTTCAACCTCAGAATAGTGGGACCTTTTTTCTTTAGAGACAATTTAAATTCAGAACGATATTTAGAATTTCTACAAACTGAGATATCTGACTTTTTAGACAATTTGTCATTAGCCGAAAGAAGAAATTTATACTTTCAACAAGACGGAGCTAGCATTCATTCCACAAATGAGGTGAAGAGATGGCTGGATCAAGAATTTGGAAACCAGTGGATAGGACGGTTTTCTGAAAATCCGTGGCCTGCGAGATCACCAGATCTGACTCCGTTAGATTTTTTTATGTGGGGATACCTAAAGAACTCTGTGTACAAACATCGACCCTTTAGGAATATACAAAATTTAGAGAATGTCATTAGAAATTGTGTATTGCAAATAAATCGTAAAATGCTCCGAAATGTTAATCGAGAGTTGCGCTCGAGAACAATAGTATGTATGGAGAGAAATGGTGGTCATACTGAGTTTTAAATTTTGTGCACCCAAGGAAAAACAATGATTTTTTATGTTGTTAGTACAGAATTTGACTACTTTTAAGTTTTTCTTACACTGGTTTTCGTTTATGAAATTTCGATTAAATAAACAGGTACTTTTTTGTTTATTATCTATTTTAATCCCCTTAACTTTACAAAAAGTCGAACTTCAGATATATTTAAGACGATTAAGGTTTTCTCAATGTAATCTCATTGAAATGTCTCTAAAATTTTGACACTGCTGCTAGATACAAATCATTGCAACAGCTAGCGTCTGGCGAAACCCTGTTTTTTTTAATTTTGTCCTGTCAATTGTAGAAAAAACTACTACATTCGTTTATTTTCATCCAGATACATGGGCTTTACATTAGCCAAGCTATCTAAACGAAAAAAACTGGAAATTTGTAAATCGATAAAAAAATATTTAAAAAAAATTGAGTTTTCCAATTTTTTTAAATAAAATCTTAAAATTTTGCACAAGGACCTAGAATTTAATTCTAAGCAATTTTTTCAAATAACTTTTTTTGATATCTCGTCAACTAACCTCACTTTTTGTAAATTAACAATTTTTTTTTAATTTGACGCTATACCAGTGGTCACGTGACGTATGTCAAAATTGATTTTTAGGTTATCGGACATGCAGAACCGATCCCCCGGAAAAGTTTTTCCAATACTCTCCTAATAAAAATTTTTCCCATATGTTGCGAACTTTTTGCCAGTCACTGTATAATATCCCGCTTCTGATTTCTGCTTTATTTCTAGTTGCTCATCGTTTTTTTTTCTGAAAAGACTGAAGTAAGCAAAATAAATCATTAATTTTTTAGAGAAGTATTTAGTGCCCATTACTAATATCTTGTTTTTGTAGTAACATTGTTGCTGCTCATTATTTACTTGTTATAAAAAAAATAGTGACTCTTCAGTGCAGACACAGTCAGGGTAACCAGATAAGATTTTCAAAATTTCCTCGAACTTGAAATTTTTCCCCCAAAAACACAAGAGAGAACTGCTGAAGCCATTTTGAACATACTTTGGAAAAACTGAAGAAATTTAAAAATTTAACACCCGATACCTTTGAAACAAATCATCTGCCTTTAAGCGATGATACACGTTTCTTGAAACACCCTGTATGTTAATTTAAAAATACAAAATACAAAGTTATACTATTTACCTAGCCAAACCCTATTAAAAAAGTTGTTTCTGAAAAATTAATAAAACTTCAGCCATAAAAACCGGCAACGAAGCATTCTAAAATGCACTGTAGCTTGTTTCCATTAAATATTTTAACATCAATCTCATTTACTGCGGCTATTTTGTAGCAAACCCTTTTTACTACCCCTTGAATTAAACCCCTCTAACTGTTAATTAAGTTTTGCGTTGCAATGTTATGTGAAAATTAAATATGCATTTTCTTTTTATTAGTATTGTAATAGTGACCGTTTCCCCTTCTGTTTCTTTTTTATTATTTAGATATTTCATTTGGAAATTTAATCATGGAAAAAATTGCCTGCAGATGTTTTTCCTTCCCCTCCCAACTTCCAATCCTTTAAATCCCGTGTCAATATGTTACATTTCGCTTCTTTAGACGCCCACGGTACATTAGTACTTAGGCTTTAAGTCCAGCAAACTAATCGCATTTAAAAAGATTAAAAAGAAATTGTATCGTCGTTAAAAACTTTTTAATTTCATTGAACAAACATTCATTAAAATACGTTAATAGGTTTATACAGTTCAGAATACCTGTAAAAATAAGAATCCTTTGATACCTTCCTGATCATGATGACAGATACATATGTTAGCCTAATAGATCCTTTAGGATTTTTAAATGTATATTTCATTGCTATTGTAAGTGATGAATACAATATTGTTCAAAGTCATTGCGAGGCATTAATTCATAAAAAAATAAGTGATGAATTGGGTGCATATGAATAATTATATTAGAATTTAATGTACAGGGTCAGTCAAAAAGAATGTATCATAATAAGGCAAAAAGCTTAGTAACAATTATTAAATTATTAAAAAACAAAGAAGAAATAAATAAATATGATTTCCTAAATTATGAAATACAAAGGAAATCTTCTTTATTACTTTTTAGTTCAACTTTTGTCTTTAGCGGTTGACTTTTTGCTTTTTAATAATTTAATTATTTTAACTGTTTAGTTTTTATAATATTCCGGCTTCTTACGTCTGCAATTTTATTTATTTTTCAATTTTATATAGCTTATGCCACTTGCGGGACCTAGACGAATCTTTTGACTCCTCGATTAATAGTCTTTAAAATTTTTAATACTTCTATTTGGAGAATATGGCTTCCTGGGTTCGCCATTTTGTTCATTTTTAGGAGGGCATTAAAACCGCCTAGATAAATTATTATACTTGTTATAAATGTAAATTTGCATTATATTATTGCTAAGCAATAAATACACTTATTGAAAAATCAAAAAAGGCATTTTTTAAATAATTTTATTTTTTATCGGCAAATTTTTGGAGATAGCAGCTCCATACATTAATAGAAAATTCATAAAATATCTTAAAATAGCGGCTAACACCATTTCGATAAGTAATATTAACCCTCTACCAGCATAGTATAATTAATTTCCAATAAATGATCGACATTTTTCTTAATATTCTTTTATATACATATCTCTACCATTAATAATCAACAGAATAGCAGTACACTAGAAGAAACCAATACAATCGCAAAAAAACACAGGAGTAAACAAAACCACGTGCCTGTATAGATATAAACACAACGGAAACACCGGAGATAGCAAGCAGCATTTCGCAGGATAAATTTGAATTGCGTGGAGATAACATGAATTATTGACACAAAATATCCATTTATTTATAATTTAAAAGGAGAAAGCGTTTTTCTTACTAGTAGAATAGTTTTTCCTCTTTTTAATGGTGCCAAAACCCCATTTTGACCTATAAGTGGAGTGGAAAACTGTTTTATTATTATATTTACGGAAAAAATCTATTCTTCATAAAAGGTTCTGCATGGTCTAAAACAGGGGTGGCCAACCGGTCGATCGCGATCGACTGGTCGATCGCGGCTATTAGTCCAGTCGATCGTGGCAAGGCAAAAAATATAAATACGTAGAACAGACTGTACTGAACTATGCTGTTTCATTTAAGATTTCAAGAAGTATGTAATTGGTAGATCGCACAGGGTGCCGTCAGTGAACAGTAGATCTTGGGAATAACCAAGTTGGCCACCCCTGGTCTAAAACCTAAAATGCAACCATCAGATATCAAAATTCTTCAGTCATATACAAGGTTTGTCAAAAAATATGAATTTGGCTCAATAGTAATGTACCTTAATTTTAGACAATATCGCTAATTGCCATAAAGGAAAGTTTATCAGAATTAAAAACTATGTTCAAAAAAGATTCCGGATAGATGGATGTAATTGCATATAAGAGCATAGCTTTTAATTCTGATAAACTTCCTTCATAACAATAACCAATATTCTTAAAAATGAAGGTACTTTCCTGTGTGAAAAAGTCATATTTTCTGACAAATCTCGTATATGACTGAAAAATTTTGATATCTGATGGTTGCATTTTAGGTTTTAGACCATGCCGAACTTTTTATGAACAATAGCTTTTTTCATAACACTAATAATAAAAAAATTTCCATATAGTTCCAACTTAAATAGACACATAATAATATGATGTTTTTTGTCATGCATTTTTTAAAACATTTTTCGGGAAAAACGCTTAAAAATTGCTGTCCCCCACCCATATCACCAAAAGGATCGCTCAGAAAAATTAAAAAAAAAATCCTGAACGTTGAGACAGATTGAGCTAAAATATCAGGATCGAAAAATTCTAGCGCCAGCAATAATTGTTATAAACAATTTAATTGTTTATTTTCTTATAACTGCTCAACCATTGGTTCTAGAGAAAAAGTTTTTTGACAAAAAAATATTTTTACGATCTGCACTAATCGTGCAAGTTTAGCTTGCACTTGACCGAATATCAAACCCGAGACGAATCTCTTGACCCCATTTAATATAGGTCTTTCAAATTTTTAATTTTTTTATTTGGACAATCTGGCTTCCTACGTCCGCCATTTTTTTATTTTTTAACGTTACATAACCTATGCCATTAAATATATTCCTTTTTTTAAAAATAATCTTTCGAATTTTTTTTTTAGAAATGAAACAATCGAAAATTTATTTTATGAAAAAAAATTTTAAAAGATTTTTGTAGATATCCAACTGTTTTCACTGTGGTAAACAGTAATCATCTCGATCTCACGCTTTTGATCTTAGCTGGCCCAAATACATTGTCCAATCGCATCACATCACATTAGCTGCTATAAAGCTTGGATTTTTTTGAGCTCAAAATCACTTACACATCCTGAGTAGGCTGGAAGCTTATGTGGGCTGTCTGGTAAAAAAGCCTTATTTATGAAATGAAACGTTTCAAAATTGTTCAATACATAAATATTTCTTTTGATTAAGCCTGCGGCGTTTACTATTATTAAAACTGGTCTGCAAGACCAACCATTACTTTTTCTCTAAATTCTTAAAAACTAAAATCCTTATATACTAAAGTTCACCCAATGGAGTCCTAACGGTTTATCTGTTGTGACTCATGGCCATGGCACTTAGCACTCATACACTTGCGCACTGTACTCGGTTTTTAAAAGTCTATACTAGTTCAAAGGGCTTGGTCCTCTTCAGTAAAAAAAAAATTAAGCAAACAAAAAAGTGCTTTCCACTTTCTGGTCGTCCAAATAATATTATAAAACTTGAAATTGGGAGCAAAACTTTACATTTTCCTTTTTCTCTTAGCATATTCAATAACACCCTAGAACTTAATTTATCTAATTGCTTTTCCCTGAGTATAATCATAAACAAAATTTCACCTTATAAACCAGTTTCTCCCTCAAATCCCAAAAAAGCTCGTATTCCTCACGCCCTTCTCAAAACTTTACAGCCCCTAATTCTTTATAAAGAAAATAATTCAGTAAAGTAATTACAGTGTAGCTAAGTGAATTCTCCTGTTAAAAACATGGAGAGTCTGTCAAGTACAGGAAAAGGGAGAACACGTTGAAATAAGAAACTTTTATTAAATTCTAATTTGGAGAGTTAGCTCTTTGGATAGAAACTTAGAGAAGGTCTCGTCTTGCTTAAGTCCTCTTCGTTTAGCCTATTAAGCTTTCTTAGTTATTTAAGTCTCTTATCGTAGATTTTTGGACCTACAGTTATTTATGAGACAATCCTGAAGTATCACATACGGAAAACTGGGAATAAGTCTTCGAATATATCACAAACTTATCTCAAAAGGGCAATAACCCCGAAATTCTGCCCCCTGGCTTATTTATTTTTTGGTGCAGTCTACGTAGGATTCAAGATTGTGTAGATACCGGTATACCGTGGGTGTCTTGTGTCCCGTGCTAGTTGACCTTATTTCACTGTTCCTTAGACACCCACGATATACCAATATTTATATAGCGTTTAATCCTACGAAGACTGCATTAACAAAATGAATGAATGCTAAAAGAGTTTATCTCACTGTTATTAAGAGATTGTAGGTTAGGGTGAGTATGAGAGCCCAAAAAAACTTTGGTAGACATTAGGCGATGATTACTTATACTGAATCAAGGCGATCTAGTTTACAATGAATTATTTTTTTAGTTAATAATAATTATTGTGCGAATTTAATTTTATATAGAACACCATTCTATAATCGGTAAACAAAAGAAATATTTACAAACAATTTTAGTAAAATAATTAACTGATAAGGTACATCAGTTATTTTTAATAACAACATAATTGAATAACACAAACAATTCGGTATGTAAAAACTGTACGGCATTTTTGTCTGGCTTAAATATTTTGTTAATTAAAATTTAATTTGTTAAATTAAATTTTAATTTTATTAACTACATTTTCATTCATTTTGAAAATAAAACGAATTTAATTATAATATATTCATTGGATTTTCAGGCAGCCATCGATGTTTAAATTTAAAAAAAAAAACAAGTTTATGTTTAAATATTTGATATGACTAAACCGTCATTATTAAGTAGGTATGTAAAATAGAAAAAATTGACTTTGTACATAAGTCATACACTTTGAGTATCGGAAATCAACAAAATATATAAGGTATTAGAGAAATAATAAAAAATATTAATTCAATGGGTTCTATTGTTAGCTGAAATATTAGTTCTGTTACTCGCGGAGGGAGGGGTTAAAATTGTGCCGTTTGTATTTGTTCGTTCAATCGTCGCGTCGTTTCAGCTTGCAGCCTGTTTGTTTATTGCGTTATACGCCAAAAATAATAGATCTTTGGGAATGGGTAACTCATTTCATTGTTTAATGGTAAGTACAGCGAATCTAAACGGCTTGCAAAGAATAAGTTTGCTTTTTTATTTGTAAATCTCTCTTGGCTAGTCTGTTAACTTAGCTTATACGTATTGATAAAAAACTATTAACATTAAATATGATCGCAACATTGTGTTATTGTTGAATTTGTATTTTTTAGACATGGTTTCCACCAAATCTAGCTGTAAATTTAGGGGATTCGAATGCAGTTTTATGCGTCAAATTTGTTCCATCTTGCATCCTGTACCCATACAAGCCAAAAGCAGACAGTTTTGCAAAGAAGCAAATCGTATATTTGGAGTGAAATAAATATAAAAAGTTTACGGTGTTCGCGTCAGTGTGGTGTTAATAAAATGTGTTTTTTATATTTAAATGTTTACAGAATGTCTAAACAATGTATGTTTAATAATACTAAATAAAAATTATTTTAAAATAATAAGGCGTGTTTCATTTGTCTCAAATATAAGTATAACTGATGTAATAGAAATTCTGCATTATATTAAATAAGAGTAATTGTTCTTCAAAACACGAATATGATTGAATTTAAACAAAAATGGTTTTATTCTATTGGAAGTTACATTAAATTAATTAGTGTTGTAATTGAAACACTAATAGCTATTTTGCATCAAATGAGGTGCACATTCTTACAAATAAACTTCTAGTGAAACCAATGATAGGTTGCATTGAATTTAGAATAGGGTATTACTGGCATCAAATAATTGTTATATTTGAACGATCCATTAGAAACCAATGAAACCTTATATTCAAGCAATCTTATAACCTGTTGGTTAACAATGATAAACTAATCATTGAAATAAACCGAATTTGTATTGTGCAATACGGAATAGAGTGTGTCATTGGGTGAATGGGTATCCAATTCACTATACGATAGTATTTTTTCTGTGTACTTTACTTCAGGTCTTTTATTGTTTTATTGCTGAAAAACTCACGGAATGGTAATTTGCTAAAAATTTAATTAAAAATTACGCTTTTTTTAAAATCAACTCTTTACAAATGTGTTGAAACTTAGACACTGAGTCATTGACACGAAAAATACTATATTTCATTAAAAGAAGTTACGCAGCAGCATCCTTTATCATACTAAAACCGTACGTTCCGAATTTTATTTCCTCGCAACACTTTTCCATGGAAATCATAATTATGTTTCATAATATCGCAGGTACATAAAAGAAAATTATTTTTAGGCGTGTACGAAAGGCAGTATATGAAAAGAAAACATGCGATAATAAGAGGAAAAAGGAAAATACGCGCGAGAAAAAAGCGTCAACAACCCAGAGTTATTTCTAATGAAGAAAAGCAGTCCTTTTTAAAATACCTGGAGCAGTAGGCCCCATTGATGTGGATAATTTAATATTAAAAACGTACGCGGTGAGAAAAAATTAAATTTGATATTGCAAAAAAAAATATACTACTTGACATGAACATTAGGACAATCACCGATGATAGTTCCTTCAAGCAAAACCCGAGAAAATATCTGCAGAAGAGAGAGGGAGAGATCACTAACAGCACGGCGATGAGCGAGAAGAGGAAGTTCTTCTTGTAAAACTATGTCATTAACGAATTAGGAAGTTTCCATTTTTTTTTTCATTATACAAATAGTCCCAAAAACTATAAAAATAACAGTAAATTCTTTTAAAAATTATCTTCGTAAATAATAAAGTTATGGGTTTATATTCCTGGTCGCGCAGTGAAAACCACTGTGACGTCACGCGACACCAAAGGAAGCTAGGACGCCTTCGATATAATATTCACATTGTGTTTAGCAGTCGTAGGGCGGCACCGAGTCTGTTTCGTTATTGCCCCTCCCCCCTATATTATTATGTAGCTTTAATTTTTAAAATTGTTAAATATTTGTTTCACAATATTACGTAAAATTTGTCATTGTTTTAAAGAGCAAATCATTTTTATCCACAAAAGCAGTGTTAAATCATATTTATTTTAATGTCCACAATTTAAATTAGATTATTAAATAAAACTTTTGAAATATCTGATTTAAGTTTATTTTCGGTATTGATACATTTTTAAATTTAAATAATTTTCTATTATCGCATTAACGGGTTCATGGATACACAGGGGATCTAAAACAGCCGTAGTCGCCACTTATGTTATTATTCTAGGCTACAAATAAAATAAAGTCATCATTAAAATAAAATTAGATATTATGCTTTTTAAACACAATAGCAGTTTTTAATTTTTTTTTTCATATCGCTATGTCGCTATAAAGTTACTGGAAGTCTAAATAAAATAAGTAGGTAACCTGATACCACCTAATTGTTCTTAGATGTATATGGATTATCCTGACAAAGATATGATCGAATAGCTTGACAGTCACCATTATGCCAGCCATGAGCTGAAGAGATGCCCCACTGAATACAACTTGCTTCACTGCTAGCATTTGGAAAACCTGGAAGCCAGTCGGTGAAAATAGCTCTCCTACCTTCAGCCAACCAGTAATACTGATTACTTCCTACATTTGGCGCATTTGTACCTCCTAACCAATAATCTAAAAACAATATTATATTTAGTTTTAGTTATCCTAATTTTTATATATCACATTATAAGCTCACACAGAGCCTGAGCATATCATGAAATCCCGATCCCCTAGAACCGACCAGATGCAAGTTCGTTTTAATCGACGCGACGCGACGCCGTGTTTCTCGAATAGTTGTACATCCGACTCAGTAATCCTGTTGTTAATTCCATAAAATTGAAGAGGAAAAGCATGCAACATAAACCATACCGTTATACAAATGTTACCTTTTTTGCACAAAAAAAACTATGCTATTTCCATAATAGTAATATTTTTGACCACGGACATATTAGTTATATTAAAGTTACGAGTAATATTGTCTCAACAAGACATTAATGAAATAAGTAAAAAAATATATTACCATTTTTTCCAATGACCAAAATATTATTGGAAACCAATAAATTTCTATTATTCTTTAGAGTATAGAATTGTTAGAGCCAAAAAATTAAGCTATTTGACGAGAATGCTTAAATATAATTGGGCAAAAAATAGCTATTTGAAGGCGGTGTGATTCAAATTACAATTTATTTTATTAAACGAACAAGGACTACAGTTAAAATGAAAAATCTAAAAATTAAGTGCTGTTATTGGTATTTATTCCTTGAATAGGTAGTCGTTTCAAGCTTGCAGCCTGTTTGTTTGTTTTGCAATTCCGGGGACTGGAGTGTTTCAGAGTTTCAGTGTTTGTGTGGACTGGTAGTTTAAATTTTACAAAAATATTACGGTAAGGAACAAAGAACAGACACTTAGACTGCACCTAAAAGCAGTAGACCGACAAGGTTTTTTTACCTTGCTGTAGCAAATAACACTTTTAAAGGAAAAATTATTGTTTTAAACTTTCAGCGAATATCCTGTGTCTTTATTACCTGCGTTCTAAATGTTAAAAATTCAACCCTAAAAAGCAACCCTATTTTAATGGTAACAAGCTTGAATGCTGAATTTTACCATCATTTTTATTGCATGAAACATAGTTAGTGGATTATTTTTTATACAAAAAGTACCTATTTTGTTAAAGATATTTAACCATAATTATTATTTTTACTGTACTCGCACTGACTCCAATTCAATTTCCCTAACATTTTCTGTAAAATTTTCACCAAGCGTGCGAAATTAGGGGACAGTAGGGATTCACGATCTAAATCGATTTCTTGGAAAAATCGATATTTTCCAAATGAAAATAGATTTTTAAGAATCGATCTTTTACCCTTCGATCCTGCAAGGAGATCGGCGATTTTACACAGGATCGATTATTCTGTTATTTTCATGTCTGTGAACTTTAAGACTTAATTAATAATTGGAAATTAATATTTATGTGTAATTCTTTACAAACGGTCAAAACGATCCCAGTAAGAATTAGGAAAGGAATAAGGAAATAGTTAAACTGCGCCATCTAATATTTTCTATAGAAACAAACTCAAATCTGAAATCGTACAAAACAGCGATGCCGGTCATGTCGATCGGTATCTATCGACAGTTTGTTATTTTACGGTTGTCAATTTTCGTTTAATTGTCATTTTTTCGTTCAAATGTTTTCCATTTTATTAGTTTTCAATAAATTAGTATGTTTTTTATGATAGCATTTTAAATCAATTATTTCCTCCTCCATACCCTTCTATAACTTAATAATAAACATAAAAAAATATATAATTTAAATATTTTTCTTTTTTTTTTTAACCACAACCGTACAACTTATAGGTACTTTAAGAGTTTTAAACAGCATTGGTTTGGAATGGACACTGTTTACTCTCCCGGCTCCCCTCTCCTACACCCAAATTTTTTCAAAGATCAATTTTTTAAAAGATCGACCTCTTAAGGCGATCTAAATAGTGAATCGATCTCCATGATCATGATCTAAGATCGATTCGAAATATAGTTTTTTTTTAGATTTGGTGAATCCCTAGGTGACAGTGTTAAATGTGAGGGTGATAGTCTTTATAACATAAATTGCATACGTTAAATTTCATGTTCATGATAAAAAGTTTAAGCCTAAAACCAGCAATAATGTTATGTAAAAAAATTACAATCAGTAAAAAATAATGATTCACTTACTGTCAGGTTTGTCACTTAAGAAATTATCCAAATTTTCTTTGTCTTCTTTCGAATTTACGCTAACTAAATCCATTCCACCATTTTTGCAGTTAATATAAGCCTGGAAGAAATTAGCTTGTCCAATCGCAACGTAATAATTTGTGACAAATTTTACCCCTGAGGCTGCAAACAAAATTATTTATAAATTACTTTTAATCGGGCTTATCAACAACGTTTTTGTACTAAATATATTTTCAAGTAACAAATGCTGTGGTTTCAAAATACTTTATAATGTACGATCCAGTTTTATCTTTAGGTCGTTAGATTTATTTTAGAAACAAAATTAAACATAACCTTTTAATTCATATATAGAATCATTATTATAAATAAAACTTTATTTCTTTATTTATACTAAATACTTTTTTTCACTCTTAACTTAACTTTAAATATACATATATTTTTAACACATGTTTTAGTTTTAAAAGAATATACATACCATTAGAATTATTGGTAGTACCGTCCACCAAACTGTCATTTATTAAGTACAATAAGAGAGAAACACAAACTCTTACTCTGGTAACCATTTTCTTTTCGATTTTTTTTACTATACTGATTAGTATACGATAATTCTTGGAGACCTAATATTCACAAATGTACAAATCCTAAAGCTTTATATCCAGGCTGATAATCTTATTGAAGCAAGTTTTGTTGTACACTGTGTCCCATAGTTCGATCCATCTCTGCTTCCGCTTTGATCAAATCTGGCCCAATCCACATTGTGGTTTTCTAGTTTATAATCAAATATATAAACTTTACACCACATTGAAGGAACCAGAGTAGCCATGTAAAGAAAAAATCTGTAAAAGCTCGTTCCTATTGTTCATTGATAATAGCAAAAATAGACAGAACTAATTTTTTATTTGTTCACTCAGTACCTGTGCTAGATTAAAAATATTTCCTTAAAGACGCAATCCCAAACAATGCTAATAAATCTTATCTATAAATTAAACAATCAATCAACCATTTTAATTCAGGGCAAGACACATTTGTTTATTTCCACAATTCATAAATTTCATAATTACTCGTATATAAGTTCAAAAATATAAAAATAATGTTTAAAATTAAAACAATTTACACGTGATTATAGTATTTGTAGGTAAGTCGAAGTTAATGTCAAGGTTGACAAATACTTTAGTCATCGTGAATTTATAATTCTATTTTTATGCAAAATGAGTTATTGTATTAATGAGAGATACAAAATGTTGAAATTATATTTAACAAATAACAATAATGTTAGAGTGGCTCAAAGACAATATAAAGAAAGTATTGAAGAGGGACAAAGAACTCCATCATTAATCACCATAATTAAAACAAACAGAAGACTAGAAGAGGAATTCTGGGCAAGGGAAAAAGAAAAAGAGAAAGAAATGAAGAAAGGGACCTAGCGATTTTAGTAAATTTTCAAGACAATCCAAACAAAAATCAATTCCCGATTATGTGCGGTATCTCAGATATGGAAGAAGAGATAAAATGTTGACTTATGGAACCGTTCAAAGAATGTTAAAGTATTTTAAGTATAGACCATACAAAATTAAGCCAGTTCAAAAGCCTAGTGCCGATCAAAAAGAAAAGAGATATACTTTAGTTACAAATATTAACGAAAGAATGCGGCAAGATCCTAATTTCATACTATCGTTTGGACAGACGAAGCAACGTTCCCAACCGCGGGAATATTTAACAGAGGAAATGTTTATGTTTGGTCGGATGAAAATCCCTTTACCGTCGAAGATATTGCTTTTCAGGAGTGTAATTCAATCAACGTTTGGTGTGGGAATTATAAAATAAAATTCTAGGACAGTTGTTTTTTCGGGGAGCATTAACTGGCCAGCGCTATCTTAATTTTATAGAAAATGAAATCAAAGACATTCTCGACGAATTGCCACTTGAAGAACGTCGACGTATTATATGGCAACAGGATGGAGCGCCTCTCCATAATATAATTGAGGTTCGCAATTTTTAAACCGTCAGTATAACGAATGGATCGGTAGATATGGAATGTTACATTGGCCTACAAATAGCCCAGACCTCACACCTTTAGATACCAATCTTTGAAGTCATTTGAAAAATGTCGTATACATTCATAATGAAAACATTAAAGAAATTCAAAGAAAGGTGAGAAATGAAGTAAAAAATCTGAACGAAAATGATGCTGAAAAATGTTGAATACACCATATATCATGACCTTCAATGGGTATAAATAATATCTCGTATGTAAGTAAGCTTAAAAACCTGTAAATAAGATACCTCTATTGCTTAGGTTTTCTAATAATAAGTCTAGTGTGTGTGTTTGTAGTTTTTTGGCTTAAATATGTCATTTCAGATAAATAATACTCTGCTCGTAAAGATTTATTAGTTTACCTTAATACACAGTTCAACAAAACTAAATTTTAAAAAAAATCGGTGCAAGCTATACTTGCACAATTAGTGTTCCTTCACAAAAGAAAAAGTACTAAAAAGGATGAAATAATATTTTTACGTATTTATAACTGTGGATAATGATAAACATAATTTTGTTCAAAGTTAAGTAACTTGTACACCGAAGTTCTGAACTTTAAAGTAGGCTCAATTTTACCGTATAAGGATTCGTAATGATAATTCATAAACACTTAATAAGAAGTTGCACTTACTTTAAAGTTCAGAACTTTTGTGTACAAATTACTAAAAGTCGAACGCAAGTAGGCTTACCATTAGTAGAAACTATAAAGAATATAGACAGACACTCGAATACACCGAAAAGCCGGTCTGTCTCCCTTGAGACATTTGGTGGGCTTACAGGTTTATGGTTTAAAAGTTTGTTTTTCCACCATTATATATACATGTAGATACATAGTATACATATTTATATAATGGTAGACAAACAAATTTTTAAACCATAAACCAGTAAACCCACCAAATGTCTCAAGGTAGACCCGATTTTCGTTGAACGGCAGTGTTCGTCTAGGTATTATTTAGTCTATGCCATTAGGCTTAGTAATAAATAACTAAAAAATATTACTCTTCATTAACAATAATTTATTAATGTATTATCATTAAGGATTCCTATTTTACTTTAAAATTGCGCCGACTTCAAAGTTCAGAACTTCGGTGTACAAGCTACATAACTTTGAACAAAATTATGTTTACCATTAACCACACTTATAAATACGTAAAAATATTATTTCATGCTTTTTAGTGTTTTTTCTTTTGTGTAGTTGGTTCATTAAAATTATATCTTGTTCTAAACAATCTGGTCCCATTTATATTCGGGGCAAAAATAAACAAATGTAGTCTTTCAGAACTGACATAAAGAAGAATTATGTTATTATTACACGTATATGTGCATTCTATAGTGGTCTCAGAAGAAAAGGAAAAATAAAAACTCTCCGTCATCGTAAATAATAAAAGAGTTTTAAACAAGATGCCAATATAGAGCCGTATTCTTACAATTTACAATAAGAACACGGTAAGACTTGCTGATCAATTTTAATATTTCTCCAAGGAAATCCAAAGTTGCTCTAAAATTCATATAGGTGGAAAGGGAGCAAAGATGTTCTTTGTTGGATCTTTTGTTCCTTTACCTGCGAGTCTCGTTAGCCGAAATTATTTATTAACTTTTAATAGAGTTTATTCGGGAATTCTTGTTTTATTAAAGTCTTTATTTCGACGCTTTCCGAAAGCGCGATTTGCTTTATTTTATCATGGATGCTGGCTGCCTAGTGAAAAGAGAATACTTAATTAAAAAATTAAAATAAAAGGTATCCTCTTAAGAAAAGCTAATTTTCTAATGAAATAGAGGATTCTAATTTTAGAAGACTACCCGCGTTTACATTCAAACACAAGCTTTTAACTAGAAAGAAGAAGAAAAACAATGTGGAATGATTCAATCCAGATATTATTTTAATATTTCAATCCTGATGAAATTGTATGGTCAAAATCAGTATTCTAAAACCTACCGGTCTAACTGACAAGTGAACACAAAAAACACGAATGCAGTATCAAAAAAACACACTTTAAATCAATGATAGACTATGTTCGCTATCCTTAATCCAAAGACTTATTTTACTAAAAATGTGTCTTTTGATTTAACAGCAATTTCTTTACTTAAAATGGGATAATATGGACCGTGAAATTAGGTTAAAATTGTAAGCATAACGAAACAGGCTATGTTATACCGTTAACACAAATAATTATACCTTACCTATGACGTCATTAATGAGATAACTATATTATTGCTACTAGTTTAAACCTTCTGCCTTTAAAAGAAGGTTAAAAATCAAAACGCAACACGGTGGTCGCACCAGAGCCTCACATAATTTACTAACACATCCATGCTGGTGGTCGCACTAGAGTTTCACATAATTTATATACTATTTTATCACACTAATTGAGCACAACTACACAGTATTATAAAATTATTACCAAAATTCTTTGATTGCAGTAGGAAATTTTGTTCAAAAAACATTATTCTGTTACTTTAAAAGGTTAGTGGCCAGTTGTATACCTAATATAGTTGGTAGTGTAAGTGGGATCAAGCCAGTTATTTAAAGAAACTCCTTTTGTTTTCTATGCCGAAGTTTCGATTTTATTTATTTAAAATCGTCCTCGTTGCTCTACGGAAAAAGGAACGATAAGTACCAATTATGTTTTTTTTTATATATATAAGGGAGAGTTATTATGAATTATAAATTTCGTTCTAATATGTATACTATTTGTATGTATAGGAACATATGTTTACGCTTTGCCAATAGAATATCAAAAAAAGGAAACAATTATAAACAAGGAAGCGGAATAAATGAGACACTTACCAAAAAAACGGGTTTTCCGTGTTAAAAGTAAAATGAAATTTAAAAAGGGACACATTAGATACATCTAACAGAATGACGTACAAAATAGACGTAAGACACTTAAAAAAAATTAAAAATCAATATCTAGCCTATCATCGATCGCAAAGCGTCATTTATGTTTATTTCTCCTCTATGTGAATTCATACCAGGATGTACCAGTTTCAATATATGCAGTAAATTCCACACCCTATGTGACGTCACCGCTAAACAAGAAAATGTTTTTGAACCGTTTAGAACCGTATTGGCATCAAAAAATGACTCTAAATAAAATGCAAAAATAAAAAATGATACCCGCCTTTAGCACCCAGACAAATAAAAAATCCGAAACACGATCATTGTTAAAGACCTTTTTAATTGTCTTACTTTTACAGCCGTTTTCCTCAACTTTTATTCGGCTGCTAAAATTTACGATACTGCTTAAACAACTTTAACGGCCCTAATTCAAAGCTTTTTATCGATACCTACCTGTCTTTTGTTCGGTAATTTGGAACCTCCTTTATAAGTCGGGCTTAGTTTTTTCATTTGGAAATTTTTTTATCAATTTAAAATTTTGTTTTTCCAGATACTGTTGAAAAGTTAAATAGCACATAGATTCGCTAGCTTTTTCTTTATTTCCGTCTTTTTCCAAGGTTATATCATGACATTGACATTCCTGTTCCAATGCGTACTACCATTCTGCTTGTACAATGCTTATTATTTCTAAATCCAATGTATTTTGGCATTTTTATATTTATAACTTACTATTTAAAAATCATTACTTTATTTGGCCCTAGACCTTCATCTTCTAAAGATCTCTTCCAACTTTCCACTTTTTTTTAAACCTCCTCCCTGCTGGTGCTACATATAACAATATCGTCTGCAACGTAATGCAATGATATTTCCAAGGCCTTTTACCAAGTATGGCATGCCGCAATCCTCAATAAACTACCTTCTTACGATCTGCCTCCCAAACTATCTAGCTGGATCGGTAGCTGTCTCTCTAATCGGCCCATATCTGTCGTAGTGGACGGTCACTCATCCAACTTCCATCCTATCAATGCTGACGTACCCCAAGGTTTAGTCCTGGCATCAACCCTATTTCTTCTTCACATCAATGACCTGCTATCTTCAACTACCAATCCCATCCACAGTAATTTTTTATTGTACAAATAAATTGGACATAAATCAATAAACAATGTTTTAATCATTCGTCATTTAATTCTTTCCAAAATTATTTCGAATTTAACCCACTCCGATTCTGGCGCCTAAATATTTATATTTACATTTATTAAGGTACTTACCATTTTGTCAAAAGGCAACGAAATTACTTAAAACGAGCTTTACCTCGCAGGAAAAGCCACATTCTCGGACTCTGTGACTCTTCACAGTCATCCGAGGAACGTTAGGCTTTTCCTAAGACATACACAATATACTATTCCATAATAAATATCAACATTTCTTTGATTAAATTCGAAATCCCTAATTCCATTGACCAAGATTATTTTCTATTTTCAATTGAAATCGAACGAAAAAAGCAGCAAATAAACAAAAAACTCATTACTAAAACAAAAACAAACAAAATTGCCGTTTCAACGTTCAAACGAACCCTTATTTCATTTTATTGCTGGAATTCGGCCTCTTGTTGATTGCCGAACGGTCCCATAAAAAATTACTGGCAGGGAGACAAAATTTGTCGCGGAGCGCTGTCAATGCTCTTTCCCTGTTTTAAAAGGGGGCAACTGTGTGAGACAAAAACAGTTTATTTTTACGGTATTTATTTATTAAGGAATATCAGTGCCTGTTACAGTGCGACGTATCTTTACGCGTGTATAAAATAGCGTAAAGTTTATTTATGTTGCGTATTATCTTTATTCTTTTGGGGCACGTAAAATATTCGGTGTTTATATTATGATTTGCTTCCTTTATATCGTCAATAAACACAATAATTTTTTCTGATCAAATTGACTCTAAAATAGCCATCAAACATCGCCCATTATAAAACGGAGAGCTGGCTTCTGGAGACGTAGCCCCACGATGGGCGTAAATAAGAAATAAATTAAACGTTGGCACCACCGCAGGCTGGTTATCGAGGTTATGTTATCAACGTAAATTATAAAGAAACGTAATATAGTGTAGGATTTCAAAGAAATCTTTTATAAGGTTGGACTTTTTTTTAGCTTTATCACAGACCTTGGAGCACTAGGGATTTTGATGGTGGAGTTTAGGATTCTTTAGGTAACTTTCAATACCTACTTGAATGTTAGTTGTGATATTATGAGCAAATTTCGGAGGCATCGGAAGTGGAAAACCAGATAACCAAGGGAAAGCAGAAAGCAGAATAGAAGTTTCGTCGGCAGAACTGTAGTGCCAGATCGTGCGATCTGGCATGATTTCAACGAACTCGGGCTGTAGGGGATAAGAGACCGTAATGAGGCCGTAATCTGAACGACCAAGGGGAGCGCATACAGATGTTGAGTATGGCTCAGGATGGGTGGTAAGGAAACGATCTAGTGGATTTGGATTATGGGTAGGAACTGGTAAGCGAGTTGCTGATTGCGAACTTTTGTGTCGCTCTGCCTTCTGGGTCAGTTTTTGTGGAACCTAGTCGCCTAGGACGATAACTTCAGCAGAGGGAAATACAGAGATAAGATGATCAATTTTTGCCGAACGTCATGGTAGGAGTTGTCGGATAAGGAGAGGTAGATGCAATAGAGGAATTTATTGGAAGATTTAAGGGTAAGTTTTAGCCAGAGGACATCGGGCTCGCCTGATTCCAGGTTCGGGAGTCTGGTGCAAGAAAGACTGCTGTGAACGTAAGCGCATATCCCAGAATGAAGACGAAGAGATGAAAGAAGTTCATAGCCTGGACATAGGACATGATTAGTTGAGGATTTGGGACTGATTTGGGTTTCGGTTAGAAAAAGAATGTGAGGTTTGCACGATTGGAAGTAGTGGTGGACAGAGTTCAAGTTAGAGTTAAGCCCGCAGATGCTGGATATTAACTTTTAGAATTTTTCGATGGTGGGCCCCCGTGGGGTTTGTTTCAAACATTGTGTTTTTATAATTTGTATAAGATAAGTATTTCAGAGTAAAACTTTATATCAGTAGTACGTCCTAGTACACTATCTACTGTCTGTATTTTAGGAGTTATAGGTAATCGGTACGGTTACAAAGTGCTATCATAGTGGATAGTTTGAAGAATAGGTTTCAAGACCTGAGGTTTATGTATTAGTGGACATTTCTGAACTATTTAGTCAGAGACATAGAGAGACAAACAGTGCCTGAAAAAAAGACAGCTAGTGGATTCGGCCCCTATTGAACAGTGATAGGCCTAGAAAGTGTATCATTGATCGACGCAGTATATGGTGAGCCTTTGTATGATGTATTATTTGAACTTTTTTCAAATTAAATGTATGTAGGTAGATAAAGTAGTGTTTGATGTCTAATGTTAAAAAGAGAGAAAGGAAACGGATTGACTGTGAACTATTCTCGGATTTCTGATTCCATAGTCTGGCGTCCATTTAACAACTTTTAATAAATCAAAATTTCTTGATTTCCTTCGATCCTACCGACACTGCTTGGAGGATAATAAACCAGGACTAACATGCGAAAAGAAATTATCCTTCTGAATGATCATGCCAAAAGCGGCTAACTAACAGCTGTCGCGCCCAGGTCGGAACATCTAGATTACCTGATATAACAAGAAAATCCTCGGGATAAAATAAATTACAACTTTATTGATAAAAGTAGGCGGGCGACTATGTAATTGACCAGATTAAGAGTAGCCCTTGAATCTCTGATTGTTTTAAAATGTAAACAATAGAATCTCTTCCTCGTTCCTAAATCAATGTAAATGACTGAGCAATAACCCTGTTAAATAACAAAGTAGAAGGAATGGGAGCCGATTAACCCCCCACCCCCACCGAAGTTTATTAAGAATTTAACGATATTATTAAATTAGCCGTTAAAAATATAAAAAGTAACATTGTCCCTTGTTAGCCCTCTCATCAATAATGCAAGTTAATTTCATCCGGACCGAAACTGGCTGTACATTAATAATGTCTTTCAATTCCCGGTTGACGTGTCATCCACCAGATGTCGCCCCAGGTGATCTTTAATTTGCAAGTGACACTGTTGACACACCAACGGTACGGTCAGATTTATCTTTTATTGATACTTTTTAGAAGTTGGTTTTTATTTTTAGAAAAAGATGATTAAAAAATGTCGATTGAATATAAAAGCCATAACAAGATCTTGTAATATATTGATTATATTATATCAATATATCATATCAATTTTTTTGCGTGTAAGTTTTCAATTTTTGCACCTTTGTCTTTACAGCATCCAACATTTTAAAAAAATTATTGACTTGAGGAAAGAAATTGCTTCGATGTAAAAGTAAAATCGCATATCGAACCCCCAAGTACTTCAACAAAAAAGTCTTAAGTGCACTCTGAAGCAATTTTCACCCGATACAAGAAACGTTTTAACTTTTTACTGGCTCTTAAGCAAATCGTAGGCCGTTTATTTGAACAGATGTCGATCATATTCTTGAATCAGCTGATTCTTTACCTAACAATAAAAAAGTTCTATTAAGGTCTGTGTCTCGTAAAAAAAGACAATATTTATTATTGAGCACTACTAAAAAAATGCAGATTCTTTTGATGCACTTTTGTTAATTTTAAAGGTTAATATGTCAAGAATAATATCAAGCAATATACGGGGTGTCCGAAAAGTCTTAGCATGGGCAAATATCTTTGTTATTAGTAAAGATAGAGACGCCAAATTTTAGGCGTATCTTATTGGTTAATAATTCTACTGTTGATATAATTTAATTTTTTCAAGCACCTTGAGGGGTGACGATAGGGAGCTGAGGTCAAAAATTTTAAATGCAACCCTATGCCGTGTAATACTTCATTTTGAAGGACTTCAAAAAAACATTTTACCGCAAACCCGAGGTCCGTATCTTAATTTGTTTTTAAATTACAAGCCTATAAAAATTAAAAATCGTAAAAAAAGAGTAAAGTTTAAGTACCTTTATTTCTTACTTTAAAACTTGTTCAAAATGACCACCGTGAACTTCCTGGCAGTAATAAAATTGATTTTGGAACCCTGCTAAGAAGTAACACCTACCATTTTCAAAGATGTGAGACGTGAGTTCCAAAATCGACTTTATTACTGCCAAGAAATTCATGGTGGTCATTTTGAACAACTTTTAAAGTAATAAGAGAAATATAGGTATTTAAATTTTTAATTTTTTTTCACGTCTTTTAATTTTTACGAATTAAGATACGAACCTGACGGTGTCGACTATCGTTGTTCGAATAGATACTATTCTACACCGTTCTATAGCGAGAACACGGGGAAAAAAAGGAATGAATTTTGGGTTCATCGAGGTATTAAAAATCACGGTCATTTTCACCTTGCTGCTAGTTCAAGACGGTAGAGGTGAGCATCCCTTATACCCTGCAGGGGCCCTAGCGGATTTGGGGTTGCCACCCCGAAGTTTTCTTCCGGGTTTTGTTTAGCAATTGGTGCCGTTTGGTTGCTTGATACCTTTGTGGTTTGGCTTTGGATGCCGTTTCCTTTCCCTCAAGAATCTCATTTTTATGGATCTAAGCCGTAGAGGCTAGCAGTCACACGTGTAGACCCGCCATTACAGCTCCAGGTAAGCTCTTTTTATCTCTCTAATAACAATAAATTACTAAATCTTGCGTTCAATTTTACATCTAGTTCTGCCTCATTTTCGTTAATATTCCGTTGTTCTTTTTTTACGACAACCGCGTTTAACAATTATTATATCGTGTTTATAACTACCCCTCGTACGTCCTCCATAATTCAAATTTACCGTGACTATAAAACTTTAGATTAACGTAGTTCGGCAAAACTGATACATGGAATAAATCATGATGTTACGAGAGCTCTTGTTGTTCATATCTTAAATTGCGCGAGGTTTCGCTCGGCGCTGAAACTTTTCTGCAACATCTGCATTGGGTTTTAAATCGCTTGTGAAGAGAGAGATTTTATAAATTTCGCATATCTGTTTTACACCTATCCTGCGCCACCGATGCATCTTTTCCTAGAAGCCACTTAGTTTCCTTAACCTTGTCGTAGGTGCACACTACAGGGGACAAAACAGTTAATTTTTTTTTCGGGTATGAGTCTAACAAGACTTCTGAGTTTCATGTTTCTATCTGTTGCAGTTTCGACGAAAAATTTCGACACTTACTGAATAACCCAATCATCATGAAAATTTTATAGTATTTTACGATATACCCATAGTCAGTAAGTGTATTTTACTGAGGCCCGCCGACCGCAGTGCTGAGTTTTGTAAATTTTCGAGATCGGTGAGCACTTAAGTATTGACTATTGCATACATACTATTTTTTGCAAAATCATATTTGTTTTTCAAAAACTGGTCTAATTGGTATGAAATATTAAACATTCGTAACATTAAATGTGTTATGTGGAGTGATTATGTCTCTAGCCGATTCCGATGATTAAAAAATTGATATCTACAGAGTAACAGAATGAATCTAAATGTTGAGATGTTTAGGGAAGAAAGAATTAATTAATTAATCTTTGAAACAAAGCATCTGCGGACCAATGTTCATTGTTCATATGAACTTTTTGCCTCAGTTTCTTTTAAAGAATCTCCCTGTATATTAGTATACTTCGATATATTCGTGCAATTCGCTATCTGTTCTTTCTTCTATCAGATGATTTGTATTGTTTGACTACGTTCGATTAAACTGATTTATTACTAAAAATACCCTTTATTGAAAAATGTTTAGCCATGTGAGCTTGTTTTAGTTTTTGATAACGGTTACGACCGGACTTCAGAATTTGATTTATTCAATTCCAATTTTTTAATCTGCATGATCGACATGATTTTTAATTAATTTTTTTGCTTGCTGATAATTTAGAGAATTTTCCGATTTTTGTTCTTTAAAGTTGAGTAAAAAGGTTTAGCAGTTAATACTAGGTTTTACCAGCGGCTTTATGTTTTGCTATTTTTTGGTTGCTTTGATTCAGTCTACCTGCCTCGTTAGCGTACGCACATCAACGCATCTAAAGAAACAGCTCAATAATTCGTTTACTAAATGTTTATTACGTTATTAGGACGAAAAATGCTTCATCCCTGGCTAGAGAATATTTTCTAAGAGACTAATCTATTAGAGAATATTCTTTTGAGAATATTCTCTGCTCACATCTCTATTCAAATCTAATATTTCTTATCAACGAAATCGCCGAACCTCTGGGGATAATCAAGAAAATAAATTACCACTGCAGTTCACCATGTACTAGCCAACTAACACTTTTATTTACATGACATGTGACGTCACAACCAGTAGTGTACCGTTTTGAAAGTTTGCAAGAATTTTGTATGACTACTTGTAGTATAAAATCCTTTTTTTGTTAATAAAGACAAAATGGCTAAAAACAATCAACATAGATATTTAATTTATGTGAATATGAAAAAAAAATATTTCGGGTTTATTTGGATAATATGCAGAATATCGAAAAGAAAGAAAAAATTTGCAAAATTTTAAAAGAACTCTCATATAGTATGCAGAAACGCAATCTCGTTCTAAAACATAACCCATACATCTTATCCTTCATCTTCACCTAATTTGACGTTTAGAGTTAATTCAGCATTAAAGATTTAGTGGTTTACTCAGGTAATACGCTTTGCGTAATTAGCTTACATGTATATGCATGAATCTTGAAAATAAAGGCTTTGTTCGAGGCATTCTCGCATGGCTGCGAATCTGTGCATCGCGTCAGGTAACTGGGAAAATTAGAAATGGGTTTAACCAGTATTTTTTTATTTCATAATACAAAGTAAAGCTTATATCGAAAAAATTTAAATTTTTTCTGATCAAATTCACTCTGAAAAAAGCAATCAAACATCGCTCATTATTATACCCCGGCGGATCGAGAGCGATGAGTCGTAAATCAGGGTCGGAGTGGGTTTGTAATTTATTTTTATTTTACTATGTATTTCATATTTTAAGAAAAACTATATATACGCTTGAGCAGCATGCTTTAATACTCGCCGCCGCTCGCTTTTTTAAGCCGTGGATAGCTTTGTTGGCTTGCTCGTCACTGTCTGCGATGATAAATTAAAAGTATCAGGGCATGCTCTAGGTAGTTAATAGTTTTTTATTGCGACGGGGTGACAGCGACGTTGAAACATGTTTCTATCATGAATTATAAAATAATATTTAAGCGAAGTTAAAAAGTTACAAAATAAGCGGAGTGGGTTTGTAATTTATTTTTATTTTACTATGTATTTCATATTTTAAGAAAAACTATATATACGCTTGAGCAGCATGCTTTAATACTCGTCGCCGCTCGCATTTTTAAGCCGTGGATAGCTTTGTTGGCTTGCTCGTCACTGTCTGCGACGATAAATTAAAATCGTCACGGCATGCTATACGTAGTTAATAGTTTTTTATTGCGACGGGGTGACAGCGACGTTAACACATGTTTCTATCATGAATTATAAAATAATATTTATGCTAAGTTAAAAATTTACAAAATAAATTTAAATTTAAAGATCAAAAAATGCTACAAAAGTAACACAAAACACAAACATTCTCTGTTAGTAGTAAGCCGGCCGATAGGGTGCATGGCGGTGTTACCGTATCCTTAATTTGATTCGCCACGTTGCCCACTACGTTTAGTTTTTTTTCGTTGGATTACGACAGGCAGGAAACTGAATTTTTTGAATTTGGTCGAATTTTAAACCGTCCAACCGATATTAACTTAATATTAACATATTTACTGAAGCTTATTCAAAAATATTTTAACCTACAATTGGGAAACTGCAATCTATGGTAAATTAATAGATATACGAAAAAACTCCTTCAAAAAGCTCACACGCCAAGCCTTATTTAAAACTCAATTTTAGCCATAAAACTTGCGAAGTTTAACCAAAACTCGCCGTAAAAAAGATAAAAACCGATAAAAACTTAAAACAGGCCGAAAGTTTTGAAACCCATCGAAAGTTTTCCGAAGCCCAACAAGACTTTTATCTGGCGTTCGCCACATTATGCTGATTTTTACGTTTCACGAAACGGGATGATGTGAAAAAGAAAGGAAAACGACGTTGTCACATTGTGGATAATGTAGAAAAGTAATAGAATTTTTAGAATATAAGAATAATAGTTTACAATATTAAAAATGCAACGAAATTAGTTATTTGCTAGTGTAATAAAAGAGCAATGGGAAATACTTTTTAATTATGGTTCAGGTGCCCTCCTGCTACCGCGATTTCTGAGCTCTTACCCTTCATTAAGCAGGCATACACCCAGGGTGGCTAAAAAATAGACCACGTTTTACCAGAACCAAAATCAGACCCTTTACGTACATGGGTTTTACCAGAATCAAAATCAGACCCTTTACATTTGTGGCTGTAAGCCTAATAAAGAGTAAGACTCCAGAAATCGAGATAGCAGAAGGGCGCCTGGACCAGAATAAGAAATAATCCCTTTAAAGTGTTTTGAAGGTCTTTTATAGTGCACTAGCGAACAATTTATTTCTTTGCATTTTAAATATATACAGGGCTATTGGTAAAGATAGAGACACCAAATTTTAGGGGTATCTTATAAGTAAGTAACTACGCTTTTAAGTAATTTAGCTTTTTAAACCCGGTTGACGGGTGACGCTAGGGAGTAGAGGTCAAAAATTTTAAATGCGCTATACCGTGTGGTACCTCATTTTAATGGTGTTTAGAAAATAAACATTTTACCGTAAATCCGAGGTCCGTATCTTACTTAATTCGTTCTGAAAGGGCAAATCTATAAAAATTAAAAATATAAGTAGGGGAGACCGGTGACAATTGTAACAAGTGTCAATTGTAACATTCAGTATACGTCCGCCCTCTGCCGGATTATCGCGAACCGAGTTTCTCATGTTCTATGGTTGTTGACAGATCTTTCTTTAGAGTGTTAGTTTCTTTAAGAATTCTGATGAATACTGTTGTTACGATCTGAAACGTGAGTTTCAACACGAAAAGTAAGTATTTATTTTTATTTTCTTTTGTAAATAATTTCTTAACCATATTTTCAATACATATTTAAAATATACCACTGAAATATGGATTATATTGACTATATAATCTTATAATAAGAACACTTTAGGAATTAGATTACATAGTTTAATAATGTAAACAAATCATATATGTCCTTTGGTGTCAATTGTAACATGAATAAAGGTGACGATTGTAACATGTTACCAATGAAACCAATGTAAAAAATGTGTATCATCATAATGTATTTCTTTATAGAACGCTTTACAATATGAAACCAAACATTTGTGGAGACCTCATACCGTGCATACGGAAGAAAAAATACTCGTATATTAACTTAAAATTAATAATTTGTAAATTTTTCCCATAGGAGTAAGCCAAAAATTTTGAGTTAAAACAGTCTTCTTCCGCACGAACGATATACTTAACTCAGGTGAAGAGTAAGGTCTTTTAGTAATGTTAACATACCCACCTTTCTTATCTAACATTTTTCATTTTAAAAGAATATTTTACTTTGCATTTGTATATTTTCAAATATTGTTATTTATATTTTAATAGAAGTTACTATTACAGATTGTTACGAATTTGTCGTGTTTTTTTTTTTTGGTATATTTTTGTCGACTTTAACAACAGAAAAAAACTACTTTTTAATTTGTGTAACTCTTTGTTTATTTTTTAATGTTATTACTACTGTTACTACTGACACATGTGTCCGTTACAATTGCCACCAGTCGGGTGTCAATTGAAACACTTTATATTATAATTATATGTTCTAAACAAGAAACTACATATTTTTTCTACATTCTGAATTTATTAGGTTACTTACAAAGCTCAGGGACATCCTCAAAAAAAAATTAATAAATTAGAACTGACAGGTAAGGTTGTAAAAAGTCACATGTGATTTTTGTTACAATTGTCACCGGTCTCCCCTACCTTTATTTCTTTTATTACTTTTAAAGTTGTTCAAAATGACCACCACGATCTTCTTGGCAGTAATAAAGTCGATTTTGGAATTCTGCCAAGAAGTAACACCTGCCATTCTCAAAAATGTGAGAAGTGAGTTTCAAAATCGACTTTATTACTGCCAAGAGCTCATGGTTCATTTTGAACAACTTTTAATGTGAAAAAAATAAATAAATTTTTAATTTTTTATTCGCGATCTTTAATTTTTAAAGGCTTGCCATATAAACAGAATTAAGATACGGACCTCGGGTTTGCGGTAAAATGTTTCTTTTTTGAAGACCTCTAAAATAAGTACCATACGGTATAGGGTTGTATTTAAAATTTCTGACCTCAACTTCTTAGCGTCACCCTTCAAGGGGGTTGAAAAACTTAAATTATAGAAAAAAGTAGATTTATGAACAAATAAGGTACCTCAAATTTGGTGCACAAAACGACTGTAAAATTACAGTTTGGTTCCATAAGATATTGTTTATGTTTCCTTAATACATTATGCTATTTTGTTATCACAAAATAAGTTATGCAAATTTAATTTCTAAAAGAAAATAATTTATACAATATTTAATTTCACAGAGTAAAGTAAAATGACAAATTAAAAATGCAGTTCATATTCCGAAATATTATACGTCACAAATTAGCGCCAATTTTTACGTTATATGTTCTGTAAATCTGTCAGGCCGGCGGCACCGCCCGGCTATACAAGTCAATTGTTGACGGAATCGCATGACTTGTTACTGAAAATGCCGCGAGATTATACGCAAGCCGGCATTTATGATCATTTTCTTGTGAATCTTCCAACAATAAAAAAGCATTTTGTGTAGCTCGTTGTTAGTTTGACAAATTTTGTGTTTTACAAATAAAGTGAGTATATTATATAACTATGTTTATGTGCAGATTTTGTAATATGAGTTTAAAAACAATTAAGCAATGTTTTTGTAAAGTATATCCTATAATATGTATGAATATGTTTTTTGTTAAATGTGTTTTATATGTTTAAAACTAAATTTATAATTTTTACTCTAATAAAAAACCCAACCATATATTTATTTCTATATATTGCCTTTTTTCCACCAGTATACGCTTACTATTCCAACATTGATGATCGCTACTACATTAGTGTTTTTTGTGTATAGAAAATGTTCTTTAAATTGACTAAACATTTTCTGCGGGATTTAATAACAAATTTCAAGTCTGGCCGTTAGAATTTAGAATTGACTCACTCTATATTTCCTACTGACAAAATATGACAACACCGCCCCATGCTTACTGAAACGATGTAGTCGGATGAATCCCCGGAGTCCATCAGCTGATGAACACGGTATCCCAAAGGATATAACGTATCCACCTGCTAATTTATCAGGGGTAATGATGTGTGGCGAAATGGATTGCAATCCAGGAAACTGGAAAAGCTGGAAAAGTGAACCGATTGAGTGCGTTGATGTGTAAACTGAGGAATTTAGTTTTGAAAGGGTGCTCTTTCAAATTGTCAAATACAACTTCTTACGTGAGTTATCTAATAGAGCTTTCCTGGTTGAGTCGCGAAATTACAGGTAAAAACGTTGGCTATGATTCTATGAACTAGCGTTAGAGTTAAAAACTCAATTTTTGAAAAATGATATTTCAAAAAAATTACAAAAAGTTACAAAAACGGCTTTTGGAAAATTTTTTGTGCCTGCTCCAGAAATATTAATAAGCTTTTCACTGCTAAAACAAAGTTAAGCACTTTTGACAAAAATTTTCTATGATAAAAGCCAATTACTGCATTTCCAATCCATCAGCAAATTTAATATTTCACAAAACTGTCGCCATACATAAAAAATAAATTATTCTTTTGACGAGAAAGAGAGAAAAAAACAAAAATAAAAAACAAAGGTAATAAATTGAATTGGAAATGAAATTTTCGCGGGCTGTCGCGCGTCCTCGGAAAATTAAACTTTACCGAAATGTCATTTTTCATTAGGGGTAATTTTTTTCTGTTACCCGATTGTACAACGGGAAAACTCGCTTTTCACTGCATAAGGGGGGGGCGAAAATGTTTTTAATTTCCGTATCAAAATCGATCAAAATCATGTCTCAGAGTTGTTTTTCTGACTGTGTGTTTGTCGATTTTACTAAACAGTATGAATGCCGTAAATAGAAATGAAGAAGCGAGGAAGAATGTTCGAAAACGTAATTTTTCAAAAATACGCTTTTTCTCGAAAATACAATTTTTTAAAAATATACTTTTTAGAATACCTATGCACGCAAAATATCCGGAAACACTTACCCCATCCACATGAATAACCAAGTCCTACAGAACAATAAAACCTTCGATCTTGTTGGCATCACTTTCGAACGTGATCTCAGCTGGCACAAACACTTTACTTCTATAGCCGCATCAGCAGCTAAAAAGCTTGATTTTCTTTTTCGAGTCAGAAAATACTTCTCCTCTTCCAAGTTAGACACCCTCTGTTTCCCAAATAAGACCTAACCTAGAGTATTGTTCCCACATCTGGGGAGCGGCATCTCCTTCGACACTTGGCATCTTGGATTCTATCCAAAAGGGAGCCATTCGACTCATCAGTGACCCAGTCCTCACAAGAAAACTCCCTTCTCTCGCTCATCGCCGCGCTGTTGGGGATTTATCACTTTCTACCGATGGTTAATTTAATAAAATTGGTATCGTTATTTGCATAAAGTCATCACCAATTTAAGTTAACAGCTTGTGCCATCTGTCGCCGACAGGATCGGACACTATGTATACGCCAGTGGCGCACGCAGGATTTTGTCTTGTGAGAGTGAGGCTGAATAGTGCAATTCGGTGAATATTTTCAATTAATTTTAATTAATTTTTTAATTTTTGTGTGTCTAGGATGTTGGTCTGGGGGAGCTAGAGCCTACCACACCCCCCTCCCGGGTGCGCTAGAGCCTCCCAGCCCACCGCGGATGCGCCACTGGTATGCGCCATCTATTATGTGCAGTAGACAGCGCCGAGAACGAAGCGTTTTGTGCTCCGTCCGTCCGCTCCTCACAAAGCCATACGATTTTTGTGATGCTTCCTTATCTACTATGGCTAAAGAAATTATTTTCAAAATAAGCGTTCTTCAAGAAATCCTTTTTTCGAAAAAAAAATTTCAAACCATTAGTAGATTTAAAAATAGATGGTTTTGCCCAGGTATGTAGTTTTCCTTGCAATAAATTCTTCTGTGTAGATATAACCATTGACAATTTAAATTTTCATATCTAAATTGAAATATACATTTGAAAGTTTGAATTGTCAATGACAAACATACCTCGGTACATACATAATATGATAAATAAATTTAAATTCTCTATATCCGGATGTCGAACAGACTTTTTTCTATAAAACCTGTGATCCGCCAATGGTGTTGAAAAAAGTAGCAACTTCATCCGTAATTGATTAACAAGATTTGCTCATCGGCGACAAATCACAGGCTTGATGACAGTTATTGGTTCAGAAACGATGTTCCAATTCATTGATAATTTTACAATTTTCTTTATAATTTTTCTTTATCATTGTTGTGGTATTGTCAGTCATTTGCTATAGAAAACCATGACTTTCTAGCTCTGTCTTTTTTCCGGAAATACAAGAATTTCCGATACCGGATATCTATCGTCAATTAAAAATTAAAAGCAAAGTGTACGAAAAGAATTTGCATAAAAAATGACCTTTTTACTCCAACAACGTATGTGACTCTACTCATGCGTTAAAATATCAATTTCATCTCGTACTGCCAGTGTGTCCGAAAAAGGGACAAAAAAGGGCAAGCTTGAATTTTTTCACGTCCTTCTGTTGTGTCTAAGGGTTATAAATGAAACTTCGGGAATTTCTGGCGTGCGTGAAGGAAAAATTCCGGTTTTTCCGGAAAGGAATTTATGTTAAGTTGAAGGATATTGAAAGATACAGTAAAATTTGGAAAAAAAGAACTTAAATTGTTTTTAGAAAAAGACCGGTTATCAGTTATAAAGTTTGAAACATAATGGGAACATCTTATTATTTTTCCAATTTTAACAAAACCAGTGGCTCTATCAGATCTCCCTATGACCAAACAGTCTCGAATTAGCTCCGTTCTACAGTAATATTTTTATTGAGTTTTCACTATTTTCTTGGCAACTGGGTTTCATTTCTTGCAATAGAGAATATGCACTTAATTTAAATAAACCTGAAATATATCTTTATATTCCACTTATGGAACCACTTCGGTGTCCGTCCGTCCGTCTGTCACCGTCGATTTACTCTGTAACTATTCGACGTAAAAATTTTAAATTTAGCACAGAGGTAGAGGCCCAATTATAGACGTGAAGTATAAAAAGTTGAGTTTTGATTGATTCTTGGGGTTTATTTCAGAGGGTAATTGATAGTTGGAAAAGAAGTATTGACAAGAATGAAGTAGTACTGGCAGTATTTTTGGATTTCAAACGTGCATTTGAAACCATTGATAGGGATAAATTATTAAATACATATGGTATTAGGGGTATTGTATATAAATGGTTCCAAAATTATTTAAGTAACAGGCAGCATATATATAAATGAATGAATTTATATAAATGATATGCCAAATGTTTTGTTATAGTGCTGTATTCAAATGTTTGCAGATGATGCTGGGGGGATGATTAAGGGTAAAAATATCTTTAATTCAATGAAAATTCTAAATGATGAGTTAAAAGCTATATCAAACTGGCTAAAAGTAAATAGACTAAAAGAGGCAAATAAATGTGTGAAACATTGCAACGTGGGGCACTAGAACCTAGAACAACCGGTTACCAAGCATAGAAATAAGGTTCCTACGTAAAATAGCAGGGAAAACAAGACTGGACAAAATAAGAAACACAACCCACTGAGAAAACTTAGAACAAAACCAATACAGAATATCATAAAGGAAGCTGAGATGGATGGGACACCTTTGGCGGATGAGCCCTAAACAAAACAGCAAGGAAAATATACGAGGAATGAACAACAAACAAGAAGAAAAAGGGAAGACCCAAGAAGACCTGGAATGAGGAAATCAGAAAAAAAATTCTCTTTGAAAGAGCCAGTAATTTATAACTAGGATAGAGACTTTTGCTAGCATGCAACGTACTTCTTTTTCCTTTTAATTAGAGATATATCCCTTTGCAGATAATCTTTATTAGTAATTTTAATTAGACAAACGCTGACGTTTATACAGTCGCAGACTCGAACTTTGATTAAATAATATTTGATTTCCGGATACGAGACCTCGTAATTTAAACTTTCAGCTTTCTGGTCGAGAATTTGTGTGTGTGGATGTGATTTTGGAGCTAATTTCTGCTTGCTACGCTCCGAAATACCAAATAAATGTTTCTGAAAATTCGGAAGTTTCACGTTATAAACTTTGCACGGAAATTAAAAAGGTTTCTTTTAAGTTGAATCAAGTTACTTTGGAAGTTTTGATAGGTTCTTGTTTGGTGAAGTTGTGGGTGAAGCGTAACAAAATAATTTATTTCTTATGAGAAAATATACCGGGAGAAAATTAATTTACGTCTAAATTTTATACTTCTTAGACTGCTCAGATTTTTCTTGGTAAGGAAAATGTTAGTTCCGTGTTATATAGATTGGTGCTTCAATTTTTCCACAAGGTGTTGTGAACTTACGACAAAAACAACAATATTGTTTAGATCTGTATTATCTGTATATATATATATATATATATATATATATATATATATATATATATATATATATATATATATATATATATATATATATAATAATTAACCTTTCTTTGTCAAGGTCTTGTAATACAGATCTAAACAATATTGTTGTTTTTGTCGTAAGTTCACAACACCTTGTGGAAAAATTGAAGCACCAATCTTTTTTTGTAGAGTTCCTGGTTATAAAGTTACATATTGTATTTCTAACTTTTTGTTCATCTCAATACTTGTTTTGTTGTATGAGTTGTACATGTTTAAATAAAGCCGAGAATAAAACCCTGTTCTCAAAGCGTTTCTTTACTGAAACCTTAACAATAAGATAACAAAGTTATATTATTATAAATAATATTTTTAATCCAGTGTATGTCTTGAGGAACTGCCTGATATTCCTCACTCAGTGCTAGCTTTAACTCGTGAAAAATCTTGGTTGCACAGGACAACAACGAACGGCTCTTTTTAGTTCATCTCAGGAATGTTTTATGGGGTTTAGATCTCGGCTGTAGGTGGGCCATTCCAGTCTTTGAATTTTCACTTCATCCAACAAATTGCTTACAGCTCGTGCAATATGGGGTCCAGCGTTATTATGCATTAGTATTAATTAGTCCCCAGTTAAAGGAGCAAGTGGAATAACAGCGTCTTGCAGAATGTCTTCAACGTACCGATGGGCGTTCACAGGTCCATTTTCACCAAGTACAAGGTCGGTATGGGCTTCACAAAAAAACCCAAACCATAACGGAACCGGCTTTTTTTATTTAAATTGACGGGGTAATATCCGTTTTAAGGGGTTATATACAGTTAGAGTTTTCAAAAAATCAATTTTTTTTAATTTAATTTTCGTAATGTACACACACAGAAAATTTCAAGGCAATCCGGCGATTATTTTCGAAGTTACACGCATATTTGTAAATACGTGTCAGAGCGATTGTACGCTATGTAAAGTGCTTTTGAAACTTTAAACGCGTTTTTCTCAAAACTGTGTTTTTAAAGTCGGTGACGGAGATTTCTTGGAAACGGCTGAACCGATCAGTCTCAAATTTTAATACAAGCTTCTTAAGTATATTTTCTACTAATTAATCGAAGGTTTTTTCTCACCGATAAATATTTTTTTATATAAACAATTTAAGGCCAAAATTTTGGTCAAAAATCGTTGTTCTTTGAGAAGCCGCCATTTTGTCAAAAAATCTCATTTTGCTTATTCCTTCGATTAATTAGAAGATTATACATTACTTTAACGAAATACGTTTGGTTTTTTCATTTTCGATGATCCAGTCCAGAGATATCGTTGTCACCGCAAGATGCCTTTTTTGAGAGAAACTCCTGGAGATCAGCTATAGCAGCTTTCAAAATTATTATTTTTACAAATACAAAAATCTTAAAATACAGTTAAAAGTTACCATAATATGTGTACAAATTTTCACATTAATAAATTTAAAAGTCTTCTCAGGGAAAATTCTTCAAAAATCGCTTTTTTTAGGCCTCCTGACTGTATATAACCCCTTAAGATATTCTGTAAAATTATTATACGCGTATTATTTAAACATGTACATCTACAAGAAAAGAGATATTGAGATGAATATAACAACAAAATGCTAAAAATACATGTAACTTTATAATCAAGTAAAAAAAAACTCAACAAAACATATTGGTGCTTTAATTTTTCCACAGGGTCGGAACTTACGACAAATAACAGCATATTTATTTAGACCTGTATAACATGACCTAAACAAAAAAAGGGTATTATTAAACAAATACACTATAATTTTAATTAATTAGTTCACAAACTGCCAAAAAAATTATAAAAATTTGATTAAAAACAAAAAAGTTATATAACATCAAACAATAGGTACTTAGTCATAATTTTGGGTTGAAGTTCTTTTTTGCCGGGGGGGTGTATATATTTATATAAAGCTGACCAGTAGCAATTTAAAAACAAAAAAATTATAGCCCGCGTCCACAATGGGCGCTGTAGGTAGTTATTAAGCACAAAGAAACGAAAGAAAAACTTCACAATAAAAGCAAAAAATGTATCCTATAACTCGAAGCTCTCCCGATATCTCCCGGTGTATTCCCAATCGTCTCCAATATTATTCAAACGGTTTTTTTATAAGAAGCTTTTTCTTTCACGTTTCCGCTCCCTTTTAAAGGGAACTCGTGTCCTTTTCTTCAAAAAAGGGATCCATCGACTGCAAATTCGCCCTTCCTTTCGCATAAGGGCGTCTCTCGTCATATTTCTCGGTTTTTATTCAATTTTTTAAGTGTAATGATATTAGCTTTTCGGGGGTCTGGGGGTATTCTTTTTCGTTCTGTCTTTATGTCTGTGTCAATGGAAATTTGAATTTATATGTTTTTAACTTGGTTTGCTTGAAGAATTATCTCGGGTCCATGAAATGAGATATAAGGAATGCAAATTTTTTAACTTTTTCGGTTCGGTTGATTTTTACTTTTTTTCTGTTTACAGAGCTAAGTAAGGGCAAGGAATATGTATGACTGTTAAATAGAGAGGATATTTTTAGATGCTGATCCAGATTTGGTTCTGATATATGTCGCATTTTGGGCCTTTAGCCTTCGTAAGAAAGACTACACCATTGACCTTTAGCAAGACGAGACGCAGCCATTCATTATTTTGTTTATTTTATACATTGTGCGTGTGTAGGACAAAGAGCGACAGCTATAACACCGTCTCCGCGCGCCACCGTAATGGCTTTCCGGGCCGGTCTGTATTCCACCGAGGAAACCTATGAAAAAATCCAATTTTCCACATACTAGGTACTAACGCACCAAGTTTTCATATGGATACATTTTAAGAAAAACCGAAAATCACACTACACACATATATTCTGACTTGCATGAAACGTTACACACAAAACATTACGCCTTGACAAAGTTTTGGTACAAAATTCAGTTATACAAAATGTTTCGTTTCGGAACTATTAAACGTCAAAGCTGAAACTTCCGCGAATTAATTCAATGTTAATTTTTGGAGGTTGTAGAGGACCCGGAGCTTGTTAAAACTGGTGAGGATCGGAAAATGGCAAGTAATTCTTTAGAATTTTTTTAGGTCGAAAAATGCCATTTGCAGACCCCTTTTTGGTACCTAATAACTCGAAAACAAAACGATGGCTCGAAAAACGGATTCATAAGTAAAACTCTAAAATCTCAAATACTTATTTTTGCAATACATTTACTAAAATCATTGGAAAATGGATGTATTTAAGAAAAACTGGAAATTTCGATTTTTGACCCAAATATTTCACGGTTTTTAATTTTGTGTGGGGTCAAAATGGTTCAAATTAAAATCCCATATACGTCATCGAAAAGAGCTCGTCGAAATACGTTGTTTCCATATTTTTTAGTTCCTCCATTCTTTATAGGAAGGGAGCAATCGCCGATTATATTTCGATTTTTTGACTTTTTTGCCCTCGACATCTGTACATTTGAATCACTCTGTATTTGTTCCTATATAATTTTTCCCCAATTTTTCAACACCATCTTATAATAAATAATCACACTTTAAAACGAATACCGAATGGGTCATCCAGGAGCGTATTTAAGGGGTAAAACCCGAATTTTCTTAATTTTGCCAAAAATCCTATTTTTAACCGACAATATTTCACACTATTTTCCTTATTTAGTGATTCTTTTTGGATTTTTATCCGTTAATTATTTGCATCGGGAACATGCAAAATCTGAAAATTTTCGAATTTTTGAAGATTGCCATGAAACCAAAGAATTGCAATTATTTATTTACTCTAAATTATTAAGATGTTATGATGTGTTAAAATTTCACAAAAATGCCAGTTTTTGTTGCAAAATCGAAAGGTTCCTGGACCGATTTCGGCTTAAAATATACACGAATATGATTTTAGGAACCTTCTACTTTAAGTGCATGGATATTTCATTGGATTGGATTGGATGAGTGACGCATTGAATCAAATTTTATGAATTTTTCGATAACCCTACAACACTGGAATTCGCCATGTACTCATTATGAGTCATAAAAACACTTTTGACGACACAGCCAATTGCAATGGGATCACGATTTAGAAGTTTCGAAATTCGCGCGAAAATTTTCAATAGAAAGTCCTTTTTGTTAATAAAGACCAAAATAAATGGATAACAGCAACCGCCATAAATGTTTTTGATAGAATACCAAAAATATTTCAGATTTATTTGGGTTATACCCATATTTCCCATTGCGTTACTTCAGTAGTTCTAGTCTATCAATCTGCAAATATGCTACATAACTGACAGTCTGGCAGCAGCCATTCTCAAGAAGTAGGTGGGGCACGATATAAAATCGAACATATAGTTCACAGTCTAATGGCCTGTTCTATAAGAAACTTCATCAATATGTGTTTAGACTGTAAATTAGATGTACCTAGAATGTTTTGACCGCGGCTGTACTGTGTATTAGAAGCCAACCAATATGCCTACCTCAACGCAAATACTATATTACTAAACAAATATTTGAAAATGGAATATGTGTATATTTATTTTCCGCTAGAGTCTAAAACAATTTTCCTAACTTCATAATATTTTGTTAGATATTTTAATTCTCTGTTAAAATACCCTTTTCTGTTTACGGACGACCGAGTGTATGTGTGTGTACTGTATACATGTACTATCTTCCGTATTTATAAAGAAAACAATGAATTTTCAAACAAACGAAACGGCGCCGTATGCTCTGAACATGTTCAGGAAAATTCTTTAAAAAGGATAATAAAATTGATGTATCCCGTCAATAAAGCGAGTTTTATTATTGTGACAACAGTGTGGGTGTAATGATGATATTTCCGTTTTTTAATGATTTGTTTTGGTGTAAAAGTTCCTTAAGAAGTTATAATGTTACAGCTCTTTAAGGCGGAAAGTTGACGTTAAGTAAATATTTATATTTTCACTATTTTTTTAGAAATTTTTTATCTTCATCAATTATAAAAAGACAAACAAATCTCCTAAGAACATTTATAACTAGGAAAAACTAAAAAATAACTAAATTTTAAGCAACACCATCTTAAAATATGTTAAAGTATGGCATTTCTTCCTTCTGCTAATTTCGCTCTTCCGACCGCTACGGCTGTACCCCACAAAATGTCCAACATAATACTTAAGGTCAAACAAGTTCAAAAAATTCTTCTATCCCTTGACACCAAACAGCCTTTGGTCTGGATGACATATCAGACATTGTTCTAAAAAAATGCACTCCAGAACTTGCACCCATCTTACCTCGTCTTTTTGAGATCTCTTATGATAAGAGTATCTTTCCAGATAGCTAGAAGCCTACTCATGTGCAGCCTGTCCCGAAGAATGGTTCCGAGTCCCTCCCATCCAATTATAGATCTATCTCTCTTCTCCCTGTTGTCAGAAAAGACATGGAGAAAATCATCAATCTGCAAATTCTAGAATATCTAGAAAAACACAAAATCATCGATGACAGACAGTACGGAACAAACCTCTCGAATTCCATGGCAAATCCCAGATTGTTGCTCTCGATATTTCCAAGGCTTTTGACCAAGTATGGCATACCACACTCCTCAACAAACTACCTTCTTACGGACTTCCTACCAAACCATGCACCTGGATCGGTAGCTTTCTCTCTAACCGGCGCATATCTGTCGTGGTGGACGGTCACTAATCTAACTTTCATCCTATCAATGCTGGCGTACTCCAAGGGTTAGTCCTGGCACCAACCCTATTTATTCTTCACATTAATGAGCTGCTCTCTTCAACTACCAATCCCATCCAGCGTTATACTGACTATAGTGCTCTTCACTCCAATATGCATTTTTCCAGGCAAGTCTCGAATCAAGAGCTGGATAATAGACGCAGATCTAGGCACCTATCCCTTTCCCAAGATCTCCAATTAATCTTAGACTACGGTGCCAAGAACTTTGTTCAGTTCAAGACCTCCAAAACCCAGTCTTGCTCCCTGTCACGCAAGAAACCTGGTTTTCTCTTTCGATCCAGAAAGTATTTCTCCCCTTCCAACTTACACACTCTATCTTTCCCAAAAAGACCTAACCTGAGGTACTGTTACCACATCTGGGGAGCGGCAACACCTTCGATACTTAACAGCCTTGATTCTACCCAAAAAAGAGCTATTGGTTTCATGAATTCCCCAGTCCTCACAAGAAAACTCCCTTCTCTGGCTCATCGCCGCGCTGTTGGGGATTTGTCCCTTTTCTACCGATACTTATACAGATTTTGCTCTGAAGAACTAGCCGCTATAATTTCCCCCTTGGCTGTTCCCAATGGAAGAACAAGAGGCGGATTACGTATGCATCCCTTTACCGTCCAGCTTCAAAAGCCTAGAACATCTCACTTCTTTCGCTCATTCATACCTAGGGTCTCCAGATTATGGAACAAATTGCCTGCAGATGTTTTCCCTTCCCCTCCCAACCCTTCCCTTCTCTTTAGACGCCCACGGTACGTTAGTTCTTAGACTTGAAGTGTACGTGGTCTGTCTCAGATTTAAAAAAAAAATTGTATAAATTCATATCTCTAACCTAACTCTGGAGTCGTGAATTATAAAAAGAAAATAAAACAAATCTCCATAGAACATTCAAAGGTAGAAAAACAAAACAAAATAAAGTACATTTTAAGCAACAGCATCTGAAAGACTATATTAAAAGTTGCATTTCTTTTAAAATGTTTAGTATTGTTTAATATGATTTTATAAATTCATATCTCTAACCTAGTTCTGGACTCATGAATTATAAAAAGACCATCAAACAAATCTCCCCAGAACATTCATAACTGGGAAAAAACTAAAAACGAAGTAAATTTTCATAGCAAAACCATAAATTCTTCGGATTCCAAGGCCCGCGTTCGAGCAAGGAACAAAATCATAAATCCATTCCAGAAAAATATGAGGCTTGTCCCAATTCAAAATGGTAGCTTTTAGGTTCAAGTTATCGAGAAATAAAAACCGATTCTAAAGCTTCTTATCACAGACAAAGGGATATTCTTGAATTTGAAAACGGAAATAGGAATGCAGAAATTAATATTGTACATAAGAATACAGGATAATTGATCTAATTTTTTTTTTCGAGTTGAGTAATATCTGATATAACCGTTTGAAAAATTCGGCGAATATTTCATTGTGATATTGAACTTTTGTGCTCTGACTGACCAAACCTGTTGAGTAATGGGCTCATTTCTATACGCTATGAAACAGTCTAACCTATAGATGCGGAGATTACTTTAAAACCACCCTCTTAAAACTTAAAATTTATTCCTCACTCCACCAGAAAAATATTATATATTCTCTACCCCTCCGAAACCGGAGACTTCCCAAGAGATCATATAAAGTTGCATTTTCTATATCGAAAATTTCTCCGTGAACTCCCGTGAATGCTTCTTAAAATATGATGATAAAATTAATTTCTTTTATGGGTCGACGGCAGTATCCTTTTCCGATATCGTTTCGGGGGGCGTTCGATGTTAAAAATTGAAAAGCAATGGGAAATTATCTATGGAGGGTGTCAAGAAGATACTACAGGAATTCTTAAGAGGTTAAGGGTCTTTTCATGAAAGTTATCTAACTTTAAATATATTTCGGGAATTGTTTAATGGAAATTTAAATTAGGTAAGTTTAGTTTTTTATTTATTATTTATTTTTTGATTATGTCAATGAAATTTCTTTTTACAGCATCAAAAACATTGGTGAGCGGTTGGGAGGAGTTGATAATCTCCTGAAACGTATTTGTTATTCTAGCTCGAAGGTCTAAATTTTCACAAGGGGTTTTGAAAACCGCGTTTTTAATGTGTGGCCATAAAAAAAATCGCACGGCGTGAGAACGCCGGACCGTGGTGGCCACCTAACTGGCATATATTACGACTAATAATTCGGTTTTTGAAAAGTTCTTCTGGAAGTAGCCTTGCCGCATCTCTTCATCGTCTAATGCGTGTACAAAATTTTCTAAAATTATATTACGGTATCGCGCAGAATTGAGAGTCCCTTCAAAAAAATCGGTCCAATTAACACTTTTTTCGATATGGCTCCCCACACGCCAACTTCCTGTGAATGCAGAGGCTTCTCTATCAAGAAATCTGGATTTTCAGAACACGACATTCTCATTTGTTGAGAATTTACATGACCAGAGAGGTAAAAGCATGCCTCGCCAGTAAAAAAGGTTTTTTCAAATGTGTCTTCATTATTATGTAAATTTTCCATAAATTACTCTGAAAATTGCATTCGCTGAGGCTTGTCGTTTGGTAACAATTCTGAGCTTAGACGACAGTTCTAATTTTAGTTACGTTTTAAGAGTAATAATTCAAAACATGCGTGATTGATTCCATGGCATACTTTGAGGGCGTTTTTTTTATCTTACTTTACCACTGTACCATTTTTGTTGGTTATAATAAATTTCTAGTAATTTATTTTCATTGCATTGTGAAGAAATTTAGAGTGAGAGTGGCAACGTCGCTTTCTCATCAGAACACGTGCCTTTCCCTTATTAATTGATGATTTCAAGATTTGGGTCAAGGCGTAATTTTGTGTGTGTAACGTGTAAGGTCGGGATATACGTGTGTAGGAAAATGTTGTGATTTTTGACTTTTTCCTGAAAGGACCTTATCCAAAAACTTTGAGAAATGGTGCGTCAGTGTCAAGTGTATGCAAAATGGATTATCTTCATTCGGAACTGTATTTTTACAGGATTGCTCGGTGACATACAGACGGCCCAGGGAGCCATTAACTATAGTCGCGCGCGAAGTCCGAGTTATAGCTGTCGTTATTTGTCCTACACACACAGTGTATGAAACAAAACTAAATGCTAGTTATAAGGTTTGTTCTATTGTGTTGCATCAAACTGCACTAACCTGCACTTTTTTTTATTCTTGGAAGATACCCATAAGCAAAAACTTAGTGCAGGTTAGTGCAGTTTCGTGCAACACAAAAGAACAAACCTATAAATGAATGGTTAAGACCTATCTAATTTGAAATTTCAGGGTTTGAAGTGACAGGTCTAAGAATTTTTGTACTATGACTTTCTCTCTTAATTTTTTTGCAATAATGTAACAAATTCCAAGACTAAAATCATTTAGAAGGCAAGAAAATCGCAAAAAATATTAAAATAATTCTTTAATGGCGGCTTGTTAACAGAACAAACCCTTTTCAAAACCTAACTGATCATCTAGAAGATCAAAATTTAACCAGTACCAATCTTGAACCGAGTGGAACCTTATCTGCAAATTCTTGGATTTTGAAATATAAAGTGTCAAGGAAAATATGTTCATTCGATTTTTTAAAATATCGGCAGCTTACGAGCAAAACACACTAAGTCAATTTCTTTTTGATTGTGACTTATTAAGTTATTTTGAAAAGATGATAGTATATTGTACAACAAGTTTTAAAAATGACTCTTTTCAAACTCATGAAACCTCTAGTGAGACGTTTGTGAGACTGAGATAATGTAAAATGAGATGTAAAATAGTATATTGTACAAGTTTTAGCATAGCTATTTATGTAACTAGTTAGGAAATGGTGTACTTTGTTTAACCGAATTTCCTAACGTATTTCATACAAGATTTTTTTCTAATTTTGATAAAAATATGTATATAAAATTATTGAATTTCATTGTTGTATCAAAACATCTAAGAACCAAAGGAAGAATTTTGATTTTCATTTTGAAAAATAGAATATTTAGACCTGATTTGCAGAATAAACAATAACCAAGGGATTCATTAAGAAGATTTAGTACTTTGGTTCTGGTTTAAATTTATACTTAGTAGTTGATCGAGTTTATGTCCTGTCACTGTTAATAAATTGTCAAATATAATCTAACAAGAGTATTGAAAATGATCGGCAATTTTTGAGCTAAGCCCCCCCAAATCTCGAATTAGCCCCCCAAATCCAACTGCGTGGCCTAGCTGCCTATATACAAACTTAAACCTTAAACCTCCCCAAATATATAAACCAGGGGCTTAAACCCCCACAAAAATAGAGGGCTAGAACCGCCTATTCCGCATTTCGATGGAAAATATATCCAAAAATATTGAAAATCTAACGCCAGTAAATTTTAAACGGTCAAGATCGTCGATATGGTTGCAGTTCCAATTATTTTGCAATAAAAATAAAAATATTGTTTACTCACTTTGGTGATTTTTGAATATTACCTTGGCAGAAAAATTATCCGGGTAAGTTTTTTGGCTAAAAAATTGTAGCGATAATTTTTTTCAACAAGGAATGTACCTACGGTAACGAACAATAAAATACCCGTATTTTATTGTTAATTCTTATCTAAAATATAGAAATGATTTTTATTTTTGATCTTGTTCCTAAAATAATTTTAAGTTTTAGTGTTGTAGAAAATATACTTACTTATGTACATATTGTAAATGGAAAGACCTTTTATAAATTTGAAAAAAAACCTGAGAAATATTAAATTTTATTGTACAATACTCAGTTGTCTTACTCTTATTAATTTCTAAACGTCAAGTTAGATCGATCTCCTGGCAGTAGTGAATGTGGCCGTAAAAAAGTAATAAATACTAAAAAAACGTTCAGAATTTTGGCGCCCAACGTGGGGCAGAATATATTTGGCGCCCAACGTGGGGCAGAATATAAAATATTTTGTTTTTTATTTCTTTTCTCAGGTGTACCTATAGCCAGACTTTTTCTTCCTGCTATAAAAATAAAATTTACACAAACTGCCTTCACCCCCTCCCTCTGCGCTAAACAGTGTTCTTACCTCAGGTGATCCCCAAAATATATTTCCATTTTAGATTACTGATATCAATCATTTAAATATGTAAATATTAATTTAAAAAATTCAGCACTTACTTAAAAAATATTTTTCCACAATTTTCAAAAATGCCACCCACAAATAATTAAATCACACAATTCCACGATTTTCTGTCCCTTAACCACCTGCTTCAACAATATCCCCAAATTTTCACAGTAACAGTGCCAGAATCACCAAAAATCGTATAATGCAAAGTTTCATTCATAAAATGCTATCGTATACACTCGTAATGTTCGTCCGCGTAAATAAATTAGAACCTTAGCTACCTATTTTTAATTAATAGTTTTTTCGCGGATGTTTCTCCAGTTCCGCATCCAGACCGTTTTTCCACTCTGCTCCCCCGGTAGCCTCGACGTAGTATATCGCGTAAATCTACTCTATCCGTGAGATACCTACGTCACAATACAAGATCAGAGCCGCGACTGAAAGAGAAGCTCCGTGAATCCGAGATCCAGCAGCCCTTGCTCGCGAATTCTCTCTCCCTCTCTTTTGTGTTTCGACGTCGGTCCTCGTCTCGCGCACAGGGTGTAATAGGGGTTGCGCGCGGCCAATTTTACGCAATCATAATAAATATGTTTGGGTGGGCGGTTGAGAGACGACGAGGGGTGGGTGGAAGATAGGTGTAACAAGTAGGTAGCTCTATGCTCTATGCTGGCTAAAATGAGACACTTTTGCAGTGAGCAGGAAGATCGGCAGTATTTCCTCCTTAACTAATTTGATATTTATGAATATTTTTTTACATGCAAGTGTGATACCTCACTTTTATTTAAACAGAGGTTGCTTAGAAAACAACAGCCATACAAAAAAATTTTAAAAACAAACTTTTATTATAACATACATTGCAAAAGGGACGTCGACCAGGTATTTAGTTTAGTTAAAAGTTGCAAACCAGATCGGCAACTCAATTCACCTTTTTTCCTCTCCTTTCCTTCCATAAATTTATTTCCCTTTTCAAAATTTTTATATTTTATCAACTGTATACTGTTGTATGGAGTTCCGGATTTGCAAAAAGATTCAATAACTTAAAAAATCCCCCAAAAAATTACCGACATTTTTTTTATTTTACTCCTATGCCCCTGCATAGAATGCTTTCAATACGCTTTTATACCAGTGGCGTATTTAGGGGGGTTGGGTGTTAACAACCCCCCTAAATACCCAAATGCCCAAAGTTTATACAACCTTTGTATCCAAAAGTTTTTGTCTTCTTGTTGTCAACCCCAGAGCGCATTCCTAGCTACGCCCCTGTCTTGCACTAGGTGTTGCTAACCAAGGATATGGTGTAAGATATATTATAAAATAAAACAAGAAACTTTAGTTTTTGATTTGCATAGCCAACTACAGGTCTTATAGTTAGCAAAGTAGAAAGACCCCATGATTTAAAGTGACAACAGCCCGAAATAATATATGTATTTTCTCCGTATACTGTTGTATGCGAAACAATATATCATACAAAATACAGCTAATCCGTATAAGATGCACCCTCCGACAGGGCTGTCATAAACGTCATATGGGACATATGTGTTCTTAAACGCATGGATGCTCATACGCTATATTCTATCAATCAAACTGGGTTTTTCTTTTGGGAGTGTGGTAATACTTCTGTGGTATTTGTGTATTTTGGGGCGATAGATTTGAGATTGGTCATATAACTAAGTTCTAAACTAAGCCCTTATTATTGAAGAGGCGTCGAATGGACTCGTCACCAAAATGCCATTTATTATACATGGTGTCCGAAAATTCTTAGTGTGGGCAAAATACCTTTGTGTATTGGTAAAGATGGAGACGTCAAATTTTAGGTGTATTTTGTGGGTTAATAAATATACTTTTTTATGAAATTTAACTTTTTCAACCACCTTGAGGGGCGACGCTAGGGAGATGAGATGAAGAATATTTAAAAAGCAACCCTATGCCGTGTGGTACCTCATTTTAAAGGTCTTTAAAAAGAAATATTTTACCGCAAACTCGAGGTCCGTCTGTTAATTCGTTTTTAAATGGTATGCTAAAAATTAAAAATCGTAAAAAAATTAAAAATTTAAATAACTTTATTGCTCTTATTTAAATGTTGTTCACATTGACCACCGTGGACTTCTTTGCAGTAATTGGCTTTTTAGTACCTTTTTTTCTTTAAATATCTAATTTGGTCTAGAGTCAGCTTAGTGTATTTATACTTATTTATACTTTATAGTTAGTTTTGTATATAGTATTTCTTTTTAAACACTAACTATTTTTAGCGCAAAATTTTTAATAGCACATGAGTGTATTTTGTCCTTTTGTGAAATTTGACACAATAAAATTATTATTATTATTATTAAAATAGATTTTGGAACTCTGCCAAGAATAACACCGGCCATTCTCGAAAATGTGAGAAGAGATTTCCAAAATCGACTTTATTACTGCCAAGAAGTTCATGGTGGTCATTCTGAACAACTTTTAAAGTAATAAGGAAAATACAGGCACAGGTGATACAGGTATTTAAAATTTTACGTTCGGATTCACTAAGAAGGTTTAAGATTTAGTACTGGTTTAAATTAAGATCTTATAGTTGATCAGTTCTGTTTTGACAGGATTTTGTCCTGTCATTGTTAATAAGTCGTCATTAAAGATAATGAATTAATTTGATATTTCAGCGATTTCCTTGGTTTCCAAATGATTTTAATCGTGGAACGAGTTTCTGTAATAAATTTGGTTCGATTTATTGTCAAAAGTACGCACTAAAATCGCCATTTTCTTTATAAATTTGCGAAAAAGGTCAGAAATAAATTCTTTGTATAGAACTTAATTGTCTTATTCTTACACTTGTCAGCTTAAAACTTTTGGTTGTCAAATTAGACCGGACTAGCGTTGGACCATCTGGCTGTTACTTTTTTTCCACGATTTTTAATTTTTAAAGGCTTGCTATTTAAAAACGAATTAAGATACGAACCTGGGATTTGCGGTAAATTGTTTCTTTTTTGAATACCTTTAAAAAGAGGCATAGGCTTGCATTTAAAATTTTTGACCTCAACTCCCTAGCGTCACTTTTTAAGGGGGTTGAAAATTTTAAATTACATGAGAAAGTAGATTTATTAAGCAATAAGGTACACCTAAAATGTAGTGTACCTAACTTTTCTAATAGCAAAGATATTTTGCCCATTCTAAGACTTTTCGGACAATCTGTATATACCCATAAAGGCGTGGGGTCTATGGAAACGGGTTAAGGGCCGCTTCCGTAAACTTTTTGGAGATAAAAAAATAAGTTTGTACCTATACATTAATACCGCATAATTTTTAACATTGGACTTTTTTTTTAAAATATTAACGTTTCGACTTTTATTAAGTCCTTGTTAAGACTCACAATCGGTATATAGGACAGCAGTAAAAGAAGAAGCAAATTGCAAACATACAGCAGCTTGCCTATATCGTCAGCCGTTATTAATTAATTGATACCCCTTCAGAGGTCTAAAATTGCACTGCAAAACACTATGACTAACAAAGGGCTGCACAAGCAGAAGGGATTATTAGACCTTTAATAATTAAGGTATTTATTATCTTTGTTGTATAAATTATTAAGAGGTAAATTAAAGTTTGGTGCTTAAGGAATATTAAACTTCGAGTTTGAAAGGGGTAATACTTACGTTATATGGAAGAGGTGCAGCTGATATTGTGCACTAGGGATGGATCTACTAATGAGAATATCTGTATATAAAATAAAACAAGTTCTAACTGACTGATATATCAGGCTAAACCACTGGACATAGAAATGCCAAATTTGGAATATGCATTCCAACGGTGAACGATTTATGAATTTGTGCGCCCCTAGGCACTATGTTTTTTGGCACCCCCATATCTACCATTCATAGCAACTTCTGTTTGTTTAAAAGTACAGATAAAATACAAATTTTTGTTCGGCGCCCCTATTTTTATTCGGCGCCCCTAATTTTTTCTTCAATTCAGTTAATCTTAATTTAATTTTCGTTAATTCAATTAATCTTAGTCTGGGGTGGCAAGAACCTTGTTCAGTTCAACGCCTCCGAAATGCAGTATTGTTCCCAACCAACGACAATATTATACAAAAAATAGTAATAATACTGCTTCTAATCAGCCTTTATAGGTTTCTATCACCTGGCAAAAAAATCTTTTGCTATTTTAAATTTTATTGCAAAATTTGTCGTTATAAACTATACAAGAATTAATGACGTTTTAAAAGTTGAAACTTCAATATTAGTTTGATAGCGCTAGCAGCTTGCCGGGATTATTTTAATCAAAAATTAGCGAAAATGAGATTTGCTAAGAGGAGAATTTATTTTATGTCATTTATATTATAGTAGTTAAGTTAATTATTTCTGAAAAGCAGGTGAGTTTTAGAAAAGCTTAAAATCGAGACGTTGTAAAATGTGGCTATTTTAAAATAAAATCACTTAAGAGTCCTACAAATTATATATTATATTATATTATATTATAGCTAGAGTACAACGAAAGACACATTTTCACTGCAGCTTTTAGTGGGCTTGAAAATGGTATTTTAATTTTTTTAATCCAATGTTTAGTGTTCGAGAAAATATCATCAACTTAATTTATTTAAATACGGCCCTGGATTACCCATAAACCACTCTGAAAATTGCATTCGCCGCGGCTTGTCGTTTGGTAACAATTCTTGGACTGAGCTTAGACGGCAAGGTCACATTTCAGGATTCGGTGACATATCACTTTAGTGTCACACGCCTTGAGCCTTAATAGAGATATAAATCGTTAGTGTATATAACTATTCGACGATTTCTGAAATAAAAATTGCGGATTATGTACGTTTTTTGCAAAAATAGGCCTTTAAAGTTGGTAAATTTTTCGTTGCGGCTGACATGATAACGTACTGATATTTGTTTTCTATTGGTTAATATTGGTGAAGTAAGCGTCATTTCGCCATTTTATGTAATTATGCTTGAAGTAGCCATGGTGATATTAAGCTGATAAGAATAGATATTATTCGTTGATCTGTGTTAAAGGTTGAGCAGAGGATTAATATTTTCTGTGATATTTAAAGTCGTTTTAGTTTTTTATTGTGCCAACTGTTGTTTAATTAGTACATTACAGAAGTTACTGATGCCAAATTAAAACGATTTATACTTATTACAACCAATATTATACAAAATCATCCGCGTTTATAATCGTTACATTTTTTTTGTAAATGGTCCTCTTCATGGATTTATTATCCATGGTCCTTTTTTTATTCTCTTAACATCTTACTGTTGTTTTCCGATGCGAAATAACTACTTAAGGTCTTGAAATAGACGTTATAGTGGGAAGTCCGCTGCTTCTGTGGAGGATGATGACGATGACGACGATGATGATGATAATCTTAAGCACCCTGAACACAGAAGTGACTTTGGCTTTCCTTTTGTATCCTAATTATATTTTCTTTTTATCTCATTAAAATCTTACTATATGGGAAGGAAAGGGGTTTTCTTGCTGTATATTTTTATTTCTTAAGGGAACAATTAACTGATACTGTGTCAAAAATTTAGGTATATTGTAAATATCTTAAAAACGGCTAAAAATGTTTTAGTAAAATTTGGAATGTGGAAACAAGGACAACTTTGAATCTAGAGAACATACCTATTTCTTTTGCCGAAGAAGGGCGCATCACAAGTTTAGTCAGGGGTGTACCGAAAGCACTATGTTGAGGGGGGAGGGAATTAATACATTTAAGTTTTTTCCCAATTCCGAAAGAAAGTCAATTTTAAGGTTAGTTTGGGTTGGTTTCCGAAAGAAAGCTCTCGTTTCGAAAGAAAGTCAAATCTGAGGTTAGAAAAAGTGAGAATTTTTGACACAAATTCAACAAAATCCGCACTTTTTTGTAAATAATTAATTTAGTTTTTGTGGCGCTAAAGTGATATGGACTTTGAATCTAGAGAACATACCTATTTCTTTTGCCGAAGAAGGGCGCATCACAAGTTTAGTCAGGGGTGTACCGAAAGCACTATGTTGAGGGGGGAGGGAATTAATACATTTAAGTTTTTTCCCAATTCCGAAAGAAAGTCAATTTTAAGGTTAGTTTGGGTTGGTTTCCGAAAGAAAGCTCTCGTTTCGAAAGAAAGTCAAATCTGAGGTTAGAAGAAGTGAGAATTTTTGACACAAATTCAACAAAATCCGCACTTTTTTGTAAATAATTAATTTAGTTCTTGTGGCGCTAAAGTAATATGGACTTTGAATCTAGAGAACATACCTATTTCTTTTGCCAAAGAAGGAGGGCGCATCACAAGTTTAGTCAGGGGTGTACCGAAAGCACTATGTTGAGGGGGGAGGGAATTAATACATTTAAGTTTTTTCCCAATTCCGAAAGAAAGTCAATTTTAAGGTTAGTTTGGGTTGGTTTCCGAAAGAAAGCTCTCGTTTCGAAAGAAAGTCAAATCTGAGGTTAGAAAAAGTTAGAATTTTTGACACAAATTCAACAAAATCCGCACTTTTTTGTAAATAATTAATTTAGTTTTTGTGGCGCTAAAGTGTTATGGGCCCCCACCCAACACACAATTTACTCTCCCGTCCCGAAAGTCAATTTTGAGGTTAGAAAAAGCGAGAATTTTTTTAACATAAAATCAACAAAATCCGCACTTTTTTGTAAAGAATTACTCTCTACAACATTCACAAAATCCTTATTTTTATGAAAAAACTCTTAGCTTTTGTGGTACTAAAGTGTTATGGATCCCAGGATTCTATTGCCTGTTCCGTTGGATACATTTACTTGATGGCTTAAACGCCTAGTAGGGGTTTGTGGTGTTCATTAACAATTTGCCTCAATTCTTCTACTTTTTGTGCAGTGCGAAGTTTGGGTCTCACTGCCTTCCTTTCTATTCACACTTCCTGTTTCTCTAAACAAAGCCCCAGATCTAGTCAAAACTTGGCGAAACTGGTCGAAATCCATGACTATATGTGAAATTCTGTTTGAAAATCCTGAATGGCGTCCCGTTTTGAATAAACCCGCTCTGGCATCAACCCTTTTACCATTTCTAAAGTAACCTTTTTGTTTTGCCGTTGATTACCATATTTAATTTTCTTAAAAATGAAAACTTTAGAACTTGACAGATATATTTTTCATTTACTTACCTATACATTATACATTTTACCTAAGTTACCTACGACTCCTCTAAAAACTAGTACTGGTTGCTTCTGTTTTGAAAAATAATATTAAATTATAATGCGTATTAAGCATAAACCAAGAATATCCTAATGATATCGCCAGTTTCAAGCAACTTTAAAAAAATGCAATCCAGCAATTTTTTGGCAATAGCGTAATATATAGGTACTGTCCACCATTTTGCAAAATTTAGAGTGAAAGTGGCAACATCGCTGTCTCATCAGAACACGTACCCCTCCCCTTATTCATAAATTATTGAAAGATTTGTCAAGGCGTAACGTTTTGGGTGTAAGGTTTTAGGTCGGAATAGTGAAGTGAATTTTTGTGGGTAGTGAAATTTTACGTGATTTTTGTTTGTTCCTAAAACGATTGTATTCTTAGAAATGATGCGTCAGTGCTAAGGGTGTGTAAAAGTGGATTATTGTCATCCGGAACTGTCTCTTCACAGTTTTGCTCGGTGGCATACAGATGGCCTGGAAATCCATTACGGTATCACTCGAAGACGGACTTATACCTGTCGTTCTTTGTTCTATACACGCATAATGTATGAAATAAACAAAATGTTAGTTATAAATGAACGGCTGCTTCTCCGCTTGCTAAAGGTCAATGTTCGAAACCCAGTATCAAGCGTGTTAAATGGTGGAATTGGAGACTCAATGGGCTTGCTCAGGTTAGCTCAAGTTTGTTCGGGTTCACAAAATAACAACTGATGAGTTAGAAACACGTTGTGTGTGTGTGTAAATGAGATTTATATCCATAATTGTATTTACAATTTATTTTATTAAAGTATGTCGCCAAACTTCAGGGTATTATTCCTTACTCTATTAAGTATAAGTCCCAAACGACTTTGTGTTAAATACACAGGGTATTGAATTTTCTGTTTAAAAAAGGTTTTTCCTAAACATCTAGAAGATGCAAATTAGTATCAAGTTGAAACTTTGTGACAATTTTTAATGCATAAAGAGGAGTCTTTTAGGCAAAAAACTGTTTTTTTTTTCATTTTATGGGTAACGTCCGAGGCTTAATTTAAAAAAATATATGTAAGTACGCCATTTTTTTTAATCTGATAGGATTTATGATTTAGCAAATAAAACTACACAAAAATTATTTCTTGAATTTTTTTGCTCAGATTAGCCGTTTTCGATAAAAGCGAAAAAATGTAAAGTTATGCATAACATTCTTTATTAGTGAAATTTGTTGAAAATAACAAAAAAATAAGAGAGTCATGGAAAGAAAAACACTTCTTTAAACAAATTTGACAACTAACAAGACTCCTTTCTGTGCTTTAACAATTGTCACCAAGTTTCAACTGGATGCTAATTTGCGTCTTCTAGTTATATAGGAAAAACTTTTTTTTTTAATTAGCACCCCGTATATTAAAAACAAAGTCGTTTAGGACCTATGGTTATATGAACTATTTGTCTTAAAATTAAGTAAGGAAAAATACCCTGAAGTTTGGCCACATACCTTAATAACACCCTGTATAAATACAACAACGCAGCACGCAACTTGTTCGTTATTTTGTGCAGTTCTTAAAAAAATCCCATACGTTAGCAAACACTCCCTATTTAGTTTTAAAAACTCCGCCAATCGTCTGCAAAACCTCTCTATTCCCTATTACCCACCAAGTATTTGGTTTACCATGAAGCGCCTCGCAAAAACCCCCCTTTCATTATCTTAACTCTCAAAACTTCAGCCATTTCTAGGCTAAAACGTCTAATAGATTTTCCTGGAGGTGTTTAAACCTATTTTAGACTAATAATGGCAAAATTATCATTATTTCAGACAGCCCGAATAGTATCAGCTGTTAGAATTAGTTAGAATAGCGTCAACTGGTGTTTAAACTGTTTGGGAATACAGACATGAAATTACCAATTTAAATTTAAACCTGGCTTTTGGAAAACATTGTTTATTTTTATGGTTTAGCAGTTACAGGAAGTAAAGAACTCGATAACGGCTTGTTTTTCCTGATAACGATTTTAAGGTGAGATAGTATCACGCCTCGGCAGTGGCGGTTCCTGGAATTTCAGATTGTCGTATCTCAGTTCCTACGCATCGGATCCACACCAAATTATAAAATGTTACTGTTGGGTACTCTACAATCATTTTCCTGAAAAAATATTTAATTTTGAAATTTTCGAAAAAAAGTTAATTTTTGGACCGCTTCACCTGAGAAAGCTCTGAAGAAAACTTCACTCACCATATCTTTTCATAAAGTATGTCAAATTTTATCGATAAATTCCAAATTTGGTGAAAATATTCTAATTTTCCTTAAGAAAATGACAATTTAAATTATTTCTTAGACCAAATATTTTAGGGTAAAAATTTTAAAAACTAATTAATTTCAGGATATTAGAGGTAATTCAATGAAATTTGAATTCTATCGATAAAATCTGATAAAATTTATGGAAAAAAACTTGGAAGGAAAATTTTCTTCACAACTTTCTCAGATTTCAGGTGACGCGGCCCAAAATATTAACTTCGTTTCGCAAATTTTAAAATTACAAATTTTTACCCAATAGTAACATCCTATAATTTGGTGTGGGTCCGATGCGTAGGAACTGAGATAGGTACGACACATCTAAAATTTCGACCGCCACTGCGCCTCGGTTATTATAGAGATTTTGGAAACCTATTTGAGATTGTCGTTATCGTTATTTTGAGCATTTATGTTTTGCTGTGTAAAAAGACGATTTTTTATTTAGAAATATAAAACAAATCCCCGCATTTGCTTGTTCTGGTCTGTCAGCAATAAGAAATATGCATGTATTTTTTTATTGCACAAGTCGTTTAAGGAAGTCATTACAAACCCAAAAATACAATTACAAAAATTACATTTTGTGCTGCTAGTCTTGTAATTTTAGAAAAAGAAATATCGCAATGTATATAAATTAATACTGACCCATTAGGTATAAATGTACATAGTAAAATTTTAATGGGATGAATTAACTTTGTGGATAAAGTAATATTTTTACAAAAATATTTTTGTTTCAACCTGCCCCCATTTTGAGACAGTAATTTTTTTAAAAATTATTTTTTATGGATTTTACTTATTCTAATCGTATGTACACAGTTTAATGCCAAATCTGACCCGCAATAATTAGGGAAAACAGTTTAAACAATCAAAAATCATATGACCTTACAATCACCGTGATATTAAAAGACAAAAAATTTCCTTTTCTTGCCTTAAAATACTGTAATGCGCACTACGCAATAAGTAAAACTGCACTGACATCGAGTTATATAAAATAATTAGTTTGAGGATCGGCCAATTCAGCTTCAGTATTGCCAATAAACATTTGTTTCAGGACCCGCAAAATTTGAATTGTTTCGACCTGCCCCGTGTTCCAACCTGCTCCACGTTCCCCTATAAAATGATACATTGAAAATATTTATTTAGAGGAAATTAAATTAAAAGGAATCAATTTTATAATTTCACTAAGTAAGTAAAACTTGAAAAAAAACTTAATAATAAAGCTATTAAATCTTCCCTTTAATGCAGAACTAGCCTAATTCCAAAAACTAAATTTTTCAGGAGACAGTATTTTTTACTTCGCACAAAATAATTTACAAGAATCGGTGAAGTACTTATGCCCACCACTTTTTTACCCTCTTTGTCTCACCCTGTACATCCACAAACCGATATTCTAGCAAATGCATCCTCAATTAATCTAACATTATCAAGTCATAAATCAACCAGGGGGCTTTCAGCATGCTACGTGTGGCCGTGCGAGCCGAATTAAAAAGAAATGGCGACATTTGAATATTTCATTCGCATCAGACCCCGCAAATCGATGACCGAAGCCATTAGTGACCGCATCTGAATTTGAAATTTGTTAATAAAGCTAAACATGTGCTATAAATTAATCATATTTATTTGTATTTTAGGTAAACCACATGCTGCAGTACATACATGATTGTGCGTGTAGTCAAGGATTATTATCGTTTTAGCCAAATGTACACGCGTAGAAATAAAAATGGTACAGTCTAAGTGACAAGGGCCTCGTCACTCTCGCCTCGTCCGCCTCGTCTCGCCTCATCTCGCCACACCTCGCCTCGCATAGCATCGCCTCGCCTCGCATCGCCTCGCATCGCCTCGTCTCGCATCGTCTCGCATCGCATCGCCTCGCCTCGCCCATATAGTTCACTAAATTATAAGTAATTTTGGATTACCTGATCGCTCCCAAATATAAATAATGATATCTCGTCCCAGTTTCTAAATTCTACGATACTTTGCCTGGACCACATACAGTGTGTAACAATTTTTTTTTATCTAGACATCCCACGTAGACTTCAAGCATAAGTACTGACGTACCGTGGGCGTCTGAAGAGAAGGGAAATGTAGTCTATTGACACGGGATTTGAAGGACTGGGGTTGGGACGAAAAGGGAAAATATCTGCTGGTAATTTGTTCCATAATCTGGAGACCCTAGGTATGAATGAGCGAGAGAAGTGGTCTGTTCTAGGCTTTTGTAGCTGGACAGTAAAGGGATGCATATGTAACGCGCCCCTTGTTGTTCTGTTAGGAACAGTCAAGGGGGGAGTAATACCGGCTAGTTCTTCAGAGCAAAATCCGTGGAAGTAGCGGTAGAAAGGGGATAAATCCCCAACAGCGCGGCGATGAGCGAGAGAAGGTAGTTTCCCGTGAGGGCTGGGTCATTGATAAGTCTCTTTTGGATAGAATCAAGGATGTTTAGTATCGAAGGTGATGCCGCTCCCCAGATGTGGGAGCAGTACTCTAGGTTAGGTCTTATTTGGGAAACATAGAGAGTGTATAGGTTGGAAGGGGAGAAGTATTTTCTGCCTCGAAGAGAACACCAAGCTTTTTAGCTGCCGATATGGCTACTGAAGTAATGTGTTTATGCCAGCTGAGATCATGTTCAAAAGCAACGCCAACAAGATCGAATGTTTTATTGTTTTGTAGGGCTTGGCCAGTCATGTGGACGGGATAAGCGTTGCCAGATTTTTTGCGTGGCAGGGAGCAAGACTGGGTTTTGGAGGCGTTCAACTGAACAAGGTTCTTGGCACCCCAGTCTAAGATTAATTAGAGATCTTGGGAAAGGGATAGGTACATAGATCTGCGTCTGTTATCCAACTATTGATTCAAAACTTGTCTGGAAAAGTGAATATTGGAGTGAAGAGTACTATCGTCAGCATAACTGTGGATAGGATTGATAGTTGAAGAGAGCAAGTCATTAATGTGAAGAAGAAATAGGATTGGTGCCACGACTGAACCTTGGGGGACGCCAGAAAATATGGAAGCCTCGAAATATCTTGCAAACCGTTCATCGGCTTTTTATGGAATTTTGTACACTTAGGTTCCAAATTACGCCCGATCCAATGGTGAGCCACATTATTGTCAAACTTACCTGGAAAGGGACGATATATGAAAAGTTTTTACACCACGTCTCCAATACAAATAAACCACCATAAAAATAAACATAACAAAAAAGAATGAAAATAAATTGTTTATTTTTTCACATCCAACTATGGAAAAACGTTAATTTTTGGTGAACAATTGAACGAATTTTAAAATTTAAACATGAAATATTAAAGAGACGAAAACTAATATTAATTTATGGTCGAGTCATTTGAAACATTAAATATAAAATTTAAAGCAAATCGATAATGGTAATTTATTGGCAGGATTATATTTTCATGTGAAAATTTACAGAATTTTGTGTGTGTAAAACACTCTATAATTTTTGATTAATACAAAAATAATATTAATAAAATATGTATTGAAAAATATACCATAAATAAAAAAATAACGTTTCCTGCAATTTTCGCCTAAAATTTGAACTCTGGGATTCACTAACAAGGTTTAAGACCAAGTGCTGGTTGAAATTTAGATGTTCCAGTTTTTTTGTTTATTTGAGACAGCCCACGTAGACGTCAAGCCTTACTAAAATACCGTGGACGTCTGAAGAGAAGGGAAATATAATCTATTGACTCGGGATTTAAAGGATTGGAGGTTGTTTCATAATCTGGAGACCCTAGGTATGAATGAGCGAGAGAAGTGGGATGTACTAGGCTTTTGTAACTGGACAGTAAAGGAATACATACCCAACGCGCCTCTTGTTCTATTTTGAACAGTCAAGAGGGGAATTATAACGGCTTGTTCTTCAAAGCAAAATCCGTTGAAGTATCGGTAGAAAAGAGAAAAGGATGTTAAGTTTCGAAGGTGTTGCCGCTTCCCAGATGTGGGAACAGTACTCTAGGTAAAGTCTTATTTGAGAAACATGGAGCGTGTGTGGGTTGGAAGGAGAGACATATTTTCTGACTCCATCTTTGGCTGCTGATGTTGCTATTGAAGTAATGTGTTTGTGCTAGTTGAGATCATGCTCGAAAGCGATGCCAACAAGATCGAACGTTTCATTGGTCTGTAGGGCTGCCGGATTTTCTGCGTGATAGGGAGCAAGACTGGGTTTGGAAGCGTTGAACTGAAGATCCTCCAGGTGATCAGTTAGGTTTTGATAAGTTTTTGTCCTGTAATTGTTAATAAGTGTTAAATGATTCTATTATTTCTGCAAGTAACCCTTAGGAGACTTACTGGCGAAAATTATTGTATTACCTTTAAAAAAACTTGAAAGGCAAAAATTGAGGGCAAATTTCACATGTACTGACATCAAATAGGCGAGGGTGCTGAATGTACATCTTACAAGAAAGTCTGGTTCATAATCTATCAGTATACGATTCACACATTTTAAAATCTGCGAGTCACATAATGATATATTATGGAACACATAAAATCATTAATTAAATGTTTTAGATATACCTGTCAGTGTCCTAAGATATTGGGATATAGAACAGGCGAGGGTGCTAAACATACAAAGAGGGTGTTCATAATCTATCAGTATACGATTTACACATTCAAAATATGCGAATCATATAATGATATATTATGGAAAAACTAGTACTAGCTAAATGTTATATACAGCTGCTAGTGTCCTAAGATATCTGAACAAACCTGAGCAATTCTAAATGTTTCCATTAACATTTTTGCGATATAAAACAGTCGAGGTTACTGAACAGGTACTGATATAAAGTAGGCGAGGGTGCTGAATATACGTCTTACAAAATACGGGTTCATAATCTATCAGTTTACGATTCACACATTTTAAAATATGCCAGTCACATAATGATATATTATGGAAAAAATAAAATCATTAATTAAATGTTTTAGATACACCTGTCAGTGTTCTAAGATATTGCGATATAGAACAGGCGAGGGTGCTAAACATACAAAGAGTCCTGTTCATAATCTATCAGTATGCGATTTACACATTTCAAAATATGCGAATCATATAATGATATATTATGGAAAAACTAGTATTAGTTATTAAATGTTTTAGTTACAGCTGTTACAGCTGCTAGTGTCCTAAGACATCTGAACAAACCTGGGCAATTCTAAATGTTTCCATTAACATTTTTGCGATATAAAACAGGCGAGGGTACTGAACATCTCAAAAAATTTGTTCATACTCTATCGGTATAAGATTTACACCTTTCAAAATATGCGAATCATATACATTAGGAAGAAACTAAAATCATTGATTAAATGTTTTAGTTATAGCTGCTAGTGCCCTAAGATACCTGAGCAAACGTAAACAAACCAAAATATTTTTGCGCAAAAAACTACATGTAAACATTTTTTTTTGGAAGAAAATAAAGAATATGCTTTAAATATTAATCAAGACACAAGATACCACTTAGACCTTCCTCTGATATCCGACATATAATGAAGACCCAAGATATTCAAACAATTTCAATAATGTTACACGCTTATAACAGATTGTTGTCCACTACATTAATTAGCAAATAATAATGCTCTTAGCAAAATTATTCACGAGTAACATACAGGGGTTGTTCAACAAGTGATAATAAAAATCATTATAGCTCTCTTAATAAGTAAGAAAGAAACAAAAGTGAAAAAAGAAAGCTAATGCGTGGTACTCTTTTTTTACTCTTACGCGTGGTTACTCTCTTTTTTTCAAAAATGCTATCAATAGCGACGAAAATTAGGCCATCAATAGCGAATCGCAATTAGTTAAAACAATCAGCATCGCTTTCAAAGTTGAACAGTTAATATACTAGGAGCTGCGCGCTTCGCGCCGCTTATAGCGTCCGGCGCGTGACACGCGCTCCAAATTTTAAATATCTTTCGACCTAATAGACACTCCACTTTTATTTTTTAATGGATTGTTAGAGTAAAACACAACGCATATAATGATATTTTTGTGATGTTATACGCTGTAGGGGCGAGCAGGAAAAAAATTTAAACAATTAATTTGTTATTAATGTTCATTAAATAATGTTGTTCCTGATACACATGTTGGCTAATTTTGTGTATATTATTTGTAAAAATAATTTCCAACCAAGTGAATATAATGAAGATTTTTGGGCGTGCGATTTGTAAAAGAATGACTCAAATAGTCGTTTTAAAGATTCCCAATACTGTTTTTTTTTTTACTTTTTGACTGTCCGACACAAACTATAATAATACTAACCGCAAAATCTCCGCTTTTAGCAAATATTAATCGCATAGTAATATACGTAGTCGAAGCCAACTTGCAGGGTAAAACTGAATGGCCCCAGGCGGAAGGCCAGTGAGGCCCGTATTAATCATATTTGAAAATCAATGTGGTCAAAGCTAATTTCTGGATAAATTTATGGATATTAGGGAGAACGAAGGCGAATACTCTGTGCCGGATGGGTAATATCTTAGGTAAGGATAAAATGGGAAAATTATGCAAAATATTTGATCGAGAGAGAGGGAGGTCGGACGGTACAACTTACCCCTTAAAAGGTTTGAAATTGAAATTATGATTACAGAGTATGCCCATAACAACGTTTTAGATTCCAATGCATATGTTGTGAAATTGAAATTATCCAACGATCTTCCTCATAACAGAGCAATAACAGTATTAACAAAAAAAGAAACGAAATAGTAGAAATAGGAGTTGGCTACTCCTCTTAAGATCTGACTAAGTAAATTTTACAAGGGTTCTCAAGCAACTTAAACAATTCCTTCCTTTCAATGACTCCAACCTTTCTCTTTTCACCCACTCCCGCACAATTCCCTTCAAACCTCCCCTAGGCAAACGCTGATAGTCCTCTATTATAACTTTTAACCGCACCTTATCATGACAGAGTCAATAGGCAGGCCTAATTTAATTAGGAATTTTGACAACGCTCCGTTTTATTAGACCTGTCACAGCCTTATTGTGGACAAACGTCCTCTTTTGTCTCAGACGTGCGTCTGACGTTTGAGTCGTCGTAAAAGGGAGATTCTTAATTTTGCGCAGACTTCTATTATTTTCTATTGTTTGACGTATATTTCTGGCTTTGTTATAAACGTACTTGTAATATTTTCGGGATTCTTGAGCCCTTGTGAATAATTTTGTTAGTAATGTGAACGTTTCAGGAATTATAATTTAATTAAATAAGTTGGTTTTGTCGCTGATATTGAGGACCGGAGAAAATTTTCTTTTGTAAAGTTGGTATTATCTACAGAAAGTGCTTAATCGAATACTTTCGAGGCTGATGTTGAAAAATCAAAAATTGTAGCAAGTTATTCAAAAGGTTTTGTATAACTGATCAAAATTTTATATTGTCTACACATCAAATAGAAACCGACAATTATAAAATAAATATATTGTATACTACTTTCCCCGAGACCTTTGCTATTATTACACCAGACCAGACTTCAACAGGGTGCCATAAATGGCAAGTGACTTGGCCGCCATATTGCGAGATCTAAGAAAAAGTTTGCTATATCATCATTGGATGCAAAATCACAAAATAAGAAAGTCTAAGGTTTTAGGATTCAGTAAATATAATATTATTATAACAAATATTTTAGTAAGCGTCATATTTAAAGAAATATTTGACAACCCTACACAAATTGTTTCAATAAATTATCTATGTTCTGGGCAGGTGCAAGTGCTAATTCTGGAGTGTGTAATGTTCAAAGGTATGAATAAAACCTTTGAAAACCTATACGAAACTGATCAAATCTGGGCAAAGCTGTTATAAATTAAACTATAGTCCTTTGTAGTGAGTTTAAAGTTAACACTTTTTTAATCTGTAGCCTTAAGCTCTAATCGTATTACACATCTCAAGGATTAGCAGGATTCAAAATTTTTAAAGAATGAATTAACATCAAAGGCAATATAAGTCCATTCTCTATAAACGATTGCAACTCAGCCGAGAAATATTGGAACCCAAAAGCTGTCGAAATTTTTGTGCGAAAAACCACAAAATCGAATTATCGAGATTTCACGGCTCCGAAGAAAACAGCAAATGGACAAAAGCAGGTTAATGTTTTATAAAGTTAGAGAGTTAAAATCTGTTTTATAAAGTTAAAGTGATATGATGCAATCAAGCCGTTTCGGTGAACTGAAGGGTCGAAAACGAGCTTGATTCGATTTCGTTCCGTCGGTAAAACACTTTCTCTTCAATGATTTAGTGGTGAATTCTTTTAAAAGCCAGCTGAGATTTCAAGGATAGTTTTTAATTTTATCAAAATAGTTTAATAATGGCTGTAAAATATACACCTACATAACGTAAGATCAAAAAAAAAACTGTCAAGTTCTGAACTTTTAAGAAAATTAAATATTGTAATCAGGACAGAACAAAAAACTTTTATGATCGAAAGTTACCTTAGAAATGGTAGAAGGGTTGATGGCCAGAGGATTTATTCAACATGGGACGCCATTCAGGATTTTCAAACAGAATTTCCACATGTAGTCATGGATTTCGACCAGTTTCGCCAAGTTTTAACTAGATCTGTGGCTTTGTTTAGAGAAACAGGAAATGTGAATAGAAAGGAAGGCAGTGGGAGACCCAAATATTCACAAAGCACAAAAAATAGAATAATTGAGGCAAATTGTTAATGAACACCCACAAACCCCTATTCGGCGTTTAAGCCAGCGAGTAAATGTATCCTGCGGAACCTGCAACACAATCCTGAAATTTTACCTGCACGCTTATCGCTAAGCTTAGCCAAAGAATTGTTACCAAACGACAAGCCGCGAATGTAATTTTCAGAGTGGTTTATGGGTAATTTGCATAATAATGAAAACGTATTTGAAAAAAACTTTTTTACTGACGAGGCATAGTTTTACCTCTCTGGTTATGTAAATTCTCAACAAATGGGAATGGGAAGTTCTGAAAATCAACATTTCTTTATAGAGAAGCCTCTGCATTCACAGAAAGTTGGCGCATGGGCGGCCACATCGAAAAGAAACTTAATTGGACCGATTTTTTATAAAGGGGCGCTCAATTCGGTGCGATACCGTAATGAAATTTCAGAAAATTTTGTAAACGCATTAGACGATGAAGAGATGCGAAAAGGCTACTTCCAGCGCGGCGCACCAATTCTCCTAACTCTTGATAATTTAAATGTTTTGGAAGACCGAATCATTCGTAATATGCCAGTCCTGCGATCTCACGCCGTGCGTGATTGCACTGCAAAAAGTTAATAAAATTGGTTTTTAATTAGTTGACCAGCCCCCTATTCTCCGGATTTACCACCGTCAGACTATTATTTGTTTCCAAAACTCAAAAAAACATGTCGAAGGTAACTAATTTTTGACAAACGCGCGTAAAGTTTGACAATATACTACTGTTTACACCAATTATATCAACGTGATCATATTTTATATGAACAAATGTTCTAGGAACAAAATTTGATATTCCAACAACACACTGATTGATTTTAATTAAATGTAAATAATAAACGTGCAATTGATACAATTAATAAAATAGAATCCTTGGAACTCAATAAAATGAAAAAGTAATAAGTACATATAACTGCTATAACAGGTGGAAAGCAAGTTTATAGTTTCTCTCACCACATCCCTATGGCGGTTATTGTGGCCTGTAATGACCGTAAACTTCAGCAGTTGCCCGGGAAACACCGTATATTGCGGCCTGGCCATTATATGCATTATTACTAAAAGTCTAGGAATAGGTAGAGAGCCTTTTGGTAAAGTAAAGTTTTCCTTGTTTATTGGCAGTTGTAGATTTTGTCGCTGAATCAATTAAATATGGATAAAGTTGAGCGTGGGCGTTGTAGCACCTAATATTTTAAGATAGCACTTGGTAGGGCATAGTATACATACTATCGGATAATCAGGTAGCTTTAAAGGCTTTGACTTCCTGCAATTTGAGCTCGAAGGATGTACTATGTCCCCTATTTCTCCTCTTCCAACTTATTAACTTTTTATGATTCTCAAATAGGACCTTAACCAAAATACTGTTCCTACATATGAGGACCTTCGACACCTTCGACATTCAGCATCCTTAATTCTACCCTAAAAGAAACAATTCGACTCATCAACTTCCTCCTCTCGCTCATCGCCGCGCCATGAATTTCTGAACAAGATCTTTTTAAAAAAATCTTAATAAGTTGCAAAACATTAATACTGTTGATTAAAAAAATTGAAAAGAGGGCTATTAAAATTGAAATTTTTTACCTTAATTTAGTTTTTATAAATTTTTATATTTATATATTTTCTGAATCTCCAGAAAATTTACTGACAAATAAGTAATATTCGCGAGAATTCACTTAAGGTGAGAAGATACAGTTGATAAGTTGATTAAATAAGAGCTTTTTGAGAAGAGTGTCATACAAATTAATCTACCTTTATTCAGTTTTTCTTCATTTTTGGGCATACGTCTTCAATTAAACCTTAACACGTCATGCATCTATTTTCGGCATCTCCAGAAAATTTGCTATCGGATAAAGCAATATTCGCGGGAATTTGCTTTAAATTAGATGATACAGTTGATTAAATATAAACTTCGACTGGTTCTAACAGATCAACACTAAACGAGTCACATACGATGTACTGTTTAGATATAAAGAACCCAGAATACTCCACTTCTTTTGCTTATTCGTTCTAGGATCGCTGGATACTTTAGTACCTTAGGCTTGAAGACTATGTGGGCTCTAGATAAGAGAAATTCTTCCTTCCGTGTGTCACGATAATTGAAACAAGCAACTACGATTTTCCCATATTTAAATAACAACGTTCGGAAAAACATTTTCAGCGATTTTTACTTAAACCGAGCGAGCCATTTAGTGTGGCCTTTCAGCAGCTGCATAAACACATTTTGATCCCCAATCAATAATTCCCAAATGTGTTAAATCGGTGTGCATTAGCCGAATGAATATGCAGTTTTGTTGTCGCTAACTTCCGAACATTTTGCCCGTAAAACAGATTAGGCTTAAAAGGGATTAAATAAAACGTGCCGCAAGCAAAATATTTAAGAATTCCAAGCGATTTAATGGATTGGAAAATAGACGGTTGATGTAAATATTTTCTTTTTTGTCGTGAGTACATTTTTTAGATTCGTAAGGTGCTCTTTCAGCTGTGTAGTTTCTCTCTTTTTTGGGGTTCGTTCATACGTTAAGGCTTTGTAGCAAAAGAAGGCCTTAATAGCTATTTATGTAACCCAGTGGTTCTTAACCGGTGTTCCGCGGACCACAGGTGGTCCGCGAGAACTAAAATATTGGATACTCAATTTTGTTTTTTCGCTTTTTTGAATACTTCTCCGTTTTAGTAATGCAGAAGTAGCAATCACTGACATGGTCAGAAGGTTCTCTCTAGACCATAGAGACAGCCAACGGCATAGAATTTTTCGTACCATGCATCCATTGCACAAGGATTTACATGACAAATCACACAGCAAACATGAGGAGCCCAACTTTTATATTGATCTATAGTTTGGCACTTCAAATAGAAAAAATTAGTTTTTTTTTACTTCCTGAGATAGAGATCTAGACTGTGACTTTAAAATAAATCATCCACATATACAACAAAACTTATCAGCTGGATTTTTGCAACATGGACGACTAGAACTTGCCATTTCATATAAAATACAACAAAACCACTAAAAGATAAGTGTTTATACTAAACTTTAAAGAAACAGAAAAGTATCTTTAAGCAACCAATTTAATTTGTTATTGTTTTTAAACGCTTTTAATCATTAGATTAAAGGCGTTATTTCAACTGACACCCAGAGAATCGACAAGATTTAACTATATAGAATAAAAGTGAAATTTCATAAAAATAATGATAAAAATGATCTCTTTGTTTCTAAATCTATGGTTAGAACAGTATTTTCCTGCAATAGTTTTAAACAAAAGGGAAACTGAACATAACATTCTCTTTTTCGAACCTATTTTAAAACGGTTAAAACAAAGATCCCTTTGCATATGCACCAATGTAACAATAAAGCTTCCGTGGAAATTTCTAGAATATTCCTTCTCATCTTTGTATCGAGTGCATTTCGCCGAAATCGCAGAATTTAGCACTAAAGCGTATAACGAGCTGAATAATTTAATTAGTCTGCAAAAGAGTAATTAGGGCCTGCCGGACGTCGTTTCTAATTCATGTTGCCGAGCGTTTTTTGGTGCAGATTAGACATATAAGTTTCCTTTGTTGGAGCGTAGCCGGCGGTCGGTTGCTGCGGGGTTGGAAAATCAGTTGGAATATTTTATTTAAAAGGGTGCACTTTGAATTGTTAATGGCCGTTTTAAACAAAATTGTAGTTGAATTAATTAGGATTAATAAATAAGCTCTTTTAATGAAGGCATTAAGGTACTTGTGAAGAGTTTCTTCCAAATAACAGTGAATTTACTCAGGTTTTTGACTGCTTAAAAGTGGAATACAGTCGTTGATATGAGACTTGAAGTGTGTATTTAAGGCGACTACTTCTGGCGCAATTTTTTATAATTTAGTAAATTAAAAAAAATAAAACTTGTGATTCCGTTTTCATTAAAATTTTGATGGACCTCATTTCAGAAAGTTTTCGCCTAATCCACTGTATCTTGCAATCTTAAACTAAATCCCGCGAATATTGCTTTATTCGACGGAATTTTTTTTTGCATAATATCTATGGGTTTTTAAATTCTGCTAAAGTTGTTTTAAGTTCTGCTAAACTACAGCCAGGAATTACCGGTGCCGATTGCGCCTTTAAACTTGGACAATGGACACCATTATGTTTCCCAATGATTCTTCTTGATCAGAATCTGATCCACAACGTCCTGAGACCAATGGTAGTGACCCTACATTTTTACCAGCCACCATTTATAACTCAAAACGAATTAAATGACCTGGTACGTGACCTGGGTTTGCCAGACCAAATAGCTGAACTTTTTGGTTCCAGACTTTAACAATGGAACCTGTTAGATAAAAACACAAGGGTTTCACTTTACCGAAAACGGAATATAATATTTTCGAGTTTTTATAAAATGGAAGGATCGTTATGCGTCTGTTGTGATGTTGATGGTTTAAGAATGAACGTAATATGGAACATTCCTTCCGAGTGGCGTATTAATAGATTTAACTAAATACAGAGAGACTGCTTTTGTTTTGCTTCACAATGGAAACACAAAGCCTCATTTAGCTCCTTCAGTGACAATGAAAGAAAACTATGACAACTTACCTGTCATACCCAATGAAGTAAAAAATGAACAGTACCAGTGGGATATTTGTGGAGATTTAAAAATGATAGGTATATTGCTATGGCTTCAAGGAGGTTTTACAAGGTATTGTTGTTTTTTATGCCTATGGGACAGTCGGGCAACACAAGAACATTTTATTAATAAATATTGCAAAACTAAAAGAAGGCATCTTGATCCCCTATTAAAGGAAAATTATATAATAAAGAATTGGCAGCTTGGACCTGTTTTGTGAGTCTAGTGAACGGATTTCTGAGTATCAAGAAAGATGAGAACTATAAAACTCTCATAGATGAACTCTTAAAAGCCTATGAATTAGTAGGATATCGCATCTCCTTAAAAATTCATTTTTTGCACTCGCATTTGGATTTTTTCTGGAAAATTTGTGTGCAATAAGTGCCGAACAAGAAGAGAGATTTCACCAGGACATTAGGACAATGCAAATGCGATACCAGGGACGCTGGGACCCATCTACAAGGGGCGGCTACTGTTGGTTTTTAAAAAGAGACGATTTTACTGAACACAAGAGAAAAAGTGAAATATTTTGTCAGTGGATGGTACCTTTATGTATCATTTTATATTGTTTATTGCATGTGGTCCTTAATTAAACGTCTATAAGATTTAACATGTTTTCGATATAAATATATTTTTTATTCAATATACATTACATTGCAAAAATATGTCTTATTCTGTTTTTCATCAAATCCCGAACCTCTCTAACAAAAGAGCTGTACGTGTTACAGTATTTTGCATTTTTGCATTTTCGAATTTATTGCCACAAAATACTTTACATGCGGCTATTTTCATCGATGTTACTTAAAAAAGTTTAAGTTTGTTGACTATACACGGATTGCCGCACAGATGAAGTGAACAGATGCACTTGATGCCAATATTTTTAACTTATCACCTCCTAGAAACCGATATTTGGCTTACCATTATCTATGAAAATCCGCTCGTCTAACCCGGCATCCCCTGATACGCGTCGATCACAAAGTTTTATTGCTCCATCTGTTCGGCGTTTTAACTTTAGTGAATTGTTCCTTCCAGCGTGCGTAAAGGTTTCCGCACGACGTGGGTAAAAATTTTCATACCCTGTTTGAAATCAGCTGTAGTTAAGAGCGTGTAAAAGCGTGTTTTTTAGATATTTTCGGATCAGTTGTGGAAAATCACTATTATTATAAACTAGGGTTTTTCTAACTAATTGCATGATTGAGGTATGCTGCTGTTTCGCATCTTGTCAAAGACAACACAGGCCTTCATGTCAACAAAGTTCTAAAACGAAACTTAGTTTTACAATGTCTAATTCTAAACTTAATTTTTACGTTAAAAACCTAAGAACAATAAGTATTTTATTATAAACTTGGGATTTTCTAACTGATTGCATGATTAAGGTTTGCTGCTCTTTCGTATCTAGTTAAAGACAACACAGGCCTACATGTCAACAAAGTTCTAAAATGACACTTAGGCCTACAATGTCCAAGCCTAAACTAAATTTTTACGGTAAAGAAAACCTAAGAAAGTAATTCCATTATTATAAACTTCGGTTTTTCTGAATGATTGCATGATTAAGGTTCGCTGCTGTTTCACATCTTGTCAGAAACAACACAGGCCTACATATCAACAGAGTACTAAAACGAAACGTAGTCTTACAATGTCTAAGCCTAAACTTAATTTTTACGGTAAGAAAACCTGAGAAGGTAAGTCCATTATTATAAACTTGGGATTTTCTAAATGATTGCATGTTTAAGGTTTGCTTTTTTCTTACCATAGAAAGCGAAGTCCAACATATATGTAAAGTTCTAAAAGAAGGTTTATTTTAATACCTATCCCTATTAATTACGTTGCTTTTTTCATATTATATCAGTAATTTATTCGCGGACATCCTGTACGCTATTATTGATATATTTCTCCATTTCTCCATAACAAACAAATGCAGTTTTAATGCGATCATGACAATCAATCAATTTGCCTTGTCAAGGCACCAAATTTTTTCCAATATTATATTTTATAACAGTGTTGTCTAATTGACACATTTCGGGGGATAGAAATTGACAACTTGGGGGAGAATAAGCCCTTTTTCTTTTTCGTACATCGTATGGTAAAAGATAATCTTCCCAAATTTTATCTTTAAAAGGCATTTTTAAAGTAGTTTATTGAAAATCGGTATAGCAGAATTGGATTTTATCGGGGAAAACATTAAAAATGTTTTAAACATAATTTGAAGTTAAAAGAATTGAAAATGTTGGAGTGAGTGACTTTAACAATGATTTTAGATGGGCGTAAAATAGTTAGTGCAGGTTTGCTTATTACCTTTTACAACTGCCATTTACAAAAAAATCCTAAGCAGATCGAAGCGATCCTCAGGTTTGTTCGCATATTTTTGCAATTTTAAAACGAACAATCTGCTTTTTTGATAATCAGGCTTCGCTTGCTTAAAAATATATGTTTCCTGTTTTTTATGTTAATTTTTTGACCCTCAAAATCCGCAGGTGTTTTGATCATTATTCTCCTCCGCCCCAAATTTTCAGTTTTAGGAAACATATTTCGGTGTTTTCCGGTAGCCATTCCGGTCAACCGGAAATTGCGAAATAAATGCGTTTCTACTTTTAAAAAGGGATTCGTAAACAACGAGTTTTGAGTGTTAGATTTTAAGTGATAATAAAAAAAATAATTCTCATAAAAATATGGCGATTTGGAGCAGCACCGCTAAAAGAAATTCATTAAGATATTGAAATTATTACCCCAAAAATCATCAAAAGGCCCAAAGCTCCTATTTAGAGACAATTTCAAGACTTACTTGCTGCTTGCTGAAGAACAGTACAGACTGGATAAGAGTAGATCAATAGAAAAGATCTCTTTAATTACCGGGTAATCTTACTCTGAATTAAATCAACAATTAAAACTTGTAAAACGACAAATGAATGAAATTCTCACTTACAATATCCCTAGAGGTTAAATTATTACCTGAAATTTTTCCGAGGTCGCAAATATTTCAAAAAGTATCCCGAGCCACAGGCGAGGGATAATTTTCTTAAAATATTTGAGAACGAGGAAAAATTTCCGGTTATTAATTTAAGCTCGTGGAATATTCGGTAAGAACATTTCGTACCTAGCAGAATTGTAGAAACATTTTAACAAAATTGAAAATTTTGATCACTACAAATCTATATAAGCATAATAAAATACCAATTTTTTTTATTGAAATTAAATGACATATTCAATGTTAAATAAAATTTTTATAAATCACTTAAGGACATCTTGTATTTCCTTTTTTTATCGGTGGAACATCATTTACTTTTAATAATCATCCCGAAGCACTACTAGATTGTATGCATAATAAAGTACCAAATTTCTTAAAGGAATAATAGTATATTATTCAATGAGCATATAATGGTGGCTGTTATTCACGCGGATGAAGTTTATGACACGAGCCGCAGGCGAGTGTTATAAATCATCCAAGTGAATAACAGCCATTATATGCGAGTAGAATACTATACTTTATCCAGGACTATCAAAAAAATTTAGATAATATTAATATATGTTTTTATTTTTAATGTAAAATGTTGGCGTTTTCAATTAAACTCGGAATTAAAGCAACCACAACAGCGCGACAACGCAACGTGACGAAGCTAATGTTTTCATAGCCACCTTTGTTTTTTATTTTGTGCGTACAATCGCATTCCAAGCCGGTTTGGATCGAGCACAGCTCTTGTTTGGAGTTTGGATCGAGATATCCGTGGCAGCGATGAATAATGAAACCATTATTCACTAGTGAATAATGAATATTATTATTATTTCATAAACCATGTATAATAATCAAATTATAGACGAGTCGTGGATAAAATGACGTTTTCCAACTCTAGTTAAATAAAACTTCTATAAATAACTTAATGACATCTTATATTTCCTTTTTATTAACTTTAATTAACTAAAATCAGTGGAAAATCATTTACTTTTGATAATTCTGAGACGCTACAAGATTATATGCATAATAAAATACTAAATTTATTACTGAAATAAAATGACATTTTCCAACTTTAATTATATAAAACTTTTATAAATCACTTAAGGATATCCTGCATTTCCATGTTTTATTAATTTTAATCTACTAATATCGGTGGAACATCATTTACTTTTGATAATCATTCCGAAGCACGACAAAGCATAATACAGTACTAAATTCCTTATCGGAATAAAACGACGTTTTCCAGCTTTAGTTGCGTAAGACTTTTATAAATAACTTAAAGACATCTTACAAAATATTTGTGAACCAAATTAATTTGCTTTTTTGCGTCAACAAACAACTTTAATTTTAGACACTTCGATTCAGCTCAAGCAGGATGAATATTTCCGGAAATTTTTTTCACGTTGCCATGGAAACTCTCCCAGCAATTTTCTTTAAAATAATATTTTTGGGTTTGTAATGACTTCCTTAAAAGATGCAATAAAGAATACACACGCATATTTCTTATCAGCAATCGACTGTTAGTCTACTATTTCGGACCTCGTTGACCTTTATATTTCTTGCAAAAGAGCTCCATTACAGCCACCCTCATTGTGGCGTGACCCCTCCGGCCAGAACTGGCCAGGTAATGTAGGGTCGCCATTTTGTAAACCAATGTCCGAGTGCTAATTGATTTAAGCTAACCTTTTTTTGTTGTTAACTACAGAAACGGGATTTTAGAGGATCAAGAATAGGGAAAAGCGGTATTGTTAAGGTTTTTGTAAGTGAAATAAGCAAAATGGAAGGAAAACGTTGAAATAGCTTAAAATCAGACAAAGGAATTTAACTGCCGGATTCACTATTGCTGCTGCGGTATGATTTGACAATTGAGGGTTTTAGTTAACAAGTGTAAAAATAAAAGGGCTATTTAGGTATGTGATTTCCGCCTTATATTACTTTCACTTTACTGCTTTTGGAGCTCATTACTGAAAATTCTCGAATAACTAATCCCTATCGCAAGTAATTCCTGCAAAAACCCCCAGAATGTGCCGTCATCCATCGATAATCCTAGGAATCGGCGGGCAATTAACAGAAGCAAATCCATTATCGAATTGTAAACACAATTTGCTGACAGAGAAGCGTTGATTGAATCGGCAGAGTTAAGCGATTTTAAATATTGTACATTTACCTTTGCAAGCAACTGCGAAATTGGGCTTTCGGATAATGTTTGACCAGGTGTTGTACACAAAGATTTAATTTCACATCAAGTACATGTTATCTTAGGTTAGGGTAGGTACATTATTATAAAAGAAAAACAGGACTAAGTCCTCTTGTAGAACTTTGTTAACACAGTAGCGGACTTCAAACATACAATCAATTGGAAAAACCCAAGTTGTAGTTTTATAGTTTTAATGAACGAATCATTTCCCGGAGACCAGGTGTCAGTGTCGTGCAGTGACAATAATAAAGGGGGATGGAATCCGATAAATATAATTTTAAAAATCATTGTATACACAGGACCACGGAATCATGCTGAAATTAAATTACTAACAACGTGTGTGTAGAAATATGAAAAAACAATTATACTAGAACTGACTATGAAGAAGTTTAAATGAATATACTCGTATGGTGACATTTTGCACCAATCTTACGCCGCTCTTGGTAAGATAATTTATTTTTAGTTTCAATTAAACGAATTTAAAGCCACATTAAAATTAAAAAAATAAAGTTTAGCCCTAAAATCGTCGTTATGGTTATGTCGTTTGAAGTGAAAAGGGTCGAAAAATATAAACGAATACTCCCAATTTGCTTTTGGTTCATGTCCAGCATCCCTAATCAACTCGTCAACAACGTACGACTTGTCGGGTCTCGGGATCTGGCTTATTTCCTCCCATAACTTGCTAACAGTATCCCAGGGAGTAAAAGCGATGCCCTTAGCTCTAAGCCAGTCCTGCCAGTCTTTCGATATATCGTCAGTTCTTTTTTCAAGTGTCAAATTAACTTTAGTTCCTCTACTTGTGTTTATAAAACAAACTTTGATTTCACACGTCATGGATCAAAAGCGGACGGCTCTGTAAATAGCGAAGAAACGCGGACTAGACAAGACGGGTTGAAGACTGCCGGAAAGAGATATGCCGGTGCAAAAGCGTAAAGCGAAAAGCATGCCGATCTACACGGCATTCGATGTCAGGTTCCGCACATATTCCACCAGTTGACGCTTTTCCGGCTGCAAAAATTAGATGCGGAATATGTATCTTCGTCGCGTACATGTAAACGTATGGCAATTTATATATCCATCTCTCATCAGTTCAGCGATTGCCTGTGTCCTTGAGGTGTTTTTTTTAAGTTAGAAAACCTTTAAATTATAAGTTGGCAAATATTTTGACATATGCCAACGGAAGTCATTAAAATCGTACGTGATATTGAGTATAACAACATACATGAACGCGAGAGAAATTGGTTGCATTTACGCAGTAAAATTGTTCACGTTTCAGTAAGATTTCAGATAATTTATAAGAAATTAAATTCATATTTTTAAAAAATTATATTATTTATTTTATATATCCAAAAATTTTAGGGAAGCGAAGCTTCCCCTGCTTTCATGGACCCCTTGTATGTACCCCTTCCATGTATTGTATTATTATTGTAAACTCCGTCATAACTTGACCTAAAGATTTAAGAGAGAATAAATATCCGAAACATTGGTAACTTTTAACCAAAACTTCTTGCAAAGTTAAAAAAAATATTTCCGACGAATAGGTTTTACATTCGTAATCTCCAGATCGGTATTCTACTTAGATACGATCTAATATCAACGGTAAACATTTACCTTGTTTTAATTAAAGCTAAATTTAAATAATGGCAACCTGGCGCATATCTTAGACATTTATTAGGGCGGATTTATGAAAATAGCTGGTTTAGACAGAAATGGGCTAAAATATTAAAACTGTTTTAGCTTGATTAAACTGACTGTCTCGAAATGTCTTGTGTTTTTGGAAGGCGAAATTAATTAGGGTAGTCGATTTACTTTTATACGGTGTTTAGAAAAGATAGTGGAAATCACAAGTAAGAAAATATTGTTTAGTCGTCAAGAAACAGCTTTGGCAATGTTGACATTTTAATGAGTTGTTTAATCTTTTTCTGAGAAACTTTTTTGCACAATCATACCCAACCCAATCTGCCCTTGTGGAATGAATATAAAATAGCGAACTTTGCTGTTTAAAAATACGTTTATTTTTCAACGTAATCTCCTGACACCATGATATATTTAGATCAGCAATGATCCAAAGCCTCTGCGCCTTAATGAAATTCAGACCTGTCAACCTCTTCGAAATAGGCATCCCCAGTAGCTTTAACATAGTCGTCTGCTAGGTATTTTTCAGACGTGGAAACAAGTTGCAGTCGGACGGTGCTAAGTCTGGCGAGTAAGGCGGGTGGAGCAGCAAATCAAACCATAACTCACGAATTTTTGCAATAGTAATAGCACTTGTGTGGGACCGTACATTATCTTGACGGAAAATGATTTTCTTCTTGACTAAACCAGGACGCTTTTCAGTAAATGTTTGATTTAATTTGTCCAAAAGACTTGCATAATATTCGCCTGTGATGGTTTGACCTTTTGGAAGGTAATCAATTAGAAGAATACCTTTTTCATCCCCAAATATGAAAACCATTACCTTTCCCGCCCATGTAACAGCCATTGTCTTCTTTGGGGGAGAGTATGGTGGACCCAAGTTTCATCTGTGGTGATAAATCGGCGCATAAAATCCACTTACACCAAATACTCCCGAGAAATATGCATACGCACCAATTTTCGATCCATTTGGGGATTTTTACAGCCTCTGCTAAACATCTTTGCCCGTGGATCTTCTAGCAGCATAGCATGCAATTTTCTAAACAATTTCTGGTGTAGTTGCAGATTTTGGGCATCAATAAGTGCGTACGCAGGATTTCCGTTGAGGGAGGATTTTGAAAAAAAAATTACATGTGAAAACACAACATGTCTTTTATTCAGAAATAAACAGAAGACTGATTCTACATATAATTATTTATTATTAAAATTATTTATTATTGAAAATTTCGGGGGCGCAACTTTAACACTTGTACGAGCACATTGAAACTCACAAACCCATTTATTAACAGTGGAAAATGAAGGATCAACCCGAGTCCTTCAGACCATCCTCCACCTCATTATTAACGTCGGTTACTGATAAGCCTTTCAAGAAGAAATACTTAAGGTCAGCACGAATTTCAACACTATCCATGTCGTCTAAAAATCTGACACGCTTCTAATTAAACAGCTTTCAAAACGAAACTAATGCACGCAACGATCTGAAATTTAACATCTGACGATCTTAAGGACTAACCTGGCCAGTGCGTCACTCAATAGTCTGAAACAGCGCCATCTGTCCGTCATTCCACGAACTTTTTAGTCCATCCCATAGAGAAAATATATAGTAGAGAAATAATGTCAATTACGAATGCGGCAAATTTACCGAGCTGAATCCGTAAACAAAGACGGTCCTCTGCGGGCTTGCGCATTGTCGAACGTTTGCCTTGTGATAGACAGGACCGTACTTCAAAATTTATTTTACATGACTTGAATCTTTTATCGAGTAATAAATGCTAAATATAGTACTTGCAATTATTCTTTTTATTAATGATAAAAATGTAACCATTAGTGAGATTTTAACAAAAAGTGTATAGTTTGTTGGCTTAAATCTGAGTTGTCTTGCTATACAAAACTGTCGATAATTCCTCGAAAATAGCTCAGTTTATATATATACAGTGCGTCTCTTTAATGTTTTTAAACGTTACATTTACAAAATTGAAAGTTGAAATAAAATATAAACATAGTATTCTAAACAATAGAAATAAAATATGCAACTGTTTTAAGAAGTAAAATAGTAAATCAAAAAAATTACATGTGTATATTTTATTGGATTGGCATCCCATCCTGTATAATTCTTGAACAAAGCAAGTTCTAGGGTAAGATGTAAATATTTTTACACCTATTTACAGTGTGTGCACTTGATACTTTGCTGAAAGCGCTACTACTTACGGCCCCATGTCAATCTAATCCACCGATATCTTAGCGATCCTTTGGCGAAAGCGCTTTTTTCTTTCGCCATCCCTTTTAAAATACTCCCCTCTACCCTAATCCACTAGTATTTTTAGTGCCCCTTTGACGAAAGCGCAAATATGCCTTTTGGACACTCACCCTTCTAATCCACTGATATCTTAGCGATCCTTTGGCGAAAGCGCTTTTTTCTTTCGCCATCCCTTTTAAAATACTCCCCTCTACCCTAATCCACTAGTATTTTTAGTGCCCCTTTGACGAAAGCGCAAATATGCCTTTTGGACACTCACCCTTCTAATCCACTGATATCTTAGCGATCCTTTGGCGAAAGCGCTTTTTTCTTTCGCCATCCGTTTTAAAATACTCCCCTCTACCCTAATCCACTAGTATTTTTAGTGCCCCTTTGGCGAAAGCGCAAATATGCCTTTTGGACACACTCACCCTTATGCAATATAGGGGAAGGAGGCATTGACACTATATATGACCTTCTTACACCATCTTACCCCTTATACAATGCCCCTAATACACTCACACCCCATCAGTGCCTTTCTGACACCTTGACCACACTCAATATACGTCACTGACAAATATTTCTACTTCTCCGTGTGTATATTCACTTCAACACCGGAGTGCATTTAAGATAAATTATATTTTTTACCTCCTATTCTTTCACATATTCATATAATTTAAATTTGGAATTAAACTATTTCTATTTATGCACTACTTGTAAGAAATAGACTACGAAATAATTCCTTATATTTAAAAGTTGGATACATAATTGGCGAAACATATGAAATGTCTGTAACACTTTGTAAAGACTATTTTTGTATCGAAATAACAAGCTTCAGAGGTTCGCTATATTCGCCACCCCAACCAAAAATACCATAACATACAAATGACTGAGATTTTTTCGACCCGGTTCTGTTCGCCGCGTTGCGTCATTGAGTTCAACAACCACTTTTGTTAGACGTCCCGAGTGCGCATGCCTCGAGAGGACCGTCGTTTAAAAATCTGACTGGCGCCCACTGCGCACAAACGCACTTTTTCGCCCATACATTGGACGGATTCAGCTGGTGTCGCGAATACGTTGTGATGGTCTAAATATATCTTGTCTATGGTCCATCCTCATACATATTATTAGCATTGGGTATTAGAAGTACTCAATAAAATAAAAAGTAAGTTGAGCCAATATAAACACTTTTTGTATCAGATATAAAAGTAACCGGCATCTTACAAGATTTTCTGTCTTTGTTGTTTAAACACATCCCATAAGTTAAATATTTTACAACAAAAACTTCCTGCGTCTTGCAACGAAAAGTTTCACCAGCAGAAAGTAGATATTTACCAGACGTTTTAGGTTTCCTGGAGAGCTATTTACCTCGCAGTTTTCCCTAAGTTTCTCAAAGGTTTCCGGGAAACTTTTAAATTCCTGTTATTCCAAGAACAAAATATGCACACGCCATGAAGTTAGTTTTAATGAAGTATGTCAGTCAGGGATGGTGCTAGTAATAAGGGTATGTATAATGCGGCGAAAGATTTATGTAAGAAAGAGTTAAAAGAACAAATAAACTTAGGGCATTTAAGTTCAAAGATCAAATATTTTTGGAAACATTATTTCTTAAAATTTCTCGAAAATCGCTGTTTCAAACATAGTTTTATTTAATATTGAATTGATGTAGCCTTTACTTGATGAAGATCCATTATTAAAATATTTAAAAATAACAACAAAATTGTTTCAATCTTCACTAAATTTGTATTCATAAACATAACAATTGTTTCGACACACAGTGTCTTCGTCGGATGGTTGGTACCAACCAATTTAAAGTACTTTCAAATGTACCTACTTTCGAAGTCCCTGCAATCGATTTATATTTTTGAAACGTCATGAGGCCCAGGGCGTCAAAGGCGTCGCATTGATGTTATCTTTAAAAAATGCTAACTGATCCTACCTAACGAAGGCTTTCCACGAAATTAAAATATATTCATTCGTTTTCGAGATATAGGCTCTCGGAGTTTTAAGTGAAAAACCCTGTATAATTACAAACAATAAGTCAAAGTAGTTTTTCAAGGCAAGCAAACTAAAAATCTAATTAAAATACCATCGATAACTACGATTAATACCGAAGCGAAGGGGATTTTTCAATATGTTTTTTCAGATACAATATTTGAAACATAAATAAAAGGGTGACTAATCTGCATACACCCTTACAAGCCACTGTGGCATAAATCAAAATGACTGCTCGGGGATGTACTCGGTAAGTGTTCATACTTTGTTTACCAAAGTTTTGGTTACCAAAAATGAAAAAAAAAAATTTGGTACACAAAACCATTGTTTTTATTTAAATATGTATATACTACCGTGCTGTATAATGTTTATAATAACTACTATAAGAGATCAATGGGGGGGGGGGGGGGGGGGTTAACCCCAAAACCCCCCCAGCGGTACGCCTCTGGTAATGAATACGAGTGTCGTAATAGCCGTTAAATGTGAGTTGTATACCTACACTATTTTTTACCATCAGTAACGATAATTAAAAACAAAAATTTCAATTTTCAAAATTTATTAGACGTATTTTTTCTAACGTTTTTGCTGATTTTACGGGTAATAAGTTGTTTGCGGCTCTTGTGGCATGTTTCACAATGTCTGGTGGAGTTATTTCTCAATTTCGCTACCATTATCGTACATTTTCACCGACTTTATTTTCAAAAAGAACAAATATTACGAATTTACTAAGTAAACAGTAACTATAAACTGTCAAGATCTATAAATTGTGAACTTGTCATGATTAGAGATATGCCATGCGAATGTTCTCAAGGGAATATTTCCGGAGAACGGTAAGTTACCGAGAATATTTCCCACCATAAATTCTCGAGAAATAATGATTTTAGAAAAAAATATAAATTACTGGAAAATTACCGAGAATATTTCCGAGAACGAGAATGTTTTCGGGAAAATTCATATTCTCGGAAAATTTATGAGAATTTAGGGAAATTTAAGGAAATTTATTTTAATGCCGCTATTGTATCATAGATGGAGCTTGGAGCATCTTTATTTCTTTTCTGTGTTGTTTTAAACAACTTGTTTAGTCATGTGATTTTATACAATGCGTTTCTAAGTTGTGTTTAATTTATAAATAAAAATTTAATGTGTCTTTATTTTGACTAAGATGCTTAATCACGTTAAATTAAATTACAATTTACATATTTTCTAATTTAGGTATTGTGCAGTGCTATCTCTTTATTTTTTCCGATAAAATTATTGTAAAAACTACTTTGGGTAAAAAAATATGTTCTTCCAATTTATGCAGTCAAACAAAACATAAAATTCTCCAACATATTTATAAAATAAATTCTCCAAAATTTCTGATAAATTCTTATTTTTCTCAGAGAATATTTCCCAATAATAAATTCTCGGGAATGTTCCATCTCTACATCTCTTTGTTTTTTCAGATAAAATTATTGTAAAAACCACTTTAGGTAAAAAAATATGTTTTTTCACTTTATGCAGTCAAAACATAAAATTTTCCAACATATAAAATAAATTCTCCAAAATATCCGATAAATTCTCATTGTTCTCGAAGAATATTTCCCAAAAATAAATTCTGGAGAATGTTCCATCCCTAGTCGTGGTCATGGCAATCTTTAATATTGACCGAATATTGCTATGATGTTGCATTTCTATTGGTTAGAAACTTGTATCTTAATGAAAAATCTGTATCTTAATGAGATGAGTGTGAAAGTACAGGTAGTAAATGTCTAACACTTGAATTAAAGTATAGGAGTAGAAACAAAACTATAAAAGGTTCAATGTTCCTTTCAAAAACCTTTAAACAATCGGTTACGCGGCACCACCCCGTTATCCTGGCGAAAATTCTTAATTACAAACGGTGCATGGTGTCACTCACCCCTGCTAAGTTAAATTAAACATTTTTACTACCGTGTCCGCGCTTATCACTGTACGCAGCATCCCCAACTTATAATAGAGAATGTTCGCGCTGTAGCTATGAAATAACAGTACAGGGTGTGCTATATTATTTTATTTTCTACTTCCTTACGCTAATATTCAAATTTTAATATATTCGATATGTTTCATAATAATGTTCATTACGTTACAAATTTTCATTATGAAACCGCGTTATTAGTCAATTTGAAAGCCATACTTTCTTAATCAAGTGGTCTCCTTTTAATACAAATGATCTGACTTTGACAGTTCTTTTGCTAAAAGTTGCATTTTCATTAAAGCTTTTAAGAATGTCTAAAGACAGGTACACATAACTGTAGACTTGACAGGTACGCGCCATCGGGACGATTGTGGAACTTTTTGTATAGTAAATCCTGTAGTAATTACGACTTTGACAATAACTTGGCAACACAGCACTCGACGCATTAGTATTTTAGACTTGTATCCGTGCTCCCGCCAAGGTTTTGTCTAAACATCCCTGTCTCTATACAAAAGACTCATTATCATTCGACTCATTATCATTCGACTCATTATCATTCAACTCATTATCATTAATGACCCAGTCATCACAAGAAAACTCCCTTCTCTCGCTCATCGTCGGACTATTGGGGATTTGTTCCTTTTCTCCTTCCACGGCTTTTGCTCTGAAGAACTAGCCGCTATAATTTCCCCTTGACTGTTCCTAACAGAATAACAAGAGGCGCGTTACGTATACATCTCTTTACTGTCCAGCTACAAGAGCCTAGGGCCTCGAACATCCCACTTCTCTAGCTGATTAACACTTATGGCCTGCAGATGTTTTCCCTTCACCTCCCAATCTCTTATATCAATAGATTTCATTTCCCTTCTCTTCAGAAGCCCACTGTACAGCGGGTCGGGTTAGCGGCAGTTCGGTAGTGGATCGGAGTGGATTATTTTAGTAAAAATGGAACGTTGGTCAGGTGTGCATCGCGCATACTTGAGGCATACGTCAAGACTAACGATTCTTACACTCTTGCAAGATGAAGATTTTGTGCTCACTTCAATGTTGGTGGAGGAGGCCCCAAGTAAAAATTTGGAGAAACCGCGGTGCCGAGGTTTAGAGAAGCATCGTCAGCTGTAAATGTTAAACACCGTGGTCATTCAAGGACTCCAACTGCTCCTCACGATCACTTTGCAAGATATAAAACAAACAATACAGGAAAGAAATTAATAGAATACCATCTGAAATGTGTTTAGCAGTTTTTCGATCACATGAAGACGGCATTGCAAGTGTTTTGACCAAATGGAAGGCACCTGGACAATATAATTTTTACAACATAGAATCCGCATATATTCTGTGTATTTTTACTTTAATAAATTATTTCAAAAAGTGAAATCAATTGCTGGACACCTTGTACTTTGGCTTGAAGTCTACGTGCAGAAGGTGCAACTTCACATTCAAAACAACACAATTTAAATTTAAATGCTAACCTGTCTAATTTTGTCCATGGAAATAATTGTGTGCAACAGAGCAGTCTTATTTTTAATTTAGCTTAAATAAAAGACAAATGACAAGCAGACAAGACGTCTTCTTGTGGTTTTTTACTTTATTACATTAAATGGTCATTTTTTAAATTAAAGAAAAACAGACGTAAGGTCTCCGAAGAGTATTGTTTTTTTTTTTTGATTGTCTAAGGATATTACTGCTTTTTATTAATTTGTCTCTCCAGATGGCTAGCAAATACATCTGCGAAGATTTTCGAAAATATATTTTGCGGGATTGGTTCTAAGCCCACGGGATCCCGCAAAGGTTTTTTAATTTTATAAATTCGTTGAATTAACGTTTATTTGATTAATTATTGAACCAACTTTAACTTTTTATTATAAATATCAAAAATTAACAGTATGTCAGTCAACAAAATTATGTAATTTAAAGTATAGCCTCTCTTAACTATACTACTAAGAGTACTATGACTATAAATCAGTCAAAATTTTTTATCAATTAAAGTAACAAGTAACTTTGGGCAAATGAACTTCAAATGTTTATACTCGGGATCCCGCATAGGTTTGTTGATTTTATAAAATTCGATAAATTAACGTTTATTTAATTTATTATTAAACCACCTTTAATTTTTTATTATAACTATCAAAAATTAACAGTATGTCAGTCAAAAACATTATGTAATTTGAAGTCTTGCCCTACTATGATTAAGGTGAGTTTACACTGATCGTGATAACGAACGTGGTTCACGCTTTCGTGGTTCGCTCTTGTTCCACGATTAGTGTAAACACATTATCGTGAAAAACGATTGGTCCACGATCAGCCCTCGTCACGCCACGACTGACATTAGGCATGTTTAATATTTCACGCCTGCAATCAGTCGTGGAGAGACTAGTGAAGATAATTTAGATTATTTTGGGAAATATCTTGTGTCATTGTTACGAAACGTTCCTGCCGCCAAAATCTGGTCTTTGCAACAGCAGCTGATTTCTCGTGTAATGAAGGCACAAATGCCAGATTCAGTGCCACCAGAGACGCCTACTACTATAGAAGATGTGACATCTGACAGCTTCTCAGATGATTACCAACGCAGACCACCTCCACTAGATACAGCTACAAATGCAGATGGTACAGATACAACTACAGATGGTTTTCCAGACATGTATCAACGTGAGAACCGTTCATTTTCGCAACATGACAACGATATTGATTACTACTTGACATCACTAATTTTTTTATATATTTCAAATAATAAAATTCACATTTGAAAATTATTATTAGACTAATATATTTTGTTACTTACTTCTATAAATTCTTGCAGACAGGTATGTATGTTATCCAAAACGTTTGGCAGAAATTTACTTATTGTTGTTTTTGGGACTTTAAACAAAAACCCCAAACTTTTGAAGCTGTCGCCGGTAGCTAAATAACGAAGAGTCAATTCAAGTTTCATTTGAGCAGGTAAACCTTCTGTGAGATGCGTATCAGATTTTTGTATACGGTGAGCTATGCGTTGTAAGAGATAATTGAAATGATCCTCAGACATTCTTAATAAATATTTGAAGTCCTCCGAATATATCATAAACAGATCATGCTGAATTAATGCTGACGCTCACGACTGAACAGAGAAAGCGCCTTGAGCAGTGTAAACACATTCACGAAGCGATGGAACGCGAGCGTAGATCACGCATAATTTGAATCGTGAATCACGTTCGTTATTCACGACCAGTGTAAACTCCGCTTTTTATAAATCAGTTAAATTTCTTATTAATTAAATTAACAAGTAACTTTGGGCAAATGAACTCTAAATGTTTATTATTTTTCTACCTGAGATAATAAGTCTTACTAGATTTTATAATAAATCACATTAGTTTGGTTGTAAGGTAAGTAAGATACTTATAATACCTAAGCAGTCTTATTAATTTTCATATTATAATACCACGGATATTTGGCAGATACACATTTTCGCGTTATTTTTTAAGAGTTCATGGCTAGGCGGATCTGCATACGTGGTGCGGGATCCCCTAGGCCGTCAAGTAATGCGGGATCCCGCGGGATTGCGGGATCCCACTTTGCGGGATTGCAATCCCTAGTAGAGATATCTATGTTTGTATTTAGTTAGTTTTACCTACAGGTTTTCACTTCTACCGCGAAGGGAAGTACCCAATCTATTGTATTCAAAATATCAATCAAAATATCTCAAAAACTATTAGAGATCGGGATAGGACATTCTTTACAAAATGTGAAGAGTTTTTGACGAGCTATAAAATGACAAAAAATATATAGGGTGTTCCATTTGATAAACGTGACATTTTTTAATTAGAAGTTTTCTGACTTTGGACCTGGAAATAAAACACCCTGTAAAGGAGATGTCAAATATTTCTTAGTGGATAAATTTTTTTGAATTAATTTACTCAGGATACAAATTATGAATCGCATGGAGTCAAAATTTATGTAGTATTTTCACAACAAAGAGATGCTTGCAAAATAAATGCTAAATTTTCATTAAAAGTCGAATTATCTTGAACCAATAACGAAAAAGTTATGAAATTACAGGTATAATTCGAAAATCTATTCAAATACAGGGTGTCCCATTTAAAAAATTGAACTTTGTGAGATCATACGTTTTTCAATATATTTTTTAAATGTGGAGAATATCCAACCACACTTTAACACAAAAGCTTATTATCGACAAATCTTATCTTCAAGGCGTAAAATTACTCCGCGCATTCGTTGACTCACCCGGTACATAGTTTGGCAACACTATATATTTAGAAAACTTTCCGTAGATTCCGTATCTACATACAAGGGATAATACTTCCCTTTTTCTTGAGGATAGTCATAAAATTTAACAAACCGGTAAACACAATACGGCTCCGAAAACGAAACCATTTAAAAATTAAAATCCCACAAAAAAGGATCTCTTCCACGGATACGTATATTTCCTCTATTTACCAGCGTAAACGAAAACGAACAAACACCCTTTCTAAAAAATTAGACAGGGTAAATTCCGCCGGACAACCCGAAATATAGATAAATTCCTGGAAAGTAGCCCTGTAGGCTTTCCGCCATTCCGGAGGCAATTTCGGCCCTATTTATTTATTTATTTACTGTAAAGGATCTCCCTTTATGAAGAGAAAGGGCCAGGGAATATGTTTTTGGTAGATAGCAGGTTTTACTGCGCGAGGAACTGCGATTGGATAAAATAATATAAATTGTTTATCGGCTTGCGATGTTCCGTTACTACAGGAACAGATGTTTAAATTTGTTTATTGTTTCGTTTTGTATGAAAGCGAATATGAGAGTTATTTGGAAAATTCTCAGAGATGGAGTTATACAGCTAGAAAATTTTATTCTACTGAACGGTTCTTACTTTGTGCCCAGAAATGTATGAAAATTTTTTGTTAATTCAGTATACTCTTTAACATTTTGCGATTTTGATAATTTTTGTTTTTCACCACTTTTTGCGATTCTGATAACTGTGAATTTTATTGTTACGTGTGCACCAACAGGTAATATACATATAATCAAAATAAACCTGAAATTTATTTTTTTGAATTCTCTACATCTGGTATTATGGTGGTTATTTTTATGCATTTATGTTGGTCTTTATTAACAAAAAAAAGATTTTCTACAAATTATCATAGACAATTCAAAACTTGCGAAACCTGATACTATTGATTGTGACGTCACATGTCATGTAAATAAAAGTGTTATAATGGCTAGTGCATGGTGAATTCCCGTGTAAAATTTTATTTTGATTATTTCCGAGAGGTTAGGGGAATTCGAGAATAAGAAACATTACATTTGAATAAAAAGAATCTTTAATAATGATCGGAAAATTGATGCTTAAATGATGGATGGCCGCTTATTTGTCTGTAAAATTTTGTTACAATTCCAACACCTTGAAATTTAGAGGTTAGAAAACACGTTTATACAGAATATACAAAAATAATCAGAAAAAACTCCCTACTTACCCTTTAGAGTCCCTAACAAAGGATCATTTTTGAAAATAATAGGGATGAAACTGAATTTAAGTTTCTCTGGGAAGGAAGCTTTTGTCCAAGCCCGTCAAATTTGAAATGTCGTCGGGAAAAACGACAGCGGACAAATGTCAACTCAAAAGACGTTAACCGTCAATCAACATGATCTTGGCTGCGGTCAAGATCTTGCGAATTCACGCGATTCATTTGAATATTATTTTTAGTTAAATTATTCTAGTAATTTTCTTTAAAATAATATTTTTTAGTTTGCAATGGCTTTCTTAAACGATTAATGCAATAAAAATACATGCACATTCCTGATTTCGACTTGTAGATGGGCAACGGCGCTCGCCAGCGCAATTGTAGGTGTTGACGATGTCATCTCTTCGTCTCCCACAGCATTTCAGGCTAGTAAGTTAGGTAAATTCATCCTGTGTGCCAATTTTTTCTAACAATACAGTTTCGTCTTTAAAAGGGACCTTCTAAATACAAAAAATATTTAAAAACTGTCTGCTAATTACGAGCAACATAAGCCCTAATCGGGTACATCTAATAATCCGTCTTTTCAAAAACGATTCGTCCCCCCAACTCATTATATATTTCATTACGATGAACAAAGAACATGAGATGGAAACCTTAGCAAGGTAAAAATTAAAAGTTGTTATTAATTACAAAGTCTCTTTTGACCGGAGTGGAGTTTTTAAAATGTCTTGAAAGGTTAGTTTTACGTCATTTGAATCAAGTATTTTGCAATACTTTACATACTATTCAATATACTTAATATACTACTTAATAATTATAACAGTTCGATGGCCTCTTGATGCTCGAAATGTTCTCGAACATTATGAAGCATTTCTGGAGTTATTTGTCAGGACTCGTACTCTATTTGTTATAGCAAGTCTTCTAAATCTGGGTTTTCTATGCTGGGTTGCATAAATTTTTGTTTGGGTTTGCTTGGCTTTGCATGAGGGGTGAAAATGCCAAAAAATATGTCCCCATGAAAACTAAAGTGTACTGGTCCAATAATTTTTTGATTTGTTTATTTAAAAGAAAATAAACCTGAGTGGAAATTTTCCCGTGGGCCACCCTGCATAATAGTCATTCAGGGATAGCGATCGTAGGCTAGCATTGATTTAATTACTGTCACTTCAATACTACATTAGTGTTCTTTTGTGTGCAGTATATCCTTACAGTTTTTTAAAATTTGTTTAAGCAAATAATTCCCTACTCTAAACTAGACTGCAAATCTGAGAATCCACACCCATTAATTCATTACAAAGTTACTTAATGAGACAATGCCGAACTTTATCGCAGTCTTTTTACCGGAATATTTTAAAGACTTTTTCTGCAGAGAAACAAAACAAAAGGCACCCCTCTTGTTTGCAAAAATTAACAAGATGAAGTTAGATTTAAGAACAAGCTTGTTTTGGTCTTAATTAAAAAACCAGATTTTAAATAGACATAAAAAGTAAAATGGCAGTCAAGTGCTACCGGAACGCTTTCTCTACGCATAATATATATATATATATATATATATATATATATATATATATATATATATATATATATATATATATATATATATATATATATATATATATATATAAAGACAGGAAAATTTATAAACAAAAACAACCGCAAATGTGCTAGCAGGTCCCTGGTCTGTGAACTCTTTGTGTTTTTTTCAACTTCCAAGTTTCCCATCTAATAACTTGGTTATGTGCGACTGATGAGTGCTAATAAGCACGAAACACGTGTTGAGCACTACCATACAGACAGCTTCCCCGATATTTTATTTATATATATATATATATATATATATATATATATATGTATATATATATATATATATATATATATATATATATATATATATATATATATATATATATATATATATATATATATATATATATATATATATATATCAACGTAGACTGTGATACTTCTCACGAACGAAGGACTTGCCAGGTCACCAAGTGGCATAAGCCAACTTAGTCATCCTACAGTGAGTTTCAACGTTAACGAAAACAAAACACTAAGTAAGTGTCCCAAACCATGCAGGACGGCCGGACTCATCACCAAAAACGGTGAGCCGCCTATCCTCCACATACAGTCCCGCCTTATGAACGGGAAATGGGGTTTATGGGTTTTTACGGCCTTTCTACGGCCTTTCTACGTACCAGAGCCCTATCTGGTAGGTGTGGTGATGTCCCTGTCATGTAATCCAATACCCGTCGTGGCATATAACCAGGGGAGTAGTTGTTTTGATATGGATATAATCCACTCATGGAATATATATATATATATATATATATATATATATATATATATATATATATATATCCAATCAAAACTACGATAGCAGTTATGCGGATTTGAGCTTAGTCTTTTAGTTGTCTAGAGTTGTTTTATTCAAATTGCTCATGCTTATTTTATAGAGAATCTTGAACAGCAGTGCAACGTACTGTTTTTATTTCTCCTATCATAAAGGAATTTTATTCTTATATGTATAACCCCTCGCATTTTATCTTTAAATATCTCGGTAATAAAGCGGGCTAGATATAAAATTGGATTTCGCAAATTCGCTTTTAAATATTCATAGTTCTCAGAATCAGGACGGTAATAAGGAATATTTAATAGAGTGTGCCAGATTTAATGAACTGTATAGAAGTTATGCGGGCTAATACCTCTTTATACTGTGAGTTAATATATCGTTAATTTTAGGTTTACTTGTGCTTATTTTCAGTAGCGTTCCTTACCCTGTATTATTTTTTATCATTAGAATGATACGCATTGAATACGCTTTTATTAGCTTGACCTGTAACTTCCTAACATTGTAAGGGAATCTTACAACACACAACTATAAATTTATGTTATTTTTTAGTTTAATGGAAAAAACCTGTACGCATTATCCCACCCCTGGTGTCAGGTGTGGGGTAATACCTAAATATTTGTTGCCACTATTGTACAAGTTTATTGATTATATTTGGAACAATAGATAACCTTTTTATTTAAAAAAGTTGAAATTTGTTTAATTTAGAAAAATTGTAGATTTGTTGGTATAAACTTTATACCAACCATTCGACGAAGACACTGTGTGTCGAAACAATTGTCATGTTTTAAGAATAAAAATTTAGGGAAGATTTAAACACGTTTTGTGTTTGTTGTTATTATTAAATAGTTTTAAAAAAAATAGGTTTACTGTTACCTATTCACCGTATATTGGGTTTTCAGAAAATAGAAAAAAACTTTCATAATATTTTTTATGATTGTACATACGTATTGATACGTTCATGTTGCATTAGTCACCCGGTATTGCAATTTTGGTCAAATCGATAAAATGTGGTCTCCTCAAAATGTTATACAATTTACATGCATGTATGTACGTTACATATTTTAATAATTTGAAGAATTCATGAATCAATACAATAGCTGCGCCACAAAATTTTAAATTAAACCAGTGCAATAGGGAGCGAAAAATAATGTGCGGTCGCCCTATATTAAATTGAATAATATTTAATTAACGCGAAAATATTCGGTATGTTTTACAATTTTGTATGTGCTTATTTGAAAATGCTGTCGAAATTATGTGCATAATTTTTTAAAAAAATTGTTTGTGCTAAAATGCCCTTAAATTCGATTTAATCAAATTTATTAAGAAACTTCATCATCTTAGACGAGTGACGAAAGTGTATGTGAATCGAGATCAAAACATCATTTTTCATTTTGGGTTTACGACTAGTCGAGGTCTTGCTGTTCTGTCTTTAATTTTGCTTTACATTTTGTGTGTAAAATGGTGTCGTGCTGGTGTCTTGAAGGTTGGATAAATTCGTTTTAGTCGCTATTGGTGAGTAGATTCTTATATCCACTGGATATTTCAATGCCTCTTGATGCCACTGTAATTTTAAGTCATTTTTAACCATACAATACGATGAATACCATATAAAACCCCACAATATTTCAAAAGAAAATTTTATTTATTCAATATAATGTTCTTTAATATTTACACATTTATCAGAACGTTTATAAAGTAATTCTAACTCCTTTAAATAAAAATTCTTTTCCTTGGCTTGCAAATCACTCCTTAACGGCACATATGACTTCGTCATTTGTCGAAAATCTTTTACCTTTCAAATATTTTTTGAATTTTGGAAACAAATTTTAGTCTAATGGTGCTAAATCCGGAAAATCGGGTAGTGCAATCAACGACTGGCGAGCAGGAGCGTTGTCTTGTAAAAACAGCACATTTTTGGCAACTGTGGCTTTTTTCCACAATTTTCTTACGTTATTTAGTTGGTAAATCAGTATAATAGGCTCCCATAATACTTCCAACCTGTTCCAAATAATCTATCAAAATTGCCCCGTCTTCGTCCCAGAAAACTGAAGCACTGGTAGCCGACTTTTGAACACAGTCGTGGAGAACCAGAATGCTTTCACTCCTTGGATTGCTCTTAAGTCTCTGGGTCTCTTTCACTGTATAAGATGGAATAAGCAACATCGAAGGACAGAACAACTAACGGACGAAATAAATCCAAACAACCTGGTAGACAAGATGCTTCCTTCGGAAGAGAACTGAAAGGAAATATGCAAAATGTCAATCCTGAAATCAACAAAGAGAGAAGAGGCACAGCTAAGGATAGAACACTGACACATATGGGAATAGAAAACTTAAAACAGACAATCAAATAAATGTAAACTACGTACCTGAATACTTAATGTAAACATAAGCTGAGACAGTCCAACCAACCTAGGGCGAATCTTCTTAAAGTAATGGTAGCAGGTAGTTCCAGGAAAATATTTCTATTGCAACGCCCCAAAGAGGAAATGGTTTAGGCGGCAGGTATGACCTTTGAAGGGCATGAATTCGACACACTGCAGGCACATAATAAGATCACTCTGTCTGCAAGTTTTGCGAAAATACCTAATCCTCAATAAAAAATGGCTCTGGGTCATAGTTATGGTGTAGTTTCAAGTTTCATCCATAGTAACAAGCCGATCCAAGAATTTTGAGATATCTGCTTCCAAAGGGCAGAAGATTTCCTTCGACGTTGTCAATGGGACTGGCTTCTGGTCATCATTCAAGCATCTCGGAATCCATTTGGCCGAAAGCTTTCTCATACCCAAGTCGTGATGATCCATGTAAAACACACGTTCATAAGAAATGTGCACTGCTTCTGCTATACATTTAAGCCCAATTCGTAGATCTTCTAAAAACATCTCATGGACAGAATCAATCAGAAATTGACCTGCCAGAGCGGTGCTGATCTTTGACATCGGATCTTCCTCTTTTAAATTCGACATCCGAATTTTCAATAGTGGCGTATAAAGGACACTGATCACCTAAGGTTTCTATCATATCAGCAAAAATTCCTTTGCACGATAACCCTTTCAACAGCAAACACTTAATAACTGATCAAAACTCGACTTTCTCAGACATGCTGTTTTCAAGAATCCGCAGTTTCATCACCGTTTAACTTATGGATGTCAAACTTTACCAACTTATTTATAAAACGTCATAGTTGTAACCATAGCATCCGTATTTAATTTTTTCTACTAAAAACTATTCAGACTAACTAGATATCAATACCCCTCATATAATAAATATTTATAAGAATTGTAGCTTATCTTGCCTTAAATTTGGCCCCAATGAAACCTGCGATTGCACTTCAAGGATGTTTTGATATAAGCCAATGTATTCTTATTCTTAAATCAATCATAATCGTTATTGCCAAAACAAGAATAAGTTAAGCATTAAATTAAATATAGTAGTCATTCGGGAATAAACTACGATTGATTTAATGACTGTCACTAATGATTTTTGTGTGTAGTCTGCCAATATCTAAATGCTTAACGTAACACCATTCTATTCCTGCCTTTTACAAGCAAAATTAATTTAACAAAAAACTGACAGCGGGCTATAAATCCTTGTTTATCCTCAAGGATTTATGAATATTTAACCATTTTCCTTGCTTTCCATAATTAGCGGACATATCCGGCGTTATCCATAATCCCTATAATAATGTAAAATTAAGTCTCGTTTTATTCAACTTATACATATTTCGAAACTCCAAAACTTACAAAGAGCTCTATCCGGCCATATTTTAATTTTCTTATGCAAATATGACCTAAATCCCTAAAACAAATTTCTTCATGAAAAGTTAGAACTTGGGGAACTTCGTTACCTTTTCCGAAAATGTTGTATCTACTCTATTTATATTACGATTACATCTTTTACCTTGTTTAATGTTTAGTTTAGTTAAGTACTGAGTTGGTGTAGATAGCTAATTTTAAAGTTAAAGTTTGATGTTCGACGAATAATATTCATTGCCGGGTGCTGATAATGTTAGATAATTGGAAAGAAAATTGAAATGGATCTTTGAGAAGGGTTATTATGATATTAATTTCATATTATATTCTTTTCTAACTTTTGGCAGCCTTATATGGAGTGATGGTCACCACAACGCCTATGGTGTTCAGCTCTTCCCCAGTTAAACCTTTTTCCTTAGATCATTTTTTACTCCAGAAACCCCTCCACATGGATGTTCTACGTCTTCGTCCATACAAGTTCACTGCCGTTGCTCACACAAAAAAACAGTAATGTAGTATCAAAGAGACAGTCAGGAAAATAATGAAAATCGCATTCAATAAAATCATGTTTTTCTTTACACTTCCGTTATTCTCCATGTTTTGCAAGTCTGACTACTAAGCCAATCTTTCCTCTTCCTCGCAAGAATCCTACAGTCACATATTACACTGGAGACCTTCTTCCCATTCTTTCATCCCGTTTGCATTCTGTGAGATATTTCCAAATCTAACTTTCCAACTTCTGTGACGATGGAACGTAGATTCTTTACTTTATTAAACTGTTCTCTGCGCATCCTTACTTTTGTTCTTCTTTCTCCGTTGCCCATATACAGATTTCTTACAGCTGTTTTTAGACTTTACCTTCCAAGAATCTTCTTCGGTCTTTCACCTTTCTTTTAGCATCTTCCTTACTGGTGCTACATATTGCAATATCGTCGGCAAACATCATGTACCTGGGAGATTCATCTCTTATTTCCTGTATCATAATATCCATGTTAAGGTTCAATAGATACGAGCTCAAGGCCGAGCCCTAGTGCAGGTTGATGACCATAACGAGAAAATGTGGTATCAGTTCTACTTATGTCCTAGCTGCTATATACTTATCTTGAGCATAATTCTTATGTATTTTTCCGGTACTCTTCTCTCTCTCTCTCTCACACACAGTCATACACACACACCTCCATACTCCTTCCATGGAAATCTGTAATTCTAGGCCAATAAAAATCATGTGCAGTCCTTCCTGTCTCTCCTGATGCTTTGCCATGGCTTCTTTTAATACGAAAATTGTATCACCTGTACTTATACCTACACGAATTAATAGGGAACATTTTTCTCGAAAATTCCGTTCTAAAATCTTTTTCCACATCTTCATAACCTCTTCCAACTCCGCTATAGTTTTCACAGTCTTAGATATCCTTTCATTTTTGGTTAATAAGCATAATAATGCTCTCTTATCACTAAGTTGGCATTTCATCCTGTGTTTAAACCTTTGGAATCGGATCCCATACATACGTTTTCATACCTCAGCTTTTATACTCTTCCGGTTTCTGATCTACATTTTCTTTAAGGTATTTTTTCCAACTTACATTTGTTGTTGTACTAAGACAATCTGCATCCTGACAAAACATAAAAAGGATATGACGCAAATAAATATGGATCGATGTTTCCATCTGGAGCTAATTTTATTGTAGCACCTTCATCAAAACTACTACAACTAAAACGTCACATTTTCGGCAACTTTTAAAAGAAAATTGGGAAACCCAATTAACTCAATAACTGGAGAATATGAAAGATTGGACATGAGGCAGTAAATGTGGGTCAAATTTTCACTTCATTATTTAAAAAATTATTGGACGCCACTGGTAGTCCCCCGTCTCCCGAATGGACATTCCCCACGCGAAACAACTAACCTAAACTTCTGATGGTCAGATGAGTGTAAATATTGAATTTTGAGTAAATAATTTACCATCCAATACGACGGTAAAGTGCACGAGAAAATTACCTGGAGAGAAATATATGTTTTTATGGGATTTTTACAGAAAAAGTTACGACCAACTGCTGTTTTAGGACATTGAATTTGTCAGGAAAATATATATCACTTTCGTTGTTTATTGTCGCTTTTACTTCTTGGAGCGTTTTAAAATTTTCTTCAACTCAAAAATAAATAAATAAATAAAAAGTGGAAGTTGTATTATTTAGAGTTGCTGCAATACTGGGTGTCGCAGGTTAAAGTGTAAATTTGAAGTCTTACATATAAACAGATACGATAAGGAAGTCTTTTTAAATGAGCATGAAAAGGCTAACCGAAAACCGAAAACACAATTTTATTATTGTAGTGTACCTTAATGTATGACCCCGCACCTGCCACCAAGTGTGTGTTAGTGTTGGTTAAACATCGATAGTTTAACTTTTAGATAGTATCGATAGTTTTTTCAAAAAACTATCGATAGCAGGCAAAAAATCACAGTGATGTAGTGCACGGCTAACAGCCAAAGGAGAACTTGTGAAATGCCAGGTTGTCTGAGTGTTTTCGCGGTAGAAGAAGGTGGGAAATACGGTGGAAAACGGTAGATGTAATGTAATGTAATGTCAGGAACAATCAAATATAAACTACGTCTTTTCCCTATTTTACTTTGTTTTAAAATTGTATTTTATTAACGTGATTTATGCAGCCCAAACAAAGTAATATTTACGAAAAATATCGCATAAATTATCATTTGAGTAGTGCAGTAAAATATATAAATTTAATTTATAGAAACAAAATTGTATCTTTGTAAAAACCCTAGTATTTTCATATATGTACCCTAGTATTTTCATATAGTACATCCACGATACATAGTACTTCAACTTCTGTCTTCGTAGGCTGTCAGAAGATAAAAAAAAATATAAACTTCAATGGAATTCCCCTAAATCGATCGATTGTCAGGAACCAACACAAATGTGGGGTAATGCCTGTGGTAATATTTAGATAGCCTTAACATTTGAGTAAATAAAACAAAAATCAAACAAAGAAGAAATAAGACGAACAATGACAAGGCGTTCTGCTGGATCAAGAATTGAGGATCAGAGAGAAAGTTAGGGATATTTTAATATTATTTTTAGTTTAAAACTATTTCAAAAGATTTTGAAATGGAAAAACACCGACTATTATTATTAAATTTTTCGCCTGTTCAACAAAATATCAACCCCTTTTAAAAGGGTTAAATGCTAACTTCACTTTTGTCAAGTCATAGTTTCGAAAATCCTCTGGACTGGAACACGTATAATAGATCTTTACCCCGTCTTTGTCAGGAGAGAAATTTCACTTTGTTTACTTTTACGGTATAAAGAGAAATGTGGCTAAGTTACGCAAAGTACTTTACTAACATTTACAATGGGTATAGGGAGATATGGCGTGAAAGGTGTAATCGGTGTACGATAAAATCAATTCTTATTGTAGACACAAAATAGACATATACCTAATTCCTCAAAGAAATGAATATTTTAAATTTAAGTTTTAAACCGCGGCTCGCGATGTAAAAAAACTGCCGCTACCCAGAATTTCTGTAATTTATTTAACCTTCTGGATCTAGATAGCCTATTATAACCTTATCCACGACTAACAGTATCGGTTTCGTTATCAAAAGTTTCACAACTGTTCTCCTTACCTTTGTCATTTGCAACTGGAACAGTCCCTTCGAATTTCATAGCGAATCCCATGCACTACTCAATAAACTTCCTTCTTACAGTTATCCTCTCATTATACCTCGATTGTTAAAGTCTGTTCAAGATATACCGTTTGACAAATTGACTGCAATAATTTCCGAACTGCTTTATTTGTAATTCTAGCCCGTGGGTCTTCCAAATTTTCACAAGGGGTTTTGAAAACGGGTTTTTAATGTGTGGCCATAAAAAAAGTCGCACGGTGTGAGATCGCAGGACCGTAGTGGCCATCTGACTGGCATATTACGAGTAGTGATTCGGTATTCGTAAAAAACTGGACAAAATAATATATGGGATTATTTTATTTTAATTTGATATGAAAATACTGTATGACATTAAATTAGCTCTATTTTACAATTTTTCAAAGACTGCAAATTCACAGTTAAATTTAGCAAATAAATGAAACTTGAAATTAGAAACTAAATCAAAAATCAGAGTTAAAACTTAAATAAATCTAAGAAAAATCTGAACAAAATATAATAAACTAATGCACTATTCTAATAGGAATCTGAATCTGTTTCTTGATCCTCCATATCTATTAGATTCTAGCCTGCACTATGGCTCGACCTTGAGCTGGTATCTATTGAACCTTAACATGGATGTTATGATCCAGGAAATAAGAGATGAATCCCCCAGGGGCATGATATTTGGCGACGATATTATAGCACTAATAAGGAAGATGCTAAAAGAAAGGTGAAAGACTGAAGAAGATTCTTGAAAAGTAGAGTCTAAAAATCAGCTGGAAGAAAACTGTATATTGGCAACGGAGAAAGAAGAACAAAGGTAAGGATACACAGAGAATAGCTTAATAAAGTGAATAATCTAGTAGATAATCCACTTTTGTTACCTTCGGTGTTCTGGAATTAGGGCGGATTATCTGCGACCATTAGATTATAAAGTGGAAAGATGTGGAAAGACTCTCTGTAGAATTTCTTAGAAGATATGACTAACATTACGGATAAGAATCAGACGGTATATCTTTGAACAGACTTTACCTCTCTTTCAAAACAACACATACATATCTACCATGGTGGATGGAGACTCATCTATCTGGCATCAGTCCAATTTCATCTCTACCAATTTTATCCACAGTTATGCCGATGATAACACTCTATGGCGGGCGGAGTCGAAACTATAGTGTTCGGTCTTTGTCCTACACACGCAGAATATATTAAACAGAAAAAAGAAAAACAAGAAATAGCTTTTCATTTCGTTTACCGATAACGTATGTATTTAGCAACTCTCTATGGCTATAGCAATCCTTTAAAGGGATTTTGCTTTTTGTTCAGCTACTTTAGTGAGGTAAGGCACACGTTTATCATTTTAATTAAAGGGCTCACATTAAAATAGAGGGTTTAAAGGAAACGAATTCGTTTTTATTGTTCGGGTGCGAAACCCTTTTTATCACTCTCTGGTTTTTGTACGGCAAATAGACGAGAACGCTGCTGTATTGTAATTTTAGAGTATTTGTATTTTCGCGCCAAGCAAAATAATTGTTCGTTTTGGGGAGGAAACGATGATGTAGAGTAAGTGTAGAGTGGACTTTTAAAACTTTTGCAGCGGTGGCAACACTTAACTTATTTCTTAAATTTGAGTCGCCCATCGTGGGACTGTATCACCAGAGGCCATCTCCCCGCTTTGTAATAAGCAATGTTTGATCGCTATTTTAAGGGCGAATTTGATATAAAAAATCTAATTTTTTTGAGATAAGCTTTTCGAATGGAATACTTTAGTATTATGAAATAAAAAAATCTAAATAAGCCCATTATCTGTATTATAATTACTGCATTTCAATAATTAATCTCCCATGCTCCCTAATCTATATGCACTCTTTGTATTTATAAACACGTCAGTTGTGGTTTCTGCCCTCTGCATGGTCAAATATCCATGGACATTTCGTCTCTGACGGCAGATTAGGGCTTTGGAACTAGGCACAAAATCAAATTAGACTGCTTACGGGGAACTGAATTGGCCTTAGATTCATTGCATAACAATTTGTGATTGATCATTCAAGCTTTAGAATGTTGTTGTTGACAGAAATTGTATACACCAACTAAGAATTCTTTAATCACAAACTATTAAACTTATTTATTCCTTTTATTATACTACTACTACCAGCTTCAATAAGGTATATGCATGTATTTTTTTATTGCAAAAATCGTTTAAGAAAGTTATTACAAACACAAAAATATTATTTCGAAATAAATTACCAGGATAATATAACCAAACATTTTTTTTTTCTCTGTATAATTTATTACAATTTAAAAAGCAGCCATTTGACCACAGGGTCAAGTGACGTCAGGAGATAATCAAAAATCAGTGTCAATCTACATGTTAACGTAAAGCTTAACCTAGGGGTGCAACATACAAACGTATTATGAAACGGCAACTTCTATGACCTTGGATGAATTAGAAAGGATTCGGTATACTGTGAGCGTATCGAACGTGTAGCCTGTTTATTTGTTGTTTGTTATGAAAACATCTTACCCTAGAGGTCCAGTTTACGAAGTTTAGGAAATACGTAATTGAATCAAGAATGGTAGCAGAAAGAGATAAAACAGCATTGGAGTGTTGGGGCGCAGAAATGTTGCTGTCTCTGTTGGTTGCTTAGGAAATACGTCTGAACACTCGGTTACACGTATATCTTTGTCTAATGAACTAGAAAAGAAAAAGTGCGACACAGATTTATAAATGACTCGGAGCGACTTTAAATGAGCCTTTAGAAATGATTTATTTAAGAGCTTTCTAACCTAAATTTATTATTTAGCAGAAAATAAAATAGTTTAGGGCTTTTATTACCTTTAGTAAATCTTGTGATGCTTCTAACGTATTTTTTGTACAAAAATATAAGGTAAAATAAGATGTGGCCAATGTTTACAAATTTGGTTTACAATGTCACTTAGAATGGTTTGTTTTGGCTTCAAAGAATGTTAAATCATCCCGTATCCATTCTTAATTCATCCAAGTCTATGACAGTCCGAAAGTAAGCGAGCATTTTCTCATACGATTGTACATATCAATTGATTTACAAAACCGATTGTTATTATTTGCAATATTATATGCTCCAAGCCCTACGGTTGACCAGTTTTTTTATGCAACACAAAAAACATCCTTAGAATTTCCTATCGTCACAAGTTAAACAAATTTTTGCAAGGTTTGGTACCCCTGATTTTCTTGTTAGTGATAATATACCTTTTAATAGCGATAAATTTTTGGAATTTGCGAGAAATTGGAATTTTGCTCTTATTACACGTAGCCCAGAATATCCTCAATCAAATGGGTTAGCAGAAAAAGCTGTAGCAATAGCAAAAGGTCTTCTTAAAAAATCAATGGAGGAAGGAAAAGGTGATTTATGCAGTGCTTTACTAAATTATAGAAATTCTACATTAAAAGGAATGGGCTATTCACCATCGCAATTGTTAAATAGTAGAAATTGTAAGACTAAAGTTCCAATTGCTTGTGATTTAATGCAGCCTAAGTTGTGTTTAAATGTAAAAGAAAAAATTCTGGCTAAATGTAAATTGAATGAACAATATTATAATAAAAATGCTAAAAGTTTAAAACCACTTAAAAAAGGCTCTAATGTTGCTGTGTTAAATCACAAAAATAAAGTCTGGGAACCTGCAAAAATTAAAGACATACACGATAGTCCAAGATCATATGTATTACAGGACTGTAGAGGTCATACTATCAGGAGAAATCGTATTGACATTAAACCATCAGAAAACCCTTTTAGACTACCTGAAAATTTGCTTGATTCTCCAACAGATATCACTCATTCGAGTGATAGTGATATGACCCCCTCTTTGATTGTACCTCGAAATAGTCATACCGAGTTTGTTGATTCTCAACAAGTAACTCCAGAAGTGCATAGCCCTTTACAAGTAGTAGAGTCTCAACTACGAACTAATAATGTAAGTCAAACCACTAGAAGTGGTCGAGTAATTAAAAAACCAAAAAAATTAAACTTGTGAGGGGAGATGTATAATATGGTGTTTGAAGGCGGTATTGTATTTTAACATAATGGCTTCTGTGGTTATGCAACCCACTATTTATGTAGTATTGGGTGTGCACTTGTTCATGGTCCCTTAACCAGACGACATATGTAATGTGGGAGATTATTGAAGATATTAAATTACTGTAGTTCAGTAAACTAGAAGTTTTTATTTTTAATACTTAAAGAAGTCATACATACTCTATCCGATTTATGTTTTCCTCCTATGTTTTTAATTTAATCAGCAATATTACGATGTGAGGCCAATAAAACGCCTGTATAAAAAAATTTTATAATTAAAATAGCATGTAAAAAATTTGAGTTACATTTTGTATATTGTAGATTCAGATCAAATCCGGTGGGTGGGTTGGTACGGCACCAGTTTTGCAATCGTGAGGCGCGGGTTCGAATCCCGCTTCGACCATGGATATTTTGTGATTGTCATTGGAAGGTGGTAGAGGAATTCTTCCTCGACCGAGGTGGTACCACCCCACACATCCTCTAAAAAAGGGCTGGTGAAATCCCAAGGGATGTTTCCAGCTCTGGATGTGTGAGTCGATCAACCAGTACACCCACGGTACATAGTACTTAGACTTCGGTCTTCGTGGGCTGTCAGAAGATCAAAAAAATCACCCTTGGTTCTTAATTCCCAAATTTCAATTCAAAACCTTAACATTTTTTCTTTGATTTGATTGATCTCATTTTGAATGTAAACCTACTCTGTATGAAACTGATTTCATGTATATTATGTAAACAATAATTTTAGATCAAGCATAGCTAAAATGCTAGCTTCATTTAAAATGTTTTTGATCTATGTTTGCCATGTAAAACCTACGAGTATTTGGTCGCATTTAATTAAAATTAAAACATGTCTCGAAGTGAATGAATCTTCAGGGATTTTTCGATACATTATACATTTGCTCCACAAAACTTTTAGATCCTACTAGGTTCTTTTTAAAGGCTCAATAAAAAAATCCAGAATCACTCGGGAAAGTTTGAAACACTCCCTGCCGACTAAATATTAGAACAGGCCGGAAAATACGGTCTGCGATAACCGAACCGGGTTCTCGCTGGATCGAATTAAAATTTAAAAAGTAATTTTGAAAAGTGTATATACACTGGTATTACACATCCCGAAAGCTTCGAGTTGACTGATTTGCTTCGAACGGTATAACTGGAAAAACCCTGGCAAAACGAATTAAAAGTACAGGATGTGATGTTTTTAGCTTTAGATTAGACTGGATTTTGGGGATATGTTCACTGTTCCTTAATTTGCATTATTTAAGGGGTTACATACAGTTAGAATTTTCAAAAAATCGATTTTTTTAATTTCATTTTCGTAATGTACATATATTTCAGTACACACACAGAAAATTTCAAGGCAATCCGGCGATTATTTTCGAAGTTACACGCATATTTGTAAAGACGTGTCAGAGCGATTGTACGCTATGTAAAGTGCTTTTGAAACTTTAAACGCGTTTTTCTCAAAACTGTGTTTTGAAAGTCGGTGACGGAGATTTCTCGGAAACGGCTGAACCGATCAGTCTCAAATTTTAACACAAGCTTCTTAGGTATATTTTTTACTAATTAATCGAAGGTTTTTTTCTCACCGATAAATATTTATTATAATATATATAAACAATTTAAGGCCAAAATTTTGGTCAAAAATCGATTTTTTGTTTGAGAAGCCGCCATTTTGTCAAAAAATTTTATTTTTCTTATTCCTTCGATTAATTAGAAGATTATACATTACTTTAACGAAATCCGTTTGGTTTTTTCATTTTCGATGATCCTGCAGAGATATCGTTGTCACCGCCAGATGCCTTTTTTGATAGGAACTCCTGGAGATCAGCTATAGCAGCTTTCAAAATTATTATTTTTACAAATACAAAAATCTTAAAATACAGTTAAAAGTTACCATAATAATATGTGTACACATTTTCACATTAATAAATTTAAAAGTCTTCTCAGGAAAAATTCTTGAAAAATCGCTTTTTTAGGCCTCCTAACTGTATATAACCCCTTAAAGTAGTAATTTTTTTTACAAATAATATTAAAAGTAGCCACTTGCTATTTTAGTGTTACCATTTGCAGCCACCACTCTTAGGGCGTTTTAACACTAGTGTTAAAAGTAAATTACTTTTGAAACTGGTGTTAAAAGTGTAAATTTTCTATATGAAATTTCATATTTTTTGGTAGCATATTGAACATTTTTTGCTTTGTCCATTTCGAAATTGGCATATTTTCTTCATTTAACCCCCAAAGCCTTGTACCCAAGCAAACCCAAGGAAACCCAAAGCAGGCTCAAGCTCAAGATTACATTCTTTAACCAAATCGATAACTTTTAAGAAGGAAGATTGGGCAGAAAATGAGTACTGTCTTTAAAATAAGTACTTTTACTTACACAAAATAAGTATAGACACTTGCGATAAATCAATATACTCGAGAAAAAGCGATATGTGGTATAGGAAAATTCTTTTTGTCTATATAGGTACTTAAACATTTGTTAAATCCCTGTATACCGTTAAACCTTTTACCGAAAAATAACTAAAGCCGAGTCAATACTTCGTGTCACTTTTTCCAAGCAGGAACTTTCATCCAATGACTGTTATTCTTGTGAGAATTGCTCAGAAACTTTTTCCCATCAATTCATTTAAACTTGTGTAACTTTTAAATGTGTAGAGATCGATCACCTCGCTGCGCACTTAAAGGACTTTAAAAAGTAAAAATGGGGTATTTTGTATTGATAGATTGAGGAGGAAACTTTTTTTATTTTTTAGGGGGGCGTAAAGTACAAACGTTTGTTGACTCTGATAAAACTAATTTAAAAAATACAATTTTCTTTGTAGAGTTTGGTTTTATACGGGGTGAAACCGGTAAATCTTGGTATGAATTCAGATTGAAGAAAAATGTTCATAAGTGGCTCTCAAAATAAAGAGAGGGGGAAAATATCAAAAATATGTTTGAATATGTCCCCTCATCTCCCTATCAACTCACCAAAATTTCATGAAAATATTTTAAACTGTTTTCTAAATTTCGCCTTGTAAAATTGTTCTTGGTTTTTCGGTGTCTTTAGAAAGCATTTTGCAATTATTTTGATTATTTTGTGCTTATTGGACATTTTGGTAGTGTATTGTTGGACTTTGTGTATCTGTAAAGTGTTTCTTTTTATTAAAAAGTAAGTAGGTTAACATATTTTATTTGTTTAACAATTATCTAGACAAACATTACCCCCAAAATTAATTATTTTTATGGGAATTACATATATGTTTTGCGGCGTAAATTACGAACCTAACGAGTAGTTTAGTGGAAAAGCTTATAGTTTTTAAAATTTTCTTTTTAAATTACCATATTTTTTAGAGGTTATGTTAATCACGAATAGAATATAATCGTATAGGTACAAATCACTCCCATTAGTCGTAACATACACATTTTTTAAATATAATCATCATTTTATGAGCATAGCCACTGAAACTGCACAAAAAGGAACCTGCTCACGGTCGGAAAATAAGAATAGCCCGCCCTAAAAGGTCTCCTCGATACGCCACTGGTATCAGCTTGTCTTATTAACCTCTTATTAATAAAAAAAGTATTATAATTCTTCACACCTGGAATAATAAAATAAGCCTGTAAAAATAGTATTTAGAATAATATCTTTAGTTCATAGATATTTTAGGCTATTGTGCTAAAAACTTATTTGAAGGACAAAGAAAGGACTAATAAAGCTGCAGTTTGTTTTCATTTTGATAAAACAGACAATTGCAGTGAATGCAATTACTCCTGTAAAATGTACATTAAGCCGGGGTGGTACTAACTACAACTTTTTTATAACGGCTTCAACTCTAAACTAGTTACAATAGTCAGTGGCGTCGGATTATTTATAAATATCCAAAGAGTATCAAATATAATATTTCTCGGCAATGAAGTTTAGAAAATTAGTACCAATTCGACCATTTAATATAATACAATTAATTAAAACAACTGTGAAATTTACTTCAGAGTTTTAAGACATTTATTCCTTTATCAGTAATACGAAGCTATTTCAGTTTGGCTGCTAACATAATTTTGTTAATAGGATCTAACTTACCTTGTAAATATCAATCTGTTTATATGCCTAGTTTTCGAGAAAATTTGTAGGAAACTAAAACGGCTTGCAATTGAACGCCTCTCGCTGAAAACTATAATGCTAGTAGCCCCTAACTTACCTTGTAAATGTGAGTTTGTTAATATGTCTAGTTTTCGAGAAGTTAGCAGCCAAATTTGCAGAAAACTGAAACGGCTTGCAAGTGAACGCCACTTGCTGCAAACTCTATTGCTACTAGCCCCTAACTGACCTTGTAAATATCAATCTGTTTATATCTCTAGTTTTCGAGAAATTGGAAAATTAATTTAAAAGCCAAATTTGTATAAAACTGAAACGGCTTGCAAGTGAACGTCACTGGCTGCAAATTATAGTGATAGTAGCCCCTAACCTAACTTACTTTGTAAATATCAGTCTGTATATATGTCTAGTTTTAGAGAAATTGTATAAAGAAACTTAGAAGCCAAATTAGTAGAAAAATGTAGCCCCTAACTTACCCTGTAAATATCGATCTGTTTGTATCTCTTGTTTTTGAGAAATTTAAAAAATTAAGTTTGCAGAAAACGGGATGCAAGCTATAGTGCCAGTAGCCCCTAACTTACCTTGTAAATATCAATCTACTAATATGTCTAGTTTTTGAAACATTAGCAAAATTATGTTAGCAGCCAAACTGCAATAGCTTCGCATTACGGAAAAAGGAAGAAATGCCTTAACGGTGGGCAGGTAGTGAGTCTCATTCAATTTTAATTAATTTCTATAATATTTAATGATCAAATCGGCGCTAATTTTCTAAACATTATAACCGAGAAATATTATATCTTTTACTCTTTTCATTTTGAAAAATAATCGTACATCACTGGCTATTCGGCGATTTTCGGAATTTTAACTGCTAACTTTCGGCTATCAACTTCACACCAATTTTTTAAACTGTAACATAGATAAAACCTAGCTTATCATCTAGAATATTTAAACTTGAAACCTGTACTAAATGGTAAACCTTTTTAGTGAATCCTGAATATAGGGTCTTTACCCCCAATGTCACTCTAAAATTTTCCAAAAAAATATAGTGATGTAGCTTTATCGTATTTCGAAATGTCCGAACAGAAATTATTTATTAAATATTTTGACCATTAAAAAAAATAATCATGAATAGGTATATAATTACTTGGTACCGCCCTTGACCTACTTAAACCAGAAAAGGACTTTTAATTAAAACCCTTCATTAAATCTCTGTAAATAGAATGGGATTCTAAGCTACTGTTGATACGCCACACGATAATGGAAATTTATAATTGGATGCACTTTTTCTCTCGTTTTTGAATCCTATTTAGTTTCGACGAACACCGAACAACTGCTTATCTTTGTTGGAACGTTAAAGTAGTAATCCGTAGCTTTTTTTATAGAAAATTTGTGTAAGTTATTGTTTATAGATTAATATGTTTAGCAATGTGTAACATTGCGCCTACCAAGAAAAGGTGTTTTTTTCTTGTCATTCAAGAAAAAAATGCCAAATAATTACAACTTTAAAATAAAGAATCACCCAATCTTGCTGACATTCTCTTCAAAAGAATATTTGTTGGTTGAATGAAATATTTTTTCAAGAATCAAAATATTTAAAGAAAAAGTTTCTTTCAAGAAAAAATATTTTTTTTTTCTAACACCCTCTTTGAAAATTTACTTTTCCTCCCTAATTTTAAGTTCGAAAGGGGCACTTTTCCTCCCTAGGGAGGACTTTTTTCACTTTCTTTTCCCTCATGCAACTCAGTAAAACATCATAGTACTCTTTTTCATACCGAAATCTTTGTTTTTCCGGTTATAAAGATAAATCCATCAGTTTTGCATCTTTCTGTATCTGTAGGTACCTATGAAATCTCCGTTTGCATCAAAATCTTCCAGTTTTGAATAAAACTTTATTTAAAACGGTCAAAAAATTGAAACTGACGTCAAACGAACCTAAAAAATGTTTTTAGATTAACTAGATGAAACTATATTAACTAGATTGAATTTTAAAAAGAAAAATTCTTTATTTTAATTAAAAATTTTAGCTTTGCGCTTTGTTAGTGGGCATTTCAAATGAGCTCTTTTGTTGTATTTATTGAAAAATATAAAATTGCCTAACCAAGCATTTTTTAATAAAAATATATCAACCATAATTAGGTATTTGAAGAAACTATTTTTCCTTTTTTATTATTATTATTTGGAGGTTTTTGCGGAGGTGTTAGAAAAAATCATATGTTTTACACTGTAGTAAAGCGTCTTTTCCTCCCTTTGCATTTGCTTGGGTTTGCTTGTCAAATCCAAGCAAACCTCACATGCGGGAGAAAAGTGCCCCTTTTCTACCTAGTTAAACAAATAGCTATTTCATTAAAACATATTTTTTCAACAAAAAAAAATTGTGAAAAAATGTTTTAAGACTTTTTTAAACGTGTCAACTTCAGTGATTGAATTAAGAAAGTGGTGTAAGCAAACCTGAGCAAGCTAAACACACCTAAGCAAATTTCTACCATTATTTTACCCTCACCACCTGAACTTTTCTCTCTAGTTATCGAACTCACACTCTTTATTGATAATAAAAGGCAAATATGACCCAGTTTGGTACCTCAATAAAACGAAAACATTAGCAAAATAACGTTGTTTCTGTCTTATTAAAACTGTACCAAACCGCATTCAAAAGGGTAATAATCAAAAGACATTACTCTCCATTTATTCCATAAAGCGAAACTTTGAACTCTAAATCTTATTTAACGATTATACTCACCGCGTAAAACGAAAACTGAATTTCTATATTCATTAAAATTTACAAGCTTTAAAAGTTCCCCGGGTATTTACTGGCAAGGAAAATCTCGAAAATTTGGATTTATTTGCCTTTAATGACGTTTGTACAAAGGATAGTCGAGTTGAACTAATTCAAGACAAATCAGAAGGGAGATCTATTAGTTTTGCCTTTGAAGCTATTAAAAAAATTATTAAGTCTTATATAGAAGTAACTTACATTGAATTTTAAAAAGTCTTCTTTTATATTTATTAGTAAAAATAAGATACATTCTAATATTTCCCCATTAATGATTCAAACTGAATCTAGTCAATATTTAAATACGGCAAATCTAAGTTGGAAAAAATCATATTCAAAATATTATAAATGTCCTAACTCCTTTAATAAGTGAGCTGTATAAAACTCGATATTACATTCCTTTAAAATGTCTAAAGAAAATTTACTTTTCATTAATATATTCCAAATCACAATATTCAATTTCTATTTCCGGTTCTGCTTGTTTGTCCAATTTAAAAGCTTTACGAAAAGCACAAAATAAAATCATTAACTATTAATTTATATAAACCCAAGAGGTATCTAAATATTCATATTTATAAATTAAATATTTGAATTTTAATGCAGGCTATTTTATTATACGAAAAACAGTCACTTGTTACTTTTAAAGAAAACAAAAAATTACATGATCACAACACTCGACATTGTAAGAATTCGAGTGTATCCTACCTAAACTCTCATTTTGATTCTGGTGGTGGGGTGTGAGCATGCCTGATGAAGGATAAGGGTTCAGAAATCGGGATAGCAGGAGCGCACCTAGACCAGAATCAAAAAATAGTCCTTATTTTATTTAATTTTTCATTTTACGGTCTTCTTGTGGCACTAGCGATGAAGTCGATCTTTGCGTATTCTAATTTCTAATATATTACCTATATAGACCGAAGAAGTTTCTCATTTTTTACATATTGTCGTACAATGATGCACTTGTACTGACGAAGAAATTCGACATACCTAATACTCATTGTTTGAAAAGTCCCTTCTTATAAAATAAATTCCATTTAAAATAAAACTACTGACCAAATTTCATATTTATAGCTTCAGCGGTTTCGGCTCGGCGATGATGAATCAGTCAGTCAGTCAGGACATTATTATATATATATATATATATATATATATATATATATATATATATATATATATATATATATATATATATATATATATATATATATATATATATTATATATATTCTCATATTCCTAGGAAATGTACGTATAGAATTTAAAAAGCCCAGCCAATACCAACATCACCAAACTACCTTTTTAACATTCCAACGACCATTAAAGTAAAATACCAAAACAGACACCACTTATCTAAAAATCTATTTAAAATGATCGCTACCTATTTAAGGGAATTGGTAATTGGCCCACTGTACAACGTTATCTTAATGTAAAATCTAGTTTTGACCGTATTTGATTTTAAATGCGGCATCGTTCCACTGGACTCTTAAGGCACTTAGAGACTATTTAGGTGTCATTCAACAAATTTGTGAGAGATAAAAAAGTGATTTACAATGTAAAGTAGGTAATATAAAGTTTTTTAGGTGGCATTTGAAAATATACTGAGTGATTTTAAGTTTAATGAATTTTTTTCTGAATCTTAAATTAGGCGTCTACTATTTTTGATAAATAATATTAAACACTGGTTACACATGTTTAGTAATAGCCATTATTCAACGGTCAGAAATACCATTACACAGGGTGCCCAAAAAATCTTAGTAATTTAACTTTTTCAAACCTCTTGAGCGAGCTAGGGAGATAAGTTCAAAAATTTTAAATGAAACTTTATGTCGTGTTGTACCTCATTTTAAAGGGCTTCAAAAAAGAAACATTTTAACGCAAACCCAAGGTCCGTTTATTAATTCTTTTCAAATTACAAGTCTTTAAAAATTAAAAATATTAACATATTTATGACTATCACTGGAATAGTAATTTTAAGTAATTTAAAACTAACATCTTTTATTTGCAATGCCAAAATATTTTTTCTTAAATGAATACCATCATTTTTTATTACCCAACACTCTATATTTCCTTCTTTTAATTTAATAATAGTATATTATTATCCTAGGGACTAAAGTGTCTCTTTTAATCCCGCGGCGATAGGTTTGTAGCCCGACCGTAGGGAGGGCTACAATTCGCCAAGGGATTAAAAGACACTTTAGTCACGAGGTTAATATACTATTTTATGCACTTTAGGATAGGTAAAACGTTAAAGAAATGACAAAAAAAAATCATACCACTAAACGGTACTCTATTTCTAAAACGTCATCTTCAATGACTTGTACCATGATTGTCTCTGTCAACTGAAAATCTAGTGTGTTTGGACAAGTAACTAAGTAAAACAAAATCAACTCGATAAACATAGTCAAATATGCCAAACCTGGAAGACGTGTGTTGATTGTGATGGAAGAAATCGAAAAAGCAGCTCAAGAGGCTGTAGGCCAATTATTACCAAGGAAATCTGGAGAACAATACAAGAAACAGTTATCTGAGTTTATGAAATGGTGCAAAGAACGGAACGTAGTAGAATTTACAGAAGAAAAGGTACTGCTAGCATATTTCTTAGAAAAGTCAAAAAAGCTTAAAGCATCGTCACTGTGGAGCATGTATTCGATGTTAAAAGCCACAATTAATTGCAACAGACATTTCTATTGCATTAGCATATAAATATAGCATATAAATCCCTAGGGATTTAAACTAAATTTTAAATCCCTAGGGATTTAAAGTACCACTTTTTTCCCGGAAAATAGGGATTTAAAGGACCCTTTAAATCCCTAAAGTGCATAAAACTAATTACTCTAATAGTTTCCCCCCGTTTCTAAATACCGTACATCAAAAATCTTGGAAAAGCTTTCTGCGGTACGAAAAGGCAAACAATTCGTCCATTGAAAACCCCACTTTGATAAAGAATTTTCCTTGAAGAAAAATTAATTAACCCAAAGCATGTTTCGTATAAAATCTTTGTTATTAAAATTTTTCGTTTGGCGGAATTTAGTTTTTTAATTTGTTTTAAAAGCCATATTACAGTTTTTATTAAAAATAGTTTAAAAGATATATTGTTCTACAGGGCGTCCCAATAAGTACTTCGGAGCTGAAATTTGGCGCCATTTTTTAATAACTTAACCTAGAAAGTTTATATTTTGCATGCGTCATCTAGGGACCCGGCAATTTTATAATGGATCGTTTTACATCGGAAGAAGGTTGGGTACCCAAAGTACATACACTTCGAATGTTTTGGATTGTTATACCCTCTATAATAAATAAAGAAAATATATCATGACTAATTTTTATTTTATTAATTTTATAAGGTAGACAAACAGAGCGTTATTCAAATACAAGGAAAGTATGATGGATTCTAAACTAAATTTTCCACCAATTTTTGGTTTCACAGGCACAAATCCAGGCGCGGCCCGCGAATTTCTTTCCAGATGGGTCAAATTTTGTGAGCAACTAGTGATGTCAACGTAACAAGGAAAATACATTTTTTAATTAGGAAAGTTTTTTTTAAATGTGCCTAGTTCTGCCAATAAATTATTTACCTACAAATAAAACCTCAAAAAAATATTACAATTGCATTTTCGATGTGACTTTTTTTAAATTACATGCAGACCTTTTTTATATTATTTTTTTATATAATTTACTTACCTTATGTAGTTAAATGTGTTTGTATATCAAATCCACCCTTCTATCCTTCTGTTGGGAGAAATGTTCAATCACTGGCTCATTAAAATTATAAATACTTCTAACAAAAGGTTTTTCAATGCTTAACATAGCTAAAACGCTTAACCTTGACTCCTCCATTGTATTTCTTAAGAAAGTCTTAATCCTCTTTAGTGTCGAAAAGCACCTCTCACTTTCCACTGTCGTCTTTGGAATAGTACTAAAATCTCTAATAATTTTACGCTTTCCGAAAACGTTTCACTGAGGTTCATTTCTAACAAGATCTGTAACATGGCAACAGCACCCGCACTATTATAAAAATCTACCCAACCCAACCATGTGTACTTTTTGAGAAAATAAACAAGCATGTTATTTTTCTAAAATTGTTGGTATTATTTAAAAAGTAACTGCCGACGACCCTATTTGGACAACCGTTGTAATAATATCAAAATATTTTTTTTTAAATCAGCACATTTATTGAGATTTTTCTCGATAAAATGTCGGGAACAGATATATTCTTGGTGTTGATTCGAGATGCATATTTCAAATATCTAGTTGAAACGTTGCGCTCGATCTTGTTACTTTCATCGATCGAATATTTTATATAAATTCAGTTTCTAAAATCGTATTTACATCTGGAATATTTCTCTAAAAGAAATATTTAAAAGAAACGAAAAAATTCTTACTGATTTAGCGATTTTTCTGCTTGTTATTATTTATTCATGGTGGATAGTGGATGATATCCTGATTCTGTCAACTGTATTCAAAGTTTTTGGATAACGCAGGTCCTTTTAGCCAATTTTTGCCTTGTCTGATAAGTAATCTAAACCGGGTTGCAAATAAAATATGTAGAATAACGAAAAGGTACAAATTTTGACTTGGTGTCCCGTCAGGTTTTACCGAAAGTTGTTGAATTTAACGGTGCCTTTTTGGGCTTAGTTTTTTCAGATAAAACGATTAAATGTTTGCAATTTAGAACAGATTTTCTTTGATACTAAATATTTAGCAAATTACTTCGGAGTAATTGCGACCTTCTTTAAATAAAACACGCTATTCTTTTCAAACGTTAAAATCCAAAATTTTCCTTAAATTATTACACATTTCTAAACTCTTGCAAAAGTTTCTCCTGACTGTACCTTTACATAATTCGCAACATAATTACAAATTTTGTCAATCATGTTTTTTAATATTTTGAAGAAAAAGAAAGGGAATTTATTTCATTCTGTATAAATTCTCATATCTAGGCCGGAACTGCTGATGTCATGTTCGGACATCCTCGTACATTTCCGAGCCTGAGGCCAGATGGGCGAAAACCTGAATGCAGGAAACATGCAGGATGCAGCGAAATATGTTAATGGTCGCAGGAATTTTAATTTTAAAACATGATTTCGAGTAATTGATATATTTTGTATTGGAACGGATATGACCTAGAGGAAAATGGAATATGAAGAGTTTCTTATAATTTATCTGAAATCTTATGTAAACGTAAAAAAATTTCGTCCCGAATTTAGGAGGAGGTCCTGCATTTGAGGGGTCGACTCTATCTGGTGTTGAGCTGCATTTGAGGGTCCCTAGGAGTATGCTCGCTTGTTGGTGGTGGTGTTAAACTGGTCTTCGTAGTAGACGGGTTGAGCTTCGTAGATGACAGGACTCGATCGAAAAGATTTAAACGAGAAACGGATTGATTAGTAAAACTTTAAAATCTCAAATACTTTCTTTTTACAATACATTTACCTAAACCCAAAAATTTTGGAAAACATATTTGGGAAAAACTGGAAATTTCGATTTTTGACCCAAATTTTTCATGGTTTTAATTTTTTTTTTGTCAATATGGATGCAAATTAAAATCCCATTTACGTCATCGGAAAGAGCTCGTCGAAATACATGGTATTCATTTTTTTAGTTTTTTCATTGTTTATAGGAAGGGAGCAATCGCCATCGGTACTTTTAAATCACTCCGTATTTTTTCCTATCTCATTTTTTTCCAATTTTTCAACGCTATCTTATAGAGGGATAATCAGACTTTAAAACTAATGTAGAATGGGTATTTAAGGGGTAAAAAATATATTTTCGTGATTTTTTCCAACAAATCCTATTTCTAACCGACACTATTCTACACTATTTTCTCCTATTTAGTGATTCTTTTTGGGTTTATTTTGTCCGTTAATTATCTAAGAATACCTCCCACTAACTTAAATCGCTTATTTTTTCGTTTAAGTTATAAATATGTAAATATGCCATACCATTGCCATGAAAACAAAGAATTGCAGTTTATTTACATCGAAATTATTAAAATATGTGTCAAAATTTCGCAAGAATGCCAGTTTTTGTTGCGAGATTGGACGGTTCCTGGACCGATTTTGGCTTGAAATATACATGAATTTGATTTTAGGAACCTTCTACTTTAAGCGCAGGGATATTTCATTGGATGAGTTATGCATTAAATGCCATTTTTATTGATTTTTAGATGACCCTACCATACTGGAATTCGAGATGTACTTATTATAACGCTTTTGATGTCACAGCCAATGGGATCACGCTTTACAAATTTAATCCTTTATTAACAATAAGTCTTACACCTGTACCGAAGTCAAACGTTTTAAGAAAATCTTAGGGCTAATTTCTTTAGAAAAGCCACTTCATAGAGAAGATACAAAGACTCCCTTTAGAGTAATTTTACCCACTTCCAACTCATCTCTGTTATACATTTTATTTTATTGGATAAAACATTATATAACTGAATTTCGCGTCATTCCTCATAATATCTCGCAAGCATATGCACTCCGAGAACATATTGGATTTTGTGGTAAACTTCCATTTCCTTCGACTCTCAATATCAGCAATTTCTGATGGCCTCCATTCTATTCTATTTTTATTCTATAAGGTTTTGCAATTCGACTTGCATCGACGACGACGTAAGGCTTTTCAAGGTTGCTGTTTAATAAAATATGGTTTTGATTGAGATAGCAAAAGGACAGTAGCTGCTCTGCTAAAATAGAATTCAAAAAATTTGGTTTATCTAGAATACAATAACCTGGGTTAGTCTGGGTGGCATATAGGCAACAGCTATTGTTGTAAGTTTGTAAATTCTCTGTAACCAAATTGTATATTAAAAGTAATTTTACACATTGTCTTGTAAAAATTTTAAATTGTTTAAAAATAGGTATAGCTTCTTAGCTTCATAACCTAAGTTTGCATTTTTTGTATTAAATACAATTATTTATATGGACAAAAACAGATTTTGAATTAAAATTATCTAGCGCAGTGTTATTTTATCTCACATTTTCGCATTTAAAAGGACAAACTCACTTTTTCCGTAGTCTAAAGCACGAACAATTTTTCCTTCTCTAGAATGCTGAAGTGGTAGAATTTTTAAGAATAATATCTGAAAACTGACACCAGATTTATGTCCATTGATAATGGCAAAAAAGGGACATATTGATTAACTACGTTTCCATTTTATGGTATCCAAAAAAGCTGAGTTTAGAGTTAGTAGTTTTTGAGCTGAGCGCGTTACAAGGATTTACCTACAGATAGACAGACGCAAAACATCTTATATGCCCTAAACGTAAAGCTTAGTAAAAATGTTTAAAATCGGAGACAAAAAAAATATGGACAGCCCGGTACTTGTGAAATCAGCATGAGAAGATCTATTTACTAAAAGATCGCCAGAAAAAAAAACGATGCCATTTAGAGATTTAGGCATTTTATCCGAAAGTGAATTGTTATCCAGATATTTCCAATATTTCAGACTTTATCAGCACCCTGTATAATAACGTTTAGATCAGAGTGTACAAGTAATATACACTAAACTTTAAATCAGATTGATTTCGTATAATTTCGTATAAAATATAAATTTAGCTTCTCAGTATACAAGCAATTTTTAAGCGGTCGTAACATTTCCTCAGTGTACGAGACTTGATTACTGCCAAATGATCGTGAACACGAAAGAACAAAGGATTCGACAGTTTTGTCGCTTCTCGTTGTTGGGATCTTCTCTGGTAAAATCAAGTCGATTTGTTAAGACTCATAGAATGAATAGAAAACAACTTGAGGTGTAACTTGGCTAATGAATGAGGATTTCTTAGCCGTCTTAATGCAACTTCGAGCACTCACACACACACTTGACAGGATATTTTCAAAAAATTGATTTTCTTCGATTTGCCTTAAAAATTCGCATTTGTTAATGTATTGTAACGTAATATCGTATAATCGTAATTAAGGTAATCAAATCACTACTCTCAAATACTATAAAGCATCTAAAAGCAACGCAAGTTTATTCCTGCATCCAATAAACAGGAAACAATGCAGCAGCAGGGCCGCAGCACGCCACCAGGAAACAATTACACACTCTCCTGAATTTCAGCTATATCAGGAGAGGGACGACACTACGTGCCAACCTGGACGAGGAAGAAGACAGGTAATAATGAAGTTGGATGTTTAGAGATTGCTTGGGTTTGTTAACAGTAATAGGAAGAGTCAAAGGGAAAATGATGAGGTTAATTTGTTCTTAGCAAAATCTGTGAAAATAGCTGTAGAAGGGAGACATATCCCCCTCAGCGCGTCAATGGGGAAAAGAAGCAAATTTTCTTGTAAGATCTGGGTCATTAATGATTCAAATGACCTTCTTTTGGATAAAATCAACATGCGCTCCTCAACAAACTAACTTCTTACGGTCTTCCTCCAAAACTTTGTACCTGGATTGGTAACTTTCCCTCTGATCAGACGGTCACTCATCTAACTTCCATCATATCAATGCTGGCATACCCCAAGGTTCAATCCTGGCAAAAACCCTATTTCTTCTTCATATGAATGATCTGCTCGCTACAACTGTCTGATCCATCCACGGTTACGCTGATGATAGTACTCTTTATTTCAACATTAATTTTTCCAATGAAGTCTTGAATCAACATATGGATACTAGATGCAGATCTATGCACCTACCCCTTTCCCATTATCTTTAATTAAACTAAGACTGGGGTGCCACAGACAATGTTCGGTTCAACGCTTCCAAAACTCACACAGAAAAAAAACACTATCGTATATTGAATTGGATACCCATTCACTCAATGACACACTCTATTCCGTATTGCACAATAGAAATACGGTTTATTTCAATGATTAGTTTATCATTGTTAACCAATAGGTTATAAGATTGCTTGAAATATAAAGTTTCATTGGTTTCTAATGGATCGTTCAAATATAACAATTATTTGATGCCAGTACCTAAATTCGATGCAAACTATCATTGGTTTCACTAGAAGTTTATTTGTAAGAATATGCACCTCATTTGATGCAAAATAGCTATTATTGTTTCAATTACAACAGTAATTAATTTAATGCAACTTCTAATAGAAAGAAATCATTTGTGTTTAAATTCAATCATATTCGTGTTTTGAAGAACAATTACTCTTATTTAATATAATGAAGAATTTCTGTTACATCAATTTTACTTATATTTCAAACAAATCAAACACGCATTATTATTTTAAAATAATTTTTATTTAGTATCATTAAACATACATTGTTTAGACATTCTGTAAACATTAAAATATAAAAAAAACACATTTTGTTATCACCACACTGACGTGAACACCGTAAACTTTTCATTTTTATTTCACTCCAAATATAGGATCTGCTTCTTTGCAAAACTGTCTGCTTTTGGCTCGTATGGGTACAGGATGCAAGATGGAACAAATTTGACGCATAACACTGCATTCGAATCTCCTTAATTTACAGCTAGATTTGGTGGAAACCATGTTTAAAAAATACAAATTCAACAATAAACTGCGGTCACATTTAATGTTAATAGTTTTTTAACAATACGTATCGGCTAAGTAAAAGGTAATAGACCAACCAAGAGAGATTTACGAATAAAAAAACAAACTTATTCTTGAAAATCGTTTAGATTTGTTTTACTTACCATAAAACACTGAAATGAGTTACCCAGTCCCAAAAATCTATTATTTTTGGCGTACAGCGCAATAAACAAGCAGGCTGCAAACTTAAACGGCGATTGAACGAACAAATACCAACAGCACAATTTTAACCCCTCCCTCCGCGAGCAATAGAACTAATATTTCAGCCAACAATAGAACCCATTGAATTAATATTTTTTATTATCTCTCTAATGCCTTATATATTTTATAACAGTATTAACAGTGTTCATCTCTAAAAAAAAAGCCACTCGACTCATCAGTGATCCAGTCCTCACAAGAAAACTCTCTTCATTCGCTCATCGTCGCTCTGTTGAGGATCTGAAATAGGATTGGTGCCCGAATTGAACCTTGGGTGCATGTTTGTTCGCAACTGTCTGAACGTGGAATAAAAATGCACTGCAAAGAAAAAAAAATCCCACTTGTTATGGAAGGCATTTAGAAGTAGTGAATTTACAGGAAATTAGTTTTTTTTGAATATATTGAAGCGCATATAACTTCTTTATTTCTGACTTCGTCGGAATATTCTACCTGTCTGCTCATGGATCAAGGGCTCGGGTCGCGCCTGACAGCTCATTCAACTGTTTCGCTTTGAATCAATAAGCTGGGTGCTGCCTAACGTGGAGCAATAACAAAATGCAATTTTTTCAATAGTAAGCAATAAGGGAAACTTCTAGATTAGGGGAATTGTAATGGGAATTATTGAATTTTTATTTTTATCACTAGAAAAAAATCATTTTGCAATTTCTTTAGATGTTCACGTTTTAGACTATCTAGACCATTTTTTTCAACCTGGGGTGCCGCGACCCCCCAGGCTGTCCGCAATCAGGTATGGAAGGGTCAAAATCCGTCAAAAAATAAGGCACGTATACGAAAAATCATTTTATTAAGTAATAGTAATGAATTTTACATATTAGTAATGTAAAACTGTGATAAACGTTAAAATACATAGTGATTGAGTTGTAATGTTTTTTATTTTATTTTTTGTTTTACGGGATCGCCGCACTAAAAAGGTTGAGAAGCGATGCTTTAATGCATTATATCTTTTTATGTATCTTCATTGGAAAATTTTATTGTTTTTTTTTAATTAGTTTATATATACTTTGTTCTAAAAAATCGTAATTTTGAAAACAATGGTCCTTTTTAGCCCTGTTCCGCGTACCGCCCTTAGCGAAAATAGAATTATATAAAAAAAACGGAGAGCAGAGCAGATCACACAAAACCCTAACTGTAATTAAAAGCAGCACAAAAGTGCTGACTATTGGGAAAAACCGGCCTCAAAATACCTCTAATTAGTAAATAAAACAACTCAATACCCTCGTTAGCGAAAGGGAAACACATTATTTCGGGCTGAGTGTGCATTTTGTTTTGTACACTCACAACCGGTAAATGGTAAATAATGAAGAGCCTTTGTTTATTCCAGGAAATAAAATGGGTGCTTAGTGTGTCGGTTTCAGGTGAAAAATTAATTTATAAATCGAGTTGGAAAGGAAACTACTTGTACATATACGAGTATACACTATTGGACAAAAGTCGAGCAGCACAATAGTTATTTCTTTAAATTCTACTTTTTTTAAAGCTTGCCTGGTGTTTAATTTTAATTTAATACTTTCGTCACAATCTTAGTAGTATCTTATAACAATATGGTAAATTTTGAACACCATTTACAGGCAGGGGCAAATAATTATTAAAAGTCAAAAATAAATGCAACTAAAGAAGCAAAAATTGCATTTAACAGTACTTTATTTTAAAGGACCCAACAAACAAAAGATAAAACAATTAAAAATTGTAGCAGCCAGAAACACTATGTTAATAATTAATAGAATATCCATTATCTCTATATGTGACCCTGCCCGAAGAAAGGATTCTCGTGGTCAAAATCACGTTTGTGAAAAAAACAAATTTAAAACTAAACAATTTTGGGATGTACTTATACGGAACTGTTTACAAACTATACACCAATAGTTGAGGAATGTACTTCTAGTGCAACACTGCGAAGTGCAACTAATGACTTGTGTTGGTTGTAATAAAACTACAGCTCCTTGCAAAGTTTTAAGTGTGCAGTTTTGTTAGTATTGATATTTTATCGTTGATTAGTGTTCATTTAGTAATTTGCCAAGTACGTAGAAAGTTGTACTTTTTATAAATATTATATAAGTATTTGTTTCTCAAGCAAGGCAAAAAAAGGGGTATGTTTTAGTAGTATCTAGTAGTAGGGGAAAATAGGGTAAACGAAAATTTTTGTCTCTCCATGTGATCCAAAATTGACATTAGCGGGTTTTGGGGTCGTCGATTGCGAATCTAGTAATCCTTTTTCAAAATTAAAAATGGAGTATCCACTAAGGCGGACTAATATTTTTTGTAAATTGAATAGAGATCCAAAGTACTCCGACCTACTCGTTAGTGAGCTACCTAGTTCTGATGATTCATGAATTAATCCAAGCTACTTCCGAGCATATCGGTCAGTAATGAGGCCATCAAATTTTCAATTACAGTTTCAAGAATATTAAAGAAAGAAAAAAGAAGGACTTCATTGATTGTCCATTTCAAATTTTACCATTTTCGATGAGAAACCATCTTCTTTGTCGAAATATAGTAAACAAAAACCCTAGCAGCTGTTATGGAGATTGTAGTAAACTCAGGTGATTGTGCTAGTTAAGATGGTATTTGTCAGTGAACAAAGTCGATTATTCATTACTTATTTTAGAGGAACATTCAGTTAGAGTCCTTCACTGCGAGGCCGAATCTGTGCCCAAATTACAATGTTACATATACAGAAGAAAGAATAAGGATAAAGACAGAAACATTTAACCAAGTCAACTTTAGTATCTTTCCATTTCAAATTTTATCATTTTTCGATGAAACACCATCGTCTTTTCGAAATATTGTAAAAAAACCTTAACAGCTCATATGGAGATTGTAGTAACTCAGGCGATTGTGCTAGTTGAGATGACGCTCGTCAGCAAACAAAATCGATTATTCGTTCTTTGCTGTGGAGGGACATCCAGTTGGAGTACTTCACTGCAGGGTCGAATCTGTACCCAAATTACAATGTTACAAATATACAGAACAAAGAATGAAAAAGACAGACATACTTAACCGAGTCGACCCTGATATGTTTCCCAGTGGCGCACCCAGGGGGGAGGGGGCTGCTAAAAAAAGTGCACTACTAATTGAAGAAATCCACCGAATTGTACCACTCAGCCCCACAACCCCCCCCCCCCCCCCCACAAGACAGGACAGCCCCCCCCAAGACAAAATCCTGGGTGCGCACATGATGATTCCAGTTCAAATTTTACCATTTTCGATGAAACACCATCGAAATATTGTTAAAAGAACCTTAGCAGCTGATATGGAGATTGTAGTATCTCAAGCGATTGTGCTAGTTGAGAGCGTCAGCGAACGTCATCGATTATTCATTCTTTATTTTGGAGGAATATTCAGTTGGAGTACTTCACTTCTGGATCGAATCTGGCCCAAATAACAATGTTACGAATATACAGAAGAACGAATAAAAATAAAGACATAGAAATATTTAACCGACTCAACTCTAGTATGTTTCCATTTCAAATTTTACCATTTTCGACGTGATACCACCGCATCGTAAACTCAGAGAATTCCCTTATTTATTATTCATAAAATGTTTCGACTCGACTGGCTTTCTCTGTCTCTCTCGCCAATAAAAACACGAACAATACGGTTGCGATTATTAACAGAGATTCTGCTATTTATGCCGTTATGCGTACTTAAGGAGTTCTAGAACTTTCCAGCACGTTACTTTTCTTTTAAGGGAAAACAGTGTTTTCCTATGCTCATTCCTTTATTTGCTCTGATCTGCCATACTATTTTTACGCACTGTAGTAAATAAAAGAGCTACGAAAAATCCTCGACGAAAGAAAAAATTTTGAAAATATTTACAATTATTTACTCATCACTTTCTTTTTTTTCTTGGTTATTTTTCTTCTTGTTTAAGACAATGTGCCAAATCAATGTTCCTAACATTGTCGGCGCCATTTTTACCCTACTTCTCCATGTTAACATCCTCATTTCGGTCAGTCCTTATTAGCCATATTGGCTCTTTCTCCTCCAAGGACTATGTTATGTAAAAAGGTAAGTGACCAGGCTTCTGAAGCTGAAAAATCTACTTAGCTTGGTAAGGCAACTAAGCAATATTTGCTTGTCTTTGTCCTGGAGCACTCCTCCAATGAGCCATTATCTGCTTTTTCTCCCTTTCTGTACACCAGGGTCGTTTTTCATCCGATAAAGAGACGTGGTCAAGCATAAATTTGCATTATACATAGTTTCGAGTGTTAAAGTTGTATAATTTTTACGTCATTTGACTGTTTTACGTTAATAATTATCATTGCGAAAGTTCCCCTAGTTGGCATGATATTTCTTGATGCATTGAGATGCAAATGGCGATCTCTGGGGTAAATAATACCTGGGGGTGCTCTCAATATCGCAGTTTCCCGGTCGCTAAGACGAAGCCGAAAGGGTTTAATGGAATTATTGTTTTCTACATAAAGATGGCAGTCGGTTAGAGAATTAAGTACATACATATTTAAATTAGTATATACAAAAGGTAATACAAAGTAATTAGTATATTTATGAGACTACCTCAGAAGCTGTCGATTTATATTTGTTTTTATGTAGCAGCCCTAGGTTAAGCTTTACTTTTAAACATGAAACATTGAGATACATGAAACATGTAGATTGACACTTATTTTTGCTTATTTCCTGACGTTACTTGGCACTTGTGCATCAGAGCAAAGTGTGTGGAAAAATGGATTATTTTCATCCAGAACTGCCTTGTCATAGGTTTGCTCGGTGAAAAACAGACGGCTCGTAAAGTCGTATGTTTAGCGTTCTCCCCTCCTCTTTTTTTCCCTACAAACGCACCCAGTATGAAACAAAACAAAAAGCTAGTAATGAGTGAATAGTGTCTTCTGCTCCTGCTTAAAGTCAATGATCGTAATTCATTAAGCATATTGCGACACACTGTAATTTATTTCATATTACATAGATAACAGCTGTCAAGCTTACAATATTGATTATGTTGCTCTGGAATCTAGAACATTATTCATTTTCGCGACACTTCAGGTAAAATGTACCTGTGGGTTTTATATAATATATACTTAAAATGACCCTTTGTAATAAACCAATCCAATTTATCCGCATATCAGTTTAGAATTCGTGGATTTAATGCCATCTACCTGCTGACCGAAACGTTTGGCACAATGGAAAAGCCACAATGGTTTAAATAATGGATAATGGACGAATGCCGGACAAAAAGGAAAGCTTTATTCCCTGGTATTTTGGTAAATGTCCAGTGTTTTGATAGCCATTGATGTACGGGACGTATAAAAGTGGGTTTGTGAGCCAAATAAAGGTAATATAAATGGTTGAATTTAGTGTTGGAGGATTAATACAATGTGAATGAGGTAATAAATAACGATAATGTGTTTAGTTCGTGGTTTGTAAAAAACTTATACATGATGAAAAGGAATTAAAGAACTTCTGTTACTGTTCAGTCAGTTTGGGCCATTGATTTCGAATTAAGATACCATTATTTTTATTTTAGAGCAATCAGGGATTCCCAAGATATTTGTAATCCGCCAAACGATAGGATCCCCCACCTACCTTTTGAGAACGACTATTTCCAGGTTTTTAGTTATGTAGAATATTTGCAGATGCAGATTGATAGAATGAATGGGTGGCTTGACACCTTCGTGGGGGTAGCGCCGCTAGTAGCTTTCTAGATCCAATTTTGGGGTGGATCAGTCCCCTTCTTCCTCTATGTTACTTCTTTGCATATATTTCGCCACCTTTTCATATCTTGAGCTATTATCAGATTATCACCCCATAAGCCATTCCTGTCCTGGACAAATCTTCCATCACCTCCTTGATCCATGTTGATGTCGGTCTTCCCTTCCTTCTTTTACCTGCTGGTGGCCACTCTGTTATTGCGCGTACCATTTCATCCTCTGGTGCCCTCCATACATGTCTCAGCCACTTTATCCTTTGTTGTTTGATCTTTCTGACTATGTCCTTCTCCAGAAGTTCCAATAACTCTTGATTTGATCTTATTCTGTATTCATGCTCGTTCGAATTGACCCCAACATCCATCTCAATACTCTTCTCTCAGCCACTCTCAATTTTTCCTTGTCATTCTTTGTCCTTTATTGTCAAGATCTTGCTTCTTAGAACCGCTTTATTTGCATGGTACGCTCTACTTGCAGCCATAATTTTCTCATTTATACTTGCATTCTTTCTCTCTTACTCGTTACTCGTTACTGTGACTCCCAAATATTCAAACTGACCCACCTCCTCAAAGTCCATCCCTCCCACCGTCACCCTTGCCCTCTTTACGTCTTTTCCTATTCTCATGAATTTAGTTTTCTTCCTGTTTATCTTTAGTCCTATTCCTTCACCTTACTGTTTCCTCTAACATTTGCGTCATTATGTCTTTCCTTTTAGTAATTATGTCTACATCTTCTGCATAGGCGATCATTTGCCCTCCTCCTGTTCTTACTGGTCCTTGTTTTATTTTGCTTGTTACGTACTTCAATGCCAAATTGAAGAGCACCGATGCATCTCCCTTCATAACTCCTTTATTTGTGACAAATTCTTTCGTTTCTCCTTTAGTGTCCTTACTGTAGCCCTTGTTGATCTTAGCGTAGCACAAATAATTATTCTTATCTTTGGGGCTACACCCAGTTCTTTCACGATCTTCATTAGTTTTACTCTCTTGATCGAGTCGAAGGCTTGTTGAAAGTCAATAAACGGCATTTCCATATTTACATTATACCCACGAGCTTTCTCCACTATCTGCTTCAGTATGTATATCGCGTCCTCTGTCGACTTCCCTCTTCTGAAGACAAATTGGTGCTTGCCTATCACTGTGCTTATGTTTTCTCTTAGTCTCTTAGGATTATGGCTACTAGAATCTTGTATGCCGTATTTAATGAAGTAATTCCCTTATGATTCCTCCACTCCTTCCGATCCCCCTTTTTATGCAATGCAATTTGCCGGGACCTCTCATTCTGCAGGCATAACTTCCACCATTTTTCACACATTTTTAAACATAGCACATATATTTCTTTCTTCAGTTTATCTCTCCCATACTTTATCAACTCCACATTTATTGCATCTTTTCCCGGTGCTTTTTCATTACGGCTTTGTTCTAGTATTTTCTATGATAGACTGTACTAAAATGACGCAATTACTGTGGGTTAATACTTATTTACAATCATAAAAATCACATGCTAAAGCATATGACTAAGAATTAATAAAATATGCCAATATACCATTATTTTTCGTGATAATAATTTTTTTGTAATTTATATCCATTGCATGGTGACGAAATTTAGAGTGAGAGTGGCAACGTTGCTTCACGAGTCGTCGTCTGGTTCGCTGAGAATCTGAAGGGCGTAATCTTGTTTGTACTTCCCAGGCAGGTCGGAGTGATATTTTACGTGATTTTTTTTCTAACAGAACTTTAGCCATAAACTTTACGGAATAATACGTCAGTGCCAACTGTGTGAAATATAAATTCTTTTTACCCAGATCTGTATTTTCAGAGATTTGCTTGGTGCGCAAGGATGACAGATTGTAACAGAATTTAAATAATTAATCTAAAAATCTGAATATTCTTATGGTTTGGCATGGAACGTGTTGGAAGCCCTTTGTTTCTGTTAGGCTAATGAAACATAAATCACTCTGGTATGGAGTTAGATGCCCCCCCCCCCCCCCCCCGCCCGTCGCTATTATAAGCTATACATTCCTTTAGATCAAAACTGACTACTCACAGACAAACTAACAACATATACGCTGCCAGAAGCCAAACCAAGCGGAGCAAGAGCCTGTCTAATAATTCCTAATTAACTTCATACCTGAACCTAACTAAATCCCAAACACCAGTCAGCAACTTCACGAGAACACCCACAATACCTCAGATCAAGTTTCGGCTGTCAAATTACAGGCGAAGCTTTTGAAAGACCTGTCAAAACTTTTAAGTTTCGGGTATAGGGTTATTTGCGGCTCGGTCTGCAGAAAATAGAGATAGGATGGGGTTGAATTTATTTTGTTCGGGAATATTCTAAGGGGATAATGGGGTTTAATTCCTTTTATGTTAAGATTTATTTGATATACATACATTTAATGTTCACATGTTCTAATGTTATTCATAGGAGTATTAAAGCACTCTGATGAGGGGTTAAGAAGGGAGCTCAAGGAAAGAGCATCAATGTTTTAAAATAATAACATATGTATTACCTAATAGTATATTGTACAAGTTTTAAAAATGATTCTTTTTTGAATTTCACTTTTATTCTATAATATATTTGTTTTCAAATTATAACATTTTAAAAACATGATAAAGTCGATTTACTTTCTTTTTTTTTGTTGGTGAATAGGTGATAAAAAAATAAAAATTGATTTACAACTTTTGGGTTTTTTTGACTTACATATACTTACCTGTAGAATACACTCCTAGAATTTGGTGCTTTCCTCCCGACTCACCCTGTATATTCTAAAAATATATTTCATGTTTAAAACACGCTGGCTAAGCCCGCGGGTACTAGCTAGTATATATGTTACGGTTAATTTGGATACTTCGCTAGTTTACAAACTAACCAGCTAGTTTGCAAACTAACTAAAGACACTGATATTTTGAAGGAATCAGCCATTTCCCACAAAATAGCAGATGGTTTATAAACTAGCTGGTTAGTATGCAAACTATCGATTGGCTTCAGTTAAGATGAGGATTTTATTGAGGTTACCTTAACCTAAAAGTCATGTTTTGTTTGTTGTCCAGAAAATCTAGCCAATGGTGGATCGGAGGGCACCCTAAGGTCGGAACAGGGTTAGCACCTGGTTAGGGGCCCTGGCCAGTCTCTTTCCTCGCAGGCGAAGAGGGATCGGTGCGAAAAAATCCACTATTGTTCCTTATGTACAGATTTTTCATTACTGCATGCGCAGAGGAAAGAACAATAGTGGATTTTTTCGCACCGATCCCTCTTCGCCTGCAAGGAAATAGACTGGTCAGGGCCCCTAACCAGGTGCTAACCCTGTTCCGACCTCCGATCCACCGTTCGCTAGATTTTCTGGACAACAAACAAAACATAATTTTTAGGTTAAGGTAACCTCAATAAAATCCTCATCTTAACTGAAGCAAATCGATAGTTTGCATACTAACCAGCTAGTTTATAAACCATCTGCTATTTTGTGGGAAATGGCTGATTCCTTCAAAATAACAGTGTCTTTAGTTAGTTTGCAAACTAGCTGGTTAGTTTGTAAACTAGCGAAGTATCCAAATTAACCGTAACATATATAATATAGATAGCTTTGACCTACCCGCGGCTTCGCACGCGTATAAGTTATTTCCTTTATGTATTATTGAACATTGACGTTTGTGGCGTACCCTGTATCTTATCATGAAAAATTAAGCACAGTACAACATATAGGCGTGACACCCTGTATATTATGACTTATACACAATAATAGTGTAAACTGTTACTATTTTCCTACAGTGAACAAATCTTGACAAAACATGTTTGCCCCTGTGTCGCATACATAGTCTTTTCTGCGTATTGTGGCAGACCCTGTATATAAAATACTGTTAAGAAAAAGTTAGTACACTTTGAATTTATTAACAGAATTTTGTAATTTCATTTATGGATTGTCCAGTTTTCATAATAGTCCAAGGTCCACTTTCGTTATCGTGACACCCTACTCTATACTACCTATCGAACATAGAAAAAATCGTTTATTACGTAAAAAAATAAAATAAAATTGACGTGTTGTGCAGTTTTTTTTAAATAGCAAATACTTTTTGAGATAAAAATTATTTTTATTTTTAGGGGGTTGTTTCAACCCCTTGTCCCAATCCGAGACCACAAGTAATATTGAAGAGGCAGCTCAAAACGCGTTATCTTCTGTTGTACCCGACAACTCAAGAGAGACATAGCAAATATTTATATTTTTGTGTTTCATTTCTTTCATAACTAGTTATAAAATCAATATTTCCTCCCGTTAGGAAACATTTTACTTTTCGTAACTAGTTACAAAAAATAGGATGTTTCAAAACTGTCATCGGTTTTACAATGTGTCACTTTATATGTCAAAATTTAAAAAAAATATATTACAACCATTTAAAGTTCCCAGAACAAACGTGTGTAATATAAAACTGCAGAAAAGATGTGTATGTGTGAGTATACTGGCGATGTTTTAAAATGTTTGCAATTATTTCTAGTGACGATTCAATTTTTAGTTGGTAGTTTATCAGGTTACTAACGACGCTTAAGGCGACTGCACTGATCATGTTTCTTATTGGCACCAACAGGAATAAAGAGTTTTGTAAAATAGAGATAGCAACATATACAATAATATACATACATGGACTTCTTATATTTGCAACATCTAAGAATACAGCCTCAGGCAAGGCACCACTTTCGGTTAATTCCATTACCTATTATTTTTGTATCTTCTGACAGCCTACGAAGACCGAAGTCTAAGGCTGGTCTCACACTGGAACCGACTACGTGCGACTGTGACTATGAACGACTGGACGTCGATTTGGTCGTACGACTTGAGCTCTCACATACTCACATTGGAGCAGACTTCTTGTTTAGTTGGTGTCCTTTGTCCTTCACAGGCGGCTGTTGTGTGGGGGTTGCCGTGAAATCTGATTCAGTTTTTTCATATTCGAATATTTGGAAAAGTTGGATGTATTTTCCAGATGTAAAGGATCATACAATGGCTCATACGTGATATGTTTAGTATGTAATAAAAAAACTTCTCTGTTGGAAGACGCTAATGTGCACTCACCATATAATCAGAACAGGTAACAAATATAAAAATGCGGCCAAAGACCTGATGCCGAATTTCTTTTCGACTTGGTATTTATAAGTGCGTTTAATATACTATTTAAAACTGTTTACAAAGAACCATTTCGCTATTTTTGGGAAAGTTATCCTAAAAAGAGACTTTTCATATAAGATCTGGTTTATTGATGGCTCTCTCTTTTCGGTAGAACCAAGGATGCTAAGCGTCGAAGATGATGCCATTCCCCAGATGTGTGGACAATATTCTAAGTTAACTGCGGTATAACAAACATGTTCCTCCGCAGAACCTCGAAAACGTCTTTCCCGATGAATCTACATATGTATTTTTTATCAATTTTCCTTTTAAAGAATTCTAGTACATATTCTAAAAGTTGAACTTCGTCGATCTCGGCCGCCGAAAATTAAATTGATCCTCAAGGCGGGAGTTTTCTGTCCTCGAGTCCCAGTTTTCCCGGTTATTTTACTTGTTAGTGGGCCATGGGGACACATGCACTTGCCTCCAGGACAGAGTAGTGTCAAGTATCTATTGGGAACATCTTGTCGGGCGAAATTTGAAAAGAGTTTTTCTCTTTTTAAAGTATTTTACGACCAGTGGACGAATATATGCAAGTAGTTTTATGGCAGCTCGGAAATTCTAGTTTTTTATTTGGAAAAATGTATGTTTAAGTAATTTTCTTAATAGGGCATATGCATATAATCCAAATGAACCTGAGTATTTTTTTATATTCTAGAGATCTAGAATCTAGCATCTAACTCCCTGGGGCCTTAAGTCAGTGTTGAATGAAAATTTTGTGATATTGCCATAGGCGTACCTAGGAAATAATATGTTGTAATGTTAAATCAGTAAAAAAAAATGATTTAGTTAACATTGTGATTAGTGGTTTGTCTTAGGTAGTGCGCAATGCCTTAAAATGTACTGGGTATTTATATCCCACGGTATTTTGACCTATTTCACATAAATTGCTCTTTTCACAGAAAAGTTGTTTACTTGCAGATATATGGGGAATGAGGAAAAAATAGAAACAGTGATTTTTAGAGATTAAATTGAGAAAAGCGGATGGATTGAAAAAAGCAGGAAATACTTTCTAATTTTATTTCCAGTTATGCAGGAGTCAGCAATGATAAAATATATTAAATATAAAAATTACTTGAAGTTAGGTGAATAAAACAAGTGTTAAGATAATAAAATAATTTTATTGGTGTCTCCAAATCAACATCTTACTATGTTTTACAGTCCTAGAATTTCTATTTATAAATTTAAGAGCATAAAATAACCTTACTCTACCATACAACCTAATCAGATACTGATGCGGAAACTTTTGCCAGGATGAACAAAGCAGCTATCTTTACAAATATTTACAAAATGGGTAATAACATAATTTTCCAGGTCCAAGCAAACAAAATTCTTTCGTTAACAACCTTTTGTACAAATTTGGTCCGCCGAAGTACATAGCCGGACATTTATATTTAAATTCATCGGAGTAACTTCTACCTCCAAGTGATTTCCTAACTTGTGTAATTTGAATGTTAATGAAATCTGCAATATCCTTGGATGGACAAAACTTATAAGAAAGCTGTTGATAATGTTCTAATGAAATCTTTAAAGCTTTTTTCTGGCTCTCTCCACTGGTTAGAAAGTTGTTCGTTGTTTTTCTTTAACTGGTTTTTCTCATTTTTCAATTTCCCTTTCCATTTCTCTCAATTTTTCCTTTGTTGGTGTATGACTGCATAACAATTCATTTGTTTGGACATTACTAGTAGGGGAAGTTGGTGGTGGCGTTTGAATGGAAACCGATGACACATTAGGCACCACTGCGATTTCTTCTTCTCTCAGAGGACGTAACCCAGACGTACTTGGAACCACACTTGAACCTGGAAGATCACTTTCTTGTGAAAATACTTTCGGGACTGCATTCTTTCGTAGCAGTTTTCTTTTGCCCTTTAAATCCATGTTTAGGTTAAAAAGGGCCCAATCAACGCAACCAAAATTTCAACTTTTTCTAGCAAATTACAAAACATTTTTTTCTTTACCAAAATATTCCTACTAGGCCTACTACTAAAACCCCTGAACTTGGCAGGGGTCCTGCAAGTAACAACAGAGATATACAACTTTAAAGTTTCTGTATCCGCCCTGTTTTTAAATTGTAATTATACTGAGAAGTAAAGTAATTTTGAAAACAATTATTAATAACTGACCAACAATCAGTATTTTAATACAGAAAACTAAAAATTATTGAAAGAAAATAAGAAATAAACTTATTAGGAGCATATATTACATCAATTGGCCTGGTAGACAAACTTAGTACACAAATAACCTCCATAAAAGAAACTTTTCTTTTAAACTAGACCCATATAAGAATATTTGATTGTTATTTACAAACAAATCGGTAAACTATCATCTTGGAGTCTAGGTTATCTCCATGAAAATCCCGTTAGGAGATAATTTTGCTATTTTATTATTTGGACAAGGTCTTTTTTCTAATATAAACTGTTTGTCCAAGTTATTATTTTGGAGGTTCATTGCTTGTTATTCATTATGTCACTTGTTACCTCCAAATGATGGCGCTCCGTTAGTAATAACTTAATGCCTGAAGCTCAGTGTCCGATTTCAAAGGGATCTTTATATTAATTATTAAATAAAAGCATTTGTTTGGACGTAATCTTCAAAGGCCTTGAATTCCCCTATTAGGAAATATTTGCGGACATAACATTTTTTCATATTTTCGGATAGCTACATGGTAAAGAAATGTTTATCTTGTGTATGCAATGAATAAAAGTTAATAAATGAAATCAGAAGTAGTTCAGGGGCGGAGCATAGAGACGAATCCCCATACAATCTCAAACACATCAAGAAGCCCCCACTCTTTATATAATATTTAGCTCTCGGCAGTGCACACTGAAGTGAAAACTATTCGAATAGCCTTAAACAACCATAACACAATCAAACTTTAACAAAACAGCCTTCCAACTGGCCTTTCGTAGCGCACTAAAACATAAAGGCTTAAATTTCTGGACCCCAGCTGACCCAGCTGGAATAATACAACTACAACTTGATATAATTAACTGTGAACCCCTTAGTATGTAACAGTTTGATTGTTATTTTAACCCTATATTGTTTAAGTTAAGTCTTTAATGTTATTCAGGGCAGCGAGAGAGAGAGAGAGGGCATTCGAAAAGTTATACGTGGTTACCGAGTATAATAGCCCTCTTCCAGTAAATGGTCTGAAAGATATTGTTTGCATAATTTCATATGCGTATATGGAGGGGCGGAAGGTTTTTATCTACCTCCCCCTTTTCTTTAACTAAGAACTTAAGATGAAAACCGATTCCAGGAAAATTTTTCATAAATATTTTTTGGAGAATCCAAAGTATGTTCTTGAAAAAATGTTTTTCGAAGGTCTAGGTTTAGAAACAAATGAAACAACACGGTGTGCTTGAAGTGGCGATAGCAATAGACGAAATAACACCAAAAGCGGGTTACCAGGCTTAATATCAAAGTATCAGTAGTTTCCAAATCCATTTTAATTGAAATCCGACTCGTTCATTTAGTCGAAATATCACAAAATCAAATTTTTACACAGAAAAACGTGATACAAATATGTATAATGCTTTCTTTTTAATTTATATGAAAATGGTTTTCATTCTAAAAAGTTATAATAATTTATTATAATTTAAAGAAGAAAAAACATTCGAATCTAGCTTGAATTCCATGAAGAAACCGTGTTATGGTTGGTAACGCGTTTCGCATTTGGTTTCAATTGAATCCTAGATCTTTAGGTTTAATATAGAAAACAGTTGCACGTATCACATTAGCTCTTGTTCCAGCAGGTACAACTATATATGCGGCAAGTAAAACAAAACGCAAAAAAAGAGCACGCGGCGGGCGGTTCATTGTTTACATTTTAGTACGCAGTTTTCTTCTTCTGGGAATACACGTCTAAGTGGTCGTTCATTTCAAAACTGTGTCGAAATTTATACGCTACGTTTTTATTGTTACAAATTGATATTTAATGAAATTTCGATAAGTAATTTCTTGGTTTATTGCTATATACGCGCATAATTAGCAAGTTCGTAATATAAACGTATTACGGATACATCTGTTCACGATAGACGAGCAAGCAGCGTTTTCTTTCATTCTAGATTTCGTGAGTAGTGAGTACTCAGGACTCAGGCGCATAATTAGCCAGTTCATAATATAAACGTCTTACGAATACATCAATAATTCACGATCGACGTACAAGCAGCGTTTTCTTTCATTCTACATTTTGAAGTCTTCTTTATTGCGGAAAAGAGCGTGGCAAATTTTGGCGCCCAACGTAGGGCATTCGTAGGAAAAATATTATGTTAAAGCAAATAATTTAAAACTAGCAGTAAAAATTTAAAACTCAGAACCCAAAATTTAAGTGCCGTGTTCCACAGATATTGAGCGAAAAAAGCTTACCTTAAGGTTATTGTGCGGGTCTAAACGTGTGCCTGCTAGCCTGTATGGCTTAGATCTATTAAAATGAGATTTTTCCGGAAAAAACGGCATCAACAGCCAAACTAAAACGGCACAAACAGCCAAACAAAACCCCGGAAGAAAAATTCGGTGTGGCACCCCCAAAGCCGAAAGGTGCCCCTACAGGGCGTAGGGAATGCTCACCCTACCTTCTTGAGCTATCAACCAAAAATAATAAATTGACGATCGTGCCTCGGGAAGACAACCACGAACCCAATAGTCATTCTTTTTTTGTCGTTCACGTTGTAGCGTTGTGCATGATTTTTTTTTCTAAGACATCCCACGTAGGCTTCAAGTCTAAGTACTAACGTACCGTGGGCATCTGGAGGGAAGGGAAATTAAGTCTATTGACACGGGATTTGAAGGATTGGAGGTTGGGAGGTTGTTGATTCTCGATACCCCAAATATCGATAGCAACGGATACTAACTCTTAAGAGCAACAGGGAATCGGGTGTCAAAAATAGATGTAAAAAAACATATTATGCCCTGTTCCGCTTAAATTTTAACTCCATATTGTCTGTTATATATAAATGATACGTCCAATTTTTAAAGCAAAAGTATCGATACCATCAGGTACGATCAAATTACACGTCCCTACAAACCGACGCGCGCAACACGCGTCTAATATCGTAGCTAAAAGTGCGGGTGCACCGTTCACCAGAACCATCATGCGATCTGTCTGAACGATCACGTCAACTCAACCGGCTAAGCCGTTTTCGAAGTAAAGAAAACATTAAAACTCCCAACGGAAGGCAATCAGTTCACCTGATCATGTGAACCAAAAGTGGCACCACTTATTCTACTGTAAAAATAATATTATAAATTCAAATGACCAAAACTGACCGTGATAATGTGTGAGATTCTAGAGATATATAACCACCAGAAGATGCCTTATACAATAAGTCGTTATAGTATAAGGCATCGTCAGGTGCGTTATCCGTAGTCTCTGCAAAACAGGAAGATTTACTTACTTACTGCCAACACTTGGACGCTCTTCATGCTGATTTTAAAGAGCGATTCCAGGATATTTTAGACATGATTATACCGAGTTGGGTTTTAGATCCTTTCGCAAATGCAGATACAGCGGAATCATCAAATTTAGAATAGGAACTCGTAGAACTCACAATTAATGTAGAACTAAAAGTAAAATTCAATAATGGATACCAAGAGTTTTGGCTTCAAAAATCAATATTGTGGGAAATAATCCAAAAAATTTTAATTGCATTCCCTTCATCGTATTTGGCTGAGCGTGGGTTCAGTGCAGTAGCAAATTTACTTTCTAATAAAAGGAACAGACGCAGATCACTGAGCTTGGCAATTTGCGACTGATGTTGACAAAATTGGAACATGACATTAACAAATTGATAAAACTCCACCAGCCTCAACCATCTCATTAATTTTTTTATTACTATTTTTGTGTTAATTTTTAATAAACCATTGTCTACTTTTGATGGTCTTTTTAATTTCTGCTTTTTGACTCTTAATAGATAGATAGGTAGATAGATAAAATATAGATAATGTGTAACAATATTTTAATATGTGGTATAACTATTATGGGAGAAGGGGCTTTGGAATTTTTTTTGTTGGTCCAGAAAAGGTTGGGAACCTCTGCCATATACCAAAAAATTCTTATTGTATAAGGCATCGTCAGGTAGTTAGAAAACGCTAGATTATCACAGAAAAATATGAGTAAGAATCTAGAGTTCACTAACACCCTGAAGATGCCTTATAAAAAGGTTTTATTGGATAAGGCAAGGTGCTTAGAGAACTCTAGGTTCTCACTCATATTTATATTTGTGTGAGCATATAACCCTCACGAGTAAGATTCCCTTTTTTACATAAAGTAAGTATTTGCTACATAAAAATCATACTAAAATAATCTGAAGATTCACAAGAGAGAATCTACCGCTTGGTTATTAGGAACACTTGTTATAAAGTTTTTCTCGGTCGGACTGCTCGATTGCAGCCATTGCAAGTGGCAACCTACTCTCGTACCTGTAATTTGGCGAATTATTATATTATTGAAACTAGATTTTCTTTTGATAACTATGGTTACGTTGAGGAAATTGAATACAAGGTGAGTTTTTGCATTGTTCGATCAGAGAAAATAAAAAGAGAACTTATCCAAGAGAACCAATACGGACTTCTTCTTAAAAGAGTCGTGATAGATCACATATCTACTTTATTGATGTAGCCTGAACCCTAATAAGGTAAGGTGGCCAGATTCCGTACCTTGCAATTTAAAAACTACCTCTCCTTCCATATACTGTCATTGCCTTACCCGCCTTATCCAACATGTTCAAAATCCGAATCAGATTCTCTTTCACTACATTGTCGAATGCCTTTTCTAAATCTGCAAATGCAATACAATGATTGTCCTACGTGGGTCTCGCCTCGCGCATTCGTCTATGAAAACTAATGGACATAGAACTTACCCAAAGAATTAAATGGCGAATGCTTTTTGACGCAAAATCTTTCATAACGTTATCGCTAGGGATTTATAACGTATTTCACGTCAAGATTCTTTAAAATGAAATTCAAACTAAAACGAGGTTAAGTGGGCGCCATTTAGAAATCACCGTGGCTGCAGTGCTGCAGCCTAGCTAAAAGGGTTTTACTCTAAAAATAAAAAAAATATCTAAGCGTACTTTTATAGCTTGTCGGTACAATGAAAACTGTTTTGATTTTTCGACAAGGTCGGAATAATTTTTAGGAAACCTATTATGCAAGATTTAGCATTGAGTTTCGAAAGAAAACTTTTCGCGTTTATTTTATTGGAAAAGTTTCTCGCCCTATAATTTCGTATGGGCTTTGGGCAACTAATCAGATTGGACAAAAAATTAAAATATATTACTGTCGCACCCTTAAAATGACAAAATGTCCATAAATCGGTTGCTATGGCAACGGTTGATACAGCAACGTTTGTTATGGCAACGGTTTCCATGTATATATTACGATTGTTTTATATCCTTACCAACGTATTTGCTAAACATTCTACGGACTCTAAAAAGGACAAGAATTCACTAAATAAATATAATAATCTCGTCGTTTTTTGTCACGAGGTTTAAAAATATTTTTCTTTCCACTTTTATTTCTTATATTAAATTGTGAATTTGCCAACAAACGTACTTTTGTTATTTTTAACGCCTCGGCGATGGGCCCTTAAACCCTTTTGAAGCCCCTTGTGTTTGCAAAACATTATTTATTTAACTTAAAAAAGGCTCCTTACTTCTTGACAGATGAAAAGGACCGAAGTATTTATCATCCTGTCTCTGTCTAATGCGTGTATAAATGAGAGACATTTAGGAAAGGTTACCTTTTGCGGCCGGCCATACTTTCCGAGGGTTACGGTGGGTAATCAAAATTTACCCTCGGATAGTGTTTTGGAAAGGGTGATATGTATACTTTAAAAGGTTAAGGTATTGGTAAGGTTGGGGTGTTTTTTCCGGATTTTCGATTTGGAAGACAAATGTTCTAACAGAGAGGTAAATATGTTGGTTCGAGGGCCTATTACAAATTAGAGATATACGGGGTACAGTGAGTTAAACATTTTGGAGCTAATCGCAGAGCCTATTGAAGGCATCCCACTTCTTGGCTCGATTTTTTTCTGGGTGTATGGTGGACAAGTTGCTTCGAGAGAAGAGCGCATAGTTCACAAATTGAGGCGCACTCCCGTGCCCCACAGGCGGTTCTAGACCTCTATTTTTGGGGGGGCTTAAGCCCCTGGTTTATATATTTGGGGGAGCTTAAGCACCTGATTTATATATAGGCGGCTAGGCCACTGAGTTGGATTTGAGGGGCTAATTCGAGATTTGGGGGCTTAGCCCCCCCTGATGAAGATAATGTTTTTTAAAAAAATTTTCGGCTGACTTCTCACTTATTTCAACTTCTTGTCCCACACATGCTTGATTAATATTTGACTTTTCAATAACTGTCAATAAATCTGATTTTCTTCATTTAGTGCAGTATTTGTTCTTTCTTTTTGTCAACGCTTTCTGTTTCAACAAAGCGCTCAAGAAGTCTGCTAAAACTTAACGCTTCTGGATGTCGCCTTTCCGAAAACCGAGTCGCATTTCTACTTGCGATAAAACAGTTTTTCTCACTCTCACCCAATACAAAAACCACATCAATGAGCTCTTCCTTTGAAAAATTAATTTTTTGAACAAAATATCCGTTTAAGTACACTTACTTATTTCTGACAAATAATGTCAAAATGTATTTAATTTCTAAACAAGCTTGTTTTTCCATGACGGCCTAGCTATTTTGTTTATAAAACTTTATTATGAATAGCGACATTTATGGTTTTTGATAAATATTTTGAAAACGGTTTGGAATTTTAAATAAATTGCAATTACAAAAATTATTTGTTTTAAAATTATTCACCAAATAGTAAAATAATATAGAGGTTTGATAAAACTTGAGAAAAATTAGTTTAAAATGTGCCATTTTTGAAACCTTATTGTGAACAGCCTGAATAAAATAAGTAAAAATTATTTCATTCATGGTATCTCCTTGTTATAAATCCCACACAATGCCGTGGTCAAAAAAATGCTCTTAGATTGTTTTTCTTCCTGGCCTGCAAAACTTTTTTTTTTAGTTTTTAATTTATTGCTCTTAAATTACCAAAGCAAATTAAATAGAATTCTAGGCAACTATGAAGGACACTAATACAAACCTAAATATGCAAAAAGTATGGGATGTCCTGCTCCTGAAATACAGTCTGCAATACAGTATAAGTCAGCATATGAATGAAATTCCTGACTTAATTCGTATAGGAGCTATAAAAGCCTGAAGGACTCTTACAGGACCCTGTACAGTGAAATATACAGCATACAGAGCGTCCTCTTAAAGAAGCTGAAAAAGCTGCATTATCAAGTTATTATTCAAAGGAAGTGAATCATTTTTAGCGCATTCCTATAACTCGCAGATACCTTTTTCCATGAAGACAAATTATACCCTTTTATGAATTCCCCACCCGAGGGGCTCAAACGCAGAACAATAGGTAGAATTACCAAAATGGGGGGTATTATCCTTGGTCATGAGACCATGAGCTTCAATAAATGACTTTAATTCGACATTTCATTGCTGTGCCGGGACGGCTAGAACAGAGAGGCAAAGTCAGTGGTAATGCATTTGGCGTGTTTCACGCCATGGGGGATGCACACCCCCGTAATTCTGACGAATTTTGGCTTTTTCTGGGGGGGGGGGGGAGCAATAGCGTTCGTGCGAATTGTTACAAAAGATTTGCTGTCGGTACGTTTCAATAATATTTTGTTTCTGTTTTATGGCATGACTGAAGCATTCTGTTCAATAGGAAATATGCATATAGTAACCTAAATAAATCTGAAATATATTGTTTTATATTTTCTACATAAATTAAATGTTTATGGCGGTTGCAGCTATCTTGATTAATAAAAAAGGATTTTCTACTGCAAATTTTCGCGCGAATTTCGAATCTTGTAAAATGTATCCCATTGGCTGTATCGTCAAAAGTGTTTTATGCCTTATAATGAGTACATGGCGAATTCTAGTGTTGTAGGGTCATCGAAAAATCAATAAAAATGGCATTTAATGCGTAACTCATCTAATGAAATATCCCTGCACTTAAAGTGGGAGGTTCCTAACATCTTATTCATTTCTATTTCAAGCCGAAATCGGTCCAGGAACCTTTCAATTTTGCAACAAAAACGATTCGAAAGATCAAAAATTGTCAAATTTTGCATGTCTCCGATGCAAATAAACCTATTTACTTATAACTTTAACGAAAAAATATGCGATTTAAGTTAGTGGGAGGTATTCTTAGATAATTAACGGATAAAATAAACCAAAAAAGAATCACTAAATAAGGAAAATAGTATGGAATAATGTCGGTTAAAAATAGGATTTGTCGGAAAAAATCAAGAAAATCCTGTTTGTACCCCTTAAATACGCTCCTAGATTCGATATTCATTTTAAAGTGTGATTATGCTTTTATAAGAGTGTTGAAAAATTGGGAAAAAATTAGATAGGAAAAAATACAGAGTGATTTAAAGGTTGAGGGCAAAAAAAGTAATAAAAAGGAAATTTAATCGGCGATTGCTCCCTTCCTATAAAGAATGAGGAAACTAAAAAATATGGATATCTTGTATTTCGACGAGCTCTTTCCGATGACGTATATGGGATTTTAATTTGAACCATTTTGACCCCACAAAAAATTTAAAACCGTGAAATATTTGGGTCAAAAATCGAAATTTACAGTTTTTCCCAAATATATCCATTTTCCAGTGATGTTAGGTTAGGTAAATGTATTGCAAAAAGAAAGTATTTGAGGTTTTAAAGTTGTGAATCCGTTTTTCGATCCGACGTTTTGTTTTCGAGTTATTAGGTACCAAAGAGGGGCCTGCAAATGGCATATTTCGACCTAAAAAAATCAAAAGAATTACTTGGCACTTTTCGATCCTCACCAATTTCAATTGAGTTCTGAAGCTCCGGGTCCTCTGCAACCTCCGGAAATTTACATCGATTCAATTCACTTTTGCGTCCTGTACCCGATTTCAAGGGAATTCGCGGAAATTTCGACTTTGACGTTTAATAGCTCTGAAACGAAACATCCTGTATAACTCAATTTTTTACCGAAGCTAGTTGCACTATTCCCCTATCAACACAAAAAATTCGATTGCTCCCCCTCTGACTGTTTCCGAGAAAAACAAACCTGTTCGACTTTAGGTTAAGCTACTTAAATAACTTGGACACCGAAATATCGCACGCGAACTTGCCCGTTCGCTTTGGTATATCCTTTTGTGTATGTAGCTTTTGTGTGTTGCCCCCCCCCCCCCCCCCATTAAACGAAATTCTAAATCCGCCTCTATTCCTTTCTGATAATCACCATTGTAACGTGTATAATATTAAACAATTTATTCAAATAAAGATTTAATATATTTCATCAAAAGCTTCATCAGCTGAAAAATAACCGCAGTATGTGCGTTTATTTGTTTTTTCGGAAATAAAACCGAACTCCACTTCGTTGAAACTGAACAAACATATATCGATATGCATATATATTGCAGTATTGTAAAATCGCCCCCCGCGGGCCGCCTACATCATCACAATGGCGGACCGCAGAAAAATACACAAGCTTTAATTAATTGGTAAAACTGCCTGTCAATAGAACAGTACCTACGGACGTTTGGTTTAACCCTGTACACGAGGGTTTGTTGAAAACTTTTGAAGGAAAGAATAAAGCTCACATCACAATGTAAAAAACCGATTTTAGGGAAAGATTCCCTTTTAAGACACCAGAAAACCTGCAGATGCACAGAAATTTCTTTTATGTAGTTTAGGAATCAACGAAAATTTTTCGAAAAACAATTTTTTTTTACAAGCGTGCGGAAAGTAACTACTTTCTAAAACATAATTTGGATATAAGAAAATATGATAAAGTGGTCGCCTTTCTCTAGAAAAAGGATGTTGGATTTCAGCAAAAAAAAATCTAAAACTCTAACAAGAAACAATATCGAGCAATTTCTAAACGAGGCTCCAGATGATGTACAACTTTTGACTAAAGTTGTCACATTAATTGTGAAGAATTGACTTATTTGACCCTAGATAACATTGAAGACAAAGAAGCCTTGATACATATTACGATTCCTGATAATAAAACCCATCAACGCAGAAGCTTTGTAGTAAGCGGGGAACGAAATTCAAATTTAATAAAAAAATATGCACTACTGCGACCACAAAGTGTAGAAGATTTATCTGACATTACCAAAACGGAAAATGTTCTGTCCAATGTGTTGGAACTAACAAAATCGGCAAGATGCTGACGGACGTGGCTGGATACCCGAAACCGCCAAATCCCTAGCTGTCTGCTAGTAGACTGTGAAGTAGACATCACGAATCTTAAGCGCCATAGTGGGGCCATGGTGGATAGAAGTCCATAAAAGTTGCTGAAAGATATGTGGACCAGTCTTACAAAACAGAATGCACATACGATCCTCCAAAACTAGGCTACCACTTCCAAATCGCAGCAACCAGCAGCAATAATTGACCTTCAGCCACCTTATGCTGAACATACACAAGACATAAATAATTGTCGAATGGCAAGAAATCTTTCTATACTAGTAAAAAATCAGTTAGCGTCTGTCATAGATTTAGCAAATGCAGTAACTTTTACCATTAATATTGTCACAAGTCGAAAAACCAATAATATTTCATAGATCAATATTCGGAAGTTCAATAAGTAAAATAGGATTATAGTTTATTTATTGAACTTCCGAATATTGATCTATGAAATATTATTGGTTTTTCCACTTGTGTCTTTTCCAACTCTCATCTTTCCGATCGCCCTATCACCCAGTCAGCTGTTTTCCCCTCCTTTTGGGGAGCGTTGACTTTAGGTCAGAAACCGCAATTCTGCTGACTAGTGATAATTCAGCGTCGTTTAAATAAATTATTATAGGTAATTGTAAATTCACTCTTGACAGACAATTTATTTTCTATTACTTACATTACAGATTTGAAGATCATTTCTTCTACAATATATTACAGTCACAAGCGCATCGGACCGGGGATCGTGCACTAGTGTCTTTTCCAACTCTCGTCTTTCGGATCGCCCTATCACCCAGTCAGCAGTTTTCCCCTCCTTTTGGGGAGCGTCGACTTTAGGTCAGAAAACTGCAATTCTGCTGACTTGTGATAATTCAGCGTCGTTTAAATAAATTATTTAAGGTAATTGTTTGATTTTATAAAGGAACTATAATATTCCATATTGCAATTTTAATGCATATTCAATAAATAAGCTACATCCCGCCAATGTAGAGGGCAATAGCTTATGAATAAGTAAAATAGGATTATAGTTTATTTATTGAACTTCCGAATATTGATATATGAAATATTATTGGTTTTTCCACTTTTCCATATTGTTAACAACAAATGAAAATAATATAAGTTTGAAATTTGAATTGTGTTTTCACTTTAACGTCTACACTGAAATAAAATATTTAAAAAAACAAAACTAGATAAATATTCTCACGCTCTTTGAAAAAACATTGTACCCAACACGTGCGGAAAGTGTCTTTTCCGCACTCGGCTCCTGACCGAACTCTGCTTCGCGTCGTAGCTATTTTGAAATGGTCGTCCGAGTTTGGGACCTTTTTCCCATTTTTCATAAAGTTATCTTGTATCTTGTTCGCTCAGGATATTTTTCTATGTTTTATTAACGTTTTCTAAACCAGTAGGGTTCAAAATCTAATTTTCAAAAACCCGGGTTTTTAAAAATTGGCCTATATCCTTATTTTAAATGTTATGTGATGTCATTGTGCATGCTGAAATTAGTGCATTTTTAATCAGTTTTTACAGTGGGCATTCGGGCAGGCCCACTTTACAAACCATTTTTTGCCAACTTTGTATATATTTCTCTTCACTAATACTGTAAAAACATATCGGTAATATCCATGAACTCTATAACAATTACATTTCTAATAAATGACTATCAATATTGTCAATATCAATAAATATTGCACATATTTCGGTAAATATATGCAAACAATAAATTCATTTCATATATATCATGAATCATGATCATGTATCAACCCAGACCCATGTTTAAAATATTGTAAACAGGTTGTATATTATCTTGTAAATTATGCAAAAAGCCCATATACATACATATTATGTGCACATATTTAGTTAAATTAGGGGTTCGGCAATTCTATAATAGATTGCTGTGTATGTATTTGAAAATGGGAGATCGATCCATAACCGGAGACTCAGGTAAGTTTTTCATGTATTTACACTGTATAACTGTAACTAAAGCAAGCCAGCTCGGTTACATTCCATTCCATTTTCGAAAAGTCCAGTATGGGCAAATACCTTTGCTATTAGTAAAGATAGGGACACTAAATTTTAGGTGTATCTTATTGGTTAATAAATCTACTTTTTTAGGTATTTTAACTTTTTCGATCCCCTTGAGGGGTGACGCTATGGAGTTAATGCCGTGTAGCTCCTCAGAGAGGCGCAGCCAGGGGGGGGGGGCGCCACCCCCCCCCCGAGATTCTGTACATCCAGCCTAATTACGTAACTAGGTAGATTTTTTTTGTATTTTACATATTTTTATGTATCGGGTTGGAACTTAATATACACAGTTTATAGTTATTGAATGTACCTCTAATTCCTAACCCATTCTTACTCATTTAAAACTCAACTTCTTAAAAAAAATTGTAGAGACATTTAGTCCGGGCCCCCTCCGAACCAAATTTCTGGCTGCACCACTGGCTCCTCATTTTAAAGGTATTAAAAAAATAAACATTTTACCGCAAACACTAGGTCCGTATCTTAATTCGTTTTTAAATGACAAGCCTTTAAAAATTCAAAATCGTGAATGAATAAATAAATAATAAAAATATAAGTACATACCTTTATTTCTCTTATTACCAGTGGCGGCGATAACCCTAATTTTTTGGTTGGGCGAATGCCGACGATTGCATCTAAAGAATGTCATCAGTACCTGAATACTTTTATGTTCGTAAGTCGTATTTTAATTTCAGATGGTTGGGCCGTGTTGGGTGAATGGTTGAGGGGGAGAATTTGCGAATGGGCGCGCGCCCAACCCTGTCCACCCTTAGCGCCGCCACTGCCTATTACTTTAAAAGTTGTTCAAAATGTTACTATGAAGTTCTTGGCAGTAATAAAGTCGATTTTGGAACTGTACCAAGAAGTAACACCTGCCATTCTCGAAAATGTGAGAAGGGAGTTCCAAAATCGGCTTTATTACTGCCAAGAAGCCCATGGTCGTCATTTTGAACAACTTTTAAAGTAATAAGAGAAATAAATACCTATTTAATTTTTTTTTGTAAAGGCTTGCATTTAAGAACCAATTAAGATACTGACCTCGGGTTTTGCGGTAAAATGTTTCTTTTTTGAAGACCTTTAAAACGAGGTAGGTAGCACCATAGGGTTGCTTTTAAAATTAACCCCAACCCAACCTAAGCAAGAAATGTCTCAGATAAACGGGTCTGGAAACTCTAATAACTTTCCGAGAAAATCAAATTCCCATCGCATTAACTGTCTGGCACCAAATTGGTGTCATTCTCTTAAAATATTTGACATTGTAACAACAGCTGTTGCTTTAATTTATTTATAAGCTTCTTAAAAACGAACAAATAATTTACTGGCCTTTCTTATTTTAAATATTTTAAATAAATATTTACTGTAGGGGAAAGTGGGGCAGGTTGAAACAAGAATTATGTTTTATGCTGCTAGTCTTGTAATTTTAGAAAAATAAATATGGCAATATATATAAATTAATATTTGACCCATTCATGATAACATTTTAATGGAATTAATTTATCTTTGTGGATAAAGTAATATTTTTAAAAAAATATTTTTGTTTCATCCTACCCCGGTACGTTGAAACAGTAATTTTTTAACAATTATTTTTTACGGATTTTGCTCGGACGGGAGTTTTTTAAAAAACATCGATAAACATCGCCCAGCACTACCGTGTTTCAACCTGCCCCACTTTCCCCTACTGCAAAGCTGTGAAAAGACCTGCAGTTCTTATCGAGTCAAGTTGAAAATATTAGTGTGAGCCGTGAGCTGCAAGTGCCAATTCACACATTGGATCCTGTAGACATCCTCTACATAGATACATTTCTAATACATCAATGTCGAAGCTGTGGAAATTTTAAAGTGAACCTGTTATATATAGCTCACGAGGAAAAGGTATGTCCCACTAGGATGTACTTTTGAATAAATTGGTATTTAGGTGTTATTTAATTTTTTGGACAACCGAACCTGAGCTTCACTGAAAGATTTTTAAATTATATTTATTCAATTTAAAACAAAAAAAAATATATTTTCCATTGTTACTGGCCCAGATGTTTAGATGACCGAATATACACCTTAGTGTATATTTGGTTGTCTGATTTATAGCAACTTTGTGCAGTAGTAATGATAAAAAATGAATTAAACTTTAGAATTATTGTCGATCAACTTTAGACACTTCCTTGTCACTCTAGTGAACGATAGCAAATCTATACTCATTCTTAACACCTTTAATTAAACAGTTATATCCAATATCCGCCAAGTGACTTCGAGTCAGATTCAGATTACCTTGGGGTCCACAGAGAGGAGCTGGCAAATTTAGAGACGAGCAAAGCCCAGGAACAACAAAGGGAAGAAAAAATAGGGTTATGTAAGAAAGAAATTAAGGTTATGTATTTCCAAAGACTTGTGTAAAATTAAATTATGTTTTCTAAAAGATTACCAAATATTTGCAGATCATTGAGAACTGTAACTAATAACTGCCATCTTATTATCGTTTCTCCTTCATATGGCGTGAAATCAATTCCAAAACGCCAGTTTTTTGCGCTGGCTTGCCCGGTGGCTGAAAAGTGTGAACAATTATGCAGAAATCATACTTATAACTCGATATCTGTAAGAAATTACGCTAAAGGAAAAGACAAGAAGAAGGAAAAAGGTTTATATTCCATTGATTTTTAATCTCTAACAATACAAATGTAAAATACCTACCTTTTAAACAAATGTATTCAAGCATATTATTAGCATTAAATAGTTTACACTCATAGTTTGTAGGAAAAGGAAAAGTTGTAATCGATGAAAACCAAATAGCTGAGGTAATTAACGTAGAAACTCTGAAAAATCAAATGCATCATGCAGTGGCTCAAATGGAGGAAGATTTTGTAAAGCATTTATCCTTACGTTCTACAACTGGTTAGTTTGGATGTTGCTCTGTGAAAAAGCAAAGTTAACTAAGTATTGATGTTTTATTTTTAGGTGCAATTGAATCAATACATGTGAATTTAGATGGCAAAGATCATACAATGCAAGAACTGGCACAAATTGTAAGAAAAAATCCTAAAACCATTGTGTTAAATTTTGCTACGTTTCCACAAGCAATACCAGCAGCTCTGAAGGCTCTAGCCAAATCAGGAATGAATTTGAATCCTCAGCAAGATGGAACCACTTTATTTATACCTATTCCCAAGTAAGCAAAAATTTGTTTTGTTCCGTTTTCTTTAAAATATGGATATATTTCTATATGTTTATTATGGTGGGTCGATTTTTAAAAGTTTTAGAATATCAATTTGGAATACCTTCAAAAAGTTCCAATAAAACAAATCTTTCTGTTCTTTACTGCAAAAACATCAGTCAGTGTTCTTACATTTACCGGCACTAATGTCAAATAGTTTCTTAATTTCAACTTTAAATCCTTGAACTTTTAAATTAAAGGTTTAATTTTTTAGTACTTTGATATCTCACAAGCTTTAAATATTTTCCATGATGCGCCTTGATCAACTGTAAAACACATTTTTGTGTCAATTTAGAGTTGTGCCTCGCTCAATTGACCGCGGTCAAATATAAGGTGGTCAAATAGGCAGTTGGTGAAATTTTAAAGTTGTATATCTCTGTTGCTACTTAGGGACCCATACCAAGTTCAGGATTTTTAATAGTGAGTCTACTAGGAATGTTTTGATAAAGAAAAAAAATATTTTGTAATACATAATAAAAAAAACTTCAAATTTTAGATAGAGTATACAGGGTGCTCAAAAAAGACAAAAATCTTTGTTAAGAAAAACAAAATTCAAGAAAGGAAAGCTCCTATCAAGAGAAGAACAAAAGTCAAGTAACACTTTCACCAAAAATGTGTCGTTGCAGGGGAATTTCAGGCTAAATTTTGTAAAAAGTGGAATTTTGTAAGGTTCGTCCTTAATTTTCTCCACAGCGGTTCTCTCTTGGAAAAAATGTTATTGGACTTTTGTTCTTCCAAAGACAAGAGCTTGACTTTCTTAGTAGAATTTTTTTTTAAATTCCTAGATTTTAATATTTCTTAACAAATATTTTTGTAGTTTTTGAGCACCCTGTATATTTTAACTAAAATTTGAAGTTGTCAAAATTAATTGTTCTTAACGCACAAACTTTAATCATAAATAAAATTTTCTGAGAATACAGTAATAAAAAAGTTCTCTATATGTGGCCAGCTTTGTGCCAGACAATCAAATCAAAACAATTCCTTTATTGCCATAAATATTAATACAAAAAAAAGAGTCCACACAATTACAGGTAAGACCTACATATTATGATGTTAAAACACATCGAATTCAATTAAAAAATAAAATGTATATTATTTACTTCTAGAGTAACTAAAGAACATAGAGAGCAGCTATCAAAAAATGCCAAAACACTCTTTGTAAAATGCAAGGACTCGGTACGTGACACACAACAGAAATTTATAAAACAAATCAAGAAAAAAGACAAAATTTCAGAAGACTTAGCCAGAAGTGTCGAGCAACAAATAATAACTATAGCTGATAAATTTCTAGCAGAAGCTGAAGCAATATTGCAAAGGAAGCAAAATGAACTTGTGGGAGAAAAATGAGATTTTTGGGAACTACATTTATAAGAATTCTCAGTTGTTTATGTTTGCAAACATATATTTTTAAGCGTGTATTTGAATATTTTTGCAAATTTGTATGATCTTAAGCTCAATTTCAATAAAAAAAAGGTTGTTTATAACTATGTGTTTTAATTATGAGAATGACACACGAGAACGTCCTGCAAAAAAATTGTGTTTATTGATATTAAAAAGCCTTACAAAATATTACAATAATAGAATAAAATGTTAACAATTTCCTTTTCATAAAATGTGCCGTGACTGTCCCGAAAACACTTCTGACACTGGCAAAAGTTATCTTTAAGACAGCCACGGCACCAGTTCAATATCCCACAAATAGAAAGAAAAGGGAGAAGCATAGAGGTTCCACCTTCGATGTGACATAGCTGTGGAACCCAATAACAAGGCTATTAATCTGTATCCATGGCATGTTCTGCTGCTTCTAACCCTACTGCTGGAGTAGGGTCCCTCGGTTCTTCCCCCTGATCATCCCTAAAAAATAATATATAATTAAAAAAACTATGATAAATGTAACATTTTTATAGTCAAAATTACCTAAGTGGTCCTAGAGGTTTCTCTGCTTGTCCTCCTCTACGTTCCTCACCCTCAATCAGTTTCAAGTAGGGCGCAGTCTCATCCTCATCTAAAATTTTAAATCTTTGTTCTTTCCCAACATACCCAATAGAGACATTTTTCGTTGACAGGTCCACCTCTGGTGGCAAAGTGTCTCTAAGGCCCCTGAGACCATGCGTAATAAGTTCTTCTAAGCTGCAGTTTGAAAATTTGTCTAAATGTTTCTCTAAATAAGTCCTGGCGCTTTGGGATCGAGATCCAATTGACATTGCTTTGCATTCATAGAAGTTGGCTGAAGGGCAAGTCTGGTATATATGGGAGCCTTTATCATCAAAACCTGCTACCAACAGCCCAACTCCATAAGGTCTACGATCGTAGCGTTGAGTGCATACTTGCATCTTATTACCTAAAATATACCATGGTTCAAAATTTCTAAATTAACAGGGTACCATCTTTCAAAAATTAGAATTTTGTTACACTTACCAAGAGTTGAGATAAGTCGATTCAGGGGCAAATATGTATCATGCGAATATTGGTAGTTCAGGCACTCTGTTCGCATATATCGACTTAAAATTCTAGCATCTGCTGTAAGCCCGGAAATTGTAATGCCAATATGATCATCAATGTTAATTATCTTTTTCTGATATGCCGATAGCTCAGAAGAAGCCCTCTTTAGAGCTATGAGAACAGCGTAAGCGTTACTTTTAAGCCCCACTGTAGCCGAACCCAAGTTCACTGCTTCCATAGCGTATTCTACTTGGTGCAAACGCCCCTGAGGGCTCCATACCGTCACGTCGCTGTCGTATTGATTCCTAAACATTTTAAAACTTCTAGGTAGATCTTAAGACGCACTGAAATGAACTTAATTGATATTTTCTAAGACCGATTATAATGAAACAAAAATGATGAAGCGGTTTTGCTTGGTTATGCAGTGTCACTTGTCAAAAAGTGAGGTTATAAATAGTGCTGCCATCTAATAGTCAATAACTGAACCTACAATGGGTTTTTATATCCTAATCATAAGAATGAAAAATCATATGGTTTATGACGGTACGTTCCTAATATGGAAATTCACTATGTCGGAAAATGGTAATTTAAGTATTAGCATGCAGTGCTTATATTTGTATTCTTCACGGCGAAGACGAGCTCCCTTCCGGTGCGTGACCCACGTTTCTTTTATTTAATGGTCTGTTGCGTAAAAACGCCTATCACGCCTTGGAGTTGTTTCGGAGCACCTCTACACTGTGAAAGGAATACGTCTCAGTAAGGTAGGTAATTTGATACGCACAAAGGTATCATAAAAAAAAAACAGTCGTTAGAAAAGAATAAGATTATATTTTACTTCCTGCTTATACAATACAAATCAACAAAACGTGGATATATAAAAATAAATACAAGGTGATCTGAAAATAAGCCCGTTCGAGCCATATTTCTCACCCACCAAGAAACAAGACTCAAAATTACAAATAATGACAGTTATATTGTTCTAATCTATTACTTTAGTCTTTACAGGGTGCAACATTATTTAAATCTTTCTCTATTTAGCCTATACCCTTATATGAAATATACCTTTTAGTCCATCGCGCCGCCATTTCCTATGAACTGAGCTACACGTCAAAAACACATTAAATGTAAAATTTTTGCTGAACTCTGTATAGGTAATGGTTAGTGGACACTTAACTTAAATAGTACCTAACAAGTACAAAATATTTATAATGGGAAAATACTTGGAATTTTATTTAAAAGATAAAGTTTAAACGTTTTTCTATTCCCTGTACATTAGAGAAAGATGCTGTACCTACAGGCTTTCACTATCTTGTCTGTTAACAATCCTATAAATCGAAACATGTCAACACATCATCTGCTACGTTTTTTTAACCTAAAAAGCCTTTTTCTCTCTACTGTAGAAAGAACTAAATGTTACCTATTTCTTTTCTCTAGACAAAACCAAATTTTATCTTGTCTTAGCAACTTTCTGTAATACGCCCCTGGGGCATTTCACATGAAGATTATGGCTATGTTTTCGCGTATAGGCGGTTTTAGGCTATGTCGCACTGTCAAAATCAATTGACGTTTGCACAAAGGGACAAACGTCACTTGTCAAATTTTGACGTAAGATGCTAGAAGCGGCTTACAATGACATTTTCTTTTAAACAAAACAAATCTTTATAGTTTATATGTAAAAAGATACCTATAAATTCGTCTGTATGTACAGCATATTGCCCTACAGAAGAAAAAAACAAATCTGGTCCAATAGAACAGCAAGAGCATAAAATATGCAGACGTAAAAACGTTGATATTAATAATTGAAATTCCGACCATTTCTCTTTGTTCGAATAACGCTGGGAAAAACCAAACAGAATTTCTCGATTACGCTAGTAATTTATAAAGTCTTCCAATATGTTTGTTTCACGTAAATAAAAACATTTTACACCGAAAATAAATAGTTTTTTTTATAAATAAAACATTCAGTCGCTATCTGTCGCCGAAGCGTTTCTTCGCGCCAATCGTTCTGCACGAGACAAAGAAGCTTCATCTTCATCTATAAGAAAAATTAATTTCCTTAAATTTTCTTGTATGAGAAAAAAAACAGAAGGCGTGCTCTATAAAAAAAAATCAAAAAGCGCGTGAACATAAGCACTAGCTTGCAAAAAAAAAAGAATAATACAGGGTGTCCCCAAAATTCAAGTAAATATTTCGGAATGTTTTCCGGAACAATTATTAGTAAAAAAGTTCATTTATGTGCAAGTCAAAGGGTCATGAACATTGTGACCAACCTAAACTATTTTTGGGGCGTCACTGTCTTGGCTTGATTACTTAGTTATACAGAGTGAGTTTTTAAACTACAGAGAAATGAAATATTTGAAAACAGGTGGATTGGAAGAGCTGGTACAGTCAGCTGGCCCTCAAAATAGAGAGGGGTTAAATGTCAAAAATATGTTTAAATATGTCCCCCATCTCCCTATTAACCTACCAAAATTGTATGAAAATATTTTAAACCGTTTACGAAATATCGACTTGTAACACTTTAAAAAAAACTCACCCGGTATATACTTTTTTACCAAAAATCAGCCCTGAAATATTTACCAAGGGTTGAAAACTTCAAATAAAACCACAGACTGATTACTAGAATATCATATATAATATAAATAATCAAATTATTTCGGAAAATGTACATCACGGAGACAAAAGCGTTTATTAGCAAACCTTATAATAAACAATTACATGTTCAAAGAAAGAATTGAAGGGATCTAAGACGCACGTTTCAAAATTATTTTAGACTATATACAGGGTGGCTTGAAAAGATATTACACCATAAAAATTGTGTTTCCCCTCTCGTGAAACACCCACATATATTTTCCGATTGGAAATAAATATGTTTAGGCCTAGAGTACTTATTTAAAAGGCGTTTCTATTTTTTTATAAATTATTTATTTTTTCTACTAAGAAACTAATTCTGTTCGAAGGATTTCGACCGAAAAATATATACAAAACCTCTAAAATTGTCAAATCCATTGTATTTCTACAAGTCCTATACAAGTTTCCAATTTAAAAATCCTACAGTTACATAAAAAAATTAGAAAAGAATTGCAAAGACTACGGACTCAAAAAATCTATAACGCGCTTCAAAGCAATATTTTTGCAATAAAAAAATATAAATAGACCTAATATGTGCTTGCAATTTATTGAGTACAAATATTTTTAAAACATCGCTGCCAATAATAATGGGTGTCTCACAATATATTTTTTTTTAATTGAAAATGCAGTCAAAATTATATAACATTTCTTTTCGGATTTGTTATACCGCCATAAATTTTCCAGGCAAATATCCTTTATTTAAGGCGGGTTTGCTTGAGTAGAGCCGCGTACGGCCTCGAACCCACCACCTCTCGGTCCATAAGCGGATACTCTACCTCTGGACCAAGTTACCGATGCAAGAAAACCGGTAAACATGTTACTAGTGCATCATATACTTATATTTTTGAGGTTACGTTTGTTTTCGGAGGCTTTCTTATACGTAAAAAGATCATGCCGCCGGAAGACGATCTTCTTTGTATTTAAAAAAAAAATACCGCTGGCGGTCGGTTAGCCAGTATGTTAAATAAAACCTATTAGAGGTAAAACCAGTGAGTAATAGTTTAAAATTAGATGGCGTCTGCAAATTTAACTGAGTAAAACTAGACCCATTATCTTTTAGCGCTGTCTAAAAAATATTTATTGCTAATAAGTTAAAAAACCAACTGACAGAATTATGACAGAAATATCTGGTGACAGTTATGTCATAACTACTTTTTTCTAGTTCCGTACTGTAATATTCAAATTAAATGTCTTCAATATGTTTCATAATAATGTTCATTATGATACAGATTTCTATTAAGAAACCGCGTTATTAGCCAATTTAAAGCCTGTACTTTTTTAGTCATGCGGCCTCTTTTTAACACAAATGATCAGACGTCGACACTTCTTTTACTAAAATTTGCATTTTCATTAAAGCCCTTCAGATTATTTGAATTAGAAACGTCAGATTGCGGTATTAGTGATAGTGAAGAATTCAATTTAACTTTTGTTAAATTAAATAAATGTTGTTCAGTTTAATATTCATTTAATTAATAATAAATGGTCGTAAAAAAAGTGTAGCAACTCTCATGTAAATCATTATTACATCATCTTTGCATATACTAATTAATATATGGATCAGAACAATCCTCTCATTTGCACTTTTTTCAGCACCCACATTAACTTTTTTATATACAATAAAATAATGGATCACCCTATATATGGAATACCGATTAATTTATCTAAATTCGCTCGAACCCGTCTTTTCAAGAGAAAACAAATTATACAGGGATCAGAAAGTGCTACTACATAACAAACGTCTAGAATTGGCTGTCAAATCCAAAAATGTAAAAATATACCAGGTGTTTCATTTAAAAAATAAAAGTTCGTACACGTAGCATTTTCTGATCCACCGTGTATATTTTTTCTTCTTGAAAAATTGCTTTTTTTTTAATTTAATTGACGGGTTCAAGTGATTTTAGATAAATTAAGCTGTATTCCATATATAAGGGTGATCCGATTCTTTATCATAACCCTGTACATGTACAGCAATGACAGTTAAAGAATGACATTTCTGACACTATTCTGACGACTGATCGTTTCAACTTCAGAAATGAGAAAATGAGTAACTTATAAATATCTTTTCCTGTATTTTTCTGGAACTATGCTATTTTAAATTACACTTCGTATCTTCTAACCTACTTCTATTTTTTAAGGAATAATATATTCTTGATCAACTTTATACACTTGGAGGGGGAGGGGGGGGGGGGGGGGGGGGTGGGGGGTGATTTTCAAACGAGGGAGAAAACATTTCTGACAGAAACCGTCGACAGTTCATTGTTTGACAGTGTCAAATTTTCTTAATTTACTCCCTCGTTTAAGAATCATGTCCTTGGACGAATTGGATGAGAAAACTGAAATTCCGAGAAATATTTTAATGATTTCTGAAAATCTAAACCGTGAAAATTTGGATTAAATTAAATATTTAATTTCCATAATTAAATAAAATAATAATTGGATGAGAAAACTGAAATTTTGATAATCATTTTTAATGATTTCTGAACAATTTAAACCATGAAAACTTGGTATAAAAATTATATATTTATTTTCCATAAATAAAATAATAATTCGACGAGAAAACTGAAATTTTGAGAAATTTCTAAATGTTTACTCAAAAATATAAAAAATTATATTATTTTCGATAATTTATTCATGAGATCTCAAATCACAACTTAAAAATATTTTTAGTAAACAAACTCAAAAAATACTGGAAAAGATTTTACCGAGAAATTAGAACTTTTACATTTCTGAAAAATAAAATAAATTTTAAATAAAATTTTTTCAATTTGCTGAAAAACAGTTTCACCGCACCCAATCCATTCCATTTCTACGGTCACGTGTCCAAAAATAAGTTTCTGTTTTAATTAAATTCTTTAATTCTATTTTTTTTCCTAATTTTTATACTTAATTTTATTTAGCTTTAATTTAATTATCTTAACCTCTTAACGATAATTACTCAAATAAAAAAATAACTTATTCTTAAACATGTGACCTCGTAATTGTTTCGCTAAAGACAACCGTCGATATACAAAGTGGGGCAAAAGTTTTGATCACAACTTTCCCGAGAACCACGAATATTACACGGACATCGATACATGCCACGATTTCATCCCCAAACTTTTGCTTCACTCTGTAGAAGCTCAGCTGTTTCTAATTCGTATGTAAAAAAGTATAAAAAAGGGGGGCAACTAGCTGTGCGCAGGCGACATACATTCCAAGAGATAGGGTTGCATTTTGAAGTTTAAAAAATTTTTTTTTTTGTAAAAAAAATTATGTACTTAATTTATGCAGAAACAATACATAACCTGAAAAATGCACATCTATCTGTACTAACTGAAAAAAAAGAGCCTACAGCAACAAAAAAAAAACACAAAAAAGCGTGTTTACAAAAAAAAACTGCGCCTCTACTGAATCTGGCTGTTTACCTACTTTTGCTAGTACCCGGGGTGCTCTTTGGGGCGGGGCTCCCTTCTTTACTAGCCCCATTCGTGGACTTCGCCGGCTGAGGTATGATCGTTATTTCGTCATTGATTTTTAGCGGTTTCATGTCTGAAGTCTGAAAAAAAAATATTTACAAATTGTATTTTTCTTTTGTAAACATTTAAGAACATCGCGGTTCAAAGTTTGTCCCAGTTAATACCGTCAGTACCGTGTCACCATGTAAAAACCGTAAAATGTGGGGTAATATAAAGGCGGCACTGCGTATTTGGGTTAAAAAGCTTTTGCCAGTACCGTGCCATGGTAAACTGTAAAATGTGGAGGTCATATGACGGCGGCATCGCGTAAATTAAAACCCTTCTGGCAGTGCCGTGCATCCTGTGAAAACTGTAAAATGTGGGGCTAACACGAAGGCGGCATCGCATATTCAGGTTAAAACGCTCGTCAGTACCGTATCGCCATTTAAAAACTGTAACATTTGGAGCTAAAATGAAGGCGGCATCGCGTTAATTAAAACGCTTGTCAGTACCGTGTCACCACCTAACAAATGTAAAAGGTGGGGGTAATACGAAGGCGGCATCGCGTATTTAGGTTAAAGTACATTTGTCAGTTCCGTGTTTTCACGTGAAAATTGTAAAATGTGGGGTGATATGAAGGCGGCACTGCGTATTTGGGTTAAAACGCGTTTGTCAGTAACGTGCCATCGTGTGTAAACTGTAAAATGTGAGGATCAAATGAAAGCGGCATCGCGTAAAATAAAACGCTGTTGTCAGTAATTTGTCACCTTATGAAAACTGTAAAATGTGGGGCTAATATGAAGGTGTATTTTGTCAGTATCGTGTTACCACGTGAAAAGTGTAAAATGTGCAGTGATATGAAAGTGGTATCTCGTACTCAGGTTAAAACGCTTTTGTCAGTACCGTGTCACCATGTAAAAACTGTAACATTTGAAGGTCGTATGAAGGCATCGCGTATTCAGGTTAAAACACTTTTGTCATTACCGTTGTCATATGAAACTGTCAAATGTGGTGGTCTCATAAAGGCTGCATCGTGTATGCAGGTTAAAACGCTTTTGTCAGTACCGTATCACCATGTAAAACTGTAAAAAAGGCGCGTAAATTAAAATGCTTTTGTCAGTACAGTGTCACTACGTGAAAACAGTAAATTGTGGGGCTAATATAAAGGCGGCATTGTGAATTCAGGTTAATACGCTTTTGTCAGTACGGTGTCATCGTGTAAAAACTGTAATATTTGGGGGTAATATACAGGCAGCATCGCGTATTCAGTATTTGTCAGTACCGTGACACTTCAGGGACTGTTAAATTAAAAACCCTATTAGACACAAAAAATATGTAAATAAAGCAATGTAAGGTTAAGATGCATTTCGATCAGCTCAGTCACTGATTTTGAAAACAGTCCAAAAATGCAGTGTTACCACATGAAGTTAACCAGTTGTTCCAATACATGATTGCGAAGACACTAAAAAAATGAAAACAAAATGGCGACTCACCTTTGCAGCTGAAGGCGATGCTGAGGTAGATTTCTTGTCCATAACCCGTTTGGCGACGACGCTGTGCGCCGAGTAAACGTGATTCTCAAACTGTTTGTACATGCCAAACGTGGCCGTGCAGACTGTGCACTTGTAGGAGAGGTGAGCCGGTTTCAGGGTCATGTTGTGGTCCCGCGCAACGTGGTTCAGAAGTTTCCATTGGTACACCTGCAACAGAAATTTAAAAAAAAAACGTTAGAGTATATGCCACGCAAAGTATTGATTCTCATAATAGTATTCATTAATTCCTTCGATATTTGAACCCTGTAAATAAATAGGCGAATTATCCTCAATCAAACGGAACAAATCTTGCTCTACTCACCCTTCCGCACACTGGACACCGTCCCGAATCTTTGCTCTTATTGGCCGCGTCCTGCATACTGGATGTCACCAAACCGTGGGACCCCAGCAGATGTCTTTCCAAACCCTGGTCCGTGAAGAATCTGAACTGACACTTTTGACAGTTAAGAGGCGGCCGATTGTAGATCATTTTCGGGTGGATCTTGATCTTGTGGATCCACTGCATGTGGTTACGTAATTGTTCCAAATCCTTGAAAAAATCATAATTAAATTTGAATCTCTTTCACTTAGTTTTTATTGTATGTATCTATATACATCAATCCCGTGGTTGTCCCAGTAACGAGTTGACAAAATAGTCAAGAAATTTCTCTGAAAAGGAAAACTTTTAGTAATTTTTTTAGGATTACCTTCAAGAATGTCCAGAATTTTGATAATTTGATAAGGGCAACATTTTTCATAAATCGAACATTTTTTATCATCGCGGCAGAAAGTCAGTACCGTGTCACCACAACAAATTACCTGTAAAATGTCAGTACCATGCTTGTCACAATCAAGAAATTTGTCTTTAAAGAAAGGCTTTTTGTAATTTTTTATGCCCTCCTTAAAGAATGACCAACATTTTGATCAAGGGCAGCAAAATCTTTTTTCCCATCGCTGCCAAAATCCTGTCTTTAGTTGGTAACGTCAGTACCGTGTCACCATAATATATTACCTGTAAAATGTCAGTACCGTGCTTGTCACAATCAAGAAATTTGTCTTTAAAGAAAGGATTCTTGTAATTTCATTTAATACATATTATGTCCTCCTTAAAGAATGACTAACATTTTGATCAAGGGCACCAAAATCTTTTTTTTATCGCGGCCAAATGTCAGTACCGTGTCACCATAACAAATTATAAAATGTCAGTACCGTACTTGTCACAATCAAGTTATGTCCTCCTTAAAGAATGGCCAAAATTTTGATCAAGGGTACCAATTTTTTGTTATCGCGGCCAAAAGTCTATCTTGCTTAGTAACGTCAGTAACGTGTCACCATAACGTTATAAAACGCGTTTAATAACGTTTAATATCTTTTCTGTTGATGAGTGGACAAAATTTATTTTTTTATAATTTCTTGCACAAAAACCACTTTATTTTAATCAAAGTAGTCCGCTACCCTATCAGTTTCGTGCTCGTTGATATTTAAGACTTCTTATATGTTATAATTTTTCTCAGGTAAGTATAAGTAATTATGGTTCTTGCCTTAGAGAAAAGATTTTTGTAATGTTTTTAAGTTCGTGTGTTATTAAGACAAAAAATGTCAGTTCCGTGACCGTCAGTTTCGTGTCAAATTGTAGATACAAATCTAATGACTTAAACCTGATTTATAAAGTAATCACTTTTATTACAAACACTCTTAACCAACTGGGGCCCAATTCTTGAATATAGACTTACTTCTGGACAATTGCGTCAATTGCTTATAAAACAGCGGAGCCCGCCAATAGCACACGATAATATACGTCTTTTTGACGTAATTTTCCCTTGAGAACTCTAGTCCCAATAAGCGGACCCCAATCGCGATACGAACAACTGTCTTACCTTTATGTATCCATCGCAAATCTCACAAATCACAAACGAATTTTTCGAGTTCGTATCTCCGGGTTTAGAAGCCATGGCCGGACTGGCCGTGGTTCCTCTGGGCAACGGAGTGATGGAGATGCTCGGCGTGTTCGCCGGCTTCTTCACAGTTTGTTGCGCCTGGGCAGCCTGTAAAGAAAAAACAGAAACTCTCAGATCGGGGCGATTACTTTAGCGAGAGAGAAATAAACAAATAAAGCGCTCGTTAATGTTAAACCCAACACCAAAAATGTTAAAAAATTATCGGTTTCAAGTCAGCTTTACCAGCTCCAGTAATTAGGGAGGAATTGAGCGATGTTGTGAAAATATCTGGATGCAACAGACTGTTCATAGTCTCAAATATGAAGACGACATCTGAATTCTTTGTCTTGAATTTAGAGTGGGTAAAGCAAAACTTGCTGTTCATGCTTGATAAAAATACAACCTTTTTTAATACGTTATTAGCATGAGGCATGAGGACATAGCAGGCAAGTACTGTCAATATGGCAACATTAAGTTAATCAGCTCCTAATACTACTATTGTTGTTTTTTACCATTGTTGTTGCTAAATTATTGACTAGAGAAAACACAATTACTTTTCAGTAGAGACACATGAAAGCTCATCTCTCTCCGTCAAAAATTCATCAACAAAACGTGGACATTATTTCAATTTGCCATTATGACATAACAAAATAAGCAGGGACCTAAATTTAGGAGAGAATTGCATGAGGGTGTATAAGGGCCTTTACCTGTATGGAGCCTGGCAACTGGGCGGAGGATGGAACGAAGGCCATGCCGGGCACGGGGCCCAGTCGACCGCCCAACTCCGTGCCGCCCACCACCTAACGCAACACACATCAGTCTAAGAAATTTATCTACAGTATGTATATGAGGAAAAACCCGACTATTTTGGTTCTTTTATCACCATTGTTGCTCAGTTATTTCCTATAAAAACCCAATACTTTTCCGGTGCATACAGATATAAAAACACAAATCATTCATGAACGAAATTAAAATTTTATTTTAGTAGATAGAGCTACAACAGGCAAAATCCCATGTTATTTCTTATGAAGGTTCGATCTGCATTTTTGGTGTCATTTTAGGGCGTGGTCAGGGAATGTGGATAGTAGGGTTGGGAGACCTGGGGAAGACACGACGGCTGTTTTATAAAACGGACCCGTTTTTGGAAAAGTCGTTTTCCAAAAAAACAGCGCTGTTTTTTTGCAAAACAGTGCTGTTTTCCAAAAAACAGTCCTGTTTTTTTTTTGCAAAACAGCCATGTTTTCAAAAAACAGGGTTGTTTTTCAAAACAGGACTGTTTTCCAAAAGACATGAGCTCAGATGTACCTCGACAGGGCTGTTTTAAAAAACAGTCCTGTTTGTGGAAATCAGTCGTTTTCCAAAAAAGCAGGACTGTTTTTTTGCAAAAGTATTATTTCCAAAAAAAACAGTCCCGTTTTTTGGAAAACGGTCGTTTTTTGGAAAACAGCCGTTCTCAAAAAACAGCCCTATTTTTTGGATAACAGCCCTGTTCAAAAAACAAAACTGTTTTTGGAAAACTAGGTCATTGAACCTAACCTTCCGACAGTCGCAGTCTTCCCGAGGTATCCCGACCCTGCTGTCGCTGCGGATGCCGCCTAGAAAAAAGTGAGTACATCCTAAAATGGCACCAAAAATGCAGATCGAGCCTTCATAAGAAATATCATGGGATTTTGCCGCAGAACTCTTGTAGGCTCTATCTACTTATCTTCTACTTTTCCTTTTAAACCTTGTGCCACAAAAATTCGATACGTCTGTCGACTTTAAAAAATACGAAATAAAAGTTTTAATTCTTTGATGAATTGTATGTATTCTTCACGTCTTTTCACCGGAAAGTCGTTGATTTTTTATAGCAAAAACCCGAGCAACAATGTTGAAAAAAGCAAAATAGTTGGGATGAGGATGATTACATTTCTTAAGAAAGCAATAAATATCAATGATCTCTGATGATAAAATCGAGATAAGAGGGTTCTTTAAATGAAGGTAAGTTTTAGCTTGAAAAGAATTGTCTTAAGTTTAAACCCCTTAAAAAAATTACTCTGTAATGTTCAAATGGTGATATAAATATTCCAGTACAGAAAATTTGATTTTTCTTATTTATGACAAATAATAATAACACTACATAATAAGCCCACACACATAAACACTGACAGCAACATTTTCAAACTGTACTATTTTTATATCTCAAAAGGACCTAAAGCTACCTCATTAGTAAACCTACATATTAACAACGTTTCAGATTGATAAACTCCTTCTCTATCGGTAATAACTCTTAAGGTAACTTTAGGTACACAGAACTAGGGGTGGGCAAAATAATCGATTAATCGATTGACCGATTACAAAAAAATAACCGATTAATCGATTTTCCGATTAATCGACTTTCCGATTAATCGATTTTCTCGATTAATCGATTTTTATATTAATCTATTTTTCGATTAATCGATTTATTCGATTAATATATTTTTTCGACTAATCGATTTTCTCGATTAATCGATTTTTATAATCATAACTCGACTATGAAACACGTCTTAAACGAAATAATTTGAATGCTTTTCGATCCACGCTCCTTTAATTTTTAAGAGTCTAAAATTTAAATCGCCCGCCGGAATTGTGTTCAAGATAGGCAAGTGGTAAGCGCTGGAGTATCTTTCATTATGTCATTAGTAATGACATAATTTCGACTAGTTCAATAATCGATTTTCTCGATTAATCGATTTTTCGATTAAATGATTAATATAAATTTAATTGATAAATCGATTTTTCGATTAATCGATTAATTTCGATTAATCGGAAATAATCGATTATTTCAAATAATCAAAAATCGATTATCTTTTTCGATAATCGCCCAGCCCTACACAGAACCCATACTAATTTACCGACAACATCTACCAAAACATGTAAAATTAAACAAATAAACCAACAAATCCCTAAGAAAAAAGTAAGATTAAATCCTGAAAGGATAAAATACATAAATAAGAAAAAGACAAAGTCCACCTACCTGGAAAACTTGGTTCCCTGCCATCTGGTAATTGGCCGGCACCAGAACCTGTCCTCCGGTCTGTTGCTTAAAGATCATCCCCTGGGGCCTTATGATTGGTTGTGCCTTCATATTAGGGCCTAAAGTCGGCCTGCCTCGGCCCCGATTCAGGGCCGAATTGGCTGCGTTAGCTTGTTGTAGTTGCATCTAAAGGGAAAGGGGTTATATATGTATTTACATAATAAAAAGTTATTTTCTCAGATTATATATTTCTAACACTGGTAAGTCATCCTGTTTTGTTGCTTAAAAAAAATTAAGCAATTAAATTATAAATAATCAAATTATAAAATAAAAATTTCAAGGTGCTATATTGGATATTAAAATATGTGAATTTATTTAAGAAAGTTAATTATTCTTTACTTTAAACCTCTATTTCAAACCAATTACTTGTAAAATGTCAGTACCGTGCTTGTCGCAATCAAGAAATTTGTCTTTAAAGAAAGGCTTTTCGTAATTTCTTTTAATACATAATAGTCCTCCTTAAAGAATGACCTACAATTTTGATCAAGGGCAGCAGTACCGTGTCACCATTACAAATTACCTGTAAAATGTCAGTACCTTGCTTGACACAATGAAAAAATCTGACTTTAAAGTCTATCTTTAGTTAGTAACGTCAGTACCGCGTCAATATAACAAATTACCCGTAAAATGTCAGTACCGTGCTTGTCACAATCAAGAAATTTGTCTTTAAAGAAGGGCTTTTCCTAATTTCTTTTAATACATAATATGTCCTCCTCAAAGTATGACCATTTTGATCAAGGGCAGCAAAATCTTTCTGTTTTCATCGCGGTCAAAAATCTGCCCTTAGTTAGTAAAGCCAGTACCGTGTCACCTAACTAAGTACCTGCAAAATGTCAGTACCGTGCTTGTCACGATCAAGAAATTTATCTTTAAAGAAAGGCGTTTCGTAATTTCCTTTAATATCTACATATGTCCCCATTAAAGCATGACCAAAATTTTGATCAAGGGCAGCAAAATCCTTTTTCCATCGCGGCCAAAAGTCCTTTTTTAGTTAGTAACGTCAGTACCGTGTCACCATAAGAAATTACCTGTAAAATGTCAGTACCGTGACTGTCACAATCAATAAATTTGTCGTTAAGAAAGGCTTTTCGTAATTTCTTTTAATACCGGTGTCCTTAAAAAATTACCAAAATTTTGATCAAGGCCAGCAAAATCTTTTTTTTTTCATCGCGGCCAAATGCCTGTCCTTAGTAACGTCAGTCCCGTGTCATCATAACAAATTACCTGTACAATGTCAGTACCGTGCTTGTCACAAGAAATTTAAATTTAAAGAACGGTTTTTCGTAATTTCTTTTAATACATCGCGGTCAAATGTCTGGCCTTAGTAACGTCAGTCCCGTGTCACTAAGCAGAAAATGTATAATGTAAGGTTCATATTCACGTTGTAACGCCCGGCAAAGTAAGCTATCACATCGGAAATCATCGGGTCGCTAGGATTCGTTTTAAGAAGTTTAACCAGTCGGTCAGCGTGGGATAGTGTTCATTTCATTTCATGTACTTCTTCCTTTTTTGTGTTATAAATATATCCTCAAAAAAACTAGCTAAAAATATATATTTTTTTTTACCTTAGACAAGAACTGATACTGTTGAGCCCCCTTATTGGCAGCCAACGTCTGATAGGCAGCCACGGTGGCGTTCAGACCGGTAGCCCTCATCTTCGGCATCCTGGGTATCTTCGCCGGCGGTTCCCAGTCTGGAGGGGGCTCCAGGTTCCTGTCGGGTTTGAACTTACGCGCGCACACCACGAGATGCCGCGACAGTTTACCCTTTTGGTTGTCCTCGAAGGGACAGGAAGGGCACTGGTGGAATGCCGGGGCTCGTTCGAGATGACCTAGACGTAGAAAAATCATATTAGCGAGTCTTTCTGTTACAGATGTTGGAAAATTGCATTTATGGGAGATAAAAGTCGAAGCAATGCTAAAAAGTCAGTAAAATAGGCATCTTCATGTGCACCTGGACAAATAAACATACAGTGTTGCCACGCATAATCGTACGTCTTACCTCTAACAGCATGCTCAGCCTCCATGTGGAACAAAATATCGTGAGGGCTCCGGACCTCGTAAGGGCAGAAATTACATTTATACACAAAGTTCTTCATATGGGGCGTTTCCAGATGGTACGCCATTACCAACTTGGACTCTGTCTTGAAGTTGCAGAACTCGCATTTTTTAACTTCCATTCTGAAAAATCGGAAAATAGTTTCGGTTTAAACATCTCTCTCGCTACGGAATTAACGGGAATTCGCTTTAGATTAGAAGATACAGTTGATTAGATTAAACCTTTTTGAGAAGAGAACCATAAAAATCGAAATTTCTTTCGTAACTCAGTTTTTATGAATTTATGGACACAATCCTTAATGAAACTCTAATAAGTTATATATTTTTGGAATCTCTAGAAAATTTGCCAAAAAATAAAACTGTATTTGCGGGAATTCGCTTTAGATTACAAGATACGGTAGATTAAATTAGAACTTTTTGAAAACGGAGCCTTAAAAATCGGAATTTCTTCCTTAGCTCAGTTTTTATGAATTTCTGGACACTGTCTAATGAAACCTCAATAAGTTATACATTTTTGGAATCTCCAGAAAATTTTCTACCGAATAAAGCAATATTCTCGGGAATTCGCTTTAGATCAGAAGATACAGTTAATCAGATTAAAACTCTTTGAGAAGAGGGCCATAAAAATCGAAATTTCTAACTTAACTCAAGTTTTGCGAGTTTTTGGACACAATCTTTAATAAAACCTTAATAATTTATATATTTTTGTAATCTCCAGAAAATCTGCTCTCAGATAAAGCAATATTCAAGGAAATTTGCTTTTGATTAGAAGATATAGTTGATTAAACTTTTTGAGATGAAGGCCATAAAAATCGAAACTTTCTACCTTGACTCAGTTTTTATGAATTTCAAGACAGAATTCTTAATGCAATCTCAATAAGTTATGTATTTTTGGACATCATTTTAGATTAGAAGATACAGTTGATTAAATAAAAAACTTTTTGAGACGAGGGCCATAAAAATTGAAATTTCTTCCTTAACTCAGTTTTTATGAATTCCTGGACCAAATCTTTAATGAATCCTTAATAACATATATTTTTGGATTTTCCAGAAAATTTACTACAAAATAAAGCAATATTCGTGGCAATTCGCTTTAGATTAAAAAAATACAGTTGATTAAATTAACTTTTTGAGAAGAGGGCCATAAAAGTCTAAATTTCTACATTAACGCAGTTTTCATGAATTTCTGGACAGACTCTTTAACGAAACCTTAATAAGCTATATATTTTTGGATTCTCCAGAAAACTTGCTACAAAATAAAGCAATATTCACGGGAATTCGCTTCGAATTAAACGGTACAGTTGATTAAATGAAACTTTTTGAGAAGAGGGCCAAAAATCGAAATTTCGACCTTGACTCAGTTTTTATGATTTCTAGCCAGAATCTTTAAGGAAACCTCAATAAGTTATATATTTTTGGAATCTCCAGAAAATTTTCTACCGGATAAAGCAATATTCGCGGAAATTCGCTTTCGGTTAGAAGATACAATTGATTAAATAAAAACTTTTTGAGGCGAGGGCCATAAAAATTGAAATTTCTACCTTAACTGAGCTTTTATGAATTTCTGGACACAACCTTTAATGAAACCTCAATAAGTTAAATATTTTCGGAATCTCCAGAAAATTTGCTACCGAATAAAGCAATATTCGCTGGAATTCGCCTTAGATTAGAAGACACAGTTGGTTAAAAAGTTTCACTTCAAAAATGGCCCACTTACTTGAAATGCTCATTATTTTCTTTGCTCATCTCAATGTTCTTCATCAGAGAAGCGATGGTCTTGTTCGTCTCGGGATTCGAACCCTGTTCCCGTTCCCGTTTGCGCTTCTGCTGTTTCAACAAGTCATTTTGGACGTACTCTTGTACCATGTTCATGCCGATATCAATGAAAAATTTACCTAAAAAAATGGACAAATTTTGTTAAAAAAACACTAACCATAGGCAAATTCTGTAAACATTACAACACTTACCTAAAGGACTATCAAAGTACGAATAAGGTTTTTTGGCCTCCGGCTTTTCCTCCTCACTTTCCTCCTCGCTACTATACGACGCATCGGTTTCCTCTCCCTCACCTAAAGTAAAAAACCCAAATAAACAAAAATACCGTTTTTTTGCGGAAATACCTGACCTTTTTGTTTGTCCTCGTTCTCGCTCTTCTCTTTTTCCCTCCTCTCAATCTTCTCTTTTTCCCTCTTCTCACGTCTCTCTTTCTTTTCCTTCGCTTTGTTCTCTTGAATTTGTTTCTTTATGTCGCCCACGAAGTCTTTTAACACTTTCACGGGAGGTTTCTCATATACGTAAGGAACTAAAATTTTATTAAAAAAAAACATTTTTAAAGCAGTATTTAGCGCATATTACTACTATTTTGGTTTTTGTCGTCGCTTTATATTATGCTAATCATGAAATGACAGTGCGTCAGTCCGTCAGTTCCGTGACACTGTGCCCTCAGTTTCGTGCTTGTTGAATTATTCTTCACATTCGTAGTAGTGCGTCCGTAGTTGGATATCCGTATCGGTGCCATTTGGCACCGATGAATCCGTTGTACTAGAATTATTGTGACACGAAACTGACTGCCACATAACTGACATTTTTTGTACTCGTTGTACCAGATGCCAATAATAATAAACTTTTTAAAGCAAATTCTAGACACTTTAGTCTTCAAACTAACACGATTTTTTGCGGCTCGCGGTTTTAAAGAAAAAATGTAAAAGTAGTATAAAATGGGTTAAAACAAATTATTTCTTACCGATAAACGAAGGGGCCTCCACAACAAACATATCATCAGTCAAAGTGGGCAGCAAAGGAGCCACCGTAGTCTGCATGGAGGCCATAATAGGTGAACTCTTCTGGACCGTCATCGTATTCACCGGAATAGGGGTGATAGTAGCCCGCATGTTGGCGGGATACATGCCTTGCGCCGGTACTGCCACGGGCAGCATAGATTGAAAATTTGGAGCTGTGACTGTGACCGCCTGAGTGGGTTTGGGAGCCGGTACCGGAACAGGGCCACGACCTACAAAAAAACAACACATCGAAATGTAAATGTATATAGTAAAATCCTGACCGTTGTCCTGATTTTGTCCCTAGTGATTTTTAAAAAAAAATTTAAATGGTACTTAAAGAAAATATTTTCTCGAAAATTTAGATCCCTTAAAATTAGATTCATAAAAAAATTGATGGATTTACTCACCCTTACCTGATAATATTGAATTCGTATCAATAATAACCAAAGTGGGCTCCTTTTTCCCTTGACTGGCGTTATTGGTGTTGTTCTGGTTTGTTTTAGTCGCAATTTCTACCAATCGCTTGGTGTCACTGACCACGATCGTTCCAGGAGTATCCGAAGTTGTCTTTTTAACGCTTGGAATCCGTTCGACGGTTATCTGGTCGTTAACAGCTAAAAAATTATAGTCTAACATAGCTAATTTATCGAGTTATTATAAAAAAACTTGTATAAATCGTTAGTATTGTAACCATTTGACACGAAACAGACTGCCACATAACTGACATTTTTGTTCTAATTGGGAACATGTCATAAATATCAACGAGGACGAAACTGACGCGATAGCGGGTTATACAGTGTAAAATAAATTGAAATCATACAAAAAATGGTTATAAAATTAACCTTATGCGCACAATTGCACCAAAAAGGGGATTAAACGATATAAAACGCGTTTTAATCTGGATACGCGATGCCTCCTTCAAGCTACCCGACATTTTACAATTTTAACATGGTGGCGCGGAACTGACATTATTAACTAAGGATAGACTTCCTGCCGCGAAGGGAAAAAATAATTCTTGATTTCTGAGAACTGTTACCAGTAATCAAAATTTGGGACATTCTTTGAGGAGTAAAGAACATGTAAAACGGATTGGATTTGTACAAAAAATGATTATAAAATTAACCCTATGCGCACAACTTCAGCAAAAAGGAGATTAAACGATATACAATACGCGATGCCTCCTTCATGTTACCATAAATTTTACAATTTTAACGTGGTGGCACGGAACTGACATTAACTAATGAGACTTCCGGCCACGATGGGAAAAAATAATTATTGATTTCTGAAAACTGTTACCAGTCATCAAAATTTTGGATATTCTTTGAGTAAGGGACAAGCACGGAACTGACATTGTACTGTAAAATCGTTGAAAAAAATTAAAATTCTAGCACACAGCCACTTTTGTTTATAATTTAGTTATTTCCAGTTTCTCTAAGCAAGACAACAGGATGATTCACTTTTGAAACGTTAACAAATAAGCGACTTCACGGATAAATTTCTTAAATCATCTTACCAAGAGGATCCTGAGGCAGTATCTCCTCAATATCGGACTCCTCGCTTTCGTCCACCGCGGGTGGAGGTGGAGGCGTGTCTTCCTTGTCGCTCTCCACGTAGCTCTTATTTTTGTTGAGGTTTCTCGAGCTACGCCTGGGAGTGACGTGCTCCTTATCCTTCTTCTCTTTTATCTTCTTTTCGGGTGTGGTGTCAATGAGATCTATAACTTCTGTTGTGCCGTTGGTCTTAGGACCATCCACAATCATAACGTCACCTAAAAGAACAGCAAATATTAGTAAAAACGATGTTTTTAATAGTTCAAGTCCGAAAATGTACCCAATTACACAATTAAAAAAAACTCTTACCGTCATCCTCGCTCTCGTTCAACTCGATAGTTTCATGGGCCTTGATTTTATCATTTTTGTCATCATCAATTTCGTGAATTTCGTGAGCCGAGACGGCAGAACTAGCCGCGCTAGGCGCCCTTTCTTCCGTCCCGTTTTCTGAGGGCTCATTAATTTTGGCGGACTCAGATTTGCTTTCTGAGCCATCTTGACTTACTTCCTGATCCTAAAAAAAATTAAAAATATAATTTACAAACAGATTTTAACACTGACCTTTAGCAAGAGAAGACACCATTGATTTATTAAGGCTGGCCTGTTTCGTATGTATGTCACCAGAGGCGTTATAATGCCGGAAATAAGTACGTGCCTATAAGGTATTTGACAAAAAGAATTTAATCCATGGGCACGCCGTGACTGTGTGAAATAAAAAACATTCGGTCAAGTGCCTATACTTTTAATCCAATCCAAAATCCAAAAAAAAAAAAAAATTAAAACTGAAGAAAGAAAATATTGAAGAAACAAAATATGGCAACAATAATATGACAACAGTGAGGTTAAGTAGCTGATATCCTACATACCAAAAAAAGCATCAATCAACAGTAAATCAATACTAGCGCAATTAGTGTTCCGTGCCATCAGCTCCCCACTTAACCTGAGCATGCCGCCGACGCAAGCAGCGCCGAGCGTTTCAAGTGAGTCAAATTAAAAATTTTGAAAAACGTGTAACGGCAAAAGTTGCTCCTTACATCGCGAGAAATATTTTTTGTCGAAAAACTTTTTCTCTAAAACCAATGGTTCACCAGTTATAAGGAAATAAACAATTAATTTGTTTATAACAATTGATCGCGATAGAATTTTTTAATTCTGATAATTTTCGTTCAATCTACACCTAAATCTCAATATTCATGAATTTTTTCAGATTTTTCTGAGCGATCCTTTTGGTGATAAGGGTGAATGAAACAGCAAAAAAATACATTATATATTAGGGTGGCCCACATTTTGACATATTTTTTTTTCTTTGGTCTCACCATTTTAAAATGTTCTAAATGCCAAGATTGTGCAAAATTTCAAGTCATTTAATTAATCCAAAATGGTGCCGCCGATGGAATGAAATATAATTTTATTTTAAATTTTCAAATTTTTATTATCATAAATACCACCGACTAAATAGAAACAGAGTATATATAATATTAATAAATTGTACCTAAGAACTAACCCTAACCCTATGTATTTATATGAATAATTTGTTGTAATCAGTTTTAAAATGTTTCCGCAAGTGTAGTCTTACTGACATGTTTAAAAATAATAATAAAAAAAAATAGTTAAAATCAGGGGTACACATTTAAGAAGAAGACTAATTATCTACTTTAAGCCTGTATTGTTAAGAAACAAAACAACAGATAACGTGAAAATATTAGGTAAGATAAAGTTTTTTTTAAATAGGCTTTATACTTTGGGTTGTTGGCGGCACCTCTTATTTTTCTTTTAAATAAATTCCGTTTATGGCAGCGGTTCCCAACCTTTTTTAATATGCGGTATTTCCGATTGCAGATATTAACCTATAGTAGTTGCATCATTTCAACATAGTTTATCAATCTGAAAATATGCAACTGAGCAACAGCCATTCTCAACTATAGTAGACCAGATTACAAGTAACCCTGAAAGCACTGATTGCTCTAAAATGTAAATAATGGTATCTCCTCTCTTTGCTTCTAAACCTATGGATTTTAATTATAAGAACAAAATTATACTTACTTGGTCACCCTGCTGACTTTTCTTGTCAGATTCTGGCTGCAATTCCTGACTATTCTCATTAAAAAGGGGATCTTGCGTTTTAGTTTCATTAATTTCTTCTGTACTACTCCTGCAAATGTGTGAAATTTTACTCCAAAAGAAACATAAATAACTCTGAATCTTACCTGCTATCTTCATCCTCATTTTTTTGACTGCTCACATTACTATGTTCATTTTCTTCAGTTTGCGGCAGATTCTCATTTTGAGGCACACTACTGTTTGTGTTAGTATCTTCATTTTCATCATGTGAACTGGCATTCTCTTCATTTATTTGTTCCGACTCCATGTTGGAGTCTTGGTCTTGACTTTCCGGACTACCCTGGCTTTTATCCTCTTGACTATCGCCACTCTCTTGACTGTCTTCGTCCGCCGCGCTTTGACTACACGTCTCTTCATCTCTCTCCATCTCTAGATCATCTTTACTATCCATACTAGCATCTTTACTATCCATACTAGCATCTTTACTATCCATACTAGCATCTTTACTATCCATACTAGCATCTTTACTATCCATACTAGCATCTTTACTATCCATACTGACGTCTCTATCCGCTATTTCTTCTTGAGGAATTTTTTTTACACTAACGCTTTCCATATTTACATCTTTGTTCTCCATGTCTACATCTTTGGTTATGTCTCCGTTTAATACAATACCTTAAAAAAAGACGGAAAAATAAATTTTTTAAAAATACTTAACAATTAATTATGTTAATGTTATAATTTTTTTAAAGACTCTTTTGTAACATGTTTTTTAATATAACTATACCTCTATGTTAGGTATAGAATAGACATGTAATTTTGCATATTAAGAGATAGATACCTATTGCTCTCAAAGGCTAAACACGAAAAATAATTATATTCTTAACAAACCTTCTTCGTTTGAGTGAATTTCGTCGACCTCCCCCATTTCTGCTACTGCTGCCATAGCCAGTTATGTCAGATCTGTCAACAAATGACATCATTAAATGTCAAAATAGAACTAAATATTACACAGTTGGCTATGCATAATTACAATAATTTAAACTATTTTCTGGAATGATTACTAATCTTAAAGTCTTTATAGGTTTGTCCTTTTGTGTTGCACTAAACTGCACCAACTTGCACTTTTTTTTATTCATGGAAAATATCCATAAGCAAAAAATCAGTGTAAATTAGTACAGTTTCGTGCAACACAAAAGAACAAACCTTTTGTTTTAATGTCTTTTATAGACATTTGTTTGAATATCCAATACACATATATCAATATTTTAATATACATGGTGTTATGAGAGACGCAGAGTTAGTTAAATTGGGTCTAAGTTGTATAATTTGATAATGGATTATAAGGCCACCGAGAAATTAAAAATATTCCGAATACTTCCGGAGATATTCGACAAAAACCGAAATTTCAAAGTTCGGTTTTTCTTTTTTTACGCCTTCGTTTTTAAAACTACAAAATAATGAAAAGCACTTTCTGAAGGCACGTTTTCAAGCTTTACAAAATGGAGGTATTAGTTTTAAAATTTGGTGTTTTATTTTTTACACACCATCATCTAATATTCTAATATTTTTAATACGGACCTCTATTTTATAATTCGTTTTTTAAAACCCCTTTTAGTCCTAAATATACAAGCTTGGTACCGCTGGGTATGTTGTTAAAGAAAAAAAATTATAGTATGTAAAGTATAGGTACTGATAAAACATATTCTATTTCTGTTTTGCTCATTAAGTCTTATGGAAACTTTTATATTTCTTTAATAAAATATTGAGTGTGATGCTGGGCCGTATTCAAGATTGAAAAGGCTTACAAAAATGAAATAGAACATACAGGTCAGTTTTAAGAAATTAGACCTGATGATAGCATGTACAAAAAGAAACATTGCATTTTAAAACCAACTGCCACTGGTTAAATCATCAACTCTGCTTAGGAGTATATGCCAGACAGATGGACTGATACTTTAAAGTTTATCAAGAATTAGTAAAGCAAAAAAGTTGTTAAAAAGTAGCAAAACAAAACTGTGCTCAAATTTAAAAGAAAATACAGCAATTTATTTTAAGGTCAGCAGGTTTGTTTAAATAAAACAAAAAATAATAACATCTATAATGCATTCTAGAGTGATTCTAGCCAGGCCTATTTTGTGACCTCATTTGTGACTCACACTTATAATCATAAGTCAGGAAAATCTCTAGAAATTGTGACTAGAAATACCTACGCATGGACAAGTGTTGCTTTAAAAACAATTTTAAATTTTTACTTTTAGTACCTATATGGATTTTATTTCAGAAATATTTTTTTGTTTTATAGAATAAATAATAAAGTTTGTTTGCTTGGGCGCAAATTAAAAAAAAAAGAATAAATAAAGTTGAAAAATACAAGCCCATTTCTATAACTAATGTAAAATGAGTCAAACTAGGTAGGTAGGTAGTTAATAAAGAACCCAGGTTTAAATATTTTAGGATTTTTAGTAAAAACAATAAACAATACAAATAGGATTTGTAGTATGTACTTAAATAATGAAATACTATATTAAATAAATACTGAGATGTTTTTATATAAACTTATTGAAAAAGGAAGTAATTTAATTCAGTCATGCAAAGACAGCATAATATCACAAGCAATTTTGAAGCACACGGTACAAAGAAAAAATAAAATATGATAGATAGAGGAAAAGGAAACGGCGATTGGAAAAAGATGGAGCTATAGCAAGAAAGGACAGGTGCATGATTCATAGAAGGCAAGCTGGTGCGCCACTGAGAAATACCCACATAATTCTAAGGAAATATAAATCCGTTTCATAACAACGCGGTTTTGGGAAAATTTATTGAATGTTTTTAATTTTTATAATTTTCTTAATTTAAAAAAAGGGGTAGTAAATTCAATAAGTAAAAATCACATTTTGTTCATAATTGATTAAAAATATTAAAATCAATTAAAATTTAAGGTTTCTTAATGTGAATTGCTGAGGAATCCCTTGTTCTTTTTTTAAAGCAAAAAATCGGTCAAGTGCAAGCTATATTTGCACAATTAGTGTGCCGTGCCGTTAGCCCCCCACTTAACCTTAGCAACCTTCGGCCGCCCGATCTCCGTCCATCCGCCGAGCTAATCGCCGTCGTATCACATCGCGTATGCGCGGAGTGTGTAAGGACAAAAGTTATTCCTTACATTGTGAGAAATATTTTTTGTCGAAAAACTTTTTCTCTAATACCAATGGTTCAGCAGTTATAAGGAAATAAACAATTAAATTGTTTATAACAATTTAATTGCTAGAATTTTTCAATCCTGATTATTTTCACGTTCATTATTTTTTCAGGTTTTTCTGGGCGATCCTTTTGGTGATAAAGGTGGGGGACAGCAATTTTTAAGCGTTTTTCCCGGAAAATGTTTTAAAAAATGCATAAAAAAATATATCATATATATTGTTAAAATCGTGCTTCAATAAGCTTTCATTTGACACCCTACATGATGCCCTTGAAAAATTTTTGTTTCCATTTCCCATTTTACCCCCAAAAATTAACCCCCAGGATCAAAATTCAACTTTTTATACTTCACGTCCATAATTGGGCTACCACACTCTATCTCTGTGCTACATTTCAAATTTGTATGTCGAATAGATTCAGAGAAAATCGCCTGTGACAGACGGACGGACACCGATGATTCCATAAGTGTTCCGTTTTACGGAACACTAAAAATGGTCCTGATGATGACACTATCATAACTACTGATAAAAAACGTTTGGAAAACAAAAAATCAATGTACTAAAACAATAACAATAATGAAAATACATGACACAGGACAAATAATGCGCGAATTTTGGCGATTCAAAACCAAAACCATGTGCTCTCTTTGTTTATCAAATTTAATTAAACGTAAACAAACAAAGAGAGTGCCACAAAAATCAAAACCATATTGTTATCCTTATTTTTGATATTGATATCAAATATCAAATAAATAATATAATATATTGATATCAACAATGCAGTCAAATGTATGTAAATAAAGAAAGACAACAATGGTAAACCCTTGGGTTTGGCTTTGAATCGCCAAAATTCGTCTAATCAAGTAGGTAATATAAAATTCTTCTGTCAAAAGCAAAATCCTAACCTAAAATTTCTAATTTAAATAATGATAAAAACAAGAATAAAACTATAAAATAAAACTAAAAAATGGGAAGCAGTAGCTGATATAAATAAAAAAAAGGTAATTATTGATATTACTGTAAACAGCGAATTTTTTCATGAAATTTTGCACAGACCCTAATTTTGGGTCGTAGAACACGAATCCGAAGTCAGTTTTTGGCGGTCTCGAATGGTTTTTCCGCAAAAATTTTTTTTAACTTTTAGGTTACCTTTTTTTATAGATTCCTTTAAGTTTCGACACTTTCACTTAAACATATCTGTAAACTTATAATTTTTATTTTATTTCGTCACACAAAACACCACATTTAGCCAAAAATAGTTAAGAAAATTGCTTTTTCCTATATAAAATTCCATTGTATTTGGTAGTAGACGCCATTACGTTCCCAGCTGTCAAATGTCCGGCGTTGCCAGGTTTACTTATTTTTCAAGACAAAGTTGTAAATTAGGAATAATAAAAAGTTGGCGGGAAAATGCGAAAATGAACCAAATTTAACCAAAAGGGCAAAAAGAAGACCCCAACCAACACCCTGGGGCACCGATCCCTCTTCGCCTGCGAGGAAAGAGACTGGTCAGGGCCCCTAACCAGGTGCTAACCCTGTTCCGACCTTAGGGTGCCCTCCGATCCACCGTTCGTATCAAAAACTTTTCTAAGTCGGTGAATTAGGTGACAGATCTAATATTTTCGATATAACGGTGGTATAACGGTGGATCGGAGGGCACCCTAAGGTCGGAGCAGGGTTAGCACCTGGTTAGGGGCCCTGACCAGTCTCTTTCCTCGCAGGCGAAGAGGGATCGGTGCCCCAGGGTGTTGGTTGGGGTCATCTTTTTGCCCTTTTAGGGAAAATAAAATGCTATCTGTCTTATTTTACTCTCATATTGCCATCTCTTTTTTTGGATTTATTTATGGCCGGAAATTGTTAAAATTTGCGAGAAAAATGTTTTGTAAACGTGGCAACGCCGGAAAATTGACAGCTGGCAAAATAATGACGTCTAGAGCGATAAAATGGAATTTTCTATAGAAAACAGCAATTTTCTTAGCTATTTTTGCCTAAATGTGGTGTTTTGTGTGACGAAAACTAATAAAAATTATAAGTTTACAGATATGTTGAAGTGAAAGTGTCGAAACTTAAAGGAATCTATAACAAAAAGGTAACCTAAAAGTTAACCTAAAAGTTTTCCAAAAACAATTTTTTTTTGGAAAAACCATACGAGACCGCCAAAAGCTGACTTCGGATTCGTGTTCTACGACCCAAAATTAGGGTCTGTGCAAAATTTCATGAAAAAATTCGCTGTTTACAGTAATATCAATAATTACCAAAAAAAAACATGACCAGTTACTTAAAAGAAAGTTAAATAAAGATGAAATAAATCCAGTAGCAAGTGTACTAAGTTCTGAAGTAAATTCAGATCAAAGTTTAACAAAAATGGACTTTTGAGTTTTTCCTTAAATTAAAGGCAAAACTTCATTGACAAAATAAATAAATTACAAAGATAAAAAAACTTTTACACAAGTTTTAAACAGGAAAATAAAAAAAAAATAGGCAAAAAGCTCAACTGCCCAAAATTTTTGTTATTAGTCACTAAAATTACTATATAAAAATATTAGATAAAAAGTAAACGCAATGAAATTAGTTTAAAAACCGCTATTAATTATAAACAAATAAAATAAAGTCTTATTTTATGTCAATAATTTCTAAAATGTTTAATGTGATCTAGTGACCAAAATATTACATGTCATTCATTTGTTTGAATTAAAGTTAATGTGTTTTTTACCATACATAATGGTCGATTTTTTTTAAAACATCTAAAATTTGCATTTTAAAGAGAAATTCGAATTAAAAACAAAGTAAACAACAAAAACTTCTAAAGTATATTTTTCCTGTAGTTTTCTATAATTTTTAGTGTTTATATTAGATTCGGGTTTACATTAGCTCTAATTTTTAGGAGGCAAAGGATGAAGCCCGTAAGGTAAAATTAATAGCCCCCGCCACTGTGGTTTTTACGCGGAGAAATGATAACAAAATCCCCAGCGCCGTGCGCGACGCCACTGAACGGAAAACCCGACCCTGTTTCGCCAATTCAGACCACCAGGGGGCCAAAGGGGGCCCACGGCCCCATTTTTAATACATAACCATGTATATTTACCATAAAATTGTTGGAATTATTTGAATTCCCGCCACGGCACATGAGATATCAATGAAGAGAAACACAAAACATCTGCACTGTCCAATCGCGAGGTGATTCCGAACAATCGTAAATACCCGAACAAATGTTGGCCGATATTTGCCCGCGATATTCAAATATGCGTACACCTGAACTCACTGAAAATGAGGATTTTGGGGTTTTAAATGCGTTATTTCGATAGGGAATTGTTGATATTTTTGCGAGAAATAGCGGAGGACAATCACAGCTACGTAGCTAACCCTTGGCAACGCACTAAACTGCCAATATGGCGTCTAACGGTACGTCACGTGATCAAATAGTGACGTCGCCTCTCTCTCCTCGCTTCATCCGCGCGGCGGCGGAACACCGCTCTCTTTGAATTTTTACTTTACGTCAGCAAATGGACACTGAAATTTTACAACAAAATTTCCTACGAAATGGATTATCGATTCGGACAAATAAAAAAATAGCAGTCAGACGAGTTTTTTCTAATAAATTCTTAGAAGGCATTGACTGAAAAATTACCATTACAGTGGAAATTTTTTTGAGTTCCTGAAATAAAATACTAAAAAAAATCATTACAGTAACACAAAAATTTGTGGAATTAAATAAAGGTGGCTTAGATAGGTAGGTATTTAAAAGGCTAAAAAACATTAGGCCTACAAACAGGTTTCAGTACCTACACATACCTACCTATCTACTTACTCAATAATTTTGTAAAATAGGTAGGTACCTATAGGTATTACCTACCTAGATAGGTAAGGAAGGTAGGTAGGTAGGTGCTTTTGTGAGTCTGAATAAAAAATATGCAAATCACCGTTTTTCTTAATTGTTCAAAATAGTTTTAATTCATGAATCAAAAACATATCAAATAAAATAGGTACACAAGGAGCGCATTTATATTTTCTTCTATGTAGGTATTTTCGTCAGTATTCTGCCAAAAAAATATCAGTTAGTGTAAAAACTAAGTGAAGATCTAAAAACCAATTATTTCGTCCTAAAATGTCCAAATTCAGCTTCAAACGCTTTAAAATATTAGAAATATTAAAAATCGACTTTGTGCGAATTCAAATTTCGTTTGGCGCCTATTTTAAATTCAAATTTTTAAACCGAAAATATTATTTTTCTTCAATAAAACAATTAAAGATGGATTCCAGGCGTTGTATAACAATTCCTAAATGAGGCTACAGGCTGTACACCGCGCCCGATGATGAAAAAAACTCGGGTCTAACCATGCGACCGTCCCTCCGTTCGAGCCGAGAATGGTTTCGCCCGAACCTCATTTTGTTCATGCTGACGCTGTTTCTAATAAATTTTTCTCGACGTCTGCCATGGCCTATGTCGGCCATGGCACTTTCCAATTTTGTTTAAAAATAAATTTGAACTTCGATAAAAAGTCCCCTCCTTCACTCCCCTTTCACAATTTACTTGCAAAAATTTAATTTTTGGGTAAATTTATTCCATTCTCACGATTTTAACTTCTCCCAATGCTGTTTTTTGTTTTTAGAATTTTTTCGTTTTTTAGCAGACTTTCGTGTTCTAATTATAATGACGTAACTGTTTTCGTAATTTTGTACCGACATTACGTACTACTAGTTTTTTACTTGAAGTAGGTACCTATCTTATTTAATTTACGTACTCTAGCCTGTTTAACACTAATAATAATGGATATTTTTGTTCAAAATTGTGCACGAAAAACTTTTACCAGGGCTTTTTAAAAAGTTTTCTGGTATCTAGCAATTTTTGTACAAATCTCAAAAGTAAATAATTGAAAGTTTATTGAATTTGCTTTTTTCTCTGTAAATACTAGGTTGGGCAATTTAATGTTTTTTACATTTTACTAGGAATTTTGACAGGCACGTGATCAGTCGTACCGGTTTACAACAATAAGTCATGTGCGTGTCAAAAATCCCGAGCAAAACGCTGAAAAAGACTGAATTGCCGAACCTAGTATCACTAATACTCATCTTCTAATAGTACATTAACTTCTTTTTTAATTTTTTTTGGACCTAAGCATTTTGAAATTCTGTGTTCCGGATATGTATAAAGCTAAATAGTTGTAAGCTCTGATGAAATATCCTAAGTAATTACAATTAAATTTTTCCATTTAAATATCTAAAAACTCAAGGGAAAATCACTTTTTAGAAATACCCTGTATTTTAGTAATTATTACAAAAATTTGGATAACACATAAAAAACGCACAAAAACATTAATTACTTAAATAGAGAGACGAAGATATACTTCAGTAAATAAATAGGTGTCACTTACCGAAATTATCGCCCCCTTTCTCTAATCTTCGTCCTCCTGATCCTCCTGATCGAAAGACAGCAGACTTTTATTTTTTAATTTCTTAGCTTTTCTGTCTTTATCTTTTGAATCAGACGGTCTTTTAGAAGAAGAAGATTTGTCCGTATCTTCCGCTGCTCCCTCAGATGATTTTTTCGTTGGTTTCTTAAAGACAATCGGTGCGCTCAAATCTGCTGGTGTTTCTTCTTGTTCTGTAAAAAAAATATTTTGAAAGCTACGTGCAGATTTTGTATACTAAAATTCTCTAATAGTGAATAGATTTTGTAATGCGCAATTTTTCGAATGAATATTATCTTCTTTCTATCAGATGATTTTTTCGTTGGTTTCTTAAAGACAATCAGTACGCTCAAATCTGTTGGCGTTTCTTCTTTGTCTGTAAAAAAAATATTTTGACGCTACGTGCAGATTTTGCACCTATACTAAAATTCTCTAATATAGTAAATAGATTTTGTAATGCACAATTTTTCGAATAAATATCATTTCTCCCTCAGATGATTTTTTCGTTGGTTTCTTAAAGACAATCGGTACGCTCAAATCTGCTGGCGTTTCTTCTTTGTCTGTAAAAAAATATTTTAACGCTACGTACAGATTTTGTACCTACATGTACTAAAATTCTCTAATAGTAAATAGATTTTGTAATGCGCAATTTTTCGAATAAATATCTTTTCTCCGTCAGATGATTTTTTCGTTGGTTTCTTAAGACAATCGGAACGCTCAAATCTGCTGGCGTTTCTTCTCTGTCAGTAAAAAGATATTTTTACACTACGTGCAGAGTTTATACCTATACTAAAATTCTCTAATAGAGTAAATAGATTTTGTAACGCAGAATTTTTCCAATGAATATATTTTCTCCCTCAGACGATTTTTTTCGTTGGCTTCTTAAAGACAACCGGTGCGCTCAAATCTGCTGGCGTTTCTTCTTTCTCTGTTAAAAAACATTTTGAACGCTACGTGCAGATTTTGTATACTAAAATTCTCTAATAGTAAATAAATTTTGTAATGCGCAATTTTTTGACTGAATATCTTTTCTTTCTCCCTCAGATGTTTTTTTTCGTTCGTTTCTTAAAGACAATCGGTACGCTCAAATCTGCAGGCGTTTCTTCTTTGTCCGTAAAAATATATTTTTACACTACGTCCAGAGTTTGTATACTAAAATTCTCTAATACAGTAAATAGATTTTGTAATGCAGAATTTTTCGAATGAATATCTTTTCTCCCTCAGACGATTTTTTTCGTTGGTTTCTTAAAGACAATTGGTGCGCTCAAATCTGCTAGCGTTTCTTCTCTCTCTGTAAAAAACATTTTGAACGCTACGTGCAGATTTTGTACACTAAAATTCTCTAAGAGTAAATAAATTTTGTAATGCGCAATTTTTTGACTGAACATCTTTTCTCCCTCAGATGGTTTTTTTCGTTCGTTTCTTAAAGACAATCGGTACGCTCAAATCTGCTGACGTTTCTTCTTTCTCTGTACAAAAATATTTTGAACGCTACGTGCAGATTTTGTATACTAAAATTCTCTAATAGTGAATAGATTGCGTAAGGAGCAATTTTTATGAATGAACATCTTTTCGAAAAACCCCAAATCTTCCAGAAAAACTTGTAATTTTTTTTCTGACGCTTAATTTTTCGAAAAAAGGACTCCAGAGTAAGATTTTTCGAAAAGTTCAAATTTGTCTGTTGAGTGTTTGGGAAAATTCATTTATTTTATTTTTATTCGGTAAGTAAATGGTACCTATTTTTAAAACTTTATTGTCGTAATGTTAAATGCACTTTTTAGGTCTTTTTTTGGAGCATTTTTGGTATATTTGGAAAAAAGTTTTGAATTTGATCCTGGTTTAAATTAACTTCTTCTACTTAGTTATTCTAGTAGATTGGTAAGGTGTTGCAGTGGCGTGCCGTGCCTTTAGTGGCGGGGGGGGGGGGGTACACAATGAATTAGGGGGCGTCAAATTTCTGTCCTTTTAATGGAGAGTATGTGGTCATAGTAGACAGGCGCGGATTTAGGGAGGCGCTGGGGCTACTCTTTTTTGGGTTTGATCATATTTCCTTAACGTTACTTCCTGGTAAATTAATTTTTCAAATAGTCGTTGGCTTAAAATTAAAAAATTTAATTTCCAAAAATATGTTCTATGAAAAAATGTATTTTTAAAAAGTGCTTTAAAAAAATTTAAAAATTGGTTTTAACAGTGATATTTAAGACTTAAGAAGTTATTGTTATTAGGCTACATAACCATAACAAATAGTATTTTAGTGCGTTTGTAGTACTCAGAATCCAGCAAACTAAAACAGTCATTGGTTTCATGGAAGGGGGCGTGGGAGCGCCGTTATGAGCCCCCCCCCCCTACGGCATGCCCCTGAGGCGTTGATAAGTTTTTGTCTGGTCACCGTTGATAAGTTTCTAAATGATTTTCATTTTGGAACTTGCTACAATGAATTTAGTCCGTGAAAAATACATCCCTACTTGAATTGTCGTTTTCTTTATTTAATTTAAAGCCACAAGAGAGATATACATGGGGGATGGAGGGAACAAACCTTGAACAAAAATAAATGACATTCAACAGTTTAGTTGTGGAAAAATTGGAAAAATGGTCGACAGTTCAAGTCCGGAAAACGAGTAAAAGAGGCTTACAGTTTACGAAAAAGTCGACAGTTACGTTCGGGAAGAATTTTTGAAAAAGTTGTAAAAATTGATTCCGGGAAGCGCTTACAAAATAATTTTTCCTTTAAGTTGGGATTGTTGCATTTTGTATAGGGATAGTTGCATAGAAATTTTGACCCCCAACCCCCCTTCCCAAAAAAGAACATAGTGTTTTCGGTACGCCCCTGCATAAACATACATATTAAGAGCAATTTCTCGAAGGCCATAGGGGAAGTATGGAGACCGTGTAGTGTGTCGCACGCCACTGGTAATATGGATTATTTTTGGATTATGTGGTAGGTAGAAGTAGACATAGGGATAAATTTTATATTTTATGTATTATAGGTATAGTATAAACTAGGTATGTATATACTTTGATTCATGAACAGAGAGCAGAATTGCAGAAAATCAGAAAGAAAAGCTTGTAATGATGAGAGTAGGTCTGGATGAATTTTCGATAAAGTTCTCCAATTTAACTTATGAAGAAAAACAGCTGGAGACGATTTTTTTTTCGGGTTAGTTTTAGGGAAAAAGATGACTAGGCAAATAGCCAACATGATTTTATAACGCCAATTTACAAAAAAGGGGAAAATAAGCAAAAATATTGTTAATATACCTAGCCATTTAAATGACATAATGGCTTTCTTTCAAATTTAACAACAAAAGGTATTATTTTAATTCAGAAAAATTAATCTCTCAAAATAGAATTTTTGTAAGATAAAATCGTGCTTTCGTGGCGTTGTTGTTGAGTACATTATTTTTTCCAACATGGCGGCCAACTCTACCAAGCAAGCCAGCAAAACTTGAGCGTGGGGAAACCTTCAAAAGCCCCTGTCACGTGATCACTTCGTTTTATACAATATTTGAGAGTTTTCGCAACGCGACCATTTACCGTAACGTTATTTTTATTAATAGGTCACGCAATGATCTTCGGCTATTTTGTAGATATTTTAACAATAGAGCGATTTTTCGTTGGTTTTAGTTTTATATGAAGTGGTAAAAATATCTGAATGTATTGCGGTTTTAGGTTCAAGCAAGAATAAATGAACATTATTTTTAAAGTGCTCACATTGTATTGATTTTACTGGACCCATACCCTGTGTCCGAGTCTGGCAAAGCGTAACACACCTGCCATATTTTTTGCAATTTAGAAACACAAAAATAATCATTTAAAGAAATCTCCACAGGATACTTTTACCGATTACGAAAATAGTATTTTCTTCTAGCGGCGGTGGAAGTAAAAATAAACATAACTACGACAATGCGAAAACTCTCTCTGTTGCTAAATCGATGGCGTCACAACATCTAACCTGGAACTTTGGTACCAAAATGGAGAATCTGCCACGTTATAAAAGTCCTTTATTAAATTTAGATTTTATTTAAAAAAAATTGTGATGAACATATTTTTTTGCCGCTATGTATGGTCACCAAAAATGTGGTATTATTGAAGTTAAAATTTAGTTGAATAACAGATTATTTTAACCACATAGAATGCATTTTTATAAAGAAACATCAATATAATTTTTCTATAAAAAGATAAATAAGAAATAGCGCGGAATTTTTTTCCAGAACTAGAGCGTAAAAATATTAAAAAAACCGTCATTTATGCAGTTTCAGTGAAGAATTTTTTTCCAGTTACTTAACTAATTACCTACCAATAATTGAAAAAAAATAACATATATGTACTATGTATATTTGTTACTTGTGTTAAACCACAGATTTTTAATTCACTAACTTGTTTACAGTTTGTTTGATACTTGCTCAAAAAAAAAAATGCGGTAGGTACCCCATTTGGCTAAGTCACAAGCTAAATATTCCCTTTTCTATGAAATGGGTACAGAACTCTCAAAAAACGATCAAAATCGGGCCACGTAATCAAAAGAGAAAATCACAAACCGATGGTTGAAAGGCAAAACGGCTTAAGCGACACATTTCGTGAAATTGATATTTAAACGTCACTAAAGTTCATTTTTTTTTCTGCGTCGAATGAGAGCACTTTTAGCTTCCTACTATGATTTTTTTGTCGCTTGAGTCAACCGAAAAATAATGAATTGCAAGCCATTTTTTTCTACCAAGCGACAAAATAAAGGATAATTTGAAGCGATTGTCATTTAGATTATTTGAGAAAACATTTAAATCTTATTTGAACCAATTTGCTATTCCATTTATTTTTTAATATTGGTTGTTATCCTGTTTTGCTACAAAACAAGTAACACAAGTATTGTCGCTTGAGCTCATTTACCCTGCATGCTTCATCTGTGATCGTGGCGTTTAGCAAGTTTTTCCTGGGTAGAAAATGTATTAACTTGTTACTTTTATACAAATTTGTTTAATTTTATTATCCCTGCGCTAAAATAATAATAATAATAATCGCACGTCACAAGTAATTGTCAATTCAAAATAAAAACAAGCAGCTATATAATTGATTGAACGAGCATGTTAAAACATTAAACCTATTAGCTTATATTTACTAATCAGGTGGTCAAAACGTTTTACCTACGCATTTATATTTAAAAGTAAGTGGTTGAAACTTTTAACCTAATCATTTATATTTAAAAGTAAGGTGGTTGAAACGTTTTACCTAATCATTTATATTTAGAACTAAGGTGGTTAAAACGTTTCACCTAATTTCTAACATTTAATGTAAGGTTTGTTAAGACCTTTTACCCAAATGTTTTTTGATCACTAAATTGCTTAAGCGACAGCAACTTTGTTATGAAAGGATATGTTTTTGTATATTAATAGTTATTACAACAAACACGTCTTAGGTTTTACAGTACTAGTTTTTAAATTAAAAAAATGCGTTTGAAAAAAATAAGAGAAATAATTTAAAATAAAAAAATACTTTAAATCGTCCTACTGCGAAATTATTAAACTGTCGCTTATGACCTTTTGCCTTTCAACCATCGAAACACATATTATATAAAGCGGATCATAGCATTTTACATACTATTCTATTAGAAATATAGAGATAGAACTTGATAGGTAGGTTTCAGAGGTTTAAGATTATGTTAACTTGCCAACTAGGTATGCCAAAAAAGCCCCAAAGCCAAAAATATCTATAATATTTAAAATAGTGACAATATTCAAATGTGAGACAATGTGTGTCACCTTCACTTGGCAAGAAATGGTAAAAAATAATATTTATTAAAAGGGGTGTAAAAAAAATTACAGCCAGATTCTCCAACGCTAGTCCGGTCTAATTTGACCACCGAAAGTTTTAAACTGACAAGTGTAAGAAGACAACTAAATTTTATAGTATTTGTTGTTGAGTTTTTTCCCAAATTTATAAAGAAAATGACAATTTTAGTACGTACTTTCGATAATAATAGAATTAAATTCATTCTAGCAACCCGTTCCAAATGAAAACCAATGAAATCGCTGAAAAATCAGAATAATACATGTTTTTAATGACGACTTGTTAACAATGACAGGACAAAAACCTGTCAAAACATAACTGATCAACTAGAAGATCTTAATTTAAACCAGTACTAAATCTTAAACCTCCTTGGTGAATTTGAAAGCTAATGTTTTTGAAAAAATAAATGCATTTTTTAGGAATTTTTTTGAGCAATTAATTGTAGAAGAGTATTGTAAATTACCAACATATCAAAAATAAAGTACTTTTGAAATGAAATGACCTCTGTCAAAATGTGTTTAACAAATACTTAAATGTACAGAGTACAGTCTTAGCGAAAATAAAGAATAAAGGTATATTTTAAGTACAAAAATCATTAAAAAGGAAACTTTTTGGCCATTACTATACATACTACGGCTCTTATTAGTATTACTGACATAAAGAAGGGCATTTTTGACGCCACAGATACAGGGTGGACAACTTAAAGAAATTTAATTTTGTCTGCTTTTGCTTTAATTTTAGTGCCATTTGTCTGACAGCAATATTAAATATGAGCTTCTTATTTTGCATATACAAATATATCGTTAGAGTTTTACTACTGGTGGAAGAATTAGGTGTACTTTTGATGGGTAGTGGGGGATGAATAACTTAAAAAATACATTATGTTGATTAATTGCTCTTATTGATTTTACTTTAGACGGTGACAAGTTTTTCTCTTATCATCTTCAGGGGTTCAAACTTTGTATGGAGAAAAAATATTAGATGGTCCTATGAAGTCGAAACTTCATAGAATTGCTCTAAAAAATAAATAATGTTTAAACACGTGTTTTATAGTTTTTAATAAATCAACCTCTATGGGGGTGAAATGGGGGTTCAAAGTTTGTAATGGAGTAAAATTGTTATTCTGCGAATGAAGTTTTATAAAATTTCGAAAAAAACTCTAAAAGAAATTCATAGTATAAAACTTAGTTGTCTTATTCTTACACTTGTCAGTTTAAAACTTTTGGTTGGCAAATTAGACCGGACTAGCGTTAGGGCTGTAATTGTCTTATTCTTACACTCATCAAACCCTGGAATGTCAAACTAGACCAGTCTTAACGATAGTGAATCTGGCTGTTTGGTATTTTTAATTAGGTTGAGAACAGGATATAATAGTTATTTATGATATAAGTGTTAAAAGTATAATTTTACGGCACGAATTTGAAAGTTTGCAGAATGAGCGAAGCGAATTCTGCAATTCAAATGAGTGCCTTAAAAGTACTTTTAACACAAATATCATACAAAATTTTTTCTACAAACGACAATAAAAAACAAAAATACAATTACAATTTTTAGAAAGTTTAACATATTCGAAACACATAGTTTTAATAAGTAGCATCGTAGATATAATATAAAATTATGAATTTGACATTTGTCAAAAAATCTAACAACCATTGTTGGCGTCGTAGTTGCCATAGTAGTACTTTTAACACTAGTGCTACAAAGTACTTTTAACACTAGTGCCATAAAGTAACATTTTTAAGGCGTCTGCGGCGTGTTAAAAAATGCATTTTTAACAGGTTTGTAGAAAAAATATATTTTAGTAGGGTTTCTTGTGATTCTTTCTAAAAGAAATATTTAAGAAGGCTTTTTTAAATTAAAAAACATATTTTAAAAATAAGGCAGAAGTAATTTTGGCGGTTTATTTGCTTTTTAAAGATTTCCCATAAAATGATGCGTAACCATAAAACCAATATGGCGGACCTAAAAGAAAATTTCATGTCCGTTAAATAAAGTATCTGGGAGCAAAATACCGTTCTGAACTATGGACCGAACCACTTTGACGAAAAGGGGAGTCCGCATGCTATCCAAACTCAAGCGAAAACGATCACATGTTCCAATGATACCATCTTGCTTCGACTCGCGCGGCCGCTCTAAGTGCGTCTCTGTCTTCATGGAATATTTACGTGAGGAAAAAGTCATCGATAAAATGGATTGTAAAAGTTTATTTTTTGGGTTTACAATAACTCCCAAGCTATTTTAAACGTCTACAATGGATAATAGTTGTTAACTTTTGGGTTTTGTCGAGAAAATTGTTACGTTTTGCGGCAAAATTTCAAAAGTTTCAAACTAAAAAGCGTGGTGCGCTAAAATCAAACAGATAAAGTTGGCGGGCTACGATTAGCGCTCTGAACTACGCATGCGATAAATGGAATCACTCACATGCGATCACTATTTACGACGTTGTCACGTTGTAGTGAATATCGTAAATTTACAGCAAAACTAAATTACAAAATTCAAAACGGCACTCAAACACTGATTGTGTACGTTGATTATAAAATTAACGTTTGCATACTTTCAAAAGAGCCTTTGCCAATCTTATGTAGGTAATTTTTTCTACAATCAAGCATAATTGCATTTCCGGCTGAAAATAAAAATATTTAATAAATAGGTACTTCCATGCATGTCTTATTAATATTATCGTCTGATTTTAAGATCCCCTTTACACACTTACACAATCAAAATACTTTGAAACCAAAATTTTTTCCTTAGGATCACAAATAATGACTCTTAAAAAACCTTTTTTAAACAAAAATGAAAACAGTAGGTATGTACTTTAGGGAAAAATCTACCGATACAATCTGACAACGTTGTAAAGTCAGACAAGGGAACTCTGTTCATCGATCGGTTTCCAAGTGAACCTTAATTGCAATCTGCTGTTATAAAAGACGTACCCTGGCTGACATTACTATGTAGTAGAACGAAACAAGATAGTGATAACAACATCATTATAGTAATTTTGGAAGTTAGCGAACAGACCAAAAATAAAGTCTACTTTTTACCATTGTGTTCTTAGGACTTATCACTTAATTTTCTATAAAACTAATGGAAACAATGGAACACTTGAATATGTCTATGCATAAAAGAAAGAAAATACATTAGAGCACGCATTAAGGTACAAAACTTACCTTTCTCTAACCTCAATTTTTCTTGGGCAGCTTCTTCAGCAGACAAGTCGCCGGGGCGCAGCACTACAACTTGGGGTTGCTCTTCCTCAGTATCCTGAAGATCCCGATTGTCAACTGGTCCCAAATCTTCTCTCTAATTAAATAATTACGTTGAAATTAATAGAAAAACTTAATTTTTGTAGTGAACATAACCTACTTTGGTGTCAACAGTGGGGCTTTCTTTGTACCCGATTTGTTCCTTTAATTTTCGCAAAAAACTAGGTTCTTCGGGTTTAACGTAAGCGATATTATGCTTTTTTGGCATTGCTCATTTGCAAAAACTGTTATAAAGTGGTATTTTAGCGTAAATATGGATAAAAAGGCACTGATAGAGTCATACACGTATACACTGGAGCCACTACATAGAGACTGACTCAGCGGGGGAAGGGAGCAGCGAGAGTACTCCTCTTCTCACAGTGTGTTTTAGCATTTAGATCATCGTGTAGCTTACTTCTTTTACAAAAATCCGATTGGTAGACACCGTGTCACGTGGTCCGTTAAAATACCGTTATTTTGCCTATCTTGCAACGCTACAACTCGCCAACATTTCGAAAGTTTTTACCGTACGCTTCAGTTTTGCCCTTCCCCATAATTTTCTATACTTAACTCTATCCCGTTTGGTTTTTGCCGCAACGTGATCTTGTGAAATAATATTTAAAAAACAATCTTTAGGTCATTTTTGCTCCACTCATTTCGAATACCCAACATAATATTATGTATCTATGTCTAGGTCCGGTTACTATTTTTTTATTTATTATCTGTTTTACATTTGTTTATAATACTTGGATTGTTTTATAAATAAATACTATTATTGTGGTTTTGTTTTGGACTTTTATTTTCAATATGACGAATTAATGACGTAGCATTGCCATAGGCGGGTGCATAGTTTGTTCTGAAGGGTTTAGATTCCTAAAAATTTATACCTACCTACCTATTTCAGATTTAGTTCTTAGCCGAGGATTATTCTTTTATTTCGCTCCTTTTAGGCAAGAAAACTACCGTGTCGTAAATATAAAATCCTACTCCTATTGCAAATTTTACTCCATTACAAACTTTGACCCTCCATTTCACCCCTTTAGGGGTTGATTTATTAAAAACTGTAAAACACGTGTTTAGAGTACCTCCTTCTATGAAGTTTCGACTTAATAAGACCATCTAATACTTTTTCTTTATACAAGGTTTGAACCCCTATTTTACCTCCTTAGGGGTTAAATCTTGAAATACCCTTCCTTAGTGGATGCCTACGTTATACAAGAAACCTCTGTGCAAAATTTCAAGCTTCTAGACCCAGCGGTGTGGGCTGTGCGTTGATATGTCAGTCAGCCAGTCTGTTTCTTCTTTTATAATATGTAGAGAGGATATTTGTAGGGAAGAATAGGATATTTTGAAATTATTTAAAATTACTGTACACATCACTTTTATTTAATTATCTATTTCAAATAAGTTTAAAATTTTTGTTTTAAATTACTTTTTTCAGAAAATTTTATTTATTTGTGTTTTTGTTAATGTTCTTTTACATAACTGACTAAACACACCGTGTATATTTAATGTGTGCAATTTTTGAACGTCAACTCGACTTGTTTTTTAATTTCTAGTTTTAAATAAAGGCAACATGGTTAAGAATTTATTTTTGCAAGTTAGTTACCCGGTATTTTTAAGTTTTGCTTAAGTTCAATATTACAGAAAAGGGCGTAGATATAGGGGGGGGGGAGGGGTAATCCACCCCCCCCCCCCCCCCACACCCCCACCCGAATGGTACAAAGCGAAAACCCAGAACGGTACGAAAATATGGCTGGACGCAAATGTTAGTGAAACTCAGAGTTGGCATTAGCATATTTATTATTTTAATTTGTTTGAAATAATATTATGTAGATATCGTGTCAGAGAATATCTGAAGCTTAAGACAAGGAGTATTATTTTTATGAGCCTTCTTTAACGTATGTATACAGGGTGTTTCAAAAAACATGTACCATCGCTTAAAGGGGGATTCCTTGTAAGAAACTAAGGTAAAAAGTTCATACAAACATGGGTCCGCAGATGCTTCGTTTCAAAGATACAGAGGGTGTTAAATTTTTAAATTTTTTTCAGTTTTTCCAAATATTTTCAAAATGGCTTCATCAATTTTGATGAAATTTACGTTGTGTAAAGTACTTAAATTAAGCATTATTCTGACCATGAAAAGACTTTGACAGGTCCTCCAGGGGAGTACATATGAGAAGACGGTACAATATTTTTCCAGTAAAAACATGTACGCCACTGATTTCTTCACATTTTCGTATATCGGTCAAATAGTATGTTAAATTCTTAACAAAACTTGTCTCTTCATATTTTTTCAATTTTCATTTCGTTTAGGAGATAAATGTAATTTTATTAACCGTCTTACTGGTTTAGTTTTCCCAACCATCGGTTTTAACATGTAAAGACCATTTAAAAATTTAACGTCCTGTATGGGTGTATCTCCCAAAACCGTAATATACATATTAGGGGAAAATTTTTTAGTAATATATTTTTAAATAACTTATTTGCAAATTTTTATTTTAAATGTGTTGTAGTGGTTTATTAAAAGATAGTGGTCACGAATTGAGATTGATAATTTAAGCAAAAAACGAAATTTTTAAAAATATATATTCACGGAGGTGGGAACTATCACACGGAGGTGAGAAAAAAATTCAAAAACAATATTATAAAATACCCTTTCTGCATTTTTGTCTATTTGGTGGTATATTTTTGTATACTTGATATAACAGTTTTTTCAATATAGTAATAGATCACATTCTACTGCTTCAATAATATGCAGTAATCCTAAGAAATATTATTGTTTTTTATTAGTGTTAACAAAAAATACTAAATAGGAACAAAAAATCTTACTAAACCTAAAATAGACAGTTACGTAAAAAATACTTGACATAAAGCATATGCTTATAAGACGTCTTAAGAGACAAAATAGGAACAAAAAATCTTAAAATACTGAAAAACATTTCTACTTAACGTAAATTAGTAACTAGCGGTGCATAAAAAAAATTTTGACCTCTTTTGATCCAAGGTTCTACGGAAAACAGATACTACATCATTATCTGATACAAGGCCAACATCTTCAACATCTGGGAAAACGAAATAATACCCTTTTGATGATTTTCGGAAATATTTAACCATATTATTATACCTACTCGTTTCCATTTTCTCTGGATGTAACGACTGCAACATAATGGCAATATTGATTTTTCTTGCCGAAAATCTTGACTAAAACATAGAAATCTGTGACATAGTCATCGATGTTTAGAGATTCATAGTCATCTATGTTTGGAGGGACGGTAATAAAATTTGAAAGAGGCACATCGTCGTCTGAACCATCTGTATCAGAACCATAAATATCTTTATATCGCAGCCTTTTAGGCTTATCTTAATATTGAGTTAAGACGTTATTAAATTTTAAAAAATATGTATGTACCTTTCATAAGGCATTAATACATCCTGTTCAGAGAGGTTTGGTTTAATTTTTCTTATTTGATGGTATTGGTGGATCATGATAAAGTGGTGCCTTAAAAGTTTATTAAATTATTTTTAAACTCTAAAACTAGTTGTTGTTTGGTGCAAAAAATAATGTGTTTTACTTTTTTGACACATCCTTTTTTGGTCTTTTACATTCTGTTCTGTTTTTTTTCGTGGCCCATTTTTCATATTTTGCATCTTCATTAAGACCATAATCTAAAATAACAACTTCTTGGTCTTTACAATCAGAGCATTCTCTTTTTAAACAAATCTCTTTTAATTTAGTTTCTGAAGGACAGGCAATGCTTTTAATAATTTAATTTCGATACAATAAATTGAAAATTTACATGGGTTTCGCACAAGCAAGTTTCACGGTTTTTCGCATTTAAAGGAATAACCCAAAAAGGTCTCGACTTGTAGAAGAAAGAGTAACTTGTTTTAGTATTAGGATGTGAATTACGAAACTTGGCATATAAATCTTTTAATGAATAATTTAGGTAGCACTTTTGCTTTTTTACTTTTTTAAACGTAATGGTTTTCTTTTTGTCGTAACAAATCCTACAGGCGTCATCATTTTCATAGAAGTCTTCTATATTTTTCGTAATTCGTTCATAAGGAGATATGCCTTTTTCGGTTTCTAAGAATCGCAGAAACCAAACTCTTGCGAAACCAAAACTTTTGCTTGAAATCTACATTTCTTTATAAGTTTTCCGGTAATAGTTGACACTAATTTTCTCCTCTCTTCTCAATTGGTTTCTACCGAAACATTTTGTTTAATTTGAGTGGACAAAATTTCTCCAAAAATTAGAGCTTGTTTAACAGCTGGAGGAAGTCTTTGACTTTTCATCATCTCTTCTACTTTTGAATTTGGAGAATTCTTTTGATGCTTCTTTTTTCTATAAAGTTGTTTCTTGTATTTCTCTTTCAAAGACTTCTCCTTTTCAAGTTTTTTTTTTCAAGCCTATTATTTTAAATTTTAACATTTTCCTGTTTTTCCTTGATCGCCTTTTGCCAGCTGAACATCTCCTTGAAAGAAGCCCAGGATTTCCTGGAATTGGATCCCCTAAAATTGGATCAGCAGGAACTGGAGAAGAAGGTGGTGTTTCCAAATTATTTAGTCTTTTTCCGATATTTTTTTTTGATAACTTTTTTACTTCTATTTTTCCGATCTTTTCTTAACGATCTTTGCTCACGCGGATTAAGTTCAGAAATTGACTTAAATTTTTCCCTGCTCCTTTCTTCTATGGTATCTTTCCCTTTCTAACCTTTTCGCCTCTTCATGTTTTAATGGGCCACTTTTTATTACTTCCCCTAATTTACGCATAGCCACATTTTTCTTTCTATTTCTTTCCAACCTTGCTTTGCAGGATTCTTTCCTTGCGGCCTTATTATTTTTCAGCGTTGCCATATTGCCTAAAATATGAATTTTATCTTAAAAATCAAAACCTATCACCTCCGTGAAACACATCTCACCTCCATTACCACCATTTGGTAATGGAGGTGAGGTAACGGAGGTGAGGATCCTATAGGTTTTTGACTAATAAATATTTTATTTTACTGCCGATTTTTTTTCTCAATTTACTTTAGGATCCTTAACCCATTTATACATTAAAAATAATTATTGCCAAATTTTAATTCTTCACAATAGTCTTACAAACAGCGGTAACAAAAATGAGAAAATTGTACTTACCTCTTAGTAAAATGAACCCATGAGCGCACAAACTATTAACTAAGCAAGGAAGCACATCCAACTTTTACCGCCGGCGTGAACAGACTGGTCTAAACCAATACTTCTTAACCGACCTGAAATCCCTAACTACTCTTTCTCGATTTTTATTTGGATTAACAACTTTGACCACGGAGGTGAGGTGTAACGTTGGGGACAACCAAATTATAGTAAATATTTATAAAAAGGAAACATCTAAAAAATACATAAATCTAACTTTTCAAAAGATTTTGAGTTTTCATAGACCCCAGAAATATATGATTTCAATAAATATTTATTAAAGTAAAAAAATATCGAGCTAGTATATTACTAACTTTGCCTGGGGACATGCCATGGAGGTGAGGAATGACACATTGGGGATTTGAAAAACAATATTTAAAATTAAAAAACTTAAGATTTTATGCTTGATCCTGGAAAACTTTTATTATTTCTTTGCATATCATCGGTATTAAAACAAATTTTAAGAAACACATAAAAAATAACTTAAAGGGACAAAAGAATTACGTTCGTGGGAGAATGACCCGTATCTTTGAAACAAAGCATCTGCGGACTCATGTTCATAAGAACTTTTTGCCTTAATTTCTTTCAAAGAATCTCCCTTTAAGCGATGGAACATGTTTTTTGAAACACCCTGTATATCCTTATTTTTCCTTGGTTTGTTTAAGTTCTTGTTATGTGAAAAATATGTAGTTTTTCTTATTACCTGTAGGTTTGTTTGTTTTAATTCTATTTTGTGAGCCTTTATTTTACTATTATGGTTGATATCAAATAACACAATTTGTAAAGGGTGGCTGAAATTTTCTTGGTGCTCCCCCCCCCCCCCCGCCTTGCGTGCAGACAGGAGCGTACCGAAAGCTCTATATTTTGGGGAGTCCACCTATGCGAGTATAGAAATGCCAAATTGTCAACCTGTTTTTGCAAATTCTCTCCGAACAAAACTACTGTCGACGAAACCTTTTTTACGTTTGATGGAATTAAGAACTGTCGACATTTTTACGAATTTTCCCAAAACTCAACCGTCGGCGTTTTTTTGGTATGTCCTAATCCTAATGGCCTAGTACTCTAATTAACCAGCTCGAAAACCACAGGGGGGGGGCATCCCACACCATGAATACACTCCTGTATTTAGCGTATTTAAAAAAATACACAAGTTAATAAAAATTGCTTTTATTTTGCCTTTTTTACAGTGGCCAAATAGTAGATGCAGCTAGTTCTACAAAAATAAATAGAATTTTGGCATTAAATCAGGTCCCCTCTTTGAAATGGTATCAAATGTTTACATAATTTTTTTTGTTTAAACTGTATATACCTACTTTATACTGAGAAAATATCAATAAACTTAAAAACAGAAAATACCTACCAGGCCCATTAGCTCTTTTTTGCGCTCTGAGCAAAGGTGGGCAGTTAAATATCCAAGAATTCAAGAAAATCATAATCTAAGGGTACAATATGGTTCTTGGCCTTTTTAACCAATATTATTTTTAACAATAGTCAAAAGTAAAAAGATACTGGAATCATAGTTGTGCCTTCCTTTCCTCTTGAAAAAATGAAACAAATTTCGGTTAATTTTATTCGCTGCCATCTATTGGATATTCAGTTAAATGTGTACCGCAGCTCTAAGAGGCTTTTTCTATAATACATATAGGTTTTCTTCTACTGGAGTCTAGATGTCGCTAGGAGAAAAACAATGACCACCGTACATCACATCTAAGTACTCGATCTAGGTACTTGGAATATTTAACAGTTAAATTACAGAAGCTCTGGAAGTCGACTTGCAGACGCAAGTATTTTAAAACATGCTAATTATGCTAATTCTAAATTACTGTGGTTACCGTCTAACCTTTTTGCATAATATGCAAGTGGACAGGCAGAGTTTCTGTTTCTGAACTTTCTGTAATCTCACTGGTGTTTTGTTCTTGACAGAACAATATGTTTTTGTATTTTATTAATTTTGCATGTTTTATATCAGTGATCAGTAATCACAGGAATCACAGTTAATTCCTATTCAGTGTCCATCTGTATCTAATATCTATCCTAAAAGAAAATAAACCTGAACATTCGACAATGTAACGAAATATTCGGTCGAATACCGAAAACATGGCCTAATGGCCTAATAGGTACCGAATATGCGGCTTTGGGTCCATCTCTTCTAAGTACTATCAATGTACTGTATATCCAGTGTTGGTGGGTAGTGTAAATGCCACTTTCCTCTTATCCCTCTCGCCGCTATACTCCCTTCAATTGGATTATAATTTATAATAAACTTCAGTGATAAATTCCTCAAACGTTAGTTTTAAAATTTTTCTTTAATCAGTGCAAAAAAATTTCGGAACAATGATATCAATTAACAATTCTCTGAAAACCACATTATCTTAAAATTATTAGATAAAAACAGTATTTCAAGGTATTGACAAGTGAGAAATTTCTAATACTCTAAGTACTTAAAAATTGAAACCGCTAATCTTAGGTGTTGACATGAATAATAATAATTCACAGGGTGTGTCAGTGAAAACTATCCTCCTAAAATAAATTGAAAACAATTTCGGCCAGATTCACTATTGCTAGACCGGTCTAATTTGACAGTTAAAGGTTTAAATTGACAGGTGTATGGACAGGACAACTAATTTTCACTATAAATTTCTTTTTGAGTTTCCTTTGCAGAATAAAGAAAGAGTAATTTAAGTTTATACAGGGTGCCAGAAAAGTCTTAGTATGGCCTACCTTTGCTATTAGTAAAGATAGAGACACCATTTAGCATTGGCTTTACGCTGATGGACATTGTAAATCTTCAGAACATTATTACTAATTTTTTTATTTTGTATGTGCTAAAAGCCTGGTTATTAGCTGTCACTAAACACAAAAATTCAATGTGTGACAACTCTCCCACCTAAAACATGTGGCATATTATCTTTTCGGTAGGGAGAGACGCCGCATCATTGCAAAAAATATAAACTTAAACTAAATATGCATAGTAAACTATAAAATAGCCGAATAATACAACTTAAACCCGAGTTGGAAAAGTGCCCTATATAAATATTAGGCAATGAAAATGCTACTTACCGTTTTAATTGTTAAATTACGAACTCAAAAGGCAAAGGAAAAACCCACCGACCACTAGCCAGTTGACTTCCGATGTCACTGTTACCAAAGTCTTGTAGGTACCAATACGCGTACCACGTGACCTGTGGCATCTATCTCCACGCCGCATCTCTCCCACATTTACCCTACATCTCTTTACTGTCCAGCTACAATAGCCCAGAACTTTTCTCGCTCATTTATACCTATATGGTCTCCAGATTATGGAACAAATTTCCTGCAGATCTTTTCCTTTTCCCTCCAAACCTCCACTCCTTTAAAACTCGTGTCAGTAGATTACATTTCCCTTCTCTTCAGACGCCCATGGTACGTTAGTACTTTGGCTCGAAGTCTACGTGGGCCATCTCATAAAAAATCATCTTAGTCGGTTAAGTGCTCTATTGTACTTCTCCCCCTCCTACTTCTTCCTTACGGACGCCCATGTACGAAACCAGTGGCGTACACTGACCTAAAATAGGTGCTTTGCTGCCAAGCTCAAATAGTCCAAGCATCTCTATCAAGTGGCAGGCACACGTGCTCCCTAACCCTCCTAGGATACACCTCTGTACGGAATCCTCAAAATGATGCGCAAAAACATAGTATATTGAAGCAGAGGTATTAAAAAATCAAAATATAACAAATTAAAACCAGTAAGGCACCTTATCAATATTATTAACCCACCTCTGCAATAAATTTTATTGTTTTTCTTGTTTTATCTCCTTATCAGGTAAATTTTGCCTCGATATGATACTTAATCATATACATAGAACAGTTTGCGCGTATGAGTAACATGGTGTAGATAAGTGAGAGTAGTTTTTTTCTACTAAGAAAATCTAAACTTCTTCAAGATGGGCGTGGAAGTACCGAAAAGAAAAAGCTTAATTGCGCCGCTGGTTATTACTGCTGCTGCTTTGGGCATTGTGAGTTTTTTTGATTCGTAGTAACATTATAATTTGAAAACTATTACTGTAGTTCCCAATCATGCTTACGGACTTTTTAGTTGTATATTATCAGAGGTGTTTTTCTGGTCTCTGATATTACCATAAAAGTTGGCCACCTAATTCAGTTTTCATGAATTTTTTGACCAAATTTTTAATAGAAGAATAGATCGTTTCCTATTTTTTTCTATTTATCAATAACTGCAAAAGTACTCCATTCGAGAAGCTTACCCCCAAAAAATTTAAATTTTTTTTGATAAAACTCAGTCTCAACATAGTGGTCAAACATCGCTGGATATAAAACGTGCGATGGTCTCTGGTGACGTGGTCCCACGATGGGCGACCCAAATTTTGGAAATAGATTTAGCGTTGGAACCGCTGCAATAATTTTGCTCGGGTTTGCTCATCGAGGTTATGTTATCAAACTAAATTATAAAACAAACGTAATATGTATTCTAGTCAATGCATAATATTTTATAACCTAAAAATGATATTTACGCACGAGACTAAAAGAAATACTAACCATTATTCACCGAATGACAGGAGCAAAAAATTATTACACGCCGAGGTTTGGGTTTTACTATTATTTCTCTTGTAATTCATCGTTATATTCAGTGCCGGCTTATGAAATTTCAAAGTTGTATATCTCTGTTCCTACTTACAGGACCCGTACCAAATTTAGGGGTTTTAATAGTGAGCCCACTGGAAATGTTTTGGCAAAGAAAAAAAAACATTTTGTAATTTGCGAAAAAAAGTTGTATTTTTTTTAGCCCCCAACCTGGGAAAAAAATGAAGGCGTTTAGGTATTTTATTTATTATTTTTTGTAAACAAATTTTACATCATTTTATTGAGAATTTTTAAATTTTAAAAGAAAAAAATATGTTAGTAGAAAGTTATAGTCATTTGAATTTTTTAAATCTAAAATATAATTAAAAAAAAATTCAAATGACTATAACTTTCTACTAACATATTTTGTTCACTTAAAATTCAAAAATTCTCTACAAAATAAAGTAAAATTTGTTTAGAAAAAATAATAAATAAAATACCTAAACGCCTGCATTTTTTTCCCAGGGGGGGGGGGGGCTAAAAAAATTCAACTTTTTTTCGCAAATTACAAAATGTTTTTTTTTCTTTACCAAAACATTCCCAGGGGGCTCACTATTAAAACCCCTAAATTTGGTACGGGTCCTGTAAGTAGGAACAGAGATATACAACTTTGAAATTTCATAAGCCGGCACTGGTTATATTTAAAACTTCCAATCTAAAACTAAATTCGCATATTAAAAATGCTATAGGTTACGCAAAATATAAACATTCTCAGTTAGAACTAAAACGGTCGAAGGGGCGTATGCCAGTGTTGCCGTATCTTCAATTTGACTCGTCAGGCTGCCCACTGCGTTCAGTTCCATTATACAGGGTGTCCGAAAAGTCTTAGTATGGGCAAATATCTTTGCCATTAGTAAAGATAGAGAAACCAAATTTTAGGTGTATCTTATTAGTTCATAAATCTACTTTTCTATGTAATTTAACTGTTTCAACCCCCTTGAGGGGTGACGCTAGGTAGTTGAGGCAAAGAACTTTAAATGCAACCCTACGCCGTGTGGTTCTTGAAAGTTCTCAAAAAAGAAATATTTTACCTCAAACCCGAGGTCCGCATCTTAATTCGTTTTTAAATGGCAAATAAAAATTAAAAATCGTGAAAAAGAATTAAATTTGAAGTACCTTTATTTCTCTTATTACTTTAAAAGTAGTTCAAAATGAACACAATGAACTTCCTGGCAGTAATAAAGTCGATTTTACATTTCTTACATTTTCGGGAATGGCAGGTGGCAGATTTCTACAATCGACTTTTCGTACTGGCAAGAAATTCAAGGTGGTCATTTTAACAACTTTTAAAGTAATAAGGGACATAAAGGTACCTAAATTTTTAATTTTTTTTTCACGATTTTAAATTTTTACAGGCGATTTAAGTAATTAATTTTTACATGCGATTTTTACAGGCAAATTTAAAAACGAACTAAGATACGGATCTTGGGTTTGCGGTAAAATGTTTCTTTTTGAAGACCTTCAAAAAGAGGAACCACACGGCCTAGGGATGCATTTAAAGTTTTTGACCTCAACTCCCTAGCGTCAGCCCTCAAGGGGGTTGAAAAAGTTAAATTACATAAAATAGTTGATTTATTAACCAATAAGCCAATAAGATACATCTAAAATTTGGTGTCTCTATCTTTACTAATAGCAACGATATATGTACACCTATATCGTTGCTAATAGCAAAGATATTTGCCCATACAAAGACTTTTCGGACACCTTGTCTATACGCTTATTTGGGAAATTTGCTGGCAGTTAGAGCAATTTTCAAAATAAAAAAAATTGTAATACCGAAATCAATGTCTTTTTATTGCAGGTCCAAGGATTTTTCTGGTTTCTACTAAGCTTGGTGGCTATTTTATTTTATGAGAATAAAATCTCACCCATCGGTATTGACTATAACGAAGCAGATGTCGGAAGAATCATTTACGATCGTTACTTGAGTAAGTAACTCGTTAATTTCAACCTTAGATTATTTAGTGAAGAAAAGACGAAACTATTCATTTATAAATCATTATATTTCCACGCACCAACATTTAATAATTTACGCGTGCAGAAGAAAGAAGGACAGTAATATGGTGAGGATGACATCGTTCACATGACGTACATTTGGTACATCCTCATACGGTGTTGCCGAATGTCCGTGTTATAAAAAAGCGAATCCTTTTGTATGTATGTACATGAGACATCGACATTCACCAAGATGAGATGACACCATTGATTCATAACTAGCCTTTTGTTTTGTTTCATACATTGTGCGCGCTTAGGATAAAGAAAGAGGAGAGAGAGAACGCTAAACATCCGACTTCGCCTGCCGTCGCTATGACTTTCCGAGCCGTCTGTATTCCACCTGTGAAAAAACAGCGACCGGTGAAAAATGTGAAAAGAATCCATTTTTCCACACATTTGGCACTGACGCACTAAAAAATTATGGATAAAGTCCTTGTAAGAAAAACTAAAATTCACTAACAATTTCTCTACAACACCTATATTCCGATTTGTCAAAAATATTACAGTCATTACACACAAAATACTAAGCCTTCACAACTGTTAAAGCCATGAATGAACGGGACAACGGCACATGCATACGTGCAATATAGAAAAAGTGACGCTGCCACTCTCACTCTTTTCGTCACAACAAACCACTGACTGATCACGATCACATAAGCATAATATATTAAGCTGCAGCGTCCATAATTTATTAATGTTAATTTTATATGCTTTTGTAGAGTATAAAATTGATTACTTTTGTATTGTAGATAACGAAATAAATGTGGCTGAAACTTCGTATATAATTGGACCGAAGGAGTTTAACTATTTCATGTATTTTTACCTTGTATTCAGTTTTTCCTTGCTTGTTATTTCATCAGTATTATTATGGGGTAAGTCGTTTGTTGTTAGTTAATTTTTTAAATCGCACTTATAAATTGTGTCCCAAATAGGTAAATTAAAATTTGGCGCCATTTTTCAACAATTTAACCTAGAAAACAAACCCGGTAATTTAATTATTATACTTATTATTATATAATTATTATATTTAAATATTATATAATTGTGCGGGGTACATTTTTGCCCGGGGCGGCAAAACTGCTAGAGCCGGCGCTGTCCCGATATTAATATCTGAGTTTTCAGGTCCCATTTGTTTTTAACATTGTTGTTCCTTAATTATTTGCTGTAAAAAACGAATGGCAGTAGTGACTTTCCTGCTTAGTCACATGCAAGGCAAAAAGACATATGAATTCTTCTAAAAAAAATTATTTCATATGTTTCCTTTAACATTTTCCTTATATTTTTAGTAGTCGAGAAGTAGGTTACAGGCTGACGCATGACGTTGGCAGATAACGTAATGTATGTGTCAAATTGTTGCGAAGTAGATGCAGGCCCGGATTTACGGGGGGCACAAGGAGGCACGTGCCCCGGGCGGCAAGCGTGAAATTGACAACCACTGTCACCAATACAAAAATATAGTATGTACAGTTAATGTTAATAATATTTTATTTCTGTATATAAAGATTAAAACAAAAACATAAGGGAGGTACTTCAAAGAACGAATGAAGAATGAATATGCTCTTGATCTTTTAAACTTAAATTATTAAATATATCTTATGGACGTATTCTTTAATAAATCTGCATGGTATTAAAGAATTTAAATAACTCTTTTGCAGCAACATCTGCTAGTGGTCAATATAGTTTTAATATACCGAAAATAATCAATACCTTTTATTCAACTAGGAGAGACTATTGGCTATATGATCCATGGAGAGTGAAGCAACCAACACGATCAATTATTATGATAAATTATGATAAAACAAAATTTCTTTTTAAATCTTTTACGTCATAATGAAAATAAATAATTAGTTACTTAAAAACAGGCTTAATTTAATAAAACCTATTAGCAACGATTTCTAACAAACAATAAAAATGAAAAAATGGTTCAATAAAAGTAAAGCAACATTCCAAATATTTTTATGACAAGATAGCTAATTGTAAAATATTGGCCTGAAGAATTTTAATAGATTTTGGTAGAGTTTACTTTATTATCAGTTATTAATTCTACATTGAGTTTTTCTTCTGTGATTTCGTCTTTTCTCACTCTGTATGACGTTCCTGGTTAATCATCTCCACAACCTTCAGCTCTGAGATTATTCAACTGTTAAACCTGCTTTCCTTAAATGTAACCTTTTTTTCTTTAAACCATCTCGGCTTTTATCTTTCCTGAGCAAACCGACACAATCATAATCACTTCTACCAGTCCTTTTTCCTGCATCTTCTTAGATATTTCTACAACCTTGGTGTTTTTATTTTTTTTGTTTCAAACTATGTCTCCTTTTTGTGCTCCAGCCTATTCATGCCACGTCTAAAAACATCCCTTAAGAATTTTTTAATCCTGATAATTTTCGCTCAATCTACACCTAATTCTCAATGTTCATGATTTTTTTCAAATTTTTCTGAGCTATCCTTCTGGTGATAAGGAAGGGGGAAAGCAATTTTTAAGCGTTTTTCCCGAAAAATACACTAAATATGTCTAATTCGTGCTTTAATAAGCTTTTCCATTGCCCAGTTAACCCCCCGGAATTAACCACCAGAATCAAAATTCAATTTTTTGATAATTCTCCCGCAATCAAACCCAACCTAATTCTCAATATTCGTGATTTTTTCAGATTTTTCTGAGCGATCCTTTTGGTGATTAGGGTGGGCAACAGTAATTTTTAAGCGTTTTCCCTAAAAAAACGGATAAAATAATACATCATATGTGTTGTTGAATTCGTGCTTCAATAAGCTTTGATGTGATACCCTACACGATGCCCTTGAATTTTTGTTCCATTTCCCAGTTTACCCCCTAAAATTAACCGCCAGAATCGAGTGCTTCTACTTGTCTTTGTCTGTATACGGTCCCGCGCACAAGTAAAATGGTCTTTGAAACTGCTGGAACGCTGGAAAACTAACAGGATAAATCTATCTCAATTTAGCGAGACCATCATTTTTTCTTAATACACTATTAATTTTTTCTGTAACACGACTACCTACTTTTCTCGTCATTTAAGGACTGTAGAACTATTTGCACGTCACCTAGAATTTTCCAGACTTCGCTAAAGACAACGAATGATTCTGGAATTTTTGTACCGCTTAACAATGCGTACGCGTACTTCGCTTTGCGTTGACCTGGTTTCGTGTGCATAATTTGCCTAAATACTTGATACCCCGAACCCCGACAGTACGATAATGGAAGTGAACCGAAAGTGGCGCGTCCTTAATGTGTCTTTTTTATGTGTCTATGCCAAAAAGTCATTGTTTTTTTACAGCCCATAACTGGGTAACAATGTTAAAAAAATATGATAGTTGGAACGGGAGTGAGCCTACATAATGTAGGGAAATATGAATCAAAGCCTTCAAAAATAAATGTATTTTTTTTAGCCTCCATAACAGAACAGTTAGCACAATATTACAAACGTGGAATCAGCAGCTGGATCGTAAACATGACAATTGTGTCTCTTTTAGATTTTATTTTAATGTGCTTAATAGCTCATGACTATCACAAATTGCAACAAAGATTAGCGGACGTGATTGTAAGTATATTAACAATAGAGCGGTATAAATGTTCCCGCGTTGCATAGGCGTACGCATCAGGAGTAAGTACAATAACTGAAAGAAAATAATAATAAAATCAATAATCAGTTATAATTTATAAGAATTTGTAAAACACCTACCCTCTTAAGCAGCGTTATCAAGTAGCTTGAGAATGGCTATTAAGAGGCACGAGAACCTTGGAATTAACGAACATAAGAAGAAGTAGAAGCAACGTTATGAGTGTTATCATCACAAATTTGTCTTAATGTGGTAAAATCGGAATTTTTCTTTAAAACGCTCTCGAATTTATGTATAACGCGATCACTTTTGCGTCACCTACAGGGTGTAGCAGTGTATTTACAAGACAATAAATTTAACATAATTTGTTATATCTGTTTCAGTGATAAGTTTGATACTACTTTATTAGGATCTACCCACGCGAACTACTTCCACCTATAAATAGCATTAAGCATTGCCACAATGGAAAAATTATCCTTATTTTTGTCATTTTAGTACATCGAAATAATAAAAGCTTGTTTGTAAAAAGTATTTTTTAGAAGATTTTATTTTTTTAATTCAGGTTTGATCGTGTTTTTGATTTCTTCTCATACAGATTACGCATGTAATGTTGCCCCAGTTGGGATTGTATTTATTCCAGAAGTGCTAAAATGGTTGTTGGTCGAGTAAGCGAAGCGGTAAATTACAGACAATCTGCATGAAAAGTAAATCAAACATAAATAGAGTTTTTGGCGGCACGCCATTTGTTTTATTTGTGTGTTCTATAGTATTTACATGATTTTTACAGTCCCTTTTGTCCCAGCACATCAAAGGTTTATCGCAAACTTTGCAAGATATTTTAACACCATCATATAATACGATAAGAAATTCACTGATAAACTTATTCACTTTGTCAGCCAATGGTCGTTCTTTAGCCTTTCGCACGTTCGACATACTTACTAATAATATATTGATAACAACACGTATAAAAACCTGCTTTCGTCTCACCGCGCGCTGACTGACTGAAAAATCAATTGAAGCATCGCCGCTTGCGGTCAACATGTGCCCAGTCGGCTTCCGAGCCGGCGCGGCGCGGCGTTTATGTGGTGCGGGAATAGTTATACAGCTCTATTTATCAATATAATATGTATTTTACCTATATTAACTCTCTAATGTACGAGGATAGGGTGAAAAGTTTCCAGCCTGACCTTCTTTCCTTTGTATTTTACAATCAGGGGCGCACCGGAAGCGTAGCGAAGATAAAATTCAAAAATTGTCGCCCTTTTTTTGCAAATTCCCTCTGAGCAAAATTGTCGATTTTTTTATAAGATTCAGAAGCGGTTGCTGCCACAAGCGTTTATTTCGACGAGTTGGACAAATCAGCCTCTAACGATGGGACAGTGGTATTGAACATCGCTGGAATAAATATATATATATATATATATATATATATATATATATATATATATATATATATATATATATATATATATATATATATATAAGTAACATATTCCGTTTTTCTTTTTATGTTTTTTTAATACAAAGAAAACCATACAAGTAGAGGGATATGATGCTCCCCGAGTCTCCGCATGCGCAGTAGGGTCGACCTTGAACGCCCAGGTGTGCTATTGTTATTTGGCCTTGATATGCGCAGGTGTTATTCCAAGGTCAAGGTCAAGAACTTGGCCTTGAACGCGAGCAGATGTTTCTTTGTTTGGTGATGACCAGGTGTACGATGCTTATTTCAAGGTTACATTTGCGGTGCATATTTTCAATGAATGCGAGCAGCTGTTTCTTTGTTTGGTGATGACCAGGTGTACGACGCTTATTTCAAGGTTACATTTGCTTGGCCTTGAACGCGAGCAGATGTTTCTTTGTTTGGTGATGACCAGGTGTACGACGCTTATTTCAAGGTTACATTTGCTTGGCCTTGAACGCGAGCAGATGTTTCTTTGTTTGGTGATGACCAGGTGGACGACGCTTATTTCAAGGTTACATTTATGATGTTAGTTTACCTTGAGTTATTACTGGGGTGTAACATGTTTTGGTATGACGGTCGAGTGGGTTGGGTCTAAATGTGGATCGGTATATATGAGGGTAGGGGGGGTTAAATTTTAGTATAGAACATTGTGTTGAGTAAAACGGTTCAAGCAAGTTAATTTGAAAGTCATGGCGTACGTGTGTGAAAATTGTGGTAAATCATTTACTCGGAGTTATAATATGTTACGACATAAACGAGAATCGTGCGTAGCACGATTTGAAAATATGCATGGTGGAAAACAGCGAAAAGTTGACGATGGGGCATCAACATCCGAGGTGCGTACTTGCACTTGCTGCAATATAACCATACCAGCAAATCGAATGGCAGGTCATCAAAGAACAATACACCATAAAAGTAATGCATGTTCACCAATATCAGCTGGTGTTGAGCTAGTGTCCAGTGCTTTTAGAAATAGGATTGCCACATACCGTATATCAAGTGATAATGAACATACTGACTATTCATTATTTTTTGATGAAATTAAAGCAAGAGTGTTAGAGGTAGTAAGTGACCTAGTAAGAGTGCGTTGTGCTTTGAAAGTTAATATGGTGGTTGTTGGTCGGTATCTTTTACCAACACAAGATAATATGTACAGTGACAAGTCATTTAATACACGCAATGAAATTGTCACTTCAGGAAGCGATTTGGAAGAAATATATCAATCATTAGTGGAAGCCATGAAGACTCAATCGACTGAGTTTCAGGAAAAAGATTCAGGTATGTTATAAATTAACGACTAAAAATAAAATAAATACTTATGTCATTCTTTTTTGTTTTCGTAGGTTGGGCTCTGGAAAAAATTCTATACCTGGAAGTAAATGTCAACGAGTATAAACCTTTTGGTGGATCTTCATATATAAAGTTACCCCGATTCATCGAATTGAAAAAAGCCATCATCAATGTGTTTAATCAAGATGAGTGTTGTTTTGCGTGGTCAATCGTGTCTGCTTTGTGCCCCACCACTAGAATGGCATCACAGATTCAATCTTATCCACACTATTCAAGAGTGCTGAATTTTACAGGTATAGACTTTCCAGTAAAGTTGCGTGATATATCAAAATTTGAAGAAATGAATAATATTTCAGTTAACGTTTATGGTTTGCAAAAAAATTTCGAAAATAATATGTTAAAGTACGAAGTTGTCGGTCCATTAAGGTATTCGGGTAGAAAACTTAACAGACATGTCAACTTGTTGTTAATAACAAAGGATTGTAGTATTAAAGATGATGATGAACATATTTGTGATACGCGTTGTTCTAAAAGTCATTATTGTTGGATAAAAGACTTATCGAAATTATGTTCCAGTCAAATTACATCACGTAGAGATAAAATGTATTTTTGTGATGGTTGTTTGATATATTTTAGTTCACCATCATCTTTGATATCACACCAAAAAAATGACTGTAACCACAAATATTCATTAACACCATCACTAAATTTAAAAATAGATAAATTTGGAAGGAGTGTAAGTGAAAATATATTAAAATTTGACAACATAGAAAAGCAAATGCGTGTACCGTTTGTCGTTTACGCGGATTTTGAATCGGTGCTTAAACCACTGGATACAGTGGAACCGAATCCCACAAATTCTTACTTAGTCAAAAGCATCAAACATGAACCGTATTCTTTTGCGTATTTAATTAAGTGCTCCTTTGACGATTCGATTTCAAAATTTGAGCTCTACCGGGGAAACGACGCAGCCCAGGTTTTCGTTTCTCGACTTGAAAGTGATTTAAGATCTCTTTACAATACATACTTAAGAGATATAAAAGCAATGGAAACTTTAACGGCTGACCAAATAGCGGAGTTCAATAATGCCACAAAATGTGGTATATGTGAACGACCTTTTGAAAATAATAATTGTAAAGTAAAGGACCACTGTCACATAACTGGGAAAAAAAGACCAGGTGCTGCTCATTCGATTTGCAATTTAAATTATAAGTTACCCAATTTTATTCCAATTATATTTCATAACTTGAGCGGGTACGATTGCCACATGTTTATTAAAGAGTTGTGTCGTCACGGAGACAAGATCGATGTTTTAGCTCAAAGCAAGGAAAAGTATATTTCGTTTACGAAAAGTATTTACGTTCACGATTATGTCGATAATAAAAGTGGGACAATAAAGAAAAAATATTTGAAATTGCGGTTCATCGATAGTTTTAAATTTCTATCAACGTCACTGGAAAATTTGGGTAATGGATTAGCTGTGGGTAGTTTCAGGGAAACAGGAAAATATTTTTCTGATAATGAGCAGTTTAATTTAATGCGTAAAAAAGGTGTTTTTCCCTATAGTTTTGTCGATTCAATAGACAAAATGAACCATCCAACTTTACCCACAAAAAATCAGTTTTATGATAGTTTGTCAGAGGAGCACATTAGCGATGAAGATTATGATAGAGCTAAAAAGGTGTGGGACACATTTAATTGTAAGAATTTGGGGGACTATTCGGATTTATATTTGAAATCTGATGTTTTATTATTAACCGATGTTTTTGAACAGTTTCGCGATACTTGTTTAGAAACGTATAAACTGGATCCAGCACAGTACCATACCCTTCCAAGTTATTCGTTTGATTGTATGTTGCGTATTTCTAAGGTAGAGTTAGAGCTATTGACCGATATCGACACGGTTCATTTTTTCAAAAAAGGTATTCGAGGCGGTATAAGTCAGTGTTCAGAAAGGATGCACGCTGCCAACAACATATATGTACCAAACTACGATCCTAACGAGCCATCATCTTTCATTGTTTATCTTGATGCAACAAATCTGTACGGTCATAGTATGTCGCAAGCATTACCATTTGGCGGCTTTAGATGGTTATCAGAGCATGAAATTTTAAATTTAAATATTATGGATGTGGACGATAATGGTCCAGAAGGATACGTTTTGGAAGTTGACGTTCATTATCCGGATACGCTATATGATGATCATTCCGACTTACCCTTTTTAGTTGAAAATATTGTACCACCCACGGAATCGGCAAAATTTTCAAAGTTAATTCCGAATTTAAACGATAAAAAGAAATACATCATTCATTACCGAACATTAAAACAAGCAATCAATAACGGCCTAATGGTAATGCAAACACACAGAATTTTAAAATTTAATCAATCCCCCTGGTTAAAGACATATATCGACTTAAATACAGATTTGCGCAATAGGGCAACAACAAAGTTTGGTAAAGACACTTTTAAATTAATCATTAATGCTGTTTTCGGCAAGACCATGGAAAATGTGGAGAATCGTAATGATATAAAACTAGTCACCCGATGGGAAAATGACAGGAATAAAATTGGGGCACGAGCATTAATTTCTCGTCCTTATTTTAAAAGTTCAACGGTTTTTAATAAAGAATTCGTTGCCATTCATATGGATCGATTAAAGGTAACTTATAATAAACCAATTTATATCGGATTTTCCATACTGGACATGTCGAAAACAGTAATTTATGATTTTTTCTACTCATTCATTAAAGCAAAATTTGGCAAAAATGCTTCTTTACTGTATACCGACACAGATTCGTTAATATTAAAAGTTTACACCGAAAATTTTTATCGTATAATTGCAGAAAATCCGGATAAATTCGATACATCCAATTATACCGAAGGAAATATTTTTAACATAAAAAAAAGTCAGTCAGTAGTAGGTAGAATGAAGGATGAATTTCCAGGTGATCCAATAATAAGTTTTTATGGTACCGGAGCCAAAGCTTATTACATAAACTCAATCAGTAGCGAAATTAAAAAAGCGAAAGGTATAAAAAAACGTGTAATTGAAAAACAGCTTCACCTGGAAGATTATCGGAATATCGTAGAACGTGGTGGTCAGATATTTCGAAAAATGAAAACCTTTCGAAGTTATAAACACGACGTTTATACCGAAATAATTAATAAAGTTGCTTTATGTCACCACGACGATAAACGTTATATTATACCATCAACAACAAAAACTCTACCTTGGGGGCACCCAGACATAAAGTTTTACGAAACAAACCCTGAAGATAACCTAAATATGTTAATACAAGCTATGCAAAGTTTTTTACCCGAAAATATTAGTTATAATTAGAAAAATGTTGGAAAGTCTATGTTTTAGAAAAATAAAAAAATATTAACTCCAATGTCACGTAGTTTTATTAACCACTATAGTAATAGCAATAGTTGAAATTTTATAACGCAGGATAGGAAAATACATAGATAATTGTTTCAATAATATCTTGTTTTATTTTACAATATAGTAATAAAGTTACAAAAATAAAAATTAATTAATGTCTGGCTTGTAAACTTCTCGTAGCATCCATTGTCTTCTCAACATATCAGATCTGCTAATCGGCCCTCGTCGACACATCAGCGTTCCACAGTAATGACACTTAACAATCCTTACTCTCAACAATTCAATGTAACTGTAAGATTGCATGTGGTCAGTCCAAATATATACTTCTCTTTTACAATTATAGCAAACAGCAGAAATTATTATTTGTGCTCCCGAAAAAGTCTCAGCTGGACGACTGTTATCTTGATCTGCGGGCAACATTATAGTTTCTGATAATAGGCATCGAAGGAAAGAGAGTGTCTATAAATATGGGTTGTCTGGGTCATATAACCTTGAGAGCACAAACAATAACAGAAGTAAGGACACACGATTACCTTGAAAATATGTCCTTGAATCGCTGTTTAGCCGTAGAACGCAACCTTGTAAATTGAATTAACTTGTTTGGCCTCTAAAGCATCAACCGTCAGATAGGGTGGGGGAGTTTATGGTGGGGTGATAAGTATAAATTTGGTTTGCTAGGCAGAGCATTTCATAGTTCGCTAGAACAGTTCGCCAAGTAAATACATTCGTCAGTTAAGTGCAGTGAGTTAGTTAGAAAAATGAATTCCGGTAGTGAGTCGTTGTTAAATGCGTTTAACTTGGATGGAAGTATCCAAGCAGAGTTGATGGGGCAGGACGTTATTGACCTGCTGACCCCGGGTGTGTTTGACGAGTGGCACAATGACGACGTGCTAAACACTGCGTTTGTGGAAGAAGAGAATGTGGGTGAAAAAAAAGTATCTTCGGCGGTTGATTACGTCAACAACTGGACGGAGAAGGACGGCGGGCGCATCAATATCATAAGTGATGTGGTGGTAAAGAAGGCGAGGCGGCAACCCACTACGAAGTTGGAAAAGCTGCTGAAATTGCCAAAGACAGCCGGCAACAATAAAAGTCAATTTTATGCAGCTATGGAGGGTGAACAGAAGAAGAAGAAGAAATTCGTGTTCAAGCGACCAACAGTGCCAGTTCAATACCCCGATTTTTTGGAGACGTCACAACCACCGAAGCCTCTGTCACCGGTCGTCATCATTAATGAAGGCCCAAACTCGACAACGCCCGAGCCGCCGAAGTCCATGCCTCCGATTGTGTTGGTGGCCGACGCTGACGAAAAATCGCCGATCGCGAGTGCGCCGATATCGCCAATAGTTGGGCGTGGAATGTGCCGCAAACCATTAAAGAAGCGGTGCAAGCGGCTATTCGAGGCGGTTAGTCAACCCCGTCAACCTGCTGCTGCTTCTTCTGCAGAAGTGCCGATACCGGACTGGATGGAAGAGTTTTCTCCAAGCCAGAAGTGTGCCTTCTCCGTGGCTTTTAGTGCGAGGCAAAAACTAGTTGATGAACTAAAAAAGAACGATAGTGATGTGGCGCAATACGAGAGACAGATTAAGGAACTGCAGGCGAAAATTGAACAGTGTAAAAGTGAAGGGGAAGTGTGTAGAAAAAGACTTAAGTTATTGGACAATTTTCCATATAATTAATTTTAGAATTTTATTGTAAATATAGAGTTAAGTTATTTTTGTAATAGTGTTGTATATATAAGTAAAATAAAATGTTTTTGTATATATGATAATAAAAAGTTAAATGAAACAATATTTTTTATTTCTAAAATAAGTATGCGAAAGTTACACAAAATAAAATAAAAATGCAAAATAGAAAAAAGAATAGACGAAAAAATGTAGGGCCGTAACTTTAGGTGTGTAATCATTAGATGCACACAACTTAAGTATGCGATAAAGTGTTATGTCTGTGAAGAGAGGCTACCCGTTACAATGCCTGAGAACATGCATCTTATTTGTAATAAAATGTGAATTTTACTGCAAGTAAGATAATAGACCAAACTCTCGGCATTTTCGTAGAGAACTTACTAGAAATTTAGCTAGTTCTAACGTATGGTAAGAACGTACATGTCTTTATAGAGTAACACAATATTTTCCAAAAGAAATTAATTCTTGAGAAATATCATGTTACTTGGGATGTGACATGAATCAACTACAAACTACGATCAAATATTTTGTAGCCCTGAAAAGGGCTGATTTTGTCGGGGTAGGTCGGGGAGGGCATGGTTCCGGGATCAGTTGGTGGAATCAGCTGGACCATCATCATCCTGATGGTCCGTGATCCACCAAGTGGATGAATCGGCCGGACCGTCATGACCTTCCGGCGGCGGTGGTGGCACCCAATCAGTGCTGGAGTCTGGCTCCATGTCTTCAGCCGACAACTCCCCATTTTGCCAATCCATGTTTGGCAATTCCAGACCCACATCTGCTTCTTCGACCGCCCGCTCATCTTCCCAGGCATTAAACATATCTTCTGCCTCGATGTCTAGAAGTCGTTCGATGTCCAAGAGTAGGTCATCCATATCGACATCATTCATGTCAACGGTATCATCGCTAAAAACCGATGAACCGCGACTCAATGGTCTTTCGAAATCCATAGTTATATCTTCGTACTTTAAGATTTAAAAATGAAGTGATTCTGTGACCCGGTCGTAACCGTTTAAATAGAGATAATCTACCCCCTCCACCACTCCATCCCCACCTTTCCACCGCCAACAAACTAGAGTTTATTATACAAATGCCCTCCATCCAAAAATGATACTGGCGGACTTCACTGTCGAAAACTGCTTTTAGTTCTCAAAAATGGTGTAATTGTGTTGTGGAAATGTGACCGACAAAGAAACTTATGCTCGATCCGTCTGGACTTACATAATTTCTATCTAATGTCACAGATGCCGTGGCATTAGATAAATACAAGTAAGATCAAAATATCCTGTACAGATGCCGTGGCATTAGATAAATACAAGTAAGATCAAAATATCCTGTCATCCTGAAAAGGACGGATTTTGCAAGGAAAATTATAGTCGATCCGACTGGACTTATATAATTTTCTACCTAACACCACATGTACTATGGCATTAGGTAACTAAAACTACGATGAAACATTCTGTGGCCCTGAAAAGGACCGTTTTTCAAGGGATAAAATCTTATTTGTAATCAGGCTCGATTACAAATAAGGCACGCACTCTTATGTTGTAGAGTACCAAGAGCTACTCCACAACCTTTACAGTTCGGTATGTGCGCGCGACTACCGAAATCTTGGGTTACATGACCACTGAAGAATTGGTCACCAGCCGACTTGTTTTCCAAGTCGGCATAGCAGCCAATACACCAGCCGTCATCACCCACCTTCACCAGGTTTAAGATCTTGCACACCCGGCGGGATCGGACGGGGAAAACTTTCCTCTGTCTAAGTGCCCAATTATCCAAATTCCTAGGAGTATCATCGCTTAAGTATCCATCATCATCTGATGATGCCATGTTGAGATGAGCGAATGTAATGAAGTAAGCAGTCGACTCGAGCTGCTTTTAAAGACCTCAGCTTCCCCCACCCTTGCTAAAAATACAGGAGGGGATGATGGTGCGATTCTATGACGACTACCAAGATATGATAGAACCCTTAGGAGATGACAAACTTAAACGCTGAAGGGTGTTTTACGTGCAAAGATATAAGAAAAAGAAATATATAAAATTCAGTTTTGGAAGGTCTAAAATTGCACCAAAGACCCCCAAAGACCCCCAAAAACCTCGAAAAATCCCGGGGTGGCCACTTCGTGCCCCCGAACCCCGGAATAACAGTCAAGTTGTACAATTCACATTAGTTTGGACCTGACTATCTTTTCATAGTTCCCTGTTTTCCCTAAAATACATACCTACTCCCTAGGTCTTTTTTTGACCGACCTCTTATTACTTTTAATGACTCAAATCACTCGGGTCTTATTTAAAAACGATTATGCCACCCATCCCTCATGCCTTCGCCCTATTCCCCACAGCTTCCCTATACTACCCCTTTGAATTAATTAGAAATCTGAAAAATGTCTTTTTCAATTTTTCCAAATTAAATATTGAAAAGTCATTTCCAATCACAAAAAGTTTACTCTAAAATATTTTCCTATAACTTTTTTCGATCTGAGCTACACTTCTCCCGTTATTCATGAGCAAACCCAATCAAACCCCATAATTCTTGAAATTTTGATTAGTCTGATCATTTTGATCATAAAAAGTTTTATGTCAAATGTTCTGAAATGTCCTTGAACTATCAAATAATAATAATAATATTAATAACAAAATTCTTATTATTTGTATTGGCTAAACAAACCCAAGCAAACCTGAGCAAACCCACAAGTTATGTGCTTGTTGTCATTGCTTTGATCCGAAATAAAAATATTTTTGTTATATAAGGGTTAATGTGGTTGCTTTTTTTGTTAAAAATATACAAAAATAAAAATCTTAGTGGGTCGACAAATATCGATTTTTAGTTTCAAAAATATACGTCTCGGAAATAACTAAATGGATACAATTTTTAAGTTAGAAAAATAACAATTTTAACGGATCTTGGACCTTTAACTTAAAATAAGTTTTAGACACTTCTAGGTAAATTATCGAAAAGAGTTATGCAAAAATGCCAACGTCTATTTTTAAACGTCCTGAAAATGTCATCCTTGGTCATCTTTGCATTTTTCACCGATTCAGTGTCAAACACAAAGTGACTAAGAATATCTAAACTACGATCAAATCTTTTGTGGCCCTGAAAAGGGCCGTTTTCACGGTGGGTTGGAGAGGGAAACCTAGAGTGGTTGTTCCCCTCTCGCGATCTGCACCGATCGCGGTGCAGCTCGCCGTCTTCGCACCTCCAGCCGAGTGCTGCGACGGCTCCGGCGACGCTCCGTGAGCTCTTCTAACAGAGCCGCCCTTTCTTCAGGACCCAGCAGCATCTGTGGTCCTTCCACCACTTCCACGGGCTCTGTTGGAGCCGGCTCCGGCGGTGGTTGCGGTCTTGGGATCGGCTGTACGATAGCCGTTGGCTTATTCGCGTTTTTTAAACGCCAAGCCTCCCAAAACTCGCTTATTTTGGACTCCCTTGTCGTCCTTAACATCAGCCTGTCCCACTTCATGGCTGGTTGAGAAATGAAAATTGTGATGGCTGCTCCCGCTTTTAAAAGCATTTAGGATGGTGGGGGGTGAGAGTGGGGGTGAGAGTGGGGGTGAGAGTGGGGCTAAACAGTTGTAACATATCCTTTCAGAGTAACAAAATATTTCCTATAGAATAGATTTCTTGTTCGAAATATTTTGTTACACTGAAAGGATACGTCTGTTTTTGTCATACTTAAGAGCAGGTTTGCCAACGTTCTATGTGAAACGACACAAATTCAGATGTATCTTTTTGAGCGTATCAACCCAGAGTGAATTTATTGTTTAAAATATGTTTCTTGATAGAAAGTTATGTCACTTTGAATAACTAGAGGCATATGCGTTCTTATCATACATAAAAACTACAAGCTAAATCTTGCAAATGCTCTTTCTCTCGCCATCTATGTATGATTTAAACACATAATGCATCTCTCACCCAAACTAACACAATTTTTCCTTCGAGAAATATCTTCCTTAGGAAACATAGTGTTTAACTACAAACTACGATCAAATATTCTGTAGTCCTGAAAAGGACTGATTTTGTCAGGGGACAGGCAGGGTTGTCGTATGAGGAGCTTTATTTGTAATAGAATTTACATTCTATTGCAAATAAGGCAAGACTGCTGATGAACGACGGTAAACAGTCTCTCCCTACACAAAGCACACCTCGAGTGGTTCCGCCTTTGATCACCTCGCGAACCCACTGTAAAATGGGTTGTGACGAAATGAACATCCATAATCGCAGCTCCAAATCCTCTCGTGTAGCAGTTCATACACAAATCTCTAGACCCCCATGAGACGTAGGATTGCATGATGCAATACCTAGGTCTAAGCCTACGCGGTCTGCGTACGAGCCTATGTTGCACATTTGGTGCGACTGCCTGCTCGTCGTCACTAGAATAACCATTATCCGAGCTTGACGACATTGTGGCTTCGAGTGAATTTAATTTTCTAAATCCCGTCTTATATACTTTCTTTTCCCCACCCCTCTCCTAAATTTCTCTCTATTTTTCGCCTCATAACCTTATTTACCAAAGCCCCACATTTGAAGTATTAAAATAAGGCAATAGTAAAAATAAAACGCAAATATGTCCTTTATAAGTTTATTTTAAATATGTAAAAATATATAATTTGGAGAATTACATAACTTCAAACTAATGTATTGATTTGTTAGTAACAGAACCATTAAGTATATTGTAGCTAAAAAATGCATCGTGAATAACTAACGCGTACACTTTAATGTCTTTAGGAAATTTACTTTTGCGTGTTTCAAACTCCAATTTCACGTCCACTGTGGACGTCCTCACGGCTTCTGGTTGGTGACTGCAATCGATTACGAATAACGGATTTTTCAGATAGTCGGCAAAACTCATCATAGGATCGCTCAGTTCTCGCTGGTAGTAGCTAGCTTGAAAATTCTCATAATTATAATAGGCTGCGGCATACAGTTTCTTTGAAAAATCTAAATTCCATCTTTCGTACGGAAATACGGCAGAGTTCAGATAGAGCCTAATATCACTTATATCGGCCGTTGTAAATTGTGTGCTATCTTTTGCTCTGTTGTCGGACGAGCTAGTTGGTTGAAAACCGATAATCAAATATCTCGGTTTTTCGAGACTCGTGCTAGTTCTTAAGGCCCAAACGTCTGACGATGTTTCTCTCAAAGAAGGTAGCTCGTAAAGATCTCATTTACGGTAAGCCATTGGAACGTTTGCGTTACTGCCACCTTTATTCATGCGTGATAATATCTTTAACTTCTGTCGATCGTCTGGAATAATGTGACGAATTTTCCATTCAATTTTTTCAATTGAAATGTCTGCATCTACTTCGCCGATATAGCAATTGTTGAAAGTGCGGGCGATAATTAAAATCAACTCTTGCTTGACGTTAAAAATACCCTTTGAATAATCCTCTGCGAAACCCATGAGATATTTTAGAGGAAGCTTGCCGGAGAACATGTTACTTGTGGAATCTAGTATCCCTTGATTTGCTTCGTCTAGACCCCATCCGCATGCCATGAGAGCTCTATTTTGTGCGGCACCCAATGACACCATAGTTTTCATCGTTGTGGTAATTCCGGGTTTCCGAACGACGGCAACTTGCTCCCCTCCCATTTCATAACGACATTCGTCGAATAGAAAGGCGATGGCATTATTTGATAGATAACATTTTTTACTAACATCTTTGGGTTTAAATGTTCCTTCGATGTAAATGTAACTATCCGATATATCCAAAATGATATCTTGAAAGTGTACAGGTATACGAATTTCATCGGAATTGCGGAATGTTGGAGAACCGTAAGGTTTATATGTGTGTTCTTGAAAACTAATAATGGAGTTATCAAAAATGGGTTCGGTAAAAACTTCGATTTTGTCACTGCTAGCGGCCATCATTTTCTAATTTTTCTCACTTTCAAACCGATCGATTGTAGAAATTTGCAATCTTTCGCGGAGAGCTGGCGATTGCTGTGCGGATGTGTTTTCGATCGTCCGTCTGACTTGCGAATGAACCTTGACTGTGTTGTCTGCTTACTTTTATGTCGTTTAACTGAATCTTGAATTGTTGACAGCTTATGCAGTTGACGGTTAAAGCAAAAACCCATTATACGATTTTTTTCAACTCTAGTTTAACTATTATTTTCTCACCTCGAAAATCGATCAAATCACCGCTATCGTCCAAGATGCGTAGAGTAATGTTGTCGATAAACTGACGACCATCCGGCATTATCGGCATATAAATATTATTTTGCGGTTCTTTAGAGATTTTGTAACCGGGTTCGACGTCAATATCAAATTCAAATAACGTATGACTTTCCAAAGAATTCAGGTATGCTCCGGAAATTATATTACAATCCACACGTACGATGCGCACTTTCATTATGTCCACGATGGTACTTGATTCGTGTCGTTGTCCACCTTGCAGCAGCACAGAGCCAAATCCGAGCACTTTGCCGATACTATTGCTACCTCGAAAATCGATGCTATATTTTGACTTTAGCTCACATTTTAACGTATTATTATTGGCTGTTAATGAAAATAAATCGGTACCAACTTCATTGCATGACTCTTTTAAAGCGGTGTACATGGCTTTTGCTATTTCATTAATTTCGTAAGCTCCTGGTGGAATCCTTACATACTTTGGTATCGCTGTTTTCAAATGGCTGAATGAATTATTGCTTTCGTCGATATTAAAAATCGAATTATATGTGTAAAATCCCAGCAGTGCAACTCCATATTTGTCTGTTGTATTTAACTCGATGGGTGGGTAAAAATCCGCACTTAAGACACTTGTATGTCCTGTTAGAGTGAATGTGTAAGACATGACTGACCACGAAACTATTTGTGTAGCTATTTTATTGCTGTTTGCAACAGTTAAATGGATTTAAGCTGAAGCGTTGCTTTATTCCTTTGGACGTTTTTAAACTGTTTTCTGCCTTTATATTCACATCGTTAATTTTGCAATAACAACAAAATATTTTTTTTGGTATCGGTCCATCGCCCTCGTCCGAATCTGAATTATTGCTATTATAATGTTCGAAACAGTATTGATATTTCAATATATCGACGTCACTTTTTAGGTGATTAGGTAACCTATCCCAAACTAGTGCTATTTCATTTGGAGCTAATGCGATCAACACTTCTTTGGGCGTATTTTCTAACTGTTCGGCAGTCATTTTTTGTAATCCTCCGACTTCACGATATGCTTTAAGTGATAGCAACATTTTGGTGTAGTTGTCACGTTCCATTTGGGGTGTCAAAGACATACTTTTTACGATTGTAAAAGAAACTTCAAACACAAATGTCCACACCAGACTGTTCCGAATTCTTGTTGACGGTCGTATGTATAGTAAATTTTCTTCGTCGCTTCGGAACCCATCTGCAGATATCGTACCAATTCCATAGGTGGGGGTAAATCACCGAAACTATCGTAGTATGTTACATCAGAATTGCTTTTTCTATATGCTACCCAATGAGTCCCTACACCCGACATACTATCCAAATTTATAATGGCGGCCTCATAACGTTTGGGACCGCGTACAGGTAATGAATCTCTCATATATACGCCTCGAAAGTGTGGTATTTTCATTTTTAAGGCGTACTTTTCTATATCAATATTGGATAGTGGTCTTTGAGGTAGGGATTCTATTAGTTTTTTGATTTCTTATTTTTGCCGTTGTTTATATATAATCCCAAACCTGTGCGATATGGTTTCAAGTATAATCCATTTCCTCTTGAACTTAGATGTAAGCCGGTACCTATTTTTTCTGCAGTCGACTTTTTTACTGCTTTTACGGCACGCACGATGCCTGCTGCACCACCTGCTAATGAACCTAAGGCCGATAGTCCTGCAAATATTGGTATTAACGGTAATATCCCCCCAGTCTTCGGAATTGGAATGATTCTAGGCGTGCGAATTTTTCGTTTGCCACCGGCTATTCTTAGGGATTTACGTGCAGCTACTGCAGCTATTTTCGATGCTTTCATGATATTTTTCTCGACAAGTTTTTTCCCACCAGCTTTTAACAATTCTGATCGAACGGGTCGTCTAATAGATGATCCAAAAGCTACTTTGTGTAGTCGCTTATGTTTACCAACGCCTTTACCTTTAGTGTGGCGGCGGCGGCGCTGGAAGCGACGTTTACCTCTAGTGGATGCTTTTCTCGATTTTGATGATGATGATACACCCATACCAAAACGTTGTTTCGCTTTCATAATGTTGGTTACCAACCAAGCTGCAGCTTTTTCACCAGCGCTAGAGTCTTTAGATTTTACTCTTTTCCACGCGCTTTGCTCGAGTTCCTGATCTGCTTGGTGGCGAGCACTTAAATTTTCACTATTACGCAAATAGGCTAAATCGTGTTTTTTGCATGCGACATCCAAAGAATTAATTCCTTGATCTCCTCTTGCCACACGTTTTACTACTTTCGTCCCGGGCCCGCAATACTGATAGCCGGGAATGTGTAACTCAAACGGTAGCCTATTAATTACTGAATTAACAATACCGCTTCCAGTCTTACTTGATAAACGAGACCGTCTACTTCGTCTGACGAGCGACATCTGAATGATAGTTTACGTGAAAGTTCAGTATAAAATATAGATTTTGTTAAGATGCGTGTCGTCAATCTTAAACAAAAACTTCCCGTCGATAATCTCGATGTAAAGGTCGGATCTGGACTAGAACAAAAATTATTTAAAAGACATGGTCCTTTGCTACCGTCATCTATTCGTGGATTATTAATAGGACCTTCAAACTGTGGAAAAACAAATGTTATGATTTCGCTGCTTACTCACCCCTCGGGACTGCGTTTCGAAAATGTTTATATCTACTCAAAGTCGCTCTATCAACCGAAATATGAATATTTAAAGAAAATTTTATCACCAATCAAAGGTCTTGGCTACTACGCTTTTAGCGACGCAAATAACATTGTGGAACCGTCAGATGCTAAACCTAATTCAATATTTATTTTTGATGACGTTATGTGTGAGAAACAGGACGTTATAAGATCGTATTTTAGCATGGGACGTCACAAAAATGTGGATGCCTTTTACTTGGCGCAAACGTATTCTCGTGTTCCTAAGCAGCTCGTCCGGGATAATGCCAACTTCATTATTATGTTTAAACAAGATGAGATGAATATGAAACATATATTTTCCGATCACGTTTCACCCGACCTGACGTTTACACAATTTCAAGAGATGTGTGCTAAATGTTGGGATAATAAATATGGTTTTTTAGTTATTGACAAGGACAGTGATGTAAATTCGGGCAGATACCGCAAGGGATTCGATAGTTATATATTCCTATAATAATAACTTGGATAATCATTTCATCGTTGAACGGTGCTTTGAAAGCATCATGAATGAAGAAATCGAATTAAAACGAAAGCTACTGGAAACTACAAATGCGGTTAGAAAAAAATTTAAACAAATTAAAGCAGCTAAAGTGCAGAATGAACATGATTTGGAAAAGTTTTATGAACCAGTTTCTAAACCACTAGAATCTATATCTAAAGCCGTAAAGCAGCAGCAGCAACAGTACGCAACTAAAAAATCAAGTACTACGACTAAACCACAAAGTCGGAGTAGCAGCAGCAGCTCGGTGGGAATGGCGAAAATGTTTGAAGAACATCCAACAGAAGCGGATTTTGAAACATCTACACCGATTTCGCAAAAAACACAAATTCCTACACCAAAACGTGGAAATCGTGAGTCACTGTTCGAAACCCCTTCCCCATCAACGATAACATCATCTTACACATCACCACACACATCAAGTGGTAGCAGTTCAGCCGCAAAAACTATTCAAGATTATTTAAATGGATTAAAATTCGAACCGTCCCGTTATGATACCGTGTATGGTGTACGCTTTGGTAAAAAAGACAATAAATCAACAAAATATATTGGCAACTTGGTGGTTCGTTTTCTAACAAACGGAAAGATGGTGTTATACAAGAACAAAACAAACATTGCTGAATTCGATGGAACGGCTGAGCTTTACGATTTGATTTTTCTAAAAAATCCAGCATGCTTAGATAATGAAGACGAAATTAGTCTAGATGTACTTCGAAAATACCAAACCATTTTGAAATTGACGGATGCGGCCTACGACGGTTATGACAAGAAACGTGGTTTAAGGGAAACCCGATGGAGAAAATATTTACGAATCATAAAACCGCTAATTATGGGAACCAAACTGGGTGGTGGTGGTGTAGGAAGAAAAAAAGGCGACAACAAAATCCAACTACCAGCAAAAAAGCGCCTATCGTCGAAATCATCTGAATATGTTTATTGGAATAAACCTAAGGAGTTAGTGGATAGATTACGATTATTGTGGGGGTCAAAAGTAGCTGGACATACCGGACATGATAATGAGATTATGTCAATTATGGAAGAGCTTCGAGAAGAAGGAATAATATATTAAGTTTTGCACGTAGTTGCCATCCTCAGTGTCTGATAAGACGTGGAACCTTATAATATGGATCCTAGCCGAGAAAAAATTAAAGTCGTAAATGAATTACATAGGACAGCAAGGAAAAATTTTGTTAGAAGACGTACAGTCATAAAAGGATATCGAGATTTGTGGCAAATTGATTTGGCGGAAATGCAGCAATATGCTACTGACAATGATGGTTACCGTTACATTGTTGTATGTATAAACTGTTACTCCAAATTCGTGTACACCAAAGCAGTTAAGAATAAGACCGGTGTTGAAGTTACGAATGCCATGAAAAGCATCATTGAAGAAGCATCATATGCACCAAACAATTTACAGAGTGATCAAGGAAAGGAATTTTATAATAGCACCTTTCAAGCCCTCATGAAAAAATATAATATAAACCATTATTCCACATATAGCACGAAAAAAGCGGCAATTGTTGAGCGTGTTATAAGAACTTTGAAAAATAAGTTATATAAACAATTCTCGGCTAGAGGTTCTTACAGATGGTTACAAATATTACCAGCTATAACGAAGACCTATAATAACACTAAACACCGCACCATTGGAATGAAGCCTAACAGTGTAAAAGAGGATACCCCTATTAAAGCATATGACTATTTGAAAATTGCTCCGAAGAAAAAAAAATTTCATTTGGGTGACGTTGTTCGCATTAGCAAGTACAAAGGTGTATTTGACAAAGGATATACGCCTTCCTGGTCCACGGAACTGTTTGAAATAGCAAAAGTTAATATTACAAATCCACCCACCTACTTGCTGCAATCATTGGAAGGTCAACCTATTAAAGGATGTTTTTACGAAGCAGAACTGCAAAAGACAGCTAGCCCTGGTGTTTATTTAGTTGAGAAAATTCTTAGAAAACGCAAGAACAATCAAAACGATCAATTGTTTGTAAAATGGTTAGGTTTTCCAAATCAATTTAATTCTTGGATAGACAAATCAGATATTGTATAAATATTATCAAATAGGTTTTACGTTACGTATGTATGCATTATAAATAATAAAAATAAATATTGCTTTTCATAATTATTCGTTTTATTTTCAATTTAACAGTATAATTATGTTTTTAAATAGAACTTTATCTAGGTTGGTTTCCATTTTGGTTTTTTTGGATCCTTTATCTTCGTTGTAGTATACCGTGCAGCATGTGAGTGAATTTGATACATTTTTTCCTTAAGGTACGTAATTTTGGTCTCATCATCTTCAAACATTTTTTGAAAAACCGGTACTAGCACATTACTAAGTATGGTATTTATCTGCGAACCAAGTTGATGAACTTCCGTAAGGACATATTCTTTGGTAGCAGCATCATTATCATTTATCGGTTGGGCAACATTCCTTAATAATTTTCCCTCTATATCAAAATGTCCATCTGAAGTAAGTTTAAATCCGATTCCGGGCAACCCTCGCGATAAGTTGTTACAAACAGGAGTTTTCTGTCGACCAAATTTATCAATTGTGTTGTTAACACGACCCATTTTAAAGTAAAACTAATTCACTCTCTTTATGTTCAGCCTATATATAAATGACATAACTAATAAAAATTCATTTTACAATACACCATGAAGCAAGTAAGATTTGACGAAGAAAGAAATATTATCCACCGTATGTCTGTTTGGTGTTTTGCATATAGACAAGCCAGACAAAGTAATTTTCAGCAACTAATACTTGATAGATATCGTTTTCAAAGGAGAATTGGAAAAATGGATGTAATGCTAGCGAGGATTTTAGAACGGAACCACAGAAATAATATATATCAAGAGCGATTTGTTAATTCAAATGTATGGTGAATAATAAACATATTTAGTACAAAAAGATTTTTATTAAGATTTAAATAATACATACACACTATCATTAGAAAAACGCACTTTTTCACATAAATTTAAAATTACATGACTATCATAAGAAACTTTTACACTATATCTAAATTGTCTCTATTTTTCGGAATTACCAGCGCTGCCCTTCTTGGTCGAATTCCATGGTCTCACTATTATTACGTTCTGATGAACCTCCTCCCCCTACTCCTCCTCCTCCTCCTTCTAAGAAAACAGGACTTTGCGGTGATTCGTTAATTATTTCGAGATCTTCAAAATTGCTTGAAGAAGTCCAGCGCTGCCCTTCTTGACTGAATTCCGGCGTATCGTGATTATTATGTTCTGATGAACCTCCCACTGAGACAGCGAGACTTTGCAGAGATTCACTAGAATTTTCACGAGATATTTGTTGCGGTGATTTCATCCCATGTTTCTTATGGTACTCATTTTGACACCATTCACAGAAACCCATTATTCCACTAATAAATTCCCAATTTTCGCAATTGGCACACATCTGACGACCGTTTACAGAGAATGGGCGAACAACTGCAATTTGACGTTCACTTTTTGGTGACTGCATTTTGAGAAAATAAATTACTATGTAGTATTCTGGAAGTACTGAAATGCAGACTGAAACAAGAAAGTTTTGTGCCTCTATTTGTATCTGTTAGGTGACCTTCAAACCCCTCCACTCTCATATCCCATGTAAAATCGAGGTCACCATACACAGAATAGACTTGTTTCTTTATCTACATGCGCGTAATACGTATACGCTGAATAGCTTTTTCTTGATTCAACAATTTTGAATCGATTTCCTTAAGTCTTTTTGTAACAGATTGCAAAAAATCTTCATTCGCCTCTTCAGCAAGCTTTTTATTCATTTCATTAAGTTCTTTTCTAACATATTCCAAAACATCATTATTCACTAATTCACTAAGTTTTTTAATAATTTCACGCCTTTGTTCAAGAACATATTCCTGATTAGCGGCATCCCCAGGATTCTTTGGTGGTGCTACATTAGTTAAAGATTTCCCTTGTATATCATATTGACCATCATCGGTCAATCTAAATCCAACTCCTGGTTGTCCAACAAGAACAATGTGATTTTGGTCATTAAATTTTTGGCGCCCAAATTTATCAATTGTGTTGTTAACACGACCCATTTTTAGCTTAAACTGATGTGATTTTTGTGAAGGTTGCCTATTTATAATAAATTAAACAATAATTTAGGTACATAATCATTTATTTAACATCTCATGTTATTATATTATACAATGAATTAAAGATTTTCTTCATCTTCTTGAACACACTCCATTTCGTCATCGCTAACAGTAGCCAATGCTTTACTATCAACTTCATTGGTGACTGCTTTATTTCCAAGGTCATCAAGAATAGTGGTATCATCTGCGGGAGCCAAACCATATTTTGTAGCTAATTCATCGGGTAAATGGGGCACTTCGAATAGGTAGCTTCCCAATTCTTCATTTATCATTCCAGCGCAAAATTCGTCCAGATCAATGGTTCCATATAGGTATTTCTCGCAAGTATGTGCTCCAGCCGTGAAATTTACGGCGTCTTTCATATACTTCCTATACTGACTTTCACTAAAACCCACATCGGATTTACCATAATTTGCAAAGTGTACTATTTCTTCAGCCAGCTCTCTTAATTTACATGATAACCAATTAATGTACATATCTCGATTTTCAATGACAGTAGGGCAGTCACACATCTTAAATAGAAAATAATGGATATGTGATTGTGTGTGACTGTGTGTTTTTCGATATATACTTAACAAGAACTATTTTATTACATTTTAAATCAACATTAAAATAGCCTAATCAACAATATATTACAAACAACCAAAATTTAACAACGCTCTAGTATTACCTCCAGAGAATACATGTGAGCTTTGCCCCAAATAAGTTAAGGTGTACTGATCACCGGAGTTATTCATCATTTCAATAGTATCCTCTGTCAGAATTTCAGCTACGCGTGATGGTAAAAATGTTTCAAATGTTGCTTGATGTGTTGGATCAAACAATGTGACGATAATGGCTTTTCCAAAACGTGAAGTCAAAGAATTAATTTTTTTTATCATATAAATTTTGCCCACCGTTAATGTAGAGAATTTTCTACGTTCCAGAAATTGAATATCTTGGTTTATCATATTATTAATTTCGGCTATGGTCTGCTTTGAAATGCTCATGATTTAAAATACAATAAAAACAATTACTGTCAAGTACCTTGAATAAACACTTGTAGAACACACCACAAACACAATACTTTATATGCCAAAGCAACAGTTAACGCATACGATGTATGAGTGACAATGAAAGCTATTTTCGAAATGAGCCATATTTATTAGGAAGTAATCCAAGGTCAAGTATTTATTTATGGTGGGAGGAATACATCCGACGACCTCGAAAAATACAAAACAAATGTAACCTTGAAATAAGCGTCGTCCACCTGGTCATCACCAAACAAAGAAACATCTGCTCGCGTTCAAGGCCAAGCAAATGTAACCTTGAAATAAGCGTCGTACACCTGGTCATCACCAAACAAAGAAACAGCTGCTCGCATTCATTGAAAATATGCACCGCAAATGTAACCTTGAAATAAGCATCGTACACCTGGTCATCACCAAACAAAGAAACATCTGCTCGCGTTCAAGGCCAAGTTCTTGACCTTGACCTTGGAATAACACCTGCGCATATCAAGGCCAAATAACAATAGCACACCTGGGCGTTCAAGGTCGACCCTACTGCGCATGCGGAGACTCGGGGAGCATCATATCCCTCTACTCATACATATAAGCTATCATGTAATAATTTCCATTATTGTAGCCTTGAAAAAGGAAAAAATAAATTTCCGAAAGCTTGGCGTTTGTGAAAAAAGAGTTTTACTTCGTCCCGAGACCGCTACCCCAAGAAAATCAACAGTCGTTCTATATATATATATATATATATATATATATATATATATATATATATATATATATATATATATATATATTGAGCTACATGGAAACTATGTAGAAAAGTAAAAACATTGTTTAACCAGTATTTTGCTATTTTCTTGGTTAGGTTGGAAACTTTTTATTCCATCCTCGTATTACCTGACCTTTAAATTAATATAAGTAAGTAATCTGAATCTCCTGTATATAAGCGCTTGGAAATCAGCTGCTTGCAATTTTAACAACCATGATCTCCAGAATTTTATTTCCCAATATAGATCTTATTTTAGATGGCGGAAGCAACAGTACTTTTGGTATCAATAGGGATTGTAATGACCTTGGCGGCTCGTGGATTCGTCGTTTGGATTATAAACGTCATCTTTATCATTATTTTGGGAAAACATTTGGCCAATCTGAAGAAAAAGGTTTGTTACGTTTTGTATTTTGACGTTGCATCTAAAAGCTATGGTAAATTTGAGGGGTGTAATCAGCACCCACCCCTACTGTTTGGTATTATTTTAAATTGGTTACTTATGCTCAGTTATTTGCTATTAAAATTCATCTAAGCGGAGGAAGCATCGCACCCCTAAACTTCTTAGATAAAAAAATTATACTTTAAAGGCGTGCAGCCACTGGGAGCTAAACGAAACTAATCTAAACTAAGCGAAGAGACGCGGACTAAACTAAACTAAGTTTAAGCGGCTACTAGGGACGATTTTTATTTAGTTGTCAGCATTGTTTTCATGCAAGAGGATGTGTTTAAAATGAGTTCTGTAGTAACACAAATTACATTATTGGGTTTAAGTTCGGAATCAGATTTTCTCAAGATAGTACCGATGTAGTTTTCATGGAGAGGAAAAAAAAATGTTTGATAAGCAGTTACATCAAGAAGCGAGAAAAATTTGGAGAATTTTATAACCTGATCAATGACCTAGGCGATTTTAAATTCAAAAATTATTTTAGAGTAACTCGAGAACAATTTTAGGTATTTAACTTTTCCAAAATATGTACGACGGTAGGTACTACCACTGTATTAAATTATTGTAATTATTGCAGCGCGAACTGACCAACTAAACTGCGAAAAACTTGGCTCGAATCTGACACGAGCTAAAGCGAACGAAACGAAGCTAAGACTTCAATCTTCGTTTGCATATTTTCGTTTCGTTTAGCTTAAGTGGCCGCAGATGAATTTAAAAGTATAGCAGCTGATTTATAGAAAACTTATGTATAGAAAGTACACAATAAAAATACGTCCTTTTTATCTATCTATACCGGAAAGTAACTGATTTTTTACACAACAACAATGATCTTAACAAAACTAAAATAGTAGGGATGGTAGCTGATTTATTTTACTTAATAAGTAATTAGATAGTTCCTTTGTTTATCTTTTTATATTTTAGGAAACGCAACCAGACCCATCAATTCTTGATGCCTACACTACTGGGTAAGCAGATTATCTATACGTACTATATAGGTACAGTGAAAACGTAAAAGTTGGAATAAATTCGTTTAAAATTAAGGCATTTTTTTCTCAGAAAAACGCTCGGCCACGTCAAGTTTTGATTCTAGGTGCGCATTGTTTCAACTAAATTTTGATGTATACAGGGCGACCCAAAAAGAAGATATCATGTCAAACTTAATTAAACAACCCTCTTTTTTTATTTCATTTTTGACCTTTTTTCGGTCACGAATGTACAGTTACCGTCTAAATTTTCAGCTCAAGGCCACCATGGGAGACATCGAACTCCCTGTACGATGATGCCAACAGATCAGGATACAATAACAAAGGTTACAGAGATGACAACGACAATCCTATGATCACCTCTTCCTCTCAGTCATTCACCCACTTACCTTTACACGACAGAGACAACTATGCAAGCCGGGATAGAGGTAACCAGAAAAATCAAAATCCGTACATGAGTCCATATGGCGGTCAAAATAATAATGGCAACAACAAGAGGAGACCAAATGATAATGGACCATATGGTATGGGTAAGTGAAGGAGGATCATAGTCTTGAGCAAAGTACGTCGGAAAAAGCTTTTGCGACGTACTAACTATATGTATAATACTGACTAAATCACTATTAATGACATCGTATCATACTGATGAATAAAAACATTGTCTATATAGTTTACAATCTAAGCGACAAAAGGAAGCTACCTTAAGATACATTTAGACTGTGAATTAAAGGGATGATCTTTTTAATCACCTCTGTACAAGAGAGTTCCCGCCAAATGGGTAAAACTTTTTTCCTGGAGATGTTCATAATATGATTTTTCGACAAAAAAAAATAATGAAAATTGTATATTTTTTGCAACCCCGTAAATTCAAAATATTGTCAATTTCACGAATTTAGCGATTCCAAGAATATACAGGGAGTTACAAGAAGATGTTAAGAAATTTTAATTACTTATTAATTTTATTACATGTAATAATATGAAAATAAGTTTATATGAACATGAATCCTCAAACGTTTCTTTTTCGAGATACAGGGTGTTTAATATTTTCTTTTTTAAATGTTTTTTTTAATTTATATTGAAGTTTAGATCATTTATTGAACGGGGACGCCATTTCCAGCATCTACTATAAACTTAAATCAAAAAGCACTGTTTTCCGAAACAAAAAAAAATCATTTTCACTATTTGTTTTTATTGTAAGAAATAAATTCGTTTTTATCTTGAAGAGACACTTTTCACGCAGAATTAATTGGGCTTTAAAAGAACGATATCAATTTTGCAAAAAATCAGTGTCGTGTCATTTTTCTCGCTAAAAATAAATACTTTGCAGCAGGCACGCCCATGGGCGAACCTAGGATTTTGTCTTGGAGGGGGGCTGAGTAATGCAATTCGGTGGATTTGTGTGTCTAGGATGTTGATCTAGGGCGGGACTGCTGATAATAATAACTGAATCAAGGTTCAGTTTTATGGCCCTCTTTTTTAATAAGCTTTTATTTAATCAACTGTATCTTCTAATCTAAAGCGAATTCCCGCGAATATTACTTTATCCTATAGAAAATTTTCTAGATTCCAAAAATGTATAACTTATTAAGGTTCTATTGAAGATTTGATCTAGAAATTGATTAAAACTGAATTGAGATGGAAAATTACAACTTTTATGGCCCCCTTTCTTCGAACTTTTATTTAATCAACTGTATCTTCTAATCTAAAGCGAATTCCCGCGAATATTGCTTTATCTGAGCTAGTTTTCAATACATGTTTTTACAGGTGCAAATAATTCTCCACTACGTCCCATGCCCCATGCTAAGAGCACACCAGACCTCTACAATAACCAATGGGAACAACCAGCACCACTCAGAACAGCCAAAATAGGACGCCAAGGTGGCCAGAGAAGCCCCCCTTTGAACGTTAACTCTCCGTACATTCCCGATCCCGACTACTCGCCCCCAGGATCACCAAGAGTTAGGGGGGTTTTAAGACCAAAAAGCAACTATGCTATGTATTAACTATACTAACAAGTAAAAAAAATGTATTTTTAAAGGAAAAAGCCTACTAACCTCGAGAAATAATAAAATGTGTTTTTGGGCTCTGTATTTTAATTTGTACCTCTATGTATATAGAGTCTTTATACATATATTTATTTGCTATTTTTGAATAAAATTTTACGAAATAAATTAAAATCGCATTATTTTTTAACCTATTCAAATGTTCCATTTAAACTTAAAATTTGGTCCATTCAAAGGGCCATAACTTGCTGTAGTTTCTTTTATCTGGAACAGACTTCTCCGTGGGCATCTAAAGAGAAGGATAGATTAATAAAGTGATGTAACATCCTTCTTGTCGTTCGGTTACGAACAGTTAAAGGAGGAATGATATAGCAGTGGCGGATTTAGGGGGGAGCGGGGGGGGGCGCCCCCCTGAAGCCTTATTCAAAAAGGATTTCAACAGCCAATTTTAGAAAATATAATAATAAAAATAAATATATGGTAACATAAACATAATCCATTCCTACTTATTCTACAAAATATTATAAACAAAAACAAACATTCGCCGTCTATGTAAGGTCTTTGAAATAAATTATACTACAAAAATATGAATATGGATCAATACGAATATGTTATCATATGCATGCCTTTTTTGGCATTTTTGATTTACATGCTCTTGATTGTTTCTGAAAACCTTCCTTACACATCTCACTGCGATTTCATCAAAATTTGCTCCGGATCGTTTTGACTTCTAAAGGAAAGAAATAATCAAATAGTTTTTTTTTTAAACATTTTTTTGAAAGTAATTTTTTTCAAAAAACAGTTTTTTCGAAAACGGACTAACGAAATTTTTCAAAAATATTTTCTCGAATACACATATTTTGAACGTACATTTTTTCAAAAATGACAGCTTTTTCAAAGATGCTTTTTTGAAAACGGTTTTATGAAATATTTTTTCGAAAACACGTACATATTTCGAAAGTACATTTTTCAAAAATGTCTTCAAAAATACGGTAGTTTTCCGAAAATTGATTTTTTCGAAAACGGTATTTAGAAAATTAAAATAAGAATTCTAGTAGCTTGAAAAATGCTAATGAAAAAATCCTGAACAAGCCTAAACGCACATTTTTTGGCTTTGATCAGGTTTCCATAGGATTGGTATGTTACTTTTTCAAAAAGTCGTGGCTTGTGAATATTAATACCCAAAAAAATTTTATTTTGAAAAAATGTTCTCTGAAAAAATGTTTTTTTGATTTAGAAAAATTGTATACTTTCGTAAGTATTCGTATATCCCCCCAAATGAGCAGAAGGCATAAATAAAAAATGCTGCAATATTTACACGTTCATATTAATCAACCAATTTGTCCTGTCGCGTGTAAGCTAAGATGACCAACTGTTGTTTTTTTTTCAACAAACATTCTTTTTGAGGTTAAATTAGATACATTTTTTCGAAACCAGCTTCTTCGAGAGATGCTTTCTCGGAAATGGATCTACAAAACTTTCTCGAAAATATTTTTTTTTTAAAAAGAATCTTTCACAAATACATTTTCCGAAAAAACAATTTTTTGAAAACTAAATTTAAATTATGAACCCCACTGGGTTAGAAAATGTAAATGAAAAAATGACAAAAAGATCCTGAACTAACTTAAACCAACCGTTTTTGTATTCGGTCAGTTTTACATTTCCTCGTGTCTGCTATGTTACTCTGTAGTAAATTAGTTTCAAGAAAGTGTTTTATTTAATATGAATATCGAAGTCTTTTTCGAAACAATGTTTGAAAAAATGTTCCTTCTGAAAACACGTTTTCCTAGAAAAATGCAAGTTCGAAAAGATTAAAAACAATTCAAAAAGTTGGATTCCGAAAAAAAGGTTGCGACAACCCCCCCCCCCCCCCTAAATCCTCTACTGAGATATAGAGATAATTCTTCCGAACAGAGTCCGTAAATATATCTGTAGAAGAGAGATAGGTAATTCTGTTCTGTATATTAAACATACTTTTCAAATTTATAGCTCCTATTTGGTACGTTACTTTTTCTTTCTGTCTCACGAGACATTAATCGCCTTTGTTAAAGAAATAATATAAATGCTAACATTGCAATTAATAGAAATACGAATAATTTTAAAACAACGCGTGATACTTATGCTTTTAAAAGAAATTATCTCATTTATTTTTTCGATTTCTACCTAATATGATAGAAGAGTACTTATCCACGCAGGACCGTATTGTGGCGCTTAATTAGACTAAAGTTTAAAATTATTTTTCTGTCTGTATTTTGTAAAGAATCCATAGCCGATGTCGCGTCACATTTTAAATTTTTACGGTCAGATTCACAATTGTAAGGACCTGTCTACTATGACAATTAGGAATTTAAATTGACCCATGGAAGAATTACAATTGCAATTACAATAAGGAATATGCACATATGTTTTTTATTGCACAGATGCTTATTTATAAACCCAGGAAACTGGGTTTATAAATAAGCACCAATAGAATAACATCGTTGAATTAGCACATAAGAAAGAACATTAGTGTAGTGCTTACTTATAAATAAGTTCTGAAAATGATTTAAAAGTTAAATAAACCGAAACGTCAACAGAATAGTTTTTTAATTCATAATTCTAAACCAATTTACCGATAACCCCAGGAAAATTCAAGAATATTTGCCAAACACGGTCAGGAAAAAGAAGTAAAAAGATTTTCAACTTTCATTGCCATATTTTATACCTTGATCTTCCATCAGATCCAAAAAGATTTATTTTTGTTTCGTCACTAAATATTATCGATTCTCAAAATTCAACAGGCTTTGAAATATACTCTTAAGCAAAATCCAAACGCTTTTTCCTATTTTTTCCCGAAATTAGAGGTTTCCTTCGCGCTACTCGACCCTTGTAGCCTGCTCTATGCGAGATATTCTTAACAGTTTGTGGATTAACTTCTTTCGAAAACGGTTCCCAAACCTCGGCCGCTAATTTTGGAGCGCTTAACTTAGGGTGTTTTATAATTTTTCTTACCAATCCTCTAATCCCGTGTCAATAGATTACATTTCCCTTCTCTTCAGATGCCCACGGTACGTTAATACTTAGGCTTGAAGTATACGTGGACTGTCTAAAAAAAAAAATATCCCATCCTCGTAACAAGAAAATAAAAGTAAAGTGAAGCAGACCCACTTAGCACTAAATTTGTATTTTGCTCTTTGGGCAAGTGCGAGTCTGTTACAAATAAATTATCGCACTTATACGCTGTCATGCGCAAGTACTATCTATTCACATGCAATGATTAGAAAAAATTCATTAGAAAAACAATACGTTTTACGTGTATTAAGCCGACCGTATCTTTTCATAATGTTTCCTTTTCGGTTGAGTTTTTGCTTATCGTTCGTGGTACTAACATCGATAAAGTGAGAGTGTTGTTTCCGGTGGATAAGATAAAATTAATCGAAATGTGATATTTTCAAAACAGAATTTTTTTGAAAGGTTTCATACTGAGGTTTTGGAAAAAAAATGTCGGCATTGCATTCGCCATATTATTTTTTAATTTATACAGGGTGGTTCAATGTTGAGACAAAGAACAACAGTGGGTTCCTTGGTGAGAATTTTAATTTCGATTTTCCTCAATATTTTAAAAAGGTTTTGACATATTATTGCAAAAAAGTAGTGTTTTTTTCATGCTTTTTTCGGTTTTTCCGCCATATCTCACTTATTTATTAAAATAGCGGAACGCCGTTAGCGCCATCGGGAAGTTGAGAAAATTTTACACAACTTTGCAACTGTTCACTTTTTTCTACGACCAATAGATTCGTCAGTATTTAATAAATCAAAAACCGCTTGAAGTACGCGCGCGAGCGCGCAGCGCATGCAGCGTACACAACAAATGCTCATATAACTTTTAATCAATTAAAGATATTTGAATAAAAAGAATTGCATGGATGAATAATAGCCAAGACAATCAGTTAATCACATTTTGAATGTTTGAATTTCCGGTATTCTTGTTTAAGTGTGAAACTTTCCACTTTGTTGATTCAAGCTCTGTATTTATAAACAAATTTTAAAAAATTAAAAATCAAGTATTGTAATCCCTTCCTGAGACTACTATCTACGAATTCTGTGAGGAGTGTATCCATAGACTTCTTATTTTTTTTACGACAAATTCTCAGTTGTCTGTTTTACGAGAAATGTTCGTGTTCGCCGTTTATGAAAACCAGTCATTATTTTCTGTAATTTTTCGATTTTAAAAATAATACAGTAGTTATCAGTGAAGTAAAAAATGTACTTTCAGATGGTTTAATTGGTTTTACAGAAACTTTAGTTTTTCACTGGGTTTTATTGGCATAAAGTTGAAGTTACCTCGAAAAAGATGAAAATATGGCTGTAACGAAATTGTTATAAAAAGACAATGAAAAATGATAATCTGAAAGTTGTAAAAGCTCTAAAATATTTAAGACTAGGTATTAAAGGAGACGATATTTTGGAAATTTAAACAGTTAGTCAACGTTATTTTTTTTTAAGAATATAAATACTAAAAATGAATAAAAAATCATGATTGGTTTTCCTAAGCGGCGAACACGCGAAAATGCATTTTTAGATTTTTCGTAAAACAGACAACTGAAAATTTGTCGTAAAAAAATAAGCACAGAATTCGTAGATAGTGGTCTTAAGAAGATACATACATACGTTCATCTGGACATCTTTAGGAACCCATTCTAATTGGTTTCATCCACTGCATAATTTTTTTGCTTATTTCGACCCTCCAGATCTAAAGTGCCTCCACTATTTGACTAAATCGCAATATTTTAAAGCAGGGAATCCATTGTTGTGCTTTGTCCCATTACCTTTGAATCACCCAATATATGTCAGTGGACAGTGATTATAACGGTCAATATGCATAATGCTTAGGCATTATGAATAATGCTCAACAGGAACGTGAAGTTTATAATTTTTGTCAGTGGACAGTGATTATCACGGTCAATATGCATAATGCTTAGGCATTATGAATAATGCTCAACAGGAACGTGAAGTTTATAATTTATGTATTGTGCTTTTATAATTTGTCATATTGACTGGCTATTGGGAATACTGCTTCGATCGGGCTAGGCAAAGTAATAATTTGATTTTGGTCAGATTTCTTTGAAATCTTTTAATGTCCTTTTTTCATAGACATCTTCTATATTATTAGAGTTCAAAACTAATTTTAAAAGAACTGTATTTTCGAAAAAAATATAGTTTTTTTTTTAATTAGTTTTGAAGTCTAATAGTTTAAAGGATGTCTTTGCCTAGCCCGATCGAAGTACCTATTCATAATAGCCAGTCAATATGACAAATTATGAAAGCACAATAAAACACGATTAGAGTTAATGAAACAAGACAGAAAAAGACCTGAGCAAAAATGAACAAACCTGAGGCTCGGGGTCACTAACTCTTTTTTTTTTTAATCAATTTATTACTTACGACCTCAAGATTAAATGGCGAATGCGAGCTGACTTACCTACTTACCAGTCTACCCTAAAGTGTTATAAAAACAAGACATTCTTTATTAGGTATCAGCGTACTAAACTAAATTAGTAAACATTCTTCAAAATGTTCGGAAAGACTGTGTTTCTCACGAAAGTAATTTTATTTTGGAGCCTCGAAGGCTTAAATAAAGCAGCCTAAAAATAAAATACTATAATATGGATAAATACTTGCATTGCCAAATTTATTTATTAGCATATAACCAAATCTAATATAATCTTAGGTTTTTATGTGAAATAGGTAGGGGGTTTTATGCTGAAGGTAATGGATTACTTAACAAAAGAGAAAATTAGTTCAGAAGCATCAGAAGAAGTGCAACGTGCAAAGCAGGTTGATTCTCGACGAAAGGCTCTTCGCTTCAAACGCTCAGATGATAATCCAGAATTACCAGAGAATTTTAAAGTAGGACAAGCAATTGGTGGTGGAGACTGTTTCTTTGATTCAGTTGTACAAGGGCTTAAACGATTGAAGCCTGAGATGGACTTTACTGTGAAATCTTTAAGAGAGGTTTGTAAGAGATTTGCACAAAGTCAGTTAGAAAATGATCAATCATGGCTTAAAGGAGCATTAAGAAATGAGGCTGAGCCAATTAGTGTATATGTTCCACGTATTGAATTTACTGCTGATGATATTGAGCAAAAATCTGGGTCAGTAAATGTATTGGGATTAACCTCACCAATATGGGGTAGAAGTGAAATTGAGGGAAGAATAATTTGTAAAGAATATAATGTGAAATTACATGTTGTTGAAAAACATGTTGTGGAAGGAAAAGAGGTATGGCTAGATCAGATCGTAAATAGTGAAGGTTCTAGGTCTGTGGATAGTATAGATTATATTGAGGAAAACACTATACACATAATAAATAGGGCACATTTCGAGCCAATACTTCACAATAGGCAACAATCTTCTAACCATGATACACCTGAAAAAATCCCTGATGAAGAGCAACCAAAGAAGCAAGAAAGACCTAGTGAAGCAAGCCGTAATTTAGAGGATAGTAAAAAGAAAAGTCAAGAGTCAGAACAAAAATCACCAGTTGTGTTAGCTGATAGGCTAAAGAGGTCTGATAATGATCCTAATCAACCAGGACTTTCTAATGCTAATCAAAAAAGTATTCAACCTAATAATGATCGTCAATCAGGAAATGCGAAAGACAAAAGCAAAAAAAGCTCTGATGAGGGAAAAATATATGAAAAATTATCATTAGCGTTGCTTGCAGAAAGGGGATATGAACTTTCAAAAAGAGAAGGTAGTAAATATCGTGATTTTTCTATTGGCAGAGAAGTCGATATAGGGAAAGAGGGAAAATTTGATGATATAGTTTTTAAGTATAAGGGTCAAGATAATAAAAATAACCTTATGTTTGTACAAATTAAGCATAAGCAAGATGATTATAAAATAAATTCTGATGTTTTATCAACTGAAGCTTCAAGAGCCAAAGGTGGTTTGGACGGTGGTATGGCAAGAGACTTTAACCTACAAAAGTATTTTATTTCTTATCTGAATACTAGAGAAGAGTTGAAGGTTACGAAAAATAAAAATATTAAAGATGGAAAGATGAAATATATTGCTATATTCACTAATGTTGCCTTGGATACCGTAGAATTGGGAGATAAGGGATTTACTTTGGGGAAAGCAAATGATGATATTGCAACCCTTTTTACTTTAAAAGCACAAAAATCTGATGATTATTATCAACTAATAAGTATAAATGATGAACTTCATAAAATATTAGAAAAAAGTTCTGACTTATATAGAACGGCTAAAGAATTAGCGAAATATGTGGTTTGGGAAAAATATAGACAAGAAAAAATTATGGGGATCGATGCAGTTCCTATAAAACATTACCATGCTGTACTGAAGGAAAAGGTCATAAATAAATCAGATGAGGTTTTCACTGATAATAAGAATAAACAATATTGTGAAGGAAGATTCAAAAATGATTTTATAGACAATGATGAGCCAGGGTCAAAAGAGCTTAGAGATGCTATTCTAGAAGCTATTAGAGAGCTTGATGATTCAAAAAGAAATTCCAGAAACGATGAATTAAAGAAAATTTTAAAGGAAGTAAGTTGGAGGTTAGTACCGAATTTTGGTGCAACTAAACAAACAAAAGTAGCACTGCCAGATAAATGGAAAGTAGTAAGTAAACAGGATATAACTGATTTTTTAAAATATCTGGTATTTATAGTGAATCAGCCTAGAGTACAAGAATTAGAGGCACTAATTAATAGTTCAACTCAAGATACTATACTAAAAGATACTCAATTGAGACAAGTGCTTGATAAAATAGAAAGTACAGGTCCAGAGTTCAGACAGCGTATAGAAAAAGTATTAGGAATAGATCAGAAAATAAAATATATTGAAAAGTGGATTTCTGGTGAAGAAATTGTAGAATTTATTCAAGAGCAAAAGCAGGTGGTTGACGCATCATTTATAGTTACTGCAATGGCTTTAATATATGAAAGTGAAGTCATGCAATATGGTAGCTTTAATAAGTTAGGAAAATTAATAGAAATCTTAGATACGTTTTTACAGAATAACGATAAGAAGGTACTGTGTATTAATACTCAAGAAACTCTATTAAGTTCTATAAAAATATTACAATATTTTAGTACTAAGGAAGGCTATAAAGCAGAAGATGGACGAATTTCTATGAGCTCAGAGGTTTTAAAGGGTAAAGAAAATAGAGACAGTGTAATAAAAGCTTTTGAGTCAGGAAGTAACAACTTATTAATCATAGAATGTAGGCATACAGTTCAGGAAAAAGATTCAGAAGAATTATATAATCGATTATCCTCAATAATGCAGTCTAATAGTAATAAAAAAGTTATTCTCATTACTCAAGAGCAAGATCCTCTAGCTGCTAAATTTAAAAAAGATTCTTCTGATAAATACATTGAAAAAAGAGATGAAAAAATTAGCTTAACTGATCTTACAGCTGAGTCACAAGAAAAATTTCTAAAGGAAGGAAAAGTTATATTTCAAAAAGAGGAAGTAAGTCTAGGTACATTAGTAGGTGATGAGTCAAAACACCTAGTGGATGGAGAAGTATTATCTAAACTCGTTAATAGTGAGGAGATACAGATAGGTAAAGCATTCACAGATTCAAAGTATGATGATGTTAAGGATTATTATGTTGACCGAACATTTAATCGACAAGTAAAGATCAAGAAAGGTTTGAAGGAAGAAAATTCTAAGTTTTTTGTGATTTATAGCAGTCAAGTACATGAGCAAGAGCTTAAAAAAATCAAGATATATTGTTAATTTCTGATACAGGTGAGAGTTTTAAGGAGTTATGTAATAAGTACGAAAAACATAATATTCATTGGCTCAAAGAGGAAGGAAATGATTTGATATGGCAGCAATCTTATGGTGCTTTATCTAAATTACGTAAGTTTGTATATGCAAATGAACGAACTATTCAGGAGTATAAATCAGAGAAAATTACAAAAGACAGAGTAGTCATTATTTCTGATGAGCCTGGTATGGGTAAGTCTACTGTATTAATGAAGCTAGCACAAAAGACAAAAACATCAGATCCTTCTTTATGGGTTGTGAGGATTAATTTGGTAGATTATTCAACTAAATTAAAAAGAGAAATAGACAAGAAAACAAAACTTAACGAGGCAGAAGCTATAAAGTTCCTATATAGGATTGTAGATTTTCAACTCTTAGAAGAAACGATAGAAAAGGTTCTCAGCATAGACAAGATATATTTAGACCATCACAACGTATTCGCGACACCAGCTGAATCCGTCCAATGTATGGGCGAAAAAGTGCGTTTGTGCGCAGTGGGCGCCAGTCAGATTTTTAAACGACGGTCCTCTCGAGGCATGCGCACTCGGGACGTCTAGCAAAAGTGGTTGTTGAACTCAATGACGCAACGCGGCGAACAGAACCGGGCCGAAAAAATCTCAGTCATTTGTATGTTATGGTATTTTTGGTTGGGGTGGCGAATATAGCGAACCTCTGAAGCTTGTTATTTCGATACAAAAATAGTCTTTACAAAGTGTTACAGACATTTCATATGTTTCGCCAATTATGTATCCAACTTTTAAATATAAGGAATTATTTCGTAGTCTATTTCTTACAAGTAGTGCATAAATAGAAATAGTTTAATTCCAAATTTAAATTATATGAATATGTGAAAGAATAGGAGGTAAAAAATATAATTTATCTTAAATGCACTCCGGTGTTGAAGTGAATACACACACGGAGAAGTAGAAATATTTGTCAGTGACGTATATTGAGTGTGGTCAAGGTGTCAGAAAGTCACTGATGGGGTGTGTGTGTATTAGGGGCATTGTATAAGGGGTAAGATGGTGTAAGAAGGTCATATATAGTGTCCTTTCCCTATATTGCATAAGGGTGAGTGTGTCCAAAAGGCATATTTGCGCTTTCGTCAAAGGGGCACTAAAAATACTAGTGGATTAGGGTAGAGGGGAGTATTTTAAAAGGGATGGCGAAAGAAAAAAGCGCTTTCGCCAAAGGATCGCTAAGATATCGGTGGATTAGATTGACATGGGGCCGTAAGTAGTAGCGCTTTCAGCAAAGTATCAAGTGCACACACTGTAAATAGGTGTAAAAATATTTACATCTTACCCTAGAACTTGCTTTGTTCAAGAATTATACAGGATGGGATGCCAATCCAATAAAATATACACATGTAATTTTTTTGATTTACTATTTTACTTCTTAAAACAGTTGCATATTTTATTTCTATTGTTTAGAATACTATGTTTATATTTTATTTCAACTTTCAATTTTGTAAATGTAACGTTTAAAAACATTAAAGAGACGCACTGTATATATATAAACTGAGCTATTTTCGAGGAATTATCGACAGTTTTGTATAGCAAGACAACTCAGATTTAAGCCAACAAACTATACACTTTTTGTTAAAATCTCACTAATGGTTACATTTTTATCATTAATAAAAAGAATAATTACAAGTAATATATTTAGCATTTATTACTCGATAAAAGATTCACGTCATGTAAAATAAATTTTGAAGTACGGTCCTGTCTATCACAAGGCAAACGTTCGACAATGCGCAAGCCCGCAGAGGACCGTCTTTGTTTACGGATTCAGCTCGGTAAATTTGCCGCATTCGTAATTGACATTATTTCTCTACTATATATTTTCTCTATGGTTCTCAGTGGTATAAATGTAAAAGACAGTGAAATAAGTTTCGAAGGTGCAGGAGAAGAAATTAAGGATCTTCACTTGTTAGAAATAGGACTATTTAATAATTTTTATAATCAGGGCAAGATTGCTTTACTGTTTGATGGGTTTGATGAGATTAGCCCTGACTATACAGAGAAAGTTATTGAGTTACTGCAAGTTTTAAAAAACACTAAAGTAGAAAAGCTATGGATAACTACTCGTCCTTATAATGTTGTTCAAGAAGACTTAGAAAATCAACTTAGTGTATTTTCATATTCGTTGAAGCCACTCCTTTCAGGAGAACAGAAAGATTTTTTGAAGAAATTTTGGAAAGCAAAGTTGAAATTAAGTGAATTAGATGAGCAACGCTCAGGAGTTTTTATTGATGAATTACTAGATAGGCCGCGTTGCGTCATTGAGTTCAACAACCACTTTTGCTAGACGTCCCGAGTGCGCATGCCTCGAGAGGACCGTCGTTTAAAAATCTGACTGGCGCCCACTGCGCACAAACGCACTTTTTCGCCCATACATTGGACGGATTCAGCTGGTGTCGCGAATACGTTGTGATGGTCTAAATATATCTTGTCTATGGTACAAACGCACTTTTTCGCCCATACATTGGACGGATTCAGCTGGTGTCGCGAATACGTTGTGATGGTCTAAATATATCTTGTCTATGCGTACGCTTCAGTTTTGCCCTTCCCCATAATTTTCTATACTTATCTCTATCCCGTTTGGTTTTTGCCGCAACGTGATCTTGTGAAATAATATTTAAAAAACAATCTTTAGGTCATTTTTGCTCCACTCATTTCGAATACCCAACATAATATTATGTATCTATGTCTAGGTCCGGTTACTATTTTTTTATTTATTATCTGTTTTACATTTGTTTATAATACTTGGATTGTTTTATAAATAAATACTATTATTGTGGTTTTGTTTTGGACTTTTATTTTCAATATGACGAATTAATGACGTAGCATTGCCATAGGCGGGTGCATAGTTTGTTCAGGATTCCTAAAAATTTATACCTACCTACCTATTTCAGATTTAGTTCTTTGCCGAGGTTTATTCTTTTATTTCGCTCCTTTTAGGCAAGAAAAGTACCGTGTCGCAAATAAAATCCTACTCCCATTGCAAATTTTACTCCATTACAAACTTTGGACCCCCATTTCACCCCTTTAGGGGTTGATTTATTAAAAACTGTAAAACACGCGTTTAAACATTTATTTTTTAGAGTATCTGCTTCTATGAAGTTACGACTTAATAGGACCATCTAATATTTTTTCTTTATACAAGGTTTGAACCCCTATTTCATCCCCCTAGGGGTTAAATCTTGAAAACCCCATCCTTAGTGGATGCCTATACGTTATACAAGAAACCTCTGCGCAAAATTTCAAGTTTCTACACCCAGCGGTGTGGGCTGTGCGTTGATATGTCAGTCAATTAGTCAGTCAGTCAGTCAGTTTCTTCTTTTATAGCTATGTAGAGAAGATAATTTTAGGGAAGATAGGATACTTTGGTATTATTTAAAATTACTGTACACGTTACTTTCATTTAATTACCTATTTCATATAAGTTTAAAATTTTTGTGGTTTAAATTACTTTTTTCAAATTTTTTTATTTATTTGTGTTTTTGTTAATGTTCTTTTACATAAACTGACTAAACACACCTTGTATATTTAATGTGTTCAATTTTTGAAAGTCAACTCGACCTGTTTTTTAATTTTTAGTTTTAAATAAAAACTTGATTAAGTGCGGGTACTTTGGGCACTGATTAACACTGTTTATTTTAATCAGACGTTTGTAATGTGACAATAGTTATTTGGCATTCTGTCGGATGAAACAGTCAAAACTTTGATACATGGTCAAACTGGTTAACCAGAGCCAAAAGTACCCGCACTAAGAATTTATTTTTGTAAATTATTTATCCGGTATTTTTAAGTTTTGCTAAAATTCAATATTACTACAAGGGCGTAGATATGGGGGGGTCGAGGGGCAATTACCCCCCCCCCCCCCCCCCCCGAACGGTACGAAACGCGAACCCAGAACGGTACGAAAAAATTGCTGGATGTACATGCAAATCATGATATTATTATTATTATATCCTAGTGAAACTAGTTGGCATTAGCATATTTATTATTTTTGTTTTACTTGTTTGAAATAATATTATGGAGATATCGTTTCAAAGAATACCTTAAGCTTAAGACAAGGAGTACTTTTATGAGCCTTCTTTAACATAATATCCTTATTTTTCCTTGGTTTGTTTAAGTTCTTGTTATGTGAAAAATATCTAGTTTTTTTTTATTACGTGTAGGTTTGTTTGTTTTAATTCCATTTTGTGAGCCTTTATTTTACTTTTATGGTTGATCTCAAATATCACAATTTGTAAAGGGTGGCTGAAATTTTTTTTGGTGCCTCCCAACCAGAAAAAATGTATCTATCTAGCCTATGTTTTGGGGAGTCCAACTATGCGAGCATAGAAATCCAAAATTTTCGACCTTTTTTACAAATTCTCTCCGAGCAAAACTGCTGTCGACGAAACTTTTTTTAGGTTTGCTGGAATTAAAAACCTTTTTTACGAATTTTCCCAAAACGTTCTTTTGGTATGTCCTAATAATAGCCAACTAGTACTCTAATTAACCAACTTAAGAACCTTCGGGGGGCATCCCCACCATGAATCCACTCCTGTGCTTAGCGTATTTAAAAAAATGTACAAAATAAAAATTGCTTTTATTTTGCTTTTTTTCAGTGGCCAAATAGTAGATGCAGCTAGTTCTACAAAAATAAATAGAATTTTGGCATTAAATCAGGTCACCTCCTTGAAATGGTATCAAATTTTTACAAAATTTTTTTGTTTAAACTGTATTCTGAAAAAATCAATGAACCTAAAAACAGCAAGTACCTACCTACCCGGTCCATTTAGCTCTTTTTTGCACTCTGGGCGAAGGTGCGCAGTCAAATATCCAAGAATTCAAGAAAATCATAATTTAGGGGTACAATATGGTTCTTGGCCTTTTTCACCAATTTTTTTTTTTAACAATAGTCAAAGTAAAAAGATACTGGAATCATAGATGTGCCTTTCCTCTTGAAAAAATGAAACAAATTTCTGTTAATTTTGTTCGCTGCCATCTATTGGATATTCAGTTAAATATGTACCTCTGCTCTAAGAGGCTTTTTCTATAGTATATATAGGTTTTCTTCTACTGGAGTCTAGATGTCGCTAGGAGAAAAACAATGACCACAGTACATCACAGCTACCCGATCTAGGTACTTGAAAGATTCAACCCGTTTAACAGTGAAATTGTGAAATTACAGAAGCTTTGAAAGTCGACTTGCAGCTGCAAGTATTTTAGAACATGCTTATTATGCTCATTCTAAATTACTATGGTTACCGTCTTCTAACCTATTTGCATCTGCAAGTGGACAGGCAGAGTTTCTGTTTCTGAACTTTCTGTAATCTCACTGGTGTTTTGTGCTTGACACATAGGCGGTTCTAGACCTCTATTTTTGGGGGGCTTAAGCCCCTGGTTTATATTGGGGGGGGGGGGGGGGGGCTTAAGCCCCGGTTTATATATAGGCGGTTAAGCTTTTCAGTTGGATTTGGGGATGCTTAGCCCCCCCAAGCCCCCACCTAAAATCGCCTATGGCTTGACAGAAAATATGTTTTTGTATTTTATTAATTTTGCATGTTTTATATCCGTGGTCAGTGATCACAGTTTATTCCTGTTCAGTGTCTATCTGTATCTATCTAAACTATCATAAAAGAAAATAAAACTGAACATTCGACAATGTAACGAAATATTCGGTCGAATACCGATGGCCTAATAGGTAACGAATAATATGCGGCTTTGGGCCCATCTCTTCTAAGTATATCAATGTACTATATATCCAGTGTTGGTGGGTAGTGTAAATGCCACTATTATCCCTCTCGCCGCTATAGGTACTCCCTTAAATTGGATTATAATTTATTATAAATTACAGGTATAAATTCCTTAAACGTTAGTTTAAAAAAAAATTAATCAGTGCAAAAAAATTTCGAGACAATGATATCAATTAACAATTCTCTGAAAACCACATTATCTTACAATTATTAGATAAAAACAGTATTTTAAGGTATTGACAAGAGAGAACTTTCTAATACTATAAGTACTTAGAAATTGAAACCGCTAATCTTAGGTGTTGACATGAATAATAATAATTCACAAGGTGTGTCGGTGAAAACTATCCTCCTAAAATAAATTGAAAACAATTTCGGCCAGATTCACTATTGCTAATTTGCAAGTTAAAGGTTTAAATTGACAGGTGTATGGACAGTGTAGTATATTGAACATTGGTACTCTAAATGTTAGGTGACTTTTGGTATTACTCTTCTGTGTGTGTTTTAATCTATGGTTGTTCTTTCGATGTCTTGTTAATAGATGTCGTGCCTTGTATTAAAAGCAATGTAATATTTGTAATGCGTTAGAGTAGATAGGATAGAAAGAAAGCTCTCTCTCCCTCTTCTTCCATGAAGCCATCTTCGTGCAGTAGTTTTAAGGAATTAAAAATAAATCTTAAGTTTTCCACGTGTTGGCATTCTTATTGTTTAATCCGACGATACTACATTTTGGCGACGAGAATTAAAATTATGGAGAGCAAGGTATTTTTACATTTTCGGAAGTTCTGATTCTTCAAGCAGTTAATTTTTTTTTACCCCGTGCAAGCACAAGATTTGACCGTAAAAATGGCGACCGAGGGTACTTCAAATGAAATTACAGCAAATGTTACAGTAGTGAACACTGGTAACATCGCAAACTTAGCAATCTTTAAAGTCGGGGATGATTGGGAAATTTTTAGCGAAAGGCTAGACCAATTTTTTTTAGCCAATCGAGTGGAAGACGGAAGGAAAGTTTCTGTTTTGTTGACCTCCGTCAGTGAAGACGTCTACGTGATTTTAAAAAACGTTTGTTACCCAGAAAAACCCAGTTCAAGAAGTTACAAAGAGCTGATTGAATTATTATCTGGACAATTTAAGCCCAAAGTGTCTGTTTATAGGAAACGAGTGAATTTTGACGTGTTGAGACAAAGAGAAGAAACAATAAATGAATGGTTTATCAAAGTTAAGAAGGCAGCATCTGAATGTGAATTTGGAGCGTTATTAGAATCCAGAGTTTTAGACAAGTTTGTTGTAGGCCTGAAGCCAGGACCTATTTTAGATCGTCTTTGTGAAGAACGCACTACAAAAAGTTTAAAGGACATGGTAGAAATGGCCCTGGTAAAAGAAGCAGTGTTAAAGGAAACTAGACAGCCAATGTCAAATGTTTTCAATGTTCATAATGACCCCAAGAAGCTTTTAAATCAAGGTCATGGTGGAAATCGTTCAGAACATTTTAAAGGTGGTATACAAAATAAAGAACAAAACAAGGTCAGTAACAAGAAAATTCTTTGTTTTGCTTGTAATGAGGACAATCATGTGTTTAAAATGTGCAAATTTAAAAAGTACACTTGTACTAAATGTAAAAAAAAAGGTCATATAGCGAAAGCATGTAAAGCACAATTTGATAGGAACAATTATTTAGAGAAAAATGAGGAAATTGGTTTTTTTAATGTAGATATTTTTAATATTGATAAAGCGTATGTTGCTCCGGTAACTTTGAATGCTTTTATAAATGATATTCAGGTTACGTTGGAGGTTGATACGGGAGCAGGTTTATCTTGTTTACCTTCTGAAATTTACGAAAAAATTTGTCCTGCGGTAGAACTTAAACCGAGTAATGTTATGATTAGAGTGTATCATGGACCTGTAGTTGCACCCAAGGGTCAAGTTGAGGTTGATTTTACTATTAGTAGCGTGACAAAGAGGTGTACATTTTTAGTGGTTGAGGGCGCCACAAAGGCATTAATAGGTCGTGATATTATTATTATTATTATTATTATTATCATTATTGCAACAGGCGGCACAGCCGATAAGTTGCACTGTATATTATAATAATAATAATAATAATAATAATAATAATAATAATAATATTCTTTATTGCCAACTAAATCACGAGGACACAGCAACGTCAAAGAAACAGGAAAGTTAGTACATGTAGATAATATAAATAAACAAACAAAATAAAATATTAGACTATTACAGTTTACAATAACTGTTAAAATCTATACTCCTACAATAAAATGATTCTTACAGCACATACAAAAAAAAAAACAATTAAAATTTGCAGTAAAATAAATAAAATCATCACCATAAGTTGTTCACACTACACCTCATTATTAAAATCTCGAACAAAATTGAAGCTATAGAGGGTCTTCTCCAGCAAGTACTTTGTGGCCCCTTTTTTAAAACGTGATAAGCTTTGTTCAGATCTTAAGAACAAAGGAAGCAGATTGTATGCTTTTACTGCCATAAAGAGGGGTGATTTTTCATAAAAGGTGGAGCTATGTAAAGGCACACTCAGGTCGGACCTGCCGCGTGTAGTTATAGACATGGCCTCTGCGTAGTTGTGGGCATTGGTACTAAATAGTTGGGGTTGTTTTCTGACAAAAAGGACCAGCGTAAGGAAATAAAGCGAAGGTAACGTAAGGAAACTGAGTTCTCTGAAGTAGGGTTTGCATGATGTTCGCGGGTGCAGATTAAGGAAACACCTTATGATGCGCTTCTGCGCTATAAAAACAGAGGCGGCTCCTCTCGAGGAACCCCAGAACATTACGCTATATTGCAGGATCGACTGAATGTATGCAAAGTAGAACTGCCGGAGGGTACTTAAAGATACCACATCGCGAAGCCTGCGAGCCAAGGCGCAGAAACTATGCAGCTTGGATACTAACGCTGATGTCTGACAGTCCCAACTTAATGAGGAATCCAGATGGACCCCCAGAAACTTAATAGACTCCAAAACCGGGACAGTTCTCCCACCGGACCAAACACAAAGTGATTCACTGCTCCCTTGAGTTTTGCTGAATGTCAGGAGGCCAGTCTTTGAGGTATTCAACCTGAGGGCATGCAATGAGCACCACTGACTCATGTGCTCCACTGCACGAGTACATGCCCGAGAGAGAACAGGCAGGCCCGGGCCAGCCAGCACAACAGACGTGTCGTCCGCGTACTGACAGACCAAGCCCCCCTGGACTCCCCCACACAGCCCATTCACGTACAGCAAGAAAAGCACTGGCCCAAGTATGGATCCCTGGGGCACCCCCCGGGTAATGAACATAGATGTGGAAAAATGCTGATGGCCAGCTTTAGAAATGTACACTAACTGCTCTCTATCCTGAAGGTAGGACTGTAACAGACTCAAACATACCCCCCTTATGCCGTATCTATTTAGTATATTTAAGAGTATTTCATGGTTAATTGTGTCAAAGGCTTTAGATAGGTCGAAAAAAAGACCTGCTACTCTTTCATTTACATCTATATTTTCAACAATAAAGGATATTACTTTATAAACAGCAAGCTGTGTTGAATGGTGAGGTCGAAAGCCATACTGATTTTGTGTTAAAATTTTTTGGGTGTTTAGAAAATCCATTAATCTAGTATAAATGACCCTCTCAAAAACCTTTGACACAGAGGAAAGAAGGGAAATTGGTCTGTAATTTGAAATATCATGCCTGTCTCCTTTTTTGTGGACAGGTATGAGTTTAGCTTTCTTAAGTTTATTTGGAAAAATTCCTGTCAAAAAACAAGCATTGATGATATCTGCCAAAGGCAGGGAGATATGAGCCGCAATGTGCTTTAGAATAATTATTGGTATCTCATCCAAACCTGCAGAGAACTTGTTTGGCAGTTTAGACAAGACTGTCTGTACTTCCCATTCATTGACAGGAAATAGGAATATGGTTGGGATTCCCGCCCCACTACCGATATTCGGCTGGCCGTGTGGGACAGCCGGTATATTGAAATGTTGCCTGAACATATCGGCAATAGCCTGCGGAGATTCCACAACCCCACCATCCGAAGATTTTAGGGTTATATCAGAGTGTGTACTTACTTGATTTGTTTCATATTTGAAAATGCTCCAAGCCGTTTTAACTTTATTTTTGGAATTCATGATCTTACTTTCATTTAGTGATGTCTTGTACTGTGTGAGAAACTGGCGATATTCGTACCTCTCTGTTTTATATTGAGTGTAGATTGTTGGACTACCAGTAATTTTGTACCAAACATACAAGTCCTTTATGTGTCTGGCATAGTTTTTAATATCTGTATTTATCCAGTTTTCTACCCCACTTTTCACCCTATAAGTGCAAAGAGGAAAACTTCGATCAAAGTAATAGAACAAGATGTTAAAAAAGGCTTGATACTTATCATCAGTATCCCTAGAAGTAAAAACGTCGTCCCATGTTTCGCTTTGGACAAGAGTGACAAAGTTTTCAATGTTGGAGTCGGTGAAAAATCGTTTTTTTGCAATGCTTACCTTATGGCAGCTTTTCCCAATTTGACATGAGAAGATCTGCCCAAAGTGGTCAGAGATATTTGTTTCAACAATGTTGCAAGAAGTAATGCTGGGATCAATATTGCTAAAAACATTGTCCAACTGAGTACCTGAAGCAGGCCGAGTGATGCCCTCCACAAGAGGATTGAGCCCATAGCTCACCAGAAGTTGTAAAAGGTTGAAACTCTCCTCAGTGTGTGTTAAGAAATTTACGTTGAAGTCACCAAGGACCACCAAATACCTGCTAGTAGAATAGACCCTATTTAAAACCTCATCAAGTGTGGTTAAGAAAGTATCAATGTTACCCGATGGTGACCTGTAAATACAAACAACAGTACATTCTTTATCAGTTACCTTAGTGTTCAAAATACTAAATTCACAGTGTTTTTCTATAGACTCTATGTTTATGCTCAAAGGCTGACCGTCCAGGTGAGGCCTGGTAAAAATTACTGTGCCTCCTCCCTTAAACTCAATTCGGGACGAGTAGCTTATGGGTTTGTAACCATCCAGTGCAATCTGCAACACATCTTCTCCCTGCAACCAGTGTTCTGATACACAGAATATGTCGGGCTTTATTTGTGTCAATAAAACTCTAACTTCTAGTACCTTATTATTAAGGCTTTGAGCATTGAGATGAAATACTGTTAAGGCGGGTTCAAACAGCAATTTAATTTAATTTTAGCCTAAGGTAATTTAAGAGTTTATTTAATTTTAATTTATGGTGTTCATCCAGAAATTTAAGCCACCTAAGATTTAATTTTCAGCCAATGAAATACATCGTGCTGCGCCTGCGCCATTGCGATTTTCAAGTGTGGGTGTGGGTTATTTTTAGTTTTGCAAAAACAAACTCACTTTAAATAATTTACATTAAACAAGCTAACACAAGGAATGGGAAATACACAAAAATGAAAAGCTTTTGTTTACATTTTATGAATATTTTTCTTTCAAAACTGTCAATAGTGTCAATGCCAACTGCGTCATCTCATTTAGTTTGCGCGTTAACCCTCATTTAATTTAATTTAATTCTAAAAGATAAAAGTTGGTCAACTTTTAAATTAAGTCTTAAATTACATCAACTGTATGAACGCTATTATGGCTTGCCATCTAACCAACTTTTTAAAGGCGGGTTCATACAGCGATTTAATTTAATTTAATATTTAATTTAGCGTAACTTAAAAAGTTGGTTAGATGGCACGCCATAATAGCGTTCATACAGTTGATGTAATTTAAGACTTAATTTAAAAGTTGACCAACTTTTATCTTTTAGAATTAAATTAAATTAAATGAGGGTTAACGCGCAAATCAATGAGATGACGCAGTTGGCATTGACACTATTGACAGTTTTGAAAGAAAAATATTCATAAAATGTAAACAAAAGCTTTACATTTTTGTGTATTTCCCATTCCTTGTGTTAGCTTGTTTAATTTAAATTATTTAAAGTGAGTTTGTTTTTGCAAAACTAAAAATCACCCACACCCACACTTGAAAATCGCAATGGCGCAGGCGTAGCACGATGTATTTCATTGGCTGAAAATTAAATCTTAGGTGGCTTAAATTTCTGGATGAACACCATAAATTAAAATTAAATAAACTCTTAAATTACCTTAGGCTAAAATTAAATTAAATTGCTGTTTGAACCCGCCTTAAGTTACGCTAAATTAAATATTAAATTAAATTAAATCGCTGTATGAACCCGCCTTTAGATTACCTTCACTGGCAATCCTTTCACTGTTTACAATCCTTGTTGGGTTTGGCCCGTTCTCTGTCGTTCTAAAAAATTACGACCTAATCCAAAGTTAAAGCGTTGAAACGCAACTCCTTTTGGCCAGAAAGTGGGTTTATATATTTGCTCTTTTAGTTCCGGCTTTACACCAACCATGAAATATTTTTTGCTATTGTTTTTTGTTTTTGGAACACATTCCTTGACCTCAATATCTTCTTTTGCGGAATTACTCTGTGTTTTTATATAATTCATAATAATATCTTCATTGACTGTGTCCTTAATTTTAGAAAGAAAAATCCAAATTTTTCGATCTTGTTTACTGTTGGAAAACTGACAATCGCTGTCATCAGCTTCGCCAAATAACAAATTCCTCTTCTTCCTTTGTTGTCTTCCTCTTCCACTCCTGGGTATTTGGAAATCTGTTCCAACGTCTTCGTGGCTATCGAGGTTAGTGCCATCGTTTATAGTTGCTATCGGGACAAAATCCTCATTATTTTGACAAGCGTCGTTGCTAACTTCATTGGTATGACGGTCGGTGCCGAGTTCACCCGAATCAGACACTTTTTGTGATTGTTTCGCTGGGTTCGTCTATCAAGCTCGGTTCACTCCGTGCACTCCGTACGTACTCCAGGCGTTCGGGTATAGTGCAAATAGAGTGACTCAGTTTGCGTTCGACTACTAAGGAGTGGCGTAAATCGAGCTCACTCCAAAAGTTCCATCTTGAGAAGGCAGGATCCGTAGAGTGAGCTTGCGCATTGTCAAAATTATGGTTGTGGTTAGGTTTGTTCTAATCGTTTGTCATTTTAATTAAAACTAAAAACATTCTAAATTTAATAAATTACAGTAATGGAGATAAACCAAGAAACCTGTTTTGTTGTAACAGATGAAAACAATAAATGCATTATCATGAATGGATCATTGTTACTTTGTTATCGAAGCTGTAAGTATTATTTTTTTTGGAAATAAGTTCCGTTTTAAACGAAATTTTGTAATATGTTTTTAAATAAACTTGGTAATTATTCGGATTAATGGAAGCATCGAATTTTTTCATGAAATTTTGCGCATACCCTAGTTTTGGATCGTTGGGTACAAAATCAGCTGACTGCAAAGTGGGACTCTTCCTGCTCCAGTAGTTCGGGTATTATTAGTTTACACTTTCTACTCTAAAATCACGTGACGAAAATCCATTCCTTATCCACTCCAACTCTGTTCCTAATAGCCGAACCCAGCTTTCGTTTACCTTTTTGGGCGGAATGGACTTTGTACTCACGTGCTCCTTCTTTGCATTGGTCTTTGATTCGTTTCACAGCTTGTTTTATGTTCACAGGATGTCTAGTTTGTTTTTGAAGTTGTTCACAGACACAGAGTTAACCACTTCATTAGGAAGGTTATTCCATTCGCGCACCACCCGGTTTGTAAGGAAGTTTTTTCTCGGAAGGTTATTGCATCTTTCTGTTTGTAGCTTCTGTGAGTGGCCCCTCAGATCGGTATTGTTGTTTTTGTGGAAGAGATCCAAGGTCACTGAGTAGTGGTTGTGTAGGACCTTGAAGGTTTCAATAAGGTCACCCCTCTTCCTTCGGTCAGTAAGTGAAGTTAGCTTCAGTCTTCTGAGACGCTCTTCATAGGGCAAGTGGCGGATGCTGTTGGGAAGCTTGGTTGCACGACGTTGAACTCTCTCCAATAGGTTTGCATCCTTGATGAAATATGGTGCCCACACCACACTAGCATGCTCCAGGATTGGTCTAATGTAAGTCTTGTAAATTTTTATGAACATTTGCTCGCTAATGTGGTAAAAAGTATTTCGGATTCGATGAGTGAGTGAGTTTGCGGATTTCACAACCTTGTTAATTTGATCTTCCCATTTAAGGTCCTTCCGGATTATTACTCCCAGATCTGTCTGTTTGTCTGTAGTGGCAAGTGGCTGATTGTTGAGAAAGTATGTCAGCTCAGGATTGCTTCTTCCAAGATGAAGGACAGTGCACTTTTCGGTGTTCAGACGCATCAGCCAGTTGGCAGTCCATTCCTCGAGTTTGGCTAGGTCGTTTGATAGATCTCCATGTTGGTAGGAAGGGTCGGAAAAGAGCTTGGTGTCGTCAGCAAAGGCACTGGTTGTGCATGTCATTCCATCAGGAAGGTCAGAGATGAAGATGATGAACAGGAGAGGGCCCAAGACCGAGCCCTGAGGGACACCGCTCAGAACTGGTCTCCTTGCTGAGAGTTTGCCGTCTATACGGACCTGAAATTCTCTGTTGGTAAGATATTCTTTAATCCACTCTAGAAGCTTGCCTCTTAGTCCATAGTGTTCCAACTTGTATATTAGACGAGTGATCGGAACAGTGTCAAACGCCTTCTCGAAGTCCAAAAATATGACATCCACAGGATACCCACTGTCAATGGCCTTGGTCCAAACATTTAGATTTTGTAGAAGGTTAGATGTCACTGACCTTGATGGTAGGAAGCCGTGTTGGGTTTTCAGTCGTTCCCGGTGTTGACTCAGCAGAAACTCTGTGATCTCCCATGCAATGACTCTCTCCATTGTCTTACAGATAACTGATGTCAAGCTGATGGGGCGATAGTTCGATGCCAGGTGCTTGCTCCCTTTCTTGTATATAGGCATTACAGTTGCTTCTTATATATATGGAAAAAATTTTGTTTAAACTTGAATGAGAAAAGTGAGGTATTTTTAAACGGAAAAAAAGTTTCTTGCACAGCAAGTATCTGTCAAATTAGTAGAAATGAAAAATTGGAAAATATTTTAACTGATTTTTCAGAGCTATTTAAAAATGAGTTAGGGACGTACAAAGATGAAAAAATAAAATTAGAATTAAATGAAAGAGTTATGCCCATTTTTAGAAAACCAGCGCCAATCCCGTACGCTTTTAGGGACAAAGTAAAGAAAGAACTAGAAAGACTAGAGGGGGAAGGAGTTATTGAAAAGGTTTCAAATGCTAGTTTTGGAACGCCCCTAGTACCGGTAGTAAAAGCTAATGGCGTTGATATTAGGGTTTGTGCGAACTATAAAATAACAATAAATAAATATTTAAAAGATGTAAATCATCCACTTCCTAGGATTGAGGACATTTTTGTAGCTTTACAGGGTGGACAACAATTTACAAAGTTAGACTTTTTAAATGCGTATAACCAGTTAGTTCTGGAAGATGAGACTTCTGAATTGTTAGCCTGGAGTACACCCTATGGTATTTATAAAGTAAAACGGTTACCCTATGGAACTAAGCCAGCTTGTTCTATTTTTCAGTGTATTGTCGAAAAACTGTTACAGGGTTGTAAAGGCACTGTAAATTATCTCGATGATATTGTTATTACAGGTAGGGACGAAGCTGAGCATTTAGAAAATTTAAGGGAGGTGCTAACGAGATTGGACAGGGCCGGATTCAGATTAAATCGGAAAAAATGTGTTTTCTTTCAGGATAAAATTTTTTATTTAGGTCATACGATTTCAGCAAAAGGATTGGAGAAGGACGATAAGAAAATTGAAGCAATTTTGAAAACTCCACGTCCACGTGACAGGACAGAGGTTCGAGCATTTGTAGGTATGGTAAATTATGACTCAAAGTTTATTCCTAATTTAGCTCAACAGTTAAAACCATTATATAGTCTGTTGGAAAAAGAAAAAAAATTTGTTTTTGATAAGGCTTGTGAGCAAGCGTTTGAATTTGCAAAAAAAAGTATAACATCTGACTGCATACTTACTCACTTTGATCCGAGTAAACCAATACGTTTGGCATGTGACAGTAGTGAATATGGTATAGGTGCGGTACTTTTACATGTTATGCCTGATGGTATAGAAAGACCTATAAGTTTTATGTCACGAGTATTGTCAAAGCCTGAAAAAAATTATAGTATGGTTCATAAGGAAGCATTAAGTATTTATTGGGCAGTTACAAAGTTTTATGAATATTTAGCCGGTCGTAAATTTGAAATTGTGACTGATCACAAATCGTTACAGACTTTGTTTGGTGAACACAAAAGCCTACCAAAGATGGCAGCGGGTAGAATCCAAAGGTGGTCTTTGTTTTTAAGTAGTTTTGATTACACTATTCGTTATATTAAAGGTACGGACAATGTCAAGGCTGATGCTTTGAGTAGACTACCACTGCCTGCGTCAGATTCTGATGAAGTTAAGGAATATGATTACTTAAATTTTTTAGAATCGGTAACCGCTATTGACACTAACAAAATACGGTCAGAAACGCGGCGAGATGCAAATCTTGGACAAATTTTTAATTTTATCAGGCATGGTTTTCCAAACCACACTGAAAATGAGTGTCTTAAACCTTATTTTGTTAGAAAGTCGGAGTTATCGATAGAGGATGGAACCATTATGTGGGGCTATAGGGTTATAGTACCTACTAAATTAAGACAACAACTTTTATCAGAATTACATAGTACACATGAAGGGATTAGTAAAATGAAAGCGAATGCTAGGTCTTACTTTTGGTGGCCTTCGCTTGATAAGGATATTGAGAGGGTTGTTTTTGAATGTCGAATATGTTCTTTGTCTAAACCAGAACCTAATAAGTCAACTTTGATTCCTTGTGCGAAATCAAATTATTTTTATGAAAGAGTACCTACATGCTGACTTTTTGGGTCCTATTAGAGGCAAAATGATTTTAATTATAATTGACACGTATTCAAAGTGGCCGGAAGCATTTATCATGAAAAGTACTGATGCTTTAAGCACAGTTGAAAAGTTTCGTGAATGTTTTGCGCGTTTTGGCCTACCCAAGGTTGTAGTAACGGACAATGGTCCCCAATTTTGTGCGGAAGAATTTTCCAAATTTTTGAGTTTTAATGGCATAAAACATCAAACAGCTCCTCCGTATCACCCTTCAACTAATGGTTTTGCCGAAAATGCAGTGAAAAATTTTAAAAGCAGCATTTTAAAAGCATTTAAGGATGAGACTAATAGTGATGTTTCATTTGAAACAGTTATGAATCGTTATTTATTTCCCTACAGAAATTCAGTACACATCACTACTGGTGTCACTCCGAGCAGTTTAATTTTTAAGCATAAGACTAGAAATAGGTTCGATTTGCTCACCGAGAACAATGTTAATACAGATAAAAACGTTTCAACCTACAGTGGTAAAAGAAATAAAATTTTTAAAGAGGGGGATATAGTATTGTGTCGAGATTATAGGAATCCAAATAAAAAGGCATGGGCTGAAGCAAAGATTGATGAAGTTCTAGGTGATAGGATTTATTTATGTAAACTTCTGAAAGAGGGATTTATTTGGAAAAGGCATATCGACCAAATTTTGAGTAGTGAGTTGAGGCAAGATAATGAGCGCTCAAGTTTTGTCGATGTTCCTGATAATATTAGCAATGATAATAATGTTGTTTGTGATAAAACGTACATACCTGTTTCTATGCCTGATTTGCCTACTGGTGATATTATACCTAACAGTGACAGTGAAAGTGTAAAAGCAGAGTTGAGTTTTGATCCTGGAAATGCGATGAACAAGAGTGAAATAGGTGATCAAAATAAAGACTGTGCTAGACAACAAGAAAATAAGGATTCTTTAGTGGACAGTAAGAATAGGCATACTAATTTAAACATTAATGATCGTCCAAAAAGGCAAATAAGGGCACCTGAGCGTTTAAATTTATAGATGGGGTAGATTGTAGTATATTGAACATTGGTACTCTAAATGTTAGGTGACTTTTGGTATTACTCTTCTGTGTGTGTTTTAATCTATGGTTGTTGTTTCGATGTCTTGTTAATAGATGTCGTGCCTTGTATTAAAAGCAATGTAATATTTGTAATGCGTTAGAGTAGATAGGATAGAAAGAAAGCTCTCTCTCCCTCTTCTTCCATGAAGCCATCTTCGTGCAGTAGTTTTAAGGAATTAAAAATAAATCTTAAGTTTTCCACGTGTTGGCATTCTTATTGTTTAATCCGACGATACTACAGACAGGACAACTAACTTTTTCACTATAAATTACTTTTTGAGTTTCTTTTGCAGAATAAGGAAAGTAGGTAATTTAAGTTTATACATGGTGCCCGAAAAGTCTTAGTATGGACTATCTTTGCTATTAGTAAAGATAGAGACACCACATTTTAGGACAAACCCGAGGTCCGTATCTTAATTCGTTTTTAAATGGTAAAATGGCAAGTCTTTATAAATTAAAAGTCGTCAAAAAAAAAAAAAAAAAATGTAAGTGCCTTTATTTCTCTTACTTTAAAAGTTGTTCAAAATGACAACCATGAATTTCTTGGCAGTGAGTAAGTTAGTTTTGGAACACTTTTCACATTTTCGAGAATGGCAGAGTTCCAAAATCGACATTATTACTGCCAAGAAATTCATAGTGGTCATTTTGAACAACCTCTAAAGTACCTAATAACTAATAAGAGAAATAAAGGTACTTATTTTTTTATTTTTTTTACGATTTTTAATTTTTATAGGCTTGCCATTTAAAAACGAATACGGACTTCGGGATTGCGGTAAAATGATTCTTCTTTTTTGAAGACCTTTAAAATGAGGTACCATACGGCATAGGGTTGCATTTAAAATTTTTGACTTCAACTCCCTAGCGTCACCCCTCAAGGGGATTAAAAAGTTAAGTTGCATGAGAAAGTAAAGTAGATTTATTAACCAATAACATATACCGAAAATTTGGTGCCTCTATCTTTACTAACAGCAAAGATACTTGCCCATACTAAGACTTTTCGGACACCCTGTATTTTCCACAATAATAAAACTAAATTTATTCAGCAACACGTTCCAAAATAATCATTAGAAAATCAACCAAGTCGCATAATTAATATAATAAATAACTCATATAAGGTTTTAATGATGACTCATTATCAACGAACAGGACAATAAGTTGTCAGAACCTGATTGGGCAGCTAAAAGATCTATTTAAACCAGTACTATAGGTCGTAAATCTTTTTAGGTAATATGGGTTTTATTTTTATGGAAAACTCGCAAAGCAAAGATTTAAAAAGAAGTTTTCATCTTGCCCCACGATGTGTTCCGCCATTAACTTTTAATATTTTAAAAGATATTCAAAATATTATTATGTATTATTCACAAAGGCCTAGTCGGGTATTCCTTGATTTGGCTCCCTCCTCGCGCTACCCTCTTTTAAAGACGCTTATATTCGAATCACTGGCATAAGATTGAAAAAAAGTCATATTTTCGTCTTGCGACAGGACAAATTGTTCGATTACTATGGGAGTGTAAATATTGTAGCATTTTTTTTATTTATGCCTTCTGCTCATTTGGGGGATATACGAGTTCTTACGAAAGTACAATTTGTCTAAAACTAATTTGGAAAATTTTTTTAAAGCACTTTTCAAAAATACATTTGTTTCAGGGACATCTTTTTCGAAATTCAATTTTTTCGGATAGTATTAATTTTTTCAAGCAACGACTTTTTGAAAAGTCAGTTCATAATTTAATTTTCTAAATATTGTTTTCAAAAAAATATATTCTCTGTTTTAAAAAATATTTGTTTGGAGACATTTTTGAAAAAAAGTACTTTCGAAATACGGGTTTTTGGAGAAAATATTTTCAAAATTATTCATAAATCCGTTTTCTTAAAAGCATCTTTGAAGAAGCGGTCAGGACATTGTTGAAAAAATGTAGGTTCGAAATATGTTTTCGAGTACTAAATATTTTTGAAAAATTTCGTTAATCGATTTTCGAAAAAGCTGTTTTAAAAAAAATGATATGTTTTTTGATAAAAAAAAATATTGGGTTATTTGTTTCGTTTAAAAGCCAAAATTATCCGGTGCCCCCTGCGCCCCTCCCTAAATCCGCCACTGCATCCACAGTTACGCTGATGCATGATGCAGTGATGAGTAAGGACTGTCGTTACCGTCGTTACTTTGTCGAGGTTATCCTCATTCGGCTAGAATGTTTGCACGTAGATTAAATAATTTTCCGAACATATTATCTATCATTAACTCGGTATAAGTAAAGGTACGCCATTATGGTATTTGAAATGAAAATATACTCAATACAGCACAGTTCTCTGCAAATTAGGTCACTATACCTGTTGTAATCTCTTAAGTACTTAGTACCTACTTGTGGGACCAAAAGGCTGATCCGATACAATAGCTAAGGAAAAAAGAGGTGTGTTTTGCACAGGTATAAGGTTGCCTACAAATTTTGGCATGAGGGTCAATAAATAATAAATGCCTAATTGACATTCCCATACAATTATTATTCTTTCTTACCACAGAAAATTTAACCTACTATTATTCTGTGCTCAAATAAATAGTCCAAGCATCTCTATCAAGTGGCAGGCACACGTGCTCCCTAACCCTCCTAGAATACACCTCTGCACGGAATCCTCAAAATTACGCGCAAAAAAATAGTATATTGTAGTTGAGGAATTAAAAAATCAAAATATAACAAATTAAAACCAGTAAGGCACCTTATCAATATTATTAACCCACCTGTGCAATAAATTTTATTGTTTTTCTTGTTTTATCTCCTTATCAGGTAAATTTTGCCTCGATATGATACTTAATCATATACATAGAACAGTTTGCGCGTATGAGTAACATGGTGTAGATAAGTGAGAGTAGTTTTTTTATACTAAGAAAATCTAAACTTCTTCAAGATGGGCGTGGAAGTACCGAAAAGAAAAAGCTTAATTGCGCCATTGGTTATTACTGCTGCTGCTTTGGGCATTGTAAGTTTTTTTTGATTCGTAGCAACATTATAATTTGAAAACTACTTTAGATCCAAATTAAGCTTACGGACTTTTTAGTGGTATATTATCAGAGGCGTTTTCCTTGTCTCTGATATTATCATAAAAGTTGGCCACCTAATTCAGTTTTCATGAATTTTTTGACCAAATTTTTAATAGAATAGATCGTTTCATAATTTTTTTTATTTATTAATATCTGCAAAAGTACTCCATTCGAGAAGCTTACCCCCAAAAAATTTAAATTGTTTCTAATAAAACTCTGTCTCAACATAGTGGTCAAACATCGCTGGATATTAAACGTGCGATGCTTTGGTTACGTAGTCGCACGATGAGCGACCCAAATTTAGGAAATAGATTTAGCGTTGGCACCGCTGCAATAATTTTGCTCGGGTTTGCTCATCGAGGTTATGTTATCAAACTAAATTAAAAAACAAACATAATACATATGTATTCCAGTCAATGCATGATATTTTATAACTTAAAAATGATATTTATGCACGAGAATAAAAGAAATACTAACCATTATTCACCGAATGACAGGAGCAAAAAATTATTACACGCCGAGGTTTGGGTTTTGCTATTATTTCTGTTGTAATTCGTCGTTATATTTAAAACTTCCAATCTAAAAGTTACGCAAAATATAAACAGTCTCAGTTTATATTTAATTTGATTCGTCAGGCTGCCCACTGCGTCCAGTCCCATTATACAGGGTGTCCGAAAAGTCTTAGTGTGGGCAAATATCTTTGCTATTAATAAAGATAGAGACACCAAATTTTAGGTATATCTTATTGATTCATAAATCTACTTTTCTATGTAATTTAACTTTTTCAACCCCCTTGAGGGGTGACGAACTTTAAATGCAACCCTATGCCGTGTGGTACCTCATCTTAAAGGTCTTCAAAAAAGAAACATTTTACCACAAACCCGAGGTATATAGGATCTTAATTCGTTTTTAAATGGCAAGACTATAAAAATTAAAAATCGTAAAAAAAATGAAGTACCTTTATTTCTCTTATTATTTTAAAAGTTGTTTAAAATGAACACAATGAACTTCTTGGCAGTAATAAAGTCGATTTTGGAACTCACTTCTTACGTTTTAGAGAATGGCAGGTGGCAGAACTCCAAAATCGACTTTCGTACTGCCAAGAAGTTCATGGTGATCATTTTAACAACGTTTAAAGTAATAAGAGAAATAAAGGTACCTAAATTTTAATTTTTTTCACGATTTTAAATTTTTACACGATTTTAAATTTTTACAGGCTTACCATTTAAAAACGAACTAAGATACGGATCTCGGGTTTGCGGTAAAATGTTTCTTTTTTGAAGACCTTTAAAACGAGGAACTACACGGCATAGGGTTGCATTTAAAATTTTTGACCTCAACTCCCTAGCATCAGCCCTCAAGGGGGTTGAAAAAGTTAAATTACATAAAAAAGTTGATTTATTAACCAATAAGATACACCTAAAATTTGGTGTCTCTATCTTTACTAATAGCAAAGATATTTGCCCATACAAATAAGACTTTTCGGACACCTTGTATACTCGTATTTTGGAAATTTGCTGGCAGTTAGAGCAATAAAAAATTGTAATACCTAAATCAATGTCTTTTTATTGCAGGTCCAAGGATTTTTCTGGTTTTTATTAAGCTTGGTGGCTATTTTATTTTATGAGAATCAAATCTCACCCATCGGTATTGACTATAACGAAGCAGATGTCGGAAGAATCATTTACGATCGTTACTTGAGTAAGTTCACTCCTTATTCTCAACCTTAGATTATTTAGTAAAAAAAAGATAAAACTATTCATTTCTAAATCGTTCTATTGCCACGCACCAACATCTAAATAAATTATGCGTGCAGAAGAAAGAAGGACAGTAATATGGTGAGGATGACATCGTTCACATGACGCACATCTGGTCATCTGGTACATCGTCATACGGGGTTGCCGAATGTCCGTGTTATAAAAAAGCGAATCCTTTTGTATGTATGTACATGAGACATCGACATTCACCAAGATGAGACGACACCATTCATTCATCATAACTAGCCTTTTGTTTTGTTTCATACATTGTGCGTGCTTAGGACAAAGAAAGAGGAGAGGGAGAACGCTAAACATCCGAGTTCGCGTGCCGTCGCTATGACTTTCCGAGCCGTCTGCATTCCATCGGGCACACCTATGAAAAAACAGCGACCGGCGAAAAATGTGAAAAGAATCCATTTTTCCAGACTTTTGGCACAGACGCACTATTTTAAAAAAATTATGGATCCTTGTCCTTGTAAAAAAATCTCTCTTCAACACGTATATTCCGATTTGTCCAAAACATTACAGTCATTACACACAAAATACTATGCCTTCACAACTGTTAAAGCCATGAATGAACGAGACAATGGCCCGTGCAATATAGAAAAAGTGACGTTGCCACTCTCACTCTAAATTGCATCACAACAACCACTGACTGATCAGGATCACATATTATAGCATAATAATATTAGTCTTTAACTTTTGTATGTCCATAATTTATTAATGTTAATTTTATATGCTTTTTTAGAGTATAAAATTGATTACTTTTGTATTGTAGATAATGAAGTAAATGTGGATGGAACTTCGTTTGTAATTGGACCAAAGGAGTTTAACTACTTCATGTATTTTTACCTTGTATTCAGTCTTTCCTTGCTTGTTACTTCATCAGTAGTATTATGGGGTAATTTTAAAGTAGGACAAGCAATTGGTGGTGTAGACTGTTTCTTTGATTCAGTTGTACAAGGGCTTAAACGATTGAAGCCTGAGATGGACTTTACTGTGAAATCTTTAAGAGAGGTTTGTAAGAGATTTGCACAAAGTCAGTTAGAAAATGATCAATCATGGCTTAAAGGAGCGTTAAGAAATGAGGCTGAGCCAATTAGTGTATATGTTCCACGTATTGAATTTACTGCTGATGATATTGAGCAAAAATCTGGGTCAGTAAATGTATTGGGATTAACCTCACCAATATGGGGTAGAAGTGAAATTGAGGGAAGAATAATTTGTAAAGAATATAATGTGAAATTACATGTTGTTGAAAAACATGTTGTGGAAGGAAAAGAGGTATGGCTAGATCAGATCGTAAATAGTGAAGGTTCTAGGTCTGTGGATAGTATAGATTATAATGAGGAAAACACTATACACATAATAAATAGGGGTAATGCACATTTCGAGCCAATACTTCACAATAGGCAACAATCTTCTAACCATGATACACCTGAAAAAATCCCTGATGAAGAGCAACCAAAGATGCAAGAAAGACCTAGTGAGGCAAGCCGTAATTTAGAGGATAGTAAAAAGAAACGTCAAGAGTCAGAACAAAAATCACCAGTTGTGTTAGCTGATAGGCTAAAGAGGTCTGATAATGATCCTAATCAACCAGGACTTTCTAATGCTAATCAAAAAAGTATTCAACCTAATAATGATCGTCAATCAGGAAATGCGAAAGACAAAAGCAAAAAAGGCTCTGATGAGGGAAAAATATATGAAAAATTATCATTAGCGTTGCTTGCAGAAAGGGGATATGAACTTTCAAAAAGAGAAGGTAGTAAATATCGTGATTTTTCTATTGGCAGAGAAGTCGATATAGGGAAAGAGGGAAAATTTGATGATATAGTTTTTAAGTATAAGGGTCAAGATAATAAAAATAACCTTATGTTTGTACAAATTAAGCATAAGCAAGATGATTATAAAATAAATTCTGATGTTTTATCAACTGAAGCTTCAAGAGCCAAAGGTGGTTTGGACGGTGGTATGGCAAGAGACTTTAACCTACAAAAGTATTTTATTTCTTATCTGAATACTAGAGAAGAGTTGAAGGTTACGAAAAATAAAAATATTAAAGATGGAAAGATGAAATATATTGCTATATTCACTAATGTTGCCTTGGATACCGTAGAATTGGGAGATAAGGGGTTTACTTTGGGGAAAGCAAATGATGATATTGCAACCCTTTTTACTTTAAAAGCACAAAAATCTGATGATTATTATCAACTAATAAGTATAAATGATGAACTTCATAAAATATTAGAAAAAAGTTCTGACTTACATAGAACGGCTAAAGAATTAGCGAAATATGTGGTTTGGGAAAAATATAGACAAGAAAAAATTATGGGGATCGATGCAGTTCCTATAAAACATTACCATGCTGTACTGAAGGAAAAGGTCATAAATAAATCAGATGAGGTTTTCACTGATAATAAGAATAAACAATATTGTGAAGGAAGATTCAAAAATGATTTTATAGACAATGATGAGCCAGGGTCAAAAGAGCTTAGAGATGCTATTCTAGAAGCTATTAGAGAGCTTGATGATTCAAAAAGAAATTCCAGAAACGATGAATTAAAGAAAATTTTAAAGGAAGTAAGTTGGAGGTTAGTACCGAATTTTGGTGCAACTAAACAAACAAAAGTAGCACTGCCAGATAAATGGAAAGTAGTAAGTAAACAGGATATAACTGATTTTTTAAAATATCTGGTATTTATAGTGAATCAGCCTAGAGTACAAGAATTAGAGGCACTAATTAATAGTTCAACTCAAGATACTATACTAAAAGATACTCAATTGAGACAAGTGCTTGATAAAATAGAAAGTACAGGTCCAGAGTTCAGACAGCGTATAGAAAAAGTATTAGGAATAGATCAGAAAATAAAATATATTGAAAAGTGGATTTCTGGTGAAGAAATTGTAGAATTTATTCAAGAGCAAAAGCAGGTGGTTGACGCATCATTTATAGTTACTGCAATGGCTTTAATATATGAAAGTGAAGTCATGCAATATGGTAGCTTTAATAAATTAGGAAAATTAATAGAAATCTTAGATACGTTTTTACAGAATAACGATAAGAAGGTACTGTGTATTAATACTCAAGAAACTCTATTAAGTTCTATAAAAATATTACAATATTTTAGTACTAAGGAAGGCTATAAAGCAGAAGATGGACGAATTTCTATGAGCTCAGAGGTTTTAAAGGGTAAAGAAAATAGAGACAGTGTAATAAAAGCTTTTGAGTCAGGAAGTAACAACTTATTAATCATAGAATGTAGGCATACAGTTCAGGAAAAAGATTCAGAAGAATTATATAATCGATTATCCTCAATAATGCAGTCTAATAGTAATAAAAAAGTTATTCTCATTACTCAAGAGCAAGATCCTCTAGCTGCTAAATTTAAAAAAGATTCTTCTGATAAATACATTGAAAAAAGAGATGAAAAAATTAGCTTAACTGATCTTACAGCTGAGTCACAAGAAAAATTTCTAAAGGAAGGAAAAGTTATATTTCAAAAAGAGGAAGTAAGTCTAGGTACATTAGTAGGTGATGAGTCAAAACACCTAGTGGATGGAGAAGTATTATCTAAACTCGTTAATAGTGAGGAGATACAGATAGGTAAAGCATTCACAGATTCAAAGTATGATGATGTTAAGGATTATTATGTTGACCGAACATTTAATCGACAAGTAAAGATCAAGAAAGGTTTGAAGGAAGAAAATTGTTTGTTGTTGAAGTTTTTTGTGATTTATAGCAGTCAAATACATGAGCAAGAGCTTAAAAAAGATCAAGATATATTGTTAATTTCTGATACAGGTGAGAGTTTTAAGGAGTTATGTAATAAGTACGAAAAACATAATATTCATTGGCTTAAAGAGGAAGGAAATGATTTGATATGGCAGCAATCTTATGGTGCTTTATCTAAATTACGTAAGTTTGTATATGCAAATGAACGAACTATTCAGGAGTATAAATCAGAGAAAATTACAAAAGACAGAGTAGTCATTATTTCTGATGAGCCTGGTATGGGTAAGTCTACTGTATTAATGAAGCTAGCACAAAAGACAAAAACATCAGATCCTTCTTTATGGGTTGTGAGGATTAATTTGGTAGATTATTCAACTACATTAAAAAGAGAAATAGACAAGAAAACAAAACTTAACGAGGCAGAAGCTATAAAGTTCCTATATAGGATTGTAGATTTTCAACTCTTTCAAGAGAAAATAGAAGAAACGATAGAAAAGGTTCTCAGTGGTATAAATGTAAAAGACAGTGAAATAAGTTTCGAAGGTGCAGGAGAAGAAATTAAGGATCTTCACTTGTTAGAAATAGGACTATTTAATAATTTTTATAATCAGGGCAAGATTGCTTTACTGTTTGATGGGTTTGATGAGATTAGCCCTGACTATACAGAGAAAGTTATTGAGTTACTGCAAGTTTTAAAAAACACTAAAGTAGAAAAGCTATGGATAACTACTCGTCCTTATAATGCTGTTCAAGAAAACTTAGAAAATCAACTTAGTGTATTTTCATATTCGTTGAAGCCACTCCTTTCAGGAGAACAGAAAGATTTTTTGAAGAAATTTTGGAAAGCAAAGTTGAAATTAAGTGAATTAGATGAGCAACGCTCAGGAGTTTTTATTGATGAATTACTAGATAGGCTTCCTAGATCGATAGGTGATAAAGATTTTATGAGTATACCGCTACATGCATTTATGGTTGCTGAAGTTTTCATAGATGCATTCAAGAGTTGTTATGACTCTAATGAGAAGGAGCTTTCTGATGAACATAAAAGGAAAATTGAAGAGCTGGACTTGGCTACTTTATATGAGAGATTTATTGACATAAAGTTTTATAAAATTCGCTTTGGAGAAAAGAAGCCTGGTATGAATATTGACGATCCAGATATGAAAGGGTTGATTGAGAACAAACACAAGGAATTTATAGCAGATCATATGAAATTAGCTTTATATGCAATATTTAACGAAGATGCAGTAAAGGAATTGCTTTCTCAAGAGGAAATAGGAAAAGTAACTGAATTAATTGAAAATATAAAGCAAGCAAAAGAAAAGACAGGAATTATTGATAGGATTATTAATGATAAGCCTAGATTCGTTCATCGTACTTTTGCTGAATATTTTGTTGCCAGTTACTTTTGGGAAAGTTTTAATTCAGTTCAATTTGATAAATTTGAGGACTTTGTTGAGAATATTATAATTAAAAACCTAATTAAGGATGATGATAGGATAGAAATTTCTAAGTTTCTTCAACTAAAAGCAAAAAAAGATTTAGAAAGCAACATCAACTTTCCTGATAAGCAGAATAAGCTGAGAACCCTACTCACAAAGCTTCTTGATCAAACAACACAATATGATTATAATGGTAACGGTAAACAATCAACCAAACTGTTATTTGGGATAGTTGAGTTTTCTTTTTCGACAAAAGAAAAAAGTAATGTAGACGTTATTGAGAATAATGATCAACTAAAATTATTATGCGTATCTGCTGAAATGGGGTATATAAAACTTGTTGAAGCCTTAGAAACAAAACTTAATAAAGAATTTTTACAGAAATATCTAAAATTTGATAAATGGTTCTATAGTCCCTTATGGTTAGCGGCTCAAAATGATCACCTAGATGTTTTAGAAGTTCTCGTTAAAAAATTTTCTTGTGACCCTAATTGGAAGGATAAGGATTCGCAGACTTTAGTTCAACGTATATTTAAAAGGAATGAATTTGATGTTCTTAGGTCTTGTTTAAAGCTAGATATAATTGATGGTAAACCTTATGAAGATTTAAATTATCGACAAGAATTGCCGATAGTTGCAGCTGTTAATGAAGTTGCTCCATCAGATGTAATTAAATTGTTAATAGAAAAGACTGATAGTAACCTTGTTAATGGATTTAATTGTCCTGAAAGTAGTAGTAAGATCTCCCCTACCCAAATGATTATCATACAATCCCTCAAATATGGTGAAGAAATAACTAAGCTCGCTATAAAAAAGGGTATTGATTTCTCTGATGTTACAAATCTATTGCTTTTTGAATATTGTCACGAGAGCTTAAATAGTCCTATAAATAAACTGAATTTTGCTCATCATTGGTCGCCTTCTTTTCATTCTGATAAAGAGTTTTTGAATTTATTTAAGAAAATCGAACTGTTACTAAAAGCTGGTGTAGGATATAACCATAAGGATATTCCACATTCAAAAACAACACTACAGTATGCTGAGCAGATACACTACATCCATAAGCTTTTATATGGAGTACATAAATTCCACACTCAGAAGGTTGATAAAAGTAGTAATCCACTAGGTACTATACTAAAACTAATTGTTGATAATGTAGGTAGTTCTCCTGACTTCAAAGATTATGAATTTGTTAGGAATTATCAACAAAGAATATCTTTATTGCTTAATTACAAGGATAAATCATCCAAATATAATAAAGGAATACCTCTTCTACCAAATAATATACCAAAACTACTTTTTGAGTTTTATGAAGATAGTAATGTTGATCTAGTAAAAAATGCCTTAGGTGAATTTCGTAATTATATAACTAATGCTAAAGAAGCAATAGAGGCATTCAAACAGTACCCTGACAAGGTATTATATGATGAAATTTTGATTGGTTATGGAGAGATGCTTGAGTTCAATCGTTATCAAGCTCTCAGTCCACACTTATATCATCAATATAAATCTCTTGATAAGTATAAAAAAGATTTGCTGGAACGGGTATTGAATTTGTATATAAGACAAGATTATAAAATTAATGATGCGTTAAAAGAAGTAGTAGAAGAAGTATTAAGATTTAAAGAAATAATAAATAAGCTAGAAGAAAATTCAGGCCATAAAAAATATGAGACTGGAGAAATATTAGATATATTAGCTATAAAAAGCATAGATACAAATGAAGAATTACAAGATTTGATATCAAAAATCTATGAATGTGGTGGTATTCAATTCTTGAGTGAAACTTGGTTGCGTTTAAATCTTATAGGTCAGCAAAGAATAATGGGAATATTAGAACTGATGTTCAAATTTGCTGATCAATCATCAAAAATTTTTGAATTATTAAAGAAATTGGATGATTCATATAAGACCCTTACCAAGGCTATTAAAAATAAAAACTATCAAGAGATAGATAATATACTACAAAATATAGAACCTGATTTCATCAAAGCGACTATTAGTGGTCAAGATGATAAATATGGTTCACCACTACACTATGCTGCTTGTAAAGGTGATGTAGAAGCTACCCAAATCCTTTTAAAGCATAAAGCGGATCCTAATCTTAGAATGCAAGGATGCATATTATTCAGCACTGCAGATGAAACTCAGAAAGATGAAGATTTGGAATATGACTATCAAGGTTGCACACCATTACACTTAGCAGTCCTCAATGACCAATTAGAAGTTGCTGAGATTTTGGTAAACTACGGCGCTGATGTTAATGCTATGAGCAGGGCCGTTCCTAGGGTATCTGCCGCCCGGGTGCGAGAATAATTTTGCCGCCCCTTCCCTAACCCATCCCCTTCCCCCAAAGTTGTTAAAACTTTACAAATAAAAAAGATAAAGTAAATTTAAGTTAAAAAAATTGTACAAATATACACAGTTTATTTAATAGAATATAATGTTACAACTTATTTGTAATGTAATAAAGAAATAAATACATAATTCATACATACAGGCAAGGATGCTAACATATCTACTATTTCTACTAATAAGTTATACAGTAAAGTTTGCTTTTCTAGCCTTTTTTAATGCAAATGTCTTAACAATGTTAGACACATCTATATTTTCTGACAGCTCTTTTTCAATACTAATAATGGATAAGTCTGAAAGCCTTTCTTGCCCCATTGTGGATCGTAGATAATTTTTTATTATTTTAAATTTGGAAAAGCTTCTTTCCCCACTAGCTACTGTGACAGGTAATGTTAAGAAAATTCGTATAGAAATTACTAAGTTTGGAAATAGATAGATGAGGTTATTTGTGAATAGGTAGTTAATAACATTCAATGCGTTCATTTCAGAGGAAATATAGGGTGCAACATTGTCAATTTCATCATATAAATCTTGAGCTAAAATATCTTTTTGATTTTTACATGGATCACATAAACTATTCTCTAGAGCTTTACATTTTGCAAATCTAATTAACTAATTCTTCCTTTTCACGCTTTCTTTTTCTGTACTGTGCGCCAGAAAGCCTTTTTCGATTATCAGACATCTACCAAAAAAAAATGAATCCAAGTTATGATTCGTCGAAAAAATTTTGTTTTCGAAGATTTAAAGAAGCATAAATTAATTAAGCTTTGTTTTTCGAAAAATACCAACTTTTGAAAGGAAACTTTACAAAATTTTTTATTTTGTCTGAAAATTTCAACATTTTTAATCAAAACAAAAAAATATTAAGATTATGCTAATCTTTAATTAAACTATATTTTACTAATAAAAAAAAGAAAAATGTTTTACTATTGTTATTATGTTGGTATTATTATTTAAGTTATAAATTTGTTACACAATATAAATTTAATTTAACAAAATATTATTTAAATTTTATTTAACCGCGCAAAAGCAAAATATAATCAAATTAACCTATGTACTCACCTTTAATTTTAACTGTCTCTCTAACCAGGATATCAAACAAAAACTTTTTAAGCTGTTGCGATTTACACGATTACACGTTTAAAATTAAAATAAAAGAAATTATCCCGGTGCGTGTATTTATATGCTTTGACCACAGACGAGTATTTTCCTGTAAAATCTTCCTCGCGACCGACGTGAAAAATAGCTTAAGACGAGTTAAAACAAGAAACTGTTATACTTGCCACTGGTTGTGGCCTGAATAAGTTGTGTATATAAAATTTGAATTTGAAATATAATTAATAATATTTAGAATAGTACATATATTCAAATAATATTAGAATAGTGTTATTTAAATGATAATATTTAGAATAATATTTATGTATTATATTAATTTAATGATAAATTAATTTTTCCCTTTTTTATAAGGCGGCTCGCGCCGCCCCCTAGGCTTGCCGCCCGGGTGCCCCGCACCCTCTGCACCCCCGGGTCGGAACGGCCCTGGCTATGAGTGATTGGCAAGGAACGCCTCTGCATATGGCTTCTGAAAGTGGAAAGTTGAATGTAATTAAATTCCTTGTTGCAAAAGGCGCTGATGTTAATGTTATGGACACAGGTCTTTTTAGAAAAAAAACACCGCTGCACATTGCCGCTCAAGAAGGTTACTTAGAAGTTGTGCAACTGCTGCTGGGTAATAAAGCAGATCCTAACATTCAAGATAAAAATGGAAAAACTCCTTTAGATTTAGCCGAGGAAAAATTAGGCCAAAATCGACAAGTTTATCCAAAAATTGTAGATATTCTTAGGAAGACGTAGATGAATTTAATGAGAAGGATGAGAAAAGAGATTTTGGTAAAATTAAAATAGACAGTGGGAAGTTCGTTGACTACATAAAAGATTTACCAAAAGAAAAAAGTTCTCAATAAGGAATATGCACATTTTTTTTTATTGCATAAATCGTTTAAGGAAGTCATTACAACCCCAAAACTGCTATTTTGAGGAAAATTGCTGCGTTAATTTAGCTAAAAAAAATTTTTACTTTTCGGTATAATTTATTACAATTTCAAAAGGAGCCATTTGCCTGCTCAAAAAAGTTACGTCACGAGGATAAGTGGCACTTGAGGGGTGCCTACTACGAATTTCTAGAAAATCAAGAATTTCTGTGATAGTCCGAAAGCAAGTCAGTATTTTCTCGAATGATGGTACCTCTATCAATTGATTTACCAAACTGATTGTTAATATTGTAATGTTATATGCTTAGGAATAGAAAAATGTCAGTCGACAAGACCAAAAGTCAAAAAGGTGATTTTTTTACAATAATTATAGTACATTTTTTCTGGGAGAGGAAATACAAGATGTTTACCGACTCTCGGACTAAGACAAGAAAATGGGTAGACGTAAAGCCACAATTATCCGATACAGCTACCTGTGACAGCTGACAGCTACAGTGCTACAGTGCAATTATGGCCGCCGCACTTCAAAGATGTATATTATTCTCGGGTATAAATTAAAATACTTTTTTGATCATTTACGTACCTAAATAGTATTCTGCGTTGCAATAGTCCTTGTGTATTAAACAACAAAAATTGCGTATATAGTTTTCTGAAAATAATTGTGATTGTAAGAAATCTTCAAAAATATTCCGTCATAAAGGTTATATGAAAGTTTGAAAAAAGTGTTTTGGATCTATTTGGGTGGAGATTACCTAAAGGAGTAACCGGTGCCTCATTATCAGATTGCAATGCTGTTATGCTTAGTAAAAGAAATAGGAAGATTGAAGAGGTAAACATAAAATATTGGGTAGGTAGGTACCTACATATAAATCCTATAATATTCAAGTACTTAGTTGTAGAGATAATTTTGGGTCATAGATAGATACAGTTATTTGGCTAAATAAATCTTTCTAAACCCAAAAAACTCTAATCTTAAATGTGCAGTTAAAGTATGTAAGGTAAAAAATTGGCTTAAATGATTCTCAAAAAGTCATTAGCTGTCAAAATAGTTTTATATTTTAAAATTTCTCAGCCAAGTGACTCGGTTTCCTTCTTTTTTATTTAAATCTGGCATGCAGGAGTGGAGTATAGAAAGATGACTATTTTTTTGTTTGTATTAGACAGGTACTAAGTAAAATGTTAACAAGTTATTCGTTGACTGTGTAATACAGGATGTTAACTGAATAGATCAATAAACTTTAAGGCACGATTCACCATTCCTTGGTTAACTTTTAGAAAACAAAGTTCATCTAAATACATAAGTAGAGTAGGAATATAAATTGTCCTACATATTTTGACCCAAGACAGCTAATGCTAAAATACATAATAGGTATATCCAATATTTCTATAGCCAATTTTTTTGAATGACGTTATATATTTGGGAAATTTTATATTAAGTACAGTTTCTAATATAAATTCGATTTTTTTTAGAATCACCCAAAATAAAATACTTAAAATTTAGTCCATGTTTAGTATGAGGATGTGAACTTTATGTATGTGGTACCTAGTTATGAACCTAATAGGTGGGTACCTATCTGAAGAAAAAAATTTGGTGACGGGTAAGTAAGTAGCATTACATACTTAAACAATTTTTGTACTAATAATTTTTTGTATCTAGGATAATAAGCTAAAAATGAAAACAATATATTTGGCTATGTTATATTAATTTTCTGTCTCAAAAGAAAACTGAAGCTAATAAAACATCTAAATATTACAACCATAAAAAATATTTGTCTGTTTAGCTTTCAGTAATTTAACTATAACCCCTGTGTGGAATTTCTTGGTATTTTCCTCGGTATTTTCAAAATTAGAAAGTCATTTTACTATTTTTTATTTCATTATTATTATTATTAATAATCTCACGATATCAGTTTTGAATCATCTGGCAACCCTGTGAATAATCTCATTCCTTTGTAATTATCACACTTTTACACAAACTTTTTTTTTTGTTGTGTTTCTTAGTGGTGTCAGACACAGACAAATAAAGGATTTGCTCATGTGACAAAAGTAACTAATCGTCAGATCCAAAAGTAATGTTTAACGATGTCAAATAATATCAGGTGTGAGATGGAACATTCTCGAGAATTTATTTTTGGGAAATATTCTCCGAGCAAAATGAGGAATTTATCGGAAATTTTGGAGAATTTATTTTATATGTTCGAGAATTTTACGTTTTGTTTGACTGCATAAATTGGAAGAACATATTTTTTTACCCAAAGTAGTTTTTACAATAATTTTATCTGAAAAAATGAAGAGATACACAATACCTAATTTAGAAAATATTTAAATTGTAAATTAACGTGATTACGCATTCAGTGGCAGCTCGTGAGGTATTAAACTGGGTGTTCAGCTCGGTAGTTATACAAGAAAGATACGAAGAGAAATATTGAAAAAAAATGCATACCAATCTAAGCTGATCAAATCAAATCAAAAAATACTTTATTGTCAAAAAGATAATTTTTGTTGACAAAGTCTTGCACATAAAATAATATAACGACAAATAAATATAAAATATAAAACAGACTAAAGACCTTCCATCCCCTTTCCAAACTTTTTAAATAAAACTTTCTAAAACGACAAGACTTAGAAGTATTAATTCAAAAAATATATTTTTTTCCACACTCTGATTTTACGTCAATAATAAATAATTACATTTAACACTAAAATAAAAGTCTCACAAAAATTACAATACAATCGCACCAAATATACCCGTATATAAAATTAATTAAATGAATCTACATAATACTCCTCCACTTTATAATAGACTCTTCCAATCAATCCTTTACAAGCTTTTTAAACTTTTTGACATACAGTCAGTCGTATACGTCTGGGAAGGTTATTAAACATTTTCTTATTATCTATTCTTATCTATGTAAAAAGTCCATTATTCTGTTCTTCATTTTTGCAAAAACTTCAATTACGCGATTAAAATTTAAAATCTGGTACTGCATTTTAATCAGAATAACCTTGAATATAACCTACTACCACTACTAGCCGTCTGGGTCTCATTCTTAGACAAGGAAAGAGAGAAGGTCTCATTTAATCTTAATACTTTGATTTTTTAGGTTAAACATTGAGTATATGGAGCAACGTTGCCAAATAAGGAGGCATAGTTATGACTAGGTCACGGATTTAAAATCGCCTGTTCTATCAGCTGACTACTCATATGATTCAAGTGCATTGTGCAGTGCACGCAGTGTTGCCAGATCTGAAATGACAAAGGCGGTAGATTCGAGGTAGGTATAGAAAAGGGTGGAAACTGGTAGATTTAGGATTGACAGTGGTATATTTAGGATTGACAATGGTAAACGTCATCTAATCGGTACGTTCCGATAAAGATCCCTAACAGCGTTTTCAGTTGGTACAATAATTAGTGCGCCACAAGTGTATCTTGTATCTGTATTTTTTTTCTTCTCATCCATAACGTTAAAAAAGGATGCAAATACACTTGAGATGCACTAATTGTACCATGTATTGTTTTAGGAGTTTCGCTATTTGGTTAAAGGAAAAAAAATAATACAGATTATCAAATTTAACAAATTGTAAACTAAAGTAGCTAAATTAAAATAACTAACAAATCTAAACTAACCAAAAGTCTTGAAACATAGAAGCAGTCACAAAATTCACAAACCACACAAAACGCGTAGTCGCAGGGCTATACTATACCAACTAGGAGCTGGGAATAACCGAAATCTGAAGTTAGTGATGTCTGTTAGAGATGGAGCACCGAATCGTTATTCATAGTTCGATCGTTTGCTAAGTGATTAATGTTTTTTTACTTTACTTTTTTATAAGGTAATAAATTCTAGTACCTATCTCAGTTTTCAATTTTATAGTAGGTTACGTGTGTCTGCGGTAGAACGGTAGATACTGTCAAAACGGTAGATCTGCCATAAAACCGGTAGCTCTGGCAGCACTGAGTGCACGCCAGAACGCTAAAATTTGCATCATTTTCATACAACGATGTTTTGTCTCACGCGCCGGACTCCTCTTTCTCTTACACGCAGTCTCTGCCGATACTCTCGGCGTTCAATTCTACACTACTTACAAAATTTAATTTTACCAACTTTTGTATAAGGAACCTCAAAAATGAGACACGGCATGTTGTGAAATGAAATAAGAATTCTATTTTTGCAGAAAAAAATTGGGGGTGCCATTTGGAAATAAAGGGGTGAGGGTAAATTTTTAGAGGTTAAAACAGTAAAAAATATTTTGAAGGCATCATGTATATTACGAGGTGCGTGTTTATTTTTAATTAGGTTTTTAATGTGTTCTTTGTTTTTAAATGTTTATGTTTTTTTATATATTATATAAATTTGCTTAAATATGTTTCAGAATAATAGTGTGATGACTTTTGTAGAAGTGAAACTGTCGAAATTTAACGAGATCCGTAGAAAACTCTAAGCTAAAGCATTTTTTTTTTTGGAAAACCATATGAGACAGCCGAAAACTGATTTCAGATTCGTGTTCTACGACCTAAAATTAGGATCCAAGCAGAATTTCATCAAAAAATTCGGTATTCTCATTTATCCGAATAATTACCCAAAATATGCTTACTCGAATTTGACGATACTGACATTTAAATGAAATTTATGTAAAATTTGTGATTTATCACATTATGACATTTAACATTATTACATTTAACTTCAATCAACTGCCTTATTTTTTACTAATTAGTATATTTTAGGGATATTCTCTCTAGTTTAAATGGGAAAAGTATTTTATATGTTAGGATTAAAATTATTTTTGAATATCTTTTCAGGTCTGAGCGAGAATCCTATGGTGATAATGCCATTGGATATGTGCAGGTAAAGATAGGGATGGAGACATATATGTGGTTAAGGCAAGAATAACACCTGAGCGCAATGTAAGGCATACAGCTTATTCTGTCACAGCTATGTGCGATGAGGCTAAGGATATAATTATCTCTGTTCAGTGTGAAGACTGCCCATTGAGGTAAATAAATTATTGCATACATACAGTATAGTAGGAACAATTCTTAATATTTTTTAGTGTATATAATAAGTTACAAGAGGATTACTATACTAAAAACCATACATAACATAATTTAGGTCTATATCCTATGATTTTTTCAATTTATTTAATCATTTCATTACAGGAGGATGTAAACATGCTATTGCATTCTTCGCTTGGTTGCGAAGAACAAGGAGCGAAGACCCACCTATTCAAAGGAATTATCAGAAATTAAATGAATAAAAAGGTGTCATGGGTGCCAAATCAGAGTAGTTGTTGAAACATATCCTGCGATTATCTAGTTTTGTATGAAGAAAAAACATTTTTCGTAGGCATAAGCTAATTGGCAAACTTATAAATAAACTTACGTAAGAAAATAAGAGAGTTACAATTCAGTATACATATAAGAAGATTTTTTTTATTCGAAACAATAAAGTTGTTCTCAAGTAAATTCTTAAGTTACGAGTATTTATTATTATTATTATTTTAGAGTATACAGGGTGTCTAAAATAGGTGATACCACTATTGCTATATCCGAAACGGTAAAAGATACGAGGTCAGCTAAATTAGAGAAAATGTGCCGTTTTTAGTCCCTATTCATATTCCGATTACGGAGTTGCCAAATTCTCTATAGTTTCTTATCTACAGGGGATTTTTTAATAATAGTCAAAAATTTAATTCTTAAATATCTCGAAAACTATTTTAATTAGAACAAAATTGCTTTAACAAAATCACACGATGTTTTACCTTCCTTAAAGTAAAGTTATTGTTTTGATTATACCATTTGTTTTTATTGAGTTACTAATACTAACTTGATTTTTTCAAATACGGACCTGGACTTTTTGCTCCATTTTTTGAAAGAATACTTTATACCCTTTACAACTGTGTATAACTTGAAAATATTTTCCGACGTTTTGATTAAGAATAACAACATCATCAGGATTCTCTAACAATACGGACCTGGGATCTTCCATGTTAAGGCACAATTCACAACCTGTCGCTATAGTTTGTGGTTTTTGTGGTTGTGAAATAGCGCATTTACTTGAAAAATACCAGGTCCGTACTGGTGGAATATCTTGATGATGCTAGTCTTCACCAAAACGTCGAAAAACATAATCAAGTGATACACAGATGTAAAGGGTATGAAGTATTCTTTCAAAAAATGCAGCAAAAATAAAGGTCCGTATTTGCAAAAAACAAGTTAGTACCAGTAACTCAATAAAAACAAATGATATAAACAAAACAATAACGTTACTTTAGAGAAGGTAAAAAATCGTGTGATTTTTGTTAAAACAACTTTTTTCTAACTATAATAGTTTTCGAGATATTTAAGAATTGAATTTTTGACTATTTTTAAAAAATCCCCTGTAGATAAGAAACTATAGAGAATTTGGCAACTTCGTAAACAAAATATGAGTAGGGACTAAAAATGGCACATTTTCTCTAATTTAACCGACCTCGTATCTTTTACCGTTTCGGATATAGCAACAGTGGTATCACTTATTTTAGACACCCTGTATAATACATACATACAATACTTCTTAGTACAGAACGACTCATTTTTAGCATGGATAACAAAGTTGCCACTTCATTTTTCTTAAAGTTATACATATTTTAGGAAACAATAAGCAACAACAAAAAAAAGTGATATGTACAGGGCAGCTAGAGAATAAGCAATTAGCAACATAATCCTATAGCCCTATTTCAAAAAGTCATTCGCAGGTTAAAATTTAATGACAAATAAGACATTTTTAAATAGTTTTTAAGAGTAACAAATTTTATGAAGAAGAGAAGTGAATGTCTTATGTTATTCAATACCCTGAGTGGCACGTAACCAGGGGAGTAGTTATTTTAAGGATTTATGCATCTTGTCTTCATAAAAGTTGACGCTAGTGTTTCAGGACAGTGTTTGAGCAAATTGATTATATTTTATTATACAGAATGTACCATCTGAAACATTTAAAATTCCATGAGCAAGTACTAACTTAGACTTTAAACTTTGTTCTAGAGTTGCTTTTTTATTTACTCTAGTATTAAAAATTCTAGATCGGCAGTTAAATATTAAGGTACACTCTAAGATTAACTCTATAGCTTCATTTTAAAAATTAGATGAACGTTATAACTCAGTATACTTGGAGGTAGAAAAAGATCAAACTAAAACTTAAACTAAACAGGGATGATTTTTCTCTTATATGAGTATTTGTATATGTATGTTGTAAATCATTATTTTAAACATGCTTGTATTTTTTGAATACAAGAAATTGTAATTTATGCAAATTAAACTTAGTTCATAGACTAGTTTAAATATTAGTGATTTTTATTATTAGATACGTGTAAAGAGAAATGTATTTTCTAATTTTAATTTTATTAGTACCTAAAGCATGTAAAATTAGGACTTCATATATGCATAAGTATTGTTGAGCACTGTATGTTCCATGTATCTGGACACAATCGCACAATGGCAGTGGAGATTGGGGACAGGGCCGTCGAGAGCCGGCACGGGCCCCGGTGGTAAAGTTTTTCTGGCCCGAGGCCCCCTGGCTGATAATCGAGAGGAGCCGGGACGCATATTTACAGATGCTAGCATGTGTTGACACCAGGGTGTTGAAATCAGCGAGGGTTTGGAAAAACAGTACATTTACAAATGCTAGCAGATTTGGACACCAGAGGCGATCATAGTGTTGAAACCAGTTTTAGATAACCTGAGCAGTAGATAACCTTTTTCCATGATTGTGCCTGTACGGAAAATAACAATAAAACGTTGTTGGAATATTGAAAAAAATATTTATTAAAGCAAACGAACAAAATAAAAATAAAATATTAGGTTAATGAGCAGATCCATGCCCTTCAGCATTAGGCTGGTTGTGTGAGATGTTAAGATGAATAAGAAATAAAAGCTAAGCCAGATCGGCCCTACAAGGTGCAGAAATTAAAATTGCATAATAGTCGTGAAATATGCTCTCGGACAGGTTTGCTCAGTTTTAGGTTTCATCAAGAAGAAGAAGAAATATGACCAAAAAGATGCTGCCACAGTTTTAGTTCTTCAGTCTGTTAGAGAACTCCTGTGATGTCCCTAAGAAGTGCTAAATATCTTCTAGAAGCTGTGAAAAAATCATTATTCAGATGATCTTAAAAGAAAATAAATTATTTCTGTTCAAACCCTACTTTAGCCAAACATAGGAAGAGGGAGATGCAGCGAAAAGACTGAAATTTTGGCATTAAAGCTGTTCTTAGAAATAATATAATTTCTTCTTGTGGCCATAGAGTTGTAAAATACGTTCTCGGACAGGTTTGTTCAGTTTTAGGTTTCATCAGTATATTTTTTAAATTTTTTATCTTTGCCGAGTTTTTTTACTGCGACTGCGCGATTCGTATTGGTATAAAATTTTGGCAGCACCGCATACACCTGACATTTTATTAAAAAAGATACTGATGGAACCTAAAACTGAGCAAACCTGTCCGAGAGCGTATTTCACGACTATTATGCAATTTTAATTTCTGCACCTTGTAGGGCCGATCTGGGTTAGCTTTTATTTCTTATTCATCTTAACATCTCACAAAACCAGCCTAATGCTGAAGGGCATGGATCTGCTCATTAACCTAATATTTTATTTTTATTTTGTTCGTTTGCTTTAATAAATATTTTTTCCAATATTTCAACAATGTTTTATTGTTATTTTCCGTACAGGCACAATCATGGAAAAAGGTTATCTACTGCTCAGGTTATCTAAAACTGGTTTCAACACTATGATCGCCTCTGGTGTCCAAATCTGCTAGCATTTGTAAATGTACTGTTTTTCCAAACCCTCGCTGATTTCAACACCCTGGTGTCAACACATGCTAGCATCTGTAAATATGCAGCCGGGACGGGCCTCGGAACAGTAAAGTTTTATAATAATTGGCTAATAAGTATATTTTGAGTTGCGGGCTCCTCAAAGCGGTGCGGGCCAGTGGCGGTTTCTAGAATTTCAGATTGTCGTATCTCAGTTCCAACGCATGGGACCCACACCAAATTACAAAATTTTACTGTAGGGTACTCTACAATCATTTTCGTGAAAAAATATTTAATTTTGAAATTTGCGAAAAAAAGTTAATTTTTTGGGCCGCTTCACTTGAGATCTGAGAAAGCTCTGAAGAAAATTTTACTCAGCATATTTTTTCATAAAGTATATCAAGTTTTATCGACCAATTCCAAGTTTCGTGAAAATATTCTAATTTTCCTTAAAGAAATGACATTTTAAATTATTTCTTAGACAAAATATTTTAGGGTAAAAATTTTAAATACTAATTAATTTGAAGATATTAGAGGTAATTCGATAAAATTTGAATTTTATCGATAAAATCTGATAAAATTTATGGACAAACTTGGAAGTAAAATTTTATTCAGAACTTTCTCAGATCTTAGGTGAAGCGGCCCAAAAATTAACTTTTTCTCAAAAATTTTAAAATAAAATATGTTTTTACAAATTATTTCTAGGGTACCCAATAGTAACATCCTATAATTTGGTGTGGGTCCCATGCGTAGGAACTGAGATACGACACATCTAAAATTTCACGGGCCCGGCCTGGTGCGGGCCAGGGGAGTTTGCACTCCCTGCCCCCCTCCCTTGACGGACCGGATTGGGTATGAGCCAAATAAGCACAACTCCCTATACCAAAGAGGAGCCAGAATATATCCATTATACCTAAACCTGAGGAAAGAGAAGCTTTTACTCAACGTCACCACATCGCACGCAAGCAAAGAAAAGGCAGTTATATTATACTACCAACATCAAGTTAGGAAACCTAACACGTGGTATCTCATGGTATCTCGAAAATGCCCTTGGGCCCAGGGCTCGGCTGTCTCCTTACTTAATCCTCTACGTGGCGCTTGTCAGCTTTTCACACAACGTTAGTTCGGGTTCTAGGATATTGCTATAGGAGATATCCGAAAAATTACATATTTGTCGCTTGGCCCCTTGTTGCTCTACAGGGGCGATATTTTATTTTATTTATTCGAAGCCAAACCTTATTTTATTGTAAGTTCATTAATAAATCCTATTTTTATAACCTGTTTTAACTTTATTCCCTCCATAACATCCCAGAAACTATTACTTAGTCTCGGTCGCAACAACCCCCGTTGTGACAATATAATATGTATTTGAATCACAAGTTAACTTGTTTTTATACCTGTTTTATATCTACTTAATATCAAACTTAATTTAGCCTTGGTTTTTCAAGACCAAATTAAGTAGGAAGTCAAACTAAATTTAACCACATTTTTCTTAACCACATTTTTCTTTTCACTTTACACCACCTTCTTCTGGCTTCGGATTTTTTGGGCACGCTAAAAAAAGTTTGTTCGGGCTCGTTGCGCTGGTATTTGTGCACATTGGAACAATACAATACTTTGTGTTGATAACATTTTATAGCAACAGGAATCAATCGTACAGTCGCAGTAAAAAACTCAACAATGATAGATAAAAAATTAAAAAAGATACTGATGAAACCTAAAACTGAGCAAACCTGTCCGAGAGCGGTCTTTAATAAATAAATATAATAAAATTAAAATAATGAATAGTAATTTTCACTTTCTTTGTTGTGGTTTGATTTACTCCCTAATGAAATTATGCCCCTTTCTTTATGTAAATAATTATTGATTCAAATATTGCCTTCCAGGCTACAATAATTTGAAAACAATTTAAAATATTGGCTACAAATTTTAATACTATATTGTGCAACTAGTGTTGAAAATAGCACTTTTCACACGCGTTATTTATTTGACATTAAAATATACATTAAGCCATATCCTTTTATTTTATTTGCATTAAGCTTTTTAGAACTGAACGGTTTTTAAGGCAGTCGTAGAAAATAATTTCATTCTTGCTTAACAATTCCAACGCGGTTATACAACCGCATAAACACAGAAGAAGTGTTTTGTTGGTTACATAGCTATTACTTTACGGGTGGGTGAAGCCTTTGCATCAAGAAGGGCACGAATTCCCTAGATCCTTGTTTTTTTTTCACTCCGCAACACATCAGCTTTCTTTCTCTATGCCAAGCAGCTGCTGATGCGTCTCCTCTCTTTCCTCGTCAAATAAGAAATCAACCAATCACAGGAGTAGAAATGCAAGTGTGGACTCTGGAGACCAGCATTATTTTGACACATGATTTTGTTGTGATTTTGTCGTTTATGATGGTAGCGGTTGTGTTTTTATTACAGTGCTATTTGTGTATAATTCTTTTTATTAAACGTTAAAATCTATTAAAAATATAAACTATAATTATTGTAGTATGCCAATGTGCAAAAGTACCACTGTGCGTGCACTGAAAGCCTCCTTTTTCATGTGCCCAAAAAACCGATGTCGAAGAAAGTACCTACTGCAAATTTAATCAAAAATTTTACATGAAGAGGTATCTGTAAAGGTTAGTATCGCTAAATTCAAGTAATCATATGTTGCTGTACATTTATTTTTATAGTATAATAAATAATAAGTGTTCTTAACTAAATTGTAAAGGCAAATCCACCAGCACTAACTTCCAGCCAATTTTCCGATTTTCTTTGCACAAATGCCGTTTTGGTCATTTATAACCAGTCTGTTTAATAAAATAAAAGGTTTTCTATCGACTAAATATCCTAGTCTTTGGGAAAAACTCAAGAAAATGGATTTACACTGAAATTTACGTTACACTAGCCGTGACTAGCCATTATAAAACGTTGACGTAATGAAAAAAGTGACGTCACAAACAAAAGAAGTCCGTTTTACGAGATGTTGGATTTTGCAGGAAAATTTGCAAAATAAAACCTTGTTTTTTGTTAATAAAACCCAAAATAAATGCAAAACAGCAACTGCCATAAACATTTAATTTATGTAGAGAATACAAAAAAAAATATTTCAGGATTTTTTGGATTACATGCATATTCCCTAATTTAGCGATTCCAAGAATATACAGGGAGTTACAAGATGTTAAGAAATTTTAATTACTTATTAATTTTATTACATGTAATAATATGAAAATAAGTTTATATGAACATGAATCCTCAAACATTTCTTTTTCGAGATACAGGGTGTTTAATATTTTCTTTTTTAAATGTTTTTTTAATTTATATTGAAGTTTAGAGCATTTATTGAACGGGGATGCCATTTCCAGCATCTACTATAAACTTAAATCAAAAAGCACTGTGTCCCGAAACAAAAAAAATCATTTTCACTATTTGTTTTTATTGTAAGAAATAAATTCGTTTTTATCTTGAAGAGACACTTTTCACGCAGAATTAATTGGGCTTTAAAAGAACTATATCAATTTTGCAAAAAATCAGTGTCGTGTCATTTTTCTCGCTAAAAATAAATACTTTGCAGCAGGCACGCCCATGGGCGAACCTAGGATTTTGTCTTGGAGGGGGGAGGGGGGCTGAGTAATGCAATTCGGTGGATTTGTGTGTCTAGGATGTTGATCTAGGGCGGGACTGCTGATAATAATAACTGAATCAAGGTTCAGTTTTATGGTCCTCTTTTTTAATAAGCTTTTATTTAATCAACTGTATCTTCTAATCTAAAGCGAATTCCCGCGAATATTACTTTATCCGATAGAAAATTTTCTAGAGATTCCAAAAATGTATAACTTATTAAGGTTCTATTGAAGATTTGATCTAGAAATTGATTAAAACTGAATTGAGATGGAAAATTACAACTTTTATGGCCCCCTTTCTTCGAACTTTTATTTAATCAACTGTATCTTCTAATCTAAAGCAAATTCCCGCGAATATTGCCTTATCTGAGCTAGGTTTCAATACATGTTTTTACAGGTGCAAATAATTCTCCACTACGTCCCATGCCCCATGCTAAGAGCACACCAGACCTGTGCAATAACCAATGGGAACAACCAGCACCACTCAGAACAGCCAAAATAGGACGCCAAGGTGGCCAGAGAAGCCCCCCTTTGAACGTTAACTCTCCTTACATTCCAGATCCCGACTACTCGCCCCCAGGATCACCAAAAGTTAGGGGAGTTTTAAGACCAAAAAGCAACTATGCTATGAATTAACTATACTAACAAGGAAGAAAAATGTATTTTTAAAGGAAAAAGCCTACTAACCTCATGAAATAATAAAATGTGTTTTTTTGGCTCTGTATTTGAATTTGTACCTCTATGTATATAGAGTTTTTATACATATATTTATTTGTTATTTTTGAATAAAATTTTACGAAATAAATTAAAATTACATTATTTTTCAACCTATTCAAATGTTCCATTTAAACTTAAGATTTGGTCAATTCAAAGGGCCATAACGTACTGTAGTTTCTTTTATCTGGAACAGACTTCTACGTGGGCATCTAAAGAGAAGGATTTAAAGGGTTAGAGGTTAAGAGGAAAGGGAAAACCTCTGCAGGCAATTTGTTCGATAATCTGGCGACCCTAGGTATGAGAAGTGAAGGGAAGAAGTGGGATATTCTGGGTTTTTGTAGCTAGATTAATAAAGGGATGCATATGTGACATCTTTCTTGTCATTCTATTACGAACAGTTAAAGGAGGAACGATATAGCAGTGGCGGATTTAGGGAGTGCCCGGGGGGTGGGCGCTCCCTGAAGCCTTATACAAAAAGGATTTCAACAGCCAATTTTAGAAAATATAATAATAAAAATAAATATATGGTAACATAAACATAATCCATTCCTACTTATTCTACAAAATATTATAAACAAAAACAAACATTCGCCGTCTATGTAAGGTCTTTGAAATAAATTATACTACAAAAATATGAATATGGATCAATACGAATATGTTATCATATGCATGCCTTTTTTGGCATTTTTGATTTACATGCTCTTGATTGTTTCTGAAAACCTTCCTTAAACATCTCACTGCGATTTCATCAAAATTTGCTCCGGATCGTTTTGACTTCTAAAGGAAAGAAATAATCAAATAGTTTTTTTTTAAACATTTTTTTGAAAGTAATTTTTTTCAAAAAACAGTTTTTTCGAAAACGGACTAACGAAATTTTTCAAAAATATTTTCTCGAATACACATATTTTGAACGTACATTTTTTCAAAAATGTCCTGACAGCTTTTTCAAGGATGCTTTTTTGAAAATGGATTTACGAAATATTTTCTCGAAAACACGTTTTTCGAAAGTACATTTTTTCAAAAATGTTTTCAAAAAATAATTTTTAAAAAATAAATGCATTTTCCGAAAATATATTTTTTAGAAAACAGTATTTAGAAAATTATATTATGAGTAGCTTGAAAAATGTTGATGAAAAAAGACGAAAAAGATCCTGAACAAATCTAAACGCACTTTTTTTGGGCTTGATTAGGTTTCCTTAGGTTGGTATGTTACTTTTTCAAAAAGTCGTTGCTTGAAAAAGTTAATATCCGAAAAAAATTAATTTCGAAAAAATGTTCTCTGAGAAAATGTATTTTTGAAAAGTGTTTGCTTGGGTTTGCTTGGGTTTGCTGTTTTTGTGTTCGGTCAAGTTTACATCTCCTTATGTCTGCTATGTTACTACATATGTAGTAAATTACTTTCAAAAAAGTGTTTTATTTGATATCATGAGCGCCCGCCGACTTTTTTCACAGGGGGGGGGGGGCAAAATGAAAAAAAGTAATATATTTTTAAAGATTTTACTACTAAAAATTAAGAAGTATGACAATCTCACAATCTCAGGGGGGTCACGGCCCCCTGTCCACCCCATGCGGGGCGCCCATGTTTGATATGAATATTCGAAGTCTTTTTGAAAAAATTACTTTCTGAAAGCATGTTTTCTTAGAAAGATGTAATTTCGAAAAGATTAAAAAAAATTCGAAAAGTTGGTTTCCGAAAAAAAGGTTGCCCAAGCACCCCCCCCCCCCCCCCCTAATGCGCTACTGCGATATAGAGATAGTTCTTCCGAACAGAGTCCGTAAAAATATCTGTAGAAAACAGATAGGTATTTTGTTCTGTATATTAAACATACTTTTCAAATTTATAGCTCCTATTTGGTACGTTACTTTTTCTTTCTGTCTCACGAGATATTAATCGCCTTTGTTAAAGAAATAATATAAATGCTAACATTGCAATTAATAGAAATACGAATAATTTTAAGACAATGCGTGATACTTATGCTTTTAAAAGAAATTATCTCATTTATTTTTTCGATTTCTACCTAATATGATAGAAGAGTACTTATCCACGCAGGACCGTATTGTGGCGCTTAATTAGACTAAAGTTTAAAATTATTTTTCTGTCCGTATTTTGTAAAGAATCCATAGCCGATGTCGCGTCACATTTTAAATTTTTACTGTCAGATTCACAATTGTAAGGACCTGTCTACTAGGACAATTAGGAATGTGTATTGACTTCTTCCGAAAACTCTTCCCGAACCTCTGCCGCTAATTTTGGAGCGCTTAACTTAGGATGTTTTATAATTTTTCTGACCAATCCTCCAATCCCGTGACAATAGATTACATTTCCCTTCTCTTCAGATGCCCACGGTACGTTAGTACTTAGACTTGAAGTCTACGTGGACTGTCTAAAAAAAAACGTTTTATCCCATCCTCGTAATAAGAAAATAAAAGTAAAGTGAAGCAGCACTAAATTTGTATTTTTCTCATTGGGCAAGTGCGACTCTGTTACAAATAAATTATCGCACTTATACGCTGTCATGCACAAGTATCTATTCACATGCAATGATTAGAAAAAATTCATTCGAAAAACAATACATTTTACGAGTATTAAGCCGACCGTATCTTTTCATACGATTCGTACCCCCTTTCTCATGGTGAAATAGAAAACATTTATACTGGATAATGTTTCCCTTTCGGTTAAGTTTTTGCTTATCGTTCGTGGTACTAACATCGATAAAGTGAGAGTGTTGTTTCAGGTGGATAAGATAAAATTAATATGATATTTTCAAAACAGAATTTTTCATATTGAGGTTTTGGAAAAAAAATGTCGGCCTTGCATTCGCCATATTATTTTTTAATTTATACAGGGTGGTTCAATGTTGGGACAAAGAACAACAGTGGATTCCTTAGTGAGAATTTTAATTTCGATTTTCCTCAATATTTTAAAAATGTTATGACATTTTATTGCAAAAAAGTAGTTTTTTTTTCATGCTTTTTTCGGTTTTTCCGCCATATCTCACTTATTTATTAAAATAGCGGAACGTCGTTAGCGCTGTCGGGAAGTTGAAAAAATTTTACACAATTTTGCTACTGAGCACTTATTTCTACTACCAATAGATTCGTCAGTATTTAATAAATAAAAAACCGATCAAGAAGTACGCGCGCGAGCGCGCAGCTCATGCAGGGTACATAAGCGCCGCGCGCTATAAACAAATGCTCATATAACTTTTGATCAATTAAAGATATTTGGATAAAACAAAATTGCACGTATAAATAATTGCCAAGACAATCAATTAATGATATTTTGAATGTTGGAATTTCCGGTATTCTTGTTTAAGTGTGAATTTTCCACTTTGTTGATTCAATCTCTGTATTTATAAACAAATAAAAAGTAAGTAGGTATTGTAATCTCTTCTTGAGACCACTATCTACGAATTCTGTGAGGGGTGTATCCATAGACTTCTTATTTTTTTACGACAAATTCTCACTCTTAAATTTACGAGAAATGCATTTTCGCGTGTTCGCCGTTTATGAAAACCAGTCATTATTTTCTGTAATTTTTCAATTTTAAAAATAACACAGTAGTTATCAGTGAGGTAAAACATATACTTTCATATGGTGTGATTGGTTTTACAGAAACTTTAGTTTTTCAGTGGGTTTTATTGGCAGTTATCTCGAACAAGATGAAAATATGGCTATAAAGAAATTGTTATAAAAAGATAATGATAATGAAAAAAGATAATCTGAAACTTGGTAAAGTTGTAGATAAATATGTCTTCTATTAATATTTAACCATAGATATCTTCGTTTTTGCATAAATTTTCATTCATAAGTATTACAAAAATATATATTTCTTAATTTTTATCTCTGTAAAATATTTAAGACTGTTATAGAAGACGATATTTTGGAAGTTAAACAGTTAGTCAAAGTAATTTTTTTTAAGAATAAATACTAAAAATGAATAAAAAATAATAATTGGTTTTCCTACGCGGCGAAAATGCATTTTTCGATTTTTTGTAAAACTGAAAACTGAAAATTTGTCGTAAAAAAAAAAGAAGCCTATGGTAACACCCCTCACAGAATTCGTATATGATAGTGGTCTCAAGAAGATACATACATAGGTTCATCTGGACACCTTTAGCAACCCATTCTGATTCGTTTCATCCATTGCATAATTTTTTTGCTTATTTCAACCACGCGGATCCACTATTTGACTATATCGCAATATTTTAATGCAAGGAATCCATTGTTGTGCTTTGTCCAATTACCTTTGAACCACCCAATATATGTCGTGGACAGTGATTATGACGGTCACTATGCATAATGCCCAGGCATTATGAATAATGCTAAACAGGAACGTGCAGTTTATAATTTACATACTGTGCTTTTATAATTTGACATATTGACTGGCTATTGTGAAAATTGCTTCACTGCGCCGATCTGGCTAGGCAAAGTAATAATTTGATTTTGGTTAGTTTCTTTGAAATCTTTTAATGTACTTTTTTCATATACATCTTCTAAATTATTAGAGTTCAAAGCTGATTTAAAAAAAATATATTTTCGATTTTCTTTTTTAAATTAGCTGACCAAAATCAAATTATTTCTTTACCTGGTCCGATGGAAGCAGTATTCATAATTGCCCGGCCAGTCAATATAACAAATTATAAAAGCACAATATGGGACTTAATAAGAGAATTTCTAACCCTATAGCAGTTTAGATAGATTAAGGAAACAAGACAGAAAAAGACCTGAGCAAAAATAAACAAACCTGAGGCACAGGTTTACTAATTTTTTTATTGATCAGTTTATTACTTACGACGTCAAGATTAAATGGCTGATGCGAGCTGACTTACCTACTTACCAGTCTACCCTAAAGCGTTATAAAAACAAGACATTCTTTATTAGGTATCAGCGTAGGTACTAAAATAAATTAGTAACCATTCTTCAAAATGTTCGGAAAGACTGTGTTTCTCATGAAAGTAATTTTATTTTGGAGCCTAATAACGGCTACCTTGGTAGAGAGTGGTCATCAAAAAAGAGATGTGCATCACATGATCTTTTTAAATGATAGTCGAAGACCTATGAAAAGTCATCGGTGAGTAAATTCTTTCTTTTTATTTTTGCGCATTCGTGCACGATTATGAGCAGACCATGTTACTGAACAAGAGTTATCTTTTGAATAGTTCTCATATTTCTCGGAATTCTAAAATGGTAAATTGGTCTGAGGTTCACAACCTTAAATTAAACTCAGAAAAATCTAAACTATTGTGCTTTGCGAACAAAACTAATAGGGATATAATTAAAAGCAATGTAAATATTTTCTTGAATACCGTTTCTTATTACCCTCAACTCGTTTTAGATACAAAGATCATGATAATCACGGTCATTACAAAGAGAACAGACCAAAAAAGTCGGAATGGAAGCCTGGAGGGAAAAAACATGGATCTTCCATCTTAGAAGAGAGTGCCGAGGAATCAAACGAGGAGGTGTTGCTACCAAAAGTAAGTATAAGAGTCATTTTTGACATTTACGGTCAGATCCTTGTCAAACCCTGACTAGAAAACCTAAATTAAGCCAGTATTAACTTAAACCTTTTTGGTAAATCCCCAGAGTTATTTATTTAAACGGCACTACACGATTTAATACGCTGTAATACAAATAAAGTCCCTTATTCATAAAGAAATTTACAATGACCATCTTTGTTTCAGCCGAAACCCAAGCATCATCACTATAAACGCACTAATTATGCTCATCGCAATCACAAGCGTCACAACAATCAAATTCATCACAAGAAACATCAGCAAAATAACCGTCACCATCACAACAATCATCAAAACAACAAACCAAAGGAATCCCATAAGTTCCCTGAATCTGAAAACTGGATACCCATGAGCTCCAAGGAATTTTTTGGAACAGAACAGCACCAACATATAAGGAACACTGGATTGGGTCAGCATTCTCAAGGGTATATCCAACCGATACCCCTTGAAATAACCACTCCGTCATCTCTTCAATCCTTTAGCTCGTCGTTCTTATTCCAAAGCACCTTATACCCCCCTTTATCCACTTCTTTCAATCAGGACGTTCAAAAAAGCCCCCAACCTCCTCTAATAGGGGCAGTAGAACCTTACAGTCCTTTTGATTACTCCATATTGGAGCAAAAACCTCAAAATTTAAACCCCAGCATCCAGTATCAGGCAGGAGATGTCTCTGCAAGCAACGTTGTGAATGTTAAGCATAGTGGAGGCAAAGATGGAAATCCATTTTCTATTGTCATAGAGAATTCTCGCGAAAACTCGGAAAATAACGCAGCAGAGAAAGGGAAGAAGAATGAAGAAATAAGTGGAAAAAATGAGAAAGCTAAAGCAAAAGTAAAGCGAGGGCGAGGAGCTCCTCGGCACAGAATGAGAAGTAAAAATTAATTTTTGTTGTTTATTATTACGCATATCTATTTTATTATTTATTTGTTTGGTTTTATTTGAAGTTTTAGTTTTCAGACAATTTAATTTTTGTAATATGTTTTAACCAGTTGTTTTTAATAATAAAGGGTCTTAAAACGATATCAAGAAGTTATAGATTTCTAATGATTCCTGGTAAAATGACAACGCAACTCAGTCGATTTCTTTTTGTATAATAATTTGTAAATTGTGATAATTACATGACTAAAAACAAATATTTGGAATAACATGCACAGTGATAATTTGGAATTTTTATTGTTTACAAATATGTATAAAGTTCTTTGGTTTAAAACTTAAACTTTCATAATGGACGAGTACTAAAATGTGCATTTTTCAACAGCAGCAATATTACACATATCTTGAAAATTAAACAAGTTTTGAAGAAAAATACAAGTTATTATTCTGGGTCTGTACTGGAAAGCCATTCGATTTTTATAGCAAATGATTAAGTAAGAGCTAGGCAGAACTTGAGAGCTTGCATGCTTTTTCGGTGCTTCAAGCCCTTTCAGTGCTTGCAAGCACTATGCTTCAATTCCTTTTTTAAATATGCAATTGAGGTTTTGTAATTGAATTACTATATATGAGTGTTTGGTAATCGGTAATTGAAACAGGACTTGTAAGCTCTTTTAAAGTGCTTCAAGTCCTATTAAAGTGTTTGCACGCCCTTTTGAGGGCTTGCAAGCCGATAAATATGTCCTTGTGTACTGGGAACTTGTAATTTTGAGAATATTTGTTTTGACAACGAACCAAAACTAAATTAGAATGGCTGGGTTTATTTTTAGTATTGTAGTGTTATAGTTAGAAATACTCGACAATTATTTCCAAAAATTGGGAGAATAGGATTTTTATATCATAGTTAACGTTAATGGTCAAAAGTAAATACCAAAGAGCGTGTGCTGTTGTAAGCTATTACTTGAGGGCTGCAAGCACTTTCAGCACTTTTCAGAGCTTGAAGTCTTTTCGAAGGTGCTTAGTGCTTGGAAGGCAATTACGAGTACTTAAAAAAGTATTTGGTAATTTGAAGTTTTTTAACAAATCAAAATAAAATTTGGGTAAGGGCTTGGGTTTGATTGAAGCTCTTTTACTCAGTGCTTTGCCCAGCTCAAATCAGAAAATGAGCAAATCTGAGAAAACCTGAACAAAACGGCACCCACTGGTGGAAATATTTCTATAAACTCTTGAATAACCACACAGGAAGGGTGCCCTGATAATAACATTCTCTTTAAAAAATTACCGTTGGTACAATCGTGGTAGTACAACTAAATCACAGTCTAAAAGTTTGTTAATGGGCTTTCTTATGGAATTGAGACTTATATTGTGAATTAGGTATTCGATTCTTTGTCCACCTTATATTTCACATAGAAAACGAAAAAATTTCTAAAAAATCTTCGTCAATAATATACATAAAAAAATTAGCAGCTTTTGGTAAACAGTTTTAAGTAAACTCAACGTCACTGGTGCTAATCAGTAATAATTTCACCGTCATTACCTCCATATATATAAAGAACAAATTTTCACAAACTGTTTAGTTAAATATTTATTAACTCAACAGGCTTCTCGTAAAACATTTCTCGAATCCTTCAAAAACTGCATGAAAAAGTAAAGAAAAAATTTTAATTAAATCAAAAAATAAAACAAAATGAAGAGTATTTTGCTGCTGATCGGTGTTGCTTCACTGCTGTTCAATGTATCAGGAGTCTTAATAAAAGAGCAGGAACCCGTAACCACTAGTGATGAAAGTGAAGAGACGGAAACAAGCACTAAAAGTGACTCTGGAAAAGATTTGTAAGTAGTTAGTAATTCTTGTGACATTGTTTTTGTATATAGTTTTTGCTACATTGTTGTTTATAGTTTTTCTGATTTTTGGACGTATTGCAGGTATGTAATTAGGAAAGTTGTTTATGAAATTGGAATTCTTACCGACTCCGACAATTCCACAGATTTCGACAATAGGACGTAAGTTTCTCACTCTCCAAAATAATAATCAAAAAAACAGTATTATCACAAAAATGCTTTCATAGAACAATTTCATATCAGAAAATGTATACCTCTCTGATATTTTGTAGTCATGAGCAGATCGACGTGTCGTTCTTCGATCCAATCGGTAATGGCACCTTTATCGACCTGTCAAACATCCCTGTTCCAATCGAAACGAATGTCAGTGGCGTAGAAGTGACAGGACTGTTATCGTCAAATTTAGGACATTTAGTTTTTCCTGAAAATGGTAGTCTGGCGGCCCTGAACGAGAGCAGTTTTCCTTTATTTCCCGATAAGCAGGTGAAAGTGACCAGAAACGTTTCTATAGTGGCGAAGGAGAAAAGCCTTAATTTTTTGTCGGGTAAGTAGAGACCAAACCTTAAGAGGAGTATTTCTCTCCCGCCTTTACAATTTTTTTTAAACATTCTTGTTGCTTAGATATTTGCTATAACAACCCAACCAATGATTTTTAACAGACTTTACAAGAACAGGTCCTCAATTCGACCCGAAGGAACTTGGCATAATTTTTACGTTTCAGTTATTTTTTTCAGATAACAAAACACACAGTCCTGACGAGAACTCGGCCTGTTTTCTTCCATGTATCTTTTTGGTGGAATTTAAAATACAAAAAAATTAATTCAAAATTTTAGGGGTTGTTTTTCGGGGAGTAAACGAGTGACCATTTTTTTTACTTTCAAGCTCAGGGTCTGGAGTATCAAATAAAAGCCCACAAAATGAAGAATACAAACATATAAACAATTTTCTTATTTTTTACTATAACCATTGTTCAGTATTTGAAACAAAGTAATAAAGACTGTTGTCTCTTTCCTACACTTTGTAAAATCAAAGTAGAACAAATCTGACAAAAATCAAGGGTTTGTATAATGATGGACACAGTAGAAAAAAAATATAATAATAAAACATTGTATGACGAAACACTTATCGCCCAAGCTCGACTCACACTTCACAATTTTACAATAACCCTTCTTTAAGTACAAAAATGCAAATAGTAGTTGCAATAATTATGACCACACTTTCCATATAGTCCAAGACGGTTTGTCTCTGGTTTAGCTAAAATGAGTGGAAACTTAAAAAAAATAATTATATAAAAATAGAAAAGTATTGATGATCGACAGCTTTTAAGTCTGTAAATGGCGGCACCGATTTTAATAATTTTTCGGGTTTGCTCAGGTTTGTTTATTTGTTTGATTATAATTTGAAAAACATAGTATTAGTGTGAGTTCACATTTTTTTTTACTTTTCAGGTATCAGTGATGTTTTGGGACTTACAAATTTAGTTAAAAGCAAAGAAACGGATAGTGATTCAACTACATCCACTTAAGATTTTTCCAAAAATACATTTTTTGTACATATTTTTGTCTCATTATCTAAATTATTTTAGTAAAATAACCTGTTTCTCTGTTATAAAAATTATTTTGTTACCCGATTATGCATTTTTAATTAAAAAACACACGAAGTTATATGTAAGTTAACAAACTTCAATAATTTTAACTTTTCAGTGACGTCGAAACGATTCCTTTTTAGAGGTTGAGGGGCAATCATACACATCATACATGCATTACTACTCGTCACTATCATAAACTTACAGGGTGTTTCAAAAAACATGTGCCATCACTGAAAGGAAGATTCTTTGAAAGAAATAAAGGTAAAAACTTCGTATGAACATGGGTCCGCAAATGCTTTGCTTCAAAAATACAGGGTGTTAAATTTTTAAATTTTTTTCAGTTTTTTCGAAATATTTTCAAAATGGCTTTAGCAATTTTGATGAAATTTACGTTGTATATCACAAATCTGTGACAGTACTTACATTAGGCATAAGTCTGACTGTGAAAAGACTTTGATAAGTTCTCCAGGGGAGTGTATATGAGAAGAAGGTTAGTTTTTTTTAATACGCTCCTGATTTTTTCACATTTCCGTATCACAATCAAATAGTATGTTCGGATCGAAAAGTGGATTCATAAGTGAAACTTTAAAATCCCAAATACCTTCTTTTTGCGAATTTACCTAAAATCACTGGAAAATTGATATATTTGGGAAAAACTGGAAATTTCGATTTTTGACCCAAATATTTCACGGTTTTTAATTTTTTGTCAACATAGTCCCATATACGTCATCGGAAAGAGCTCTTCGAAATACATGATTTCCATATTTTCTAATTTCTTCATTCTTTATTGGAAGGGAGCAATCGCTGATTAAATTTAGATTTTTTGACTTTTTTTGCCCTCGATATGGGTACATTTGAATAACTCTGTATTTTTTCCTATCTAATTTTTTTCCCAATTTCTCAACACCATCTTATAAAGCGATAATCACACTGTAAAATGAATACTGAATGGGTCATCCAGGAGCGTATTTAAGGGGTAAAAACCAATTTTTCTTGATTTCTTTCGACAAATCCTATTTTTGACTGACTTTATTCCACACTATTTTCCTTATTTAGTAATTCGTTTTGGGTTTATTTTATCTGTTAATTATCTAAAAATACCTCCCACTAATTTAAATCGCATATTTTTTCGTTAAAGTTGTAAATAAATGGGTTTATTTGCATGGATGACATGCAAAATTTGAAAATTCTTGAATTTTCGAAAATTGCCATAAAAACAAAGAATTGCAGTTTATTAACTCGAAATTATTAAGATACGATGTGGCAAAATTTCGCAAAAATGCCAATTTTTGTTGCAAAATTGAAAGGTTCCGGGGCCGATTTCGGCTTGAAATATAGATGAATATGATTTTAGGAACCTTCTACTTTAAGTGCAGGAATATGTCATTGGATGAGTTACGCATTAAATGCCATTTTTATTAATTTTTCGATGACCCTACATCACTGGAATTCGCCATAATATACTCATTATGAGTCACTTTTGACGACACAGCCAATGGGATCACCTTCTACAAGTTTCGAAACCCGCGCGAAAATTTGCAGTATAAAATCATTTTTTTTATTAATAAAGACTATACAGAGCATTTAAAAAATTTAACACCCTGTATCTTTGAAACAAGGCATGTCCATATGAACATTTTGCCTTAGTTTCTTTCAAAGAATCTCCCTTTATGCGTTGGCACATGTTTATTGAAACACCCTATATGTACATAAATATTTTGGTTCCATTACCTCCAATTAAAAAAGTACAAATAATAACAAAATTCTAGAGGGGTAATGCCCCACTGTTCCCTTGTGTCACGTCTTGTTGTTTATTTAAAACTTACAAGTGCACATGGCTTCATATCTTCAAAGTCTTACTCAACAAAAAACATAACAGTTTAGCAATAAAATAAACTATTATTTTACTGACAACTGTAAACTGCATAATTTTTAGTAAAACTTAAATCCTTGAACTGTTGCGTCCTAGACAGAAAAATTATAATTTTTTTAGTGATAAACGGAGACTAGTAGTTGTATTTTTAAAATCATTTAATATAAACAACGTGATACTGAAGGGGGTTTTACAATATATAATATTGCTGTTGTGCTGTTTTGTCTGTTAGAAAAAATGTCTGGGATATTCTTTGATATCTCCTCCCCCCAATCCCCCTTTACACGTAAACACTTTTCTTAATAAAATAGTCACCTAGTTTTCTCGCACCTCGTATCTAGTGTCTCGTATCTCGATGGGATAAAGACAGAATCAAATTAATTTTTTTATTAACAAGGACTGCTGGTTGACGTGGGATAACGCCGTCGATAACATAAGTGGGGCGGTGTCCCAGGGCGCCAAAGGACTTTGTATCAAAAGAACATCAGCAGTATAGTTCTGGAAGAATTTGCAATAGGTCGATACACCAATATCAGGGAACGTGTTCACAGACCAACCGATTGCAAAAAGGATATTGAAAAATTTGCAGAAAAATTTTGGGCCTCATGCCCACAAAAGTCTCATTCGTGCGAAAAGAGTCATTTTCCGAACTTGTTGTACAATATACCTACTATTTTCAAATATATGTATTTTTTTAGAAATATAATTTTTTCAAATTCCGAAAAGAACACTAGTTCAAAAAAAATATCGTATTTTTTTTCTTTAAAGTATTTTTGTTAGCTAGAGACTGAAAATGATTATTGTACAATCAAAGGGGTCTGAACCCTACATCATCACCCCCCTTAGGTACACCATTGCATAATGCAATTGCTAAACAATATTGAAAACATTGCGAAGAGCTATTGATAAAATTAATATATTAAATTGACGTAAAATGTAAACTAGGCTTAAGATTTAACCTCATTGTTTATATATTTTATAAACATTAAACCGCACTAATAACAAATGCTTTTAAGTGTTTAATGCTTTAATCGTGTTTAACATAAGCACATAATCTCTGGGTAATTTTGAGTGTCAGTTTCACCTAGATTTTTCTTCGGAAATAGGTAATCCGAGTACAAAGTGTATTCGGTTGATTTATACCGAGCGTCTCATGTATAATAAAACGTTTTTAATAATATTTTAAACATTTTTAAGCATTTAACATCGGTAGTTGTTAGTTTAGTAAAGCGTTTTTAATTTCTCAGCGCCTTTATTCACTTTTATAATTTCTTCCTTTCATTTATTAACAAAAATCAACTATTTTGAGCCACTCGATAATGACGACAATAATTATTTATTCTCGATAATTTACAGTCAGTCAAAGCGCGGTGGACATCGGCGCGAGCAGGTAATGCTGAGCATGTGAACGAACCAATTTATAATAAACAATTGGCAATCGCTTGAAGGTTCCGCGAACAGCGGAGGTTATATAGTTTTTTTGCAAATTCATGGAAGGTTTTATCGATTTATAGAACGATATTTTGCAATGTGTTAACTTTTGAATAAAATAAAATTGCCTTAGTGGTTTTTCGATAACAAAAATATTCATAATAAAGCAATTTTCAAATACTTGTATACACATTTAGTAGAATATCTATGTATGTACATACACGGGTAATCTTAACGAAGTTTTTACCAAAAATAGCAGCACATATACATTTTTCGCGAAAATTTTAAAATAGTGTTATTTTAGTGTGGTGACATTTTAAATTTCGTGATCTCTGGAATTTCCTGTGCTATAAATAATATAAGTCGGTAAAATCATGCTCAAAACAATGTCGGTGCTGTTTGCAATACTATTTTTTGGAAAATCCCATTTTGACCGTGTCTGAGTTTGCGATGGGACATCTGGGAAAATGGGACATGGAAGAAACAAATGTAAGTATTAATTTTTTATACATAATTACTTTATTATTGTCAGTAAAATAATAAAAATATATTAAGAATTGCTGAGATTTACTACTAGTTTGTTCTTTTTAACATTTTTGTTGCTTAGTTACCTATTTGCTGTGACTTGCACGTGTAGACAGGTGGACACATAAATAACATTAAAGAAATCAAAAATTCCTAAAAAATGCATTTATTTTTTGAAGAACATTAATTTTCTACACCCTTAGTACGAGGAAGTACTTAGCCTACCACAGTGGTTCCCAAATGGTGGTCAGCGGAACCCTAGGGGTCCGCGGTTTATTTTGCGGGGCTCCGCCTACCATTGCTTTGAAACACTTGATGCCTTTTTGCACGGTGTATTTGTGTGAACAAGCTTTCTCTGAATACATTCTGCCAAAATCCAAACAAAGAAATCGGCTGGATGTTGTTCCAGATCTAAGATTAAAAATTTTAAATCTTAGACCAGATTTTAGAAACAATTAGGACAGAAAAGACAGTGTTTCATTCTTCCCATTAAAATCCAAAACTGATTATTGATATATTATATTATGATTAAGTATTTTACATATTTTACAGTGTGTTTAATAAATTATCTTTGTGCTAGGAAAGAGAATACATTTTGTTCAGTTTAGTTCAGTTTTTCAGTTCCATTTATATACCCATAGGATGCCTTTTTATTTATGAATAGCATGATACGTTTTGGTGGTAAAATGCAAAAAAAGGCTTTGAAGAAATCGGCATTTTTGAAATAAATATATTTTTTTAGAAAATATATTTTTAAAAACGCAAAGGTTGTTTTTTTATTATTTTTAAAGCTAAACTGTGCATGGGGTCCGCATGTTACTAATCTCCAAGTTTGGGGATCCGGAATTTCGACATCTGGGAACCACTGGCCTACCATATAAATCGCCACAATACTTTATAAAATTTTATTTATTCAACATAATCTCCTTTAAGACTTATACATTTAGCAGAACATTTATCCAACATACCTAATTCTGAACACGTTAAAAAAATTATTTGTCTTGGTCTGCAAATCACTCTTCAAAATCGTTTACCTTTCAAATGTTTTTTTAAGTCTTGGCAACAAATAATGGTATGACGATGCTAAATCCGGAGAATAGGGCGGGTGGTCAATCAAATCAAAACCAGTTTTATCAATTTTTTACAGTGAAATCTACGACTTGTTAGCAGAAGCGTTGTCTTGCAAGGAGCAGTTTTCCGTGGCGTTTCCCACAATTTTTATACATAATTTATTTAGAAACTCACTATAACGTGCTTCCGTGATACTTCTACCCTATTCCAAATAATCCATCAGAATTATTCCATCTTTGTTCCAGAGCAAGAATCTTGCCGGCCGATTTTTAAACACATCAGAATTTTTCGGGTCGTGGAGAACCAGAATGCTTCCACTCTTTGGATTGCTTTTTAGTATCTGGGTCATAGTGATGGATCTACGTTAAGTCCATAATAACAAGCCGCTAGAAAAGGTTTAACAAATTTTCTTGGGTTTGATTGAATTGAATTTTCTTCAAAATGGCGGCCGATTTCCTTCGACGTTGTCAATCGAACGCGCTTCTGATCAGCATTCAAGCATCTCGGAATCCATTTGGCCGAAAGCTTTCTCATATCCAAGTCGTGATGAACGATGTGAAACACACGTTCATAGGAAAGGTGCACTGCTTCTGCTATACGTTTGAGCCAAAAATGTCGATCTTCTAAAATCATATCATGGATCGAATCAATGTTTTCCGCATGCCGTTTTCAAAAATTTACAATCTTATCATCGTTCAACTTATGGATGTTAAACTTTAGGTTTGTTTTTGAGATGCACGAAACTGCACTAAGCTGCACTGATTCTTTGCCTATGGGTATCTTCTGCGAATAAAAAAAAGTACAGGTTAGTGCAGTTTGGTGCAACACAAAAGAACAACACATCATAGTTGTAATCATAGCAACCATATTCAATTTTTTATACTACAAACTTTCCAGGCTAACTTGATATCAATACCCCCTCGTATGTTGTTCTTTTACCTTTTCGTACCAAGTGAAAGTGACACCCATTTTCTGACATTTAAAACTTTATTGTATTGTCACAATTTTAAATGCATTTTTTAGATAATTCTTTGATCCCTTTTTGGCATTTTGTCCAACTAACATAATCTGAAGACTATGAAATTTACTTCTGTCAAGTTTTATCTCTATACTTTTAACATGTAAAACCCTATGGTCTGCTTTAAAAAAAGTGTACTGTATAATGATTGTCCCCGTACATTTGAAGCTTTAAATTGTCAAAATTGGGGTCGATACGAAGGGATATATTTTGACACTAAAAGCGCGGAAAAATGATCCTAAACTCCTGATTCCTGAGCTTTGCATTACTTGATCAGCCCCTGTACAAACGGTAGCGCCGAGCTGTCGGCGTCGATTCACGTCGGCGTCCCGGCGCCGGCGGCGTCGCACAGTGGATAAATCCACGCAAATAGACAACAGCCAGCGATATCGAACAGCTGTTGTCCCTTAAAATATAACTTTTAGTCATTTATATTATCTTGTGTAGTCTTTATATTGAAATAGTTCTTTATACCGCATAATCTAAGATTTTTTAGTGTGCTTTGGTGAATATTCGATTGGACTGTTTAAAAAGGGCCAGTGAAAATGTTGTTTTTACAAAAAGTGACATTTGTGTTTGAGTTATTTGTTTTTCTTTTGGTGACCTTTTAATAAGAACTATAAAGGACTTCTTGTAATGTTGCGAAAATTATTATATTCATCTAAATTTTTTGAATAGTATTTGTTTTAATTTAAAAATGGCCTAAATTTTTAAAATTTCCGGTAATAATGCGGGTGAAAGGCAATAGAGAATAATAACATGTGGTCGTGCATACTTTTGATTATTACCAACAAAAACTAACAATAATTTTTTGTAAAATGCTAAATATAAGAAATCTTCAAGCAAAATTCTTGCATTTAAAAATGTGAATTGTAATAATGTCACAACTGCAGACGGGCTTACCGACTGAAAAGTAGCTTTTTGCCTTTTAAAAAATATTTTAAAAAGATGCGAAGACAAAGTCATCAGAACAACCAGTCCCAAACTCAGAGTAGTGATGATGAGTGTAGTGCTACAACGTCAAGCTCTGTGAGTATTAACTTATTATTTCAAGAACTACAAGTTCTCAATTTTATAAATAGATGTGTTTTTTACCTAATTTTGAGTGGTAAATGATTCTAGTTCGATTTAAAAAAACTTCTTTTCGGTAAAACTAAAAACAAAGTCTCACGTTTCACTCCGGGCCCTTCTTCAGTTTAACCCTGTATAATTCAGGCAACTAGAACCTAACAATAACAGAGAGCAGTAACATACAGGGATTTCATTCGAAAAATAATTTTCATAATTGGACAAGTTTCTTGTTATTTTGCGAATAAAAATTACAGGTGAAAAACCACCATTCATGTAAAAAAGTTTAGTACATTTAGTGTATACAGCGTGCAGCGGCATTGTCACGGGGGGGGGGGGGGGGTGGGGGGGGGGGAGATATATAACATTTTTATTTTAAAGTTTAATAAAATATTTTTTTTTATCTTCTGACAGCCCACGAAGACCGAAATCTAAGTACTATATATGTACCGTGGGTGTACTGGGGAATCGACTCACACATCCAGAGCTGGAAACATCCGTAGGGATTTCACCAGCCCTTTAAGAGGATGTAACCCCATTATTAGGTTGTTTCACGTTTCAGGTTTTAAGAGTATACCGGTTTGATGTTTTTATATCCCTCCCCCCCATGAACCAACTTCTGGACGACACTCTCTTACGTTTTTGTACTTTGCAATTAAAATTATAGATAGTTTTCTTTCTGCGGCAGTTATCGTTTTTACTTTTTTGACTCCTCGTATAAGCTGGGTGAAAATTTCTAATTTGAGTGTTATTTTTTCAACAAGCATAACTTTGTTCCGTAAAGTCAAAAATAAAAAAGTTTCCCATTTGTTAAGGTGGTTTCTGAACACGCTGTATATGTACTTTTCAACGCCCCCCAGAAACGTATCATACGTAATAAATAATATATTTTATATAATGAATTAGGATAAAAAAGTCAAATAAAAGCTTCAAAGTAAGCCGATACATGACTAAAGAAAATCCTTGCATATACAGGATTTAAAATAATTGTTAAACACAGCTATTGTTTTCTTTTTCAGGACAATATCATTAATATTTAAGTTGCGATTATAAAAATGACATCAATACATCGTCTTTTGACTCATCAAGTCATAATATGGCTGACAATTGTTGAAAGTTTTACATAAATTAGTTCAGTTTAAAGTGATTAGCAGGTTATTTATTCAATAATAACAGTAATAATTCATTATAAATAAATCTTATAGCACCGTAACAATAAGCAAAAATTATCTACTTGGATCAGTGTCAGATAAAAGAGTCAGTATCTGCACCTCTCTCGCGATCTGATGTTTGTGAAATAGAAATTGAACGTTAAAAAGTTTAAGTTTTTAAAATGAAAAATGTGGATCAATTTCAAATTTATCTTTTTGGCTTCTTGTTTTAAAACTGAATTTAGAAACTTCATTTTACAAAGAATAATTTTATGGCATTTACTTTCTTATGCTGCGTATACACCAGTGGCGTGCAGTGACAATTATAAAGGGGGAAACGATGCGATAAAAATAATTTAAAAAAAAACATTCTAAAGCGAGACTCAAGCAATAAAAAGTCAAAAGCGTCATAACTGACAGAGACCGCAAATATATCCTTCTCGCCCATCTTTTGCATCAGAGGGGTGTTTTATGGATTATTCTTTATTCTTATGATAAAAATAGTGGTGCTGATTGAACTGGCAACGCTGCACGATTTTTGCTTTGGCCAAATTAGAATCGAAATAAAATCCGTCCCATCGGCATGCATCTCTTATTATTGCGAGTGCTTTTCCGATGTTGACGAATGTAGAATATGGCCAGATTGCATAATAATATGACTTGGGCTAATACAAACTCGGCACATGCCTCAGGTATACAAAACAGAAACAGTCAAACTAGGCACAGAGTTTAAAAGGTAGATATCCTTTTAAAATGGTTAAATTCGGCACATGAATAAGTGCTTTTGCTTGCAAAAAAATACAGTTAGGTGATCTATATAACAAAATGTAATTTTTTTCAGTTATAATACGTCTACCGAGAGAACTTGATTGCGCTTGCGCAATAATTTTTTTACGTTTACGTAAGATTGCAGACAAATTATAAGAAATTAAATTCATATTTTTATAAAATTATAGTATAATGTCAAAAATGCTGTACTATTAATGTATAAAAAATTATTTTTTTAGCTCCAAAAAGTTTAGGGAAGCGCGGTTTCCCGCGCTTCCATGGACTGCAAGCCCCTGCTATTCACTAACCCAACAAACGCCAACGGCCTTCGTTACCTTGGTGTGTACGTAGCAGACAGTCTGCATGAGTAATTTTTAAAATAAATTTATCAATCTACTGGACTATATTCAACGTACTTGTTAATTTAGCGTCAATATTGATCAATTATCACATTAGCCCATATAATCCTGCAATGCTGAAGATGACGTAAATATTACATGTTTAATATTTTGTCATATAACTCTGCCTGGTAATGTTTAGTAGCGTACTGTGGCTATAAAAAAATCGACTCTTGTAAATTTTGAAGCGAGTGACCCCTTGCCATGACCAAATTGAGCATGGGGCGCTTCTTGAATAGAGGCGCAATTTAGTTCTGATAAGATTTACAAGTATCTCCTAATCTAACATAACGGATCAACTAGAAGACCTAAATTGAACCTATAACTAAGCCCTAAACCTTATAGGTAAATCTCGGAATACAAAGGTTTTATATGCCTAGGTAGAACTTTGTTTTAAAAGTGAAAAATAAATTAGTGTTATGCCATAACATCAAAAAAAACTTGTTATACCAGCCATTGCGTTGTTTGTAGAATTGTCGTTAATTAATTATTATTCTAATCGGTTTGTGGGTTTCACTTTCAATAATTAAAAATTCCATCCACGGAGTTAGATAATAGAGTACCAAAATAGAAAAGGAGATGCTAAAATTAATTAATTTTATTATCCACTGCAGCAGGAATCCATAAAAAAATTATAGCAACTTGTTTGTTGTTTCTAGTTTATAGATGGTTAGTTAGAAACCATTAAATCTCATATATCCACCATCTGTTAAATTCAAGAGATTTACATAATTTTTGGTACTACTTCGTACCTCTGTGTATGATAGCATTCGACTAGCTACTTTCTAGAATTCTCACATTTTATTCGGTGTTTTTCTTAGTCTTCCCTGTTTTTCGCAATTTTCTCCTATTAGGATTTTCTCTTTTATGTTTTAATTATTTGCTTCTTTTAGGACTTTCTTGCACTGAATGTAGCCTCAGCATCTGATCATCTATCATTTCTTTTATATTAGCATTTCGTATCAAATCTTATATAGTTTATGTTTGCTTCAGGTTTTAGGTTTTATCGCTTTATCTAATGGTAAATTTTCTGAAAATTCCAAAAATATATGACTTCAGGTCAGGGTTTTATTAAATCAAAACCGGATTCCAGCGACTATTGCTTTATATGACAGCAAATTTACTGGAGATTTGAAGAATATATGACTTATTGAGGTTTCATTAAAGATTCTGTCTAGAAATTCATAAAAACTGAGTTAAGGTAAAAAAAAAACTGTCACCCATTATCACTATACTCTCGGCCTGCTTGACTTGCCTCAAACTCAAACCTGACTTTTTTTTATTTTTTAGGCCCAAATTTTAGAAAGGGTCCAGTCAGACAAAGTGATAGTTACAAAACCCGAAGAGGATCGTCGAAGACGTACGATTATAGTCGAAAAAAAGAACGGAAATTTTGGATTCACTATCCAGAGTTATGGAATTCATTATAAGAAGGAGAAAGAAATTGAAATGATCACTTATGTTGACTATGTTGATTATGATGGACCTGCGTACAGGTAAAAATGTTGAAACAGAGTTGTAGAAGATAGGAAAGCGGGTTTTAAAGCCCCGTCAATCTCCTGTGTTAAAAATAATAAATACGACATTTTTTAAAATTTCTAGTCGCATATTTATTTGTTTAGAATGGGTAGAAAATCATTATATTAAAAACTAATACATGCCAGTTATTTAGACAGGGGTTGGACTAGAGGAATTTGAAAACGGCGTTTTTAATTCGAATATTTCCAGAGCTGGAATGAGAGAAGGCGATGTTATTCTTTCCATTAATGGAACAGACATGGAGAAGGCTGACCATAAGACTTTGGTTAACTACATAAAGAACTGCGAGTCTCGAATGAGAATGGTTGTGTTGTTTGAAGACTGTGTAAGAAAGGTCAGTCACATAAAAAAAGGATATTAGAGAGATACAAAATATAATATATGTATTTATTTTCAAATTATTCTTTAGGTAGAGCTGCATATGCGCTATATTAAACTTCAAAACATCCTCGAAAGTAAGATGGACGAGTTGGAACGGTTATGTATAAAAGAAAGACAGCTTCTAGAAGGGAAATGGAAAACGCACAGCCTTCCAGCAAGAAAGAAGGCGTCGCAGTCTAACAACAGCGGTCCGCCTACTCCACAAGGTAAGAGAAGAACCTTCTTGAATCAGTTTGATTCCCAAGGTATGCCCCTTCCTAAAACTGCTTCTCTAATCTTGCTATTACCATTTGTAGGGTATTATACGTTCTGTAGACCTACAGTTTCAACAGAAGATGTCGCCAACGTAGCTCAGTGTAAGCCGCAGGCCACGCATCCTCTAGTTTTTGCTTACCAGTACCTGGATAATACTTACAGATATATGCTGCAACCATCTACTAGTTCAAGTGGAGAATATTTGCTTACTTTCGAGCCTCAAAGGTATATTATTACTCTTAAATGTTAGTGTAAGTATTTTGTACCACCTATGATTTACTACCTTTTAGATATAGAGATCAGAGAGATCACAACTTCATAATCAAAACCCCCTGCGATCCCACACCTCAGAAACAGCCAACTAGATCTCAGCAAAACTCAGAAAAGCAGAAAAAAGGTCATGGACCTTGTCATAGCTATGGAGGCCACCTTTGTAACCCTTGTGTTACTGTTAACACGAATAATGGTATGATTATATTTTGTTTTGGGGATTTTGGTAATAGAATCAGTCCAAATGTTAGTACTAAGAGGGCGCTGCTATATAAAAAAATCGATTTTTTTCTGATATATTTTTTTAAGGTGATAATACAAGTTTAGAAGCTTATGATCTCGCGAGTCCCTGTTGTGATCCTCACTGTGTGCCAGCTAGAAGAAGATCTAGAAGTCAAAAAGACTCGCATTCAAGAAAGAGAGAATCTAAGACTGAAGAAACACAGACTGAACCTCAGCAGCAAACTCAGCAAGTACGTTTTAAAGTGAATAATTATTATTAAAGACTGAATAAAAATTACTTCTGGTTAAATTATCTTAAACTTCTCCTCTTTCCCTCTGAAATCTGTAAAATCTAAATTGACGTAGAAAATTGCAATTTTATATTTCAACTACTTATTTAAATATAATAATATTTAAAAAAAAACTATTTATTTTTCATTTTTTTAGATTCCAAGATCAAGACCACATTCCCAAATAACTCAAACGCCTACCAGCACTACTTCTCATGGCTACGCTTCTGTTCCAAGGCGGTACTTCCATATCGGAGCGGGCTTGGTCAGCCAGTGTAGTCTGCACTCTTGCACATCCAGCGAAATAAGTAACCCCATACCAACTACCCTAGGTGAAAGTAGTGCCAATAGCTACACCACATCGTTAAGTACCGACACACTGTACTGGGATGGTTCAGTGGATAGGCAGATAAGTCAGAAGAGTAGTTCTAGTAAGCACGACGGACAACAGAGGTACTCACAGCAGCCTCAGTACTCCCACGATCCTATCTATGTACAGTATAGTCAAGTAAAACCCAAGTCCTGGGATAATTTAACAACTAAGGCTTTTGGTGGGTACGGTTTTGGATATGGGTATTTCGACGCGTCCAGTAACAGTAAATGCGGTCAAAAGCACAACACAAATCCTAGAAGCGCACAGAAGCCACCTCAGACAACGATGCAGTATATAAGAGTAGATAAGAATGCTCCCCAGTACACCCCTCATACTCAAAGAAGGTACTTTCAGGCGAACAAGTCTACAGAGAGCCTTTTATCTGTACCTAAGTACTCTAGCGAAAATCTTACAGATTCCGGTCTGAGTTGTGAGTGTTTGGAGGCTAGCTCGCCGCTTCCAGACACTAGCGAAGCTAGGTTTTTCCAAAGTCCTCGACAAAGCGTCATTAGTCCTACAGATCCTAACTTTGGATATTACAGCGTACAGAGACGTACCTCGAGGAGTGAGGGGCCAAGTACAAGTTCTGAGGCTACTAGGCTGTAACTTTTGTGATTTTTTTTGTTAATAGCGTACATTTTTATACTGTAATGAAAGCTCGGAATTTGAAATTTATTTATTATAAAACAATATCTCGAAATAACTTTGAAAGTCGGGAAATAGAGAATAATTGAAATTCATCTCTGCTGTAGCGCTAATAGAATGTTAAAGCAATGTTTTGAAATTGTTTATAATGATCTTAGATGTAGATTATAAGAGCACAAGGGTAACAAATGGCGTAGCGTAGATACAGGTTATTTTTTCACGACTAGTGCGTTATTTATGCGTCATTGAGGATCACTTTTAGCATTTTAGGCTGTAGGTAAAGATACAAAAATAAAAACGCAACTGTGCATGTACAGCCGCAGTTAGTACAATCGCACAACTACGTCACAGTCTAAACGTTTCTTAATGGGCTTTCTTAGGCAACTGGCGCTTAGACGGTGAATTACAGGTACGGTTTTTTGGTCCAGTGGTGTGTCTTTTGAGTTAAATTCTTAACTACGGCTACTAAATTTTTAAATGAATATGTTTTAAATTTTTTTAGTGGTGCTTGACAAGGCACAAACATGTAACAATTTTAATTGCAACGAAAATACCCAATGTAAACTATATGTACTAAAACGGCACAATAACATTTCAAAAAGTTATTTTTCATTTTTGATTTTAAATAATTATATTATAAGGCAGTAACTATTGCAAATATTGGTTAGGTATAGTCAAGGGCATCTTGTAAAAAGTTATGGAGGGGAGGGGGTAATGGTGACCCTTAAGAAAAGTCTGATTCCTGTTTCAAAAATGCAACTTACATAAGATAATATGGGTGTTTGGTAACGAATAGGCTATACCTTAGCAGTGGCGTCCCTAGGTCGATTAAACATAACTTATCTTTAGTACAAAAGTTGATAATAAAAGGGATACAGGTTGTTAAAGTTAGAATTGTATTTTACATTTTTATTGATATGTTTTGAAAGATATTAAATACATTCACGAAGTTGGCTAGGCTCTGGTTTTCTCAGAGGGGAAAAGCAAATTCATTCTTAAATTTGCTGAATTCAATGCCATTTTAAAACGTCCCAGCTCTTTGTGCTACTCTACTCTACACAATTTCTGAAGAGAAATTTTTATTTCCTAACCTTTATTATCTACAATATGTATACCTTATTAATGTGGCTAGAAGCACCTGCTTTTGAGAAAAATACATTTGATTTCGGATTTCGGTGTTGAACAGAATAAATAAGAAATAAAATATGTTGGTATCGGCAAAAAATAAACCTTTTTGTTAATAAAGTGCAAATATCAAGTGAAAATAATAAAAATCAAATAAAACACGAATAAACAATGAAAAAATAAACTGCTGAAAATGAACTCTTGAAATTTTGAAGACTTAATATTATTTATTATTATTAATTACTAGCTTCCACCCGCCAATTCGTCCGCGTAGTTTAGGTGATAATAGTGGAGTTTTGGTGTAATGATTATGAATACATGAGTTATGTTAGGTTAGCTTAGTTATATCCATAATTAAATTACAATCTTGGAACCCCCCATTAGGGGTTGATTTTTAAAAAGTTATAAAACATGTGTTTATTTTTTAGAGTGCTTTCACGTAGTTTCAAGATAATGGAACCGTATAACAATATTCTACTCCATTACAAACTTTGAACCACCATTTCACCCCCCTAGGAGTTGATTTATTAAAAACTGTAAAACACGTGTTTAAACGTTTATTTTTTACAGTACTTCTATGAAGTTTAGAGTTACTAGAACCATCTAATATTTTTCTCCATACAAAGTTTGAACGCCTGTTTCACCCTCCTAGGGGTTGAACTTTGAAAAACCCCTTCTTAGTGCACGCCTACATTATATAAGAAACCTTTTTGCAAAACTTTAAGTTTTTAGACCCAGCGGGATGGTCTGGGAGTTGATATAGCAGTCAGTCAGTCAGTTTCTTCTTTTATATAGGTAGGTATAGAGATTAAGAGATTATCTTTATGCCTTATTTGTTTGCTAGGGAAGTCACTGCTAAAGTATGGCCCATTCGTTACCAAACACCCTGTACAATGAATTAAAGTAGGTTTAAAGGGTTCTGATGATTGACATTAAAAAATCCTGGATTCGAGAAAATGATAAATGTAAAATGAATTTCGTATACAAAATAAACTACCTACCTGCTTTTTTAACGTAAAATATTAGCTAAGATTTTCAAATTACCGTATAGAAGTAGTTCAAAACAAAAATACAATTTATTTTTCGTCAAAATTGATGGCGACTGTGCACAATTTTTGTGTGATTTTTAAATTCATATACTTACCTATTTAAATTTACTATATCGAATGAATTTTCAGAATAATATGTAAGCTATTTGTAGGTTATTTAAAATAAAATTTTGTTACGTTGTTTTAAAATAAGTGTTTTTTTTAAATCCATGTTTCGACATAAAACTAAAATTTGGTGTCTTAAGGACCAAAAGCACCGACAATTTTTAGTAAATGAAAGTTGGTTCGGAAAATTATTCTCGAGATTTTTTAGTTTCTCCAGTTCTGGGGTTTTTCAAAAGGACACTTTCTACAAAGTAAAGACTAAAAAGAATTATCAAAAATAGTTTTTATTAAATCACAAACGATATAAAGATGTCGCTATTCTATCCTTATAGGCATATTCTCAAAATTTATAGGAGATCGGAACATTTTTTAAAATATACATTAAATGGGATATGTTTTATGCATTTTGAAATTTTTTATTATACAAGGTGGTTTAAAAAAGCTGGGGCACATGACAACTTCAAAACTTTAAATAGAACATCCTGTGTAGTATGCAATTTTTGAATTTTATGCCCAATTCTACACAGAAAAAAAAGCTGTGGTATCTTTACAGTGCAATTTAGAGAAAGACGACTTGGGCTTTCCTTGCTCACTTTTTCATGTATTCAAGATTGCCAGTATTCTTTCTCTTCAAAAAATCGCCATCTCCTTTTGAAGAAAATGCCTAAAGTTCGGTATTTAAAAAATTAACCCAAATACAAGAATCTTGTTAACATACTGACAATAGAACACATTTCCTTCTTTTCGTGGAAGTCTTCGTTTACGGAATTTGACAGAAAACCTATTGCAACATCTCTATTTACTTTAGTAAGTATAGACAAGAGATCCCGACTGTCGTGGTATTCTTCTAGATTTTTGACTAAGGCTTGTATAAAACAACTTCCTTTTGTAGTGTCCCTCCACGCATAATATCCTAAAATAATAATCATAAACATACGCACTTATAAAACGCAGCTACAGGAGCAAATACTATTTTGGAAAATAAACCTTCTGTTCCTGTGTTCCTGGCTTTCTATTGCTTAAGCTATTGTTGTTAGAAAAAAGCATACCTTCTACAGTAGCATACATTATAAGGATGTCCGCCATTGCTGGAATAGTATACACAATTGTTTTATTTGCATCTATACTATCGGATTCAGCTTTTATTTGTACGCCAGGGTCAGTGGTTTCTCCCCTGCAGGCCTCAAAAATAAAAAAAAAATAAAAGCATCAATAACTACCCTGCAAACATCGCTGTCATTGAAAATTTCGTATTTCTAGACCACGCTCCATCGGACTGATGGTCAAAAACAGACCGCCCTCCGTATAGTATGGGCAAAACTTAAAAATCATAAAAAAATTAAAAATTTAAGTACCTTTATTTCTTTTATTACTTTAAGAGTTATTCAACATGACCACCATGCTATTCTTGGCAGTAATAAAGTCCATTTTGAAACTCTGCCAAGAAGTAACACCTGCCATTCTCGAAAAAATAAGAAGTTAGTTCCAAATTCGACTTTATTACTGCCAAGTTCATGGTGATCATTTTGAACAACTTTTAAAGTAATAAGAGAAATAAGTAATGTAGGAGTATTCTTATTGTTCTTACTTGCATAAAAAATAATTTAGGTTTGCCAGCTAAACTTGGACAATGCTCTCCAGAAAAAAATTCCAAGAGTTCATAAGTTGTGTACTCAGCATCTCGGGCATAGAGTCTTCCATTTCTGCCTCCGTGAGACATCACCGCTATAACTAGACAATCGTTTTGAGAATGGTCCATTTTGGAAACTAAAACAATATTTTTTTAAGGATTCAAATAAACATATTTTCTTCTATTAAAATCTACATTATGTTCAGTTTCTTGAAGGCTGTTAACCACTTGTAAGTATAATATAATTTTATATATTTATATATTATTTATAGCCACCGGTAGGGTCAGGAGGATCAAAACTCCTCCCATTTGGTGCCTCCAAAATAAAGTTGAGCCTGCTTTGAAGCCTCGTATGGTTGCCTAAGTGGCAGGGGTAACCACCTTTTTTAGGTCATTACTTACCAATTTCTAAGGCTTCGAAAATCTCCTTCCTACTAAAATCATTATAAACCTCCACGTGGAACTTTAATTTTTTCAATACGGCCTCTGTGGCATCCCTGTCGAATTCAGTCCCCCTTCTCTCTTTAAAGTAAGTGTTGTCAAAATAACGGTGGTTGAAAATTAATGCTATGCCCCTATTCCCATGGGACATATTGTAAAATTCATCGTCTGGATGTTGTCCTGGAATTGCTAAAGGCCTTCTAAATACTGGCCTAAAAATTAATAAAGAGAAAATCAGCAAAAATCATTACATGGAATTTCCTCAAACGGAATTACAGCAAACGAATTTTTTTTAAGATTGTCCGCTCTGTACAAACAAATCGAAATTGTGTCTAAACTACATGATGCACATAAAATAATATTTGTCTTCTCAAAAGACAATTACTCGACTGAAGTTTTGCTTAAATAGGCACGATTTAATTTTTAAGGTTGTCCATCCTGTATCGAGAAAAGCAACAAGAAATATAAATAACTTTGTACAGAAAATTTAATTTGTATTGAAAATTTCTTTAAAATGTTATATGTTATATACGATCTGTTTAGGCTTACCTGGATTCTGATGACCAGCCATCGGTCTCAGAATTTTCCTCAGCTTTTTGAACATCCATTTTTTTATTCTTAACTGACACTAAACTTTCTTGAAGTTCCAGTACGTGCGTCTCTCTATCAACGTCAATATGTTGTGCTTATGGAGACACATTGTATGCGATTACTAATATTATCGATCTTATTTCATTTTTATCTTATCTAATCCAGTTAAAAAAATACAACTGACATAAATTATTAATTCTTTATTGAGTAAACTTAATATAACTTATACATAATCACAGATGCACAATGAATTATTAATTTACCAAAATATAATCTATGTCATTGTCATTAAATTACAAAAATGTTGACAATACGAGTGGTGAACCGAATTCTAAAAATTATCGAGAACACCTTGATATTACCTTCCAGATTAAAAAAATGGAAAGCTTTTTCGATAAAAAAAAATCGGCCAAGTGCAAGCTAGACTTGCACAATTAGTGTTCCGCGCCATCAGCCCCACACTCCACAGCCAAGTTAAAAATTTTAAAAAACATGTAAGAACAGAAGTTGTTCCTTATATCGTGAGAAATATTTTCTGTCGAAAAACTTTTTCTCTAAAGCTAATGGTTCAGTAGTTATAAGGAAATAAACCATTAAATTGTTTATAACAATTGAAAAAGTGTTCCGTTTGGCACGGAACACTAAAAACAAATTATTTTTTCTTAAAAGAGAAAAAAATCGATGTTGAATATCTTGTGGTATCTTATTATGATCATGCTGCTCCTGTAGGGATGTTTTCCTTTTTCAAAGAAGTGTAACTTAAATAAACATATTTGCTTTAATATATTTTTTATTCATCATGGTTGGGAAAACTTAAAAAAATACATTGCTTTCCTCCACACTACTACAGCTCATGTTTTACATACATATCCCTATGAGGCGCTATTTGTGGCTTCTACTAACAAGCAAGAGAAAATATCGAAAATATTTTGGTGCCACATGTTTTCACTTAAAACATTTATATAAAAATTATCCGAAATACAAGAATCTTATTAACATACTAACAATAGAACACATTTCCTTCTTTCCATTCAAGTGCTTTTCTAAGGTATTTGACTGAAAACCTATTGCAACATCTCTATTTACTTTAGTAAGTATAGACAAGAGATCCCGACTGTCGTAATATTCTTCTAGATTTTTCGCTAAGGCTTGTATAAAATAACTTCCTCCCGTAGCATCCTTATACGCATAATATCCTAAAAATAATAACAAAAATGCAGATCGATAAAAATAATTAAATGCAGCAACGCAAAAGAAACTAGACGAATTAAAACTCGCGGAAGGCGGCAGGAAGATCGCTGCCATGGCTATTAAATTTGCCCGGTTCTCGCGTAACACTGTGGCAAGGCGGCCTTTCAGCATTTAATTAAAGGGGATAGTGAATAGTAAATAAAGGAAGGAAAGTAATAATTTTTAAAAATTTTAGAAGGAATTATTTTAATGAAAAATAAAAGAAAAGGTCATTCTCAAGAATTAAATTTTGCAACACGAAGGGAAATCTTGAAATAAATTATCTATACGCGAATAATGAAAAAATAATAAATGCAATTAGTAAAGGATTTTTCAAACAAAGAAAACGTCAAAGTTTATCAAAAATAATTTATGTACAAATTATGCAAACACCTAAGCGGCCAAATAATTGATTATTAGAAGCGATTTAAATAATCTATTAAATATTTATACAAATTAACTTACTTAAATAGAAGAATGAACACATTTTTTAAAAATTAATGGAGAGAAAAGAATTTATTTCAGTTAATTTCACCCAGAAGTATAAAGCTTTTCAATTAGACCGAACATTTTAAAAGGCAGGATAAAACTAACCCCCTGTACTGCTATTCTAAATGGTGAAATGTTCGCCCTCTCGATAAGGGAAATATTTTAATTACCCTAGCAAAACAAAGGAAAATATGTTTTGTATTCTCTGATTGGCCGACGGAAGTAACGCCTCGTGATAAACTTACAGTCATAACGACCCATTTGCAGGAATCATTGCAAAAGATTGCACCATATTATAACCTAGGGAATTGTATAGCTTTGTTGTCAATTTGTTATGAACACGTGCGCCTGTAAATGTCAGGAAAGGCGGAAAACCTACCCACTCTATAATAAAAAAAAGTTAATAAACTCTTGATGATTCACGAATTTCCTTTGTGTGGTTGAAAAACAAGGCTGCCCACGCGTCGATTTTCTTGGAAAACAGGTCGTAAAATGTGTTGTAGCTCCAATACCGCGAAAGGGGTCGTGAACAGGGAAAGATTTATGGGAAATTTGGCTACTTAAGCGGGAAGACGCCTGCTTGGAGAGTGAATTGTCTTCAACACTTACCAATATAAGGTGAAACGCTGTCGGATTGCGGAACGAAAGCCTGTCCACGGGAAAGTTCAAAAGTCTGGATTTAGTACGGGGTTTGGTCAGAAGTTTTGGAGCTCGCCGTAATTTCTTTACAAATAGCGCGGAAAAATAAGTGAAAAAGTAAGGCACCTAAAATCAATGAAATTGTCTAGAATTATTGGAAAAATATTGTGAATTTTAAGAAAATTGTGAAAAAGTCTATTTTGGGTGGCTCCCAACCGAAATGTGGGGTAGGTTAGGTTTTTATATGACCTTGCGGACTACTTTCCGGGTTCAATCAAACCACTGATTGGGAACCACTGGAATTAGTTAGCCCATATATCAAAAAACAAAATAGGAATAGTAAATTTAGTAAAACGTAAAGATACACTAAATTTTAGGTATATCTTATTGGCTAATAAATCTACTTTTTTATGCAATTTAACTTTTTCAACCCCCTTGAGAGTGTTCATTTTAAAGGTCTTCAAAAAAGAAACATTTTACCGCAATCTCGAGGTCTGTATCTTAATTCGTTTTTAAATGACAAACCTTTAAAAATTAAAAAACGTAAAAAAAATAAAAAAATTATATACCTTTATTTCTCTTATTACTTTAAAAGTTGTTCAAAATGACCACCCTGAACTACTTGGCAGTAATAAAGTTAATTTTGGAACTCATTTAAATCACATTTTCGAGAATGACAGGTGTTACTTCTTGGCAAAGTTCCAAAATCGACTTTATTACTGCCACCCTTTGAAAGTAGCTAGTAAATTTCAACTACTCTGTTTCTTATTACAATTACATCCGCAGACAAATCTAGCAGGAGCGTCCACATCTTACGACTTTTCTGTACAAAACTACATCTTGAAAGCTTGAAATGCTTGAAAGCTCAGTCTTTGAAATCCGTCTTTCATGTTTGTGCAACGTTTTGGTTCCAACGTTTTGTCGGGGCAAACGAATCGAACTATAAGATTTTAGATAATATACATATAAGAAATTAAATCCATATTTTGATAAAATTATAGTAAGTTAAATATTTAGTTTTTTATTTTCTAAAAGTTTAGGAAAGCGGGACTTTTTCGGGACGCTTTCATGGACATCACGTCACTGAAAAATACTGATAAACCACAATTATAGGACTTCAAGTACTTCGGAAAGTCAAGCATAAAGTTACTATCTTCTAATAGCGCTAGCTTGTAACTATTTTAGTAGTATACCTTGCTTAAGCTAATTTTTTTTAGAAAAAGCATACCTTCTACAGTGGCATACATTATAAGGATATCAGCCATTACTGGAATAGTGTACACAATTTTTTCATTGGCATCCAGAGTATCTGATTCAACTTTTATTTCTACTCCAGAATCAGTTCCGACTCCCCTGCAGGCCTCAAAAATAATTATAAGATTAAAAATCCCTAATAATAAAAATAATTACGTTGTTTAACACAATATCATTACAGAGAAACAATTCAGAAAATTAGGGAACTCTATAGAAATATCGAGGTTCGGGTCCAGTGGCGTGGTTTTGGCCGAATGAACTTACTTCGATGAAAAATAGTTTAGGTTTTCCAGCTAAAGTGGGACAATTTTTTCCAGAGAAAAAGTCTAAAAGTTCATAGATTGTATACGCAGCATTTCTGGCATATATTCTTCCATAGCTTCTTCCATGTGACATGACAGCTATAACTAGACAATCGTTTTGAGAATGGTCCATTTTAGAAACTAAAAAAAAATTCACATAACAGGCCTTTTTGCTATTAAAAACGATATTATATTATGTGTGATTCTATCCAGTTTTTTGATTGACTGATATTAATTATCAATATAAAAGTGGGACTAGAGGGCTTAGTTTTCTCCGTGTTTAAGGTGTCTCCAAAAAAACTTTAGCATGACTGAGTCTCGTAGAGTTGCCTAGGTGGCAGTAGTGTCCAGCCCCCTATTTTTTCAGGTCAGTATACGCGATTATTGTTGCAGTATTGCCGTTAATTTGACAGGTGATTGGAATCCCACTTTTGACTCATTCAGTTATTTAGATAATTAACTCATTTTATTTTTTTCCTGCTGATTTGGACGAACTTAAAAAACATTTTCTGAGTTAAAGAATAAAACCGCAACTGGGGAGGATGAAATATCCATTAAAATATTCTTAAACTTGCCTGAGCCAGCTCTGAAATTGTTGGTTCGGGCAATAAACACATCTTGGGAAATGGGACAATTTACTTCTTGTCTTAAGTCTGCCAGTGTTATTTCTTTACATAAGGAGGTTGACGTGAACGAACCATCAAATTATCGTCCCATATAATTACAATGGACCCTTTCCAAAACAATAGAAAAAAATGGTTAAGAAGCGCCTAATGCAATTTGCTGAAAGTAGTAAAATTTTAAATGCAGTTCAGTTTGGATTTCAACAGGGTAAGAATACCCATGATGCTGTTTCGATTGTTGGGGAGTGTTTACAATAATATGAAAAGGGGGGGGGGGGGTGGTTCCGCGGTAGTGTTTTGTGACTTATCGAAGGCGTTTGATTGTGTGAGTAATGAAATACTGTTGCGGAAGCTCAACTGATATGGTTTATAAAGCATATTTTGACTTTGACTTGACTTTGGCTACTTATTGTAACTACTTACTGGCTTCCAATTCCCTTAAAATATCGTCCCTATTTAAATCGTTATAAACATTTATTTCGAACTTTAATTTTTTCAATACGGATTCCATAGCATTTATGTCGAGTTCAGTCCCTTTTCTCTCTTTAAATCGAAGGTGGCTGTCAAAACAACGTTGGTTGAAAAGCAATGCCACGCCCCTATTCTCATGGGACATTTTGTAAAATTCGTCGTCTGGATGCTGTCCTGGAACTGCCGGGGGTCTTGTAGACTCTGGCCTAAAAATAAATTTAAGAAATGTGGCACGGAAATTTTCTAAAAATTAAATTACATCAAACCGTTTTTTATAATTTGTCCGTCCTGTATGACTTATGTTTTCAATATATTTGCCATGTTTATATGGCTAATGCACATGTGAATCTTCGAACAGAGAAGTGTTTTATTACATTAGGTACTAAACATATCACGTGTGACCTATTGTACTTTAAAGGTGGAAAATCCGTAAAAAAAATTTTAACACTATCACTGCACAATTTTTTTTTGTCATATTCACTCAATGCTTGATGATGACTCGTGATGACCGAAACTAATAAAAAAACAATACAATACGCTGCCGCCAAAATCTTCTTTTTTCTATTACGTTGGCACCAGCCAAAACCTGTTTACTTAAAAATGTATTATCGTGACCACGAATAAATACAAACCTAACTAGCAGGCCTAACTTAAAAACACTAGATATTACTTGTAAATTACTAGTTACTGAGAAAAATGCGTTGGATCAAAGTTGTAGAAAGCATTGTTTTATATAAAGTTGATAGCGATAATTTTTGCTCTAAAACTTATTGGTGAGGAAATATTTCGAAACAACTGATTTTCACGTTTTTCTTCCATGATGCGGCGCAAACGGATATGCATCAAGGTCGAACACTTGGATTATTTATTGGCCCCTCTAAATATAAAACAAATTAAAAAATTAGAATCACCCGACCTTTTGCAAAGTAAAACCTACCCTACACTGGATTATTTGTACAAAAAATTTAATTTGTAATGAAAATTTCGCACCCACTTTTTCTAACCAATCACAAGATTTTATTTTGAATTGTTTCCATGACAGCGAGAAGTTGTAAAAATTTTCTGTTGTTCATGGCTGACTAAGTTACTTTCAGTTTTGACATCCGTGATAAAAATGTTCAGTTTTGTTAAATATTTCTAAAATTTTATTAGGTGTGAAATTTTCTTACCGAATATCCCACGAGGTTATTAATTAGCGAAAATTTTTCCTCGTTCGCAAGTATTTTAAAAAAATTATCCCTCGCCTACGGCTCGGGATAATTTTCAAAATGTTTGCGACCTCGGAGAAATTTCTGGTAATAATTTAAGCACTAGGGATATTATAAGTAAACATTTATTTAAAATATTATTTGACGATTTCTTAGGCATACCTTAATTTTATGGGCCAATCGGATTCAGAATTTCCGTCATTTTTTTGAACATCCATTCTTTTAAAATCTAACTGATAATAACTTTTTTTTAAATTCAGTACGTATGCGTCTTTATCAACGCCAATGATATACTTATAAAAAAACACATTGTCTGTTGTAACTTATATCATGGGACTTGTTTTATCTTATCTAATAAAGTTCACAGAACAAGATGGCAAACAGAAATAATTTTTTTTTGGTTAAAACTACTAAAATATAGGCAAAGCTACAGCTGCACAAATATCATGTGAAATAAAATTTTATTGATTTAGTCAATATACATAAAAAGTACCTATTTTTAGAAATATTTAAAAAATTCGCATTAGTGCTAACCAACGAAATTCGACAAATTATCTAAAACAAATAACAGATACCTTTTTGTCACCTTTCAGATTAATAGAATGAATTTTTGTCTGTAAAATATTATTATTGTACAAGTTTTGAAAATGACTGTCTTCACACGAGTCAGACGAATGAGTGTCAAAAGGTCTTTTCAGACATGTTGTCACAATACTGTTTGTACAACTGCAGAAGAGATATTTTGTGCATTCATGGGCGCACCCAGGATTTTGTCTTACGTGGGAGGGGGGGGGGCTGAAGTGTCTTTTTGGAGACCAGCTTTTCAAGTTTTTTTCAAAAAGTACTTTTCGAAACTACATTTTTTTAGAAAATGTGTTTTTTGAAAGTATATTTTTTTATTGTTTCGAAAAAAACTTCGAATGTTCATATTAAAAAAAAAACGCTTTTTTGAAGAAGTAAGTTACTACAGAGTAACGTAGCAAACACAAGGAAGCAAACCCGACCAAACACAAAAACGGTTCGTTGATGTTAGTTCCGGATCCTTTTCTGTATTTTTTTATCTGTATTTTTTACACAAGTAGAGTTCCTAATTTAATTTTTGAAAAACTACATATATTTTCGTAAAATGTAATTTTGAAAGATTCTTTTTTGACAAAAAGAATATTTTCGAAGAAATTTTGTAGGTCCGTTTCCGAATAAGCATCTTTCGATAAAGGTGTTTTTCGACAAAATTTACTTAATTTAACATCGAAAAAATATTTAAAAAAAAAACAGTACACGCGAGAGGACCAATAATTGTTTGATTAATATAAAAGTGTAAATATTCTAACATTTTTGCATTTATACCTTCTGGTCATTTGGAGGGATATACTTGCGTAAGTACAACTTTTTGAAAACCAATTTTTCAAATTTTTTTTAAAGCACTTTTCAAAAATACATTTTTTCACAGAACGTCTTTTTCGAAAAACACTTTTCGAAAATTAATTTTTTCAAGCAACGACTTTTGGAAAATATAGTTTACGAGAAAGTAATGAACCAAACCTAAGGAAATCTGATAAAATTCAAAAAAGGTTCGTTTAGGTTCGTTCAGGATCGTTTTTCTGATACTGTTTTCGAAAAAATTCATACCTACCTATTTTTGAAAAATTATTTTTCAAATTTGAATATGTGTTTTGGAGAATTTCATAAATTTTTGAAAAAGGTACTTTCGAAATAGGGTTTCGAGAAAATATTTTCGAAAGATTTCGTAAATCCTTTTTCAAAAAAGCTGTTTTTCCAAAAAAAATTGCTATCAAAAAAGATGTTTTTCGGAAAAAAAACCTATTTGGTTATTTACTTTCTTTAGTACATAAGGAATGTTTTCGGCAACCATCTAAGAGCATGTAAATCAAAAATTCCGAAAAAGGCTTGCATTTTTTATATAATATATTCGTATTATATGTATATCTGTTATTCATATTTTTGTGGTACAATTTTTATATTATATTTAGATCTTAAATAGACAGCAAATGTTTGCTTTTGTTTATAATATTTTGTAGAACATGTACGAATGGTTAATATTGATGGTACAATATTTATTTTTATAAAATTCGCTATTGAAATCCTTTTGGTATAATGCTCTAGGGGGGCGCGTGCCCCCTGCGCCTCCTCCCTAAAACCGCGCCTCCTCGACGCTCTGTCAACATTGTACATAGTCAGATCTGCTGCGAAACCTTAACTTTGACACTGTTATTCGTGAATTTGCTGTAATAAAAAGTCGCAAGTGTAAATAATGTTGGTTTTTATTACACTTAATACCTTCTTTCCTTTTTTCTTATATTCCAAGTACATAATAATATTTTCGTAATAAATATAAGTTAAAAACGTGACAGGAGACAGATACTAGAATTTTTTAGACCGGTATTGGAAGTTAGGGGCCCATAGGAGAGGAATGCTTAGAACATCAAGGAGTCTTAATCCGGCACTGAATGCGATCAAATAGTGATCTGTGTTAATTGTTAAACATTATTTAGTTATCGGTACGATTTTGCGAAGTCAATACTGTTTTAGTATACGCATTACAAACTTTGCTTAATTATGGATTCAATACCTTCAGGGATGTGGTTGTACTAAATATTTGCAGTTATTTGGCTTATATTAGTTGTGCTACAGTTTTGCGTACTTTGTGTAAATAGATTCTTACAAATAGGTTTCAGAATTCATCAATTATACTATTTTGGTAGTATTATAGTTTACTTCCACGCGCTTGCACACTGACCTTTTTATAAATTAATAAAGTAGGAATAGTGGGTGCCGTTCTAATATGCGGTCTACCGTCCTAACTCTGTTCTAATATGCGGTCTACCTTAAAGAAGATTACAAAATTATTATATGCATATTCTACTTAATTGTTAAGGAGGAAGGAAGATTGTTTCTTACCAGTACAATCAAATTACAAATTTACACTTTGATTGTACTGGTAAGAAACAATCTTCCTTCCTCCTTAACAATTAAGTAGAATATGCATATAATAATTTTGTAATCTTCTTTAAGGTAGACCGCATATTAGAACAGAGTTAGGACGGTAGACCGCATATTAGAACGGCACCGAATAGTGTACTATTAAACAGCAAAACAAACCGTTGCTCATCTTTGCTACTGTAGTTTTTAGTTTAATAACTCTATTGTACAGGGTTATCCAACGAGGACTGAACAGGGCCTTATTTTTGACCTTCCTTATATTTTTGAAAAAAACGAAAAAAGCAGATTGGCGTAACTTCTATCGCTGAATTTGAAATTGGCACTTAGAAAACGATTGCGCTCAAAACAAAAGAACTACGACATAAACTTGTATTTTCTTTTATGGAATACCCTATATTTTATTTGATATTTGAAAAGCCGCCATTTTTCTGCGTATATTGCAGTGTAAATCTTATCTATTAACTTAATCGTTAACTGTTATTTATTTCGTTTTAAAGAAAAATGTTTCCCTTATTTTTACCTAAATATTGCTATAGGTAACAGGTAATTAATTGATTACCTATGATCTATCAAATAGAGAAAGTCAAAATACCATTTTAAGGATAAAAAAATGTATTCGAGGAAACAAAATCAAATATAAAAAAAAACAAATAAAAATAATAAATCAACATATTAAAACTAATAGCACTAATAATTTAAATGTTCTATGTAACCGCCGTTATTCTCGAAACAACATCTGTAGATTCTTTGCAATCTTTCTAGACTGCTGTTAGGATATAATTTTCCCGATTAAGTCTATTAACTATTTTTTCCTGAATTTCTTCAATGTTTTGGTTTCTTTCCCTATATACCAAATTTTTCAGATGACCCCAAAGAAACGAATCTAAATGCGACAATTCTGGACTATTTGGGGCCCACGGAATTGTTCCATTGCGTCCAATCCATTCCTCGTGGCGTTGGTTTAGAAAATTATTCACGTCGCGAGTGGCGTGCGGGGGTGCTCCGTCGTGTTGCCAAATTAGAGAGCGATATACTTCCAGAGGTAATTCTTCTAAGAAATCTTCAATTTCATTATGAACTAAGTTGAGATACCTTTGACCAGTTAACGCCCCATGATAAAATATTGGTCCTACAATTAAATTGTTTATCATTGCACACCAAACATGCACGGACGTTCTTCCCTGAAATTTAATAGGTTGAAATTTCCGTGGGTTTTCACTGGCCCAGTGGTGTTTGTTGTGGCGATTAAACATGCCTGACGTGGTAAATGTAGCCTCGTCTGTCCAAAAAATTTTCTTAAATATGTCCGGATCATTGTCTTGCTGCCTAATTATTATTTGGGATACATATTGAAATCTCGACTCCTTTTGTTGGGGTGTTAAATGTGGGACAGGAAGAACGTGGAATGGCTTGAATTTGTTCTCTTTCAAAGTTCTGTTTACCGTTCCATAACTAACTCTTCGCCTGTAATTACCATATCTGATGTCTCGAACTGCGTCAGGTATAGAATTCGCAGGATGTAGTGTAAAATAATTCGTAATTGCGTGGTCTCGAAGTGTTCTTCTTGCAACGGTTCTCTTCTTGTCACGCAAAGATTTTGTTTCCTCGAATAAATTTTTTATCCTTAAAATGGTATTTACCGATATATCCCTTCCAAACGTAGCAATATATCTTCTCCTGGCTTCTCTAGCGTTTTCTTGGCTTTTATAATACGTCGTAACGATTTGCAGTCTCTCTGCTAATGAATACTTCATTGTGTAACAATATTCCAAAGTCTATTTTGACTTTCTCTATTTGATAGATCATAGGTAATCAATTAATTACCTGTTACCTATAGCAATATTTAGGTAAAAATAAGGGAAACATTTTTCTTTAAAACGAAATAAATAACAGTTAACGATTAAGTTAATAGATAAGATTTACACTGCAATATACGCAGAAAAATGGCGGCTTTTCAAATATCAAATAAAATATAGGGTATTCCATAAAAGAAAATACAAGTTTATGTCGTAGTTCTTTTGTTTTGAGCGCAATCGTTTTCTAAGTGCCAATTTCAAATTCAGCGATAGAAGTTACGCCAATCTGCTTTTTTCGTTTTTTTCAAAAATATAGGGAAGGTCAAAAATAAGGCCCTGTTCAGTCCTCGTTGGATAACCCTGTACAGTGCATTTATTATTAAAACCTTATCATACCGAAGCGTTTCAGATAATAATTCCTCCTAATACTTCAGTAGCAGATTCAAGCATGGAGAGTGGAGAATGTGGAGATGATTCTTCTTCAGATTCTTCATAATTTCTATTCAAAATAAATACAGTGCGAGCAAAATAAATGGCCGTTTTAAACCTATTCCCAAATATTTTAAAATTTATTTTTACTTAAAAAAGCGCACAAAAAATATCTGAATTTAAAAAATATATTTCACAATCCTTTAACGTGAAACAAAGGAAATTGCGTGAATCATCAAGCTTTTATTACTTTTTTATTATTAAGGGGGTGGGTTTTCCTCCCGCTCCTGACATTTATGGGCGCAGGTGTTCCTAACACGTTCACAACAAAGCTATAAAATTATATAGGCCATAATATTGTGCAATCTTTCGCAACAGTGAGACACTCTGCAGCTAGGTCGATTTTACTGTAAGTTCGTCACTGGGCGGATCTTTCTGTCGGCCAATCAGAGAAGTCAAAACAAATTTTTCTGTGTCCTGCTAGGGTAATTAAATTTATTTCCTTTATTAAGAGGAGGTAAATTTCACACTTTAGAATAGCAGTACAGAGGGTTAGTTTTATTCTGTCTTTTAGAATGTTCGGTCAATTAGAAAAGTTTTTATACTTCTTGGTGAAATTAAATGGATCAAATTCAGTGCTCACAATTATTATCTAAGTAAGTTAATTTGAGTAAGAATTAAAGCACTTCTTAAAATCAACTATTTGGCCACTAAGATATTTAAATATATTTAAAATCAATTCGTTTTTTTTGGTAGAACTTCAACCTTTTCTTTGTGTGAACAATTCTTTACTAATTTTATTTATTACATTTTCTCTAATCGCGAATGATTATTTTTTTTTAACATTTCCTTTCGTGATTCAAAATTTATTTCTTTAGAATTCCACAGATTAATTTTTATAAATATAATCCCTTTTAATTATTTTAAAATTTTACTTTCCTTCCTTAATTTAATATGCGCTATCCCCTTTTAAATAAATGCTCGTTACAGAGTATCACTCAAATGAATATATTTGTTTAATTTTTTTTGTTATTTTATGGTACAAAGTTGGATAAAATTGATTATGTTTACCGTTTTTTTTTTGTATTGCCAATCGTATACTGATATATCGACATATAAAAAACACTGATATATTAATAACATTTATTATAAAATATTAAAAACAAAGAAAAATAAATCAAAATATGAATAATAAAATGCACACTGATATCTTAGGAAAACATATGTTCACTTCTTCTATTTTTGCCACTTAAAGCTAACGGATTATTGTTTCTAGTCGGCTCCCGGCCATATCTGTCAAATGGAGAAGCACCAGAGGATCTCTTCTGGGCAGGAGGAGTACTAAGACGATTAGGAGAAAAGTCTTCAGCGAAAACTGATGATCCAAACAATTCTTGATCATCTTTTTGAGGGTATGAATCGATTTTTGCCCTTGGAATACTCCTGTTGTCACTGAAATAGATGATTAATGTAGTTAGGACGTGCAAGAACAAAATTGTAAGGTTGGAAGCTCCTCTGAAGTGATGCCAATAAACAAAACTTTTATAATCCATTCAAACAAAACAGGCATTTTTTGTAGACGAAAAAAGAGCTAGCTTTCGATGTTATCTAAAGCCGGTGCTACACGGTGGGTCCAACGTTGAAACGAACGTTGGGTACAGTGTTAGATCCAACACTTTTTCATGATTTTTAATTTTTAAAGGCTTGTCATTGAAAAACGAATTAGGATACGGATTTCAGGTTTGCAGTAAAATGTTTTTTGAAGACCTTTAAAATGAGGTACCGCACGGCGTAGGATTGCATTTAAAATTTTTAACCTCAACTCCCTAGCGTCACCCCTCAAGGGGGTTGAAAAAGTTAAAGTACATAAACAAGTATTACTAACCAATAAGGTACGTCTAAAATTTGATGTCTATCTTTACTAACAGCAAAGATATTTACCCATACTAAGACTTTTCGGACACCCTGTATATACCGGGACAATGCCTCCAATCGGAAACGATTAACAAGTCGTGGGGCCGTGTATCGAATGTTGGGTCCAACGGTGGAAGCATCCTTTGAGGCGGGACAAAAATACCGACAAGAGCCCGAACGTGTCCAGTTTCCAACGCTTGACATATGAAATTCGTTATTGCACTGCCACACGATGTGAGAAATTACCATGTGTCCAACATTGGAAGGCATTTGACACATCGTGTAGCGCCGGCTTAAGCAATTTTTACTATTAGTGAACTATATTATACATTACGAATGTACTTACTATTTGAGAATTGGAGGTGCTTGGAAGATCTAAAAAATAAAATACAAGTTAGAATGATTTAATAATAATACATTTACAGGGGATAAACGATTTGTAGGTATTAAAAAATAAGATTTGATCTTATTGAATTTAGGTACTTTAATTTCAGATTTTAAGTGGGAGTAATCAGTGGCGGCTATTTAGGTGAAGTGAGTGAGGTGCCACTTCACCAGAAAATCCCACAAATACTACAGAAATTTAATTTTCTAATAAAATTACTGCCATTACTGGCAGTTGACGCTCAACGCTCTCCTAATTTAACATCAACCCAATCTTTTCTAATATGCTACCGCTGGCGCGCTATGTCCTCTTCCAACAAATCCAATAGAACGCCGTGGTATTGCCACAGATTTGTATTGCTACAATGGTGTTGATCGCGTGAACGGACCGCTGCCATGACAGCGTCCAATGTTTAATGTATTTTTCCGTATGAATGCGACTGGAGAAAATCAACTGGTAAGGTGCTTGACATTGCAAGGATCTTTAACAACCCCGCAGATGTATTTTTCGCGGCGTTGTTTTTATTTTGCCGGTAAAAATTATTTTTTGTGATTTTTGATTAATTTTGAATTAAATAGTAGGTAGCCAGTGGTGGACTAGTATTTATTCACTTCACATTATGAATTCTTTAAATGATATTGTTTGTAATATTTTGAAAACGCCATTTAATCGATGGAAAGAGGAAGATACGAAAGATATTTTAAATACTGTGCGGCGCAACGTTTAATTTGTCACTCTCTGCAAAAAAAGAAGTTTCCTGGTTTTCTACCTACAAATGGCTATGTAGTAGCTGGCTGCTGGAGCTTGTAAAAAAAATAAATGAAACTAAAAATATTTTTAGCGAAGTGTACAAACTTTTCTCTCTGATTTTAACGATACCCTCAACAAGTGTATCTGTGGAAAGGAGCTTTTCATGCTTTAAGCATCTAAAATCACTCTTAAGGAACACTACGTCTCAAGTAAGACTTAATTCCTTAGCTAGAAAACTAGAGAAACTATAACAATACACCATTATTTTTCTTATAAATCAAGTTTTAGTAATTAATTTCCATCCTCTTTTCCTGCTGTACCTAGGTCAATGGTTTTACCTTATTTTTCTCTGGTTTTACAATATCTTCTTTACAAATTTACTTTTACCGCAGCGATCGCGACAATATACTTGCAGATCCACGAAATAGAATTCACCAAAAATTAACAATAGCCTTTTGCGGTTTCGCCATTCGATGGAAAATAAACTTTTCTATAACATACCCAAAATTGTCTCTCAGCTAGACAATATTTTACAGCTGCTCAAAATCGATTAATTACGATTAGGTACTATTTGGAGTTTCGTTTTCGAGGAACATGATATTAAATATTCGAAATCAAATACAAACTCACCTCAGAAGAAATAACCATTAAAATAACTCCAGCTACGCAATTGAAGATCCAAATCGCAAAACCTCTAGCACATAGCGTAATTAAAATCCCATAAGTCACTTTTCTTCCTATTCTGTACCTCAATATAACATCAATATTTTCCTCAAAAGCTTCTTTGGTTCCTGTAGGAAGTGCAAGATCCAGAAATCTATTATACCGCCCAGGAAGAGATATAGGAGCACTAGTAGTACTAGTAGTACTAGTAGTAGTACTAGTTGTACTAGTAGTAGTACTAGTTGTACTAGAAGGAGTCGTATCCCAGTCAAAAAGATCATATTTAAAAGCATTGATTTTAGAATAATCTCTGAATGCTAAAGACATTACTGTAAGGTCCAGAATGCATACCAGAAGGGTCATAGCACCTAAGAGCATTAAAATGTGAGCGTCATATTTTGCTGTTTTTCTTCTGAAAAGTCCTAAAAAATTGGCCAATTATTTGAATTTGTCTGGATAATTTGATTAGGTACATACATGATGTTCAAAACACATGTATCATCGCTTACAGGGAGATTCTTCAAAAGAAAATAAAGCAAGACCCGCAAAAATAACGTAAAGCTTAACCCAAAGTCGAACAGGTTTGCTTTCTCGGAAACAGTTAAGAGGGGAGCCATAGAATTTTCTGGATTAATAGAGGAGTAGTGCAACTAGCTTCGATAAAAAACTCGGTCATACTGAGCTGAAGCCATTTTGAATATATAAAAAAAAACTGAAATTGTTTGTTTAAAAGGACCTGTATCTTTAAAACTTCTGCGGACCCATGTCCATATGAACACTTTTTGACTTATTTTCTTTTAAAGAATCTCCTTTTAAGCAATTGCACATGCTTTTTTAAACACCCTGTATAAGAAGTTTTTATTTAATATAGGCATTGAAAAACTCTTACCTATACATTCAGTCAGTGCTAAACATAACCAGCATAAACTTAAAACTGCATATATCCAAGCAAATACATGAAAGTATTTTGGTTTTAACAGACGATTTTCATAATTATTGTCACTAACTAAAAATAAAAAAAAATATTTTTTATTAAAAGCAGAACCAAAATAGCAATAAAAGAGGGAACCGAGAAACTGATTACTGAATATACAGGGTGTCACAAAAAGATGTTAAGACATTTTAGTGGCAGATTCTACATCTCACAGGGTGTTTAATATTTTCACACCTCAAGTATTCCGAAGAGTTAGGAAAAATATGCGAAGCCGATTTAGAGCATGTATTGAAGCACATTTCCAGCATCTACTATTATAAACTTAAATCAAAAAGCACTGTTTCCTGAACAAGAAATATGTAAAACAATTCATTTTCATTATTTGTTTCTATTGTAAGAAATGAATTAATTTTTATCTCGAAAACGTTGCGTCAGAATGAAAAAGTACAAGAGGCACTTTTCACGCAGAATTAATTGGGCTCTGGGAAAACGATATCAATCTTGCAAGAAATCAGTGGCGTGCCATTTTTTTCGCTAAAAATAAAGACTTAAAAGCACAAGTACATTACAAAATAAATTTTTGCACGTAAAGGTAATCTTTGATTACATACTGGCGTGTAAGTACTAAAATTCATGTCAATATCTTAACGCATTTTTGAGAAATTAAAAAGAAACCTTTGAAAAATTAAATATTCAACACCCTGCATCTCCAAAAAGAAGCGTTTGAGGACCATGTTTATGTAAACTTATTTCCATATTTTTAAATGTAAAATCTGGCCTAAAAATTTCTTAACATCTTTTTGTATCACCCTGTATACATCTTCTAGCTAGCGGGTTGAATTTTAAGATGCCCATCTTTGTGACACCCTGTATATTACTTATCTGGATAAAATAGTTTACGTTCTATTCTAGGTCCTAACGACACTACCCTTACAGGGCCGGATTAAGGTTGCCGTAAAATATACTTAGAATTTCTTATATAATTTAAAAACCTAGTAAAAAATGTGGCGATCCATTTAAAAAACTCACTCAATGACGCCCTAACTCCTTTATGAGGTATCCTGTATACTATTTTATTATGTCAAAAAATGCGCAATTTTTATTACTATTACATTTTTTTTTAATTTTTTCTTTTAATTAATATCGAATTTATGCGGTACTTATTGATGGCTAGTTTAAAAAAAGTATAATGTATTTCTTATATATCTGGCTCTAGGCCACTTTTCTCCAAATACCAATCACATTTCTAATAAATATTACCAATAAAAAGTCTAACAACCATATATTTAATTATTTAAAACAAAAAGTTATAAAATCATGGAGAGCCTATGTCTAGAAAAGATAGGTAAATACAGTGCCTACTTTGTCTAATGGATAATCCAACCATGAACTCCTATGCAAAATTTTAGCTCAAGATATCTATCCATTTAGGCGTAATTGCATGGTGGCGAAATATTTAGAGTGAGTGGCAACGTAGCTGGCTCATCAGAACCATAGAGAAAATATATAATAGAGAAATAGTGTCATTTGCGAATGCGGCAAATTTACCAAGCTGAATCCGTAAACAAAGACGGTCTTCTGCGGGCTAGCGCATTGTCGAACGTTTGCCTTGTGATAGACAGGACCGTACTTCAAAATTTATTTCACATGACGTGAATCTTTTATCGAGTAATAAATATTATATTACTTGTAATTATTCTTTTTATTAATGATAAAAATGTAACCATTAGTGAGATTTTAACAAAAATTGTATAGTTTGTTGGCTTAAATCTGAGTTTTCTTGCTATACAAAACTGTCGATAATTCCTCGAAAATAGCTCAGTTTATACACATACAGTGCGTCTCTTTAATGTCCCCCCTCTTAATTTTTTAAACGTTACATTTACAAAATTGAAAGTTGAAATAAAATATAAACATAGTATTCTAAACAATAGAAATAAAATATGCAACTGTTTTAAGAAGTAAAATAGTAAATAAAAAAATTACCAAAACTATGTGTATATTTTATTGGATTGGCATCCCATCCTGTATAATTATTGAACAAACCAAGTTGTATGGTAAGATGTAAATATTTTTACACCTATATACAGTGTGTGCACTTGATACTTTGGTGAAAGCGCTACTTACTTACGGCCCCATGTCAATCTAATCCACTGGTATCTTAGCGATCCTTTGGCGAAAGCGCTTTTCTCTTTCGCCATCCCTTTTAAAATACTCCCCTCTACCCTAATCCACTAGTATTTTTAGTGCCCCTTTGACGAAAGCGCAAATATGCCTTTTGGACACTCACCCTTCTAATCCACCGATATCTTAGCGATCCTTTGGCGAAAGCGCCTTTTTCTTTCGCCATCCCTTTTAAAATACTCCCGTCTACCCTAATCCACTAGTATTTTTAGTGCCCCTTTGGCGAAAGCGCAAATATGCCTTTTGGACACTCACCCTTCTAATCCACTGATATCTTAGCGATCCTTTGGCGAAAGAGCTTTTTTCTTTCGCCATCCCTTTTCAAATACTCCCCTCTACCTTAATTCACTAGTATTTTTAGTGCCCCTTTGGCGAAAGCGCAAATATGCCTTTTGGACACTCACCCTTCTAATCCACTGATATCTGATCCTTTGGCGAAAGAGCTTTTTTCTTTCGCCATCCCTTTTCAAATACTCCCCTCTACCCTAATCCACTAGTATTTTTAGTGCCCCTTTGGCGAAAGCGCAAATATGCCTTTTGGACACTCACCCTTCTAATCCACTGATATCTGATCCTTTGGCGAAAGAGCTTTTTTCTTTCGCCATCCCTTTTCAAATACTCCCCTCTACCCTAATCCACTAGTATTTTTAGTGCCCCTTTGGCGAAAGCGCAAATATGCCTTTTGGACACTCACTCACCCTTATGCAATATAGGGGAAGGAGGCATTGACACTATATATGACCTTCTTACACCATCTTACCCCTTATACAATGCCCCTAATACACACACACCCCATCAGTGCCTTTCTGACACCTTGACCACACTCAATATACGTCACTGATAAATATTTCTACTTCTCCGTGTGTGTGTTCACTTCAACACCGGAGTGCATTTAAGATAAAAGTTAGAAAATTTATTTGGTTAGAGTTAATCTTAATAACTCAAAACTTAAAAGTATTTTTGCAAATTGAAATAGCAACTTCAGCATTTACGATAGCTGTATTCCATGTTTTTCCTTCAGTGATTACAACTGGGTCCGGTTCTGATCGCCGAGTTGCGTCATTGAGTTCAACAACCACTTTTGCTAGACGTCCCGAGTGCGCATGCCTCGAGAGGACCGTCGTTTAAAAATCTGACTGGCGCCCAATGCGTACAAACGCACTTTTTCGCCCATACATTGGACGGATTCAGCTGGTGTCGCGAATACGTTGTGATGGTCTAAATATAATTTGTCTATGATCAGAACACGTGTTTTCCCTTCATTTATTGAAAAATTTAAAGATTTGTCACAGCGCAATGTTTTGTGTGTAACATTCCAGGCAGGTGGGAATATACGCGTGATTTTAAGTGATTTTTGGTTTTCCCTGAAAGGACTTTATCTGAAGATCAATGGCAAATACTTACAAAACTGAGTTGTAGTTGTAGTTAGTAGTGTCAAATTAGACTGCCTTAGCAGTAGTGCAAATGGCAGTTATAAAGTTTATGCGAACCTTTAATAATTATTAATAATACTTACATAATAAAACATCATAAAAACAGAAGGAAATTAAATCAATGTATGAAGTACTTTCATCTATTTGTTTCCCCACGAATTTTTTGTAACTTTTTGGTTCCTTAGCATAATACATTCCAATACAGATGGCGGCCATTACTAGCCAAGCAAGCCCTTGCGTCTATGAAATATTAATACAAGAATTAATATTGCTATACTAAGGTAATATTTCAATACAATATACCTAAACGTTCCTTAAGGAATATTCTATAAATTAGGAATAACTCCAAACATGTTCGACTAGGGTACAAACTATCTTTTAGGTAATATCACTTCTCGGTTTATGTAGGTAAGGATTAATTTTGGAGGATTGAACATTTCTCCAATTTCCTAGGAACAAAAGGCAGTTTGGCAACACTGTTATGCGCCATGAATTCATGAATTATCGAAAGCTCTACTTTTCGTTATTTAGCTGAGCTCTTAGCTTTTAGCGTGATTCGTAAAAATAGGGTTTCTTGGTTTCTGTAGCTGAGCAGTATGGAGGTGCATCTGTTGTTGTTCTGTTAAGGTGGGTACAGAGGGAAAATCCAACCCCAAGCCAATGAATCCAATCACATGTGGAGTTGGAAGTGATTGGAAAGCACTCGTCCAAACCATAAGTTAGATTTGAGTTGGATTCAGTCGGACAATACCCATAAAACCCTCTTTGAAGAATATATAAGTTAAAAGCAAAGAAATACTATCTGGCTCGTTGGAGAAAACCAAGCGTTTTAGCAGCTGATGTTGCTATTGAAGTAATGTGTTTGTGCCAGCTGAAAACATGCCCGAAAGCGATGCCAACTACATTGTAGATTGTAGGCCTATGGATGCCAACAAGATCGAAGGTTTTATTGTTCTTGTTCCCATTCATGTGGATGGGGTAGGTAAGTGTTGCCAGATTTTTTGCGTGACAGCAAGCAAGAGTGTATTTTGGAAGCATTGAACTAAACAAGGTTCTAAGATTAACTGGAGCTCTTGTGAAAGGAATAGGTACAAGTAAATATGTATTTTATAGTCGTTTTTTAATTAATTGGCCCTTTTTACACGTCTTACAGTATAGTTATGTTATAAATCAGTAACTTACAATTCCAGAAATTGCAGCTATTTTCCGAAACACACTCCATTTACTCAAATTATTTTCTCCCATCTGTCGAGTATATTGTTTTTAAAACAAAGGATAAAATTAAATGAACTGAACTTCCACCACGTACTATGGCAGTAAAATTAAAATACATATCTTCAATAAATAATTATCTATCGATAATATAAATTGAAGTATCTGTCGGTATTTCTGCGAGCTAATAATATAGATTATCCAAGTTAATCAATAAATATGTTAGTATTCCCTTTACAAAATTCGGATGATTCATAAATTCTAGTCAATGGCGTCATTTTCTAGGGGTGGATGCAAATAAAATACTCAGTGAGCGCCTTGCAACTTGCAACTTATTGGCATGGCACAAAATTTTAATTCCAACAAAAACATTACCTACTGTAAAACTCGGCGGTAAGAAGTACTCTGAATTTCAGTTAGGTTCAGCAAAATAACCGTTTTTACAAAACATAATATATTAAATTAATTTTAAATAATAAATAACAATCTAGAGACTCTGAAATAAAGCACATAGCATGAGGTTGAGGAATATCTGTTGTTCTGATGATGTTAAAAATAAATAGTTTCATTTTTGTTTGCTAACGCTACAGGCATGCTGTTCCTATTCCCACTACCATTTTTCTGGGGTGGGGGGGTTGTAAACATATTATTGTCCCCCAAAAATATCATACCATTCGGAGAGGATTGTTTTCTTACGTCAAGGGCGTTAACTCTTGGGATGGTGTTCTTTTCACTGAAATAGAATGTATAACAATTATAATAAAGAACTTCCTAATGGTGAAAAAAATTAAACATAAGAAAATAGAACCTTTTCCTAAAAGGGAAAATAGAGTTCATACTATGGTTGTAGGTAGAGGATACAGTAAAATACAGTAATAAAAACGTTTAAGTACTTACTAAGTAAGCAGAGTTGGAGTCCTCAGTACCTGGAAAATTATTGTAATATATTAGTTATTTGGCAACACAATAAAGTATGTATGCAACTCGGTGTGTTTGTGTTGGTCTGTTTCCTACCAGGCCTTATAATTTAACCCCGAAAGGACTCTAGATCTTCTAGTTGATCAGATAGGTTTGACAAATTCTTATCCTGTTATTATATTATTATTAATAGATCGTTATTAAAACTCAAGATATTTATTATACCTTTAGTTCGCTTGGTAAGTAGGTAAATAAATGATTTTTATCTCGGATCTTGTTACTAACAAGAATCTAGTTTCATTATTGTGGAACATACAAAATGTAATTGACTTTTCTTTATGAATTTGTTAAAAAAAACTGATAAATAAGTTCATACCACAAAAGTTGTTATCTTATTCTTACACTGATAGTAATTCAGATGCTTGTGACCGATTAAAATGCTTACAGTTTATAGTCGGAAACCATTTTTAAAAAAATTTTTAATAACTTACTTTGGCACCCATAGTAATCAAACTAATTGCCAGAACAACATTAATAAGCCACAGTACGAAGCCTCTGGCGGCAATTGTCATAATAATGCCATTCGCTATTTGACAGTCCACGGCAGTTCCATTGGAAGTCGACCCTGTGTTCCTCAGTGATATGAAAGCGCTTTGTGATAAATACGAGGATTCCGAGATTATAGAATCGTCGGCAATGGCAACTGTGGGGGCCTAAAATGATGTGTATGTTGTTAAAAAAAATTTTCAGGGCATGTTCCAATATTTATTTAGTTTTAACACAAGAATAAATAAATAACCATCAGAAGGATAACTCTCCTGATTGTCAAGAGCGACTGCCGGTGGCCTCCAAACCATCGATTCCCTGAAACGGTCAGTGCGGTACCAATCTTCAGAGTGTTAGGTATTGTTGAAAATACACATATGATAATATATGTAGCCAATATTTGATTACATTATTTTTATGTCTTTTATACAATTGCCTAGTTTCAAACATGTAATTATTTTAAAATTCAAAAAGAATCTTTTATTATTTACTTTATTACATTATCATAAAACCCCGGAATAACAAACAATATTTAAACTACTTTATCCTAACCTAACCATCCGTCCTAAATATTCCAACCATTGATATCCTACTGCTTCTTGTCTGGACAATACAATAAATACTACCTATTTATATTAGAAATTTTGCCCAGACTGTTATCAAATTTATATTTTACAAAGCTTTTGCTAATATTTGTGCCATTAGAAACAACATTTAATTTTATTATCTGTCTAGACAAATTGTTATATTGTTATTTTTATTAGACTGGCGAATTACAAGTAAGAGTAAACTACCTCCTTCTGCTCCGCCTTTTTGGGGTGGAACCTAATGGAAGCTAGGATAGAGGTTGTAAAGAAAGTAGTTATAAGTCAGCCGTTGTCCAGGACAGTCGTTTATTAATAAATAATAATTTTTAATAAACATTTTTGTCAGCGCATAATGTTGGTTTGAAGTAAAACGGAGTGCAGTTTTCCTAGTATCGTTATTTAACTTTTAAAAGTTCATTTTTGTTTTACGTTTGAGATTGCATGGAGAATTTTTTTGGGCCCGTTAAGCAACAAAATGCAAACTGTAAAAATCCTGCGCCCATAGAACTCAAAAGAACATTTAAAAAAATTATTTTGTGTTCGAATTTTCAATTCTGGTAATGAAAATTGTGAAACTGATGCGGATAACTTCTATTAAAATTATCAGATCTACTAAAAGATGGCGATATTCCTGTTTCGGCATCAGTTTCATCGCCACAAGATGACACACCTAAATTTCAGGCTGATTTTCCAAAGAATAGCTCATTAGAAACAAATTTTTCGTTATTAAAAAATGTTTAAATACTTATAAATGTGAAGTGTATTCGAAAGCTCACCAGAACATGGACGAAACCTCGTTATTTTGTTATTATAGGACGTTTCAAAATGTTAATTTAGATACATTTGGTAACTTAAAGACGCCCCATGACGATTTTGTAAGTTATATACCTACCTTTATTAGAAATAATATTTCAAAGGAATTTTAAACATATTGTTTTAAAAAGTGATGTTATTATTACCTATTTTGTAAATATTTGTAAAGATTGCCGCCTTGTTCATCCTTGCAAAAGTTTTCCGAGCCAGTATTTTGATTAGGTTGTATGGTAAGCAGCAAGTTGTAAAGAGCAATTTGTTTGAAATACGTCAAAATACCGTGGGTTATAGATACCCAGTATATTTTAAGGCATTGCGGACTACCTAAGACAATCCACTACTCACATTGTTAACTAAATCATAGTTTCTTTCATTAATTTAAGATTAAAACATATTATTTCCTAGATACGCCTATGGAAATATAAAATTTTACTTCAACATTAACTCAAGATACCTCGATGTTAGAGGTTTAGAACAAACGTGTCACTCGAGAGTTATCCTTCTGGCTATTTATTTATTCTTGTGGGGGAAATAGGGTTGGTGCCAGGACTGAACCTTACGGTATGCCAGCATTGTTTAAGGTATTATTAATAAAATTATGAAATTCTCATTTAAGAGAGTCCACTGCTCGCCATTTTCTATAATTCACATGCTGTTGAACGTTTAAATGTCATAATAAAGTGCATCACTAACTTACTATCTACTAAATATTCTTACCACGCTTTCCGTAGTAGCAGTCGTCGCAACGGCAAGACTGAAAGGACACGTATCCAGATCTCTGGCCAACAGTGCCATAAACACTAAATCGATTACAGAAGTTACTAAAATTATAACCCCCAACACTAAAGTAATAGTCGATTGTCGTATTTTCTTGAAAGATATTGCTAAAAAATGGAAAACATACTATGAGTAAAAAGAAAGAGAACATAACTCAAACAATAGTCGCAAAAATGGCGATAACGAGGAAAAACTACCGAAACAATTTTTTCTAAAAAAATATTTTTCGAAATTGTTTCATAGATTTGGTAGAAGCAACTGGTCTTGAAGAAGCTGCAGTGCTGCAGCCCCCCTAATTGTACCCTCGGGAACAATATTCTGCAATATATGCCACGCCTAAAGGCAGAAATATATATTTTTGTAATATTGTAACCATGTTTATTGTTAAGTGACGCACAAAATGTGTTAAAATAAAGCTTCTTTGAGCCACGACTATGTTTAAATTAATTTATGTAAAATGGGGAAAAAATTAGAGTTTAGTTGATATTTACCTGTATACTGATCCGCGGATACGGCAACCCAAAGAGCGCTCGAAATAGTGTAGATCCACAAAAATGCTGCAAAATCTTGGGGCCTAATGATTCTGTCTCTACTCCTCCTAGAATATGTTTAAAATTTAGTTTGTAATTAGAGAAGCCTTCTGTAAAGTAGAGTGCCCTGTATAAACCTAACAACATAGAGAAAGAGTATATTATATCAAGGTAGGTAGGTACTAATACTAAAGTAGATATTTTAATCCTGAGGGCAATAATAATAGGTAAATTTTTTTATTGCATAAATCCTTTAAGAAAGTCATTACAAACCCAAAAAAAAATATTTTAAAGAAAATTATTAGGATAATTTAGCTACAAAAATGTTTACTTTTCGGTATAATTTATTACAATTTAAAAAGCAGCCATTTGTCCTTAGTGAATAATGACGTCAGATCAGCAAAAATAAGTGTCGATCACATGTTAACGTAAAGCTTAACCCAAACTCGAACAGCTTTGTTTTTCTCAGAAACAGTCACAGGGTGGAGCAATCGAATTTTTTGGGTTGATAGAGGAATAGTGCAACTAGCTTCGGTAAAAAATTCAGTAATACAGGATATTTCGTTTCGGCGCTATTAAACTTCAAAGTCGAAATTTCCGCGATTTCCGTTGAAAAATAGATATATTCTGTGAAATTTACGTAAAACACTGATGTTTTATCCTTACCCATAAGTTCATCGTAGATTACCCTAGAGAGATAATTCAGATAATCAATATATCTTTTGTAGGAATGTATGTCATCTTTTAGTTTGTCTGGAGGCGAGTGATAAATCACTATTCCAGTGATAGCTAGAGCACACCATGCTAAACCTTGCAACTAAAAAAAATATATTTTTAGGATTTGTATTAAAATTCAAAATGAATAATTGTTATTCTTCATAAACTGTATACCTTCAGCAAATTCACTATTGCTAAGGCCAGGCTAATTTGACAAGTATTGTATGAAGGGGTATTGATATCTAGCTAGTCTGGAATGTTTCTAGTAGACAGAATTGAATATGGTTGTTCCATGGTTACAACTGTGATGACTTGGGTATGAGAAGGCTTTCGCCCAAATCGACTCTGAGATGCTTGAATGCTGATCAGAAGCGCGCGTTCGATTGACGACAACGTCGAAGGAAATCTGCCGCCTCCCATTTTTAAAGAAGATTCCTCAAACTTCGGCTTGTTACTATGGACCAAACGTGGGTCCATCTCTATGACCCAGAGACTTAAGAGCAGTCCAAAGAGTGGAAGCATTCTGGTTCCCCACGACCCAAAAATTCCATATTCAAAAATCGGCTCTCAAGGTTCTGGAGTCAGTTGTCTGCGACGAAGATGGGATAATTCTGATACATTGTTTGGAACAGGATAGAAGTACCACGGGAGCATATTATTATATTGAGTTGCTAGCTAAATTATGTAAGAAAATTGTGAGAAACGCCGCGGAAAACTTGCCAAAGGTGTGCTATTTTTGCAAGACAACGCTCCTGCTCACAAGTCATTGATTGCACTGCAAAAAATTGATGAAATTGGTTTTGAATTGGTTCGCAGTAGTTATGATTATGACGCACGCAATGTTTATTGATATTATATATAAAACAATTGCAAGACTGTAAATTAATAAATTATCAATTACTATAGTTTTTATTGTCTTGTTTTATTTAAAGAGAAAATATAGGTACTCATCCATTATCATAAAACTACAGGGATTACTACAAGTACTTCAAATTTATCATTGGTAATCTTTAAAAATAGCAAAATAAGTACGAATTGCGTGGTACCGATTGATTTTTTTTACAATCACGTTTTTCCCTGTTACAAGATCATATTTTTAAACATGTTTTAAACTAAAAATATGCTTGTAGTTTTAAGAAACTAGGCTAGTTTGAAATGTATTTAAAAAAATGCATATAAATAATGAAAGGGTTATTATTTAATATTTTAGCTCATTGTCTATTTTACTAGATGAAATTGTTGAATTTTTTTTATCTAGGACAGCTGCATGTAGACGTCAAGCCTAAGTACTAACGTACCGTGGGCATCTGAAGAGGAGGAAAATATATTGACACGGAGTTTGAAGGATAGGCGGATGAGAGAGAGAGGGAAAACATCTTCAGGCAATTTGTTCCATGGTTTTTTTTTATCTAAGACATCCCACGTAGACTTCAAGCCTAAGTACTAACGTACCGTGGGTGTCTGAAGAGAAGGGAAATGTAGTCTATTGACACGGGATTTGAAGGATTGGAGGTTGGAACGGGAAGGGAAGACATCTGCAGGCAATTTGTTCCATAATTTGGAGACCCTAGGTATGAATGACTAATGAGCGAGAGAAGTGGTCTGTTCTAGGCTTTTGTAGCTGGACAGTAAAGGGATGCATACGTAACGCGCCTCTGGTTGTTCTGTTAGGGACATTCAGGGGGGGAATAATACCAGCTAGTTCTTCCGAGCAAAATCCGTGGAAGTAGCGGTAGAAAAGGGATAAATCCCCTACAGCGCGGCGATGAGCGAGAGAAGGGAGTTTTCTCGTGAGGGCTGGGTCATTGATTGATAAGTCGAATGTCTTTTGGATAGCTAACATAGTACATATACAACGAACGCATTCCGTCGAATGCACTCGCATAAATTTGTTCGGCGTTCGAATGCCACATCGCCATCGAATGTGACACATTTTTTCAATGTAACGACTTTTAATTATAAATAAACATAGTATTCCTTTTGGAAAATACGTATCTCGTTGTCTTGTCTTTTCTGCGTATCTACATATAGGTATCTCATAACAATGTAAGATAAACTTTTGCAATAACTAATTTGGATTAACAAAATAGATATTTTTCAAAATTGAATTAAAATTTCTTTTTTAAAAATTAATTTCTCCTCTATTTCATCTATATCTATATCTATCTATATATATATATATATATATATATATATATATATATATATATATATATATATATACATATATATATATATATATATATATATATATATATATATATATATATATATATATATATATATATATATATATATATATATATATATATATATATATATATATATATATATATATATATATATATATATATATATATATATATATATATATATATATATTATTCTAATATTCTTGGATTTACAAAAATTAAAAATTATACTTTCCAACAGTTTTTAAGAATTTTTAATTTTTTTTATCTTTTATTTACTAACAAACATATACATATTGAATTTGTACGATTTTTGTTAAAAAAAATTCTTACCCCTATCATAATTGCCACCGCCTTGACGAATTTTTGTCTGTCCTTATTCAGAAACATTGTATTTGGATTTTCCAATATTTTTACTATTTTTTAAAAATGTATCTAAGTAACGGTATATTTTCTTGTTAAAGAGCTTTTTTCTTTACCAGACTCTGTACTTTAAGGACTTCCGTACACTACTAAACCCGTATCATGATTAATCAATTATTTTAGTCATATTTTTATTGGAAACGGATTAAGGAATTTTTAAAGAATTTATTGTCTTCTGTTATCTCGAGGATACTGAAAAAATGAATAGGAAAATTTGTTGTTAGGAGGCTAAACAGCTCCTATCACTATTATTTTTTTTCTAATATTGTTGTTCCTCACTTCCTTAGTTATGTGGTCAGTGGCAGTGGCGCACCCAGGGGGGGGGGCGCCCCCAGGACAAAATCCTGGGTGCGCCAGTGGTCAGTGGCGTACAGGGACATGCGGTCCATGGCAGCGCTTCCCTAAACTTTGTAGAGATAAAAAAAATAACTTTCATACATTAATTATACATTTTTATCATTATACTATGATTTTGTAAAAATATATATTTAATTTCTCATACATAATCTGAAATCTTACGTAAACGTAAAAAATTTTACTGCGTAAAGGCCACCAACTCGCGTCGCCATCGTGGCCTGGGCCTGGAAGCGCCTTTCGCAATGGCCGCAGTTCGCCTATTATTACGCCTTCATGTAGGTTGTTATTATTGTTATTTAAATTTTAACCTATAACTGTCTAGCAATATTAACGCACCACTGATATTCGCCACAACTTTGATGTTCTTTATTTTCTGGATCTATGGTCAGATTGGAATGCCCTTTTTAACATTCCTCAAAAATATTATTGTTTTTTGTTAAAAAGTGCATTTTCATTTTATACTAGGTTTAATAAGATAAGAATCTGGTGATTTTTTCAATTTTTTGACACTGCTGGGTTTACTAGTAATCATATCATAACACAGTTGGAATTAAACTCTAACTTAATGTTTCGGTTTTTGGTCATTCTTTTTTCTGTTATTCAATTAGATATGCCGTTGTATAGCTCAACATGCTTACATAATAATATTTAAATAAAACTAACAAAAACACATTCAGTTATAAAACGTCATATCCCATTAAATAACAGAGGTACAAAAACGACTGAAATGGGAAAATGTTAAGGTGGCTTTATCCGATCACGTCTATGGTGGCCAACTTAATTTCATTTTGACATGGTTTTTCGGCTTTAAAATTTTTAACAATAACATATTATAAGTATATTAAGTATAGATTCATAACCTGCAAGCAATTTTCATTCAATTATTTAAAGTTTCAACATGTGTAATGATTTCATTCAGAAGATTAATATTTTAAAAAATCTATGGTGACATTTTTTCTGTCACTAGGACCTCAATATTCTTTTCAAATATTATTTTCCTAAAATAAATTATAAAATGACTTGAAACTGTTATTAATACGTTTAAAAAATACCTATAAAATATGAATTGATGGTTAATATTGTAACAGTATTCATACGAAGACAAATAAAGGAAAAAACAGTACTAAACTAAAATTAAGTTGCCAATAAATGGCTGTGATCGGGAAATGCAGTCTTAAGGAAACATCAGGCTAGAGTTTGTTTCAATTGCTTTATGATATGATTGATAGTATACTCCACAGGATGTTACGGAATTTCGGTGAAAAAAACATTAAATTCTTATTACACCCAGTAGAATATGCACACTAACTTTTGAAAAAAATTACGTGCGCAGTAACAATGTAAAAAAAATTCAAAGCACTAGGGATTGCAGCTGATTACTCCGTTAATAAGATAAATGTTTGTGATGACTATATCTTATTTGGTTTTATGTAAATAAAATGACGCCATAGGAATTTTCATTAGTAAAATTGATAGTAAACGCGTAAAAATATTAAACTTGTTCTCTATACTACGGGCAGTCCTAAATAGTTACTTAAAGCAAATCAAATCCACCCCCCCCCCCCCCCCCCCCCCCGATATATAGGGGCCAAAGATTTTTGTATATGAAATCTATTTGATACCTTTACCATTTCATCAAATTCAAGGCTATTTAATGTCATCATCGCAAATCATAGGAATCCTTGACAATTCAATTCATTATTTATATTATTTTGTGCAACTTACCCTTTTTCAAACAGGGAGCAGACTTTACTTAAAGGTTATCATTCCCCCTTCCCCCGAACTTTTCCCCATAGATGCCCTTGGCTTAGTTATCTCACTTATATCTATATATAAAAGAAGAAACTGACTGATATATCAACGCTCAGCCCACACGGCCCACACCGCAGGGGTCTGGAAACTTGAAATTTTGCACAGAGGTTTCTTACATAACGTAGGCATCCACTTAGAAAGGGTTTTTCAAAATTTAACCCTAAGGGGGTAAAACAAGGGTTCAAACTTTGCAAATTCGAAACTCATAGAAGCACCCTAAAAAAAATGTTTAAACACGCCTTTTACAGTTTTTAATAAATCAACCCCCTAAGGGGGTTCAAAATTTTTAAAACGCCATGTCAATTTTAAAAATTAAAAATGAATTAAATGTGCCATCTTTTTGATTACGAGAGCACCTTTTTAAAATTATTAAGGAAATCATAGGAAGGTATATTTAAAAAAAATCAAATATCATTTTACGATATAATATTATAATAAGTTTAATTAAAAATTTAAACAGTATATTTACAAAATGTTTTAAAAATTGTCACAGCCTGGTACCTGAAAAAAAAAATTAGTGGATGGTAAAAAGTACCTAAAGATAGTCAAAAATAAATATAAATATATAAAGAAAAAACTAGATGACCTATACCTATATATATATATATATAATATATATATATATATATATATATATATATATATATATATATATATATATATAGTATATATATACAGTGTCCGGCAAAAAGTTGGGCACATATAGATAGAAAACATTTTTATTATTGATTTCTCAGAAAATTTTATTCAAATTCGTTTTTTTTTCCACAAAGGTCACATTAACATGACATAAGGCAAGTCAAAGTATTCATAATAAAAGTTGGTGCATTAAGAAGAATTAATTTGACAGCTTCAAATTTTAGGTAGAGTATACAGGGTACTCAAACAATACAAAAATATTGGTTAAGAAAAACAAAAGTCTAGCAATTTCAGAAAAATTTCTACAAAGAAAGTAAAGCTCCTGTCAAGAGAAGAACAAAAATGAAATACCATTGTTTCCAAAAAAGAACCGCTGTGGAGAAAATTAAGGACGTAACTTACAAAAATCCCATTTTTTACAAAATGTAGCCTGAAATTCCCCTGCAATCCTGCAACGACACATTTTTGGAAAATTTCATATACCGTTTTTTACTTACTGTCAATCACGCTGTCCCTTATTTGTACAGTTTTCGGCATGGTTTGATTTTTCTTAATATAGTGTCCTTCAGGGCTAATGTATGACCAAGGCAGTTGCCCTCTTAAAACTTCCATCTAAAAAATTAAGATTTGTACCTATTTTGTATTTCCTTAAACATTACCAAACAGCGTGGCATTTTTTAAATGCTACATTCTTGCTGATAAGTGTAGACGAGGCTTTATGCCGTTCCCAATTTTTTTTTGCCTTGAATGCGATTAACAGCTTTAAATATTACCTTTAAATTGGAGGTAGAAACAGTGGGTAAAGTCGAGATACCATAGGCTACATCTGAGAACCTTCTGAATCCACTGTCGTCTGAGGAAATAGATGATGGGTCTGGGTTCTGAGTCATTCTATTACAATTAGCTTCTAATTGTTCTTAAAAAATAAATATAAATTATTAGAATAACCCAAACTCTTGCGAATACCCTTGTAGAAAAAAAGAAGAGTTTTCTTAATTTTTCTTTTCAAAGTAAAAAAGTAATTGTAAGGATCTTTTCTGTTTATCTTTGTTTTGTCAAAAGAATGAATGTAGTGACAAAAATTATTTTTCTTCGTCAAAAATTTCAATTCCCTTTAAACAAACTTACTTTTATTATCCTCTTCGTTCGATCTACTGTTAGAATTGTGGTCAGTACTAGTACTAGCTCCACTGGAACTCGAACTATTGGAGGCAGTGGTACTGTTTGCCTCGATGGCGCCGTAAAATAACTGCCAATTTCTGATCCTAGCTTCTGAGGAATTAAGGTCAAGGTCATCACCTAAAAGGTGTAAATATGATGTAGATTATCCAAGAAGCATGATTCAAATAATTGAGAACTTGCAAATAGCTCTTTAGTATAATTTCCATATCGAAATTGTCGTGCTGGTTTCTTTTTTAATCAAATCGGATTTGCCCAATGTTTATCATTTTATTAACAATTCATATGATGACAGCACAGAACGCTTGGGAGCCTGAAAACGTAGAAGAGCCATCTTATAGACGCATTTTTTTAAAGATGTGATGTTCAATTACAACACCTTTAAACTGTCTTTTGCTTTCAAATTATTTCATTTTTAAATGGCAGGCCATTAGAACGTCCAGGTTATAGCTACATTCATGCGACAATGTAGTAAAATGTCTTCAATACGTCATCTTATGTAATATCTATAAAATATATATTTTATAGACGTATACACACGTCTATAGAATGTCTCATATTTATTGAATTTAAATGTCCTATGAATATCTTTAAGGTGTCTTGTTTTGTTGGGGTTTAAAAATGGATTTTAAAAGAAAAATCTTACCAGAATCTAATTTTAATTTGCTGCCACTGGAATTTTTCGACTTAGAATACGGTCTCACAATGTCCTTGAAAAAGATGTCGGGTATCGCCAAAAACATGATAATGAAGAAACAGATGACGTTTATAAGCCATACCACGAACATTCTTGACAACAGACAGACTATTATGGTGGAAGGCAGTGCGAGGATGAATTTAGAATATGGAAGGTCGTTAAAGGATTCAAAATCTTCATAGTTTGATACTCCAACGAACTTTAACCAAGTCGTATAATTCTGAAAAATATATATGATAAACGTCATTTTGTTCAGTAAATTGGTGAGGTAAAAAATATGTATTTTTATGACCTTGTTTTCAGACAGTTTTTATTTAACTAACTGTATTTTCTGATCTAAAGCGAATTCCCGCAAGTATTGCTTTATCCGATAGAAACTTTTCTGGAGATTCCAAAAATGTATAACTTATTAAGATTTCATTAAAGATTATATCCAGAATTTAATAGAAACTGAATAAAGGTAGAAATTTAAATTGTTACGACTTTCGATTCGAAAAGTTTCTATTTATTCAACTCTATCTTCTAATCTGAAGCGAATTTCAGCGAATATTGCTTTATCCGATAGCAAATTTTCTGGAGATTCGAAAAATATATAACTTATTAAGGTTTCGTTAAAGATTCTGTCCAGAATTTAATAGCAACTAAATAAAGGTAAAAATTTAAATTGTTGCGTCTCTCGTTTCAAAGAGTTTTTATTTATTCAACTTCCAATCTGAAGCGAAGCTCCATGAATATTATCTTATGCGGCAGCAAATTTTCTTGCTTTACATACTTCTCTTAATGATAGGTATTTTGTATCTTTATAATGCTATTTTGGCAATTATTTAGTATACGATGTTTTCTCAGCATTAAAATACCTACGTGAGTGTAGAGTATGTCCAGTCCAAAATGCACTGAAGCCACCACGTCCAGAAAACTGACAAAGGTGCAGGATAACATCCAGGGTCCATAAAATAAAACTGACATAAATTTTCGTTTGCGTTCGAAAAATGCACCCACTAAAAAATTAAATACAATAGAATATATTGCTTTTGGATCACCCTGTAGATATAGCGATATCAAACCTACAGAATTCTATCTCAGTCACTAGCATCATAGTCTGATTGGTGAACACTATTGCCTGTCTACAGGGGACCACCCTGTCTACAGGGAGGTACAAGAAATTTTCAACAAAGGTGAAATTATTCTAAATGTAAGTACCTACTACGAAAATTGTGTGCATTTCACCTTTATTCACCTTGATTGCAAACTTCTTGGATCAAACTGTAGACACGCAACGGCCTCACCAGCCAGACTATAATAGCGACTGGACTGAGACTGGTTTTAAAACTCAAAAAGGACCTAAAAACATTCATGATAAAATCCTGTAGGTTTTGACGTGGCTATTTCTGGTTATTAGTTAGTTTTCCTTGCCTTACCAACATTAGCCCCCCCCCCCCCCCCCCAAGCCCCCACCTAAAAACGCCTATGCTTACCAAACAAAAACACAGAAGACACTGTCCAAGTAACATCGGTATACATGAACAAATACAAGTAGATATCCATTCTTGACGAAGCACTGCTATGTTGGGGCAGGTTTCCTTTTTCCAGAACTGCTTTTAAAAAATTATATAGTGCCTCAGATACCGTTTGATTGGCATATAAAACTTGACCATTGGAAGTGGTTGAGTTTAGAAAATAGGCGTCTGTTGCTAGTTCGATGGGTCCACAAGTGCTCCCTAAATTAATAAATAGATTGTTATATTGATATAATATTGTTAGCTGGGTTAGATGTTTATCGAAAAAAAATTCTAAATGTTTTTCGTTACTTTGTATTTAAGAAAAACAGGAGAAAAGTACTTACTGTAAAAATAAGTAAGATAGACAAATATAACATCATAATAAGTCGACTTAACTTGGCATACGGTCATTAAGTAGCTGTAAATTATCCAAAAAGCGTGAAAAACTGTTTGCACCTATAAACATAAAAACGAAAATAAAAACCTTAGTCCATATAAGTACCATATAGAGAAAAATTTATGGTACATTTTTCTAAGGGCCTTGCAGTATTTACAAGACAATTTAGTAATTAGAAATATGCAATTTACTAAAGATATAGAATAAATATTTACAGCAAACTCATTTCACATAGACTACTTCCCGTAATTTAATTATAAATGAGTCACAATCATAATAATTTACATTACAAAAAGTGTTTGGAGATTATGAAATAGTCAAATAAACGTAAAGTTTACAAACGTCCTCATTTTAATTCCAAGAGTAGGTTCCATAAGTAAACAAGATATATGTATAATTTTAGATTGTTTTTACAGGCGACAAAAGAAAAACAAAAATATATTATAGGAAATGAAATTGTTAATCATAATCAAACTGCGTATAAACATCCAAAAGTGCAAGTAATAATATCAAAACAATGTCCTATATTATGTTGTACATAAAATCCCCTAGCCCTTGATGTTCAAATTGATCTAGATATGTCGATAATTAATGATTTGTAAAAAAACATTTTTCACAGTCTATGAAGCTGTACTTTTATCATTTAGACTTGAGGACTTTATTATCTGCTCCTGTTATATAAAACAATTATTTTTCATTATTATTTTTCTAGAGTTGCATGGTGTAGTTTGTCACAAGAAAAAGAAACTTACAATAGTCCATACTGAAATCGCTATTACAGTTAGACGAACTTTTCTAGACATATGCATCATTCTCCTATTTTTAATGTATAGTTTCGTTAAATTTTTAGTATCCTCCTGGGTTTTTCACTAAAGAACTACATCATACTTTCACACAAACATTTTTTTGTAAACAAAATTAAGTGGCACAACACATTTTTTAAAAATATGCACCGCTGCGCTGATTCTGGTATACCGAAATAATAAATTGTTATCTCTAGATACAGTTTCTCTCACAAGAGTACAAGTATTTTTTGTTTCGGTCTATCAAACAAAAAAAAAGCGATAAATGGAGATTAACTGATAAAGTGATAAAAGCAAGATTTTTAAATATTCGCGGTCTTCATAAACCGTCCTCGTATATAGGCAACCAGAAATTGTAGAAAGCTAGCGGAGAAAAACTATCGATAGCTGCCAGTGCCGCAAAGTAAATTTATTATTTATCAAATTTTGTATAATTCATCTTTAGCAACCGAAAGAGAGCAAACTACTTGTATTAATAAAGAAATGCAACGAGTTTTCATCAGTACCCAAATCATGAACGCCAGTTATTACTTATGGCGGTTTGCACCAGCGACATACAGATGTTTGCACGATCTGTCGAAGCGAGGTTTAAGTTTCAGCCGTCATATGACTGTGATCTTTCTGTTTTATATTTAATAGTCTTAATACGGTCTCTTCACGGCCATATGTTAGCTTATTTTTATTTACGCCTTGCTTATCTACTTCGTGCAAACGGCCCTTATTAAAGTTAATCTCGATCCATATGGTTATCGTTATTTACGATTCTACATTCCTAGTTCCTGTCATGTCCATTTGTCATATAAGTGAAGTGATCAAGTGAACTAACCTCAAAATTGTGGAAGGATTCACTGTTTCACAATTTTTATGAAAGTTCCTTCTAGTTATAATTTTTATTATATTTTTTTAGAATAGCTTAGTTAATTCTAGATAAGTTTGACAATCTGCCAGAATAGCCGTGAAGAAGGTATTCATGCAGAATTTCGTGTAGAACATTGGCTCTTAGCAACGTCTATAGGATGTTGGTAAGTAAAACATGCTCTAACATTAATAGTGAATTGGCTTTAAAAAATGTTTAACTGCACCATGTGGATTGTCACTAAATTTAGTTTTTAATGCCATATTATTTGTTGTAAATAATAGCCTTAGTTTTCACAAGGTTTATCATTTTTTTTTCTTCAGTCTGACGAGCCAATAGATGAAGATTTAGAAGCCCTGTTGTACGCTCAAGTATATTATGGCAAGGAGCAGGAAGTAGAGGTGCCAGATTTGACACAGGCAGAACCTGTTGATGAAAACAGAATCGACAGGGATCAGGTAGATACCACAAGTAACAAAGCAGGTTTCAACAAGCATTTTTATAAGAAAGCACGCTATTTTGAAAGCACTTTGGCCCAGCAGGATAAGGAAAAGGAAAATAGAGGTAATGTACTGATAGTAAACATAAAATATATGAATACATTGTTATAAACGATATTATGTACGATATTCTTGCAGTCTTCCTCCCAAACTATGTACCTATCCCTTTACCAAGATCTTCAATTAATTTTAGACTGGAGTGTCAAGAACCTTGTTCAGTTTAATGTGTCCAAAACCCAGTTAGTCACAGTTACATGAATGACCAAGCTCTAGTATAAACAAAACTAACTATAAAGTATAAATACACTAAGCTGACTCTAGACCAGATTAGATATTTAAAGGAATATCATATTTAAGCTCTTTTAAAGGACTTCAAGCTCTTTTCAAGGGCTTCAAGCTCTTTCTCAGAGCTTCCAGCCCATAAAGGGCTTCAAATCCTTTGCAAAAGGTCTTGTGGCTTTTGGTCCAATTCCTTTTTAAGTGAATTGGGAATTGCAAAGCTCATGTTTAAAAAGGAATTGACTTTGGGCTTGCAAGCCTTGTTTCTTTAACAAGGCTTGTAACTGCCCTTTTGTCGACTGCTTTGGCCAGCTCTGCTATAGAGCAATCAAACTTTCGATCTTGTTTCCAACATGATCTCAGCTGGCACAAACACACTACTTTAGTAGCCACATCGGAAGCCAAAATGCTTCATTTTCTCTTTCAAACCAAAAAATACTTCTCCCCTTACAACTTACACACTCTCTATGTTTCCCAAATAAGACCTAATCTAGAGTACTGTTCCCACATCTGGGGAGCGGCACCACCCTCGATACTTAACATCTTTGATTGCATCTAAAAAAGAGCCATTCGACTCATCAGTGACTCAGTTCTCACAAGAAAACTCCCTTCTCTCGCTCATCGCCGCCCTGTTGGGGATTTATCCCTTTTCTACCGGTAGGTCCACGGATTTTGCTCTGAAGAACTAGCCGCTATAACTCCCCCCTTGGATGTTCCTAACAGAACAACAAGAGGTGCGTTACGTATACTGTCCAGCTACAATAGCCTAGTACTACAAAAGCCTCTCTTGCTCATTCATGTCTACGGTCTCCAGATTATGGAACAAAATGCCTGCAGATGTTTTTCCTTCCCTTTCCAACCTCCACACCTTCAAATCCCGTGTCAATAGACTACATTTCCCTTCTCTTCAGACGCCCATAGTACGTTATTACTTAGGCTTGAAGTCTTCGTGGGCTGTCTGAGATAAAAAAAAACTAAGCATTGTTATTGGCGACTCAAATTAAGGAAGCAGCTGTAATCAGCTGATTTTTAACGGGGAAGAAGAGCTCACTAACTAGACGATAAAATTGACAAAGATGCCAAGCAACATGATAATGAAGACGAAACGAAAATGTTCCCTGTTATAGTAGTAGTTAGCAAATCGACTGAAGAGGACGCCACATTCTTAATTTGAGTCACCAATATGCTGCTATATTTATTTTTTATTCAAAAATAATAATTTCCGAAGCTTATTCCCTTTGGATACGCCAGAGATTGGTCTAGAGATTATATAGAACAACCACATTTCGAAAACTCTCAAAAATTGTTTACCTCCTATTTACTCAAAGAACTATTTTTTCTTTTTAAGCATGTAAATAGTCAAAACCGAGGTCAAAACCCATTTGCTAGATCATTTTAAAAATCAGACTGGTTCACTCTAAAAATTAAATTTTTTTTAGTAGATTCTTTTGCTAAAGAATCTATCACTGAACCTGTATCTGAAGAAATTTTAAACTCAGAAAATCCCCTTACTCACTCTACAATAGAGTCTAACACAGTACCAGAAATTTTGGAAAAGTCTTTACAAGATCAAACCACATCTACACAAAAAGATCAAAATCCTGAATTGGCAACAACTTCTACACAGTTTATAAAAATATCTACTTCTTCCCCAAGTGTTAATCCATCTTTGAAAGATACTACTCAGATTGTAACCACTGCCGTTTTGAGCACTGCCGGCGAGCAAAACCAGCCTCAACTTCTCAATAATATTACCATAAATCAGTATCTTTTCCCCTCCCCTTTTGAGCAACGTTTAAGATCTGCTTTAGATAACATTCCCTTGTCAAAAAAATGCAAAAGTGACCTAAATAAATTAAAGAAAGGGCACCTGAGTGAACAAGATTTTTTCAATAATCTTAGAAGAAGATTGAAGATACAGAAAAAGCAACAGAACCAAATCAGGCAGGCTTATTTGCAGAAGCAGCAGAGAATTGCTCAGAGTGAGGTTATATGTCTTTCTGACAGTGAGAATTCTGATATAGAAGTGGTAGAAGTGACAGATCCCCCTATAGTTGGCAAAAATAAACCTCTTACTATGAAAGAAAAAATAGAAGTGTTGGAAGATAGTGATAGTGATAATGAACCTGTTGATGATGATGAAATTATTTATGTAGCACCTCCTCCTGTTCCTGTAATTAGTATAGATACTGAAAGTGACTCGGACGATTCTGAGGTTTCTGACAAGGACAGTGAGTATTCTGCAAATTCTGCTGTCATTGTACAAGAAAGTACCAAAGATACTACTGTACAAACTCTTCCTAATACCCAACTGGACAATGATGAAACTGCAGATGATTTTCTTCAACCAAAAAATACTCCAGACACCTTCAACTTCAGTTTACATGGCTCAGATTTTCAAGAAGGCGAATTTGTTAGACCAGCAAATCCAAATGACAGTTACGAGACAGAAAGTAGTACAAGCACATCAGATTTTAATAGAGACTCAAGTCGACAGTTCTCTAACACTGTGAAAACAATAGTGTTTAGTGAAGAAGCTTTTCCCCACCATGACATTTTCGGCGAGAGCAATTTGGAAAGTTTTGGGGATTTCATAACTCCCAAAAGGGGGGATAATCAGAAAAAACCTGATACAGTAACGGAGTCTATTGATAAAGTAAGTAGCTCTAAGACTAGCAAAAGAGTTAATTCTAGGACTTCTTCTGAAAGTAGTTCAGAAAGTGAGTATGAAGGTTTCAGTGCTCATCCAAATTTGCCTGATTTATCTCCTATGGTATGTGCTGAATCAACACCTAAAAAAAGTAAAACAAGTAATAAAAATGATAGTGAACAACCAAAGAAAAAGAAAGGGAAACTAGAGGAAGAAGTTGAGAATAACCCTAGAAGCAGCAAGAAGAAGCCCAAAGAAAAAAGCTCAGACAAGAATGTTGGTATTCTGGAGGTTGAAGAACAGGCAGTTGCAGATGAATCAGCAAGGAAAACCAAAAGAAAAAGCTCTGAGGCAGTTGACGAAAGTGAAGAAATTCCTAGAAAAAAATCCAAGAAAAAGAGGAGCAAATCTGGTGTTGAGGAAAATGAAGAAATTTCACAGGCATCAAACGTGTCAGATAGAAATGTTTCTTCTACCTCTCAAAACAAAAGTTCAAAAGACGACCAGGAAGTTACCAGTTCTACCCCTTCAAAGTCGGTTCTTGAAGACGAAAGTGATTCTTCTAAGAAGAAAAAGAAAAAGAAGAAGAAACATTCCAAAAATAAAGATGGTCTAGAGAATAACGAATCAGTTGCCCTTGTTGACCAGCAAGAAGTTCTAACTATGGAAGAAAAAGGAGATGATGTCGAAGATAGCAGCAAGAAAAAAGGAAAAAAGAAGAAGGCAAAAGAATCTTCACTTAGTAAGGGTCCAGAAGAAGAAAACATTATTGCGAGTATTATTGAGAATGAAAAAAGAAATTTGGAAGAAAATAATCAGGCACTAGCCAATGAACAAGAAATTATTGTAGAAGATAATGGCAAGAAGAAAAATAAAAAACGGAAACAGAAAGAATCTTCGGAGGGTACACTTATAGCAGAGGCATCTTCTACCACCAGTAATGAATCTGAGTCATCTAAAAGAACAGAAACAGGCGAGAAATGTAGCAGTTTACTCCAACCTTCTGGAGGACAAGAAATTGGAGCAGGGGAGAGTATTATATTGGAGCAGAGTAATGATAGTAGTAGTAAGAAGAAGAATAAGAGGAAAAAGAGGTCATCGACAGATAAAAGAAATAATTTAGAAGAATGTGTTGCTAATATTGAAAGTGCAAATGCTAAAAACTCAGATAAGAGTAGAGACCAAAGCTTGGAGGAAGGAGAAATTGTTGAGGAAGCTGCAGGTGGAGAAAAGCCTGGTGAGAGTATTATTGAAAAGCCCAAAACCCAGGAGGAAGAAGACATTATTCTTATTGAGCAAGGTAATATAAACTTTCTCTTAGGTACAGGGATATCCAAATAAAAATGAACAGGCGTTATAACTTTTTTATTTTTAAAGATGGAAAAAAATGTTAAATATGAAACTTTTAGGGATATTTATGGATTCATATATCGCATAAATATACTTTAAACATAACTATCCAGGTTACAAACAAAATACCTGCTACCTTTTTAAATTTTCTTCGTAGGTAAGTCAAAGTTAATGTCAAGGTTAACAATAATACTTTGGTCACCGTGAATTTATAATTTTATTTTTATGCTAAATAAGCTTATTCTATTAAACAATAAATGTTGATTTTTATTAGTTATTAATATTTGAAAGCAATAACCAGTATAAACAATAACAAATGAATTATAACATAAACATAAATGTTAACATTGGCCAATAAATATCAAAAGAAATTTTGAACATGTCCGCCATTTAATTCTTCACACTTTTCATACGTTCTTCTCTGCCTCTAAAGTGTATTTATAATACTTTCAGCATCATTTTCGTTCAGATTTCTTACTTCATTTCTCACTCTTCTTGGAATTTCTTCAATATTTTCATTATGATTGCTGTATACGACATTTTTCAAATGACCCTAAAGAAATGTATCTAAAGGTGTGAGGTCTGAGCTGTTTGCAGGCCAATGTAACGTTCCATATCTACCGATCCATTTGTTATACTGATGGTTTAAAAATTGCGAACCTCAGTTATGTTATGGGGAGGCGCTCCGTCCTGTTGCCATATAATACATCGACGTTCTTCAAGTGGCAATTCATCGAGAATATCTTTGATTTCATTTTCTAAGAATGAAGATAGCGCTGGCTAGTTAATGCCTCCCGAAAAAAACAATGCTCCTAGAATTTTATTTTGTAATATCCCACACCAAACGACTGAAAAGCAATATCTTCGACGGTGGATTTTCATCCAATTCAAAATAAACGAGAAAATCGATGTTTTATACTATATTTTTTTTCATTCGATGCTCAATAATTGTTTTGCTGATAAGATATCCCCAGAACTTTTATATTTAATATTTTTTCCCATCTTTAAAAATAAAAAAGTTATAAGGCATATTCACTTTTATTTGGATATCCGTGTACATATCGATACCACATTCTTTGATTTGTAATTTTTTAGTTATTCCCAATTATATAATTGAGTCATCTGATTCAGATGAAGATATTATAACTTTTGATGATGTGGGCGATGATTTAGAGTTGGCAAATATATCTGGAGCAAGTGCACAGGAGAATATAGTAATTGATAACAAGAATTTTGATGTGGATTATGTAAAAAGTAAAATGTCAGGTAGGATTTTTTTACCAGTGTTAAATCTTATTGGTTTATAAATAACCTGTTAACTCTTTTTGGTAGATAATCCAGAAAAATGGAAAATCCTGCCCACAGACAGGTATAATTTAAATATTGCTAAAAAGGGACCTCGATGCAACAAATGCAGACAGTTTGGGCATATTGCAATTAATTGCAGCAACAAATCGCCATTGCCAGTTTGCACTCTTTGTGGGGAGACTGGACACGAAGAGCCGAGGTGTCCAAACAAAGTTTGTTTTACTGTAAGTGTTATATAAACAATTCATTTTGGTCCAAAAAATGTAGGTACAAATAGATAATGCATTATTGCATCTATTGTAAATCTCCCAATTACGTAATTAGGTGCAGTAGTTTATAGAAAAATGTTTTTAGTGTGGAAAACCAGGGAATTTCTCTACAGTTTATTGCTACATGTGCGTAAAACACAGAAAGGATAAGTGCAATTTGTGTTCCATTATCGGACATAGGGCTGAACATTGCCCAGATTTGTGGCGAAGGTACTTTTTAACGGTAAGTATAATAAATAATACAGTAATAATAGAGTGGAATAGGTCAGCATAAGAGACTAAATTTTAACCGTTATACCGTTAAATATGTTAATATTATTGCACAATTATTCGATCAAAATAGGCACAAAAAAAAGACGTCGGTTCCACGAATAATAATATTATAATAAAAAAAATTCAGATTCCCGCCTTACGTCATTCTACGAAAGACAATTGAACCTAGTGGGCATTGTGGCGAATCAAATTAAAGATACGGCAACACCGCCATTCGCCCCTTGTAGTACTAACGGGGAATGTTTATATTTTGCGTACCTTTTGTAGCATTTTTTAATCTTTGAATATAATTTTATTTTGAAACTTTTCAGAGTGCTTAAGTGTATCGTGACGATATAACAGAAATAATAATAAAATTCAAAAACATTTTAGAATAACCTCAGCGTGTAGCAGCTCTACTGATTTTACGGTAGATCTATCGATTTCGCCTTAAATCTATCGAACTACCGATTTAAACGAAAAAATGACCGATATTTTCGATATCGTAGAATGTTTATCTTCAGAACAGAAGCTTGGGTTTTTTTAAACGATTTAAGTGAAATTCCAAACAAACCTAAAAATATCTCGAGTAGGAACTAAGCCAGAGCTATTCTCATGATATCATGACCAGGGACGGACTGGGCCCGGAAAATTTGGCGGGCTATTTAAAGGTAAACGCGCCGATTTAAATTAATAAGCTCTTTTAAAATATTATCATCATCTTTTAAACAAAAGGCGCGGCGGGCTGCGCCTGCCAGCCCGCCGGGCCAGTCCGTCCCTGATCATGGCTAACTTTTATGTATTTTGAACTGTGTTACCTTGTTTGAAAAGTGATTTTTCAGTGTAATGTTATCATTAACGTTTGGCTGAATAAGTCCATTGATAGAAATGACTTAAATTAGGACAAATACATGGAGATCACTAAAGTGTTGTTATTTCAGACAACAACGGGTCCTTTGACATTGCCCAAAGCAAATTGTCCAGTATTAAAACCGCGCAGCAAGCAGTGGTGCTCCGGGTGCGCCTCCAATGGGCACCTTGAGTTCGAGTGCAATACCTACAATTGGATTAGGGAGTATCCGGCCTCCTCGCCGCATATTTTTAAGTATTCAGATGTATATGAGGTAAGTGTAGCTCTAATTACATTACTAATGTCTCCGAATTTTTTTGATATTCTAATGTAAAATCCATACTATATTCTTTACCTTTAGAAAGCGGCACCAAGGCCCCTACAAGACAAAAATAGAAGTTATTATAAAAAGTGGGTGGCCAAAACACTTCAGATGCCTTTGGGGAACGTTCTTGATGACGGGACAAAAAATAGTACCCAAGCAAATGTACCAGCTACTGAAGGAAATCCGCAAATTACTGAAAAACCCGCAGAATCTCTTGATAGTAGACAAGAAAATCGGGTGGTAACTCAACAGATTGTGGGAAATCAGGATAGTTATCCTGCAACACAAGCCGGCCCTTCGGACGCTGTCGACCAATCGGCGCAACCGACTACGCAACTTCCAACCAATCAGATATATCAGATTACGAATTCAGCACAACAGTCTACTCCTAAAAAACCTTACTCAGGTAAGGAAACCATTTCTTTTGTTAAATAACTAAACTTCACAAAGATATCAAAATAATACGAATAACAGGTTTTTTCTAGGATTAAGTGGTTGTAAAAAATCGGGTGTGGTCACCACACACGCTCTGCCAAACTGTTGATTGGCAAGAAAAGCGGGACCAGTGAATATCTTACATGATTCAATACCTTGCGTGGCATATAACCAAGAGTAATTGTTTTAGATATCCATGCGTTCTGTCGCACTAAATTATGAAAATGTCGCTTTAAAAGTGATTTTACCCCATAGCCTAGTGCCAGCTTTAAATGGCCACCATTTTGAAAATGTAAATTTCTTGAAATTTCGGAAATTATTAGAAAATCAAAAAATCTATACAGTGAGGTGTCACTTGTCCCACTATCCAATATGGCGCCCAGCCAACTTCCGGTTGAACGAATTATACCAATTTTTGGCTGGTTCATTCTCACCCAACCCAAGCCTGTTAAAGTGGAAAAAAGCCAATTTTTATCTGTCAATATCTCAGAAACTAATTAATTTATGTACAATAATCGACCATAGAATCCGAAAATGTAAAAATATGCAGTGTTCCATTGAAAAAAATAAAGTTGACGTACGTCCTGCTTTTTTGAGCCATCCTGAAGATACATGAAAATTAGTTAAAGAAATGTGCCATTAAAAATAAAAATTGACGTGTGCGAGCACTTACCTAAAAATTAATTACCTGACTTTTTAATCAATTTATCCCAACCTTTTTGAGCTCACTGTATATACAGGGTGTCCGGGAAAATGTGGGAAATCTCCCGGATATGAAAAAAACACGTGAAAAGAGTAGTACAAGTTCATATAAACTTTTTTCGTATAGGCCTCCTCTTCGGAGATATGGGCTCCCAAAGAGCTCCAATGAAATCAAGTTTTTTACACATAATTATTGAACCACCAGGTATATTCCAATTTTTTTTTTAATATGATGTATACCAGGTTAGACCCTTCAAATTACTATCCCAGAAAGTATTGTGAAGTACTCACAGCTGCAGGGACGGACTAGCTCTGACACTCATGACCCCATTTTTTTACGCCCTGTATGATAAGAACTTTGGACCACGTTTTTTACATACCTTTAACTATTGACTAAAAATTAAGTACTCTTCATTCATGTCGTTAATCCTAACCGTTTTCGAAAACACGTCATATTATTTACATCATGTATTTGGCGTATTTCGATAACAGATACGTCTAATTCTGTGAATTGCAATTCGACCTAGGTTCGCAAAAAATGTGCGTTTTATTTTATCGGCCCCAAAAACAAAGTATTGTTGTTGCAAACGTTACTAAAGTCTATTTGTTTGGACGATAGACCGAATATAAACAGATGCACGCTGCCTACAAGTGATCGGTTCAAACGGTGAAATTGAACAGGGCCGCATTGAGAATGAGAAGGAAAACTTTAAACTGCAAAACTGTTTATAATTAAATAAAAACTTAAATAATTGCCAGCCTTGACAACCGAACAAACAAAATGCGATTAAAAATCAACGCAAAAAATTAAAACTACAAAACAAGTCAAAACTCGAAAGAAAGTCGAATAGCCTTTTTCACTAGACAGCCTAATTACAATCCTGCGAAATACCTCCGATAGCTTTCTGACACGCCTCTTTCAATTTAATGTCCGGTCGGCCAATACGAATAGGAAGCTGGTGGAGGCTCGACGAGATCGTCAGACTATGACGTGTAGGGTTAATATTTACATCGGTCTATCGTCCAAACAAATAGACTTTAGGTACGAAAGAAATAAATATCCTGCATTTTAGAACTTGTCAACTTTCACATCGCTGATTTCGTGGTGAAATTAATTGTGAAATAATTCGAAATAACACGTTTATTGAGTATGCAGATATGCATCTGATGTATGGTCTTGCATCTTGCAATGCTTTGGAAGCCAGAAGATTCTCTTCACGGACGAAGCATGAATTTACACAACTCACATGTATGGGCTGATGAAAATCCTCATGCAACTATTGTTTCGCATCGTCAACATCGGTTCCAATCAATTAATGTCTGGGCAGGAATCATTGGCAATTTTTTGATTGGACCATTCGTATTGCCGGTACGACTGAAAGGACAACTTTATTTGGAATTCCACCAGAACGCTTTTCATGATTTAGTAGAGCACTTACTACTTGAAATCCGCCGAAACGTGTACTACATGCATGAAGGAACACCACCTCATTTCAGCGTTGCTGTGCAGGAGCTCCTGAATAACGTCTATCCAAACCGTTGGATAGGTAGGGGAGGACCTATTGCCAGGCCTCCTCGATCTCCCGACCTGCCGTTGGATTTTTACCTGTGGGGACACCTCAAAACCTTGGTGTATTCTACTCCCGTCGATAGTAGGGAGGAACTTCTACGGAGAATCACGTTTCATTGTGATCAAATAAGGAACAATGCTGGGTTATTGTGGCGGGTACAGCAGTCCTCAGTTCGTCGTGCCCGTGAGTGTATAAGACTTCACGGGGCCCATGTTGAACCCTCTTACGAAGTTTTTAACTAAGCAGTTAAATTTTAACGTTTTATTGAAACTATGTTGGCGACAGGGAAAAATTCCTCTTTTTCATATTCAACCCGACAGAAGTTAGGGGACTAACAGTGTAAGTAAAATGACGTTTTTTTCGAAAACGGTTAGGATTAACGACATGAATGAAGAGTACTTAATTTTTAGTCAATGGTTAAAGGTATGTAAAAAACGTGGTCCAAAGTTCTTATCATACAGGGCGTAAAAAAATGGGGTCATGAGTGTCAGAGCTAGTCCGTCCCTGCAGCTGTGAGTACTTCACAATACTTTCTTGGATAGTAATTTGAAGGGTCTAACCTGGTATACATCATATTAAAAAAAAATTGGAATATACCTGGTGGTTCAATAATTGTGTGTAAAAAACTTGATTTCATTGGAGCTCTTTGGGAGCCCATTTCTCCGAAGAGGAGGCCGATACGAAAAAAGTTTATATGAACTTGTAGTACTCTTTTCACGTGTTTTTTTCATATCCGGGAGATTTCCCACATTTTCCCGGACCCTGTATATATATATATATATATATATATATATATATATATATATATATATATATATATATATATATATATATATATATATGACTAGTGGTCAAAAAAGTTTGCACCAAATGCAGAATTTTTTTGACATTTCTCAGAAAATTGTATTATATAAATATATTATGTGTAAAATATGTATTGTATAAAGGCGCAAAATAATGGAGATATTAATAAATATTAAAAAGTTAAAAAATTGACTAGTCCCGCTTCCTGTTGTTTTAAATAGTTATTGACAGTAAAATAAATTCATTTTTCACAATAAAAATAATATGAAGCCGAAATGCACATTTTGAACCCTTGCGTTATTTTCGCATATCGAAAGTCTTAAAATGTTTTTTGTTTAGTGTGTTTACTGCTGATAAGTTAAGTACGATATCGTTCGCATATCCGTGGGATTTTCGATTCTACCGCCATTTGTGACTGCTTGAGTAGTGCGTGTGTTCAAATATTTTTGCATTTCTTTGTCGTGTGGTTAAAAAATGATCAGGGCCGTTATGAGATGAATTTATTGGTAAGCTTTTTAACTCCGTTATTTTACAGCTTTTATATAGGCGATTTTTGGTCAAACGGTTTATTTTTACAAGTTCTACAACCTGTTAAAATAAATGCCTCAACAAGTTTTTGTTTGGTTTAAAAAAGGTAGCAAATAATATTTAAAAAGTAGGGTAATTTTAACGCTTGCTTTTAGCACGAGCAGGGCGACGCCGACGAAAAAGGAAGATTTCCCCAGGAAAGGCCAAAATAAATCCCGTCTCGGTGCTCCGCCCCACCGGCTACACCCCATACCAGACGGTTTTGAACCCATACTCGGTATTGGGCGCACCTTCGGAGCAGCAGCAGCAGGGACTTTTCAACCAAGTCCCTAATGACATTTTAGCTAGGCAGTTGGTGGACCTGGCTAGCGCCGTTTCACATTACCAGAACCCGGGAAACCAGTACCATCATGGTTACCCAAATGAATCGAACATTTACGCTTATCCACAGCTAGACGTGCAGGTATATAATAGTGGGCTATTTTACTAATAATTGTAAACCTGAGTTTCGTGGTTTTAATTCTAACATCTTCAGGGTATGTTATAATGTGTGCTTTACGATAATAAAAATAATCCTTGTGTTCCATAATTTTTTTTTATCGAGAAAGGAAAACCTAGTAAAATTCAATTGAATTTACAAAATCTTAACGTAGATTAATTGTTCGTGTGCGATCGGCATTTTACGGCCATGTGATGTTCAGTCGACGTGAGAGTCGCGTTTAAACATGTATTTGTTCATAACCTCTGGTGTTTGAGCGTTTAACGAACGTACAGTGTTGCCGCATATAAAAAGTTTAGCGAGTTAATTATACAGGGTGTTTCCTAAGTAATCTGAAATATTTCAGGTAATGATTTCTTAGGCGATCACTTAGGAAACACCCTGTATTTTAAACAACCCATTTTAGTTATTGCGAATAAGGATTATGTTAGAAAAGAATAGAACACACCTATTGTAATAACATGAAGAACATGTCCGTAAATTTAAATTTTAAAAGGGGTGACAACATTGTTGGGATGTGTTTTTAACGGTCTTTAATTTTTTTTTATTTCCTTCAGATTCAAAAATTAATAGCGACGAAAATACTGTTTTCCCTTGCTTTATGCAACGGCAGCGTTGTATTTATCCCACCAGACGATGGTACATACCAGCTTTAGAATTTTCCTTTTCAGATACCTTCCGCTTTTAACCCAATGTTTGCTACGCCCTCAGACGCATACCAAGATTTTTCCGGGCCGCTTCCACAGCCGTACTACGACATCCAAAATCCCACCCATCCGTATGGAGACAGAGATTTTTTAGACAGACCCCATACCATCACTAGAGATCCCATGGAATTTTTACCTGAAGAAAGATTGTTTCCACCGGGAGAAATTCCACTGGCAGAACCTCAGTTATTTATAGAAGACCGGGAGGGGCAAATGGGTTTAGAACAACGACTAGAAGATGATTTTCGGAGAAGAGAGGAGAACGAGAGAAATTTGTATATGATGGATCTGAGGGAGTGGCTGAATCATCACGACCCCAAGCCTGACTTCGTACCTTTGCAGGTGCCACAAGAGGCGCAAGAATATAACCATAACTTAAGACATGAACCTGCGGATACTCAAGCGCACAACCCGGATAGTTTGGTACCTGTCAACCCTCCCGGGGTAGAAAGCGTGCCCGAATTTAACAAAACTTCCAAGGGTATTCACGTAGATGAGTCTGTCATGACCAAGTTTAATCAAGCTCCCACTAAGCGGCTGAAAGAGTTCGTACAAAAAGAACTAAATAAACTAACCGGAATTCGGCAGACCGATGCCAAGGTCTTCAAGAAAAAACTAAATATCATAGACAATTTGAAGAAAATTGAGGTCAAAACGAATGGTACAAGGAAGCAGATGTATTTTTTATATAAGCAGGTAAACATGTTCCTTTTTGGAGTGCACAGGATGTTTGAAGGAGATAGGAATTTGGGCTTGTTGAGGAACTTTGTGTACAAGCAGCATGGGTGTGTCGATGGTAAAAGGAAAGGGTTACTAGATGCATATAAGTACATTTTCGGTGGGGAGCATCACGATTTTAATTATAGACGTTGTTTGAATACGTTAACTGTTACAAATAAAAAGTAATATTTACTTTTTTTGTTAAACGTGTTTTTTTAATTATTTTTGATTTGCGGATGTTGCTGCAGGGTTTATGCGTTCCTCTATACAAAACACATTCTCACACTTCTAACATAATTTTGAGGAATAGTGAATACTTGTGGAGCTCAATTCTTGAAAGAGGAACAATTCTTATGGGAAAATCACATACACGCAAATCATACCGTCTGCTATTGGCTGTTTTGTTTTAAGGAATAGTGGCGCAATTTTTTCTTAACGATTAATTCCCCCGTTCCCAGAATCGGGCCCCAGTAATGTAACTTTTTCTTGAGGATTAATTCCAAACTTTTAAGAATTGGGCTCCTGGGGTTCAATTCTTGAAACTAGGGAAACAATGCTCAAGCGAAAAATTTCATAAAAATTACGTATATTGGCCGATTTGTCTATTTTAAGAATTGGGCCCTTGGCGTTCAATTCTTGAAACTATGGAAACAATACTCAAGGGCCAAATTACATAAAAATGACGTATATTATTGTCTGCTATTGACTGGTGTCGGTTTGAAAAAACAGTAATGTAATTTTCTTTTGAGCATTAATTCCATAGTTTTAAGAATTGGGTTCTTGAGGTTTAATTCTTGAAACTTGGTAAACAATGCTTAAGGGCCAAATTACATAGAAACTATTGGCTGGTTTGTCTGTTTTATGGAACAGTGTTGTAATTTTCTCTTGAGGATTAATTCCCAAGTTTTAAGAATTGGAGTCCTGGGGCTTAATTCTTGAAACTAGGAAAACAGTGCTATAGAGAAAAATTACATAGAAATGACTTAATTATCTGGCGAATTTGTATGTTTTAAGGACCAGTGTCGGTAATTCTCTCCTTAGGATTTTGCAGTTTCAAGAATTGGACCCCTGGGGTTCAATTTTTGAAACTTTGGGACTTATCTGTTTCTTCAAAGGAGTGAAGTGATTTTATCTTGAGAATTAGTTTGTCCCAGTTCAAGAATTGGTCCCCTAAGACGAAAATTCACGAGTATTTGTAGGAAAATATTAGTTCTCGTCTAATATAGGAAGTTAGACAAGAAGCATAAAAACATTATTTGTTTTCTTTTTGCATTTTAGGTAGATTCAGTGGGGATGTTTCCGTGATTACGATTTTAAGCAAAAATTTATTTTGAGTCGATATATACCGGGTTTATCCAAAATTTTAGTTTTGAGCTAAAGAACATTGTTTTTGGTAGTAAAAATGGTATAAAAAGCATATTCCTAAGCCGCTCGGAAGAATCCACGCGAGCGGCAATGGCTAATAAATAATATTTTCAAGGAAAACAACTATTAAAAAAAAACAAGTTTATTATCACAGCCTTGCGTTTCACCCTAATTCTCTGTAAGCGCACATAGTTCAAATCTACATGTAGCAACCTACTTTTGCTAGCAAAAATACTTACTTCTGCGGGCAAAAGTACTTACCTTTGCTGGCAAAAATATTTACTTTTGAGGGCAAAAGTATTTACCTTTTCCAGCAAAGGTAAGTACGTTTGCGGGTAAAAGTACTTACTTTTGATGGCAACGGTACTTTTGCGGGCAAAAATACTTACTTTTGCGGGCAAAAGTACTTACTTTTGCGGGCAAAAGTACTTACTTTTATGAACAAAAATACTTACTTTTCCGGGAAAAAATACTTACTTTTACTAGCAAAAGTACTTACTTTTGCTGGCAAACGTACTTTTACGGGCAAAAGTACCTTCTTTTGCTGCCTTTAGGGTCAGCGTATTCCAGGGAAAATAAACTCAACTTTTATCAATAGCCTCCCCATTTAAATGTTTTCTTTTCTTATGCTTAGCTAAAGTATTTTTAGTATTAAATTTCATATCACAAAAATCACAATCAAATTCCTTCAAATTCGAATGAATTCTCAAGTGTTCTTCAAAACCGCTTGTGATAACTTTCCCACAAATATTACAAGTGTTAGTTTTTACAGTTCCCTCGTGATACTTCAAATGGGCATCCAAGTTCTTTTGTGATACGAATTTTTTGTCACAAATTGAACAATTAAAGTTTTTGATACCTTTGTGGTTGTTCATGTGGGCTTCGTGATATTCTTTACGCATGAAGCCTTTGTGACATATGGAGCATGTGAAAGGAAGGGCCCTTTCGTGAACTCTGAGATGGAAATTCAGATTGCTTAAAGTTTTATAGCTCTTGTCACATTTAGAACATGAAAATTTCTTGTCAGTGTTATGAGTTACCATATGACTTTTGTAATCTGAAACTTTGACAAAGCCAATGTTGCAAATGGAGCAAATAGCAATGAATTTTTTATCGTGTTTTAATTTTACATGGTTTTTTAATTTCGTAGCAGAAGCAAATTTTTTGTCACAGTACTGGTTCTTGCATTTGAATGGTAAAAGCCCTAAACAAAAATTTTCATGCTCTCGTTTCTGTGATTTTGTTCGAAAGAATTTTTTGCAGTGTTCACTCGAGCACTTGAAGGAACTTATTAAGGTGGGATCTTTTTTTTCGTGATTTTTTAAGTGATATTTAAGTTTTTTCAAAGTAGAAGCTGTTTTGCCGCATAGTTCACAAAGATAGCCGCGAGACTTGTGCCTCTTGATGTGGTTAGCAAAGTATGTTTTCAGACACAATATTTGCTTGCATTGTCTGCATTTGTATTTTCGAAATTTCACTTGATTTCTAGGTTTTTCCGTTGATTTGTACTCTATATTATTTTGCAAGCAACTTTTTTTAAACTTTTCAAGTAAGTTCTTCATAATACCTTCCAGCTTCAGCTGCAAATGATCGATGGTATTGATTAACCCTAAACAGTCATTACAAACGTAATTAATGTCCTCTCTAACATTATTCTCGACAATCCCTCTTATTTTCTTAACAACGGGAGTTTGACTGGACATAGTCAACGGATTTTCGGATGTCAGTACATAAAACTGAAGCCCCAAAGGAGTATACACAGTATTACAAAGCAAACATTTTGTAGTTTCATAAAAAAGCTGCTTCCCTTGCTCTTCACTGCAATCTGAACTTGAGTCTTCAACTACAATGTCGCTTTCGTCATTTGACGCTTCTGTTTGTTGGTCTATGGTTGGCAAATCTGTAACAAATAGATTTAGTCAACAAAATGATTACACTGCTTGACACGATTTTTGTACCTAGAGAACTGTTAGCTCTAACACCTTGCTAACACTAATAGAAGGTAGGAGGTGAACACCAAATGAGTCTATCACGTCACGTTTGTGAGTTACAAAAAGCACTGTTTCCTGAACAAAACATATGTATGTTTAAAAAAATTCATTTTCATTTTGATCTCGAAAACGATGCGTCAAAACGAAAAAGCTCAAGAGACACTTTTCACGCAGAATTAATTGGGCTTTAGGAGAACGATATCAATTTTGCAAAAAATCAGTGCCGTGCTCTTTTTTCGCTAAAAATAAAGACTTACCAGCACCCACGCCACTGATGCAAGTACATTAGAAAATAAATTTTTGCACGTAAAGGTACCCTTTGATTACAAACTGGCGTGTACCAACATTCACGTCAATATTTTAACGCATTTTCGAGAAACTAAAAAGAAACATTTAAAAATTAAAATATTAAACACCCTGTACCTCGAAAAAGAAGCGTTTGAAGATCCATGTTTATATAAACTTATTTTCATATTTTTAGATGTAGAACCTGCCCTTAAAATTTCTTAACATCTTTTTGTAGCACCCTGTATATGTGCCTATACAGGTAAATTTGCAATGCCCACTCTGAATGAAAAAGTAGCCCACTTTAGAAAATCACTGAAATTATTGTCTTATCCATTAGAAAACTTTAGTTGCCCCCTCTGAAATCAAAACCTGGCTACAGGCCAGACTGAGGACGTTTTTTTTATCTTGCGACGTTATAACAAAAAAAGATATCAAAGTAGATCAACTAACAGAGCTAGCTCATTAGTCTACAGCCAATACTAACAGGATACTCGAATCCAGATCAGAGCATTCAACAGAAACACTATTAATACAATCTCGGTTCGGGTTATAGAGACGCTATGACCGTCATATATTAGACTGGACGAAAATGATATGCTGGTGTTAGAAAAATGGTGAAAATGTGGTATCTACAGTTAAAAAATGGTAGAAAAATGAAATATGGTAGCTTTAAAAAAGTTGTGGGTATCCCAGGAGAAAAAATGGTAGATCTACCATAATTATAGTGTCTCTGGCAACACTGCACGCATCTGAAAAAGTAAGATAAGCATATTTTCTTTATTTTGGTCGGCCCGTGCATCAAGATAAGCCTCGGATTCCACAGCTGTTTTGCGTATCATGCTATGCTACCCTTCTGTCTTGGTTGAATGGAAACAAAACTTTCATGCCGTTTGCAGTACCGACACTTTGACGTGAACCTCACAATCACTACAATGATTGTTATTTTTGCATGACAGCTATACGAGGATTTTCAAAGAAAATGAAACACAACATAGAGTATCCTACTGTAAACTCTGTGTCAAAACCAATAGCTCATAGGAAAGATCCTCCTTTGCCTTGGAGCAAAAGTCAAACTGCTGAGCTAGTGCGAAGTGACGAATTTAACGATGATGAAACTATTAGAGACTACAAATATTCCAGGTTTTATACCTTCTTTAGAGCACCATCCGAATTTAATTGATAAAAAAAATTTAACAATTTGATTCGAGACTTGAATTTATCTGTAATGCAAGCTGAATTACTTGGTTCTAGATTGCAAGTGGAAATTGTTGGCACCTGGTACCAAAAATATCTGTACAACAAAAACTAACAGAGAAAAGGCTTCATTTTACTCAGAGTCTGAATTCTGCATCCCATAAGAGAAAAAGTTTAAAAATACTTAAGTACTTGTCCAAGTTCAGTGTTTTTTTTTTTTATTTGAATTGTAATACTACTATTTCAAAAAATAATTTTGTTAGCTCTAGTGTACTTCAGTATTACTTTTTAAAAATTGGAAAAAATTATCAATACATTTAAATCAGTTTTATCATTTTATTTTTTTGCTGTTGACTGTACCTAACAAATGGGACGTGATAGAAAAACAAACACTATGTATTCTTAATAAGAGAGCAGTTTCATAAAACAAACAATAATTTGAAGAGGGTACTCGATTTTTCTTTTAATGTGTAACTCGGTATTATTTTTTTCTTATTTATTAACAGTAACTTACAGTTATAAGATGATTTCTCACTTATATCAAGAACAGTGTCTACAGATTTTGATGGCTCCATTGTGTTATACACTGTGGAATTTTGATAATTAGTGCACGTAGGGATATCTGAAAATTTTGGGTCATAGTACGAAGAGTAGTTGCCATAAAAAGTCTGAGCCATTTCACAAGACTTGCTTTGGTTGTACGTAGCATCAGCATTGTAATAAGCACAACTTTTAAACATTTCTCCTTCTGTAGTTCCTTTCTGAATGCTGCAGTATGCTGAAGTTGTTCCACTGTCCCCATAATACTTATTCATTTGAGCACAAGATGGATATTCCACAGACTTTTGTGTATAACTACAGTTAGCTGTATTTATACCCCACTGATGTCCGTCATATCGATTGTACTGATTTTCCGGAGGTAAAATATTGTCTATGTTACTGCAGTAGCTACTAGGACTGAGATCCTTACTAGAAATCTCGATCAGATCAATTTTTTCAGGTAATTTTAAGTTTTCCCAAGGTATCTCGGAGAGCGTATAAGGGGGCTCGGGTCTATTTTGATTTCTATCGGAATTTTGTGATAATAGGGCTGGATAAATATCGTTAAACGTCCCTGTTGGTGAAAATGTGCCTGTGACCATCGAGAATTGCGTGGAAAACCCTTGTGGGACCCCACTTTCAGGACATTGGAGGTACTGCTTTTCATTCATTGGGCTGTAATTTTTTCTAATTGTGAGTGGACTTTGTTAAATGGACTTAAAAGGTACAAAATAAAACAATAATAACTAAAACCCCTTATTTTGACAAGATAAACAAATGATAAACAATATTTCATAACCTCAAATATAATTCTTCGACCAACGGGATTTCTCCTTTTCAGTATTTGACTGCTAGAAATCGCATTTTTCAGGATTGCCCAACTTTCTTATCTCTTCCAGTCTTCTTTGTCTTTTAACCTAACTTTTCTTTCTGTGATTCTAACATAACCTAACAAAATTTTTCCCGAACCGAAGAAGAAATGTTAAAAATTTTGGGGCCTTCGAAGCCCTTAAGAGCAGTGTTATATCAGTGCCATTGCAAATTCTCGGACGATGCTAAAGTAAGTAAAGAGCAACCAGAATCTTTTGTCAATCTTCCTGTAAAAACATCCAAAACTGTTAAAGTACCATATAATCCGAAAGATGTGAAAAAAGAGGATCTTATATGGAGGACCCCTTGGCATCAAAAGGAAGGTATACGTTATGATACCCTCAGGACCTTTTTCAGGGTAAGACCCAATACATTATACATTTTTGGGGATAAAATGTCTCACATTTTAGGAAGATAGTAATGTACCTTTATTGCAATGGCTTCAAACACCCATAGACTTAAGTCCTAAATCAATTAAGAACTGGTGGATCAAGAGAAAAGAGTTTCAAGAAGCTTATTTACAGCAGTATATACCTGAAAGGCATCAAATTTTAGGTAAAAATTGACTCCAACAAAGTAAGCTTTAATAATAAAGAAGTGTATTTTTAGGTCCAGAACTAGCGACAGCACATTTTATAGTCCATCGAGGTGGTGCAGTCAAGTTTCATAATGAAGATAAATGGGTTAAAGCTGTTGATGGGGAGTATCAGCTACCACGTCATTACCAAAAGGATATGTTTCTACAAGCTATCGATTGCACTGACGTCAATCTATATTATGAAGGACTAGATAATATGCGAGATCTTAGAAGAGTTGAATGGTTAAGTTTCAATGGCTGTAGACATATGGACGACTTTTGTATGGATATAATAAGCAACATTTTCGCACATAGTCTTTTATACTTGGACCTTAGGAATTGTTTAAATATCACCGAAAATGGAATAGGTGCTTTGTACAAGATGAGAAATCTAAAAATCCTGTATCTCGATGATTTGATGAAAGATACAAAGTACGAATTGACCTGTTTACTTTTACAGGACGTAAATCCCGATCTACAAATAAAGAGTGATGTGATTAATTTTGAAATTAATTAGGTTTGTGTGCGTGTACATATCTGACAAACACTAATTTATATATTTATTTGGTCAATATATATGAATTCTTAGCTAATAAAGGCGTTATTATTTTCTTTACTCATAAATAGGCATGGCAATATTGCATGAAAATGTCGATATATCGAGGCATCGCGATATATCGAGGCATCGAAAGCGAACTATCGATGTTCTCGATATATCGGACAAGAAGATCGATATTGCAAAATATCGATATTTTTGAATGTTTTGATACTTCACCTTCACCGATTATTTTTTTAAACAACAGTCTATACAGTTTTCTTTATGACAGCAATCGTACAAAATCGTGGAGGAGAAATAATTTATGCAAGATTTTTTCCAACATATATCTATTTTCCTGAACAAAATTTTCCATTCTATTTAAAAATAAACACGGATTCGCTCTATCCTATTTTTAGCATAACCAACAAAAAATACAAAACCAAGGAAAGTTTTGTTTCCTTTCAGGAGCGGTGTTGCCAGAGTAACAAAGCAAAAAGTCGCCATCGATCAGTATGAAAAGTCGCCACTTTTGTCGCCACAGCTTTTTTGAGATATTGGGGTTAGAAAACTGTCAATAAAATAAAAAAAAAATGTTTTTGTGGAACAAGCTTGGTGGAATTCCCAAAATTTGACGTACAATTCGTGGCGCGTTCAGATATTCTCTTTGAGAAATCCCTCGGTGAAATAATTAGCGCGTTCGGCAATGCAATCTTTTCTATCGTTTTGCTCGGAATTTTTGACGGTCACATGACCTATTATTGTAAACAGTACGACCGATCACGTGCCTGTTAATAATTCCGAGCAAAACGATGGAAAAGATTGCATTGCCGAACGCGCTAAATGATTATTATTGTGACGTTGTTTCTTCCTACGTATCATATACAACGTGTATATTCAATTTTTTCACCTGTAAAAAGTCGCCAAAAATAAGCTTTTTATTGAAAATCGCCGCCACACTCTCATAGAGACAAAAAGTCGTCATTTTGGCGACTTGTCGCCCCAAATGGCAACACTGTTCAGGAGCATTGATATTAAAACTTTCTTTCACCGTAGTAAGTAGCAATAAGTTTTGAGTAAGAACTAGTAGTCACCCAAGCATACTCTTTTATTTTCTTTGCTAGTAGTTGTCTTAATAGCCGTTTTTGTTCGTGAGACCTTTTTATTTTGTTTATTAAGGTACTCTTTATAAAGCCTGTTCCTAGACCAAATACCAAATTAGTGTTTATCTTTTACCTAAAGATTTACCGTTTTACCAGTTGACTAAATTTTCAAAATTCATGCATTCAGTAAACGTAATTACTAATCAGAAAAAACGCTCTAACTTTTGTTCGAGAGCCTCACAAATATCGACAATATTCGATATCGATATATTAAACATCGATGTTAAAAAATATAAAAATTTTTGTTTCGATATTTTAAAAATATCGTTACATCGTTGTCAATCCTACTTATAAAGTTTAAAAAAATTAATTACAGGTCAAAGTGCCGATGTCATTTATACCAATGCGCTAGCTATTGTTCCAATGAGCTGTAGCCAGACTATTGGAAAAGAAGAAAGGAGTAGTTTGGTTACCGACAGACAGATGGCTCTAGAAGAGAGTAGTAGTTTGGTCATCGACATACAGATGGGCCTGAATCAGGACCTTGTTTACATTTCATTTGATCCAAGAGTAATACGTTTATACTGTTGTTCTTTAAGAGTGGGCAATAACAAAGGATAGAACTATTTTAGAGCTCAACTATAATCCTACCGATGTCAAATTTTCGACGTTCGTAATTGTGAGGTTAAAAAAAAATTAAAAGCGTTAAAAAACTTTTTGCTACCATATTTTTTACCAATTATTTAAGAAAACTAAAGACGTTAAAAAGCTTTTTGCTGTGATTTTTTAATACATTCCTAAGCATTTTAAAACAATTCCAAGTAAACATGGATAAAACGAAACTTAACAAAGACTCTGTTAGCCAAAGAATATTAGAAACAACTCAAGAAACCGAAAGATTAAAGCAGGAACTCCAGAATTTAATTGCTGCAGGCCTGGCAGGTAGTAAAAATTATACAGTCCCCTTATCCGCAACAAACCTCCTCATAGAATCGACCAATAAAGTTCAAATCCTCAAAAGTTATGATCCCAAGCACTCTCAGCATATTAAAAAACCTTCAGAGGGTTCCGCTAAAGCCCCTGATTTTTCGAAATCCAAGAATGAAGCGCAAGCTATATCTCCTAAAAAGCCAAAAGGTTATGATGTAGACAAAGCACGGGAGTATATAAAAAAGCAAAGAGATAAAAGAAAAGAAGAATTCAAAAGTAGAAAAACAGAAACCAAAATAACTGCAGAAATGCGTAAAGAGAAACTTCAGGAGCTTCAGCAGAAGGCTACTGAGCTGGTGAAGAAAAACGTAGAGGCTAAAAGGACAAGATCAAAATCAAGAGATCGTACAGGTCTCCCACGTGCTAATGAAAGTGTTATAGTAGGTTTTAACTGTGCAGAGAAAACAAAAAAACATTTGGAAGAACCTGTTACAAACCAAATTCGGAAAACTAAGCTTGCTAAGGATCCAAATCTGTTATATCCACCAGAAACTGTTGCAGCCTCAAGAAAGAAAATTTCTGTACAGGATCCAAATTTGATATTTCCCCCTGAGGTTGGTAAAACTACAAAACCATCTCGTGATCTACTAAATGCTCGACTAAATGTCTCAAGTAAGTATACTATTCTAATATTTGTTCCTTTCTTTTGTCCTAAAGATCTTCCTACTCAAATAGTATTCAATAAAAATATATTTTCATATATTATGTATTTTTAGAGATTAAATTGCGGTAACGGTCATTTTGGCAAGGTAATTTTGGTAATTTTAGCAGGTAAATTTCTTTACCATAATTTTCAAAAACATTTTCTGTAGAAATTCAGCCTCAGGCGATCATCTTTTTCATGCATTATGTGCCACTCGACATTTAATTAGATAGATATAGGTATTTCTGTTTTATTTTCTTTCTTGAGTGAATATTGTTTTTTGTTAGTTTTAAGAATTTGTATTTTTTCTGTTATTTGTTAATAGTATATTCTGTAACAAGGTTAGAATGAAAAACTTGATACGAGTGGAAAATTGCGAACGCGAGCGCTAGCGAGCGTGAGGAACCACGAGTATTGAGTTTTTTCATTCTAACTGAGTAACAGACTATATTTTCTCCACGACCAGAAAGTATGAATCAAATTAATGAATGTCAAATTCTATATCTGATTCATTCGATTTTTCACTCATTATTTCATTTAAATTGAAGCTTTTCTGATAAAAAGTATGACGCCGCCACTATTTGCATCTGTCACTGACAATTTTGAAATCCACGGCAATCTATGTCGTTTGGTTCGATTACAGAATATTCATACCGTACCTTGTTATGGAATGAAAATACATGCGAAACACATAAGAAGTAAGTGTTTCAGAATAAATATTCTAACTCAAGAGTAAGAATGTATATGTTCTATTATTAAAAATGATTTCGGAATTTCTACATTCTTTAATAGTTGTGGAGAAAATATTGTTACAAAATGTTACAATTTAGAGTGTTACATAACATAATAAAAACTGACATATCAATACACAGCCCACACCGCTGGGTCTAGAAACTTGAAATTTTGCACATAGGTTTCTTATATACTTAATTATATAACATAGGCATCCACTAAGGAAGGGTTTTTCAAAATTCAACCCCGAAAGGGGTGAAATTTATTTATTTATTTGTTTAGTATAACAATAGCTAATTCATATACAATTTATACTTGGTCTAATAAAGTTATATCTAAGCTCCGAAATATCTGTGTTTAACTGTCTTTTTAAAAATATGTGTACTTATTAGGTTTTTAACTTCTTCCGGCAAGGCTTTGAAAAGTCTAAGACCTTCACTAATAACTGTTTTTGAAGGGCTGCACTACTTACTAACAAATTCAATATTATAATGTTCTCTACTTCTAACATTATATGAATGGATGAAACTGCGACCTAGGCACCAAAAATTGTTGAAAACACTTTAGTAACATTCTGTTTTTGATTTTAAAAATTATCACCATGTCGATACTTTCTCATACTGATAGCCAACGCAACTCAGATCTCATAACCCTTATTGGCGTACACCTATCATATCCCAAGATTATTCTCATCAATTTATATTTTGCATCAGTTGCAATCTTTGGATATTATCTGAGGTACAGGATATCAGCAGTGAATTACAATACAGAAAGTGTGGCAAAATTATGGTTAAAAAAAATAGGGATTCAAGCTTTGTATGGAGAAAAAATATTATATGGTCCTATTGAGTTGAAACTTCATAGAAATACTCTAAAAAATAAATAATGTTTAAACACGTGTTTTACATTTTTAATAAATCAACACCTAAGGGGGCTAAATGGGGGTTCGGAGTTTGTAATGGAGTAAAATTGTTATACCGCGGACGAAAGCTAGTCATATTATACACGGAGTCCAAGATAAGGAGGGCCAGTGTGGGGATCTCGTTAATAGTTAGAAATTTAACCAATTTTGTATTTCTAACTATTAACGAATCCCCATATGGCCATCCTTATCTTGGACACCATGTATATGTCCATTATGTCTTAAATGTTTGGTATTTAAAATATTCCCAAAATTACCGCAAAATTACCGGTAAATTACCACTGAGAAAAAACAAATGAAAATAACCGGTAAACTTAATCACTATGTATTTTAGGCATTGCAAGAAGTAAACATTCCAAATCATTACAAAACTTACAGCATCCTCCAGAACCTCACTATAGTCCTCAAAAGGAACCTTTAATCCCTATATCAAACAAATCTAGTGAAAACTATTCTAAAAAAATAACTCCAAAAAAACATCCAAAAATAGTTCAATCAAATATTACACTTAGGGCTGCAGATGGGGTTGCTCCTAGTGCAGATTTTTATACTGAGTTAAAAAATGCCCCCTCTACATCTGTATCACATAAAACTACAGAAAAATATGCCGAAAAACAGTCTTCACTTAAGAGGATAAACTCAGATCACTCTCAAGCCACACATACATCTAAAAAGGATGCTCAGCCTCTTAAGAATGATTTGACAGGCTCGAAAAGTGCACATTCTGAGCCAGTATCATATAAAAATCATTTATTAAATGAATCTCCTAAAAAGAGTAAGATTAATATTATCTCGAATATCACTCTTAAAAGTTCTGAGAAATCACCAAGTCAAGTAGAGGACAGGAAAGAGAAGATAGTAACTCCTGAATGGCTTAGAGATACCATGGGGCAAGGAGATCCATATAACTTTATAAATACTGTAAAAAGGCAGCTCAAATATGTGGTGAACGAAAAGAAACCACACTGTGTTGACGTGGGTGTGCAGGGCAATATTGAAGATGATATATCGGAACCCAAAACAGGAGGTCTTAGTAAAAAAAGTGACTTAAAATCATTTATTTCACACAAATGCTTGAATTTAGATCCCCACACCATTCAGCATATTGAAATACATAGACAAAAGAGTCATTTAAGTTTGAAAGATGGTCCGACTATAACAAATCAGTATTTGTGTTCAGACTGCGATTCAGATACATCAAAAAACATTCCTAGCATTTCAAGTGAAAGTGGCACATCGCTTAGACGAAATGCTGAGTTTGTTAAGCAGTCATATTCCATATCAGATCTAAAACCTTTAGAAAATGCCCCACCCAATCTTGACACTAAGACAGTAGATGATATAAAGCTTAAGGAAACATCTAAACTTAGTGACTCGGAAAAAAATACTCAGAAAACCTCTGTGAGCAATGTGGTAACTTCTTCTTTGCAAGTGCCCCTTTCAGATGATATTGAAAGAATTAAGAAGAAATTGTTCACTGACTCAGATTGCTACTCTTCAGATTTTATACCAACAGATCTCAGCAGGAGTCGAGATTCATTAATCTCATTTAATTGTGCCAAAGTGTCCCCTAACAGAGTGCCTGATAACAGGAGTAAATCAGAGAATATAGATTCCTCTCTTTTAAAAAGTAATGGTAATAATAGTTTTGAAACAGGCATCATTCCTAAAAAACATAGTCAGGCATCAGAAAAAGTGCCTCAGGAGTCTGATAGAAAAAGCAAGTCTTTGAATTCTGCCTCAGAAGATGGTTCTCAGAAAAGGAATTCAAGATCAGCACAGTTTTTTTCCCTGTTGTCAGATTTACATAGATCTACAACAGATCCTGATTTGAATGTACATTTGCAGATTTCTGAAGTTAGTGACTCTGAGGTAGCTACAGTTACATCAGATAAATCTGAGAGTTTTACTGAGGTGCTTAAGCCAAAGAATTTGCTAACAGGTAAGTAGTAGGCTAAATAAGTTTGTATCATGTGTGTACTTATGAAATCTTGATGGTATTTTTATTCTTTAGATTCAAATCATTCTCAAGATGGTTTATCTAATGGCATTTCTGAAAATACCAAAACTGTATCAAGTCTAAAGACATCGGAAAAACCTACAAGTGAAATACACAAATCTAAATCAGAGCAAATTTTAACAACTAAAAGAAATACTAGTGCTTTTTCCAAGTCTGAATCAGAGATTTACGAGAACAAGGAAAATTTAAGAGGGTTGTCTTTGAGAGAGCCAAAATTGTCTTTAAATGTTAGGGATAGGAACAGGAAAGGTGTAGATGAATCTACAGCACAAGCCTTGATGAAAAATATTTCAATTCGGTCTAGAGATCAAACTAGTAGGGACATGGTAAGGTTTGAATAGGTTATTTGATGAAGTAGGTATAGTTGTATTTTTCTGGATTTTATTTCCCTAAACAAGAATCTAAAATATAGTGTATATGTACAAGTACTTTTAAATATTTTTTACTTTTTAAAATTTTGTTCATTTTTTTTTCTGTCTGACAAAAAGACATTGATATTATGTTAAAGATAATGAGCGATTACTGCAAAAGTGAGTTATGTTTACACTGTTTTTGTCCTCGAAGAAATTTAGAAAAAATAATGCTATACCTACTCTGTTTTGCTAATTTATTGAATTCTTTTATAAGTCGTGTATAAATAGTAAGTTTTGTGACTACAGTTTGACACGAAACTGACGGCCACAAAACCGACGGCCACGTAACTGACGACTACTAAACTGACGGCTACGAAACTGACGGCCGCGAAACTGACAGCTACGAAACTGACGACCACGAAACTGACATTTTTGTCACCCTAAAATTTAAGTAGTAAAAAAACTCCAAACAGGTTTTTATTAATCTTCCTTACAGAACAATACAAATGAAATCCATCTGAAATTTGAAGCAGAAATACACCTTCTAAACGACTTTAACCAGTCCTTGAGGCATTTATCAGAAATTGAAAAGGCCTTCGAATCACTCAGATCGAAAAACAACTCTGAAGTGGTGACTACGAAAGTTCTACAGAACCGAGACACACAGACGTCTATCGTAACCAAAACGTCGACAAGGACTGTTAGTAAGCGAAGTAACAGGTCTAGCAGCCAAATATCTACAATAAATTATAGTAGGGGGTCTGGTATAGACTCAGAAATACAATCTGATCAGGAGGATAACTCGGAGCTGTCAATAAGATCAGAGATTATTTCTGAGATCAACTTTCCTGAGCAGGATCGCGATATGAACGTCTTAAAAGCATCCAAAGCTAAGTCAGATACTTTATTGGAATTGACTCAGGGATCAGATCTGAGCAACGTGTTGAAAAGTGTAAATTTGGAAGATAGTGATCGAACTAGTTCTGTTCTACTGTTATCTCAAGTGGACGACGTTCCTGTGGGTAGTGGAAGGTACAATGATGAAAATGTGGCTTTAAGGAATTTTGCTGGAATGTCTTTAAGAATGGTAAGGTTTTCTCTTTTCAGTATGATTTAGGTTGTTTTAAATAAATAGACGCACCAAAGATTTTCCAAAAATATATGTTCAATAAATTATTCTTCGATTTTTTTTACAAAAATCAATTTTTTTAAAAAATCTTTTTCGGAATTTAGATTTTTCGAAAAATTCTTGTTTTTTGAAAGACGTCTTTTTGACATTCTTTGAAATAAACTAAGCCAAAAAGTTCATATGAACACGGGTCCGCGCCTTGTTTTAAAGATACATTTGAAAAGTTGCAAATTTATGACGATTGCCATGAAAAAAAGAAGAGACGCGGATTTTTTTACATTGAAATTAAAATATGTCAAAATTTCGCAAAAATGACAGTTATTTTGCAAGATTGGAAGGTTCCTGGACCGATTTCGGCTTGGAATAAACATGGAAACTATTTTAGGCACTTTCTACTTTGAATTCAGGTACATTTCATTGGATGAGTTACGCATGAATTAACATTTTTATTGATTTTTCGATGACCCTACAATGCATCATAGAAAAAACCGAAATGAAACAGTGCATCGAAATAAATTCTATAATATGCAAAAATAATCATTTTTATTAAATACCATGAGCGGGTAAAATTGTGGGCCAATATATTATTATTTTAATTTTATTTTAAGGGTAGTATTCGATTCGGAGTATTTTAAAGTAACAGAAACGATTCAAAAATAGGTTTTATACCGTTCTGTAGTATACAATGATGGGTCTGATTTGGATTTTGCTTATAGTCCGAGATCCCGCTGCAGGATTACTACGTTAATCGAGTTTTTAATCAAAATCTAATTTTTACATGTAATAATGAATTGGCGAATATATTTTTGCCAGGGTGCCTATCAAAATGTGGCCGCTAGTATTTTTAATTAAAATAATATTAATTGATTTTTCATTCAATATCTGTATAGTGTTTGTAAGTTTACCGATTTCCTAGCATGAGCCACGTAGTCCAGTGGGTAAGGCATTCGCCTATTGACCCAGACGTCTTGGTTCGAATCCGGGCTCGGCCGGATCTTTTTTTTAAATTTTTGTCCTTAAAATCGGATCGGAGGGCACCCTAAGGTCGGCCAGGTTAGCACCTGGTTAGGGGCCCTGACCAGTCTCTTTCCTCGCAAGAGAAGAGGGATCGGTGCGAAAAAATCTAACGATCGTTCGGCAAAATTCGGGATGCATATTCCTGGTATTAGCTAGACGTTAGTGAGAAGTTTTGGTTGCTGTCCCGCAACCTCTTCGCAGCCAGGTGTAAACAGGTGTTGCTTTGTTACATTTATACGTTTATTAGGTATATTCATCAATTATATATCAAATTAAAGTTAATTTTTTTCTGTGTGATGGCATACCTCTGCCTATGTGAAAGTGGCCGCAAATAGGGGTTGCTAACTGTTAAAAATAGATTAGAGTGAAAGGGAGTTAGCGCACTACGTCGTTCGTTAGACGAGGATGGTGATTGCCAGGTGTACGAGTTTTTAAAGCCAATGCGCATGCGTCGATCGCTAGTGTTTTCAACTAAAGCGCAACATTCTTATTCTAACCATTTTGTTTTGGAGCTCTTATTACACAACGTTGTTTTATTTAACTTTATATATTATTACGTTTGTTAAAATAAATCTTAAATTTAAAAAAAATGAAGAATTGTTTTCTATGTAATAAATAGAATAATGTGCTTGACTTTAATAATGCATCATTTAAAAAGTGTTTATTAATATTATTGTTTCGTCGTAAAAAAAAAATATAAGTACCATGACATTTTATTAACAGTGGAATCTATGGACAATTAATTTCGGATATTATAGAGAATGTCTGAAAAAAATTACAGTTTTAAAACTAAAAGATAAGCAAGAATTTGAAGATTTTTGCAAAACGCAAACCATAAGTAAAACTTTTAATTTAACTGAAGAATGATTTAGTTTATAGTTACTATACATATAATATATCGGTACCTCAGATATCTGTCTTAAAAATGATGTTTGTTTTTCTTATTTATATTAAAGAAAAGACGATTCGATTTTTTATTTAAGAATGGATGTTTTGATATATTTGAGTAATTTTAAATACAACTAAACAAAAATTTATTAATTATAATTTTTTTTGGAGTATTATAAAGTCGTTCCCACTACTGTTTGCGCCGTTGGTTGAGAACACATTGGCTTTAAAAACTCGTACAGCTGGCAATCACCATCCTAACTCTCTTTCACTCTAATCTGTTTTTAACAGCTAGCAACCCCTATTTGCGGCCACTTTTACATAGGCAGAGGTATTCCATCACACACAGAAAAAAATTAACCTTAATTTGATATATAATTGATGAATATACCTAATAAACATATAAATGTAATAAAGCAATACCTGTTTACACCTGGCTGCGAAGAGGTTGCGGCCAAGTGCGGGACAGCAACCAAAACTTTTCACTAACGTCTAGCTAATACCAGGAATATGCATCCCGAATTTTGCCGAACGATTGTTAGATTTTTTCGCACCGATCCCTCTTCTCTTGCGAGGAAAGAGACTGGTCAGGGCCCCTAACCAGGTGCTAACCCTCTTCCGACCTTAGGGTGGCCTCCGATCCGATTTTAAGGACAAAAATTAAAAAAAAAGATCCGGCCGAGCCCGGATTCGAACCAAGACGTCTGGGTCAATAGGCGAATGCCTTACCCACTGGACCACGTGACTCATGCTAGGAAATTGGTAAACTTACAAACACTATACAGATATTGAATGAAAAATCAATTAATATTATTTTAATTAAAAATACTAGCGGCCACATTTTGATAGGCACCCTGGCAAAAATATATTCCCCAATTCATTATTATATGTAAAAATTAGATTTTGATTAAAAACTCGATGAACGTAGTAATCCTGCAGCGGGATCTCGGACTATTAGGTTTGTTACTATGTAATTGAGTTGGAGAGTTGAAATTTGGTGTATGGTATTAAAAATTATGTTTGCTTGGGTTTGCTTGCAAACCTTGAGCAAACCCAGGTTTTGCTCAGGATTGTCAGGTTGTCTTTTTTTAGTTTCCTAAACTATTAGAGTTGAATAGTGAATCCCAAAAGAAAAAATGTAGGTATGTCCTTCAAAAATTCATTTTTCCAATTTTTTTTTAAATACTTTCATGGATTCCTTATTTCTGAGTAAAACTGAATTTTTGTTTTAAGTTTGACCAGCTGATAAAAGATGAAGATGCCAGAATCGAGAATTGGAAGAAAATCGTAAAAATTCGAGAGCAAGCTCTACTGGATAGGACTAGAGGGGAGCTAGTCTATCTGGAAATGCAGAAAAAGTAATAATAATAATCATACACTTAGATAAAATTTTTTAGCGGGATTCACTCTTGCTAAGACCGATCAAATTTGACAGTTAAGGGTTTAAATTGACAAGTGTAGACATCTAATGAATGTTTTTGTGTTTTTTTTTCACAAATTCATAAAGGCAAGGACAATTTGAGAATCTATTTTTCACCGTAATATAACTAATTTCATGTCAACAACAAATTCTCACAGAAAAAACATTTGGAAACCAAATAAATGGCAGAAATAATAGAACACGTTTTAATGACCGCTTATTACCAATAACAGGACAGAAATTTGTCAAAGCTGAACTGAAGAACTAGAAAATTTAAACCAGTATAGAGTATTAAACGCTTTAGTGAATCCCGGGTTATTTTTTAAATATGGCTGCAAATAATTTGCAGTAATTGTGACTTATAAATTATTAGTAAAGCGGTATAACTGTTTCGGTGCGGAAGAGTTGCCTTCAAAACAGAATTTTTGCAATATTGCATTTTTGTAAGACCTAGTAGTGATCACACTTTATAATACCGCTAGTACCAATTATAAAGGAAAATAAAGTGTGTGAAAGTGAAAAATAAACTGAACTTGCTAAATTTTCACGCGAATAACATCACAACGTCACTGACTAAACCGGGGATTTCCCCGAAACTCGCATAGACCATCGATCGGTGCCGGTGATCCCCCGGAATGCGTTTGTACAGGTCGGCCACATATCCGCACTATTTCGACATGGAGCAATTTTAATAAGTATTTGACTACCTAATATTTGACCGCGGTCAAATTGACCAAGGCACAACTCTACCGCGCGGCATAGACGTGCATGTCATCAATTAAAGCATCGCCGCTGGCCGTCAACATTTGTCCAGTCGGTTCCTGAGTCGACGGTTATGTGTTGCGGAAACAGTTATACAGCTCTGATTATTAGTATACAAAAAAACTAAAATATAGAAAAATATTTAGAACATGTTAGAACTTCTTAGAAATTTTACTGACGTAGTATTTTTACGTCACAATATAACTGTCAAGAACTTCATCTTCTTGATTTCATTTTAGGCAACTAATTGAAACTGGAAAGATGACCGAGGCCTCCCTTATTAAGAAGAAACAGAGGGGCATCCTGTTGAAGCACCAGCAGGAAAGGCTGGAAATGCAAAGGTAGGATTTTTTTAAACATTTTTCTTAAACATATTTATGCATAATGCACAGGATTTCCGAGATAAGGTTCCCATCCTCATATCTCGGAAACTAAAAGAGTTATGACCAAATTTTAACACAATATTTTCATTTCACTCTAGGTACATATTATGGACACGCCACCTCTCTCTTTTTAGAGGGGTGGGAGTAACATTGGAATTTTAAATGGAATGATATACTTTTGTTTATAAAATTCGAATCTACGTAAAAAACCACGTTCATATTCAAAATTTCCTTTGATTTGGTCTTTTGTTAACGGAGTTATGGTTAATTATATTTTGATTGAATTTAAAAAATAAATTTTACCAATAAATTAATTTATTTGAGAATTATTCGTTTCCATGAAAATGCGTTATTTCTACTTAAGTCAGTAGAGAATTACGCCCCCCATCCCTCTATTAACTCGCCAAAGTTTCATGAAAATATTTTAAACCGTTTAACACTTTAAAAAACTCACCTGCTACCTGCTGTTAAGGTCTAAAATTTCTAGCATTCTGTATAATATTTTTGTAATATTTTTCAATGTTATTAGCACTATTAATTAACATTTTTGTCACCAATATCATCATCGGTATTGATACGATGCCTAAAATTTTTCAATACAAATAATGCATTTCTTCAAATATTACGTAATTATCACGAAGCGTTTTAATTTATTTTGAAAGTGTTTATAATTATTGTGAAGACGCCGTTTGTTGATTATATTCGAAATCTACGTCTCGTCGGCGTCGTTTCACGTGTTCGATAAAAGGTTCAATAATAATTAGTACTTTTTTTTTAGTTGTTTGTGTATTTTGTTTGGTTTTGTTGTGGGTGGGTTTATATCGCAAAATTCTATAGAAAAATACGTAATTTATTTATGTTTCTCGGTGAGGAAATGTTTGACTTTTTTTTTAATTGAAAAAGGGGCCCCCTTGAGTCCAGATCACACGGTCCAAATGCATTTTGAGTCCTGCATAAATAATTTACTTATATTAGATGCTGCTTGTCAGAATATAGTTTTCCTCGGAAAAATTTCATTCTTGCGCGGACGAGGAAGTAACCAAGCATTCGAATAACAAGAATGGCTTCTGCTTAAAGTACTATCAGTGACAAAAATAAAATTACATAATTGCTTTATAATATTCGGTTTCATTTAAATAAGATTACCTTCCTAGTCATTACTTTAGCATGAATTAGTTAAGGACAGGTAGCAGTCAACAGCAGTTTTGTTCCTGGATTCTGATTGCTTGATTCTGATAGGGAATAAAAACAAACTATTTTGTGTTAAAGGGGTTGAATTTGAATTGTGATTATAAGTGGTTTCATAAATACTTTCCGGAAATTTTGGTAATTATAATTATGATAGGTACCAGTTACAACAGATTTACGAAGAATTTTCGACGAATGAATTTTTCCAGAAAAATACCTTCGCACAAGTTGATTTTCAAAAAATGTCCGTACTTTCGAAACGAGTGTTTTTCGACAAAATATAGCCGAATAATTTTCGTTTTTTACTAACAGTCGATATTTGATAGAAAAGATTCTGTGTGAACGCACTTAATGCTTATCAATTTTAAATTACAGACAAATAATAGATTAAAAAATAGATTACGCATTTACAATAATCTCTGATAATAACAATAATAATAAAACTTGTAAAGAACGTGTATGCGGTTTTATTCCTTTGCTAAACATTTGGTTTCCATTGGACGATTTATACAAGGTATGTAACACGTATTTATGACAACAATACCGCTTATTTTGTCTATAACAGTGCTAAAATTTATTCGGTTGTCAAAACCGCCCATATTAAAAAAAAAGTAATTTCGGTTTATCTACATCATATTTATTTACATACATATTTTGCTAAGCGATGGAAATTTTTCTCACAAACGAGAGCCAATCTCGCGATAACTTTTTTTCGAAAAGAGACATTAATTCAGTTTTTATGAATTTCTGGAATCTCGAATGAAACCTTAACAAGTTATATATTTTTGAAATTTTCAGAAAATTTGCCATCGGACAAAGCAATGTTCGCGGAAATTCGGTTTAGACTAGAAGCTACAATTGGTTAAATATAAACTTTTTGAAAAAGAGTCATAGAAATAGAATTTTTTTATCTTAATTCAGTTTTTATGAATTTCTGGATACTATCTCTAATGAAACCTTAACAAGTTATATATTTTTGCAATCTCCAGAAAATTTGCTGTCGAATAAAGCAGTGTTCACGGGAATCCGCTGTAGATTAGAAGATACAATTGGTCAAATAAAAACTTTTTGAAAAAACAATTACATAAATAGAAACTTTTACCTTAATTCAGTTTTTATAAATTTCTGGACATAATCTTTAATGAAATCTAAATAAGTTATACATTTTTGGAATCTCCAGAAAATTTGCTATCGGATAAAGCAATATTCATGGAAATTCGCTTTAGACTAGAAGATACAATTGGTTAAATATAAATTTTTTGAAAGAGTCGTACAAATAGAATTTTTTTCGTTAATTCAGTTCTTATGAATTTCTGGACATAATCTTTACTGAAACCTTAATAAATTATACATTTGGAATCTCCAGAAATTTATTTATCGAATAAAGAAATATTCGCGGGAATTCGCTTTCGATTAGAAGATACAGTTGATAAAAGAAAAGTTTTTTTGAAAAAAGCGTCACCTTTCCTACTTTCATTCAGTTTTTATGAATTTCCGACGACAATCTTTAATGAAGCTTTTTTTAAACCTTACTTCAGACTAAAACAAATGCAAAAGGAAGCCTCGGTCAAACGCAAAACGCTCCTCAAGGGAGAAAAGAATCTCATCAAGAACCAGCTGCTGTCGGACAACATGCTGTCCAAACTGAAACCGAGCAGCCAACGGGAGAGGGCCGAAAGAAGACTGTCGGGGCCACTTAAAGTCATCCAGGCCACAGGGTCGGTTCGTTCGGAGACATCTCTGTCCAAAGGGGCCGAAGGAACTGATCAGGAGGTTAGTAACTTAAAGTAGACATGGATAGAATAGTATGTAAAGAAATAATTTATATATGAGGTTCTTATTAGGCAAAAAAGTTCATATAAGTATATTAACGGTTGTTGTTTTTTTTCAGATTAAAAACATAACATCAAGAACATGTTCGGTGGTAATTTCCTCAGCCTCGGATAATTTGATCTCTGAATTAGAGCCGTTAGAGTTGACACTTGCCCGTAATAAAAATATGAGTGCAGAGGCCGTATACGGTATGAAAAAGTAAGTACATAAAATCCTGTCTTGATAGAAATGAGAGCATGCACTGCCTATTACTTCTGTTTTTTTAACACTTAAAAAACTTAGTTATTTCCTATAAAAAAACAAAAACCGGTGTACATATTTTGTTGTGTAATGACTAGTCAGAGGTAGCTAATTTGTTGCATTATTTTATAAATAGGGTATAAATCGTCATTTTTGTGTCCACAATTTGACAGGAAACTGACTACCACGGAACTGACATTGATTTTGTCTTAATTGGACATATTCAAGAAGCTGAAAAACAATACATTACAAAAAATTGTTCAACATGTAACAAATCTTAAATATCAAGAAGCACGAAACTGACGGGGTAACATGTTATGGCGAATAAAGTGGATGAAATGATACATTGCTTTAATAAATCCTCATTTTTTTGACCACAATTTGACACGAAATTGATTGCCACTAAATATCAAGAAGCACGAAACTGACGGGATAACATGTTATGCCGAGTAAAATGGATTTGTTTTGGTTTCATGCAAGAAATGATACATTATTTTATGAATCGTGTATAAATCGTCATTTTTCTGACCACAATTTGACACGGAATTGACATTTGTTTTGATAAAAAAGACAAAACCAATACATTACAAAAAGTTGTCCTCTAAGGCAAAGACCATAATTACTCGTACTTACCTGAGATAATTGTTCAACATTTAACAAACCTTAAATGTCAACAAGCACGATGCTGACGGTACAATGTGGCGAGTAAAATAGATTTATTTCTTGCAACATTATTTTAAAAATTGTGTAAAAATCGTCATTTTTGCGACCACAATCTGACACGAAACTGACTGCCATGGAACTGACATTTGTTTTTTCTTAGTAGACATAATAAAAAACATTTAAAAAAAGTTTCCTCTAAGGCGAGGGCTATCATTACTTATACTTACCCAAGAGCAATTATTGTTCAACATATAATAAATCTTAGATATCAACATCCACGATTCTGACGGGGTAGCGTATTACGGCAAGTAAAATAGAATGGCTTCATGCAATAAATAATCCATTATTTTATAAATCGTCATTTTTCTGACCTCAATTTGACAAGAAACTGGCTGCCACGGAACTGACATTTGTTTTTTCCTAAGTGGACACGATCAAAAAGATTTTAAAGAAACATTACAAAAAATTGTCCTGTCAGGGAATTTCTCTGTAGTATCAGGGAAACGTCAGGGAATTTCTTTTTAATAAATCGCTGGCCGCTGAATGCAACTCTTGATAATGTTTAAAAAATCGTATTACCCAGTAATGCAATAATACTTCTATTAATAATATAATCCGCAAATAAACTGTAACAATGTTTGCGTTTTTCCACATACTTGCCAAAGCCTATCTAAGGAATTTAAATTGGTAAACTTAAAATTTCAGTACTAATAAAAATTTATTATAAGAGAGTGTATTCACTCCGTGAGTCACGGGCACGCGAATATGCGTTTAGTTTTAAACGGTAATTGTTGTAATTTAAGTTGGTTTTTCGAGAATGGAAGCAATACGCTGGTATTATTTTTGTTGTGGTAAGTTCCTTAGAACGTACTGTTAAATCTTAAGAAGAGCAATCAGCTAACATCCCTTTCATCGTTCTTGTTGATTAGCTACTTGCTATAAAGGGAAAAAACCAAAAAAGCAGGCAGAGCTGTCGCAATTACTTTTAAAAAGTAGCTTAATTTCAGTAGGGAATGGGCATGTATTTTTGTATTGCATACATCGTTTAAGGAAGTCATTACAAACCCAAAAATATTATTTTGAAGAAAATTACTAGGATAATTTATCTAAAAAAATTGTTTTACTTCTCGGTATAATGTATTACAATTTAAAAAGTAGCCATTTTTCAGTGCCAAGCATGATAGAAATAAAAGAAGATATGACACCGCGCAGGTAGGCGTGGCGATATACGTCACGCTGTGAGTAATTCCGCCATATTTTGTAAACGAAACACGTCTTTGTTAAGATCGCGTTGTTTTAAATTTATTTTTTGGTGTTTTTATATCACTTTTAAGAGTTTAGAAGTGAAAATGAGGTGTGTTGTGTATGGTTGTGATGTGGACCATCTATGCAAGGGCTTTGTGCCTGATATTAAAGTTTTTAGCTCCCCCAAAGACAGGGAAACACAAAGTATTTGGAAGCGTCTGTGCAAACGAGAAGATATGTTTATTGTGAAAAATGCTAGACTATGTTCTAGACATTTTAACGAAAGTGATTATGAAGGTAATTTAAAGCATGAATTGTGTCATGTCATGAAAGTCAAATGTGTTTAATGCTTTTACAAATCCGCTTCAATAAAAAAGTTTACTGTGACAAACAATAAAATCGCTAAAAATCTCTACGGTAACGAATCAACAGACTTTAATCGAGAAAATATGACAAAGAGACTGAAAAAAGGCTATTTTCTTAAAAAATAATTTCCTATTTTACCTAATTTCATAAATTTAGATATTCTTGCCTTGTTTAGAATATTTTTTGGCATTTTCAGATTTTTTTACATTTGAAAAATAAAAGCTACAAAAATACAATAATTTTTTATAATTTGCTATTTAAAGTGTAAAAAACCAAAAAAAAAATACCCTAAAAACATGTTTCCGTCACAAACATACAGAGATCTTATTCACCACAAAAAATATTTGACAGATTATAAGAACAAACAAAATTCTTATTTATAATATTTTCGGAAGACTCTGTAGGTATAGTAGGTAAGTATATATATATATATATATATATATATATATATTTTAATAAGAATATGCCTCTAAATAAAAATTATTGTCTTAATTATTGCGCATAGTTTTATTTTATAAAATTATGTACATTTTCTTTTCACGTAAATAAATACATAGAACGCAATTGGCAGGCAATTTACCAATATATATTATTTTAAATCAATTTATCCCTTTATTTACATGATTATTTTAAGTCATATACTTTAAAATTTGTATTATGAGCAGGTGGCAAAGTATATTGCCAATAGAATTTATATAAAATCGCCTATAACTAACTTAAACTCTATAGTGGCGTTATAAATTTAAAAAATAACTCACAGCGTGACGTCATGCGCGAACCCGGACGAATTTGACACGGTTTGGTATCATATGTTCCTTTTATTGTATCATAAGTGCCAAGTGAACATCAAGAGGTAACCAAAAATAAGGATCAATCTACATGTTTACGTATTCACATTTTGTACGAAAATTTATAGTGGAAAATCTTTTTTTTTTTGTTAATAAAGACCACATTAAATGGATAAAAACAACCAGTATAAATATTTAATTAATATAGAGAATACAAAAAATGTATTTGAGGTTTATTTAGGCTATATGCAGGCGCGACCCGTCAGTTTTTTTACAGGTGGGTCAAAATTTTGTGGGCAACTAGTGACATCAACGCAACAAGCAAAATACACGTTTTTAATTAAGGAAGGTTTTTTAATAATGTGCCTAGTTTTGCCAAGAAATTATTTACCTACAAATAATCACGCAAAAATCATAAAATAGGTACTGTAGTATATTGAACATTGCTACTCTAGATGTTTAGAACTTTTAGTATTACTTTTCTATGTGTTTTATAGCTTCCCGTTTTGATACGTCTGCGTCTCCTCAATAGAGGTCGCGCCTTGTACTAAAAGTATGATACAGGCTGCCAGTTGTCGTAGATATTGTCAAATGTCATATCTTTTTGAACAGACTTGAATTCGGTCCCTATGTCCCTATTGTTTTATGTAATTGAATAGGCAATATGCATATACATAATCCAAATAAATCCTAAATATATTTTTTTGTATTCTCTACTTAAATTGAATATTTAGGGCGTTGCTTTTATCCATTCATTTTGGTTTTTATTGATAAATAAATAGATTTTCGTATGTAAATATTCATCCAAAATTCAAAACTTGCAAAACGCGATCCTATTGGTTGTGACGTGACATGATATGTAAAAAAAAGTATTGTTATGGCCGGTGGACTATAAATTCGAGTGTCAATTTATTTTCTTGATTATTTCCCGAAGATTAGGAGATTTCGTGGATAGGAAACATTATATTTGATTAAAAAGACCGTGCAACAATAACCACAAGGGCAATGGGTTAATTTGCCGACTAATTTTTACAAATTTATTTATTACAAATCCTGACTTTACCTACAACTGCAGAAATTGAAAGAGTAAAAGCCTCGAGGTATTTCAATTGTTTTAAATTAAGTAACAGAACATGGTATAAAATTACTAAATCAGAAGTAAAAAATCCGTGTTTTTGTACTCGTATTTTTTACAAATTCTCGACAATACACACCAAGTTTATTGCAAATAAAAAAATAAATGTACTCGAAGATATTGGGCAGATTTTGGCGTTCTTATTTATAGTCACGGTTGACAGTTCAATACTGTAAAAAAAGTCAGTTGTCACCAATTCGATTGGCAAATGTCGTTTATTCCACTGCTTAACAGTCAACCGTGACGTCATAAGCAAAGATGCAAAAATTAACCTATATTTTTAGCATTCCGCATTTTAATTTATTGCCAAACATTTTCCGAACACTTACCTTTCACTCAAAAATAAATTTAGACAAAATTAAACTATTATTCGCGGTGAAACTAATAGACCTTAGATTATGTAGTGAGGACAGATACAACAATTTCTTTATAAATCATCCTATCGCGGTGCGCCAACATCTAAGAAAATTACGAGAACAGGAGGAAGAAAGATAGTGATATGGTAGGGATGACAAGTGTTACTATTATCGTTCGCTTGATCGCATGGTGCACGTCTCGTACACGTACATCGTCATGCAAGGTTGCCAAATGCCAATGAAATCATACTTGGTAAATTTTGCCGGTTTTGGCAACGCTGCTATTAAGTATCCATGTACATTCACCCCATTTCTTGCAGCCACTGTGAGATCTTGTTGGCGTCAAAACAGATGTAAATAAAGGTATCTGTTCGTCTCTGCATAATCTAAGAAATAGACGCTTCATGTAATGCATCTAATAACAAGTCACATTTGAAAATAAACACGATTTTAACGTAGCAAATAAAATCTGTACTTAACACGTTTGAAATACGCGACGTTGAAGTGTGTGTGTGTATGCCTGGAATCCTCGTGTTGTGATCACGTGGTAGCTGGAATGTGTATACACGAAATAGTTCACTTGACTTTGATAGTGAACAGATCTTTGTGTTGCACACTTTCGTATATAAATAAGAAGATGTTCTGTTTTTCCTAGATTATGTTTTGAGAGACGTCAGTGTATACCCGGTGCTTTTTTCTCAATATCGTGTTTGTTAAAAAAAAAACAATAACCAAAGTTTCGGGCATCTATCGGTTGGTCTATGAAATTGTTTTGAAAACCCGTAGAGAACATTTCAAAATTAATCCCGAAAATATTAATCGATCCCGGGATTTTCGAGTTCGGTTTATACTCCGGGATTGACACCCATATAGTGAAGATCAATGGTTCGGACCTATGTGGCCAAAAATAAAACAAACCCTGTAACATTTCGTCGGCAGACTTTTGTAACACTGTGTATACCTCATTTCCTTGCTGCGATGATTCATACTCGACCCTGTTCCCTTCAAACCCAGTTAATAATCGTCGTTTATGACTAATCTCGTCTAAAAGTTCAAAAAACTAACAAGTATTATTTTGGTCCCGCGAAAATAACGAACTCGAGCAGTTTTCGCGGTACGTTTGACTTCAAAGAGCGCCAGTTTTAAATTTGCCAACAATGATTTAGTGGCGTCGCACTCTATATTTAGCTCACTCTGTAGTTAATGTCGATAATTATGCTGTTTTGAAAACACTGGCGCTGTACGGGGACTAAAAACGGCCCGGATTAAGGTTGGAGTACGGTGCGCATTCGCCATTATGTTTTTATAAAAGCTGTTTTACCAATACGATTGAGTTCGGAATTTACTTTTTGAATAAAACCAACATTTTTTCGCTAAAAATAAAGACTTACTAGCACGCATTTCACTGATGCAAGTACTTTAGAAAATAAATTTTTGCACGTAAAGGTACCCGTTGATTACATACTGGCGTGTACCAAAATTCATGTCAATATCTCAACGCATTTTCGAGCAATTAAAAACAAACATTTAAAAAAGAAAATATTAAACACCCTGTATCTCGAATAAGAAGCGTTTGAGGATCCATGTTTATATAAACTTATTTTTATATTTTTAGATGTAGAATGTCCTTAAAATTTCTTAACATCTTTTTGTAATACCCTGTATATTGTGAAATTCGTGCTTCAGTAAAGTTTCATTTGACACCCTATACAAATTTGTTTTGTATTTGTTCATTAACATGTAAATCCAACATTAAAAGCAAGAAGCATATGTTGATTCGTTTCTACTACAGAGGAATAAAAATAAAACGGGACTTCTTCCTTAAGAAACTAACAACTGAAACCAAGGTAATCTTAAAGACTAATGACGAAAAAAACAAACCACTCCCTGAACTGACTAATTATAGATATCCTGTTGGCGCACGGCCAGATTTATGTTTTGCGGGACTCCTCTCAATTCTAACATTAGTCAGCTTGAAACTCATTCAAAGCGCTAGTTTTACAACTCGGGCTTGTCGTTTCGTGTAAACATTCGTTTTGCGATTTATATTTTACGTCGTACATGTGATAATCGCATAGATATAAATCTGGTGAATAGACGGGAGAGTGATTGCGCGGGATTCACACCACACACGCGTAAACTTATGTCGTTTTTTGTTGTTGCAGAAGACTTTTGATGCGAGAACAAGCGCTGGCAAAGCGAAGAAAGACAGTAGAAGAACTCTTGCAATGGCACAAGAATCTTCTGGAAGAAGAAAAAGCGATAGAAGATCTAGAAAACAAAGTGGAAAAGATCATATCGAAAATACCTAGCGAAAGTAATGAGGAGTCGAGCAGGCAACCGCTGGAGTTGTCCAAGTCGATTTCAGAACGGACTGCCAGCGATTTAAATATACCTCCAATGTCTCAGGTAGTCCTAGAGAGACGGTTTCCCTCCAAAGAAAAAGTGTCTGCGAAAAGTAAAAGCACCTCTTCAGAAGCCAATAAGAACATTCCACAAGAAGAAAGAGAATCGGAAGATTCAAACAAAATAGTGTCATCGGCCAACTATAGCACTGATTTCGACGTTGAGTCTGTTCCAGAAGTATTACCTCAGAATTCTGATGATCAGAGCGACGTCTCTTCTATCAGCCAGCTCATCGAAAATTTCAGTAAAATTGAAGGCAACATTCTAAACTTGAGTTTGGTACAGAAAAGCCAACCTTTGGAAAATGAAAGAGCCGAAGTTTTATCTACACATAGCGCTAGAACTGATTCAAGTGCTGTCGAGGACATAGTTCACGATGAGGAACCAAGCGAATATTCTTCACATTCGAATCAAATCGCGAGTGAAGTAGAAGTTAAAGTGCAAGAAGAATTACCGAGTGAAGTGTTAGAAATTGTGGAGCAGCAAGACCCTGCTGAAGATAGAGAAAAGTCGGTAATAATAATAGAAGAACCAAGTGAGCATTCCGCTAGCGATGAATACCATAAGCTAGATGGTTCCGTGGAAATCGAGGAAATCAAAGAAGAAAGCCCCAAAAAGGAAAGTGAAGAAATTCCTGAAGTGCAAGAAAAGCCCAGCGAGAGTGTGAGGACAGAGGACAGTGAAAACGTTCCAAAATCGTCTTTATCAATCAAAGAACTGTCTTTAAAAGAACCAAGTGAGGTTGTAAGTGAAGAACCAAGTGAGGTTGTAAGTGAAGAACCAAGTGAGCTTGTAAGTGTTAGTGAAGAACTAAAAGATACCCATGTACCTGATGATAGTAATAAGAGTAGTTTAAGGGAAAATTTAGGTGATAAAGTTGCGGCGGAATCAAGCGCATCTGTAAGCGAACCTAGTGAGGACGAAAATGCGGAAAAACAAAAAGTTTCCGAAGAAATTTCTGCTGAAACGAATCGGGACGAAGATAGTCTGACGAAAATAAGCACCGCACTGTCAACTCAAAGAGATGATGAAGAAAATGAACCAACAAATGTTTCTTCAGGTGCTCTAGAGGACGTTCCTGTAAAGTTTATAGAAGATGTTCAACAATCTACTGGAGATGTAGATACAGTTGGTGAAGATGGTAGTGCAAAGATTTCGTCTGTCTGTGAAGAAAGTAAACCCTCAGCTAGTCATCAAAGAGTATCAGAAACAAGCGGCCCAGTCAGTGCGGAAGTAGAAAACATCCCTTCTGTGGCCCAAAAATCTTCAGCGCATGACACCTCAAAAATCACTGACGAACCAGTTGTATCAGTTAGCAATGTTGATATGCCATCTACTTCACGTCAAACTGAAGAGCAAGCTACCTCTAGTCAAATTTTGTCACTCACAAAAGATGACGAAAGCAGTCGCATTGAAAAAGACGAATCCCATGGACCTTCTAGTTCTACACCTATTATTGTTGAAAACGATGTGCAAAGTCCTTCTATTCTTGAGGAGGAAAGACAATCATTTGAAAACAAAACAGATGAAGAAAAGGTGGCTTCTTTAAGCATAAGAGCCTCGGCAAACCAGACCAGTGGGTCGATCAGTGAAGACAGAGCTAGATCTTCTGTTAGCATTACTCGACCCAGTTCTTTAGCTATTTCAGAGCCATCAGTAAGTGGAGAGAGAAGTTTAACTACAAGTAAAGGCTTATTAAAATGTTCAGAAAACTTGGAAAGTTCTATGGTTAGTAAGAAATCATTATCTGGTGAAATCAGTGAGGTTTCAGCACCAAGCGAAGAAAAATCATCTGGCGTTTCTGTTAGTGAGGAAAGAAGTAAAGATTTTAATGATAAAGATGCAGAAAAATCTTTAAGAGACGTTAGTAAGATATCTGAGAGCAGTAAAATAGATTCAGTAGAAGAAGAAAAACTTCCTGAAGCCTCCTTAATTCAAGAAATATCGGTAATTGCCGAGGGAGAATCACGGAAATCATCGGAAAGTGGAAAAGAAGCTTCTAGCAGTGATAGAGCTTTAGAAGGTGCAAGTGAGACATCTGTAATTGAAGAAAAATCAGTGCTTCCTGAACAAAAGTCTGTAGCATCATCACGCAAAGAAGATGAGAGTGTTGAAGCAGAGGAAAATCAATCTGAAGCCTCCCTGGTTGAAGATGCTAATGTTTCTGTAGCAAGTTCGTCAAGTATTGCCGAAAAATCCGCCTCTTCAGAAAAACCTTCCAAATCTTCCACATCCAAAGACAGATCTAAGGCTGTAGCAGAGAAATCCGAGTCTTCATCGCTAAAATTAAGTCTTACCCCAGAGAAATCTCCGAGGTTGTCGCTGGATGTTAAGAAACGGGTGCAAGAAATTCTGAATGAAGCAAGTCCAGTATCGAGAGGCGACAAGAGTCCTAGAATGCAGGACTTGTGCGTGATGACCTACGATCTGATTTCACCATCTCAGTCACCAGAATCAGGTGAGTTGATGAAATAATTAATACATTAGATAACACTAGGTATAAACTGGATTCGAGTATTTATAAATTTTGTTTAAAATAACTAATCTTAGTGATAAAAATACTTTATGTTTAAAAATTTAAGTTTATTTTTAATTTGTGATACTTTTTCTTGGCTAACTCTAAAGTTTTGACAGGTATTATGGTCAACAATAGCTTAAAATATTTTAATTGGATAGTAATTAATGTCATGGTAAAAAAATCATTAGGCAATATTTTCTAAAGAATTACGTATTCGAGCCTAAAAATAAATAGTAATATAAACTGCAGCTAACTTCAAGATGAGGTATTTTTTCCCTCATAATATACAGGGTGTTTTCTGAATTAGCCTAAGAGATTTAGGTGTTATTCTAGAACTAATTTTAAATACAAGACAAAAAATGGCCAAAATTAGCTTTGTACAAAGTGTGACACACTTATATCAAAAAACGTTTAGGACGAATAGAAAGCTGGAAAGATTAGAACTTGAACATGAATTGAAAATAAAATACTTTCGGGTATATGTTTATATATACTTTTTTAGGTAAAATTAGCTCTAGAATCACTTTTTGAAAACTTTAAGACTATTTAGGGCACGCCCTGTATATTGCCGATTTGTTTCTAGGTTCACCTTTAGAAGAAAGGACCAAGTCATTTTTTCTTGGTTCTGAAGCAGAAGAACTTTTAAGAAAACAACTGGCAATAGAACAAGAGGTATGTTATGTTTATTTATTTATATTTTTTTGAAAGTTTAAAATATGGAATTATTTAAAGGAAAATGTATATATATATATATATATATATATATATATATATATATATATATATATATATATATATATATAGTTTTTAATTTTGTTTTCTTGGGGATTTAGTCCGTTGTGAGGCAAATAAAATGTGGTGTTTTTGGTTACATTTTATATTACTAACGTTTCGGTAATAGATATACCTTCATCAGAGTGCAGTAGCTGAAAACATTTTTTTATTTTAACAGTTTTTAGGTAATATTCTAGGAACTAGTTACTAAGTTTATATATAAGTATAAAGGTGTTACCTTTTATTAAAAATCCAAGGATTGGCACATTGTACTGCGAGGCACTTTATAAAAAATTGCACTTTCTGTTACTTTGAAGTTTTTAAACAGATAAGTCGGTATATACATATTTAGTCTAGCTTTATTAAATAGTAACTGAAAAACGCACATCTACTTTTGGCGAAGGGTCGTCTGACAATTTGGGAGTGTTTGCCAGATGTATCTATTTGGCTTAAGGGGTCCAATTATTGTTTTGAGGTCTATGTGTTTTTATTTATTATTTTTTAATTAATTAGTTATTAGTATTATGTAGCTTGTGAGAAGGGTGAGTTTATTTTATAATATTATGGTAAATTTTGTGAAGGTTTTTTGTGTCGGATTTAGCGTTTATAGCGTTTTTGTTTCTTTGGATTTCGATCATTTCAAGTATTTCTCGTTTTTTAGAATGATTTTCTGTATTTAGGATTTTTGTGTTTTTATAGTTGAAAGTATGTTGATTTTCGTCGCTGTGATGTGATAAGGCAGTCTTGTTTTTTTTGTCCCTTTACCTTTTTTCTACAGATATGTCGACGACTGTATAACAGCTGTACCCAAAAATAAATGCAACTTGATTCTAGAAAAATTTAACAGTTACCACCACAAACTACAATTTACAATAGAAAAACAAAACGAAAACAAAATCAACTTTCTTGACCTAACTCTATACAATAAAAACAACAAAATAAGAACAGAATGGTACACTAAAAAAACTTGGTCTGCAAGATACCTACATTTTGACTCACAGCACCCCCTATCTCAAAAAAAAACCGTTATTATTGGGCTCGCAGACCGCAGCATAAAACTATCTGATCCCGAATTTAGAGAAAGGGCAATCAACAAAGCAAAAGAAACTTTAAAAATAAATAACTATCCGCAGCAGCTTATAAACAAAATTTTTAAAGAAAGAATACACAAATTTTACAACACACACCCAAACAACAAACATACAACAAAAAATAATAAAAATTACTTATCATTACCATATATTCCTAACCTATCAGAAAAAATTCAAAACGTTTTTAAAAACCACGACATAACTGTCAGCCACAAAGGCCACAATCTTTTAAGAAAAAATTTCAGCAAGCTAAAATCAACAATCCCCAAAGATAAAAAAACTCACGTTGTGTGTGAAATTCCATGCAATAACTGCCACGCCGTTTATATTGGACAGACCAGCCAACACTTAAAAAACAGAATAAATGGACACAAATTCGACAAAAAAAACAAGACTGCCTTATCACATCACAGCGACGAAAATCAACATACTTTCAACTATAAAAACACAAAAATCCTAAATACAGAAAATCATTCTAAAAAACGAGAAATACTTGAAATGATCGAAATCCAAAGAAACAAAAACGCTATAAACGCTAAATCCGACACAAAAAACCTTCACAAAATTTACCATAATATTATAAAATAAACTCACCCTTCTCACAAGCTACATAATACTAATAACTAATTAATTAAAAAATAATAAATAAAAACACATAGACCTCAAAACAATAATTGGACCCCTTAAGCCAAATAGATACATCTGGCAAACACTCCCAAATTGTCAGACGACCCTTCGCCAAAAGTAGATGTGCGTTTTTCAGTTACTATTTAATAAAGCTAGACTAAATATGTATATACCGACTTATCTGTTTAAAAACTTCAAAGTAACAGAAAGTGCAATTTTTTATAAAGTGCCTCGCAGTACAATGTGCCAATCCTTGGATTTTTAATAAAAGGTAACACCTTTATACTTATATATAAACTTAGTAACTAGTTCCTAGAATATTACCTAAAAACTGTTAAAATAAAAAAATGTTTTCAGCTACTGCACTCTGATGAAGGTATATCTATTACCGAAACGTTAGTAATATAAAATGTAACCAAAAACACCACATTTTATTTGCCTCACAACGGACTAAATCCCCAAGAAAACAAAATTAAAAACAATATATATATCAACAGTCCAAGAACCTGCCAAAAATACATATATATATATATATATATATATATATATATATATATATATATATATATATATATATATATATATATCCGTTCGTTTGGTTCGTTCCTAGTTGAAACTTGCAGACGTTTCGCCAAAATCTCATTTGGCATCGTCTTGTGCTTACTCGTTGGTCGTAGAAAGTAAACAGTTTACTTACTACCCTGTATGTATATATATATATATATATATATATATATATATATATATATATATATATATATATATATATATATATATATATATATATATAATCATCATTCGTTCGTAGATCAAACTGTTGACAGAACAACAACAAAAGGAACAAGCACCGCAGTTCTACATCAGGGAGATTCCGAACAAACCTCCTCCACCTTACACGCCTCCCTCCAAAGCCAAACCTCCAAAATCTTCTTCGATTATGCCAAGTTCCAAGGAGGAAATCGAACAAATCACCGAATACTCGGCGAAGATCATCCACAAAGCTTATTTGTCCAATAACTTGGATAATATTTCCATTTCTGACAACACGCTGAATTTGATCGCCAAAAATATTGATAAAGGGTAAGAACAGTATGTTGTGTATATGATTGTGCAAAAAATAGTTTACAGTACTAGTCAGTAATTCACCGATCTCGAAAATTTTGGGGTTTTGGTTTTTATTTTTTTCTCTACTTATCATTAAAGCTAGAGTTAAACGAAGAACACATTTTTGTCGCAAGTTTTAAAAGGCGTTTTCATTTTTTAAACCGATGTTTCGTTTTCGAGAAACCATCATCAACCTATTTTTTGTAAATACGGCCCTGGAACTTTTACCTAATTTTTTGAAAGCTGAATCCGTTATCATTAAGTGTGGTACGTAGTTGTATTCAGGGCTTTCAAAAAATGAGGTAAAAAAAGGTTTGAAACGAAAATTAACAACTAGAAAGTTGCGTGTCTGCAAATGGGCCTTATATTCATGGTTATATTACAAATTGTTATTAACTACATAATGGTAAATGAAAGTTATTCTTCTCAGGTGCTACAAACATGTGTTTGACCTATGCCGAGAAGTAGCCATTGACCACTATAGTCAGTTCGTCAAAGAGGAGGGTCCTTCGTGGTTGAGGTTAGAACAAAAAGTCGTCGTGGCGCCTGCGAAGCCTCTGGACGTGAAGGGCTTAAAGAAGCTGATGAACAAGAAACTCCTGGAGCTGTTTGAGTTCGAAAAGCAGGAAAAGAAGAAGGAAAACGCCATTATGAAGTGGTCGAGGAAGAAACGGGATCATGTGGATGAGGTTCTGGTTCAGGTAAGGAGGATTTTCGACTTTCTTAACCTAAACTTCATAATTTTAATGCTAACATCTTACATCAATGTGTGTTTTATGATGATAATAAGAAGAATCCTGTCCATAGTTTTTTAACCGAGATATAAAAGGTAAAAAGTATTATTAGTAATATAAATAGTCCACACTCCCAGTTCTCTTTTTATTAAATATCTGCATTTTTCTGAAAATTATCGGATAAAAGTATCTGAAATAGTTCGCGCCAGGTAAAGGCAACGTAACTTGCTCATGATCCTATAAAAGAAATACATATACTCAGCTACCACAAAAAATTTATAACAAAAATAAAATACTCATTTTCTTCCACTGTGACTTGTTTTACGTGATTTAACTTTTCTCTTAAGTTCGCACATTCTAGCAGGTAATTTTAATTTGGTAAAGACAAGGGATGTGTATGCTTTTTTTACTTCTACAAATATTTGGTGGGATTGCGTGGGATCAGTTACTAAACCTTTAAGCAAAAATTTTATTTTTTTATTTTTGTATTTTTGTATTTCTTTTTAGGAAATGCAAGCCCAGGAAAGCAGTTGGACCAACTTCGATCGGGACGAACTGACAGTAAAAGACAGGATTACAAACGAAATAATGGAAATGTTACTTAAGGAAACTGCTCAGGTTTTAAAGAAGACTGTACAGAAAAAGAGCGCGCCTCAGTAGTAATTTAAGGTTATATGAGTAAGAAGTAACGTATATGTGCCAATGTGTTAATTAAAGCGGCGACTGTAGGGTGAGTTACGTACAGTCGTGGCCAAAATAAACGTTCATTTCTGATGCATTTATTATGGGGAATGACACTTTATTTCGACCACGACTGTACGTCATTGAGTATATGAAAAAAAATTGTTTCAAGTAAAATGCGCTTTTGTAAACTACAGAACTTTAAATAGAATGCTCAGGTTGCGCCTACCTAAACTTTCCAGTGGCGTGCTACATATTGGTAAGAAATCATCTACGTCATTCTGTAGACATTTTTAAATTATTTAAACTTTAACCGGTTTTCATTTCTGGATTAAAAATACTGCAACATATCGGGTTTGCTCACGTTTGTCATTGGGTTGTCGGAAACATTTTTAGGCTTGTACATTATTAACACCCTGTATATTTATGTTAAACAGTATTTTGCTACAGCCGCCGCTTGGACTATATGTTTTTAGACCCATTTTTTTTTAAATAATGCTGTATATATTTTGCAATATTTTCTCGATACAATATCTTCCCAAGTTTTTAAAAAATTTACCGAAATTGATATTTATCTGATGAGTTTTATAAGGCCGAAATTATCAATATTTATTAATTTTTCATATATTTTCCTTTACATTTCTTTTATTAAAATATTAATTGTTAATAATTTATTTTAATTTTATTTTTGTTAAACTGCTTCTTTTACCAGCACAAATAATTTTTTACTATTATTATATGACCCCACATTTTACACTTTCCATATGGTGACACGGTACTGACATTTATTAACTAAGGACAAGACTTTTGCCGGGATGGAAAAAAATTAGTTTTTAATTTCAGAAAACTGTTGACAGTAATCAAAATTTTGGATATTTGCTAGAGGTTTTCCTTTCTAGCAAAGAGATGAAATTTTAACGTTAACGTTACTGCGTACTGGCATTTTTGTCAGTTGTCAAAGTCAGTTATGTTCTATAATATGTATATGTATATTAGTTTAAACTTTTTTATAGAACATTCACCGTAAATGTCAGTCCCGTGCTTTTGCACGAGACTGACATTTTACTGTGAATTTGCTATAAAAATAAAGTAAAATTTTTTTTTGGATATTTGTTACTTGTTAGAGAGGTTTTCCTCTCTAGCGAAGAGAGGAAATGTTAACGTTACTGACAGACAACTGGCATTTTTATGTCAGCTGTCAAAGTCAGTTATGCCCTCTATACGTATATATTCCTTCGAACTTTTCTATAACAAATTCCCGTAAAATGTCAGTCCCGTATCTACGCACGGTACTGACAAAAATGTCAGTGCGTGCCTTTGCACGGGACTGACATTTTACGGTGAATTTGCTATAAAAACCCGGTAATACAAATTTTGGATATTTGTTAGAGGTTTTCCTCTCTAGCGAAGAGCGGAAATCTTAACGTTACTGACTGGTATTTTAATGTCATTTGTCAGTCAGTTATGTCCTATATACGTATATTACTTTAAACTTTTTTTATAGCAAATTCACCATAAAATGTCATAGACAAAAAATGTCAGTCCCGTGCTTTTGCACGGTACTGACATTTTACTGTGATTTTGCTATAAAAAAGTTTAAAGTAATATATACCCTATATAGGAATCATCAGTATTTAAATTGACTCGTTTTTTCTTATAATTGAATTATTTTATTTTTTTCTAACAAGTCGATTCACTTTGGGGCAATCGCCCATAAAGGCACCAAAACCGTGGTTTTGAGGTTTAAAAATTGTTATAGCAAGGAATATAGCGAAATTTAGTAAATATCGGTAATTTTGGTTTGATAAGATTCTGAACTAGTCAAAAGTTTTGCATTTCAAAGAATGATATGGTCACAATTTAGGCTGGATTTTACAAGTACATTTTTCATTATTATTAAACCTCAATCATCAGTTTAACTGCGACACTGATCAATCAAAGGCCCGCATTCTGAAGTTTAAACCTTGGACTGTGGTATACTATAGCTTGTAAAAGTGGCCCTTAGTATGCAATTTTATTGATTTGGACTCAAATTTGGGAAAAACAATTTTTTTAAGCGAAACAATGATCGTTGGGTTATAAGTTTTATAAAACGTACTTGTTTTAAGCGTGATACAAGGTGATACTCATCAGTTTTAATGATTAAAATAAATGTTCGTTAAGTCGGTCGATCTTAGAGATCTTTTTTTAGCGCCCTAGTGTATTTGATGTTAATATTCTTGTTATTAGGTGTAAGAACTTTGTTTATACCTCTTTTATGATGATTAGCGTAATAATGTTATTTAAGCGTTTCAGAAAGATAATTTTTTTTTTAGATTAACTTCTTCGTTTACGGTAAGTCGCTATATACGGGGTGTGTTCCTAGATCCTGGTAAATATTTGACTGTGATTCGCGGGTTGATTTGGAGTAAAAAAGTTTATACTGGGTGAGTTTTTTAACGTGTTACAAGTAGGAGTGGGCAAAATAATCGATAAAACGATTACAATTTTTTTCTAAATCGATTAATCGATTTTTTGATTAATCGATTAATATAATTTTTTATCGATTTTTCGCTTAATCGATTTTTCGATTAATCGATTAATTTCGATTAATCGGAAATAATCGATTATTTCAAATAATCAAAAATCGATCGAATCTACGTAAAAAACTACGCGTGTGTACAGAATTTTGCGGAATTATGATTTATTAGGTTATAAAATAATAAGAAATATTTACCATTTAATTTCAACTTATTTATCGTCTGTCATGCTTGAGAAGTTGTTCGAAATGTCCCCCTCAACTTCCAAACACTTTCTCACTTTTTCTAAATGAATTTTGTACCCGCCGTAACATTTCAGGTGTCACTAATAAGCAGGCAAAGCGAATTCGGTCTTTCATATTATCTAGAGTTGTAGGTGCAGTCGCCATCACTTTGTCCTCTATAAAACAACACAATAAAAAGTCAAGGGGGGTGAAATCCGGGGACCTAGCAGGCCAGTTAACCGGATTTGAACCCCCTTGACTTTTTCTTGTGGGGTTTTATAAAGGACAAAGTGATGGCGACTGCACTTTCAACTTTAGATGATATGGAAGACCGAATCCGCTTTGTATGCTTATTAGCAGAGGCGTTTGGTGAAATTTCAAAGTTGTAATATCTGTTCCTACTTACAGGACCCGTACCAAATTTAGGGGTTTTACTAGTGAGCCCACTGGGAATGTTTTGGTAAAGAGAAAAAAATATGTTGTAATTTGCGAAAAAAGTTGAATTTTTGCTGGCAAAAATTCAACTTTCGCAAATTGTAATATATTTTTTATTTATAACCTAATAAATCATAATTCCATAACTGAAAGAGCAAATCAAAAAAAAATTGTATACACATGCTTAGTTTTTTGCGTAAATTCGAATTTTATAAACAAAAGTACATCAATCCCACTAAAAATCCCAAAATTAGACCCCATCCGTCAAAACAGAGGGGGTAAATGTCCCAAATATGTTTGAATATGTCCCCCCATCTCCCTATTAACTCGCCTATATTTCATGAAAATATTTTAAACCGTTTTCGAGATATCGCCTTGTAACACTTTAAAAAGACTCACCCTGTATATTATTGTTTCCGAAAAATTTTAATAAATACATTGGGCGGCCAAATTAGGGCACATCCTGTACAAGAAGGCGACGAAACAACTAAAATCACTTGCAAATCGAATTCCATAGTAAAAAATGATATTTCGTTCTTTATGTTTTATTATTTTTATGAAATAAACCATTTTTTATTAAATAAATACACGTTTTATTAATGAAACTCCTCTTGTGCCTTAAGAATCCTCGAAATAAAATTTCACAACTAAAATTCTCTTCGATACTTAACAAAGTATATTTAAAATACAAGAAGAATAACAATATTACTTGCTTTACTAATCTGTATCCATATCAGATTCGCTATCCCCATCACTCTCATCGTTATCACTTTCCTCTGTCTCACTCTCGCTGTCGGAGCCCAACCACTCCATCTTCGAAGCGTCGTCCGCAATTATGGTTTTCCATTCGTCCAACTTTTTCAAGTCGATACTGTAGAGGTCGCTGAAGGTCAGTTGCTTGTCGCCATCTTCAAACATTCCTAAATCAAATGAGAGCTTTTAGAAAATCGTTCATTACTATCGCGGTAAAATTTGCAAAAAAGGACATCACCTTACCTCCATATAAATACAACACTCCGTGCTTGATAGCAAGGCCACAGTTCATTCTCGGACTTGGCTGGAATAATTCCGCTTTTTCTTCACTAGTTGTGGAATTTGCTTTGGCGGACGTTTCAGGCGCGGGGCCGACGGTAACTTTAAAAACGCCATCGTCCGAAATAGTCGTCGCTTTTACGGATTCTCCGATTTGTTGGACTTCCATTCCTTCTTTGGTATCTGCATCCTCATTTTCTTAAACAAAAATGCACCCATTACAACTAAGAGAGAAACAGACATACGCGCTTTAGGAAGTTAAAAAGAGACAAAATTTGTCGACGGCCCACCAATAATATCGCGCCACTCCCACTATGGAAATACACTCGAACCGCCTCGTGAAATATACTGTTTCAAAGCATTAGGGTTGGACAAAGAAAAACGAATTAGGTACCTAATATGCGCATTGTATTTGCATTGTATTAATGTATTATTAATAATTAGCGGCTAAACATAGAAATACGATCTCTCAGCCACGCCAATGTTAGTCATCAAATATAACGGCATCGGCACGAGTTTCCTCACATTAGCAGCGTGGTCTAGAGGTAGTCTCAGCGAGTGGACCAAGAGGTCATGGGTTCGAAGATGTACTCGAACTTTTTTTTTAAATTAGACTGGCTCTAAAAGGTGATTTTAGAAAGACTCTATACAGTAAAGAAAAATATATTCACCTTCTTCACTGTCTCCTTCCCCATCCTCTTTATTCTTTCTTCTTCTACTCTTGCCGTCTTTCTCTCTCTTCCCACTTGGAACAATCTGTCTCCAAACCATTTTCTCAAGGTCCAGCTGAAGAAAATCGTTGAAGAAATTTCCGGACAGATTTTCCTCGTCTAAAATTTAAATATAAAAATAAATTAACCAATAGACGTATCAGAAAAGGCCGCGGAGGGTTACCAAAGGTGTAAAGTGCCCACAATCCCTCAGTACAGGAGAGTACCGAAAGCACTGCCAGAAATATTTAAAAGAGAAAACTACAAATAATATTTAATCTATTATATACAGTTCCGTATTATAAAATTTTTATCTTACCTTCTTCTACATCAAAAACACCTCCAAAACAATAAGCAGAAAGATTATTAACAGCTGTTGATACAGGCATACTGCATCTAGGCGAAAAATGTTGCATTCCTATTTTCACTTGTTGCCACTTATACTTAGTTTGTGTCTCATTGTGCTCTAGAAGAACAATGAGTTAATAAGTATCACAAAAATAAATACACGCTGACAAGTTTTTAGCATTAAAACGCGGCACCAAATACAACTTACTATCGAGTCCCAAAATAAAGGAATCCGTGTAGACATGACCTTTATCGACATCTTTTTTAAGTCTCTCTTTGCTGTAACCTCCATAGATAAGTATTCTGCCATCTTGTAAAGGTACCATACAACAACCTGATCTGTAATAGAAGAAATAAATATAAAACATCATACAGGTAATTTCTTGGCAAAAAAGTACACAAACGAATTAGGAAATAGACCAAATCTACCTGGGGGCAGGTGGAGTTCCAACAGCGTCAATTTTCCTCCATTTATATGTTTCCAAGTCAAAACTATACACATCATTAAAATACTTATAATCTCTTAAGTTGTCGTGAAAACCCCCAAAGACAAAGAGTTGCTTTTTAACTAGTACCATTCGGTGTCCACTCCGGGCACTAGGTCCATCTGGTGCTGTAATTTTTTCCCACTGTTTCTTTGCCATATGGTAAACCTAAAAAATGACAAATTATCTACCTAGGCTGATGAGATACAAATGCAAAAACTTACCCATAAATCTCTATAATGATAAAACTGTGACTGAGTGGGACTTGCAAATTCACCCCCCAATACCCATAGTTGCCCCTTATTGGCAGACGTGGCTACCATTTGATGCCCACACCTCGAAGGGGGACCCGCAGGAGCTTTTATCGCAGTCCAAGTATTGTTTGGGATGTTGTAGAAAAATAAGTCATTGTAAACAAATGTCTGGGAAGTATAATTTTATATTATTTAGGTACAGGGATATCCAAATAAAAGTGAACACGTCTTATAACTTTTTTTATTTTTAAAGATGGGAAAAAATGTTATATTGAAATAATCTTGTTGGCATGAAAGGATATTATTATTATATGGCAACAGGACGGAGCGCCTCCCCAAAATATATGTATTTTTTAAATGCCTGTGTTACATGTTGTGTGTAGTATATTTGTGGCTTCTTTGTGACGTTGCTTTTTCACATTTGTGATCTTGTTGGCAAAAAGGAATAAATAAATAATTGAGGTTCCCAATTTTTCAAACCATCAGTATAAGGAATGGATCGGTAGATATGGAACGTTACATTGGCCTGCAAATAGCGCAGACCTCACACTTTTACATACATTTCTTTGGGGTCATTTGAAAAATGTCGTATACAGCAATCATAATGAAAATATTGAAGAAATTCAAAGGAAGGTGAGAAATGAAGTAAGAAATCTGAGCGAAAATGATGCTGATAGTATTATGAACACACTTCAGAGGCAGAGAAGAAAGTTTTGAAAAGTGCGAAGAATTAAATAGCCAACATGTTAAAAATTTCTTTTGATATTTTATTCACCAATGTTAACATTTATCTGTTTATGTTCTAATTCATTTGTTCAGGTTGGGTTTGAAATATCTGTTTATGATATAATTAATTTGTTATTGTTTATAATCACTGGTTATTGCTTTCAAACATTAATAAATAATAAAAATCAACATTTATTGTTTAATAGAATAAGCTTATTTAGCACAAAAATAGAATTATAAATTCGCGGTGACCAAAATATTATTGTTAACTTTGATTTATCTATGAAGACAATTTAAAAAGGTAGCAGGTATTTCGTTCGCAACCTGGATAGTTACGTTTAAAGTATATTTATTCAAAATAATTTTTAATTTCAAAAATGCTTTCAAGAAAAGGCTGGATGAAAACATGACCAGAATTGGCACCACCCTTGTCCACTATCTTTGAGAACGAAATCCGAACCACTGCAGGATAGTGCATATACGCATAACACAATGTGAAAAAATGATTAAAAAACTAGTCAGCGCAGCAGTCTCATCGGCCACGCCGCTCACTGCTGTCTTCAATAATAATAATAATAATAATAATAATAATAATAATAATAAAATATTTCAAAAACAATTGAAAAACCGCATAGGGTATGTTATACAAAATATGCCTAGAACTTCTCCTAAAATCCAAAAACATGATAAAAATCATACCAATCAATTTAAAATAAGCATAAAATGTTTTATAATAAGTATATATTTTTTATCCAATGCTCCACTATTTTGCTGATAAGATACATAACTGATCCATAAAAATTTCCAAAACTTTCATATTTAAAATTTTTTCCCATCTTTAAAAACCAAAAAGTTATAAGGCCTGTTCACTTTTATTTGGATATCCCTGTACATTCAGTTAAAAAGTTATATAAACACAATACTCGTATCGGGTAAGTTAATCTATGTTTGTAACTGTGCTTTCTTACCTTCTGCCCATTAAAATATTCACCCCCGTATAATATTAATTGGTCTTTATCGGGGTGGCTGACAAAGCTAAAATTCAGTCTGCGTGATGGAGGATCTACTAAGGTTTCTGTTACCTGCAAACGCCTTTTCTCTTCCTTTTCAATCTGAGCAACTATGGACTCTATATCATCCTAAAAAGAGGATTTGTAAAAAAAAATATACTTAACACAAAATCATACCTTACCTCCCCAAGTTCTTTTAATTCTTTTTTCAATTTGTTAGACACTTTTTTCTCTGTTTTTGCCTGCGTCTTTTCAGCCCCTTTACCTTTTTTCTTATTTTTCTCCTTTTTACCCATGTCTTGACGGAAAATCTTTTTAAAAATCAAAAGTAGTAGAATTTCCACTACCAGCACACGTGTATTTGTTTACATACTGAGCCGTCAATGTCAATAGTCATTGCGGTGACATCTATGGTGCTGCTACAATACTCCCTGTGGACAACCCTGGTTGCAAAATCGTTACCACATTCACCTTAGTCTTAATAGGTGGCGCTGATGTATTTGTCAATGTCAGAATTTGGGGTTATATTCCTTATTCAAATAAAAGACAAAATATCAAATATCCTGCGTTATATTTAAAAGAAAAGTAGCCCTTACAGTCTCTTATACGCCCAACTCTCACTTAAAAAAAAACCGCACGAAACAAATTTTACAAAAATGACTAAAACTAATCTAAGAACCATCCTCGGAGTAACTTTTGTTTCCCTGTTCACCACAGTAACCACAATTTTGGGGCTTTACCATGTTTTGACGAACAAGGGCGAAAGGGTAAGCGTGGGATGGTTTTTGGAAAACACATCGCCCCATATGTGGGCTGCCTTGGGCATTGGACTGTCTGTGTCTTTGAGTGTTGTAGGTGCAGCGGTGGGTATTCACACAGTTGGCGTGAGCATTCTCGGAGGGGGTAAGTATTTTGCCACAGATGTAAGAGTCTATTAAAATCAGAATCTCTTGTATGTTTATATGCTAAATCATAATTTTTTATTTCTAGGTGTTAAAGCACCCCGTATTAAAACAAAGAACCTTATCTCAGTGATATTTTGCGAGGCTGTTGCTATCTATGGCCTGATTACGGCCATTGTGCTCTCTGGCTACTTGGATAACTTCACATGGGAAATTGTAGTTAAGAATGAGCACTTGAAGTCCATTAATTGGTTGGCTGGTTATCTGATGTTCGGTGCTGGCTTATCAGTTGGTAAGTTAAGAAAAATAAACTTTTGCAATTTTATTTAGAATTACAAAATTAGTCTATATATTGAGAACATTATTGTAATTTCAAAAAGCTGGCCAAAAGGGCAATTTTAGAATAGGTATATGTTACTTGTAGTATGTATTTTGTATTGTCAACTTGTAAAGTGGTACGTTAATAAATAAATAAATAAATTGTTGTGATAGAAAAATGTACACACGTGGTCATTTTGGATGAAACAAGTTACTGCTTCAGTGTATCTTTAGACATTAACGTTCAGATTCACTAAGAAAGTTTAAGATTTAGTACTAGTTTAAATTAAGATCTTATAGTTGATCAGTTATGTTTTGACAGGTGTTTGTGCTGTCATTGTTAATAGGTAAATCGTCATTAAAAATTTATGAATTCTAATATTTCAGCGATTTGCTGGGTTTCCAAATGATTTTCATCTTGGAAAGAGTTGCTATAATGAATTTAGTTCTATTATTATCAAAAGTACGTACTAACATTGCCCTTTCCTTTATAAATTTGCGAAAAAGCTCAGAAATAAATTCACAGTATAAAACTTAGTTGTCTTATTCTTACACTTGTCAGTTTAAAACTTTTGGTTGTCAAATTAGACCGGACTAGTGTTGGAGAATCTGGCTAATTTCTTTTCAAGTTTAAGGCATTAATTAATTATATTTTTTACAGGTACAGTAAATCTACTTTGTGGAATCTGTGTAGGCATTGTTGGAAGCGGTGGGGCTCTTGCAGATGCTGCAAACCCATCTCTCTTTGTTAAAATTTTAATCGTAGAAATCTTCGGTAGTGCTATAGGTCTGTTTGGACTAATAGTGGGGATCTTCATGGTCGCCAGAGTCCAAATGGGGGATAAGATTCATTAAAAGCAGTATTCTGCTTAGGTTTCTTGGTTTTGTTTAAAAGAACCAAGAAATAAAGCTTTTCGGTTTTCTTTTGGTGACAGAAAATATCAATATTTATCCTATTGTGGACTTTAGATGATGTCCCTTCCATGTAGTAATAGTTCTTTATTACTTTATAGAATGGTGAAACCCTCTAGATTGGGAATATGTACCATTACCCTTACTTTCACAGCTTTTGTCCACAAAGGTGTTTAATTAGTATGTATGTATAATGTATATTCTTATTAGTAAGATAAATGAGTGAGGTAAAATCTCGCATCTTATGTATAAACAAGCGATTTTCCGGCATTTTAAAGATTTCTTAGCTATAGTGAATGTGTGAAATTATTGTTACTAAAATGCATTTTAATTATTAAACATTAAGAGGGGTAGTCAGCTGCCATCCATATGATTCTGGTTTTTGATAAAGTAGTTGCTTAGATATTGGCTAACAAGTAGGAATGGATTATTTTTCTTCAGGGATCAATAATCTGAGCACAAAGATGAAAATTTTACAGGGCGACATGTAGTCTAGATGCTAGATTCTAGTTTAGTTATATCTTTGCAAAAATGACAAAAAATATGTTGACAATCAGAATTTATAATCGATTTTCACACTAAACCAAGAAACTGACATTAATTCTGCAATTTTTTTCTGTTTTGCTGGTGTCTAAATCATCAGTCCATCTCAGTGGCGCACCCAGGGGATGGGGGCTGCAGCCCCCCTCCCCCGACCAACATCCTAGACACACACAAATTTTAAAAAGTGCACTACTAATTGAAAAAATTCACCAATTGCACTATTCAGCCCCCAAAACCCTGGGTGCGCTACTGGTTCATCTTCTTTCTTAGTCCAACAGGTAAAAGCTCATTGATGGTGCCCAGATTACTGTTGCATCCCCAAATAATACACTCACTGACATAAAATTCGGGACAACCGTAATTTTGATCAAATTTAATGTGTGATAACTTTTTGTTCCATAGTCCGATTTCAATGTTTTTTTTTTTCAAAATATAGATAAATGTTTAGATCAAACTCTTCTTTTGAAAATTGAATTCAACTAATTAAAATCGAAACATTTATCTACATTTTGAGAAAAAAAAACCACTGGAACAAATAGTTATCATACATTATATTTGATTAAAATTATGGTTGTCCCGAATTTGATGTTGATGAGTGTACATAAGTAATATAGGCTAATTTAGGGTAAATGTTGCCAGTAATATTATCATGACAAAACATATAGACTTGCATAAGACCTCGTTTTTACATTTTACTTTTGCTTCTTTGAGACTGCTATTTTTATTTTATAGAATTTTTTTTACCAAAGAAAATAGACTGCTTTTTGTCTAGTCGTTTTCATGATCTGGTTTTGATATAATGTTATTTTTAGAAAATGTAATTGTGAATAATTTAAAAGACGAGTCACGATAATAAGCAAAAAAAACCGACCCTGGCTAATGCTTCCTGAGTAAATCAATGCTTTCCAGTTGCTTGAAAAATTTTAAGTTTGACGTGTTATACAGGGTTGTTTACGGCGAATAGCCCATTAGACGATCGCAGGAACTAATGCAAATACACTGACCAGCAATATTAACACACCATTAGAAATTTGCAACAATTTTAATGTTATATTTATTCTAAATCTATTGTCCGATTTGAATGATTTTTTTTTGCGTATTATAGGCTCATTCTTTAAGACTATTACTGTATTCGTAATTTTTGTTAGAAAGTTAATTGTCATTGTATACCGGGTGTAACAAACATATTGTTTTTTCCCCAAAATTCCCAACACCCTGTGGAATATTCTAACATTCATAAAATATTGCATTTAAATTGAGCCTATTTTTTAAATGTTAATATCACAGAAATTATCATTCGGAATTTTGGAGGTGGAATTGAAAAAAAAAACAATAATGTCCAATTTAAAATTTGAAAGTTGCTATCGTCTAGTGGTAAAGCTGGACTATTTTTAAAAGCGAGATTCCAGTCTCCGATGCTGAAATTTCAAAGTTTTCTGTGATTTTCTAATAGCCTGAGTATAATCCTGCATACAGGGTGTTTTAAAAAACATCTGCCATCACTTAAAGGGAGATGTTTCAAAGATACAGGGTGTTAAATTTTTTAACTGCAAGTAAATATACTTGTTAAAACTCATGTGCAGTTACCGGTTTTGCCTTAGTTTCTTTTAAAAAACCTCCCTTTAAGCGATGACACATGCTTTTTGACACACCCTGTATGTTTGCTAATAGTTTATCATCAGGACTTGTTGATAGGCTAGTATTTTTTAGGTATATAGTCTATTCCTAATATACAAATACTGTCGATTTGTCTGCTCTCTAACTGTTAAAAAATGTAATAATGGATCATCCTATACTTATAGGAAAATAAAAAATGTGTTAAACCATGCGTTTTTCTTATTTATTAACAGGGAATAAGATTTACATCGTGAAAAGTACAAAATAACTGACCTGAAAAAAAAACCAAACCTAAAAAAATAAAACCAGTAGTACTGCGTTCGCCATTTTGTATTATAAGTATGAAAAATGAATAAAATTGAAATTTTGATGTTTGTTAAGTTTTAATCTTTGCAGAAAAGTTATTATTGTTCATTTAATATTAAAAGATGGTAAACTTAGTGATAAAATAAAAGTAAAACTGTGCTTGAATTTTAGAAATTTTTTTTTCTAAGGAATGTATGTACTAACATAAAATGGCGACTATTAAACTTTAAGGCACAAATTTTACTAATAGGTTTTTAATCCATAGAGTTTCAACAATTAAGGCTTAAGTTAAAAGCATAAATATATAAGTGCAATATTTTAAGATGGTCTATAAAATTTTAAGATGGTCTACAAATTTTTCAGACGCTTTACAAAATTTTCGGACGGTCTACAATATTATACAAATGCTTTGATTTCATCGTAGAAGACGAGTACTAACGCCGCACCGATTCCTCGAAAAACATTCGAGAGTGCCCCTTTGAAAAAAGCTAGCGGACCTAAAATGTATAAATATTATCACACTAAAATCCTGGGGTTTTAAAAAAAGATTTCGTTAAAAGAACATTGTATATATTCTCATCTCATGATGAAAAAAACTTACCCTCATTCTTGGCGATTTTCACCCAGCAATCAAGAGTATTCTTGTATTGCATCTGTTCCTTTTTAAGACCTGATTGCATCATCATACGACGTCGCACTGTGTCCAAGGGATAAGACACTATTCCTGAGAGAGCTGTCACAGTCTACGATGTAAATTGTCATAATAATTACAATTAAGAGTGCTTTTAGGGGGATGATCCAATACCGGCGGTTTTAGTACTAACAATGTTTATATTCTGCGTAACGTCTGTAGCATTTTTTAACCTTCGAAATTACCTTTGGATTGAAAGTTTTTTCAAAGTGCTTAAGTGTATTAAAATATGTATTTATTTAGTCAGTACACTACAGAATTAAAAATTCCAAATGGTACAATTTATAGACTGTGAAAGACTCTGGCGAAATTTAAAATTATTGAACAGATGAAAAAAGTCAAATGACTGTTTCAACACTGGAAGAGGTTATGAAGGTAAAGTTTATAGTTAATTTAAGTTGTGAGGAATTTCGCTTAAAAATTAAGGACCATCTGCATTTGTAAGTCTGGAGATTATGCTGAATAATTTTTTTTTTTAATATTGTGGCGTTTTATATGGTGGATACGCAGTGGCGCCTGGGGGGGGGGGGGGGGGGTTAATTATCTCCCTGTATTTTTAAAAAATGTATTACTGTTTATTTTTGAAAATATTGTATTTAATTTTAATTGAAAATGTAAAAAAGTGTCGCCCAGAACTGAAAAGTGATCAAATATGAAACCAGACAAAATAACTTTATAGTCACTCACCATTGAATTTTTTAAAAAAATGTTTTCAAATACATGTTTTTTAAATAAATAAAATAAATAACATAACATTTTATGAAATACTACATTAAGCTTCAACATGGGCAATGGAAAAAGAGGAAGAGTAAGAAATGAAGAAAGGGACCTAGCGATTTTATTATATTTTCATGAAAATCCAAAAAAATCAATTCCCGATTGTGTGCGGTATCTAAGATATGGACATAGGCGTTTCTAGGTGGGGGCTCGGGGGGCTAAGCCCCCCTAAATCTCGGATTAGCCCCCCAAATCCAACTGAATGACCTAGCCGCCTATATATAAACCAGGGATTTAAGCCCCCCCAAATATGTAAACCGGGGGCTTAAGCCCCCCCAAAAATAGAGGTCTAGAATCGCCTATGGATATGGAAGAAGAGATAAAATGTTGATTTATGGAACAGTTCAAAGAACGTTAAAGTCTTTTAAGTATAGGCCATATAAAATTATGCCAGTTCAAAAGCTTAATGCCGATCAAAAAGCAAGGAGATATACTTCTGTCACAAATATTAACGAATGAGGCGCTCCGCCTCCCCATAAAAATAGAGCTTCGAAATTTTTTAAACCATCAGTAAAACGAATGGATCGGTAGACATGGAACGTTACATTGGCCAGCAAATAGCCCAGACCTCACACCTTCAGATACATTTCTTTGGAGTCATTTGAAAAATGTCATATACAGCAATTATAATGAAAATATTGAAGAAATTCAAAGGAAGGTGAGAAATGAAGTAAGAAATCTGAACGAAAATGATGCTGACAGTATTATAAACACACTTCAGAGACAGAGAAGAATGTATGAAAAGTGCGAATCATATGGCGGACATGTTGAAAATATCTGTTTATGTTATAATTCATTTGTTATTGTTTATAATTACTGGTTATTGCTTTCAAATATTAATAACTAATGAAAATCAACATTTATTATTAATTAAAATAAGCGAGAAAATCGATGTTTTATAAGGACTATAATTTTTTTATTTGATGCTCAATTGTTTTGCTGATAAGATATATGAATGATCCATAAAAATCCCCAAAACTTTCATATTTAACATTTTTTCCCTTCTTTAAAAATAAAAGAGTTATAAGGCCTGTTCACTTTTATTTGGATATTATGTAGGGGAAATGTGCCCGAGTTGGCATACCAGATGAGTTGGCATACTGGCCTTTTTTCGGCTACTAAAAATTTTTCGGCGCAATTTACTTTATCCTTTTGTTGATCCATGTTTGAAAGAGCCACAAGTGTGTTTGCAGTGTTGTGTAACAAAACACAAAGACATTATTTGCAATAATTGGTTTTTGAAGGTAAGAAATTTTCAAGTAACTCTTCTAATTTCCTACAAAACACAAATCTCCTAATATTTTTTAAATTTTAACAAACATAAAAACAATTGGTAAACCTAATCTTAACAATTTCATGCTACAACCGTTAGCATGTTGTAGTGTGGTTGTGTGTAAATTGATCTACTTTTTTGAATTGCGATTTCGGGTGAGTCGGCATACATTAATACCGGGCGAGTTGGCATACTATGCCTACTCGTTGAACATATTAAAAACATGGAATTACGGTTCTTTGGATTAACAAGTATAGAGGTACGCAAACTTGCTTATGAACTTGCGGTCCAGAACAACATTAAAAATTCGTTTAATTCCCAAAAGAAGATGGCGGGATGGGATTGGCTACAAGGATTCACCAAGCGAAATCCGACTAATTCACTTAGGTTACCCGAATCAACCTCTTCTGCGAGAGCACGCGCCTTCAATAGAGTACAAATAGGAAAATATTTTGAACAGTTAGAAAATGCTCTTGAGCAAGTTAATTATAACCCTACAAAAATTTGGAATATGGACCAAAGTGGCCTCACAACAGTTCCTTCAAAGAATTGTAAGATTTATGCAACGAAGGGAAAAAAAAACAAGTGGGGGTGTTAAGTAGTGCAGAACGCGCCCAGCATTTAACAATAATTTGTGCAATGAGTGCTTCCGGTTCTTATCTGCCTCCGTGTTTTATTTTTCCTCGCAAATACATGAAGAATGAACTAATGGACAACTGCCCCCGTGGTTCAATTGAAACTCTGCTTTTAACTTTATTCTTTTGATTTAGGTACTAGCCTTAACTTATTCTTACGTTTAGGTATGTTTACTTTGTGTACCTATTAATAGGTAAACTGTATTTGAAAAAATAAATTTTCTTATCTTTATTTGCCTTTATCTAATAAGTAACTTTCCACCCCTTGGATGAGATGGCATACTATGCCATCTCACCCGAACTCTTCAGTCTGAGATGGCATACCAAGGTGATTTTTAAAAAAATTATAATCAAAATTTTTTAAAGTTAGGGTTCGCTTGATTTTTTATATTCTTAGGCAATATGTCGTCTATACAAATACCAAGTTTTAGCCTGTTAACCCCAAAAATATCTAATTAAAAAAATAATTATGAAATGTATGCCAACTCGGGCACATTTCCCCTACATATGAAAGATCAAGTTATTTTGTAAAATTTTATATTTGATCACTTTTCAGTTCTGGATGACACTTTCATATGTTATTGTACCTTGCAATTAAAATTAAAGATGGTTTTCCTTTTCCAACATTTATCGTTTTTACTTTTTTTTTGACACCACGTATATGTTGGGTCAAAATTTTTGATTTGAGTGTTATTTCCTCAACAAGCAGAATTTTTTTTATAAGAACAACTTTTTCCATAAAGTCAAAAATAAAAAGTTATCCATTTGTTAAGGTGGTTTCAAAAAAGATGTAGTTATCAATATTTACCTGGGCTATGACAAATGAAACAAGCACTGGTGTATTCTTAGGATCTGCCATCATGCCTTTAGCAGTGTCAAAGCACCCGAAGTAGGCAGCTCTATATATAATAATCCCTTGGACTGATACACTAAATCCCCTATACAAGCCATAAATACCATCAGTTTTAAATGTTTTTGCAATGCAATCCACCATACCCTGGTACTGCCTCTCAGCTGGACTTTTACCTACATCCACTGCCAAGCTACAAGAAAAGTCTCATATGATTTAAATTCATAGTCTCATAATGAGACCCTCACTGAAATATTTAATATTATGCTGCTAAGAAATATCTTTACCGAGTTCTCGCATAATCCAAGGGATACACAAAACCTAAACTAGTGGCGCCAGCTGCCCCGCCGGAAGCCAAATTCCCAGCAAAATATTTCCAGAATTGAGTCCTCTTATCAATTCCTTCCAAAAATATTGCCTTGTAGACGTCTTTGAACGCAAAATTCAAGGCCTGAGTGGGGAAGTATCGAATGACATTAGCCAAGTTACCTCGCCAGTAGCTTAGAAATCCTTGCTCGCGGGGTATACGGAGAAAACAATCAACCATGCCTATGGTAAAATAATATTTTAATAGTAGCTAGTTAATAAGTAAATCAAACAGGGTAAAAATATCGTCCGAACCAAAAATTTGTAGTCAGGTTTCGAAGGGTGTTTATTGGAAAGTTTCGCGGCTTTGAACTTCTTAAGAACAATGCAACATACATATAATTTAAACTCTTAAAATAACTAGTTTATACTGTTTTCTTACCTTTGTACCTCTTTTCAACACTAATTTGCTTTGAAACTTCCTGTACCTGCAACAGTAGTTTCACCCTCTCTATAGGGGCGACGGCTGTTTTTGCGACTGCTGCCGAAACACCACCAGCTAAAAAATCTATCGCAAAAGCTTTTAAATCGGTAGGCATTATGACAACTTTCAAATTTCCGTTTTTGTTTTAAACTTATACTTTTTTTTAAAGCAGAAAGCCGGTACTTTTGCGCCAAACGTGCGTGAACGTCAGGAAATGTCGCAGAAAATTTTGACTAATCACAAAAAGAGTTATCTTGGGATTTCACCAATGAACGGGCAGGGATTTTGCAGCGCCCTCTTGACAACTTTTTTTAGACGACGGCGGAAAATTTAAATTCGAAAGTTTCCTTTTTAGTTTTAAAAACTAAAACTTTGTGCTTTTTCCTTTTTAAAATAGACATTAGTGTAAGCAGTGTTTGTTAATTGAAATTTACGATATGGATGTCTCTCAAAGACATTTATAATGTCTTTGATGTCTCTAAATTGGCGTTTATTAGTGAGGTTAAATGTTTCACAGAGCTTACAACGCTGCAAACGTGACGAAATAAGGGTACTGTGCGAAATAAGTTTTGATAATCTATATTCAATGATATTTCAAAAAGTCTATTTTTTACTCACGTATCGATACAAATATTGGTATCGATACTGTGTCTCAGCTGTAAAATTCAACGTGTTGTCGTTACTGTTTCAGTATAAAGTTGCCGCATTTTGGGACTGTTCTATGCGCCCTCTATGAACTACTGGAGGAACTTTTTACAGTATCCGTTATTCTTAAGGCAGAAAGTTAAGAAATACCTCAGAGATGTCGCCAATTGGCATTAAACAAATTTCCTGCACAGGGTGGTATTTAACATTTTAAATAAATTTTTTTATAAAATATGGATAAATTAACTAATAACTACAAAACTAACTTTATTTAGAATAAAATTTATACAATCTGTCATAAAATATTATTTACAATAACACCAAAATAGGAAAAAATATACTATCATTAATATTTAAAAAAATGTTTTTCCTTAAAATAATCTGTTAAAGCGCTTTTTAATTTGGAGCATTCATACCTGACATATATAAAGCACTTAATAATTTCTCTTATAAATTTTTTAATCAGAAAAATAATACATACTTATTGCAAGGCGTCCCAGATAAATCTATTTTATTTTCTATAGCCTCAGAATTTCTATCTTTTTCGTATGAAGCAAAATATCTTATAAAATTAAAACCTATTGTAATAAAAAATATTTTTTTCTAAAATTTATTTTATAAGGATTTCACAGTCTTAAAGTTTTCTTTTCCTATTTTTAAAATATACATAAAGGTGACCACCTATTAAGCATCGTTTAATCTTTACTTGTTTATGAATGGTTTGCCCAAATCTTTAATAGAGGAATAATAATACGATTCATCAATGAAATCAAAATTTTAATTTGTATATTTTTTATTAAAACCGCGTGCCGTAAAAAATCGACAGACAGTTTCCTTTTATAACAAAAAAATAATAGAGGAGCAACAATTAAATGTAAATAGTAGAGATAGAAGTTAAGAAGATTTAATAGGAAAACAGCATAACATTAGAAGGCGTTCAATAAAAATGGCACTTCAAAACTTTTTTTTGGGAAACACTGGGCTTAGATAAAAAGTACTTCTTTATCTAGTTCATTAAAAAATTATCAGGAAAATGTGTGAAAAACTACAGGTGATCACGCTGTATGTTAAATCATTCTGTAAGTAATTTCTTGTCCAATCTATAATCAACGGGTAATAAAGGAGACAAACATGAAGTAAAAGGAAATCTCAGTAAAACAAGAACTAAAAATAATTACGAAGAATTCATGTAAAGTTACAGTTTGTAATTCGTAATAAAAACTTTCTACAATACGGCAGCATGTTTAATTCTATCTTACATAAATATAAGCTTAACAATACATACTTAAAATATTACATTTTTATAATACTGTATTTACTGATAAAAACGAAAAATGGCAGATGAAATAATTAAAATGAACGAAAAATGAAAATAAGGGGAAATACAGTACATTTTTCTTTTAGAAGTATAGAGATAAAACTTGACATAGGTACACCCTTCGTAATAATTGTTAAACTCTCGAGGACGCTCCTGTATACCCCCCGTGATGTTTTTGTCCGCGTTGCTTTTAACGATTTCACATTCTCAATTTTTTTTCTCGGAAACGGTTCGGGTCGAAACGCTCAGACTCTCTGGCCCAATAGAGGGATAGTGGGATTAGCCTTGGTAAAAAATTTAGTTATACAGGATGTTTCGTTTCGGAGCTATTAAACGTCAAAATCGAAATTTCCGCGATTTCCGTTAAAATTGGGTACAGGTCGCAAAAGTGAATTAATTCTATTTAAACTCTTGTAGGTTGTAGATAACCTGGGGCTACAGAATCCTATTGACATTGGTGAGGATCGGAAAATGGGAAGTAATTGTTTTGAATTTTTTTCGGTCGAAAAATGCCATTTGCAGACCTATTGTTGGTACTTAATAACTCTAAAATGGTAAGTCCGATCGAAAACCGGCTTGAAACGTCGAACTTTAGAATCTCTAACACTTTTTTTCTGCAATACATCTTTTTATACCTAAAACCACTGAAAATTGGGAAAATTGGGGAAAAACTGAAAATTACGATTTTTGACCGAAATCTTTCACGGTTTCTAATTTTTTTAGGGATGAAAATGGATCCAAATCTAAATTCTATTTACATCGTCGGGAAGAGCTCGTCAAAATACGTGATGTCCATATTCTTAAATTTTTCATTCTTTATAGGAAGGGAACAATCGACGATTAAATTCCGATTTTGTGACTTTCTTGCCCACGACATCGGTATATTTGACACATTTTGAATTTTTTTCTATTTGATTTCCTCAAACTTTTTCAGCGTTATCTGATCAAGGGATAATCAAGTTTTAAAATAAATTCTCTTCTCTTGGGTCAAGTATTATTTAATATACTGCGATATTTCTTTTTCTCAAATTACTAGACTAGCAGCATAAAATGTAATTTTTGTTTCAACCTGCTCCACTTTCCCCTATACATTTTCTGACATTGAAAAATTATTGTCCCAATTTAAAATGCCCTTTTAGGTATTTTTTGGAACTTTTTTCGGCATATTTGGTAAATTAACATAATCTAAAGACATTGAAATGTACCTATGTCAAGTTTTATCTCGATTCTTCTAATAGAACAGGGGCTAGCATAAGGGTAAAAGTTTAATGTGTAAAACCCTCCGCTCTGCTTTAGAAAACGCACTGTATATTAAGAGAAGTGCTTAGCTTTCATCCCTGCTATTTTTGAAAAAGTGTTGCTGATTTATACAGGGTGTTACAAAAAGATGTTAATAAATTTTCAGGGCAAATTCTACATCTAAAAATATTAAAATAAGTTTATATAAACATGGATTCTCAAACGCATCTTGTTCGAGATACAGGGTGTTTAATATTTTCTTATTTTCTTTTTTAATCAATTAGAATAAGAAATTACATCCATATTTTCATAAAATTATAGATACAAATTTTTTTTATCTCCAAAAAGTTTAGGGGAGCAGTGCTTCCCCCGCCTCCACGGACCGCCCCTGGCAACAACAAAATGTTAAAAAAATAGTAGGGATGGGAACTGATTGAAACCTGAATGTAAAAGAGAGTTTTTCCAGTAAAATCATTAAAAGAAAACCGCCAAAACCAAACATTCAGCGTAAACTCTCGTCTTGCTCAGAATATTAACCAAGATCGACTTAGGTAATGAGATGAACGAATATGAACAAAAAACGAAAAACGGGGTCAGTATGTAAATGAACCAACCGTACGAGTTCGGTTGACTTTAATGGTCACGTAGCTTGTGCAACGCAATTAGTATTATGTAAAATTGTGGGCCCTTTAAATTTAAAAGTGGGTAACAATTACACAGTATTTTTAAATGCGTTTTTTCTTATTTGAAAGCCTTATTCGTAGTCTATTTCCTATATTATTAAATTTAATTATGATGCATTTCGTTAATTATTTATGGTAGCTCACTTTGGGAGGACATTCCGCCAACAATCGTCAGTAGAGGTCGGAAATTCTCGTATTCCTGGGAAAACGGCAGAGTCGGACTAGGAATCTCTGTCAGTAAACCTAAATTTCATAATTTTGACTTTTTAAGGCATATGTTATACAGGGTGAGTTTTTTACAGTGTTACAAGGCGATACTTATCTCAAAAACGGCTAAAAATATTTTCATAAAATTTTGGTGAGTTAATAAGGAGATCGGGAGACATTTAAACATATTTTTGACATTTACCCCCTCTCTCTATTTTGAGGGGCGGGGGGTAACTTTGGAATTTTAAATGGGATGATATGCTTTTGTTTATAAAACTCGAATCTACGTAAAAGCTCCGTATGAGTACAATTTTTTTTTGATTTGCTCTTTCTGTTACGGAATTATAGTTAACTAAATTTTTGAATTATTATTCGTGTTCATGGAAATGCGTTATTTTGACTTAAGTCAGTTGAGAATTTTGACGTTTCAACGATTATTTCTCAGTTTCCGGATTTAACACCCCTTGACTTTTTATTGTGGGGTTTTATAAAGGACAAAGTTATGGCGACTGCCCTTACAACTTTAGATGATATAAAAAAACGAATCCGCTTTGCGTCTAGAGTCTAGAGTAAAAGAAAGTATTACAAAATCGAAAGAATAACATAAAAATACGAAATGTCGAAAGATTTTCAGGATTTATGGTTTTACTTTTCGTTTAGGTACTTAAGCTGGCGCCATCTCGTAAGATACTCTTGGAGTTGAATGAAGAGTAAACATAGTATTGTGACGTAGGATAAACTTTTGCGATGTTCTATACGAAAACTTATTACCTTTTATTTATTAAAAAAAAAAAAAAAAAGTAAAAACGTCGAAATTTCTATTTTTCTTGGTCTAACACTCCCTCTACCTCAATACTTACTTTAAAGGCCCTACAGAAAAAAATTGCGAATTAAAAACATGGCAATACACGATACAAGGTATCAAAACACTTAATTTGAATTTGTACCTAACTATAAAACACTTCCATATGTATTTATTTAGCATAACTTAAATTCATTCTTCTAGTATTTTTGACACCCTGTATTTACTATATTTTTTGTGGGGTTCGTCCCGCTTGATTATAAATTGGCACACGCGTATAATAGTACAGAAACATATACAATTTGTACAGGAAATACTGAACCGACGGATAATCTATCCGCCAGTTAAGTACCGTTAAGGTAATTTTTTGGCTTTATCATCATGACTGATTTTTTCAGGGTGTAGTCCCATCCTCTCCAGCGGAACCATACGATTCCTGAAATAGAAAAAGAAACTCATCAGCTATCTCGCACCCGAAGTGTTCGTTCGGTCAATGGTGACTGATTTGAGTGAAATTATTTTTCATAATATATTTTCTACAACTGCCCTGAGAATACATATAAAACACATCACTAACTACAACTGAAAATCAGTCATTTAAAATAGCGTGCGCAAACGTTTACGCACGCTGCCAGGAACTATAATCATTACGCAACTAACCATTCGCTAGACCAATCTTCCATACAATCTTAAACAAAAGTTTTGAACTCTAGTAGGCGGCAGTATTAGCAGCTGTCATGATACAATAAAAGGAAGTGTCAAACCGTGTCAAATTCGTCCGGGTTAGCGCATGACGTCACTCTGTGAGTTATTTTTGAAATTTATAGCGCCCAATATACTTTGCCTCTTGCTTATAATAGAAATTTTAAAGAATATAATTTAAAATAATCATATAAATAAAGGAATAAATTAATTTAAAATAACAGATATTGGTAAATTGCTTGCTTAGGTTTGCTTAGGTTTGCTTAGGTTGGGTCAGTGGTTTTTGGAAAGGTTGGCCAGAAATCCCCAATTTTAAGATAATTTATTTTTACCAATGAAGCTAATTTGTCTCTGAATGCCATAACAAATTTTCATAATAATCACCTTTGCAGACCAGAAAACCCACACGCTGTTAATGAAAGAGATTTTCAACACCAATTTTCGTTAAGGCGGCATTCTCCACATGGGGTCCACGTTGGCCCATTTTATTTTATTTTAGTACAATTTTTGCATAATTTTTCTTGTGTGTGACAATATTAACCGTAGATTCATATTTTTTAGAGGTATTTTTGGCGTATTAATAAAAATAAAATAAATAAAAATAAAAATTTCTATCTACGCCCTTGGTAAAGGAAGGGGGTGAAAAGAAGATGAAAATTTTTTGTTCTAAAATATTGTGTAGCATATAATTTTCGGAATAATTGGGGTTTTGCAAAGGAAATGCTTAAAAAATAAACACGAGAAGATGAGAGGAGGTAAGTGCGACACATTTGTCTTTAAAAGTTATGTAAATTACATGACATTCACCCCTGTTTCCGATATAAAAATAATAATGTAATACGATTGAGTGAAACGCACTCATTATAATGGAAAAATACCGTCCTTGCCGTCAGTTTTAAAAACAATAAAATTTCACTTTCCTTTTCAACGTTTCAAATATTGGTTTTATTTTGTAGGTACTCGTACATAGGAAAACCCGTTATTACCCTGTCAAATAATACTTAAGTGAGTACTATTGACTTTTCTTTATCGGTATTATATTTTAAAACATTACTTAAATTACACATTATGGTTAATGGTTTTTAAATACAGTTAATTATTGCTTTCTTTTACATACCGAGAGGACATTGTAATTTAATAAAATTTTAATTCTTCACTTATAATAATGAAAATGAAAAATAATAAAATTGACAGAATCCTTATTTTTCATGACAGATTTGCCATTTTTAGTACTAATGTCGTATTATTTCAATTCTTTGCAAGTCTCCATTAATAAGATAATTTTTGTCACTTTTTAACAGCAAGTTTTTTCTTTGACCACTCTTTATACCTATCTTAAAACAATAGAAAGCGGCAGTTATATTGTTTATTCATGTAAACGCCTCTTTCCCAATAAGGACATACGCACTCGATAATTATACCTTTACGTTGTTTAATAATTAATTAATAATTATACAAGGTGGTCCAAAAGTAATATAATATAGATTAACAGCAGTTACGGTCGCCTTTTATTCTAGATGGAGTGGCAACCGTAAATTACAGAGGGGAGCCCCCCTCCCCGCAAAGTGTGCTTTTATTTTGTTCAATAATCGCCTGTCTTTTCACAAAACCCCATCTTAACGCACGCATACAGGCTTGGTAACCCTGATAAAGCTCGTTTCAAGCTCTTTTGTTACCTGTTGACAAAATGGTTAGTACCTCAATAATGTAAATATAAATATTTCAAGATTCTTAAAAGACGCCAGAGTCGGAATGGTTTAATAGTTTATTCCAGGCAATAGGTCAACGAAAGAGCTTGGCCCGGCGTTGGTCAAATTTGCACATATACAGTCGTGGTAAAAAAATCGTATCCAATCTAATTCACAGTCTAAATGTATCTTAGTTTGTTATAGAGCTGCCACTTAGACTGCATTGAATGTACAAACCTAATAGAACTTGTGAATTTTATAAAAAAATAATAAAAATTGCATATTATAAAAATACAAGATACTAACCTTGTCGAGCTGTCAAATCTTGAGGGTCGTTCAGATAAAGCCCATTTAGGCCTCGTCCACAGGACTTCCACCACCAACCGCCTTTCAGCATCGACGCACAGTTGAGACTCGATCTGTCATTATCTCTGTATATAAAAAATAAATATATTAGAAATTTTCAAAAAAATTTCCAATTTTATTAAAAAGCATTTATTCGATTTTTTTCCGAAAAACATTCGAATTTACACGGTGTCCAGTATAAGGAGGCCCAGTATGGGGATCTCGTTAATAGTTAGAAATACAAAATTGGTTAAATGGGAAAAAATTTGCCTAATTAAAGAGCTAATAAAGTGATGGTACGAAATTATTCACACGATTTTTCATTTGAGTTAATTTTTTTCTGGCGTTAAAATGAAAGGTAACGCAAAACTAATAAAATTTCTATATATCAACTTTTAATGAACTTAAAAATTACGTTATAAATTTTTTTATTCGAGGTTTCATCTTTGGGCAGCGATTATGAACTTCATTTTTTTAAATACGGTCCTGGTTTTTTGATGTCAAATTTTAGAAGGCCATTTTATTCTTAATTCAACAATATATTATGGTTAAATTACGTTGAGTCTTTTTTGATTAGATTAGATTAGTTCTTGACAGCAAAATCCATGGAAGTAGCGGTAGAAAAGGGATAAATCCCCAACAGCGCGGCGATGAGCGAGAGAAGGGAGCTTTCTCGTGAAGGCTGGGTCATTGATAAGTCGAATGGCTCTCTTTTGGATACAATCAAGGATGTTGTATCGAAGGTGATGCCGCTCCCCAGATGTGGGAGCAGTACTCTAGGTTAGGTGTTATTTGGGAAACACAGAGAGTGTTTTTCAACAGTAATTAATTAATTATTTTTTTCATTTACAAGCTATAATTAAAATAAAAAATTAAAAATGATTATGCTTCATTATTTTCTTCATAAAATTACAAAAAGTTGGAACCATGTATGAAATGTTCTAGGAGACAGGTCCGTATCGCAAAAATTTCTTAATAAAGGTAAAAAAAAGATTCAAAACATAATTTACCTATAATGTGTGGTACACTGTTGAATTCAGAATAAATAGGGCTTCGAAAATTTGACATTCAAAAATCAGGATCGTATTTAAAAAAAGGAAGTTGATGATCGCTGCCCAAAGACGAAACGTCGAATAAAAAAATTGATAACGTAATTTTTAAGCCCATTAAAAGTGGCTATAAAGAAGTTTTATTTATTTTGCCCTACCTTTTATATTAACACCAGAAAAAAATTAAATCAAAAATTCGAAAATTAAGTTTTTTCAAAATAACTCGAAAATGAAAAATCATCCGAAAAATTTCGGAACATAATTTTATTAGTTCTTTAATTACGCAACTTTTTTCCCATTTAACCAATTTTATATTTCTGGCTATTAACGAGATCCCCATACTGGCCCGCCTTATCTTGGACACCGTGTATATTTTTTCGAAAATGACTTCTTCGAATATATTTTTTTTTTGGTTTTTATTAACGTTTTGTAAACTGTTACAGTTCAAAATTCGATTTTCCAATAACTGAATTTCCAAAATACATGAAATAAATTTCTTACCTGTTATACGTGGAAAATGGACTGTTATTACTGCCATACCAGGGATCGTTAAGGGAGTCGCCTGCGTTACCCTCATAACCATCTATTTCTAGTTTGTAATACTCAGCCTCAGAGTAAATTTTGAAATGAGAATATTGAGCATATCTGTACAGAATGAAGAATTACTTCTATTAAAATTACACCAATATAGCACCAAAGTCTACCTTACAGAAAAATCAAATAGTTTATGCTAAATTTAAAGGGAAACATATCTCAAAGAATATAAAATTAATTGAATTAAGCTAATTGGAAGGAATGAAAAGGTAATTAAGAAAACAGGCGATAGCTGGCACCGTTTCTTTTTTCATCTCTTTCATTTATATTTCATGTATCTGACTATTTCACTCTCACATCATTCATCCCTTAACGAAGGAAATCCGATGCTCGTAGTTGCCACATGTCTTTTTTGTAATCGATAAAATGGCCATTTTTAAAAGGGGTTTTCGGATTTCGGGGAGGGGGAGGGGTTGGTACAAAGTAAGAGGGTGGTAAACCAATTTTTGTAGTATTAACCGAGCTCAATTTAATTAAATTAAAAATTATCTTCGTACCTGAATCTGGCGGAAAAAAATTAATAATATTCTACGATTCAGAAATTAATGCATTTGGACCAATTTAGATACATAATGCATATTGCATTATTTTGTTCTTCTATACATATTATACATAAATATCGAAGATGAGCAGTTTACCTTGACAATTTGTAAATATTTCGTTAGTCTAATAGAACAGTCCACCGGGTCAAAAAAACAATATGTGCATGTGCCAAGCGCATTTTGCAATACATAAAATTATTTGAAATAAATAGGAAATATGCAGTGGCGTAGCATAGGTATCGTGAGCTTCTCCAGTCCCTAACTAATAGTCATCGCCTATTTAATTACTCAGCCTAAACTCCCAAACCGAGGCGAATATTTCTTTATCTGAAAATCCAAAAATTGATTGTGCTGCTATTAAGTATCTATTTAATACACTCCACTCCTCACAGAGACGGTGAGGTAGTCTTGGCGGCAAAACAGATGTAAATATAGTATGTATCTGCCCTTCCCTATATAACCTAAGGTTTCACCTCTCCCGCCTTTGAACCACGCTATCTACGTTACTGGTTGTTGAAGCAGGATACCGCAAAATAAACATTTTAAAGAGCTTACCTCCTATTACAATTATTACAGTATTATTTTCTTTAATAAAATGAGGCATTTAAAACATTGGCAAAGCCTAAACTTTTACATGTTACCTCACTCAAATAACACTTCATACACCAATTTTAGAAATCTTTAACTATAATATCTATATTTTATTTTATAATATGTTATAAAACACCGTTTTATTGGACAACTACCTGTGCCACTATATACTGTTTATTAAAATATAATATCAGATGTCCCCTAGAGCAACTGTTTGTAATATTAATTTTCATAATTATTATTAGTTTATTTTTCATATTTTCTGTGAGTGTATTTTATTATATGATGCCCTGAATTCTGAAGCTATTTTGAAAGGTATGGGACAAGAATAGAATATTTGGTAGTCAAAAAAGAAAAACGTTAGTGTTTAAACGTGTGTTATATGACTGTTTACCCAGCCGATACGTATTGTTAAAAAACTGTTAACATTAAATATGACCGCAAGTTTATTGTTGAATTTGTATTTTTTAGACATGGTTCCAGCAAATCTAGCAGTAAATTTAGGAGATTCGAATGCAGTGTCAAATTTTTTCCATCTAGCATCCTGTACCCATACAAACCAAAGGAGATAGTTTTACAAAGAAGCAGATCCTGTATTTGGAGTAAAATAAATATAAAAAGTTTACGGTGTTCGCGTCAGTGTGGTGTAATAAAATGTGTTTTTTATGCCTATTTAAATGTTTACAGAATGTCTAAACAATCTATGTTTAATAATACTAAATACAAATTATTTTAAAATAATAAAGCGCGTTTCATTTGTTTGAAATATAAGTATAATTGATATAATAGAAATTCTTTATTATATTAAATAAGAGTAATTGTTCTTCAAAACACGAATATGAGTGAACTTAAACAAAAATGTTTTCTTTCTATTGGAAGTTACATTAAATTAATTACTGTTGTAATTCAAACAATAATAGCTATTTTGCATCAAATGAGGTGCATATTCTTACAAATAAACTTCTAGTGAAACCAGTGATAGTTTGCATTGAATTTAGAACATGGTATTACTGGCATCAAATAATTGTTATATTTGAACGATCCATTAAAAACCAATGAAACCCTCTATTTCAAGCAATCTTATAACATATTGGTTAACAATGATAAACTAATCATTGAAATAAACCGAATTTGTATTGTGCAATACGGAATAGAGTGTGTCATTGAGTGAATGGGTATCCAATTCAATATACGATAGTGTGTTTTCTGTGTACTGGATGTATTGTAATATGAACTTTCCTACAAGAAATCTTGTCAGAAATCTCAAAATTCTCGAACGATCGGCCGAAATTTTTTTTATAACAAAAACGGATTAAATTCGAAATATAAGCTTTGGAGCAATAAAACATAATCATATTCCGCCCACATAAGCACCTGCATAACATAGATTTTATTATATTTTGGAAATCAACTGAGAGTGTTTTAAAAAATTCAAGAGGTTTAATTTTTATTTTACCATAAATTCGGATTACAAGGATTTAACAACTCTTTATTTGTTAATGACGGCGTTCATGACCGATTAACTGATTTAATGGTTTCTTTATTTTGCATAATATAAACAGATGAAGATTTTAATTCGTAAGGTATAGGTGACAATAAACATAAACGGTTATAGGACAATATTTTATTACATTTTTAAAAATTTTATTAGTTGTGCTTAGTCCGATATATATGAATTCATACCTTTTTATACGAAAATAAAAACGAAAGGTCAAGTGCAGCTCGAGCATCGCGTGCCCCTGCAATATGCCACATACTTATGCATCATGATTAAGTGGTATACAAGTACCTTCAATCTTAGATTGTACCATCATATTTAAAATTAAACATTTCTTTTGTACAATCATGTTTTTAGTCACATACTGACATTTGATTTTACTAAACGATTATTATTTTTCTTAGCAACACCGCATTAGAGCAGTACGTAAACTTGTGCTTACATCTGCAGCTAAAAATTGATTAAAAAAAGAGAAGATGTAATATAGAATTTAATTATTTAAATTAAAGTTAGAAATACAAATTGATTGTTGTCCTTAGCATTGAATATTCAGCAAATAAACTTGCAGGAGATTTTAAACTTTAACTTTTCATCACAAAATATGCCAGTAAGCTTTTCTCATTAGTTACACTGTTTTTCTCGTGTAGCCAATTTTTAAAACCTTTTATGCACTATCGTACACTTATCATGATTTTAGTTAGGCTTAGCTTTTTGCGCTTGCTTCCCTAAACATCCCAATACTTGGATTCATTCGGTTACGCTGGATCAAAAATTTATTGAATAATCGGAATCGACAAATTCAAACTGACAGTGACAGTAACACCAATTACCACGAACTGGTGGGTAGCAACAGTCATAATGACTTCGCGTCCAATTAACCTTTTTTTCGATATGGCCGCCCACACGCAAACTTTCTGTGAATGAAGGGGCTTCTCTATCAAGAAATGTGGATTTTCAGAACTCCACATTCTCATTTGTTGAGAATTTACATAACCAGAAAGGTAACACCATGCCTCGTCAGTAAAATAGGGGTTTTTAAATACGTTTTCATTATTATGCAAATTACTCATAAGCCACTCTGAAAATAGCAATCGCTGCGGCTTGTCGTTTCGTAACAATTCCTGGACTGGGCTTAGACGATAAGCGTGTAGGTATATGCAGGTCATATTTCAGGATTGTATTGCAGGTGCCGTAGGATACGCCAAATAGGGGTTTGTGGGTGTTCATTAACAATTTGCCTCAATTCTTCTACTTTTTGTGCAGTGCGAACTTTGGGTCTCCCACCGCCTTCCTTTCTATTCGCACTTCCGCTTTCTCTAAACAAAGCCACAGATCTAGTCAAAACTTGGCGAAACTGGTCGAAATCCATGACTGTGTGGAAATTCTGTTTGAAAATCCTGAATGGCGTCCCGTGTTGAATAAACACACTGGCCGTCAACCCTTCTACCATTTCTAAACTAACTTTTGATCATAAAAGCTTTTTGTTCTGCCGTCACTACCATATTTAATTTTCTTAAAAATAAAAACTTCAGAACTTTATTTTTCATTCACCCATATCTTTTACCTGCGTTACCTTTCAAGAGTAATAATTCCAGACATGCGTGATTCATTCCACGGCATACCTTGAAGACTTTTTTTTATTTCGCGTTATATAAAAATTGGTGGCTTCACTAGAATTCCCACGGATTTTACAATAAAAAAATTGACCGATAGTTTTTCTTACCTCTTATTTCCTTCAAAATCTTCCAACTCTACTCTTAACGAATACTCTTCGTTGTTCGTCAACATGTAAATGTTCTCATTGCCAAGCCAAAATTCTTTAGAAGGATCTCCAAAACCATTTTTGTAATCGTTCCAGTCCCTATTGAAGTTTTCTCTTGGGATACCAAAGTCGTTTCTTCGTTGGATCACCTGTAAAAAAGTAAAAAGAATATAGATAATGTATGAAAAATTAACAATAATTATATTTTAAACTTCTTTAATGTCAACATATTTGATTCTATTCAAAAGAGAGCCATTCGACTCAATGACCCAGTCCTCACAAGAAAACTCTCTTCTCTCGCTCATCGGCGCGATCTTGAAATCCAACATTTTTTTAAGAATTACCCCATTTCGTCACTCATATCACCATCATTGGTTTTGCTGTAATGTGATATTCCAACACAGAGTCCGAAAACGATTTTCGATCAGAAATAGAGTTTCCCAGATTACATTTTACAATACGATTTACATGTAAACTAAGTTGGGATTTTGGAATTATTTGCATAGTTATACTACACACTTTTTTTCCAAACATTAAAATACAATTCTTGCTCTCGAAGCTCGTCTCGCTAAATATGCTAGCATCATGCGATTTGCTAACCGTGTTATTATTATTTTGGTAATACAGTTAACAAAAGGCGCGTCGAATGCACAAATCTCATTTTGGTGTGGTGAAAAGCTGCAAAATTTTCACGTAAACCTAAGATTTACTTTCTTTAAGTCTAGTATAGTTCATAAAAGGGCTCTTGGCGATATTTCGGAGCTTTCTCTGATGGTCTATTAAGAAATCTGCAAGCAACCTTTATTTCGCTTTGCGATTGCCAGATCCATAGAGTTGGCTTAGGTACATCCAATACTTTGTAGCTTTTAGTTTTCAACTGATTAAAATAAGTATTTTTACCTGGACATAATTAAAATACAAATCGATTAAAACTTCCATAAACATGCATTCTGTGTAAACTGATATAACACCATACACAAAAAATATTAAGACCGGTCCTGTTTAATACTTCAACTGCGCATGCGTTCCTGTGGCACTGCGCGCGGCCGGTGAAGGAGGAATTTTTGGTTCAAGCTATATTAGCCCAATTAACGTCACTGATTATTATTAAATGATTTAAAATAATATACACATACACGAACAGCAGTCGAGCCGCCACTGTGTTGAAACAAATCGATTTTTTTCCGGAAACAATTAATTTATTGACTAATATGGCAAAATTCAAAATTTTATTACATTTAACGGATACAAGTTATCAGGTGTTACCAAACTACCTCCAACAAGTTTTGCTTTATTTTAAATTGTTCCGACCAATTTTCAAATTTAATCTAGCATGAAAGTACGTTTCGATTAACCACGGTCACATTTTATGGCCTATCTTTAATAAACTTTATTAAATCTAATTCAATTATGACTAGTTTTTTGTCTTTTCAAATTAATAAATCTTGACGGTTACGAATTTTGCTAATTTAAAGTTGTCAGCAGCGTAGCTAAAAGATAACCTTTAAATTTCTTATTAATTGTTATCATTATTAATTTCTACGCTGCAGGACAGTAATCAAATTAATGTTAAAATTTCCTCGTGAAAATAGGTGCCCTGTAGTTCCTCTTGTTCGAGAGTCCTAGAGTAGTAGGTAGGAAGCCATCGATGGTAAAGGAAAAAACGCATCCAGCCAGTAAATTAACACCTACACTTTCAGAAATATTTTGTCTGCCAGCAGTCTTCCGCCCGGAAGGCACTTCTCCAAAAAAAGGAAAATAATTTGGCGCCCTTAAATCATTGTGCCCCTCCGCCTCTAAAGGCACAGCATGCCACTGGATTCATGTACATTTCATTAGATCAGTTATGCATTAAATACTATGTTTAATGATTTTTCGATGACCTTACAATGCATCATAGAAAGTAAACAAAAAACCGGAATATTTATTTTAAATTTTATTTTTATTAACATTCCGGGTAATTACGTTATGCCCTTTTTGTGAATCTACACCAGGAAATCATTGGGTTTTCAAACAAAATAGTAATAACAGGCAGCGAATATTTAAATAAAAACAAGTAGTTTTTAACATTATGAAGTTACATAATATTACAAACACTTTTTGCAGTTATTGATTCTTACTACAGTCGCAAAAAAAGTCCTGCGACTTTTTCCTGCTAAATTCACTTGCAACAAAGTATAAGAAGTATATCACAACATAAATAACAGTCTTTACGAGAACCAAAACAAGTTTTTACCATATTTGTTACATTTTCACGCTCTTAAATGGTTTAGTAACGTAATAGACCAGCTTCTGGTTTCGTATCTCACTTTTTTAGCCGTATGGTTGACAATTTATGATATTTCGCTTATTTTGGAATGATTTTAGATAGTAAATGGAATGGAGAGAAATAAATAAGTGGGTTTTTATAGGATCTTATACACGTTGATACATTTAAATAGTTTAGCTTATATAAGAAGAGGAAAAACGTTAAATTTGGTTAAGAGTAAAGTTGCCTTTTTTAAATTTTAATGTAAGACGTTAAATAAAAAAATTGTTTTAAGTTACGCTTTTAAAATCAAAATGTTTCTAAGTCACATGTTTTATTTGATTACACCTTTGATAACTGTGACGTATTTGCTAAAATAATAAAGATGTCTTTAGAGCAAAGAATATTTATAATTCAAAATTACAGAAATGGCGAGAATTGCTATCGCTACGTTATTGAGAAGTTTCAAGAAAAGTTTCCAAATGTACAATTATGCAGAAGTTCTGTACATAAGTTAGTAATCAAATTAAAAAAAAACTGTATCCGTTAGAGATTTAAAGAAGACCAAGAAAAGATACGACGAAAACGATGCTCCTACAGTATTATGTCTTTAAGAAATCGAGCACGAAGTTTACAATTAATTACGTAAAACTCAAAATATTAAAAATGCGTGTGTGGAAAATAAAATATGTCCTTTTAAACCAAACTTTGGAAGAACGGGACAGTTACAAACGCTTGGATTTTTGTGTGGGTCGGTGGTACAATTCTAAGTAACAACATGAACTTTCATAAGCTAATAATGCTCTTAGATGAGTCAATCTTCAGTACAAACGGCACTGTAGCTTCTCATCTTGTTCATCTTTTTACCGAAGCTAGTTGCACTATTCCTCTATCAACAGAAAAAATTCGATTACTTCCCCTCTGACTGTTTCCGAGAAAAACCTGTTCGACTTTAGGTTAAGTTTTCCGTTAACATGTAGATTGACACTTATTTTTGCTGATCTCCTGACGTCATTATTAACTAAGGGCAAATGCTTTGTAAAATAAATTACATCGAAAAGTAAACTTTTTTGTAACTAAATTATCCTAGTACACGAGAACGCAAATGGCAAACAAATAATAAGAAAAGCGATAGGACCAAAAAAGCCGCGCCGGTAAACTTAATACGGAGTAATTCTATAAACTTTGTAACTGTAAGAATTTATTTTTAGGACTTCCACAAAGAATTACTTGAAAAAAATTAGACCACAGCTATAAATCAAAATCAAAATTACAAGATCTTGTACTTAGCATCACTTTTACTATTAATTTCATTTTTTATTATTAAAAAGGAATATTTAAACACGTAATACTTACCGTCCAACCCCCATCAGCAATCTCTTGGTCACAGAACACTTTAAGGAACCAAAAGGTGGTACCTCTTATTTGCAGATAATATACTCCGGAGGTTCTCATTCCGGCAGTGTTGATGTCGGCACATGAATATCCCTGAAAAATGTAAATAGTTTTAGCTGCTTTAGTGGAATAAGGCCAGCCGACGAACCATTATTATTATTCTTATTATTATTAATATTATTATTACTATTATTATTATTATTATTACTATTATTGTTTTGTTGCCATAGTATTACTAAAAGAAAACATAAATATATAGAGATTCTGTAAATATATTGGCATATTATACTGGTCTACAAATGATGCTAACTATTTGGTAGCAACCTGTAGAGATCAGATTAGGATCTGCAATTAACGTGTAGAAATAAGGAGGCACTTAAAAAGAAGTAATTTCACAAAATTTTAAAACTAAATTTTAAAGTCGTTTTTTCTCATGAAATTCGTCATGGTAGATAAACCGGTAACTCTGAAACATTCTTTTTTCATTATTGTCATATTGTCATATCAAAACGAAATTTCTTTTATTATAATTTATATTCCCACAACGAGATCGTCTGATGACCCAAAATAACCTGGTCTTTATGCCGTATTAGGAGAAGAAATGGCAACGCCTTTTATCGGTACTTACAACAAATTTGATACAATCACTTGCAGAAAATATTAAATGAACCTACTGTGGTTCTGCTAATTTATTAATCAGGTTATTTTTGCTTGGCTTTGTGTGGTCTTTGTAACATTATACAGGGGAGTTTTTTAAAGTGCTACAACGCGATATCTCGAAAATGGTTTAAACTATTTTTATGAAATTTAGATGAGTTAATAGGGATTAAACCCCTTCCCTAAATGCTTTTAACGAATTAACAAGTTTTCTAAACAATTACCAGAGAAGAAAATAAAATTGGCATCATTACTGTATCATTGTCAATATTTTATAGTGTGATAATACGATACTTTTAAAATAGACTTTCAATTACTCTTGAACCCTCCCCTAATATAAAATCCTAACTGCGCTACTGGGCTGACGCGATGCTTCGTATGTTACAGTGCTAGTTGTAGTGCAGCTACTAACTGGTAACTATCAAAAAATGGTAAAATTAGTTTTTTCTTTTAATAATAAAAAATATGTAACGTACAACTTATACCATTTCTAATAATTTTAATTAATTTATAACAATTAGAAAAATATATAAATAAATTTAACCACTGCTGTCAGGAACAAATCCTTTAGGTGTGTTTAATGGAATTTGAAAGATTTTGATATCATTTTACTGTAAGTGAAGAATTGAGGCTGAGGGGACCAACAAGCTGGGGTCTGGGCCCCCCTTGTTACGAAAATGGATTATGGTCACAAGAATTAATTTCCATCACTCTCCTTATAATCGCCTCTAAAAGAACAACAAGAAGCGCAAAAATTCCAAACATCCCGTCTGTCGCTCATTCATACCTAGGGTTTCCAGATTATGGAAGAGATGCCTGCAGAGGGTTTCCCTACTCCTCCTAATCTTGAATACAACTAACTAAGCAGTGATAAAACCATGGGGATTATTAATTTATTAGACACATTTCTCGAGATTTTATATACTTTGTATGGCATTACGTATGCACTTCCTTATATTCTTAGCATAACCTTACGACAAATATTCCCATACGCTCTTGGGCAGTACTACAAAGAAAGTTAAGGTACTTTAACGGCCTTTATAAGTTAGTCGTACCGCTGTTCTCTGTGCAAGACAATTTAAAAATTTTAACATGTCGCTTGTTGTGACTTTCACGTCATATACGGCCGAGATATATATTTTCGATCTGTTACGTAAGATTATTTTTGGTGCCGATAGTACCCGGAAAATCGAGTACTCCATTTGAAATTAATTTCGTTCGTGGAGTAATAATAATCAAGTTAATTCGCGACAGTACAGGTAGAATGAGGAAACGTTATCATAAAAAATGCAGCATCTAAAAATCAAAAGTGGTACCTACTCAGAGCCTATTACTACTATCTCAGTTTTTGCTGCTCAGTTTTTTCTAACACTTTACCTTTCTTTTAAAACCGCATGACACAAATTTTCTCCAAAAGTATCAGTATTGGGCAATCAGCTGAGTCGTGCTCCCAGCATATCCCGCTGGGGACAGGTCAGGCAAGTTTGGAGGTCAAAACAGCACATGCAAGCGATAGGTAGTGTGTATTGTCCTGTTGGACAATGGCGTTTCCGATATATTGAATGTGTAACATCGATAAAAAATGCATATTCTCTATGACACCGGCATCTCATTTACACATTTTCTCCTAAATAGGTGGCAGAATGATTTTTTGTCATCGTTTTCTTAGGTGTAACTACCGGCAGTTTTTACTAAAAATAACTTATACAAATTGGTATATGTAGAAAGTATCATAAAGTACTAAACGCGGTACTGCATTATGCTCTTGTAATATGTTTTGTTCGGCATAAGAGAGAGTGAGAGAGCGCAAAATTTATAAAGGATATTTTCATTGTTTGTGCAGATATATTTCCTGATAAGAAGAACCGGAGGTGTTCCAAATCGTTTTAATCGAAAATGAATTAACACAAAACCTAAAAAATGCTGGTAAAACCAAATATCTTTAAAAGAATGTTGGGTACTTGGTTGATAATGTTCTCGAACCTCTTACCCTTTTTTAATTTCTTATAAGATTAGGTTTCTGAAGATTGGGAGCTTTGAATCAGACTGACAGACGAGTAATCCGAACCCATTTAAACACGGAAAAAGTAAAACGACATTCCTCAGCGTTAAATTACTTTTCACTTTATATTCAATCTCACCATCAGTAATACGTTTTAATAATAATAAATATTAAAAAGACACTTGGAAATATCATAACTCATCGAATACATTGTTAACAAAAAAATAGATTATTAGAAATTTGTAGAAAGTGCGCGCTAGTGCTTCCCGAGATATGGCAAATGAATTAACGTTTGTAGCGAATACATTTGTAAAACGGCAGCTGGCACGATTAAGATTATTTACGCACCTAGAAATCCGTCTAGACAAAACAAGGAATTAGTTTGCATTTATTTAAGTTCAGAGTTGGATTTAAAATTGCTCTGATGTAAACATTTTTATTGTTGTTCTTTTAAAAAGTTTCCATTTAATCAAGTGTCTCTTCGAATGTATCCGGTAGCAAATTATCTCATACCTTAATATCCCGAACATTATTCACCAAATCTGATGTCAGAAACGTCGAATTATTCAAAAGGGGCTTATTCTTCACACTCGGGAATATTACTCCACCTTTTCTTTTTTCAGGTTTCTTTTCTGTGGTTGTGGCTACGTTGCCACTATTACCGTTGTTTGCAACGTTACTGTAGTTACCATTTTGAATGACGAATGTCGCCTGACTGTTGAGAGGTGGAGGTAGGGTTGTGTAAGAGACTGGAAGGGTCGTGTCAGTTGAATAGTCTTCTTCAAAGTTCGCGGAATCGTAGTCTGAAAACAAAGAAAAAGACTGACAGTGTGGAAATATCAAATTGCGCAAATTGTAAAAAAATAAGATTTCTAGACTAGTCTCATTCCTTACCTGGGTTAATACTTGGTTCATCTAAAAGAACATCTGCAGGAACTGGCCTTTGAGCCAATGTTGCCACGTCATCTTCTTGTTTCTTAAGTCTTTTTTCAACTTTATCAAGGTTAGCGATGATTTTGTTAGTTTTAGATCTAAGATCGCTGTGAATCTCGCCAATTGCGCGTTCTTGTCTTTGAGTTTGAGTTAATAGCTCATCCGATTTGGGTACCAGGTCGTCTACTGAGCTCTTGGTGCCTACTACCACATTCCATACCTGAAAATAGTTAAAAAGGCAGAAATTTCTATTACGGTTCGCGAATTCAGCTTCTTAAAATCTCCTTCTTTCCCAAAATATTTTTATTCAAAAATAAATCAAAATATTCGAATAAAAGGATTATTTTTAAAAGACAGACCACAACTAGTACTACTCAACTGGTCCTCCGAATTCCCGCGCAGGTTGATTTATCCGATAGCAGATGGAGATTCCAAGAATAGCTAACTTATTAAGATTTCGTTAAAGATTCTATCCAGAAATTTATGAAAACTGAATGAAGGTACAAAATTAAAATTTGCATAACCCTTCTTTTAAAAAGCTTTAATTTAAGCAACTGTACTGTATCAGTCAAAAATACGTCAAAATATTCGAATAAAAGGATTATTTTTTAAAGATAAACCACTAGTATTACTCACCTCGTCCATTTTTTCAGACACAGAGATCATAGGTTTCATCTGCGCCACCAAACTATCAATTCTGCTCGTAGTCGTCGTAGGTCTCGTCGTAGTTGTTGTAGTACCCCCACTCCTATTAAAGTGCCTTAGCGTTTGGTAACTCGTTGAGTCATCAACAATGGCATGATGAATATCAGTGATCATATTCAATACTTTCGCCAAATTATCAGCAGAGAAGTTGATGTGATATTGAAGCTTCTTATCTACAGAGCTAGTTGACTCGCGAAGCTGACTCAGTTCTTTAGTTACGTGATTCAGAACTTCCGTGTTAAGAGCTTTGGAAATTTCCACCACGTTCATACTCACTGGCCTCTTTTCACTCGCCTCAACGTTAATGTCGTCTGTTTGAAGATAGTTATTATCTAGCTGATTTTTCAGCAGACTTAATTTCGAGTCAATCTCACTGACTTTCTGATCTAAAGATACGAGTTTTTTATTCAGAATCGCCGCGTCATCAAATGCTTTATCCCCGCCAGCGTCAAAAGGACTTTTGTTTGGTGACTGGAAGAGTTTCGAGTCGAGGTTCCTGAGCTTTGCGATCACTGACTCGGTTTTGTCGATGTTGTTGTTAACTCGTGAGTCTAATCCTTCGACTCGCCTCATGAGGTGTTCAACTGCTTTGTCTAGGTTTTCGATTCTTTGGAGTTTGGAGTCTAAGGTGGAGATTATGGCTTCGAATACGTTGAAGAGGTGCTGTTCCCTGAAAACAAAAATAGTTTGTATGTAGTTTTATCTTAATAAATAAATAGGACATTAAAATTTTTATGACCCGCGAATATTGCGTTATTCGGTAGAAAATTTTCTGAAGATTCCAAAAATATATAACTTTTCAAAGTTCCGTTCAAGATTCTACCCAGAAATTCATGGAAAGGTAGCAAATTAAAATTTGATGACCCTTCTATAAAGAAGCTTTAATTTAATCAACTGTATCTTCTAGTCTAAAACGATTCTTCGCGAATATAGCTTTATTCGACAGCACATTTTCTCGACATTCTAAAAATATATAGCTCATTAAGGTTTTGTTAAAGATTCTATCCAGAAATTCATGGAAACTGATTGAAGGTAGAAAATTAAAATTTTTATGAGCCTCTTTTCAAAATTTTTATTTATTAAACTGTATCTTCTAATCTAAAACGATTCCTCGCGAATATAGCTCTAATCCATAGCAAACTTTCTAGAGAGTACGAAAATATATAACTTATTAAGGTTTTGTTAAAGATTCAGTCCAGAAATTCACGAAAACTGAAGGCCGAAAATTTAAATTTTTATGATCCTTCTTTTACAACGCTTTAATGTAATCAACTGTATTTAACTTCTAATCCAAAGCGAATTCCCGCAAATACTATAATATTCGATAGAAAATTTCCTGCAGATTTCAAAAATATATAATTTGTTAAGGTTGCGTTAAATATTCTACCCAGAAATTCATGAAAACTGGATGAAGGTAAAAAATTAAAAATTTGTTGACCCTCGCCTCAAAGAAATGGGGGGACGGATTCAAGACTGACCTAATGGAAAATGTTTAAGAGGAGGAAAACCTCAGGACCGGGCTTAGTGAAAACAATTAATCAGGAACGCTGACCCCATATATAGTTAGTTAAAGACGAACTCAAAAAAGGAGCATGGGGGTTACGCATCTTACTGACTATCGAAGTCTTTCTTATCCATGCAAATCATCCTATTAATGTCGGCGAAAATAATAAAATACTTATTATTTTTATATCTCAATATAAAAATAATAAGACAAAATTATGTGTATATAAATGGGAATGAATAGGTCTTACAAATTTTGCAAATTAGTAGCAAAAATATGCAAATGTCACCGTTAAAACTTAAAAACTTTGTTAATGTGTTGTTTGTAACTGAATCTGCCTATAAAACGTTTTATTTCATATTTAGTACAGCCAAAGTCGTGATCTTTAAAATGGTGTCGTTAAAATTATATTACTGACCAACTGCCGAGTTATATATTACATAATTGCTATACAAATATCAATAAATTATCGGCATGTCAATAACCTTTCATAATAATTCCTAAATTTATTTAAATACTATCTATAAACATAAATCTCTGGAATGTTATAAAAGTCACGTTTGGGAAATTTCAAATTTTTTATTTCTGGAAATATTTAATTGAAATATAACTTCGTCAATAAAAAAATCTGATCCTGATTTTGCCATATTTAGCTTATTTCCATGAGATTATAAATTTCGAGCAAAAACAAAAAAAGGAATATTTTGTGGCTCAAAAGAGAAAACCAAGCTTTTTAGCTGCCGATGTGGCTATTGAAGTAATGTGTTTGTGCCACCTGAGATCATGTTCGAAAGGGATGCCAACGAGAACGTTTCTTTGTTCTGTAGGGTCTGGGAATTCAAGTGGATGGGGTAAGTGATGCCGGATTTTTTGTGTGACAGGGAGCAAGACTGGGTTTTGGAGGCGTGGAATCAACAACTCCTGTAGTAGGAGTTGTTGGCTGAACTGTACTTTGGGGTACGCCACCACTTATAGGATAGAAGTTAGATGACTGACCATCTACCACGACAGATATGCGCCGATTAGAAAGAAAGCTACCAATCCAGGTAGGTACATAGTTTGTAAGGAAGAACAGAAAAAAGTTGTTTGGTGAAGAGTGCGGTATGCTATACTTCGTCAAAGGCCTTGGAAAGATCTAGAGAAACAATCTGGGACTCGACATGAAATTAGAAGGACTTGTTCCAGTTAAGTGCGACAAAGATAAGGAGAGCAGTTGTCGTAGATGATTTTGTGGAGCCTCTTATCTGTCCGGCATCTAGCCAAACAATGCATCAAAAAACAATTTATCGACATTTTCGCGACCACTTTATTTAAAAAAATTATTATCAATAACCATGATTAAACTTGCTGAATTATAACATAAATAAACCAGGCATCCGAACGTTATAAATGTCAATTTCGATGAATCTTGACAATGTTTATTGCTGAAAATCCCCCAAAAGTGGAATATTACCTTTTCTTTTTTTATTGCTCGCTCACACCTTCTTAAAATGTTATATGGACCAATAAATTCTGTCAAAAATCGTATAATCTTCATTAAAAGGTGTGTAAAAGAGTAGTTTTTGTGTCGTTGATGGTGTAATTTGCCGGCTTTTATTGGTTTTTAAGCAATGACTTCTTTGTTTTTGGGTGTTTTTAAATTTGTAGGTCGGTAATCTAGATAAGAATGAAATGAATGAAGATAAAGTATGTAAATCACGGTACAATTTGTCTTACAAAATTATACATATGTTAAAAGAGCCATAAAAATTTCTTGACATCTGTTGTGTAGAAACTTTAATTCGGTGTAAGTAGATTTTTGCCTTGTCCAAGAATTTTTCGAAAATATATTTTTGAAACTCATCTTTTTTAAACGATTTTAAAAAGGAGGAGGTTCTCAATTCGGCTGTTTCTTTTATTTTTTTTAATGTACAGGGTTATAATATGATTAAATTTGGACCAATAGGTAACATTTTTATTTGAAGAGATAGAAAAATTTTTACATTAGAAAAATTTTAGATTTGTACAAGAACCATCAGGAAATATAAAACCCAAGCAATTGAACAATAAGCTGGTTTTGAACTAACTTTGTTAGAGGGCTTGACATATTACTTTTTGGTGTTCCATGCTAAAATTAGCAAAACACTTATGGAATCACACTGATGTCTGTCCGTCCGGGTGTCTCGTTTGTCTTGACGGAACTGTGATCAGAACACCCGCCTTAAACCCGACATTTAAACTTTATCCTACAGTCAAATACCATACCTAAATTCTTATACTCGGTTACAGCTGGAACTTTAACTTGTGCCATACTTATATTGGACATATTAGATGCAGCCTAATCACTATCCTTCCCAGAAAACGTAATGGCAGACTTTTTAGGATTAATTTTTAAGCCGTTATTAGTAGAGTATTGGTATATAGATTCCAAGCAGCGATTGATACGGATTCCAGCATTTAAGGCATCCAAAATATTAAAACTGGTAAAAATCTGCATATTGATTCCAGTTACAACCACCCGCATGTGTATGCATGTCCATGGTGAAAATTACAAATAGAAATGGCCCCAGAATTGTTCCCTAAAGGACACTTCTGTCCAGGGCCAAATTCTGCGTCACCCTGTGATTAACAATAACGCTCTACTACATCTATTACTACACAACTTTCTCACGACTAGTCGAAATGTCCGTAAATGTACATTATTACTTCAAAACATAAGTAAAATGTAAATAACGTAATAAATATATATTTATATAATGAAAAAAGGGGGCACGCCCTGGACATCTACATTTATCATATAAATACAAAATAATTGAATGTTCCATAAACATTATCGAAGTTATTAATAAATTACGCGTGTTAATTATGGATAATGACACATTTATTTAAATTAGTTTGATTTATTTGCGCCTTTTGCGGCTCTTGTTATGGCATATGAGTAGAAAGCATATACTTACTATATAAATATACTGCGGGTTGTCTGGAATTCTTGATGCCAACAATATGAAATGGAGATATACCATCTCGCATAAGTCTATCCTTTAGTCTGATATTTCTGTATATGCGCATGCGTTAATACGAATTTTTTCATTGGTCAGACATTGTACTGAATTAGATGGTGAATTGTACTAACCATCGGCTGTTGTGCGTCTATTTCGGCTTCTTTCAGCTTTCTGGTTTTTTTAGTTTACAGTTGGATCGCCATTCGCCATTTTTTCTTTGTGTGGTGTTGTATTTTGTATTCAGTGTTCTTGTGGTTTATTTTGAAGTGTGCTAACTTATGCCCTGATGTACAAAAAGTAATAAACTAGTTCAATTATACCAAAAATCCAGCCCTGTCAAGAAACGTATGAAGCGTGGCGCCGTTAGATGGCCAATAGCAACACAAGATTTAGCGCAATCGCAGTTTATGAAATATCAGACTAAAGGATAGACTTATGCGAGATTATATATCTCCATTTCACATTGTTGGCATCAAAAACCGCACATTGGGTAAATGGGGAACCCGCAGTATATTTATATAGTAAGTATATGGTAGAACGTCATTGCAAGGATGAAGGATGTGTCAGAATTATTTGTACGATATACGCTAAAGGAAACGCTATTTTTCTTTGTGCAGAAATTTACATAATTTTATAGCTTGTTGCTTCTTCTTTCTGAAAACTTACTTACAAATAATGCTTTAGGCACCTGAGACAGCCTGAGCAATTATTAATAATTAATAATAAATTAATTATTAATATTGAACAACTTATTCTCCAAAAGTATACTTTTTCCACAAATATTTTTGTTCAAAAATATATTTGTTCAAAAGAACTGTTTTTTTTTTAAATGTATCAAAAATTCGTGGGTGTCCCAATAGATATTTCGAGATTTAAATTTGGCGCCATTTTCAATAACTTAACTTAGATATTTTATTCCTATTTAAAGAACCTCCACGTATATTTATAGGAGGTAAATATTCAAACTCTGAATTGGCCACCGCACAGTCTAGATCTTAACCCGATCGAGCATTTGTGGGGCATTATTGGTAGAAAATTAAGATAGCGTTAGCTTCCTCCTGCAACCTTGCAAGACATAGAAACGATAGTTGTTTAAATTTGGAATGATACTGAACAAAACCAAATAGCAAAATTAATTTCCAGTATGCTTCGCCGATGTGCAACGGTTATTATTAGAACTAGAGGCGAAAACACACGCTACTGATGTCTATTTTATTTTTGTATGTTATTCGTGTTAATTTTTGTAAATTTAGTAATGTTTTTAAAAAGTTCCTTCTTATGATATTCTCATAAAAACATGCTGAGTCATAAAAGTCCCTACTTCTTTTATTATCAAACATAACTAAGTGAACCAAAAAACAAGATGTTCAAAAAACATAAGGCTCAAATTAGGTTTTAAATGCAATATTTTATGCATGCTAGGATATTTCACAGTTTTCGGAATTTTGGGAAAAAACACGATATGTTTGTTACACCCGGTATACAACGACAATTAACTTTCTAACAAAAGTTAGTTAGTTTTTTTCTGTTTTCTTGACATTTTGAGACGGGGCCCCAAAGAAAGATGGGGCTCGGAGCAGGCAACCCCCGTTACCGCCCTCTCTCGGCGGCCCTGCTTACAAGTCTTTAATAACAATTATTACTGTACAGTGCCTGCCCAATCACAAAACATCATTCTTACTTCTCAGGAGATCGATATACAAATCAGAGAACTGATTTTATTTTAAAGACAAGCTACGATAAAAAAAAAACAACCCATATTTTTGTAACTCTTCGGCAGCTTCTTGTAATTTTCAAAAATTTATTCATATGTAACAAAACCCAACCAGATCAGATGACGAAACGACAGCGCCCGGATTCACTAAAGATGTTAAAGGCATTAGACTTGGTCTAGTTGCCTTGAAATTTCCAAATTTCTAGATTATATTGTGATATCTGATGCGACATTTTAAAATGAAGGTGATTTGTTCTTGCAGCAGTGTTTACAACAGACCCCAAGTTATAGATTAAAAAACCGGTTTACATTTCTGCATATGCATAGATGCAAATGTCATTGACTCAATTAAATATTTAAATAATGCAAAATTATGTATTCTTTTGCTCAATATATGAATTGCACAAAAAACCCCTGCTAATCGATTTTCAATCCATTTGAGAATTTAAAAACCAAACTAGCTGAATAGAAGAACCACTATCCAATGTATAGTCATTTTTTTATCTGACTTTAAGTCTAAGGACTAACGTTCCGTGGGCGTCTGAAGATAAGGGAAATGTAATCTATTGACACGGGATTTAAAGGACAGGAAAAATGCTTCTACAGAAGTTTTGACTAATGTTTTTGGCAAGTGAAGCCCTAAAATGTCAATAACTAAGGTACAATTGGTCAAAATATTAAACGTTTATTGCTTCAAACTTAATTTATTGTTTGTATCTTAACTTTTGTTCAAAGAATGAAAATGTCTTGAATAAAAGAACTCTTATTGGTAATATAATAATATTTTTTCAGTGTACACTGCTCTGAACAAATTCTTCATACATGGGTACTTCTCTATTGCATAAAATGCAAGGAAGAAATTTTAGATATAAAAAAGCATGTAATATAGTTACAATTACACATATTTCTTGCTTTATTGTATGTGGGCGTTAGTAAAATACTTCAAATTAATAATTATAACAATTTCCTTACATATTAGTACCAAGCAGATCAAAGTGATATTTTGCTTTTGAAAATAATTGTTAACAACCTCTTTTTAATTTACAGTTACAACAGTTTATTACTTCCTTCTTTATATCTGATATTTAATTAATTACAAACATACCGTTTTTTTCGGACGTATTATATTCTATTAATGAACAATTTTCTCTTTTAACTATCAATAGCCGACTGTTTCTTATCTCTAATGAGCTTTTGTTTGACACTATCTCGACTGTTTCAACAATTTGCTAGATGTTCGCGGTTTGAGTTGTTATTAATGGTTTTCTTATGTTAACTATTATTAATTTAAGTTTTGGCTCTTAACATTGGTTGGGACACTGTATGTACACCTGGTGACAGCTCGAGCTTTCAAGTCTAAATGGAAATAAAATACCCATCCTAAAGTTTGAACTGTTAACATTCCACCAGTGAGAAGGCAGGCAGAATTTAGACAGTTAACAAAATTTAAACGAGATCGTATTGTGGAGCTCCGGGAAGCTGGCTTTCTGTTCCGGGAAACTGCTGACCGTGTTGGGAGAAATAAACTGCTGGCCAATTCAAGCGGGACAAACTAAATTTTTGATAAAATTTAGAGTGGAATATTTTCGAAACGAAAAAAAATTTTGATTTAACTTTTTCAGTATGTAATTGAATAGTTCTTCTAGTTTTTATACTTTAAGGCACTATTGCTAGCAGTCGCTGCAACTCTATTTTACAGGGTGTTAAGTGAAACCCTGACTTTTTTGGAAAAGTTTTCCAGTTCCGAGAATCTAGGAAGAATTTTTTTTGAATTTTCTTTTCATACTAAAATGATCCATGGTCAAATACAAAAAAACAATTTCTCCGGATTTTCTCTATTTTCATTTGTTTTCCGTATACGGGGGTTAGTCGAAATTATCGACTTCTTCTTACAAAGGAACCCCTAATTTGGCCGTTTATTCACAAAAAGCGAAAGACCAAGTAAATTTGTAGTTTGAAGTAGTCCAGCTAACAAAATTAATACAAATTTTTGTACAGGGTGTAGCAAGTTTGGATCACGGGCTAGTAAATTATTATTTTTTAATTTCTACTACTTTTTCCTAAGTTAACTATTAATTATCACGTGCTACGTTAAAGGGTTAAAATTTGTTAGGTCCGATAACAGTACTGGATAGAAAGATCCTTTTTGCCCAAACGGGTTTTTCATTTTTTGTCTAGTCCCATTTTTAGTGATTAAACGGCTCGCATTTTGAACCTAACTTTTTGCAATTGCATCCATGAACGATTGAAGTGAGAGTGCTTTTTTGGTGGTACATAATGAATGTTTTATCCAACCAAAAAACATGTAGTGGCCAAACAGCTAATGATGCTTATTCGAAGAATTTTTTAGCATTATACAGGGTTGCAAAAAATATACCACCTATACTTTGCAGGTGGATTTCTGTTAATTTAGCGGCGTTTCTATTTCTTAGTCAAAAGATCTAGTAGGCCAAAAAATAAAACATTTTCTTTGCTATTGACAGTTACCAAGGCAACAAAGTATTCTTCTTTGAATTGGTGCGTTATTATCGTTTATAATGGCTCGATTAAGTGCAAAAGAACAAGCTAATTGTTTGCGTTTACTACAAGATGGGGTAAAAATTAGTATTATTGCGGATATGTACGGGGTTGGGCGAAGTACAATATCTCGACTGCGTCAACGCTTCCACGAAACGGGAAGTGCAAACTATCGTTATGGGGGAGGTCGCCAAAAGAAAGTCGGCATTGCAGATGAAAGATGGTTGGTTAGAGAGGCTCGTCGAAGGCGAAAAATTTCATCAGAGAAAATTAACCAGGAGTTCAGAGCAAGAACACACATTCGTGTGAGCAATAGGACCATTAGAAGAACTTTAAACAATAATAACTTAAGGTGAGTTACTTCAAATGAGATCTTATTTTTTGTACCAATATTTTTAGTGTTTCATTTTAGTAAGTCGGCTATTATAATATCGACGTCAGCTGAGGCGTGAATCTTGGATTTTGCGCACCGATATTATAAATGTAAACTTGAACTAAGTTGTTCATAAATTAAAGTTTTGATAGGCGACCCTAAACACATTATTTGTGCTTGCAGCGTAATGTTCCTTAGTTCTTCCCTAGAACTAACGTTATGAAAATTGACCTAATTTTGCATTTTAGTATAATAAAAGCTACTGTTGGCTTATTTATTGGTTCATTCCCTACACCTATACTACAGATTTTTAAGCCAAAATTTTAATTTTAGAGCTCGGCGACGTGCTAAATGTGTGCGACTTCTACCACAGCATAGGCGAAGGCGTCTCCAGTGGGCATATGAACATCGCAATTGGCCATTAGATAACTGGGAAAACTGCATGTTTGTAGACGAGTCAAGATTTAATTTAATTCACTCGGACGGCAGAATATTAGTTTGGCGTGAACGTGGCGAACGGTATATGGAGGAGAATATGGCTCCTCAGGAACCTTTTGGTGGTGGAGGCGTTACTGTTTGGGGTGGTGTAATGTTTAATGGCAAAACGGAACTTTTTTTAACATTGGAGCCCATTAACGGTCAGGTATATAGGGACGAAATTTTAAGCAATATCGTTCTACCATTTGCAAACAATTTTGGAAACGATTTTGTGCTAATTGACGATAACGCCAGACCTCATAGAGCACGCATTGTGCAAGAGTTTTTGGAAGCTAATAATATTACCAGGATGGTCTGGCCTGCAAAATCACCAGACATGAATATTATCGAACACGTCTGGTCTAAATTGAAATTATTGGTAAGTTCTAGGGAAGATCCTCCTCAGACTCTAGAACAACTTGCAGACGCCATTGTTCAGGAGTGGGAAAATATTCAGCAAGAATTTGTCAATAATTTGGTAATAAGCATGCCTCGAAGATGCCAAGAGATAATAAATGTAAGGGGAGGTCCTACTAGGTATTAAGATTTGTTTTGTTTTCGTTAGTTGCAAGTTTTTATAATACCTTCAAGTAAAAAAAATGTTCTATAATTTAAAACGTTTTCTGTTTACCTATAAAAGTAACAACCAAAATTTACATTTTGGATCTCCTAAAGTAATGCCGGGAAAAATAACTACTAAATTTGAAAATTACGTATCTTTTCGAGTACTTTCAAAAGTAATTAAATCTTCTGAAATTTCTATACCTTCTAAAAACTACGCTATACAGAATTTTATAACTTGTTCAGTTGAATTCACTATCCATCTCCAATTTTTGACGAGAAAAATGTACTCCGTGACTATTAATTTAAGACACTTCTTATTAATTAAAATTTCTCAATGCCATGTACTGACTTTTTAGAGCAGTGGTAAAATATTTTTCTTTTATAATGAATAATCGAAGTTTACGAAAATCTAAAGATATCGAGAAACACGTGGCTTCTATTATAAGTAGTAACTTCTGCACAATCCTGTATAATGTGAAAAAGTTCCGAATGAATATTATTCTTTTTATCTGTATCGTTACTAGATTTTATTAATAATAAGTAGGACATTTTCTTTAATAATTATTAATATAGCAAAAAGGAACTTTATGAATACCTAAAGGACTCTAAAATCACATGATTTTCATATAAAATGTAGGTGATATGTTTTGGGCAAACGCGGACAAAAGCAGCGAATAAGCATCTTTAGCTCTATGGCCACGACACTTTTTTATTGGTTGGTTAAACCAATAAACGATGTCCACTTCAATAGTTCATGAATGCAATCGCAAAAAGTTAAGTTTTAAACGCAAGCCATTTGTATCACTAAAAATGGGACCAGACAAAAAAATTCAAAAACAGTTTCGGCAAAAAGTTCCAAGAAAATTGGGACTATATTCAATTAATTTGAAAATCACATGACTTCCATATAAAGTATAGGTGGTATATTTTTTGCAACCCTGTATAATGCTAAAAAATTCTTCGAATAAGCATCATTAGCTGTTTGGCCACTACATGTTTTTTGGTTGGATAAAACATTCATTATGTACCACCAAAAAAGCACTCTCACTTCAATCGTTCATGGATGCAATTGCAAAAAGTTAGGTTCAAAATGCGAGCCGTTTAATCACTAAAAATGGGACTAGACACAAAATGAAAAACCCGTTTGGGCAAAAAGGATCTTTCTAACCAGTACTGTTATCGGACCTAACAAATTTTAACCCTTTAACGTAGCACGTGATAATTAATAGTTAACTTAGGAAAAAGTAGTAGAAATTAAAAAATAATAATTTACTAGCCCGTGATCCAAACTTGCTACACCCTGTACAAAAATTTGTATTAATTTTGTTAGCTGGACTACTTCAAACTACAAATTTACTTGGTCTTTCGCTTTTTGTGAATAAACGGCCAAATTAGGGGTTCCTTTGTAAGAAGAAGTCGATAATTTCGACTAACTCCTGTATACGGAAAACAAATGAAAATAGAGAAAATCCGGAGAAATTGTTTTTTTGTATTTGACCATGGATCATTTTAGTATGAAAAGAAAATTCAAAAAAAATTCTTCCTAGATTCTCGGAACTGGAAAACTTTTCCAAAAAAGTCAGGGTTTCACTTAACACCCTGTAAAATAGAGTTGCAGCGACTGCTAGCAATAGTGCCTTGAAGTATAAAAACTAGAAGAACTATTCAATTACATACTGAAAAAGTTAAATCAAAATCTTTTTTCGTTTCGAAAATATTCCACTCTAAATTTTATCAAAAATTTAGTTTGTCCCGCTTGAATTGGCCAGCAGTTTATATCAACGGTGTTGAAAGAAAAGACAATTCCGGATGAAAAGAACCATGTTTCCATATGGTTGGCACTGATGCATCATTCCGCAAAGTTTATTATACGTAGAATCCAAAAATCCATTCAAATACCCATTTAAAAAATTTAACTTTGTGATACCCTACTTTTTGAACGCACCCTGTATAATTTCAACTATCGTTGACTTACCCAATCGTTGACTTACCCGGTACAGGAGTTATTTGTACATTTTGAGGGTTACATATAGACAGAGGTACGCAAGTTATACGTCGGGCCAAGGGACAGGCGTTTTTAAAAATCACTGTTTTCAAAAACTGTATAACAAATTTATTTGATTTTGGGAAGAAGTTTAACAATTTAGCAAGCAACTATAACAACAGAAGTGACAATAAAATCTAGTCTGCTCGTATTTATAATCTTTCTTATCGCTAAGTCTAGGAGTGGTCAAAAGGAGCTTAGCTAAGCAGTTTACAATATGTAACTCCTCCACCCTTAGAGGGACATATAAACTTTTAAAGTTTCTATGACCTAAATAATAATTGAATCATCTTTAACTTTATTACTTTTAAAATAAACAGGCCATAGATACTTGTAAATTAAAAACATTATTGTTATGCAAAGAATAACATACAGTAAAACTGTCCAAATACTCGTTTTATTAAAATATAGGGGTGTACTTAATAATCTTGAATTTTCAAGTTTTTGCAAATTAATATTTTCTTGTAACTTATTTAATTTATTGAAATTAATGTTATTTAGATTGAGCAGTTTTACCTTCTTATACAGTATTTTATTTGTCAAATTATTATTAATATTTGGTAAAGGAATATTTTTAAAAGTATGTTTTACATTTTTATATGCTCTAATAATAATATCTCCTAATTTTAGGCTACATGGAAAGCTTAATTCTAGTATATATGTTCCATTAAATAATACATTATTTTGCGAATTTTCGCACGTTTCAATTCCTACTATATCATTATTTGTAACTAGAATCCATTTATTTGTATCAATATTTTGAAGTTGTATATTATCAATATCAACATACAGGGTGTTACAATCAGAGATATTATGTTCGTATCTTAATAACTGTACCTCACAAGGGATGCTTTTATAAAGATTTTCGGAATGTATATGAGTACATAAATATTCATTAATAGAAATGCGTTTACATGGTTGATTTGAATATCCAAAATTTCTTTGGTTAATAAGTAAATATTCAAAGTTAGGTACAATTATTTTATAATGATTTTCGTATTTAATAGGTAGGGGAAATAATTGAAATAAATCATAGTTTTCTTTTTCGACTAACGGAATGTCAATTACGAAAACTACTTCATTGTCTTTTACATAACTTCTTATTTCTAAAGTGTTTTCTATATTTAGAATATTTTCTGCTATAGGCTCAAATGGCAATTTTTCAAAATTTAATTTATTGTTAAGTATCTGTAATTCATTTAAAAATTCTTTTGTATTAATTATAGCATTGTGAAAAGCATTTAATTTTGCAAAAGTTATTGCAGTTTCGATATTTCCTAAAATATCGTAAATATTTTGATAAAATGTAGTTATTTGTGAAAAAACCATATAAATGCGAAAAAACTCAAAAAGATTTGTTTCTTCGATTTCGACTTTGTTTACTACTTCTATTATTTGATTAACTCGTAATTTTAAAATTTCTTGATTATGTGAAACGTTCTTAATGGTTTCTTGAAAATCGTCAATTGATTTACTAAATAGTGTCATTTGTTTGTCTAAAGCAACTTTTATGTCGTCTTGGTTTTTCTTTAATATATTTATGTTAGTATCGATATGTTCTGCATCTTCTTGGTCTAAATTACCTGTAATGCATTTTATTATGCTGCCTAAAGCATTTATTAAGGCTCGTCTTTTGCGAGTTTTAATTGGAAGGATTTGATTCAATTGATTATTGATTTTTTGCTTAAGATTGTCAATAATGACATAAGAATTATAAAATTCTTTTTTATAACTAGAACAGTTATTAATGTTTTCTTTAAGAATGTCGTACTTATTACTTATTTCAGAAAATTCAGAAATTAAGTTTTTCATATCAAAAATTTGAATAAAAGTCCAGTGGTTGGTTGTCTTTTGGGCGTTACCTATTTTATATGGTAATATTCCTGGGTTATCATTTAAGTTGTGGTATTTTGGGTTGTCTCCGTACACGAAGGACCATCTGTAACAAGGGGCTTCTTTAATTCTTTAATATGAACTATTTCAGTTTTACTGGGATTTTTAACGTTTTTTATTTTAACACGATTATGTTCAAGCATTTCGGTTATTACATAAGGACCGTTAAATTTAGGCTTATTTTTATTTCTTTGTGAAAGTTTTTTGTAAACTTTTTGATTTAACTTAAAATCAGGAGCTTCATTTCCTTTAACGTTTGTCTTTGCTAAAATTCTTTCTTTGGTTTGGTCAGCTTTTGTGGTGACGTTTTCATAGACTGCGTCTACTTTATCTTTATGCGATGATATGTAATCAGAGTAAAATGTCGTAGGAATAAGATCTAATGGATCTCTGGAATTTGTATGACCTAGGACAAGTTCATGAGGTGTATACTTTGTAACGCTATGAACAGTGCTATTATAAGCAATTATTGCGTATGGCATTAAGTCATTAACAGATTTATTTTTATCTTTTTCTTTTAATATTCTTAAATGTTCGATAAGGGTTGAATGAAAACGTTCTACAGGCGAATTCGATTCGTGGTGTTTAGGGGTAGTAAAATGTACTGTAATCTTTTGGGCTTTAAGTAACTCTTTTAAAAGTTCATTATTAAATTCTCCACCGTTGTCACATGTAATGTTTTCGGGGCATCCATAAAATGAGAAAAAATTAATTAATTTATCGCAAACTGATTTTGCATTTTTATCATAAGGGTAAGCTTGTCCAAATTTAGAAAATTTGTCAAAAATTGCTAAAAAGTTTTGATTCTCAAAAATGAAAGTATCTATATGTAACATTTGAAAAGGTTTACAAGGTGTGTCTGTTTTTATAAGAGGGACATAAGACTTTAGTCTACTGTATTTTAATGTTTGACATATATTACAGTCATTTATAAATTGATTGATATCATTTTTCATTTTCGGCCAATAATAAAGTTCTTTAAGGCGGTTATAAGTTTCTAAAATGCCTCTGTGATTTGTTTTTCCTTGATGTTGATGCATTATAAGCATAATTTTTTCTTCTTTGTCAGTAATAGTATTAACTAATTTTGTACAACGAATAATTTTCGGATTTTGAAAATTCTTCAGATAAACATAAGAAAAAATTAGAATTAAGTCTTTATCGTGAAAATATACGTAACACGTTTTATCAGGGTCCATATATTCTTTAATAAAAGTTTTTATAACATCAGGACTCTTTTGCAATTCTACATGATTAATTTTAAATTTTTCAAAGTTTTCAGTTTGTATTTTTATATCAGGATGTGCTGATTTTTTAATTAAATATTGTAAGCTTTTATTGTTGATAATCTCATCTAGAATGTTAAGGTTAATATTATCGGTGTCAGCTCGATTACTATGCACTGTTGAGTCAGAGGTTTGAGGTTTCACGAGTTGAATGTCAGAGATAACTTTTATCTTTTGCTTGCTTGTACTTGGTTTTTTAAACAAAGGATTTATTATTTCAGCATTTTCTTTGTCTTGAACTGGATTTTCAGAAAGTTCTCTTAAGTATTCGATAATATTTTGGTTAGAATCACCTGGATTATTTATTATTGATTCATTTTCATATATATTTAATTGAATGCGTGACAATGCGTCTGCGTTAGTATTTAGTGAACCTTTTTTATATATAATTTGATAGTCGAATTCTTCTAAGCGTAATCTCCATCTAATTAGTTTCGAATTTGGTTCTTTTAAGTTAAAAAGCCACATCAGTGGTCTATGGTCAGTATAGATATAAAATTTACGTCCAAATAAATAAGGTCTAAAATATTTGCATGCCCAAACTATAGCTAATAATTCTTTTTCTATAGTTGAGTACTTTGTTTCTGATTCATTAAGGGTACGAGATGCATAAGCTATAGGTTTATCATTAGGAATAGTGCCCTGCGATAATATTGCGCCTAAGGAAAAATTACTTGCGTCTGTAGTCAATAAAAATGGTTTAGAAAAATCTGGGTACTGTAAAATTGGAGCGTTAATTAAAAGTTGTTTACAATGTTCAAAAGCTTTTATATATTCAGGGGTATGTTCTATTTTTACGTCCTTTTTTAAACATCGAGTCATAGGCTTTGTGATTTTTGCAAAATCTTTTATAAAACGTCTATAATAGCCTACTAAGCCTAAAAATGATTTAATTTCCTTGGTAGTTTTAGGTATTGGAAAATTTTTTACTGCGTGTATTTTGTCTGGGTTTGGTTTTACACCTTCCTTACTTACTATGTGTCCCAAATATTGGACCTCTTTTCTCAAAAATTCAGATTTGTCAAGTTGGATTTTAAATTTTGAGTTGCGTAGTCTAGTAAATACTTTTTTTAGTTTTTCAAGATGCTCTTGAAGACTTGTACTAAAAATAATAACGTCGTCTAAATAAACAAAACATATTTCATTTTGTAATCCGCGTAAAATATTATTCATGACACGTTGAAAAGTTGCTGGAGCATTTTTTAGTCCGAAAGGCATTCTTAAAAATTCATAATGTCCTGTATCAGTACTAAAAGCTGTTTTAGGGATGTCTTGTTCATGCATTTGTATTTGATAAAAACCGTTTGCAAGATCTAGAGTCGTAAAATATTGTGCTTTACCTAATTTATCTAAAATTTCGGTAATATTTGGTAATGGAAACTTGTCATCGACTGTAACTTTATTAATATTTCGATAATCTACGCACATGCGCCATTTCTGTTTACCTGATTGGTCTAATTTTTTAGGTACTATCCATATAGGAGATGACCAAGGTGAATTTGAGTCTCTAATAATATTTTGAGCTAATAATTTTGAAATTTGACTTTTCACTTCCTCACGGTGTATTTCCGGGTATCTATAACTTTTTGTATAAATCGGCGTTTCGTCCGTGAGTTTAATTTCATGTTTTATCGTATTTGTAAAGCTTAAAGGAATTTCTTCGCTATGAAAAATATCACGAAATTCATAACAGAGTTTACGTAGTTCTTGTTTTTCTTCATAATTGCAATGATCTAGTCTTATATTTTTTAAATTAGCCTTCAGCTTGTTATCAATATTTTTTTCATATTTTTCTGGATATACGGGGTGATCGATAAAATTCATTTCGTTTAAGTCTATAGGTTCGACTTCGAAAGATTCAAGAAATTTAATTTCTATAGGATTTTCTTTGGGATTCAAAATTGTAGTAGAAGCAAAATTATTTTCTATTTTTACAAGACATTCTGGTATTTCTAAATCTCCTAATTGTTGATAAGCGAGTATACCGTATCCGTTTGGAATGTTTACTGGAAGTTGTATTTTTTGAATCGTTCTTGCATCAATGACATAAGTTAAATTATTTTTAATATTTTTTGAGTTTGATTGCAAGTTATTTTCGTTGCGTATTGGAATTTTCGTGTTTGGTAATTTTAACGTAGATGTACTGAAATCTATGTTAGCATTTAATTGTTGCATAAGGTCTAAACCTATTAGTCCATCAAACTTATCAGAAAAATCGAAAAGATAAAATTTATGTATACCGGGAGTATTGAAAGTTGGGAAAATTGGTAAAGTTGCTACTTCGTTATGAAATGAGGTTGCGTGTGCTGTTTGTACTTGGAAAATTTCTTCTTCGATTAAATTTGGGAAATTTTCGTATGCAATTTTTTGACTTATAAAACTTCTTGTGCTACCTGTATCTAATAAAAATTTTGCATTTAGTTCGGGTATCAGAATAAATGGTAATTGTATGTTATAGTTATTTAAAAATATTACGTCATATCCGTTTTCTGGCTCGTTAGGGTAAAATTTTGGTTTTCTTGCTCATTATTTGGCAAATCGTCTGAGTTAGCAGAATAACTCAAATTTATATCGTAATCATTTTGATCTTCAAATTGATTATAGTCAGGTTCGGTATTATTATAATCATAATATTCGGTGTAATCAGTATTTTCGTAATTATAGATATTTCCAGAAGTAAAATCATTAGATTGATTTGATTGATCAGGTGGTTTCTGCAAAACTTCCTGATTATATAGTTGTTGTGTGGTAAATCGTTTATTTTGATTATTTACGGCATTGTTTAAAATTGTATTTCCTGAGCTTGTATCCATCGGTTCTAGTTTTGTTCTTCGCGACATTTGTCCGAAATTTTGGTTATTAAATTGTGGTCTTTGTTGCATAAAATTCTGATTATTAAAGGGAGTTCTTGGAAAACTTTGTTGATTATTTGTAAAATTAGGTCTCGGTTGAGAAAAAGCGTTTTGTTGTGGAAATCTAGGAAAATTGTTTTGTTGAGGAAAACTCGAAAATGGTCTTGAAAAATTATTATTCTGTGGAAACATTTGCGTTGGATTATATGGTCTAGAATAATTATTTTGAGTTGGTATAAACGTTGGTCTATATGTCTGCGACATAGAATTAGGTCTTTGATTTTTATTTGAAAACATAGGTTGTTTAATATTAGGATTATTTTGAGCGTTTTTATATAAAATAAAGTTTTCTTCTTCACGAACACATGCCATTGCTTTCTCTAAAGAATCTGGATTTTTTAATCTAGTAACAAGTTGTAAATTGTACGGTAAACCATTGAGAAATGTTTTTAATGCAAATTCGTCATAGTGTTGGATTTTTATAATCTTTGTAGCGGCATCATCAGGCCCAGAATTTAATTTTGAAAATAATAAACTGCGAGAATCTTGTATTCTCATACCAAAAATTATTGGACTTTCGTTTTTAAACGGTTTTAAATTTACTAAATCTTGGATTAGACAATCGATCGATCTCTGATCGGAAAAACTGGTTATTAGTATATCTTTAATTAGTGCCCAAGAATTTAATTCTGTTCGAGAAACAATTAATTCGGCTGCTCGACCTGTTAATTTACTTAGAATGGTATCAAATAAACAAGTATTTATTGTAGCGTTTACATTAGTTCTGTCTTGGAATGCTTTTAACAGATTTTCAACTGCGCTGATAAATCTATTTAATAATTTTGGGTTTCCATCAAAATGTGGAACGTTATCAGATTGGTATCTTAAAAGTTGGTAATTAACTTCAGGCATTGTATTGCTAGTTGAGCTAATAACTAATGAATTTAGAATATCGGTAATATGATCTAATTCGGAATCAATTTTGAAAGTTTAAAAGGAACACTCAGTATATATGCGAATAAAAATAATCACTCTTAAAATTAAATATGCTTAATACTAAAAATATAAAGTGAAATCTTTGCAAGGACAAATGACTAGAAATATTAACAATGAAATTACACTGTAAAAAAGGAATTATTGTCCGTACAAAAATTGCAAAAATTGAAATGAAAAAATTCGAATGAAAAATTCAAAAAGTCAATTTTTCACTTACAAGAGTAAAATGACGAAAATCTTCATTTGTGTTCTTGTTCTTGATCTTGTTCTTAACCTAGCTGGTTTGGCGATGTTTGTCCTCCCCAGGTCCTTAAATCTAGCTGGTTTGGCGATGTTTGTCCTCCCCAGTTTTGTCCACTTTCAGCGATGTTTGTCTGTCGGTAGACCAGGAAAACCCTTCGATATGCCCTCGACTGGTTGACCAGGACTCCTGAAGTTCAGTATGCTGCTTTGTCTCTTGTCGAGCGATGTCTTTCAGTTGCCACCTGAAATCGGTACTATCTGCTTCTGATTGACACACTTTTTGGACTCTTCTCCGTAGGTTTTTTCGAGTAAATTCTTGAAAGAAACCGTGATCACAATATGCCCTTGTAACACGTCTCAAAAATCCACCAAGACGGCGCCAGTTATACGTCGGGCCAAGGGACAGGCGTTTTTAAAAATCACTGTTTTCAAAAACTGTATAACAAATTTATTTGATTTTGGGAAGAAGTTTAACAATTTAGCAAGCAACTATAACAACAGAAGTGACAATAAAATCTAGTCTGCTCGTATTTATAATCTTTCTTATCGCTAAGTCTAGGAGTGGTCAAAAGGAGCTTAGCTAAGCAGTTTACAATATGTAACTCGCAATCCTTATACACTAGGCTCAATTTACATTTAACAAATGATATTATTGTTAATTAATATTGGCAAATATGTATCAAGTTCTTACTTTAATAGGCTTCGCGCTCTATTTATTAAGAATGTGTTGTGCAGATCGATCGTGTAAAAAAATTCCCTTCTTTTACAGAGTAATATTTACGTATTTATATTAATCACGTCTAATTGGTAGTGTATAACATGCCTACATTTAATAAGTATGGTAATTCCGAAATGTCAGATGAGAAATTAATAATAGCGTATTGACTGACGGCGTATGGGTTGCAAAAGGTTTTGTTTTAACATGGGTTACGAACGACGCGAATCTTCACTTCCTGGTTTTCCATTTCGGGATTTCTTTTAATCGTTTAAAAGGTCTCGTGGTTTAAAGGTCTCTTAAATGTTTAGTTAATACAATAGTTGCAGATTAAGTAAGATTTCTTCTGTTCCACTGTCCCACAGGCAGCGTGGCAAAAACAATAATAGATAATACTAAAACACTTTTTACGCCCTCTCGTCGCATTCTATTCACAGTATAGAGATAAAACTTGGCATATAGGTAAATTTCTCTCTTAAGATAATGTTATTTCGTCAATTATCCCAAAAATGCTCAAAAAAATACCTTAAAAATGCATTTAAAATTGTAACAATAAAGTTCCAAATGTCAGAAAATGTGTGTCACCTTCACTTGGTACGAAAAGGTAAAAAACTATGATTTAAATTGCAGAGGTGTGGGGTCTATGGAAGCGGGGGAAACACCGCTGCAAAATATTATTGGCCTCGGAACTCGATACAGAGGGTATCACACGGTTTGTCATGATCTTGTGAATGACCCTTCACGCAAATCCTAAATCATTAAATATTACTGAAGCCTAATAGAATTTTTAATGTAGAAAACAGCAGTTATATAATTATTTATAATTATTTTAATATATGTCACTACATAATAATTAATTTTAATGTACAAAATAACTGAAAATTTTTCAATGCTTTGGGCTTGAAGAATACACAAGCTTTCAACCGGAAATAGCCTTCAGGCTCTTCTTCATGCATCTATAAATAAATCATTTTTAATAACTCAGAATAATATCTTTCGAATTATGTACGTAACAGAGGTTTCTATGTACTAAAGGTAGTTTACTTGCACAAAGCCAATTTTGTCTTCGTCTGGCATAATGGGATGATGCCAAGTCGGGCCAAAATATTATATTGTCTCCAGCGTGATGTTCTCGAACAAAATCAACTAATTTCGTGAGACAATTGTTAGTATATCTTTCATTGTCTAGAGCTTCGTCCATGACTCGTCCCACCTAAGGCAATCAAACAAAATTGGCTCCGTTCAAACAACATACCGTAAGTACTCAGAATACCCACAAAATCCCCCTAATATACCTCAGGCTCGCCCAACTGAAGATTTTTGGGCACTTTTGGCTCGCAAAGTGTATGATGGAGGTTGACAAGCTGCAAACAAAGAAGAACTAAGGCGAAGAATTTTCCGAAACATACGAGAAAGTTATGTCCAAGCCACCCAGAACCTGATGGGAGATATTCGCAGAAAATTGCGTCTGGTTGAGCAGCAAGAGATTAAATATTTTGTGCCAAACTTTTGAGGCATACGTGGGTGGAATATTTTGCGACATATTGTTTCATAAACGGTTTTAAAATTTTTACACCCGGTTCATTTTTGCGATTCTTGGCTACATCATCTAAGGCACGTAATTTGTCTCCACGTCTACAACTTAATAATCAATAAGATATTCTATAAACTATGCACATTACCGCCGGAAAAGTACTTTTAAATTGCACATTATTTCAAATAACTTAACGCCAAAACATCCCCTCGAGCTACAGGTGATCTTTAAGCATTTTTCTTGTGTTATACATTTGGAATTACAGATTTTCACGCTTTGTGGGTTTACCAATGATTTTAGTAATAGTAAAAGGTATGTTACTGCTTGGAATGATATAAAAACCATATACTAAATCTTAAACTTTTTTAGTGACTTTGAACGATAGATTTTATTTTTCAGTCGCGATATAAAGGATGTTGTTTTTAATGATCAACTTTGACAACTTTCCTCGTTTCTGAACCCGTAAGTAATTTTATATTCATATATGTACCTATATAATTATTATATCAATAATAAGCAAATATTTATGTGGGCACATTAGCTACAACTCGTCATGATAGGTACTAATAAATAATTGATGCGGCGGTGAGACCGGGGCACAGAGGTCATTTTATCTATTCTAGCAATGAATAAATCAAAAAAAAAGTTGTTGAAAAATCCGAAATAAACTAGACTATTTTAGCACGAACAGACATGTAAAATTGAGAATCAGTTCTCCAAACCACCTGAAGATGCATTATACAATAAGAATTTGAGCAAATAATGTCAAAACAGCTGTTCTCGAGGCTAATTGCCCCTCCGAGCGCTGGATTACATGCCAAAATTTGCCGAATTTTCTACTAACACTGTTAGACAAGTAGTAGAAAATACGGCAAATTTTGGTATGTAATCCAGCTCTCGGAGAGGCATATAGCCCAGAGAATAGCTGTATTAGCATTATTTGTTCAAATCCTTATTGTATAAGGCATCTTCAGGAGGTTTAGAGAACTGATTCCCAATTTTACATATTTACATGTACCCCTGACAAGTATAGACTTCATTCATTGTTGAAGAACACGCTAATTTACAATATTCGAAAATATTTCTCTCGGTATTGCGCGCATTAAGTTGTAGTTGTACCACAAATAATATGCATTTACTCCATTGCCCCTTATGTTTGACGTGCATTGGCATTATATTTTCGTGTGTTGCGCTCGCTACGTTTTGTGTGAAATATTTTAGTTTGAGGCAAGTATCTAGGTCCTATAATTTTTATTATCTTTATTAGTTTTGTGCATTAAATTAACTTGGAGGTAGTGATTTTGAAAAGTTGCTGCACTTTTGCAGATTTTTTTATAAATAATTATGTAAAATTATTGTAAAAAATTATGTATTCGTAGTTTTAAGATTTCCACAGATTTTGTGTGTTGTCAGGTTTTTTAAATATCTTAACTCAGTGTCTTCTTAACTATATATAATTACGTGCAGAACCCTGCAGATGACTGAAAAACAACGTATTTTTAGTTAGTTGATATGATTGCCACCGTATTTTGTCTCATCTAATACTAAACATCGCAACAAGGAACAAGGTTTGGATGGCCAGGCTAGAAATTTCAACATCGCCAAGATAATTTTATTATTTTAGTATTCTTAAATTTAAACTTAAACGATTTGCATTTAGAATTATCATTCACGGCAGTCCAAATAAAGAAAATAAACATAATACAACTTCCAAATAGGTACTGCCTAATTATCAAGAGAAATTAAAGCAAATTCCTTTATAGACAATATTAATTTGGGTTTCTCCTTTTCTGGGAATAAAAAATGTCTGGCTGGTCGTTTAAGGTTTTCAGGGCATTAATAAAAGTACCGACGAACATGTGAAACAATTAAGGTGGTACCGTATTAAATAATGAGATCGTTTTATCTTCAGGAAATACCTATCGATGTTGTTAACACAATCTGAGCGCTTAAAAAATGCGTGTTTTTTTTTAGGATTTTTTCGTTAATTAAATAAAGATGTAAGACAAGTGAAAACAAGAAAATTTCCCTTAAGCTGTTCGTAAGATATAAGCTTTTCTTCAAACATGTTCCCCGCCTTTTAATTCCTTTAGGGGAGAGTACCTGTTTTGTAACTACGTAATGTACGTTCTAAATAGGCAAAAAAAAAACAAAATCACCAAAATAAATACAAAATAACCGTTAAATCAACCAGGTTATGTTAGTTTACGTCTGGTGACTTCACATCAGTAACAAACTTTTGATCTGCGTCGATTCTCTAAAAATATAGAACCTGTTCTATATTTTTATGCCGAAAGTTTTCATGATAATTTTGGTAAGAATTCTTGTATGTAAAATACAACAAATAATTTTGATAAAAAATTTCGGCAACATTGAGATAAATTGTCGCTATAATTCTGTTGGGTGTAAAACGGCTCTGGATTGTCGATAAGTCCATTCTGAACTTACGTTGAGCTTGATAATGGTTGTAATCCAGTGTTGAATCCAGGTCTCCCTCCGGAGATCCACAGTGCCCCCCCGAAGATTATGTATATGCATTATGTATATGCATATATGAAAATTGTGCCCCCATGAAATTATCAAATGCCCTTTCGGACAAAAATGTCTGGATTCAGCACGGATCTGAACAGGAGACCTCTCTACTCTACAGGTATGTAAATTTTTCTAATTCTTTCTACTTACTTTTTTCCTCGACAAGGTTACATATCAACTTCTTATGTTGCAACTGCATGTTTTATTGGTACCAATTAATAATCGTGTCTTATTTTTAACAATAAATTACTATAACTCTAATGGGTACCTGATCGCCTACTGTTCAGTTCCTATTGCACCAGATTTAGAATAATAAAATGTTATATTTCTATAGCTGATGTTCGGTGGACAATAAAAGCGTTTTCTACCCACCACTAGTATCTAATGTGAAATATTATGTTAGATTTTATGATAAACTAGGTTGTACCTGCAACTTTGCCAACGTAATTTTACCATAATTCGAAAATCGATCTCTCAACAGTTAATTCAAATTTCAACAGTTTTTTCAATTCAACTAAAAAGTTAATTAAACCTTTAAAAAACACATTTTGGTTTTATTTAATCGGAAATATGCATGTAAACCAAATATATCTGAAATATTTTTTGTATATTCTCTACATAAATTAAATGCTTATGGCGGTTGCTGTTATCCATTTCTTTTGGTCTTTATTAAAAAAAAAAAAAGGATTTTCTACTGCAAATTTTCGCGCGAATTTCGAAACTTGTAAAACGTGATCTCATTGGCTGTTTCCTCAAAAGTGTTTTTATCATAATGGGTACATGGCGAATTCCAGTGTTGTACGGTCAAATATATCCATTTTCCAGTGATTTTCGGTTTAGGTAAATGTATTGCAAAAAGAAAGTATTTGAGATTTTAAAGGTTCACTTATAAATCCATTTTTCGATCCGACGCCGACGTTTTGTTTTCGAGTTATTAGGTGCCAAAGAGAGGCCTGCAAATGGCATATTTCGACCTAAACAAATTCAAAAGAATTACTTGCAATTCTCCGATCCTCACCAGTTTCAATAGAGTTCTGAAGTTCTGGGTCCTCTACAACCTCCGAAAATTTACATCGATTTAACTCACTTTGAGACCTGTACCCGATTTCAACGGAAATAGCGGAAATTTCGACTTTGACGTCGTTTAACCTCTCCGAAATGAAACATTCTGTATAACTGAATTTTCACCGAAGCTAGTTGCACTATTCCTCTATTAACCCAAAAAATTCGATTGCTCCCCCTCTAACTGTTTCCGAGAAAAACAAACCTGTTCGACTTTAGGTTAAGCTTTACAACATGTAGATTGATACTTATATTTGCTGATCTCCTGACGTCATTATTCATTGAGTATCAATGGCTGCTTTTTAAATTATAATAAATTATACCGAAAATTAAACATTTGTTGTAGCTAAATTATCCTAGTAATTTTCTGCAAAATAATTTTTTTGGGTTTGTAATGACCGATGATCGATGATCGAATCGATTTATGCAATAAACAAAATATGTGCATATTCCTTATTGGGAACTTATTCGGTAATATGTGTTTTTTTGGCAATGGCGGATACCGCTGGTTAGAGAAGGGACCAGCTTTTTATTGCAAAGCGCCAGTTATGAATATTTTTCTTCAATCTGGATTTATACCAGAGTTTATCAGTTTCAATATATGCAGTAAATTTTTTAACACCATGTATATACAGATCCAATTATTTCAGCCCCACCCTGTATAGAAATGGTAACTGCAAGCATCGCGGCGGTATTACGTAACCCGCGTACCGGTTGCTAATGTGTAATATTTATTTATAAGATTTATAATGCATGATTGTCGACACATGCCGAGTAAATTGTTTTTGTATAATGTGCTAAAAACATGCCCATTGGTCGAGTAACTGGACCTTTTGTGTCTGAGTGTATGCAGCGTTAACTGTTAGAAATTGCATATATTTGTTTATTTAAATGTCATTTATGCGATAATATTATAATATGTAATGGCGTGAAGGCTATTACGACTAGAAAAAAAATTAACAGGACAACAAGAAGCACGTTACTTATGAATCCCCTCACTGTCCAGCTACAAGTGGCTAGAGCATCCCACTTCACTTGCTCATTCATACCTAGAGTCTCTAGATTATGGACCAAATTGCCTGCAGAAGTTTTCCCTTCCTCTCCCAACCTCCAATCCTTTAAAACCTGTATCAACAGATTACATTTCCCCTTTCTTCAGACGCCCACGGTACGTTAATACTTAGGCTTGAAGTCTATGTGGGCTGTTCCTACATAAAAAAAATATTCCATACATAACTCTCATAACTACTTAATACAAACAAATATCGAAGGTGGTAGAGGATTTCTTCCTCGACCGAGGTGGTACCACCCCACGCATCCTCTTAAAGGGCTGGTGAAGTCCCTATGGATGTTTCCAGTTCACTCATCCAGTACACTCACGGTACATAGTACTTAGACTTCGGTTTTCGTGGGCTGTCCGAACATAAAAAAAAAACATGCTTATAAATGCCATGTGTTTTACTTCACCTAACACATATTCAAATCTAAAGTTGTAAAACTTCTTTTTCGCAACCATTTGTAAAGGTTGCCAGGAAATTGATCACCCTGTATAAGTAGCCCACAATTACTTTTATTTATATCATCATTATATTGTCCATATACAAAGATACCGCGCCGATCGGCAATTTTCATGAAGTCTCTCATTACTCGCTTATAAAACAACTTTTACAAAAAATAAATCCCGCAAAAGAGCAGCTTAATTGGACTTCGGTATGCGAAATGGCCAAATAAATTTGGCAACATCGTTGCCGACGACAATAATATCCGCTGTAATTTTCGAACGCGAAAAAATGCAGTTTATTTTGATAGGTTCATTTTCTTATGTTTGCTTCTTTAGTAATTTTTGGGGACCAGGCGCAGGTACAGGGGGGAACGGGTGCAATTGCCCCCCCCCCCCTCCTGAGCCTGAGTATGATGGATATTCAACTAAATTTGACCCTATTTTTGGTTTCATACACACACAAATCACAAAAAAGCCTACCTGTCAGATCCCCGACAATAAATATTTTAAATTATGACGTATTGCCGGAACCACTATGGGACGTGTAAACTTGGTTGCTTTTACTGTCTGAATCCGTGTCTAGTGGGTGGGAGACCATCTAGCTGGCCAAACAAAGAGCAGCCATAGAATCTCTGATTGCTCTAAAATTTAAATAATAATATCTCCTCCTTATTTATAAATCTATGGTTTTGACTGGCTGAAACCTGTTCAGTAATGGGGTCATTATTACACGCCATGAAATAATATTGGTAACCGTTACAAATCTAATAATGAATTTATTATTTAATAATAGATTATATAAATATAAACAAATCTGTATTTCAGTAATTGCGTGCGAGAATAATATTAATAACTAACATTAAATCGTAATTTTGTTCTTATTGCAGTTTCTTCTTAATATAATCAAGGATAAATTAAATTAATACACATCGTGGACAATAACATACGTATATGGGATAATAATTTGAATGAAACTCGACACAGTCATAGCGTTAGATAATAATTGCTTTTTAATGATGTATTATATGTATATTATTATAACTCTTGCACCTAAATAGGCTAAAGTTGCCTCGTCTTCGCATTTGGCTGCCTAACTATATACCTAAATGTCGGTCCGTGTATTTGCAATAGAATCCTACTTTGGTAGGCTTCTATTATCATTATTTTTAGTGATAATACATTTTTAGTAATTTATTTCCATTGCATGGTGACGAAACTTAGATTGAGAGTGGCAACGCCGCTTTTTCTCCGTAGCACGTGCTGTAGTCCCGTAGCTTAAACAGTTGTCAAGAAAAAATACAAAAGATGGTATAAATGGTATGAAATATTGAACGCTCGTAATATTATAAAGGGTTATGCGGAGTTACGGTTTCTGGTAATACTGAACTTGGACAAGAAGTAAGTATTTTTTTTAACTTTTTCTCTTATGGGACAAAGAATCCTCTCTCTTTAGACGCCAACAGTCATCGTCTAACATAGCTCCATTCCAACGACCTTGAAACTGCTCCTCAAGCCTCTTCACATCCTGGTGGAACCGCTCGCCCTGTTCTTCATCCTATCTCTTTGTAAGCATGTAACAAACTGTTTACTAAAATTTCTATATTTTCGGCTCTGTGGTTCCCTAAAAAGTCATTTTTTTATAAGAGCTTTCAGTAAAATCCAGGCTTCTAATTGCTATTTAGCTTTCGGTCGAAATTTGGGTCTTTTATTAACTGACGTATTTGTGGTCCGATAAACATCTCTTCTTTTAATTTTGCTTCACCTGAGAATCGACTTGAGATACAAAAAACCTTCACCGTTATTATCCATTGCCTTCACAAAATTCTTCGTCAATCCGAGCTTAATATGCAGTGGAGGTAGAATGAGATTTTGTGGATCAATTAAAGTTAAGTTCTTCACATTCGCTTTGCTGCACACCAATTCTGTCCTTTTTGGCCAATGTTTTATCAAGTAGTGTTTGTCAGTAGCTCTACTATTCCACATACAGAGAAAACAGCAGTAGTAAGTGAATCCACCCTGCAATCCAAGTAACATGGCTACTACTTTCAGGTCAGTACACACTTTCCACTGGAAATCTTTGTATTTTATAACATTCAGTATGGATTACGTAGTTACGTTTCTTTTAACACAACAGAATAAGCAAGCGGTATTGACGAATTATGGAGTGATGGAGTAAAACTGCCTTCAAACTTGTTTTGGAATCATCAATAAGGAGACGCAATTCATTGATTCCTAAGGAATTTCCAACTCTTCCATCAAACTTGCTTTATTGTTACAGAAACTTAAGTTTCCATACTCTGAGTAAAATGAAGCCATTTTTCTGTTCCGTTTTCGTTGTACAGATATTTTTCTGCCATGTGCCAACAATATCCAGTCTTGCAATCTAGAACCAAGTAATTGAGTTTGTCTTACAGAGAGGCGTCTAATAGGAAAGGGGCGGCCACAATAGGTGATTTATTTTCATGACCATTAGTGGAGGTGGTCCAGATAGGGGTATCGCCGTTATTTAAAGGAACTGAGGGTTCGTTTTGGGGGGTCACCCTCGACACCCCCAGTGCGATGTTGCCAAATCTCCAAAAAATTCCTTAACCTAGGGAAACTCCCTAGATAGATGGACAGATAATGTCAACTAAGACACTTTTAAAACTGTGTCAAATGAAGGTAGGTTGAAAACTTTATCGACGTGTACTTGATAGACCCATTTGGTGTTTATTTCCTACTTTCTCTTAGTGTTAGCAAACTGTTAAAGCTACCAGTTGTTTGGGTACAAAAATCATGTCAAGCAGAGTAATCGTTCAGTAAAACCAACGTACTGTTTCTGTCAATAATGACAGTAAGTGGTAAAAAAACATGACTGCAAAAAATATTAAAATCAGATTTTCACAAAATGCAAAGTTTAAAATATTAATTGACTGGATATTTCGTAATCTTATTTCTTTCACTCGATGTTTAACCGGGAAATTAGGTACTACTCGAGAGCAAACGTCAAGAATTACATTTACGTAAATATAGGATACGGCAATTCAAGTTGATTTGTTTTTTGAAGTTACGGCGCTCCTCTATAATTATCACAATTTTCAAGATATTTACCTCTTATTATTTTAAAATAAGCGATCTCAGATAAAGATAAGATGTTATGTAACAGACTTAGCGAAATGTGGTTTTCACTATTCGACAAAAAAAGAATTATTCTACAACATATTCGGAATTCATTAAGTTAGTTTTCCTAGACAATTTTTTCGACCTAAATTTAGTGCTTCTTTGCTATTCAATGGGAAAATTCCGGGACATGTGATATTTAACAGTGACCTTAGACCTACATAAAGTTTCAAAAATCCTAATGGAATTCATATTTGAGAGAATTTTTTTATTATTATTCGGGTATAACGGATGTGGATTCGGAATGTCGAATTTTTTGTATCCCATCGCCTCAATTCTGCAAAAATCAAGATTTATATACAATTTTTTTTGCACAATCATGTTTTTTTGTCACTCACAGTCATTATTGACAGAAAGAGTAAGTTGATTTTACTGAATGATCATTATTTTAATCCGTTTTCTTCACGATTTTCTGGCGATTGCTGGCTTTCGATTGCAAAGTCCCGAATGAAAATTTCCCAAAAACTAAAGGAAATATTTAGGGAAAAGAGGTTTTCGTTGTTAGACAGAGAACCAATCGTTCTATAACATGTCCGAAATTTAATAAGCTAGCTGTACTACAAAATTTTGTATTGGCGCTCAAAATCGACCAATTTTTCAATTCTACTTTCGATTTAATTTTGTTTTTTTATTAATTAAATGTAAATATTAGTTAAACTTGTCAAAGATAAGTGACAGTTATCTAAAAGTCTAATATACTTAAGTTAGTGTTAGAGTTGTTTAGCAATTAGCGTACACCGTTATATTCGTGTTTCAAACCTGAATGACACGATGCATCGGTTTTTTTTTATCTGAGAGTCCATGTAGACTTTGAGCCTAAGTACTAACGTACCGTGGGCGTCTAAAGAGAAAGGAAATGGATTGGAGGTTGGGAGGGGAAGAGAAAACATCTGCAGGCAATTTGTTCCATAATCTGGAGACCCTAGGTATGAACGAATGAGAGAAGTGGGATATTCTAGGCTTTTGTAGCTGGACAGTAAAGGGTTGCATACATAACGCGCCTCTTGTTGTTCTATTAGGAACAGTCAAGGGGGAAATTATAACAGCTAATTCTTCAGAGCAAAATCTGAAAGAGAGAAGGGAGTTTTCTTGTGAAGACTGGGTCATTGATGAGTCGAATGGCTCTCTTTTGGATAGAATCAAGGATGTCTAAGGTGATGCCGCTCCCCAGATGTGTGAACAGTACTCTAGGTTAGGTCGTATTTGGGAAACATAGAGAGGGAAGGGGAGACGTATTTTCTGGCTCGAAAGAGAAAACCAAGCTTTTTAGCTGCTGCTGTGGCTATTGAAGTAATGTGTTTGTGTCAGCTGAAATCAAGTTCGAAAGCGATGCCAACAAGATCGAACGTTTCATTATTTCGTAGGGCGTGGTCATTCATGTGGATGAGGTAAATGTTGCCGGATTTCTTGCGTGACAGGGAGCAAGACTGGGCGTAACTGCGAACGGGATTGGTAGTTGAAGAGAGCAGACCATTCATATAATATGACATTTTATGGAAATATAGTTTATATAGGTTTGCTATTTATTCCATATACATAGAGAGCCACGAAGATGGGTCTTAATTTATTACTACTGATGATTTTTCGTCCCCATTTTATCGTTGTCATGATCGTAGATGCTAATGTTCCCTATTATGTGTACGAATGTAACAAGTGATGAAACACCTCTTCCAACATTAATTGATATTCTCATTAATGTAAGCATTCCGAACTTTTCACGCTCTCATCAACTTTTTTTTAATTAATTAACATATATCTGTTATATTTCGAGACATAATAGCTGATGTTTTGGTTGTAATTAGTTTGGTTTGTTTAGATAGTTCTTATTTGGGTATTTCGTAATCGAGGAAAAGATCGCCGGTGGTATAAGAGGAGACTGTGTTTTGATAGACATCAGGACATTGGCAAGATTTTCAGAATGGAGGTTACTCAGATTGGCGAAAAGTTGTCGAAAAACTATTTTCTGAAATAATGTTTTTTTTTTCCGAAAATACAGCTTTTTCCCAAAAATTGAGTTTCTTGAAAATTGAATTTTGCACTCAAATACGAGGACGGAATGAAAAGTGCCCAGCCTGACTAAGAGAGGTCGCAATTGAAGACCTCGAAGATGTAGCCATTGGAAGATCAAGGTCTAGAAGTTCTTGGCATTCAACATAATCTGCACGATGTCTAGTGAACATCGTTCACGGACGGACTAATTAGTTAGAACTTTAAATGAATTGACTTTAAACGAAATTTAATATGCTTTTAATTGCTAATAAATGAAACAACTCATTTGTACAACAGAAATATATTAACGAAAAAAAAAAATAGAAAATATACTGTACAAAGAAACAAATATAAGAAATAAAAATAAGCATAGAACAACAAAGAAAAATATAGTACGTCGACCAAATTGATCTTCTGACAGGCGATTAATCAATATACTAAGAAATCTGGAATCAGAATTATGCGAAAACAAGATCATCGTTATCAAATCTAAGAAAACCCAATTTCTGATAAAAATTAACGTCAAGACTTTAGCTATATCTGATAAACCCCTAGTTAAACAGAACCCTTGAATACATATTAATTAAGTTTAAACGCGACGCGCGACCGACGCGCGACCGACGCGCGACCGACGCGTCGCGGCGTCTCGATCGATCCAACACTCCCGTACCATCCTCGGTTCGACTCCCCCTGAAAACGACTGGTTGAGAACTAACTTTCTAAAACTTCAAGAAGTTCCTTGGTATCCTTAGAATAGGAAAACCCAAACGTTCAATAGCCTAAACACGATAATATTGATTTCCGAATTTGCAATTCTCTGCAGTCATCTGGATTTTCACTCCTTTTTTAATCAGTAAAGAAAAATATTCGTTATCTCGAGATAATTAGCAAATTACCAATAGTTATCGAGATACCACCTTGGTTTACTCATCAACTTCTTTACCTAAATGTCGTCAATAAGGGTTTGAGACCTTACTTCTTTCGCGCCAAATATTTAATGCCTACTTTAAAAGATATGTTTACACTTCCCAAGCTTAAACATCCGATCTTTTCAGCTTTATGGTTTTTCTTAAATATAAAGTAGATATCTAAAATTCGTAAGAAAAAGGTTTTAACTAAGACCTGTTAAATGATCCCTAGAATATTTTAAAAATAATATATGGCCTAGAAAAACTGAAATATAAGATAGGCTCAAAGTTATCAATAAGAAATATATCTGTACTGTTACAATATCCTATGTATGTTTTACAGTCTAAAGGTATACTAAATATATAGGTATACAGCTATTTGGGTTAGGGGCAAGAAGAGCTACAATATGTTAATCAATCAATTGCAGACTTGAAGAAGATGACGTCGAAATGATATAACCGGGCAATTTATTATAGAAAAATTGTAATAAGGTAATAATAAATGTTGAAATAATGCGAAAATCCTTCGTTTTAAAACAATGGTTTAGATCATCGAATGATGCATTTCTTGCACAACTTAAAGAAAATTATAGCTTTAGATCGTATTGTTTTCATTTGGTTCCATTAGCTATAAGGATTTTTATTTTTATTTATTTTTCTATTTGCACCCGATGACTACGAAGTTAAGTGCCTCTAATTTGATTATTTTATTATTAATTTTTACTGTTTCCTGTGATTATTGTTTGTGGTTATTCGTCCGTCCGTGTGTCTAACATACGCGGGAAATGCTTTTTGTAAACTATAATAACCGCGAATCAAATGTATTTTTACGACTACGCCAGCGTAAAAATTATAAATACCGTGGGAAATCTGGCAACAATCACCTCAAGTTGAGGTATACAGGGTGTTTGGTCCCGAATGGGCCACACCTTCCATGGCTCAATTTAGTTTGATTCAACCTAACTTATCTTAGTACAAAAGTTTATAATAAGAGATATAGGTACAGGGTGTTAAATTTTAAATTTTATTCTACATTTTACCGATATGTTTTAAAATATACTAAATTAAGTCACAAAACTTGGTAGGCGGGGTTTTTTTGGGATGGGAAAAACAAATCCGTTCTCAATTTTGCTGTATTTTGTTGGGGCGCTACGTACGTCATTAAATGCCATTTTAAAACGTCCTAACTTTTTTGTGCCTTAGTGTACAATATTTCTGAATAAAAATTCTTTTTCCCCTTTTTTTACTTAAAAAAGGTATACTTTGTTAATGTCGCCAGAAGCAAATGTTTTTGAGAAAAATGCATTTGAATTCGGTGTTGCACAAAATAAATAAGAAATACAAATACATGGTTATATATATATATATATATATATATATATATATATATATATATATATATATATATATATATATATATATATATATATAGATTAATTAGGGGAAAATACCTCATTCGTCAAAAAACCATCCTGTCTGTGTATTCAATGGAAATTTCTTGACCTCAACAGTCTATCAACTTGGCAGGAGGGATCATATATCTTCATGATGGTTTTTCTTTCACTTTCATTACAATTTAATGCTAATTAAACCAATATGTGAATAGGTATATTTAACACACCATACGATTCGATGAAAGGTATTGTGTAGATCGAATATCATTCGCGTGTATAGGGTGGAGCAGTTATAGCCAGGGAGCTGTTGAACGTTTTCGAGTACGTGTAAAGACTGAAATTTTGCAGAATAACATTTATATTTTACTTCAACAGAGTATTGGCGTCTTACCTGTTTACCTCTCCATCGATGGTCAGTAGATCTAAACAGCAAGTCGTGCTTTCTGAAGGAAGTCTTAATATTCTCATTTCTGTCAGAGCTAATATTCTTTCACGCACTTTTTTATTGGTCTTGGCTCATCATTGCAGGCCTGAGCAGTGTTTTAGTGTTACTCAACTGATGCTTTTCCTTACCTGTTCAAAGAAAAAGCATCCGTTGTACGCCTACCTGGCATAAAACAAACCTGTCAACAAACCTAAGCTGCTTTTCTCGTAGTGATTTTCCTCTTTATTCTACTATCATTTCCTAAATCACCATAGCGTTTGACATCAACTTGATTCCTCTTATTCAACATACATAGAACATAGCCAAAATTCAGTTGAATCTCTCACACATACATACATTGATTTCTCTAACTTATCATGTTATTCTTCTGCTATTAGTCATTTCTTATACGTAATCTAGATAAACAACCTTAGGCACTGTAAACTTTAAACACTCTGTATCTAATTGGAAATGATTGACAGCAACTAGTTGAAATGCTAAGTGTTAAATAGAAATTTTAATTCGAATTCTATTCGACTGAACATCGTGTATCAATTTATGTATTAGACTACGATAGTTAAACTTATTGACCTTTGTATGATGGTTTATTTGAAAACAAATTTAAAGTTAGTTTGCGCAAACCGATTAATGGTGAGAAATTGTTAAGAATATATTGATCATTAATAAAGAAATGAAACTAAATTGTGGAACACAAGTGTGTACTGGATGTGATGGAAATTTCTCAAAGATTCCAAAAATATACAATTTTTAAGGGTTTTAATAAAGATTCTCTATAGAAATTCATAAAAAACTGTATTAAGGTCGATGTTTTAAATTTTTATGGTTCTCTTTTTAAAACGTTTTTATTTAATCAACCGCATCTTCTAATATAAAGCGAATTCTAGCGAATATTGCTTTGCCCGATAGACAATTTTCTGGAGATTCCGAAAATGTATAACTTATTAAGGTTTTATTAAAGATTGTGTCCAGAAATTCATCAAAACTGATTTAAGGTAGAAAATATAAATTTTGATGGCCTTTTTCTCAAAAAGCTTTTATTAAATCACCTGCATCTTCTAGTCTAAAGCGAATTCATGCGAATATTGCTTTATCCGGTAGCAAATTTTCTAAAGATTAAGGTAAAAAATCTAAATTTTGATGACTTTTTTTTATCAAAAAGCTTTTATTTAATCAACTGTATCTTCTAATCTAAAGCGAATTCCCGCGAATAGTGCTTTATCTGATGACAACTTTTCTGGACATCCCAGAAATGTAGAACTTAAGTACTAAGGTTTCATTAAAGATTGTGTCCAGAAATTCATAAAAGCTGAATTAGAAACTCTAAATTTTGATGAACCATTTTTCAAGGACCTTCTATTTAATCAACTGCATCTTCTAGTCTCAAGCGAATTCCCGAGAATATTACTTTATCTGATAGCAAATTTTCTGGAAATACGAAAAATTTGTAAGTTATTTAGGTTTTTTTCAAAAAATGTGTCCAGAAATTCATAAAACTGAATTAATTTATTTTCAATAATTTTCCCTATATCCCACAAGTTCTATGTCAAATCCAACAATTCCTACAAGGATACCCTCTGAGCGATGGACGAAAAAATGCCGTTTAGAATCATCCTATAATCCTTAAATAAGCAAAATAATAAACATTAAAGCCATAAATATCGCAACATTAAAAACTTTCGGATAATATTAAACCTAAATCTCGAATCTTAATTTCAAAAATGTTATTTATTGCCCATGTTACGTCATCTTTATCTTGTTCCGAAACAGGTGCCCGGGAAAGGTGAAGACCAAATTAGTACCTTCGTTTCTTCTTTTTTCGGACCACACAAGATATCGCCGACACGCATGAGTTTCTTCTTTTTTAACGTGTTAATTTGCACGGAAAAAAAGAGAAGATTTAAGATTGGAGCATTGTATCTGAAAATATTTTATCAACGTGAACTACATGGAAAATGTTTTCAACTATCACTGCTGTAATCAAAATATTTCCATATTAAACGCTTGTCTCCTGCAAAGATAAAATGTGAGCTTGATGCTACTTTAGGTTTGTTATGGCAAAAATTCCTGCTGATCCCTCATGCACCTTATTCGCCAGATTTGGTCCCATCGGACTCATCGGACTTCAGGTTGTTACCGAACTTGAAAAAATTGGCAAAAATTCCTGCTGATCCCTCATGCACCTTATTCGCCAGATTTGGTCCCATCGGACTCATCGGACTTGTTACCGAACTTGAAAAAATCTTACTAACAAAAAGTTCGGGTCGGATTCAAAAGTGATTACTGCCACAAACGTCTATTTCGACAAGTTGCATAACGATCGTATAGAGGCCCTTACGCACTGTACTGAGCCATGCTCAGTGATCTGCAGTCTGTTTCTTTTCTTACAAAGTAAATTTGCTACTGCACTGAATCCACGCTCAGCCAAATACGACGAAGGAAATGCAACTAAAAATTTCTGTACTATTTCCTACAATCCAGGGTAGAGTGCTGGTATTGATTTGTGAAGCCAGACCTCTTGGTATCCATTTCTGAATTTTACTTTTAGTTCTTCCTTAGTTGTGAGTTCTACGAGTTCCTCTTTTAAATTTGATGATTCTGCTGTATCTGCATTTGCGAAAGGATCTAAAACCCAACTCTGTTTATATTCATGTCTAAAATATCTTGGAATCGGTCCTTAAAATTAGGATGAGGAACGTCCAAGTGTTGCCAGTAAGTAAGTTCATCTTCCTGTTTTGCAGAGACTGCTGATAACGTGAGAAAGTGCCTGTATTCACCTTTACCTAAATTTCGTTTGAACAGAAGAAGTTTCCCCACAAAAGCAGCTGTGTTATTCTTTATGTTAATTAAATACAACTCATCACCTTGCAGTTGTAATTTTACTTCGTTAAATTGTTTAAAGAGGTCTGCCAAATAAGCGAAGTCATTTCTGGATGTAATCAGGTTTGCGCGCAATTTTTCATCTCTGTTTTCAAGGAAATCTAGTACAAAGTCAAATAAATTATAAAAACGATCCAGACAAGTACCTTTTGAGAGCAAACGAACTTCTATGTGCAACAGCAAGCGATAATAATTTTCATCATTTTCACTACAAAGTTGGCCAAATAGTCTGTCACTTAATGAATTGCTTCTAATCTTATTGATTGCTCTAATAACGTAATCAAGCGACGTATGCAGGCGGTTATTCATATTTATTGCAACCAAATGCTGACGACGAATAACACAATGTACAGCGAGTACATTTGGTACTGCTTGTCAACACCAAATTAGTATTCTTGTTTCCTCTTTCTTCAGACCACACAAGACACGGCCCAGAGGCACAACGATTTCTTTCTTAAAACCTGGTTTCCGGAATTAAATTGTTAACCTTTTTTGCAAATCCTACCCGATTTAAATTGTTTAAATTTTAAAAAGCACCTGACCTTGATTAAGTTTTAAAAAAAATCTGGACAGAATCTTTAATAAAACCTTAATAAGCTGTACATTTTTAGAATCCCCAGAAAATTTCCAATAGAACAAGGCAAGAGTCGCAGGAATTCGTTTTAGATTAGAAGATAAAGCTGATTAAATAAAAACAGGGTAATAAAAATTCCACTTTAGTCAAGTTAAGGCTTCCTTGTGGCGACATCCACTTTTACGAGACTTTGTACAGTTTGTCAGTTTATTACTGACCAACTGATTTTTTAGCAATATGTAGGTCAAAATCTACCTGTCCACCGCACCGACCCGATTTAACAAACAGCTTAATCTGCAGATCTCTCATGCTCATATTAACTGACAATTCACTTGAGATTACGACAAGAAGCCGTACACATTTGTCAACAATCTCGAAGATTATAACGTCAGATTAAGAATAAACGATCAGACTTGTTTCTAAACATCAAATAATTTATTAATAATATCAAAAGATGATAATGAGTTTTATTTTGACAAATTATTTTTTAGATTAGTTGGCATTTAATTTTAAAAAAGTATCTCCATTAAGTTAGCGGACAAGTAAAAGTGGATGCACGGGCTTGAATGTTGATGATGATTTATTGAGGTTAGATTAACCTAATAAATCCAAATAAAGTGATTTGTTTGCATTATGAGATTGTCGGTTATTAAATATGCTGATTCTGTTCAGTGACCGATTACTATTAATGAATTTTTATCATTGTCATAATTGGTAAACAGAATTAATTCATCTATAAAGAATAATATTTATTTCATAATTTATGTGTTTAATTAATGTTTGTTTACAAACTGTTTTACATTTAGAAACTAAAGAGAAATATTTAGCGCTTATTACGACTTTAATCCAGTTTTTATGAACAGAATTTTAATAAAACCTTAACAAGTTACATATTTTTGGAATCTCCAGAAAAAATAAAGCTATTTTTCGACGACAGTTACTTAATTTAACATCGAAAAAATGTTTAAAACAGTACAGTAAGTGTAAATATCCTAGCAATTTTTTATTTTTGCCTTTTGCTCATTTGGAGGGATATAATTACGCAAGTACTGTTGGAGAAACCCAACAGTTCCTTTAATTTCTATTTTTCTATTTTTATTTCCTAATAAATAAAAATTAACCAACCTGTCATAAAACCCCTTTCAAATAATAAAATTCAAGCTTGCATTTCTGATTTTTTTAACTTTCATTTAAATACGCAGTTATCGGCCACAAACAAAGCCCATTTTGGAACAACCATCTAAAGAAAATCTTTCCCTCAATTTATTTCTATTCCAAACCGGCACCTTTGTCGGCGAAACCTCAAAAGCCTAGTTCCATTAGAAAAACCTCTAATCTCTAACTTTTAATGCTTTAGAGAGTTCTGAAAATATACTTCTTCAAATGCGTAAAAAAGATACAAACATGGCTACAGATATCCATCCCCTTTCGTCTCCTCGTCGTCGTACCAAGGTATCAACGATCCGCCCCTTTCATCTTTCTAACAAATAAAATAATATCTGCTTAAATATTATTCGTAGACAAATTTTACGTCATCCTAAAATTAACTCTTAATGGTCAACCCTTTTAGGCGGGTTTCGCGGCGAGGGGTGGCAATTTTTCATTTCAATTTCGAGCTGCCGGTCGGAGCGGCAGTTAGTTATCCAAGTAACTCTGCGGTGAATAGTCGCATCAAGCAACTCGACGAAAGTCGGGCAAGTGTCTGACCAGACACGGTCTCACACAACATCGGTGTGAGAAGTAGTGAGTGCGGGAAAAAGTCCTCTCTCTCTCAGGTCGTCAGCACTCATTTCTCTAGGCAAAGTCCTGTTCCTCTTTCGAGCCATCAGAGCTCAAAGAACTTTCGGCCCAGTGCCATTCGGGTCACAGAAACCCCCCTCCCCCATTTGCTCAAGGCGAGCCCATCTCTCTTTCGAGTCATCAGAGCTCAAAGAGTGCCTTTCGGGTCACAGTTCAGTGTCTTCTTTAAAGCATTCGATATGGTGTTCAACTTCTGAAGCTTTAAAATTTGTAAATAATAAACTTTAAAGTGCATGCTGAATGTGTACGAGCACATCCGAATAGATGAATGAAGTCTGACATTTGTAGACCTGTACATCATTAAGAGAAGTGTTGATTCCAATTTAAAGTAATGTGTTAAACTGCCCAGTTAAGTTTAAGATATTTTTAAATATTGCAATAAAATGTTAACCTTTACCTATAGATGGTTAATCTTTTTATTCTTAATTATTTTCTTTGAACATGCAATTATTTAGCAATGAAGAAGTCGCTTTGACCTTACCCTATTTGTGTTTAATATTATAGAATGATGAGCAAATATCACCTCTTCTGTATTTGATTATTGAGATGACGTCGTAAAATGTGAGGACATTTTTCAATTCGTTATAAAACAGTAAGTTTAATACGGTTGGTCAAATGCTGTTTGGGTTTTTCTTTAAATGAAAAGCGCTCCAGTGGCACCTTGTTTTAAATCCTTATTCACGTCTAGTTCAATTAGAAAATAAGAAACCACTGATTGTATCTAGTATTACTAGATGTATATTTCATCCCAAAATCCAACATCAAATCTTATTACCTTGGTAAATCTCGTAATGAAAGTGTATGTACCAAGTTGGTTTAAATAAAGTATTACTTTTTTGCGAATTTTGTGGTTAATATGAATATACTAAAAATGTGCTTGCTGTTTCTAAGAATCCCAAGAAATATTTTAAATTTTTTCAAGTAATTAAAAGAAAGTCATTTAATAAAAACAGAAATTGCGACAAATTATAGAATCCTTCACCTTAATGAAGTGTTTCTATTTCATTGTCTTCTAATTGCTTGCTAATGGCATTTAAGGAAGTAATAAAGTGTTTTTGTGCCATTAATCAATACTGTTTAATATAATTCCATCATCGCAGTAAAAGGCGTTTTTGCATGTAGTGATAAACAAAATCTTTAAAATAGAAACGTGGCAATGCCGCTTTTAATACACCCATAAATTTTGCAATCAGGAGGAGATGTCATTGTTGACATTTTAAACCAATTAGAGAGTTCCATGGATTTATTAAGAAAGGATTCGATGTCCGTATACTGTGAGCGTATCGAACGTGAAGCCTTATATTATTTGTTGTTTGTTATGAAAACAGTTCCCCCAGGAGATTAGTTTACGAACTACGTAATTGAATCAAGAATGGTAGTAGAACGAGATAAAATAGCATTGGAGTGTTGGAGCTCAGAAGTGTTGCTGCCTGTGCTGGTTGCTTAGGAAAACGGCTGAACTTCGGTCTGAACACTCGGTACACGTACGTCTTTGTCAAATGAACTAGGAAAGAACAAGTGCGATTTATAGATTTATAAATGACTCGGAGCGACTTTAAATAAACACCTTTAGAAATAACATAACCTATAAATAATAAAACCTTTTTAACTTAAATGTATAATTAGTTAGCAGAAAAATAAAATATTTTAGGGCTTTTATTACTTTTAGTAAATCTTGTGATGCTTCTAACGTATTTTTTGTACAAAAATACAAGGTAAAATAAGATGTGGCCAATGTTTACAAATTGTGTTTACAGTGTCGCTAAGAATGGTTTGTTTTGGCTTCAAAGAATGTTAAATCGTCCCGTATCCATTCTTAATAAATCCATGGAGAGTTCAGAGTTTTACTCTTAATCTGGCCAACTATATGGTGCTCAGGCTCACCTACATTTTGATAACGACTGTTGCCAGACTTCCAGTTATGTGGCATATTTTCCCACATAAACTATACTAAAATAACGTAATTACTGTAGATTTGTTACACAAGCTAAAGCATATGACTAAGAATTAATAGAAAATACCAATATACCATTATTTTGCTTTATTTGCTATTATAATGAAAACTCCCCAGGGAATTTTTTCAAAAATTATTCACCTAGGGAATAATCTGCTATTTCTGTCATAATTTTGACATCAGAGAAATTGATTTCTACTACCGAAAAAAGTTTTTTTCTATAAAAAGCAAACAGTATTAAAAAGTTCAATGAAAACACTAAGAAAAATACATACCTACTCTCACTGGATTGCTGATCATTCTCTAAGAGCTTGGAATTCGTTCTGAAATAAAAAAAATAAATAATTAAAATCAAAGATCATTAACACACATAAAAATATTCGAAAATTGCACAATTTTATCTGATACACTTATAGTATAATAGAGTTTGAAACAATTAAAACAATATCAAATAATAATATCACAAAAGGTCTGCAATAATTATTAAGAAATATTAAAACTGACATTTAACATTAATTTTCAATTAAACCATTTACACATAAAATTTAATCTATAGAACATTGCCTCGCCCCTATCCTATGCAAAATTGAACATTCAACATTTATTAATAAAAATGAAAACAATTAAAACAATATGGATCTGTAACGTCAGACTGGTGACCTTAAACCAATTTCTCGACATGCAAAATTCTTTAAGGCTACTAACTTATTAAAAAAACAAATGTATTAGTTGTTATCTGATGTATTATTTATGAGGGGCCATTGTCTTAGAGGTAGTAGCTCTTAATTTCTTATTTATAATAGTCCAGTATGTGAGAATGTATATGAAGAGAATATTCTTGATTCAAAGAAAACATATTTGTTTAACCTGGTAACTTTAGTGAATGCGCTGTATTCTCAGTCTATAAGAACCTTCGTGGTATCATAAATATTCACCTATTTAAGTGATTGTTTTTTCTTCGACTTGGACCACGGTTCTTTAAAATTCCCTATGTAAGTAAACTTTACAAATATTTCCACTAAAATTTGGAAATATCAAGAGTAGTTAACATACTATAGCTACAACAAAAATTGATGTTAATTTTTTTTATAGAACACATATTATGAATTTTTTAAAGTTGGACTTATTTTCGCATCATTTCTATTGCTCTCAGAAAAGTCAAGTTTCTGCTTAATAAAAAGGAAGTTCTTTACGGTGATACATTTGAAAAAAACTGGTAAACGACAAAACTCCAGACAATTTACGAATAATCCAGAGACAAAACAAATTAAAATTCGATAGTCACGGTTTTGCCCTATGTCCATGAAATATCAAATCCGTTACACTGTGCGGCGTTGGCTGCAACTACTATCATTATCGAGTCTCACATCACCATGCTAAGACTTTAAGCAAAATTATATTTTTCTAAATCTCATAGCAAATATTCCTACGAAATTTCAGCGAAAAAAGGTTACTGGCACGTCTGGTTGTAGTTCTCTACTTTGACTGAACTACATAAAATCTAATTCATTGGTAACCCATTGTTTAGCACTTAGCAGCAAATTTTCATATTTGTAATGAGATGCAAAATAAATTTCGTAATATCTAATGAGCTTGACAATACTATGTTTGTTTAGAATACCAGTAGATCAATGAACTAATTTTTTTTTTGTAATGGAATCTGCCTACATTTTGGGCTAAGTAGAATAGACGTCATGTAAAGTACTTCTGTGACGCAAAGTAGTACAGTCATTAACATAAGAGCGTTGGCTCGAGTTCTTGAAAGGTTCGAAAGGGAATAGACTAATCCCTTCACAAATTAATAGAGGGTGGGGAAAGTTAAAGAGCCCGTCTAGTTACAGTTGTGGTGGTGATCGTTAGTTTTGTAATATGAGCAGTGCGTACTGTAAACGTTTCGATTAGTTTCGAAGCAGTCTTTCCCCAAGGGGCCAAAATTAAGGTTTTGCAGGAGTGAGCCGCTGCTGCTTGCTGTGTTGTGGGTGCAAATAAATGTTTTGATACTAATATATTGCGGATTATATTAATTTTTTTCGACCGATTGCTCAAAAACAGCTATTCAAATAAAAAAATGTTACTGCACATTTTTTATTCATAATTTTGGGATCTCTTAATCAACTAAAAATTGGACGTTGATCTTTACATACTCTTTATTTGTTAATTTTGACGTTTCAGTCCTTTTCTTTAGATCTTCTTCAGAAATATTTATATGTTGCCAAAAATAGCTCATGTCAATTTTTCTTCTCTTGTCATTACATAAATATATCTTAAAAATACGCACAGAAAACACAGACATACCTTGAAGGAAAATCATTGGCAAGTTTCTCCAAACATTCCACAAATTGCCTCATGCATTGGTTTAATTTAAAAAACAAAGGATTTTAAAAGTAAAACACACATATTCTTTTAAAATACTGCAAGTATATATATATATATATATATATATATATATATATATATATATATATATATATATATATATATATATGTATATATATATATATATATATATATATATATATATATATATATATATATATATATATATATATACATATACATATATATATATATATATATATATATATATATATATATATATATATATATATATATATATATATATATATATATATATATATATATATATATATTTGTATATTATTACTTTAAAACAAATTGATGAAATATTCACAAAAAGAAATTTTCGGCTAATAATTAAATCCAATCCAATAAATGAGATTGTTCAAGCGTTCTGAATTGTTTTTCATTAAGGTATTCGGCCAACCATTGATGGTTACACCATTACCGTTCTTATATTGTCACTTTTTGTTAGATTTATCAATTATCTTTTTGAATTGGTTGCGATCGGGTGGAAAAACCGTTTATCACGACTTCGTATGTGCAATAGTGTATTGAAAGGATAATCGTACTCATTGGTATAAGGAGAAAGAAAGATAAACCTTGATTTCTATATGGGTATTCGATGGCAGTAAAAGGAATACGCTAGATATTACGGCAATTAAAAATTGATTGAGTTTTCTGAATTCGGATATAACGCAAACCACAAGTTATACGAGGGAGTATTGATGAGTACTTAGCCTACCATCTAAAACGCCACGACATTTCAAAACAAAATTTTATTTTTTCAACATAATTCTGTAAGACTTGCACATTCAGCAGAAAGCAGAACATTCATAAAGTAATTCTAAGCCTTTTAAACAAAATTCTTTGTCTTGGTCTGCAAACCACTCCTCAACGGCACATCCTTTATCTTTCAAATGTTTTTTGGAAACAAATAATAGTCTGACTGTGCTAAATCAGGAGAATTGGGCTGGTGGTCAACCAATTTAAAACCAATTTCATCAATTGCAGTGCAATCAACGACTTGTAAAAAGGAGCATTATCTTGCAAAAACAGCACACCTTTGGAAAATTTTGCGCGGCGTTTTTCCACAATTTTCTTACGTAATTTAGTATGCAACGTCGTCTCGTGATACTTCTATCCTGTTTCAAAGAATCCATCAGAATTATCCCATCTTTGTCGCACGCTTATCGTCTAAGCTCAGTCCAAGAATTGTTGTGGTTTATGGGTAATTTGCATAATAATGAAAACGTATTTGAACAACTATTTTTACTCACGAGTCACGAGGCATGGTTTTACCTTTCTGGTTATGTAAATTCTCAACAAATGAGAATGTGGAGTTCTGAAAATCCACATTTCTTTATAGAGCAGCCTCTGCATTCAAAGAAAGTTGGCGTGTGGGCGGCTATATCTAAAAGAAGGTTAATGGTACCGATTTTATTTAAGGGACTTTCAATTCGGCGCGATACCGTAATGAAATTTTAGAAAATTTTGTAAACGCATTAGACAATGAAGAGATGCGACAAGGCTACTTCCACACAGAACACGTTTGGAAGTAGAAGGTAGACACGTCCCTCTCTCTCATTTAGTTTAAATTTATAATTTTTAGGTTCTTTGTTGAATATGTTTTTTTAATTCTGTATTATGCAATGACAATAACAATAATGTTATTTTCTTAAAAATAAAAACTTCAGAACTTGACAGTTTTATTTTTCATTCACCTATACCTTTTATCTATGTTACCTTTCAAGAGTAATAATTCAAGACATGTGTGATTCATTTCACGGCATCGTTTGGGGGCGTTTTTTTTAATATTACATTATGTATATTTAAAAAAATCCCCTGTATAATAAGACATATTTAACAATGTAAAAATATAACAAAGCTCAGGTCTGCCAGCTGAGGGTTACGCACTTCTCTGACTGTTGACGTCTTTGAAATGTTTAATAATATTTAGCAAGCAGACTGGCTAGCATTAAAACCAGTCTATTTTGAGGATTATGGGTATATTTTGACAGTCATTGGCATAAATTGACAAGCACAAAACAACCAATTTTCTCCGTAGTGTTAATTTAAAATTTACGAAGAGAAAAATTTTAAAATATGGCATGTTGTTTTAAATAAAACTTCCTAATTTTCGCCTCATTATGCCAATGCTGTAAGTTTGATCAGGTTTTGATGAAAATAATAAAGCGTTGCTGTTGCCATGGCTTTCAGATATGTGACCTATTTTCAGATTGATAAACTATAGTGTAGGTTAATATCTGCAATCCTAACCACCGCAGGCAAATGCAAACGAATAAGCATTCATAAGATATACTAATATACAATTATTTTTCGTCATAATCAATTTTTAGTAAGTTATTTCAATTGCATGGTGACAAAATTTAGAGTGAGAGTGGCAACGTCGCTTTTTCACGGGCCTTCCCTTATTCACTGATGATTTAAAGCTTTGTCAAGGCGTAATATTTTGTGTGTAAAGTTTCGGGCAGGTCGGGAGGTTTTAAGTGATTTTTGGTTTTTCCAAAACTGTATCCATAAACTTTAAGAAATGGCGCGTCATTGCCAAGTGTGTATAACAATTGATTCTTTCATCAGGAACTGTCTTTTTACAGGTCTCCTCGGTGGAATACATACGGTCCGGAAAGCCATTACGGCGGCGGGCGGAGACGGAGTTATAGCTATCGTTCTTTGTTCTACACACGCACAATGTTTGAAAGTGCCTCCGATTTCTGAATGTCAATGGTTATAACAAAAACTCCAGAGGTTCCTAGGAAAATTACCAAAAAAAAACGGGGTTTAAAATCGGAGGAGAATTCAGCTATCGATTTAAAATTAAATGTGAAAAAAATCACGATCCACCTGCAAAAATGTAAAAATCGAAACCTCTTTTGAATAAACAAGTCTGTATGCCAGTATTTTCAATCAGTTATCAACGATGTAACCTAATATTCACTGAACATTGGTCTAGTTCTAAAATTAATTAAACAACATTTTTGTTAAAGTTATATCGAACTACACGCATGAGATCGTAGACAATAATTAGTCAATGTATTAATTAGTCTACTAACTGTTAACAAGGTCGTTCAGCGGTGATGCCAATTTTTTTTTGAAAATCAAAAATAGTTTATTATCTAGCACAAAGAGAAAGAGATGATTGACCCGCTGAACACGTGCTATCAGCTGTTCAGGTGACAAAAGTGAAGTTAGGATTATGAATGAGCATTGATGAGATGAATACAGCCGTGTAAATTTTTGCTTTCTGTTTATTAGTTATTGAAAGAAATTAATTTTCAGCCCTTTGATAGTGCTATTAGTATTAACAAAATATCACACGAGCTTGGTGGTAGTAAAACATAACATTTCTAGGTGTTTAGTTGAACATTAATATTTTACTCTTGGGCCGCCGATTTTAATTTTTCGTGCAAAATATTCATGATGAACGAGGACCTCGATATTAGAAAGAATTTTTACAGGGTAAAAACTTTTCATTTAAATCATGTTCAGGCACACCGTGCTATATGTTATAAAAACATGCACAAAAAATCCTTTTTAAAACCATACCGGAAGAACACGGCTAACATTAATCAAATTTTTTTGAATTATCTTGTCCGTAAGTGTGACAACAGCGCTTATACGGAAGAAATAAAATATTTTTAACAAGATCTGTGCGACAGATAGGAAATTATGCAACACACGGTATGTGAAACTGTTCTAACTTACACTTTTGCTAGCCACTTGCGGTTGTACATTTAAATAATTCATTTTTTGTCATTAGTACATATTGGAGATCTATTAGTTTTTAATTTAGAATGTTTTGTTTGTACCAGTGTCTCGTTTTAACTTTTTGCCAGGAAGAAATTTTTTCCAGTTCGGAAACAAATTGAAATCCGACAGAGCCAAATCTGGCGAATAAGATGAACACTCAACACAATAAAGCCTCTGGAGTTTTATTACTATAATTGTAACTTTAAAACAATTGCATGGGAAAAGATATAAAAAAAATTGCTGCATCATAGTTTTTTTTTGTTATTTTACATAATAATATGCAACAATAAGTTGAACTAGATTCTTGTAAGAGTAGTTGGTAACGGTAACAGCCTCTGCTATACTGCGTTCCTGCGAAGGTCGTATTATATGCAAATCGAGGTTAGAGCGGCGTGCAGCAGGAAAAGTAATCACAGCAGGGCTGCTAATTATAACCAGCGCAGCTGTTACAGTTATGAGAATTGTAATGGTTTTGTTGTATTGATTGTGTCTAATAATATTAGGGTATGTATCTGTATGTGAACATGGCGGTTTTTATTTCTTAGCAGGTAGTAATTATTATATTTTTATTGCTTAGTATGCTCAGCAGGGGGGTGCAGTCTATGGAAGCGGGGGAAGCACCGCTTCCCTAAACTTTTTGGAGATAAGAAAATAAATTTGTGTACATTAGAAATGCATAATTTTTAACATTCTACTATAATTTTATAAAAATATGGATTTAATTTCTAATAATTTATCTGAAACCTTTTTTAACTTTACCTTTTTGAAGAGCGGTTTTCTGATATCGATAGCTCGTCTTTCCCAGATTAAGCATCAAGAAGTGATTTTGAAATGGAAACGATATTTTCATGCTATACAGGGTGATTAATAAGGTAATGTAAAACTGTTAATAGGTGATGCCACATTGCCAATAATTGTTTTGGTCATTCCGACATAGCACGTTAGTAAGCTCTTATCAATATCGCTAGACGTATTCGCCGGAATTTTGATTAATGGTCTTTGGCGGAAAATACAGGAGGAAACAAAAAAGCACACACATTCTGGTAGCGTCATTTTTAAAACGTTGTAGCTCGAAAACGAGATGATAGATTCTCTCGTGTTTTCTCGGCATAGAAAGCCCTTTTCGTGGAGAGTTGTATCTAATAAACTATTTTTTCAAGGTCAAAACGTCTGCGTTGTATAGGGGTGAACTAAAAAGTGAATGAAAAGTATTGTTTAAAATAGTTTTTTTTTAAATTTTTGCAAATTGAGCAGTATGCGTTTTTTTTTCAGAACTAGGGCATTTTGTTAAATTTTCGATTAGTTATAAGTATACAGTGTATGGCAAAAAATTGTCTACATATTGGGAAATTTTGCGATTAGTTATTTTTAATTGTTTTTATTAATTTAAGTTACTAGATATTGCTAGATCGACTTTGCACTGGGCTGATTTAAAATTGAATATACAGGGTATCTTAAAAGTATCGTCTTTCTCGACAATGTCAAAATTTTAGTTTATAAAATCGCGATTCGCTACTTTTAAGATACCCTGTATATCTAATTTTAAATCAGCCTAGTGCAAAGTCGATCTAGCAACATCTAGTAACTTAAATTAATAAAAACAATTAAAAATAACTAATCACAAAATTTCCCAATATGTAGACAATTTTTTGCCATACACTGTATATAACTAATCGAAAATTTGACGAAACGCACTAGTTCTGGAAGAAAACAAACGCATACTGCTCAATTTGTAAAAATTAAAAAAAAAACTATTTCTAACAATACTTTTCATTTACTTTTTAGTTCACTCCTATACAACGCAGACATTTTGATCTTGAAAAAAATAGTTTATTAGGTAAAACTGTAGACGAAAAGGGCTTTCAATACCTAAAAAGCACGACAAAATCTATCAATTCGTTTTCGAGCTACAGCGATTTAAAAATGACGGCTAACAAAATTTGTGTGCTTTTTTTGTTTCCTCCTGTATTTTCCGGTAAAGACTATTAATCAAAATTCCGGCGAATACCTCTGGAGATATTGATAAGAGCTTGCTAATGTGCTATGTCAGAACGACAGTTAAAATTAAAATCATTTATATAAACTTTATTATTATTATTATTATAAAAGGAAACTTTTTGTAAGTACATATTGCACAGCGAAATTCTAAAACTTGTAAACATCGGCCCACCGTAATATATAGTCTGTCCAAGATATCTGCAACCGGCAAACGAATTTAAAGAATGCAAGTGAAGGCTTAAACAATGTTGTAAATTGTTTTTAAACCTGTTTTGAAAAAGTGTTTAATTCTTCGTTAAACTTTTCTTATCAAACCTGGTTTACAAACAAAATTGCAACGTTGTTTAAGCCTTCCCTTGCATTCTTTTGCCGGTTGCAGATATCTAGGGCAGACAATACAATCTTTCTCTTAAAACCGAAGAAAGGAGATTTTGAAATTCTCCTGCGGCTTTTTTTGCTATCTCTGGAGGAACAGATTCGAAATAATCTTAGTCGAAATTTTTACAGATCATTTTTATCGTTTATTTTTACGAAATTCTACTTTTATTCCATATACTTAAATCTAGTCGATTCTCTGGGTGGCAGTTGAGATAGTCAATAATTAAACAAATGAAATTGGTTGCTAGGAGTTGCTTTTAAATTATGACTGCTGTCAAAAGTGCGGTCTACCAGATTTCGAAACTTATGTTCAAGATTGGATGGAAGATGGCGAATTGTTGGTTGCATATAAGAGTTCGCGTCGTTCGGTTAACTTCAATCTGCAGTCGCGTGCATAAAAGTATTACTTTCCGCACGTGTTAGGTAAATACCTATTTCAACCAGTATTTTTCTGTTTTCTTTGTTATGTCGGAAACTTTCCCTCCCATCCTCATACTTATTCAATCCAAGAAAAACATTTTTGTTTTTAATAGACTCTCTCACATGCGAAATTATTACGTTAAGAAACAAGTTGTGAAGTCTGGATTGTGACATACTTTTAGATTTTATTATCAAATGATGACGAATTAGTCCGAATCGATTTTATTGCCATAAGAAAAATATCACTCCATCCATCATGTTTACCTAATGAGTTGGAATAACAAGAACACCAAGGGACAAGTTGGTAAACTAATTTCTTTATTGATTTCTTCTGATTAACATAATTTTTGAATTTTTAATTTACGATGTTGCGGTTTTTTTGTGAGATAGTTTTACATTAATGCCGATACAGTGATTAATCTGTGAAAATTAAGTAAGATATTCATTTATATAACAATTTTTGAGTGATAGGGAATAGGCAGGTATTTTTTATTGCATAAATTGTCTATTTATCTAATATTCTATCTATCTAATATTTTATCTCCATACAAACTTTCAAAATAATACAGGCCTCGAGTTTATATTCAGTTCCCTATAACTAACCTAACCCAAATTGTTCATCTGTGATGTAAATGGAAACTATTTGTTGTTTGCGTCGAGTTCGTTTTATGATTATAGTGTAATTTGTGTGTAATTATTTTCAGTAAACAATGAAATTTTTTGAAAACTACCCTATAAGTGCTGTACTGCTGTATTGTGCTAATATGCAAAAAGACCACTGCAAGTGCCACGAACAAACCCTTTTTTCATGTGCCAAGAATAGCCAATATTAGAAGAAAGTAGTGCAAAGTTGATTAAAAATCTTACATACATATTATTAAATGTTAACATCCCCAAATTCAAGTATGTCATCAACACAGCAAATCTGCACAAATATCAGCAAATATCAGCAAATGCAGAATGGTGTCATTCACTAGATCCAGGAATCCTTATTTCTTTAAATATGACCTGGACTCTGTGGAGCTTGAGAGACAAACCCTAGTTAAAGATCTTGGAGTTTGGTTAGACTATGAGCTTACATTTACGAAGCATATTGATTTCATTACGACTAAATTATTAATGGCTTGTGTCATTCTACTCTCCTTTCTGGCATTGGTTTTCATGTTCCTTCGGTTAGTACTAGAAATAGAGTCCTTTTCAATGTTGACTTCCATAGAACCAATTATGGTCTCAACTCACCTTTAAATAGAATGTGTAGATTGGCGAATGAAATATTGACCTCATGTGATATAGATATATTTTGTGATAATCTGAACATATTTTCAAGTAAAGTTAAAAAGTTATTATATAAGTGAATCACTGGAATTTATTCTTGCAATAATATTTAGTGTTGTTTTTTTCCTATATACACATTGTAATAGTTTCAATTTGATTTTATACTGTTTGACACTGCTTTTGTACTATATGCTATTTGCTACAATTGTAAATGCTAAATGCGTTAATAAAATTTTGATTTTGATTTTGATTTTGATTTTTGATTTTGTTAGCTTGAGTTCTTTTAAGGTTCGAGGGGGACTAAATTAATCCCTCCACAAACTTATAGAGGGTGGGGAAAGCTAATACCCAGTAACGGTAAAGAGCCAGTATAGTTACAGTCGTGGTGGTAGTCGTTAGTTTTGTAATATGAGTAGTGCGAAATGTAAACGTTTCGAAGCATTCGTTCTGTATACCCACTCAAAGGACCAAAATTGGGTTTTGCACCAGCAGTTCGATATATGAAAAAAACCAGATGAGTTTGTATGGAAGTGGGTTATGCGTTGTAAACAAGTGAAAAACGTTGATGATATTCAGGATTGGAAACTCGAAGTACTACTAAAAATCAAGAATCAATCATTAGTTTTAAATTATTTGAAAGAATCCGATATGAATCAAGCACAAAATAGTGTTAAAAAACAGTGAACAGACAATGAAACGGAAAAGTGTAAAAAGCCAAAAAATCTTATCCACCGCAAAAAATATTTGACAAATTATAGGAACAAACTAAATTCTTATTTATAACATATTTCCGGAAGACTCTGTATATATTTTAATAAGAATATGCCTCTAAATAAAAATTATAATTTTAATAATTATTAAGCACAATTTTATTTTATAAAATTATTTACATTTTCTTTTCCTTAAATAAATACATAGAACGCAATTGGCAGGCAGTTTACCAATATCTATTATTTTAAATTAATATATCCCTTTATTTACACGATTATTTTAAATCATATACTTTAAAATTTGTAGTATAAGCGGGAGGCAAAGTATATTGCCAATAGAATTTATATAAAATCGCCTGTAACTAACGTAAACTCTATATTGCTCGTTATAAATTTCAAAAATAACTCACAGCGTGACGTCATGCGCGAACTCGGACGAATTTGACACGGTTTGCTAGCATATCTTCCTTTTATTGTATCATGGCCAATCGCCAGACCTTTAGCACATCCAATATAAAAAAAGTAATAATTTTCTGTAGGTTTACAATGCCCAGAAAATATCAGCGTAAGGCCAGTGCCAAACCAAAAGGAAAATGGACAGAAGAATTGGATTTGTTGTGTCAGAAGTGAAACATTGCTACATGAGATCTGTACCATGTTCCCCACCATGTGCAACATACATAAAATATTATGCAAACTAGAAGAAATATAAAAAGGATCTGTCCCTTATGGAAAATTTTATGAGGCATCTCTCCCTATACCTCTGGCCATCTCTCCCACGTCCCAGGGGAGAAACGCCACAAAAGCCAGTTTTTTAAATATTTTTTTTGTAACCTTGAAGTCACTTCTTTTTTGGTTTTTTATATTTCGATTTGTTATAGACGCTTTAAATATCACTTTGTTATTTTTGTAACAAATATAATATAAAACCAACGATTTTACGATTTTATTTGTAAAAGCGGGGCAACTGTCCCACATTTATCTTACCTCTTAGGACCCTTTTTAGTGGTCATTCAGAAATATTAGTGTTTTTTGTATGTAGGTCGGTAATAGGTAAAGATGTATTATTTTTGTTATATATAGGTCAAAGCGAATAAATCACTTTAACCTTACCGACAAACAAAAATAAATCCTCTTAACGAACAATACTAATTTAGCAAATTTTATTTGAATGTCATGTCAGGTCGATTATATACCTTTCAAAGTAACACGCTTGCTCTTAAAGATAAAAAGCAAATATCAACAAAGTTGCATAACCCGTCCATTCAAACACATTGTACAATTTTTAACACCTTTCTCTGAGTGAGGTCTAAATACAACGCAGATGGTATCTTGTATCCCTTCGAAATAAATTGGAACACCGTTTTATACAACTAATAATAAGTCTTTATGAAAAGGCGTAAAATATTTGTCAGTCTGTCGGTTTTTTTTTGGTAATTGTTAAGAACAAGCTGAAAAACAACAATTTCGTAAAACTTTAATTTGCAGCTTAAGGGCAAACATTTTTTTTTGTGCTAGATCCCTCAGGGATTCATTATAAGACCTTCAGTTTCATTTTGTTAATGCTGGTAATGGATCCAAGTTTTGTCCTCACCAATCACTATAAATCTGCGAGTACAATAGGAAATATACATATTATACTCCAAATAAGCCTGCATTTTTTTTTAATTCTCTACATAATTTGAACATTTGGGTTTTTATTGCTATACTTGGACAATTAGTGTTTGCAGCCCCCCACTTAACCTGAGCAAGCCTCGGCCGCCCGATCTCCGCCTATCTGCCGCGCTATCCGGCGTCGACGGCACCAACGCCGTATCACATCGCGTATACGCGGAGCATTGGAAAATGTGTAAATCGCTGCAACTCTATTTTACAGGGTGTTATGTGAAACCCTGACTTTTTTGGAAAATTTTTCCAGTTCCTAGAATCTGGGAAGAATTTTTTTTTGAATTTTCTTATTGTACTAAAATGATCCATGGTCAAATACAAAAAACAATTCCTCGGGATTTTCTCTATTTCCATTTGTTTTCTGTATACAGGGGTTAGTATAAATTTTCGACTTTCTCTTAGAACGGAACACCTAATTTGGCCATTTATTTACAAAAAGCGAAATACCAAATAAATTTGTAGTTGGAGGTAGCCCAGCTAACAAAATTAATACAAATTTTTGTACAGGGTGTAGCAAGTTTAGATAAACTTTTATTAGTTGTTCATTATACTATAACTGAAAAAATCATAACTTTACCTTATTAAATAATATTTGGGAAAAGATGTCAATATTTAATGTACACCTGATCCAAATATTTTACTTTTATTGCTTTTAATTTTGTTATAAATATATAATATATACAGGGTGTTACAAAAAGATGCTAAGAAATTTTAAGGGCAGATTCTACATCCAAAAATACGAAAATAAGTTTATATAAACATGGATCCTCGAACGCTTCTTTTTCGAGATACAGGGTGTTTAATATTTTCTTTCTTAAATGTTTCTTTTTAATTTCTCGAGAATGCGTTAAGATATTGACATGAATTTTGGTACACGCCAGTACGTAATTAAAGGGTACCTTTACGTGCAAAAATGTCTTTTCTAAAGTACTTGTATCAGTAGCGTGCGTGCTGGTAAGTCATCACTTTTAGCAAAAAAATGGCACGCCAGTGATTTTTAGCAAAGTTGATATCGTTCTCTTTAAGCCCAATTAATTCTGCATGAAAAGTGTCTAATAAACTTTTTTGTTCTGATGCACCATTTTCGAGATAAAAATTAATTTATTTCTTACAATGAAAACAAAAAATGAAAATGAATTTTTTAAAAAATATTTTTTGTTCAGGAAACAGTGCTTTTTGATTTAATCAGGGATTGTAAATATCATGATATTTACTGAAAATATCAAAATATCGGATATTTACGATATATATCGGATATTTTGATATATATCGGATATTTTCATTTTTGTTAAAAATATTTTTTACTAGTAGGTAAAAGTTTTTGAAAAAAAAATAAAGCAAAGATAGAAACCTTATCTTTATTGATAAAAACAACAAAGTAGAATTTAAAAATGAAATTCATATTTTTTCTGACGAAAAAAACCAAGCCTAATACAAATAATTCTAGTCTTTACAAAAGCCGTGCTAGAGGTAAGTCATCCATATTGTCGGAATCGGAATCATCTAAGAGATCCCGCTCTGTCTCTGTTGCTACATTCTGCAGATTTCCTGATCCTGAGGCTTCACTGCACTGACTTCGATCCCAAACAAAATCTAAATTTGATGCTGTACTGGACATACTTTTATTTGTTTGTCCTTCACTTATTTCATTTGTATCTTGGATCTGGGTAGAACTACTTCCAGTGTGCGTATCTTTATCATTGTTACAATTCTAAACATGTTTGTTCATCCTTTGAGGTATGCCTTGCATCTCTAAACCACATTTCTTGCAAACTGCCCATTTGCCACTATTATTTTCTTTAGATTTGCAATGAAAATATGTCCATATCGGATTTTTCTCTCGCGGCATTTAGTTTCTATTATTAATTAAGCGCGTAATCCCGAAAATATTCCATCAACACAGTCACAAAATAATATGCACGTTGTCCGATCTAGGGGAATTACCGTTTTAAAAAATCCTAGTATAGCGCGGTTGCATATTTGTACTTAAACGAAAGCCGCTATTGCCAGATTTAAGAAAAAATATTCTTTTTTAACAAGTTGATATATATCCAAATATTGATATTTATTTAGAGATAAATATCGCGATATATATCGTGATATATATCGCGATATATATCACTTGATATATATCTGCGAACCCTGATTTAAATGTATAGTAGATGCTGGAAATGGCTCCCCGTGCTTCAATATTTGTTCTAAATCGTCTTCGTATATTTCTCCTAACTCTTCGAAACACTTGAGGTGTGAAAATATTATACACCCTGTATCTCGAAAAAGAAGCGTTTGAGGTTCCATGTTTAAATAAACTTATTTTTAGATGGAGAATCTGTCCATAAAATTTCTTAATATATTTTTGTAACACTCTGTATATATATATATATATATATATATATATATATATATATATATATATATATATATATATATATATATTACACAAGTCCTTGGAAAGTTATACAAAATAAGAAACTGACTGACTGACTGACTGACATATCAACGCCCAGCCCACACCGCTGGGTCTAGATCAGATTTTCAAAAAATTATTTTTGAAAAATTGATTTTCCAACATTTTGTGTAGATCCTTCTATCAAAAACTAAGCATACATACATATACATAAGATGACTAAGTTTTCTGATTATTACGCTTGTTATTTTACCATTTTTAACTATCTAAGTGCCGCCGCTGGCAGTATAACTAAAACTGCCTCAAACGCAATCAGAAATATCAATTTTATAAAATAAATAACACAATTGGCCAACGTAATAATTGTTGCAAAATTTTGCCGTCTTAATAATGAGATAGGCGGTATTCGCAAGTTTTATTTTTTCCCAGTAAAGAACTTTCTATACGCGAGCAATTTTATTATTGTAAAAATTATGTTACTGTGAAAATAATAAAATATGTCGACGTGCCATTTTATTTCCGGCTGAGATAAAGAACGAAGATTGAAAAAATAGAAAATTTCACTGGTTTGTCGATTTTATTTAAGTTGTGAATTTTAAATTGTGTTTTAGAGAATTTAACTTCATTAAAAAATATTATTTTTTGTCGATCGCTCAAAAATGATGACTTTTCTGATAAGATTTCTTGCAGAAAAAGTCAATATTACAATACACCTAATCATTTCTAGGAAACGAAACTGTTTGGAAATATTCGTTTCTGTAATGTAAGGAAATAATGATTTTCTACAACTGCTCTAACCATGGATTTATTATAATAAGGATTCGATGTCCGTATACTGTGAGCATATCGAACGTGAAGCCTTATCTTTTGTTGTTTGTTTTTGTTTTTGTTATTCTCTTGGGGGAGCAGTTTACGAACTACGAACATAGACAAGACTACGAATTACTACGTAATTGAATCAAGAATGGTAGTAGAAAGAGATAAAATAGCATTGGAGTGTTTTAGCTCAGAAGTGTTGCTGTCTGTTATGGTTGTTTAGGAACACGGCTGAACCTCGGTCTGAACACTCGGTTACACGTACGTCTTTGTCTAATGAACTAGAAAAGATAAAGTGCGACGTATAGATTTATGTGGATTTATAAATGACTCGGAGCGACTTTAAATAAACATAATGAAATAACATAACCTATAAATAATAAAACCTTTTTAACTTAAATTTATTATTATTTAGCAGAAAAATAAAATATTTTAGGGCTTTTATTACTTTTAGTAAATCTTGTGATGCTTCTAACGTATTTTTTGTACAAAAATACAAGGTAAAATAAGATGTGGCCAATGTTTACAAATTGTGTTTACAGTGCCGTTTAGAATGGTTTGTTTTGGCTTCAAAGAATGTGAAATCATCCCGTATCCAGTCCTAATAAATCCATGGCTCTGACAATACCTAAAGACACAGAACTCGCCGCCAGCGGCTCATTTTCTAACATGAACCCGTGCTCTAAAATGACGCTTTATAAAACTAGTACTTTAATTTACACTCATATAGAGTGGCGTCTCGACAATCAATCTTTACAGCCATCAGGGAATGTTAGGCTTTTCCTATTAGACACAATCACAATATACTTCCTGTTGTTCATGTGTCTGTTTACATAGTTGTAGTTTTAGTGTAATGATTTCCCAAATGGGGGATATTTATTAGGAAAAACCTTTTAGGTGTACCTTAGTGACACTACACGATAGATATTGCGGTTCACTTATAGCAAAACGTATTTTTAATCCATTTTTCTTGCAGTCACAGCAGAAAATAAAAGAATCGTGTAAGGTCAGCAGGTCAGCACATAAATTATTTGGTCATAATGTTGCATTATATTACAATTATCGGGTGTAATGTTCCATAAACGTTTCAATTATCACATTACGTTGTCCCAAGATTAGGATTAACGCCCAAGAAAAGACCAGTTTTGAATGTCAAGGAAAAATAGGAATTTGATCGGTCTTTTTGTAGCTGGACAGTGAAAGGCTGTGTGCGTGAGTAGTTATTATGGATCATGGATTTATCTTCAACTCGAGAGAAAAGTTCTCGACGAAAAGTTTTTGAAAACATTTTTTTAACAGTGAATTCCGAAGAAAATAAGAAAATTTTATCAGGAGATGAAAAAACGAAAGAAAATATAAGAAATTATCAGACGGTACCTTTCATTAAAGATAAAGAAGGTAGATTAATAGGTGACCCTCAAAGAAAAATACAAAGATAGGCACAGTATTTTGAAGAACTATTAAGTGGTAATGTAGTTAAAATGGAAGAACAAGAAATCGAATAGGGAAAAAATAGAGAACAAGTGGAGAAGCCCACAGAGGAAAAAATTATAGAAGAAATACGTAACCCAAAAAATTTGAAGAGCGCAGGGCAAAACGGGTTTGCTTCCAGCAGAAATATTTAAAACTGGAGGAGAAGGCTTACAAAAAAATTAGCAAATTAATACAAGATCTGGAAGGAAGAGAAAATGCTCGAGGGATGGAAAAATTCATTAACATGCCCAATTTACAAAAAGGGTGACAAGCAGGTCTGCGATAACTACAGAGGCAGAGGAGTCGCCCTTTTGTATGTGGTATATAAGATACTGGCAGTGATTATAGGAAAAAAGCTAAACGACTATCACAATCAAATTGTCGGGGAATACCACGGAGGGTTTAAAGAAGGAAGAGGAACAACAGAACAAATCTTTATTCTCAAGATGATAATAAATAAAAGTTACGAACAAAACCTAAGACTACATCTTTCATGTAGACTACATCAAATGTTCATAGACTTTAAACAGGCATACGATTTATTGATAGAACTAAAATGTATAATGCCCTGATTAGTTTGAAGATCTCCGAAAAGATAGCCAGACTGATCAAGATGACATTAGAAAATTCCTGCAGCAGTGTAACAACAGACGGCATTATTTTTGGAAAGTTCAGCATCAGGAAGGGCTTAAAACAGGGCGATCCCCTATCGACGGTACTGCTCAACATAGTTTTAGAAAAATTCTACGGGAGAGTGCAGTGCGGTGGGGGGGGGGGGGGGTTATATCACCAGAGGCAACAAATAATGGCATAAGCAGATGACCTTGTTTTGCTGACCAGATCAAAAGTAGAGATAGAAATCTAGAGTTTAACAAATGGGGGTAATTCCAGAGACGGCTTCTAACCTAGTTGGAAATAAAATTAGGATTCGATTCGAAAATAAAATACAAATATTTATTTACCCACATTGTGTTATTTGAAAGTGCGAGATACGAAAATATCATACAGGGTGTCTGAAAAGTCTTAGCATGGGCAAATATCTTTACTATTAATAAAGATAGCAACACCAAATTTTAGTTGTACCTTATTGGTTAGTAAATCTACTTTTTTACGTAATTTGACTCTTTCAACCCCCCTGGGGGGTTACGCTAGCGAGTTGAGGTCCAAAATTTTGGATGCAAACCTATGCCGTGTGGCCTCTTCGTTTAAAAGTCTTCAAAAAAGAAACATTGTTTTAGTATTTTAGTATTTATTTATTATTGTAATTCATTTTTAAATGGCAAGCCTATAAAAATTATAACTCGTAAATCGTATAATCGGGCGGGGCACAAGTCGACCATTAGTCGGCCACTTGTGCCAAACAGTACAAGTCGGCGCTGCTATTTTTTGTTTTGTAGGGCACTTTTTTCTAATTTTTTTCCAATTTTACTTCTTCATTTGTCGTTTTTATATGTTTTGTTTTTTGACATCTGCGCAGTAGACCAAAATGCGTACCACGCGCAAACCGAGCGTGCTAGACATGCGCACGGAATTTCAGGAGTTGGACTTTGGTGTCTACATTTGAACCCATTCATTGTTCAGAATATATCTCCAGTAGTTAAGGTACCACTACGTATTTAACTTTATAACTTTGTTCCCAAGTTTTTTTCGACTTTATTTTTCATTTTTTGCCATGTGCGCAGTAGACCAAAATGCGTACCACGCGCAAACCGAGCGTGCTAGACATGCGCACGGAATCTCAGGAGATGGACTTTGGTGTCTACATTTGAACCCATTCACTTTTAAGAATATATCTCCAGTAGTTAAGGTACCACTGCGAATTTAGACAACAAAGTACATCCCCTGAAATTTCGTGCGAATGTCTAGCCCTCTTGATTTGCGCGTGGTACGCATTTTGATCAATGGTAAAACTTTTTCCCCAAGTTTTTTTCGACTGTATTTTTCGTTATTTGCCACCGCGCAGATAGCAAAAAAAGAAAAATAAAATCGAAAAAACTTGGGAAAAACGTTATAAAGTTAAATACGCAGTGGTACCTTAACTACTGGAGATAGATTCTTAAAAGTGAATGGGTTCAACTGTAGACACCAAAGTCCATCTCCTAAAAGTCCGTGCGCATGTCCAGCACGCTCGGTTTGCGCGTGGTACGTATTTTGGTCTACTGCGCACATGGCAAAAAACGAAAAATAAAGTCGAAAAAGCCTTGGGAAAAAGTTATACAGTTAACTACGTAGTGGTACCTTAACTATTGGGGATATATTCGTACAAGTGAATAGGTTCGAATATAGACACCCAAGTACATCTCCTGAACTTGCGTACGCATGTCTAGCACGCTCGGTTTGCGCGTGGTACGCATTTTGGTCTACTGCGCAGATGTCAAAAAACAAAACATATAACAACGACAAATGAAGAAGTAAAGTTGGAGAAAAGTTAGAAAAAAGTGCCCCACAAAACAAAAAATAGCAGCGCCGACTTGTGCTATATGGCACAAGAGGTCGACTAATGGTCGACTTTTGCCCCGACCGATTATACGATTTACGAGTTATAATTTTTATAGGCTTGCCATTTAAAAATGAATTACAATAATAAATAAGTAGGTACTAAAATACTAAAACAATGTTTCTTTTTTGAAGATTTTTAAACGAAGAGGCCACACGGCATAGGTTTGCATTCAAAATTTTCGACCTCAACTCCCTAGCGTAACCCCCCAAGGGGGTTGAAAAAGTCAAATTACATAAAAACGTAGATTTATCAACCAATAAGGTACAACTAAAATTTGGTGTCGCTATCTTTATTAATAGTAAAGATATTTGCCCATGCTAAGACTTTTCAGACACCCTGTATGATATTTTCGTATCTCGCACTTTCAAATAACACAATGTGGGTAAATAAATATTTGTATTTTATTTTCGAATCGAATCCTAATTTTATTTCCAACTAGGTTAGAAGCCGTCTCTGGAATTACCCCCATTTGTCAAACTTTAGAAATAACATTCAGAAAGGTAGAAGAAGCCGCAAGGGATATGGATTAAAAATTAACCAGGACAAAACTAAATATATTGAGTTAAAACAACAATAAGGTAGAGAAATAGAATATGTGAATGGTGAAGGAGGGGATGAAGCTGTGTGCTAGATAAAAGATGTATTAGAGTATTTAGGAAAAATAATGTCCTTTGCTGGCCAATACTGATCCACTAGGCGACAAGTGCTATAGGACAAAAATTCAATGGAAAATAATATCAGAAGCGATTTACAGGAGAAACCATTATAGCAATTTGTAGGTTAGACAACTAAAGCACAAAATAATCTAGTAGGTAAAAGGATCTCTTGCGGAAAAATTCTGCATAAGCCGATATTACGTCATTAGATGTAAAACTTTCATTTTCTAAATAAATGCAATAAAAGGGTTATCAATAATGCTAATGTACGCAAAGATCTTACAGCAACCTTTAATGGATACGAACTAAATGGGAAATATTTTTATTTTATTTATATTACTACAGTAACAATAAATAAAACTGTAACAACAGTGGAATTGCGCGTATTTTGCACAGCTTTACTAATATGCAATTATTTAGGTATGCACTTAATCCAACTGAGAAATTATTCAAGAACTTATATTTGTTGTTACATTACTTATCGCGGATATACTTAAAGTTCCTAAAATACGTAGAATGTAATAATTAAAGCGGGACAGTGATAAAATGAAGTAATTACTAATTATAGTAATTAATAGGGTATGTATTATTACGAAATAATCTTGCATTAGATTTATAGATAAAATAGTTTTAAGCTTTTGTGTAAGCGACATAGTTTGGGAGTTGTTAAATAATAATAATTAACTTTCAATAAGAATTTAATTCAATAGAAACGACAAAAAGCAATTCCTGTTATTGACTTTTCCTCATCATTAATTATAGTTAAATAGTTATAGGGTGGATTAGGTACACCTGAATGTCGTAATATTTTCAATATTAACACCTTAAATTGTTTATTATTATGTATTTAACAATAATAAATATAATTCTGAGGTGTTCCATTATTTTCTTAGTTTAGAAATAAAAACGTATTCCAATTCAATAAAATTCGAAATACTTAGAAAATGACGTCGAATATTTGTTACCAATGACCGACGGATTCCGTCTGCTGTTTCAGCGAGGAGCAGTCTATTGGCTAAATCATTCGTGTAGGATCGGCATTGTCCGACCACGTGTTGTTCTGGTACCGTCAGTTGTTAGTGGCTCCGTTCAGACTTATATACATCTCTATGTGTAAAAGAAGAAACTGACTGACTGACGTATCAACGCACAGCCCACACCGCTGCGTGTAGAAACTTGAAATTTTGCACAGATGTTTCTCATATAACGTAGGCGTGCACTAAGGAACGATTTTTTAAAATTCAATCTCTAAGGGAGTGAAATTGGGGTTCGAAGTTTGTAATGGAGTAAAATTGTTATGCTGCGAATGACGTCGCTCGCGAAAACTAGTCTTTAATAATACGTTTAGAACATAAAATAAATGATGCTCCGAAAATTAGCATGGTATTATTAACACAATAACCTTTAAAAAATTTAAAGGTTCCATAAACAGATCCCGTTAGATCATTCTTCGTTTGAGACCTATTACCCAACAAGCGACGTTCACAAATCGTTTATGACATAAGATGTTATTAAGTATTCTCAGTAATAAAGTACTACTATTATTACTGTAATTTCGTCTATAGCGGTCGCCTCCTCTTTGGTTGGGATATTTAACTTAAAAACAGTTTAAACCACCTGATATTGAATAACGTCGATTTTTGTTGTTATCGTTGGTGAAGTCAGGTCTCTTCTTTTCTTAATTTCGTATGTTTTAAAAGCTTCTGTTTCTATTGTTTGAATCCCTGAATAACTTTGAAATAATACGGTTTTCCAAAACTGTGCTCTTACCTCGGATTCGCAGAAAAAACGTTATTTTATTATATACCAGTAACTGTTCTTCTGTTGAATACGTTTTCATTCGTTGAACAAAAGTTAAGATTTAAACAATAAACTAAATTTGAAGCCCTAAAAGTTAAGTATTTTGGTCAATTGTACATTAGTTATTGACCTATTTTATCAAACATTATTCAAGTTAATAAAGTTATGTTTTTTCAATCATAGTATAATATTCATAACTAATAAAACTTTACCATTGCCTTTAATACCCAAGAAATATTGTAACAAAAGCACTAGTGTTAAAAAACAGTACTAGAATATTAATTAACACTATTATTAATTAACTATTAATTAGCACTAATTAATATCTTTTCTATACTCTTGCTGGTTTCATCTTAACAAATGGGGAACTGTTTTATTTTTGACACTACGGAAAAAAGTTGTTCTATATAAAAATTTCTGCTTATGGAGAAAATTACACTCAAATCAAAAATGTTTAACCCAGCATATACGGGGTGTCAAAAAAAAGTGAAAACGGAAAATGCTTTAGAAGGAAACCTATCATTTTAATTGCAAAGTACAATAACGTAAGAAAGTGTAGTCCAGAACTCAAAAGTGATTCATATTATGTACCTTTGAATTTTCTAAAAAAGTGTTTTGAAATATGTGTTTTTTAAATAACATGTTACCAAAATAATCAACAATAACATCTTATGAAATACTAAACTAAGCTTCAACATGATCACCGTTCCTTCCATACAAACTATTGTACGTCCGCCACTGCATTTCTAACCATCTGTGTGGAAATTTCTTGGACACATTCTCTAATAATTCGCTCTAAATGGTCTATGTTTTCGAAAGGTCGGTTGGCATAGGCTTTTTCTCTTAAGAATCCTCATAAGAAAAAATCTAGGTGAGTTATTTATATTTGGTGGACCTTGGTGGCCAAGCAAATTCTGCAGAATACAAAATGTAACAATTATCTATCAGACAAAACAATATTATGACAAAAACATATTTAATATAATTAGATTTGGAACTAATAACTGTAATTTTTCTTATAAATCTGATAAGTTATTACCACAAATTATTTTATAACATGGAGTCGTACAAGGTCGACATTGCTTTACAATTATTAGCTTTTAATCAACTTTTTAAAATGAATAGAACCGATCTAATTTTTGTTTTAAAATTTATTGACACATTATTATTAAATAGTTTGTTACATTATAAAAATGCCATTAAAGAATTTTAAAATTGCTCGTAAAATGATGCATAAGGTCAAAATAATTAATAAATAATGGTAAGCATAAATAGAAATAGGTGTTTTGCTCTGGTTTTGAGACAAGATAAAATGTTTTTAAATTAAAATAAATGGATGTGATGAAAGTTTTCGGCTTAACAAAGGAAACTGCCAAGTACTACTTAAAAATGTTTTGATTTTTCTACATGGTCTCCGTGGAGCTTAATAAATTCTACCATACCATTCTTATAGGCTTAATTGAACAACTCTTCGAAACAGACATTTGTGGCAACAATCACTTCTAAATATGACGTGAACTTCTTGCCAGAAATATATTTTTTCAATTTTGGAAACAAATTGAAATCCGATGGTGCCAAATCTGGCGAATCAGGTGCATGAAGAACCAATTACCCTGATGGAGCGGAATTTTCTTCTTGGCTAATTCGGTACGCTTCTCGCGAATGTTTTGGTTTAGCAGGTCAAGTAATTTCGCATAGTACTCTGAAGTTATTGTCTTTACCTTTTTAAGGTAATCTATGAGAACTGTCACCATAACTTTCTCGACAGATGGAATGGAACGGTTCATGCTGGAATTTCAAGTAAAAAAATTAGCAATTACAGAAATTACTTCCTTGTACTTTTTCTCTTTTTTAAATAAAATTGCATGATATTCTCTTGTTTACGTAGGCACTAAAAATATCACGTATGAAGAATTATTATTATTACAACATATAAGTTAACACATTTTTAACAAGCACATACTGCAACAATGATTTATAATTAATTTGCAGAAAAGTCTTTTGTGGTTTGGGTTTCACAATGATACAGAAATTTCACTTTTTATTAAATAAATCCAATCCTAAACTAGGATTTTAAAAATATATAAATTTTTAAGAAAAATGTCAACATTGTCCACACCTAAACGAGGCGGAGGCAATAATTATTAAAAAAGTTTTGAAATTCTATAAGTTATATTGCGCCAAAAGTAGAACAAAAATATAATAAAGGTTTCGGTTGGACACGCCTATTTTTTCCTTAAAAGTTATAGCACTTATTTTGTAATAATATTTATGTGAATGTTACCGCAATAAAGTATGTAATTTTAACGAAAATCTGTTACCTTTTAAATGTTTTTTGAGTTTTGGGAATAAATAATTGCGAGACGGTGCTAAATCCGGAGAATAGGGCAGGATCGTTGTCTTGCAAAAAGGCAAAGTTTTCCGTGGAGTTTTTCCATAAATTTCTTACGTAATTTAGTAAACAACTTAATATAGTGTGCTCCCGTTATACTTCTACCCAGTTCCAAATAATCCATCAGAATTATCCCATCTTTGACCCAGAAAACTGAAGCAAGAAACTTGCCAGCCGATTTTTGAGCACGCAATTTTTTGAGTTGAGTGTACAAGACAACGTTATTAAACATTTATAAGCAATATACAAATTACTGTAAGCTAAGAAGTGCAAGTTATATTTATGAAAAATAAAAAAAAAAACAACAATGACATACACCAACCACAATTCGGGGGTATGTTTTGGAGATGAAATTTATTCATTTGAGCCCGACTCCAAGCCCTCCCGGGGGACGAGACTCCGAGGAGGTTCATTAAATTATATTATAAATTTTGTAGTCTAAGATTTTTGTAGGTTTGTGCAAATCTAAGTAATTCCTGCTTTAATGTATCTACTTCTATACCCGTTAAATCAGAAATTGACGATAAAGCATCTTCAGGAAAGTTTTTCGCATGTAAACCAGCAATATCTTTAAAAGTTGCAGGATCAAAGTAAGAAAATTCTTTATAAATTGCCTCGTGATCTGAGAATCTAGAATCCAAACTTTGTATTATTAAGTTCAATATAATTCTGAAACATTCAATCCCAATTTTTTTCATCCCTCCCATTTGATGTAGGTATTACTGACACTACATCTTGGCAAGATTCTCCGAGTATTTTTTTTACTTCCTACTCAATCTTGTTTCCGAAAATTCAGTTTCCACTAAAATATCACAATTGATATTTGATTATATCCTTGCGTTATTACTATTTAAAAATTTGCTAACACTATCTGCGATAACTTACTTATGAAACATAGCTTTTATTTTTTTGCATTGTTAATAATACGAAAAGCTTGTTGAAAGTTTAAACCTTTTGTTTGTAAAAAATTTGAAGCCGGTGTTAAATACTGAAAGAGACGCAAATGAGTGGATGATACCACAGTTGTCTCAGATTTAACGAAAGAATGGAATAAAATCTTTGCTTCAGAACTTGACTTACCGTCAGATTTTTCACTAGTATAGATTGTACGTCAAACAATTAATAACGTGGATTATATTTCATTTTGCTGATCAGTATAAGAGCCAAAAAATATTTCTGAAGCTTTCGATTCGGTTTGCTCCACCATCTTGTGTTGCAAATCTTTTTCATGGGTTTCAAATTGTTTCCTCCTGTTTTCTCTTTCCATATGGTCATTCAATTTTGTCTACGTGGACTCTCCCAGATAAAAAAAATCCTTCCATTATGATATTATAAAACAATTTAAGCGAATTTCCATATTGTTCCAAATTTACAATGATTCAAGTACAGGGTGTCCCATTTTCGGCACTTTTGCGGGGTATCTCCCTTATTTTTAAAGATAGAGGGTTGCGGTTTTCGCGACAGTGTGCTACTTTTTGATGAAACGAAAGATGGCATAAAAATATTTTTCATGGCCCCCTTCGTTTTTGACATACAGGGCGAAATTGATTTTTTTTCCATTTTCGGACCCCCCTCGCATTTCAGTTATCTTGTAACTTATGAAAAAAGTAATAATGGATCCTATTAGAGTTTTCTACGTAGAATCGAGTGGCGTGGTTAGATTTTCATCAGATGTAATATTTTTCGAGATATTAACCAAATAAATGTTTTTTTAAATGGAACACCCTGTATATTTCTTAACCATTAAGTTTCCCCTTCCGAGAGCTTTTCAAAAATGTATAACACTTTATAGTTATTTTTTATTTTTAGCCCTTAAATCGAACTATTTAATTTTAAACTTTAATTTTGCGTAGTTGGCCGTGTTTAACAAGTGGTTTAACGTCAATTCAGGTATTTAGATTTAAAAAAGAAACTGGTTAAATCCTGTATTTTCATTAATTTATTAAAATCTGTATTATTTTTAACCTACAACACTACTTGTTATCTAGATATATAGAAAATCCTATCCAGAACTAAAACTGTTTAGTTTTTAATCACTTAAAGATTAAATTAGTTGTCTTGAATTACTAATAGCAAATAAAAGTCAAATTTAAAAACAAAACATACAAAACTTTAGGTAACGAAAATAGAATGGATTAAATGGACTAACTCTTTTCGTTACCTAAAGTTTTGTATGTTTTGTTTTTAAATTTGACTTTTATTTGCTATTAATAATTCAAGACGACTAATTTAATTTTCAAGTGATTAAAAACTAAGCAGTTTTAGTTCTGGTTAGGATTTTCTATATATATAGATAACAAGTAGTGTTGTAGTTTAAAAAATAATACCAATTTTAATAAATTAATGAAAATACAGGATTTAACCAGATTCTTTTTTAAATCTGAATACCTGAATTGACGTTAAACCACTTGTTAAACACGGCCAACTACGCAAAATTAAAGTTTAAAATTAAATAGTTCGATTTAAGGGCTAAAAATAAAAAATAACTATAAAGTGTTATATATTTTTGAAAAGCTCTCGAAAGGGGAAACTTAATGGTCAAGAAATATACAGGGTGTTCCATTTAAAAAAACATTTATTTGGTTAATATCTCGAAAAATATCACAGCTGATGAAAATCTAACCACGCCACTCGATTCTACGTAGAAAACTCTAATAGGATCCATTTTTACTTTTTTCATAAGTTACAAGATAACTGAAATGCGAGGGGGGTCCGAAAATGGAAAAAAATCAATTTCGCCCTGTATGTCAAAAACGAAGGGGGCCATGAAAAATATTTTTATGCCATCTTTCGTTTCATCAAAAAGTAGCACGCTGTCGCGAAAACCGCAACCCTCTATCTTTAAAAATAAGGGAGATACGCCGCAAAAGTGCCGAAAATGGGACACCCTGTACAATGTAATGTGTTATTTTCACCTTGTTTTTTATTACTTGTTATCCACCTTCAATTATTTTTCCGCATTACACCGGTAGCGATTTTGATTTATCCTGATTAGCAAAAAAAAATTATTTACCAATATTTTTATAGCTTAAATATTCTAATTACAATAAACAATTAATTTAAATATATAAATCCTGAATATTATTCATATTTATACGCATCGAAAATATATCGTTATTTAAAAGTTCATTGTCATATTGTCTACGCATTAAATATGTATTAACGTAAATTGCTAATTTTGTACTTAACCATCTACTCAAAAAATGCCAGGAGGATTTTTTCTGCAGTAATTTTTTATAAAAAAAAATATGTGCAAGTGATCTTATTTTAACGCACTTGCAGTAAATCTACAAATTTCTTTTAACTGTTAGTATCCGATGACGCTTCTGTTAAACGACTGTATGACAAAAAAAATTGAGTGTTCCAACCAAAGTGTATCTTTTAATCTAAAGTGATTTCACGGAAATATAGCTGCGTGAAAGCAAATTTTTGTATAACATTTTGCAAAAAATGTGTAACTTACAAAATTTTCATCAAAGATTCTGTCAAGAAATTCATAAAAACTGAATTAGGTAGAAAATTTAAGTTTTTATAACCCTTTTTTCAAAAAGTTTGCATTTAATCAACTGCGTCTTCTAATCTAAAGCGAATTCCTGCGAATATTGCTTTATCCGACAGCAAATTTTCAAAAAATTCCAAAAATTCTAAAGAAAGATTCTATCAAAAAATTCATAAAATCTGAATTAAGGTTGAAAATTTAAGTTTTTATAACTGCTTTTTCAAAAAGTTTTTATTTCATCCATTGTATCTTCTAATCTAAAGCGAATTCTCGCGAATATTGCTTTATCCAATAGCAAACTGTCTGGAGATTCCAAAAAAGTATATCTTGTTAAGGTTTCAAGAAAGATTCTGTTCAAAAATTCATAAAAAATTGAATTAAGGTAGAAAATTGAAGTTTTTGTAACCCTTTTTCAAAAAGTTTTTATTTCATTCAATGTATCTTCCAATTTAAAGCGAATTCTCACGAATATTACTTTATCCAATAGAAAATTTTCTGGAGATTCAAAAAATGTATAACTTATAAAGTTTTCATAAAATGTTCTGTCAATAACTTTATGAAAACTGAATGAAGGTAGAACATTTAAGTTTTCATAACCTTTTTTCAAAAAGCTTGTATTTAATCAACTGTATCTTCTAATCTAAAGTGAATTGTAGCAAATTTTCTGGAGATTCCAAAAATATATAACTTATTAAAGTTTCATAAAGGATTCTATCCAAAAATTCATAAAAACTGAATTAAGTTAGAAAATTCAAGTTTTTATAACCCTTTTCTCAAAAAGTTTATATTTAATCAACTGTATCTTAAAAAAAATATATTTTTCGGCAAACGTACTTTTGAAAAAGCTAGCTCGCACTTCCCTTAGAGAACATCTTTAAGACATTTCCTACGCGTCCTTGCTTTAACACAAAATTAAAAAAACAGAACGAGATAAGCAATTTACTTATTAAACCAATTAAAATACAAAACGTCTTTCCGCAATCATAAAAACAGTTTAACTCGGAAAACGTGTCTGTAAATCAAGACCTCTCAAATAATACCTACTCAATATTGAAATACTTATTTACGGCATCCATTTTAAATTTATTTTAAATTTATGCAACAATACTATTAACTTATTCGTCTAATAATACGTTTAAAAACAATCGATTGCAAACGATGGCAGCATTATCGTGTTTTAAGAAAAATTCCTTTGATTAATTAGTCGACTTTTTTTTGTAATTGATAGCAATTATTATAAATTATGTCTGTAGTAATTTATTTTAAGATTTTATTTCATTAATTTTATTGAACATCAATAAACATCTATAATTAACTAACTTTTACTTCTTTGACTGTGTCACGTCGATAATTCCGAAATATTTGATATTTTATGGTCAGAAAGCTGTTGAAAGAAATCTATTCTCAAGTATAAACGATAACTGTAGGGTCTAACTATAAAAAACACAAATTTCAAAAATGTATGAAGAGAAGGTAATTTTTATTAAATTAAGTGGCAGAAGTGATGACAAGACAAAAACGTTAAAACCTAACTGATCAGCTGTAAGATCTAAGCTACTAAAAAAGAATTAAGGCAAGAATTTTAAACTTTTATTACCCCTCTGATTACAAAGTTTTTATTTAATCAACTGTATCATCTAATTCAATAGAAAATTTTCTGGAGATTTCAAAAATGTATAACTTATTATTTCACAAAACATTGTGGCCAGAAATTCATAAAAACTGAATTAAGGTAGAAAATTAAAATTGTCATTCAAAAAGCTTTTATTTCATCTAATGTATCTTCTCAGCTAAAGTGGATTCCTGCGAATATTGCCTTACTAAAAATGTATAATTTGTTAAGGTATTATCCAGAAATTCGTAAAACTGAATTAACGCAAAACATTAACATTTTTATGAATCTCTTTTCAAAAAAGTTTATATTCAATCAACTGTGCTTTCTAATCTTAAGCAAACTCTCGCAAAACTGAATTATGGCAGAAAATTAAAATTTTTATGACCTTTCTTTCAAAAAGTTCTTGTTTAATTAACTGTATCTCCTAATCTAAAAAGTCTTCCCGCGAATATTGCTTTATCTGAAAGAAAAGATCCTGAGCAGATCTAAACAGACCTGAGCAGACCAGCATTTTCAAATAAAACTTTTTAAAACCTAACTGGTTATTGGTCAACTAGATTAAGTGATAAATTAAACCTTTTTAGTGAATTTGGGGGAAAGAGTATTGTCAACTATCTCGAAAAATGCGTTTCTAAGCAATTTTTGAATATTAAGCGCTAAAAATCCGCGTCGAAGACGAGAATTTCTTCAAGCTTCACGAAAGCCATTCGCTAAAAAAAATGTTAAGCAACACGCATGTTTTGGAATTTTTTCACAGCAAAAAATAGATTCACGAATAGTATTTGATAAGACTATTTCCTGAGAAAAACATACATACTTTCCTTAAATTTGTGCTGACATCTTCTTGTCAAACCTGCTTGTCAAACCGTAAAAAATCGAACAAATTGCTGAGAGGAGCTGTCAACTTTCCCACTTAAACATCATCTTTGACACAATAATTGTCGTTTGTGGTTGGCCGGAATTAGAACGAAAGAAATGGGCTAGAACAATATTGCAATTTTAAGTATTTCTTTCTTTGAAATAAAACTCGAAAACCTATTTATAGCACAAAACTTAGTTGTCCTATTCCTGTACCTATCTATTGAAACTTATGGCCGACTTAGACCCACATTATTTGTGAAAATAGACGAATATACAGGTTTTAGTAATTATTTCCTTGCAAATATTAAGATATATCTCGAAGAGTTCAACAGTCAGTTCAGTGCGTAACCCCCAGCGCGTAAACCTAAATTACTATGTTATTTTTTACATTGTCACTTGTCACATTTGAAACTTTGTGACTGAAACCACATGTTTTCGTTAAGGCATAATAACATCCAATTCGATTATGTAATATTACACAGGGTGTCCCATCAAGATGGTGAAGTTGCAATGGAAAACAATAGCAAACAGGCTTAGTACTGGATGTAAAAACTGGTGATCAATATTTTGACGATATTGTATGTGCAGGTGTCGAAATTTTTGTTTTAAAATCCACGCTTACGTTTAACAAAAACTTGCCGAAACAAAGAATTTGGCAGCCTGCTAACAGGTCAGCACGTGCATATTTTATCAAAAATTAGGCGATGTCTACTGACTTCATTCCGACGTCTTACCTTTCTTTTTTATAGCTCACAATTTTACCTTCACATTTCTATGTTTTACCCATTTTTCACATTACCATAAATTACTGTTAATTATCTGACTCCAAAGTTGCCGCAAAACTTTTAGACCGCCTCGTTTTACTACCGGGGTAATGATAAATTAAATCAAATGGATATAGATCTGACAGAACAGGTGTCCGGAATTGGAAAATAATGTTTTATTATCTCTTAAAATATTAACAGATCAAGTAAAATTAATTTTAGATCCAGATTTTATAACACTTGTTCAGGTATCGAGAACCGTTTAACTTCCCAATGCTACGTAATTATAATTGTTGTAACAATGTTTGTTTTTCTTATAAATATGATTTATTAATAGAGGTATATTCCACTTGTATTTCTCCTTTCCATAAAATTTAATTAAATTATTACATAATCATTATGTGGCATCTTTGATGAGCACAGTACAGAAATCATCTTAATTATTGCTGAGTCACCACTTCCGTGGTGACTTACAGAATCTAAATAATTACATTCTTAGATAATTAAAAAAATGTGACTGTGAAGAAGTACACTAAAAAAAATCTTGTTTCTTGAATTGAAATTCAGAGAAAATTTGCTACCAGATAAGATACTAAGATATTTTTACATAACTCTGAAGAATTTCTTTTCGTGCAGTTTTAAACTAAAAGGAAACCAAATACGAGAGATAAAATCTGTATCTCCTTGAACTGCACAAAAAACCTTTTAAAAAAATGTTTCCTTTTCTTTTTGTTAATAATTATATCCATTGTACACCCGAATTACACATAATAAGGTTCATAAATATGATTATATGATACTATTTTAATACCCTCTGAATATCAGACTTCAATATACGAAAAAAAACATTGGCCAGTGGATAGCCTTGTATTTTCATAGATACATATCCGGATTTCTTTCTAAATAGAACGACCACTCCTGTATACAGACATACATATTTGTATGTTCTTAAGTGTAGGAATTAAAGGCAATTAAAGATTTAACAACATACCTACGAAATAGGATAAATGGCAAAACATTTATCTTGTCGAAAAATGCTTATTTCGGAAAACGCTGTTTTTGAATACATGTTTTTAATAGCTATTTAGGTTACTACTACATAGTGTAGGTATTTTTCAGTAATTTTTAGCTAAAAAATGAAAATATCTAAATTGCCCTCTGTTCCCGAAGCGTTTTTTTGTTTATTGTCAAACATCAATGTTAAGACGAAACATGGAAGTTAAAAGTAGCTTCGATGAAAAAATTTCCTAGGACATTAAAATTATTGCAAATACGGCAAAGGATACCTTGTTACCATCCACAACCAGGCGTTTATATGAAGAAACTTATGCTGCTTACAGAGAAGGGTGTGCACGTAAGAAAATCAAGAAAATTTCTGAAGACAGTACCTATACTGGCATACTTCTACAGCAATAGAGTAATTTTACTGTACAGTTATGGACGAAAAATCCTTAAGGTTAACATTTTCTGTCATATTTACAAAATTTGGTAAATCTGGCTTTTATACCTTTATGGTCACTTAGGTAAATAAAATGGTAAAAGATGTCATTTTTAGAAAAATGGCACATTTCGTCTAGCCTGTTTTGTTAATAGACTCATTGCAAAAAGCCAATGAATCCATCCAGTTCTAACTTGTATCCATTAAAAAATAATTATTTAGTATATTTTGTTTCAAAATTTATTAAAAACAGAAGAAGAAACATAAAAATATGAGTACATTATTATTTTATTGCAATGTTACTGAATATCGATGCAGCAACGATCGCCGCGGGAGCCGTCGACGTACTAACTTCTAGATAACGACAGTAATGAATAATATTTTTATACTTTAATTTATGTATTATAACTTAACGTTAAGGTCTTTAATGTATTAAGAAGTTATAAAACAAACTGTAAACAATATTTCCTAAACCTTAAATTTGTTATAACGTTTCGAAGCAGTTCAGGGAACGTGCGAGTGCAGGTTTATAGAAAACCCGAAGGTCATATTTTCCCACTTTTCTTAAAAATACGAAAAAAGTACCTGTTTTTTTGTTTCTGAAAATCAAAGGTAATCCTAAAAGCCACAAGAGAAAAAATTTTGAGCCATTTAAAAGTTAAGGAACACTTCGATGCAGGAGCGGGAAGGCGCGAATGCAATATTATAGAAAACACGTAAGAGATCATATTTACCCACTTTTCTCAAAAATACGATGCAGCACTATTTTTTTCAATTATTAATTCCAAACGTTTGGGAATGGGAGCCACCAGCTGTTGAGAATGATGCGGATTATAGTTGTTCCATATTTCTTCTATTTTGTTCCCTAAGTCATCACTATTTTCTGGATAAAAATCATTTGTTTCATTAATTTTTTGACAATGTAGTCCCAAACATTTTTAATCGGATTTACATCAGGACTTCTTGAGGGCCAAGATAGTAAATGAATATTGTTTTCCCGCGCCCAATACAAAATTCTTCTTGCCGTGTGGACAGGGCAGTTGTCCGTTCATTTTATTTTTTATTAAAGTGACAAATGTTTTTAAAATCAATTGACATTTACTATCACTCCATGACAAGTTTTAGGTAAAATTCAGGTGATCTAAGGTATAGACAATAATGTGTCCGGGATTTTTCGTGCGCAGCAGTACTAGTAGAATAATACAATGAGCCACCTTATGGCTTATTTAATGAAATCGTACATAAAAGGCTTTTTCGAGGTTATAATTTTTCGAAAGTGCAGTCCATGTTGTTGTTGGTTTCCTTGGATAGAATGCAGCGTTGCCACGTTAAAAATAAAACAAATGTGCTTCCCACATTCTTTACAACAATGTCCATCACAGTTCGTTCATTTCGAAAGTTATTTTTCCAAAAAACATTGTAGATTCACAAAAATGGTCAGTTAGATTAGGCTTATTTAATGTTACATGTCTAAAATTTGCTGAGGTTTGCACACAATGTTATTTTACTCCTTAAAAAGAGACTCTGTTGGATATGAAAAATACGAGGTTTTGAAAAAAATAATTATGTCGGATTGCAAAAGAATGTATACTTGTATAGCCTTGCTTAAGCCCAAAACAATAGTTTAATTTGCATAAAACTAACGAATACTATATAATATAATTACTACGGCCAATTATCTATGGTTTTTTTAGGCCTAGCAACAATAAAAACGTGCAGCTAATTCTCAACGACTATCGATATTTTTCCAATACTAATTATATTATAGAACCGTGCTTACCGACAAGACCAAAGACTACGCAAGAAAATACTGACAGATATCGTAACACAACAGTTTTACCAATACTCAAACTAATGGATCAGTTTATTAATGAAAGAAATTGCGCAAAACCAATTAAATGCGCTGAATCTAATTTATTTTGTTCAGTTATAATTGCTGTATAACTGTTGGTCGATAATTCTTTCGTTAAGCATTATGGTGTTTTTATTATCGGTATTATGGTTCTGTTACGACTTCATTTACATAAAGATTTCTTATTGTTATCTTAAGATCTGAAGCAGGATCTTTGTGGCAAGGTTTTTTGAATGTTTGTTTTGTAATGGTTTTATAATAGGGCTTTTTTAAAGATTTGTCGTCAACTTGAAAAAAAAACAAGATTATGATTTGGAAATAATAAGTATAAAATCTGACTAAAAACGTTAAACTAGAGGGAAACGTATAAGTTAATGAAACTTTATAAGTTATCTATTTTTGGAATCTCCAGAAAATTCGCCGTCCGATACAGCAATATTCGCGAAAAGTCGCGTTAAATTAGAAGTTACAGTTGATTAAATAAAAACTCTTTGAAAAGAGAGTCATAGAACTAGAAATTTTTTACCTTAATTCAGTTTTTATGAATTTCTGGATACTATCTTTAATGAAATCTTAATAAGTTATATATTATTGGAATCTACAGAAAAATTGCTATCGGCTAAAGTAATAATCGCGAAAATTCACTTCAGATTAGAAAATACACTTGGTTAAACATGAGGGTCATAAGAATTTAAGTTTTCTACTTTAATTCAGTTTTTATGAATTCCAAGACAGAATCTTTAATGAAACCTCAATAAGGTATATATTTTTAGAATCTCCAGAAAATTTGCTATCGGATGAAGTAATACTTGCGGGAATTCGCATTAGATTAGAAGGTACAGATAATTAAATAAAAACTTTTAAACAGGAGGGTCACAAGAATTTAGGTTTTCTACCTCAATTCAGTTTTTATGAATTCCGGGAGAGAATCTTTAACAAAGTCGCAATAAGTTATATATTTTTATAATCTTCAGAATATTTGCTGTCCGATAAAGCAATATTCGCGAAAATTCGCATTAGATTAGAAGATACAGTTAATTAAATAAAAACTTTTGAATACAATGGTCACAGGAATTTAAGTTTTCTACTTCATTTCAGTTTTCATGAATTCTTAGACAGAATTTTAATAAGTTCATATTTGGAATCTTCAAAAAATTTGCTATCGGATAAAGGAAAATTAGCGGGAATTCGCATTAGATTAGAAGATACCTACAGTTAATTAAATAAAAACTTCTAGGCAGCAGGGTTACAAGAATTTAAGTTTTCTACCCCAGTTCAGTTTTTATGAATTCCTGGAGAGAATCTTTAACGAAATCTTGATAAGTTACATATTTTGGGAATTTCCAGAAAATCTGCTATCGGATACGTGAAAATTCGCATTAGATTAGAAGATACAGTTAATTAAGTAAAGAGTTTTGAACAGGAGGATCGGGAGAATTTAAGTTATCTACCTCAATTAAGTTTTTATGAATTCCTGAAGAGAATCTTTAACGAAATTTTAATAAGTTATATATTTTTGGAATCTCCAGAAAATTAGCGCACAGATAAAGCAATATTCGCGGGAATTCGCATTAGATTAGAAGATACAGTTAGTTAAATAGAAACTTTTAGCCCGGAGGATCACAAGAATTTAAGTTTTCTACCTCAGTGCAGTTTTTATTAAGTCCTGGACAAAATCTTTAAAGAATCTTAATAAGTTATACATTTTTAGAATCTCCAGAAAATTTGCTATCGGATAAAGGAAAATTCTCGGGAATTCGCATTAGATTAGGAGATAAAGTTAATTAAATAAAAACTTCTATACAGCAGGATCACAAGAATTTAAGTTTTTTACCTAAATTTAGTTTTTATGAATTTCTGGACAGACTCTTTAACGGAATCTTAATAAGTCATATATTCTTGGAATCGTCAGAAAATTTTTCATCAGCTAAAGCGATATTTGCTGGAAATAGCTTTAGATTAAAACAGACAGAAAATTGATTCAACAAAAACTATTTGGAAAGGGGGTTATAAAATTTACACCGGGATTCACAAAAAGGGGTTAAAGATTTACAAGTGGTTTAAATCGAGATCTTCCAGATGATCAGATAGGTTTTGCCAATTTTTTTTATTGTTAATAAATCATTACTATCAACTATATAGCATTCTTACAGTACAAAACAAAGGCGTTCTTTTCTTACACTTGTCAATTTACATCCTTGACTGCCCAATTAGACTGGTCTTGTCCAAAGCGAATCCCGCCTTTTAAAATTTTTCGAAAGGAAATGGGCAATTTAAATTTGGTTTATCCTCTTAATAAATGAAAAAACAAGAAAAGGAACACCCGGAGGCATTTTTCGCAAATATTGTATGCCATTGCCAAGGAAACGTGTTACACTTTTGAGATAAGCCCACAAAAAAGTTCTGACCGACCTTGCAAAAGTAAGGCCAACAACTGCAGGTGGTTTGTAACTTATCTTAACGAAATAATGTTCTAGATAAATGTTCTTTGTATTGGATTATTAAGAATAATAAATGAAGTCTAATATAGAAGCATTTAAAGTTAATTTTAAAGAGTTAAAGGAATTAGGATTAAATGAGCTACTTTTGTTTCCTGACTTCTTTTTTGAAATAATATGTATATTTTTGAAATATATCTACTTGTTGGTACCTATATTAGCCTTGGCATTTTACCCGCCAGCTTTATTTCTACGCACAAAAAAAAACGAAGATAATATACTTAATTAGCTTCAGGAATATATTGTGAATCCATTATACAGGGTGATTCAAAAATACTTTGACAAACTTTGGGGTGTGCTTGCTGATGATATTTTAAGATGAAAAGTCCCAATAAACTATGTTCCGTAACAACTTTGTTTAGGAGATATAGGTTGTCCAAAATTTAAAATTTATTTTAACGAGTTAGGATTTTTTTGGGACATTTGGTGAATACCACATACACTTTAATACGCTTAATTTAAAAGTACAGTACTTACAGTAGAGTCAGTCATATTATTTATAAAAATTATGCTACGCCACTGATTTTTTTAAAAATATTTATTTCTTCATGGACTTTTGCTTCAATCGCAATAAAAAAGGGTTCTTGTATTTTTTTGATACATGGCCTAGGCTACAAAAACGATGTAGTTAGGGCGTTCCTAAGTGAAATTTATCGTAGGGGAGCTGAAAAACCTAATCAGCCATGGCCACCGAGGTCGTCAGACCTAAATCTTCTTGATTTTTATTTCTGGGGATACTTAAAGTCACTGGTTCATAAAACCCCAGTAGAAATTGAAGAAGACCTAAGAAACCAGCGGCTTTCAAACGATAAGAAACACATCAACAATTTTAGAGCGTTTACCGCATTCTATGAGAACAAGGTTTTTAATGCCATGTACCTTTGCTAAACGTGGACTCTTTCAACAAGTTCCAACTGTAATTTGGTTGGGTTTTGATATTTTTTTAATTGTTAGGTTATTAAATGTTATTAAAACGAAGATTTAATCGTTTTTGTAGCTTAGACCAGCAAAAATTATTTACTCTTAAACTATCCTCCGTATCAAAAAAAAATGCAAGAAACGTTTTTATTTCGATTGAATCACATTATGAAGTTAAGTACAAAATTGAGCGCGGCTTGCTGTTTATTGCGGTATCTGAGGGACATTGTGGCTGAAAAAATACTAAAACAGGTCTATTATGCATATTTCCATTCCTCTATGAGCTATGCAATTCAATTCTTGGGAAATGCCACTCTTAGTAATTTAATCTTTAAAACCCAAAAGAGATGAATAAGAAATATGTTTAAACTTAATTCTAGGCTATTTCATAAGAGCAAGGATCATGGTAATGATATCATGCTTCATCTACAAAACTTTTTTAACTGTACGTAAGAATAAAAATAAAAATATCATCATCCAGAAAGTGTACCGACAGATACTGTCTGCTTCAAATTCCCTAGTTCGTCAAAATACTTAAACAGTCAATTCTATAAGGGAATCGTTGTATACTGGTATAATTTGCTTCCAGAAAGATACAAGGTATTCAGCATAAAATATTTAAATATGGGATAAGAAGGCTGTTAACTGAAGATGCATTTTATGGTATTCTGGAAGTTGAAACCTTCTTTGGGTAATGCGTTGTGTTTCATTTATGTTGCGTTCTCGGCCAGTGTTTGGGTTACTTTTAAGATCTGTGTACCTGTAAGGTACTGTAAGGTTAATTGTGACTCTGTGGTTGTACATAGTTTACTCTAAACTGTTTGTCCCATATACTCTTTATTGTTTAATACTACAAATTGATTTTATATTGTATATGTGACATTTTGAATATTTTAAACTGTTGCAATTTTGTACTATGTTATTACATGATTTTTTAGTATCAGTATTAGGTTTTTAAAAAATGTCGAAAGCTTATAAAAGTTTATAAAAGAGACAATGAACGATTTTGATTTGATTTGAAGTGAAGATTCATAAAAAAATAAATATTTTAGAAAAATATATTAGAGTATAATTTCTTACCAACACCATTGCTTGACTTTAAAAATGTATTGAACTTTCGAATTAAGCGTAAATAAGTGTTTATTTTATTCACCAAATGTTATAATAAAATCTTAGCTCGTATAGAAATTATTTCAAAATAACTAATTTTTTAAAAAAAATTGCTAAATCAAGCTGTTAAGGAATACATCCCAAGATAGTTTTGAATCACTCTGTGTTATTGTTTATTATCTGAACGTCAAAATACTTTGATAAATATGTATAGGAAACATAATTATCGTCTATTATTAGGTTTTTCCAATACTCGTATATGACTGAAAATTACAATTTAGAGAAGTTCAAGGTAATCAGTATTGGTCAGTGTGGGTGTCATCTCAAATTTTTTGGTAATATAACAATTCTAGCCAGTTTTTGGAGTTGTCAAGAATACGGATTTAAAATTTTACGTTGTTTGATATTTTTGTTTTGAACAACAAGAAAAATGATGCGAAAGCGAAAACCTATATAGACCAGAGAATAGCTGTTTTACCATTATTTGTTAAAATTCTTATTGTATAAGGAATTTTCAGGTGGTTTACAGAACTGATATATATGTATCTATTTACATGGTTCGCACTATGGCCCCATGCAGGGAAGTCCAATGGGTCCAGGCGGCCGGGGCTGCTTAGCCCTTGGTAACCCTAGTGAAGTGAAGATGAGGGAGGAAGAACCCTTTCCGCGTAGCTTACAGGATCAGTAAGAGATCTTTGCTTAAATAGCTTGAAGAGCGCTGGTGGTGATTTCGTAATTTTAAAATTTTTGTGTACAGCCTCCTGGAAAAACCTCCTGAAAAAACCACCTTAAAGTTACAAATTATGCAGATGGTGTTCAGATCCATATACTGCCAGTAATTTTCTAACGTTTTCTTTTCAATCTACATAGTTATTCTTTTATTCTGGATGGATATTGGTAGTTAAGAAGTTAAGCATCGATAGAAAGGATTATTCAAATATAAAGCGAAACTTGGACATGGTAAGCGTTTAAGGTCTTTTTGAAAATTATAAAAGGCTAAAACTCTACCGGGTTTTAAGGTTCTGCATAGTTAAAAATAGTAATATTATACGGAGGAGTCATAATATTACATTTTTAAAAATATTCTCGATACGAAGTTCGAGCATCTAACTTAGCTACGTAGGTATCTTTGTTGGTTACGGAAGACATTACTAATTTTACCCATGACATTTTACCTGTCAACTATATATAAATTGCGAAAATTATGAAAACCTTAATTATTTCTTTATTATTCCATCATCAGAATATTTTAATAACAATTTCCATGAAAAGGTATCTTTTAATAATAACTATAATAGGTTTCTTAATATATTACCAAAAATTAAAATTCAGAAGGACGAAATGTGAATTGTGCGTGCGTAATATGAATGAATATCTTAAATTTTTTGTCAAGTAAGAATGCTTTTTAGGAATTGCTATTTAAGTAACGATCTTTTTTAACATTTTATATCTGGACTGTAACGAAAAATCAGTGTAAAGCTACATAAATATCTTAAAATATTATTCAAAATATTTATAATTAAATTTTCTAAAACAATATTTAAAGACGATAACTATTTACCAACTTGTTTCAATCAAAATTATATATAGAAAATTATAAATACATATTACAAAATATTAATAACAGTTTATCTAACGAAATTTTAATATTTGCTTATGCGTTTCCTATAATTATTTATAAAAATTAACTATATAATATTTAATTTTTATTATAGACAAGAAATTTTGATTTATTTTATGTTATGCATTTAAAATATTTTTGGTCAGAAATAGAAAGTTTGCTTGTTTGATATACAATGGCTTCTATACAGGGAGGCCCTCTTTTCATCCTAAAATTATCAAATATATAAAATAGTAGCGTCAACTAGAAACGTATCAACCCTTGCTGCTAGTTGTTTAGAGCAAAAACAGTAGAAATATCGCTAAAAAAGGACGAACGAAAGAAGGGAGTTTTCTTGTGAGGACTTGATGAGTTGCATGGCTCTCTTTTGGACTGAATCAAGGATGTTAACTGTCGAAGGTGATGCCGCTCCCCAGATGTAAGTGCAGTACTCTAGGTTAGGAAACATAGAGATTGTGTAAGGTGGAAGAGGAGGGTTATTTTCTGGCTCGAAAGATGAAACAAAGCTTTTTAGCTGCCGATGTGGCTATTGAAGTAATGTGTTTGTGCCAGCTGAGATCATGTTTAGATCGCAGAATGCATCGAATGCAGAAAGCTGTCAAGATGGTGCTTCCTACGATGCTTCATATTAAGACAGTTGCTCTCAGTAATTCTAAGTGAAACCCGATCATACTTCCTCAGGCCAAAAATTATTCTACAACACGTATTTTGTGTCTTCTGTATTCTCTTCTTTATCACAATGATAAAGGGCGTTGTAATAAATGAAGTCACAATAATTAAAGCGAGAAAGAACCAAACCATCACATAATGTTCTTATTAGTTTATCATTCAAAATATCACGACTACCGTAAATGAGTATCAGGGAGGTTTACGCTTTTTTATTCAAATATTGAACGTGTTTATTTATTTATTTATCTACTCCTATTAAATTATATATTAATTATTCAACTACTTTTGAACAATTAATAGTATCTATAAACAAACAACATGAGTTATAATAACTCACTGCTATAACTCACTATAATAAATCGGAAAAGATTTACGAACCGAATATCAAGGTGGCTCTGTACAAGCCGATTGGCCGAAAGGAAACAGTCCATTATTGTTATTGAGGGAAGTAATGTCACTCGAATAATTTTGACGTTTTCAAATTAAGTTAATACCTAATTGTTGTAAATTTTGTGCTTAGTATTTATTGTTATAGTCGTAGATAAAGTATAGTATTCAACTTGCGGTAATGGTCATAACTCACTTGATGAATTACAGCACTCGCCGCGGCTCCTGCTGCAAACTTCATCTGCGTGAGTTATGACCTACATTACCGCTCGTTAAATAATATACTATTATTCATTCAACAAGTGATCATAATCTACATGACATAGTATTCGTCTACAAATCTTAAAATTAGTAAAATACTACAGTTACAGAAGTCATACCTTATCGATACATTCTTTCTAGTAGCTCCAACATCAAGCAGAACCACGAGACCGACCAATCAAACTCAGCAATGACAAGTCAACAGAAAAACATACATAAACAAAACAATCATAAGACACTACTTATACATTGTAAAGAATTCCTCTAAGGATAACACAGTTTGGCTTAATAATAATGATTTGACTTTAGCTTTAAATAGATTCCTGTTCTCCATAGAACGAACGACTGCGGGAAGGGTGGTTATAAATTTTTAATTGTTCTATAAATCTTAAGTCTTTATCAATGATTGAGTTTCTAGCGAACATAACAAAGGATAAATCGGTATTGTCAATGTGTATCTTCAAAGTATCTTTTACATAAGTTTTTTTTATTGCCAAAACACATGAGATTTGATTTTTTAGAGTTTAATAATAAATTATGCTCCACTGATAATGCTCGAATGCGATCCAACTAGTTTTTATTAGATATTTTAAAAGGATAGTACAATTGTGTATTGTCGGCATATGCTACCACCCTACAGTTTTGAAAGGAATTCAAAATCGTCAGTGTAACTCTGGATGGGATTGGTAGTTGAAGAGAGCAGGCCATTAATGAGAAGAAGAAATAGGGTTGGCGATAGGACTGAACCTTGGAGTACGCTAGCGTTGATAGGATGGACGTTAGATGAGTGACAATTTACCAGGACGGATAGTGCCGATTAGAGAGAATGCTACCGATCTAGGTACATAGTTTGGGAGGAACACCGTAAGAAGGTAGTTTTTTGAGGAGTATGGTATCCAAACTTCGTCAAAGGTCTTGGAAATATCAGATCAATTTATGTGTGGCAAAGGTAAGGAGATCAGCTGTGGAACTTTAGTGATGAAATCCGAAATGTCTGTCGTTGCTCTACTAATACGAATTAAAGAAAAAACACTAGGGTAAAGCAGCAAAGGGTTTGCTAGCAATCAATATAATATGGAATCAATATAAATGTATGTTTGTTTTTTAAAGTTACCGATCGAATTCTATATTATCTTATTACCATATTCATAACCCTGGTCCTGTATGTACAGATATTAGTAAGAAAAAATGCCATCATCACAATCTTTTCTTATACATACATCTCTACAAGGCCGATACTTTGATGGTACCTATTTACACTACTTGAGTGAATTTTGCTAAAAATAAACAAATGAATGATTACAAGGTTTTGGCACTAAATAAATTTTGTACTACTTCTATTTTTGTTTTAGTTGTTTTTCAATAAAGACCTATGACATTTTTCTATAAATATACTATACATCTTAACAACAGGAGAATTTTATTTGAGCCGGTTTTCCTGCATAATTTTGAATAATACAAAATTTTCTTAGAATCGTGTGTTAAGTATCCGTATTGGTGATTTATTCTGATGTTTGGTACAACTTGAACATGGACCAACAGAGATAACGACAATAATTGAATTTATGACATACTAAGTTGTATTATATCATAGGCAAATAATGTATATTATTGACATTGACCCAACGAAGAAAATGTAAGTCAAAAGAAAGTTAATGTGTGTATGTGTCAATAGTGAATAACAAAAGTAGTTAGTAATAAATAGATATTCTGCTTGTGTGTGAAACAGGGTATATGAAAAACATCGACTAAATTATAAGTTAAATAACAATAAAACCATCTAAATGACCTGACAGGGAGCTGATTATCTGTTACTTTTCCACAGATAATCTTCCTCCTTCAAAATTTACATTGTTGATGGCTACTGGTTTTAGAATTTCTCAGCGGATAAGCTTTTGACAACTGGACATGATACAATAAAAGGAAGATATGATACCAAACCGTATCAAAGTCGTCCGGGTTCGCGTATGACGTCACGCTGTGAGTTATTTTTTAAATTTATAACGCGCAATATAGAGTTTAAGTGAGTTATAGGCGATTTTATATAAATTCTATTGACAGTATACATGGCCTCCTGCTCATAATAAAAATTTTCAAGTATATGACTTAAAATAATCATGTAAATAAAGGGATAAATTAATTTAAAATAATAGATATTGGTAAATTGCCTGTCAATTGCGTTCTAGGTATTTATTTACGTGAAAAGAAAATGTAAATAATTTTATAAAACAAAACTTTGCCTAATAATTAAGATAATAATTTTTATTTAGAGGCATATTCTTATTAAAAGATTTCGTAAAATATTACCTACAGAGTCTTCCGAAAATATGTTATAGGTAAATAAGAATTTTGTTTGTTCCTATAATTTGTCAAATATTTTTTGCGGTAAATAACATCGGTATGTTTCCGACGGAAACATGTCTTTTAGGATAGTTTTTTGGGGTTTTTTACACTTTAAATAGTAAATTATTAAAAATTATTGTATTTTTGTATTCTTTGATTTTTCAAATTTGAAAAAATCTTAAAATGCCAAAAATTATTCTAAATTTATGAAATTAGGTAAAACAAGAAATTATTTTTTAAGAAAATAGCATATTTTCAGTCTCTTTGTCGTATTTTCTCGATTAATGTCTGTTGAGTCGTTACCGTGGAGATTTTTAGCAATTTCATTGTTTGCCACAGTAAACTTTTTTATTGAAGCGGGCTTGTAAAAGCATTAAACACATTTGACATTCATGACATGACACAAATCATGCTTTAAATTATCTCATTATCACTTTCGTTAAAATGTCTTGAACAGATTTAACAAATAATAATAAAACACATATCTCTGAAACCACTATTCACCTTTGGCAACCCTCACAAAATATTTTAATATCAGAGAAAAATTCAAATTGTCTTTTTGTACCAAACCACATTTTATATACCGTAAAACAGATAAATATATTGTTCTCAATTTCGGGACCTCCTGTTTGTGTATCCATTGGAATCCCAAATATTTTGCGCGATGTAGCAAATACAGCCATAGAACAAATGTAGTATATTTGATTTATTAAAAAACGACTTTTTTTTAATTCTGTCCATTAGGCGCAACATTGTGCGACGGCGCGGTGGCCGCGGGTAGCGCGGCAGATGGGCGGAGATATTCCTTACCAATAAATTTAAGTACAGTGGGTTTAATTATTGTCAAAAAATAATTAATCCCGAAGCTAGCGAACGTCAAGTTATTGTCAATGGGTCAGTGTTTTCCAAAGTATCTTGTTGAGGGTTATTTGAGGTGTTAAATATTTATTTCAGTTTAGGTCTAATCCAATAATTTCTAAAGAAGTTTGTTTGTCTGAAAATTTGTCGGTTCTCTAGTATAGTTTCTAATTTTAGAATTGTAGCTGTTTTGCAAAGAAAGGATATGTTTTTACATAATTTTTTCAATGCATAAATTATTAAAATAATATTTCGTGGTAGAATAAGCATCTAAATTGCCTTTCCTTTTTCTTAACCTTCATATTTTTATTAAAACTTAAAAACTTAACACTATAAAGATGCAGATGTTAAAAAAAGAGACGAAAATGGCCGCTACTTTTCTCTATTGATATAGAGAAAATGTTATTTTCGAAATATGTATAAATCACTAAACAATATATCTGGTAGATAAGACGTCCGGCACTTCTATCTAACCCATTTCCATTGAAAAAATAGGGCTGCTTAAGCCAGCCATCCTTTCGCACGGTATTTGGCCTTATAAAGAGTCTGTGTTGCACAATATGTGTAAATTTAATTAAATAATGTTTAAAAAATCAAACTAACTAATCCTTTCACTTTTAATGTGTCGGCAGCTTGTTCGGACCATGTCTGAGATATAATTTATTGTTGCTCGATTTATAGGTACCTACAGTGTGGGTACTATTCATAAGTATATTACGAGAAAAATGATTATTTATTATACCTAGTATAAAACTAATAAGAAATACGAATTTTCTTCCTCTACTTTGACACGTGCACACAGCCTCAATCCCTTTTTTCTTATGTTTACTGCATCAGAGTATGGCAGATTTGGCTGAAAGGTACAGAAGAGCATCCCTAAGAAAAGTCACATTGCAAATCGACATACTCGTATGTTTTTATCAATATTTGTGTTAAAAAAATGTATGAAATACGAATTTTTTTCCGACTGCTTTGACATGTGCACACCGCCTTAACCCCCTTTTTCTAATCCTTGCTGCAGTATGACAGTTCTCGCCAGAAGAGTATCCCTGTAAAAATTGCAAGTCGACATATGGTTTATCAATAATTGTGTAAAAACAAGTTAAAAGAATTCAAAAAATTCCATGAAATACGAATTTTCTTCTCTACTTTGACACGTGCACACAGTCTTAACGCTTTCCCCCCTTCTTACTATTTAAATTGACTTTGACTTACATATGTGCATATTATTTTTTAGTGAACAATCAGCTGGAAAATGTAGCAATCAACTCGCAATCAAAGCAATAAACTTCGGGAAAATTGACTTTATTTTTATAAATTATTATTTGATGTCCTCTTCTGTTTTTAATATAAAAATTTTGAGGATTATAAAGTTGGTAACAGGTGCAATCAAAGAAGATATCGACCACCACAGATGCTTTACTCTTTGCATAATTTCCATAATTTCACAAGCATGTACATTGTACAGTACAAGCTAATACAAATAATTTTTTTTCTAATAAAACAGGTCTTCTTTCAAGCATAGCCGTCATCATCGGAACAAATGAATTTACCCATGAAAGCGTATATTTTACTTGAAACACGAACCCGCTTATAGTCCAAGCCTTACTTCTGTTGTTTTTCATGTTGAAAAATCGTGATTTATAGATATAGCGTGGATGTTTTTAGATGTAATTTATGAATGTATACACCGAGTGGAAATAATTAATAATTTATTACTCGTGGCGTTAAATTTTAGAATGTTAGTGACAAAAATAAAAGGTGAATTTTAGTATATCGTGAAATGAGGTTATAAAAAAAATTAATATTATTTCTTTCTATCTTGGATAGCGCATGTAGACTTCTAGCATAAGTATTAACGTACTGTGGGCGACTGAAGAGAAGGGAAATGTAAACTATTGATATAGGGGCCATTGAAGATTGGGAGGGGAAGGGAAACCTCTGCAAGTAATTTGCAGATCGATAGATAGATTCTTTATTTGTACGTAAGACAAATATATGGATGTACACGTAAATATTTTACAGATTATGTATACAGGGTGTTAGAAAAAGATGTTAAGAAATTTTAAAGGCAGATTGTACATCTAAAAATATGAAAATAAGTTTATATAAACATGGTTCCTCAAACACTTCTTTTTCAATATACAGGGTGTTTAATATTTTCACACCTCAAGTATTCCGAAGATTTAGGAGAAATATGCAATTTATAGGGTGCGGAATTTTTACACACAGTGTAAATGTATTATATTTCGTGCAACTTTAAACATGCAGCGAATTTAAAACCGGTGAGTCGAATATTCAATCAAAAAAAAGTTAAGTCTTATTTTGCATAAAGAAATTGTGAACGCTCGCACAGCCAAAAGAATAGTTTGACGAATTAAAACAAATATCTGCAAATTTATTTAAATAGGAGAAAATTATTCATTTAATTGCCGCTACGTTAAGTTATTTATAACAACAATATATTGATATTTTTTAGTATAAAACGGATTATATTTTGTATTTATTTTTATTCTCCCAAAAAATGGCATATTTATTTTAAAGCTTTTAGAAATATCAATATAAAATTAATAAAATAAATTAATAATTATACAGGATGTGCACAAACCCTCCTATTAAATATTTCAGGAGGTGACTCCTAGCCCATTTTAAGTGAGAATACTTATACAGGGTGTCCGAAAAGTCATAATATGGGCAAATATCTTTTCTATTAGTAAAGATAGAGACACCAAATTTTAGGTGTATCTTATTAGTTAATAAATCTACTTTTTTATGTAATTTAACTTTTTCAACCCCTTTGGGGGGTGACGCTAGAGAGTTGAAGTAAAAAAATTTAACTGCAACCCTATGCCGTGTGGTACCTCGTTTTAAAAGTCTTTAAAAAAGAGACATTTTAACGCAAACCCAAGGTCCGTATCCTAATTCGTTTTCAAATGCCAAGCCTATAAAAATTAAAAATCGTGAAAAATAAACTAAAAATTTAAGTACCTGCCTTTGTTTCTCTTATTACTTTAAAAGTTGTTCAAAATCACCACCATGAACTTCTACGCAACAATAAAGTCGATTTTGGAACTCTGCCAAGAAGTAACCATTCTTGAAAATGTGAGAAGTGAGTTTTTGAACAACTTTTAAGGTAATAGGAGAAATAAAGGTATTTAAATTATTAATTTTATTTCACGATTTTTCATTTTTAAAGGCTTGCCATTTAAAAACGAATTAAGATACGGACCTCGGGCTTGCGGTAAAATGTTTCTTTTTTTAAGACCTTTATAATGAGGCACCACACGGCATACAGTTGTATTTAAAATGTTTGACATGAACTTCCTAGTGTCACCCCCTCAAAGGGGTTGAAAATTAAATACATTAAATTACATAAAAATGTAAATTTATTCCCCAATAAGATACACCTAAAATTTGGTGTCTATCCTTACTAATAGCAAATATATTTGCCCATACTAAGACTTTTCAGACCCTGTATAAATGTACAGGTGTTTGGTAACGAATGACGACTTATTAACAATGACAGGACAAAAACCTGTCAAAACATAACTGATCAACTAGAGGATCTCAATTCAAACTAATACTAAATCTTAAAACTTCTCAGTAAATCTGAACGTTAATTTTTAAGCAATTGTTCAAAATGCCATGGGTTCATTTTTAGCAGTATCTGTTTTTATTGTTCATTCGTGTTTTATTTGGTTTTTATTATTTTTACTTGATGTTTGCTTTTTCTTAATAAAAAAGTTTATTTTTTGCTGATACTTAAAATTTTTATTTCTTATTTATTCTGTACAACACCGAATTCAAATGCATTTTTCTCAAAAACAGTTGCTCCTAGAGACATCAATAAAGTATATCTTTTTTAAATAAAAAAGTTAAGGAAATAAGAGTCTCTATTCAGAAATTATGTACACTGAGGCACAAAAATTTGGGACGTTTTAAAATGGCATTTAATGCCTTATGTGGCGCCCTCTACAAAATAGAGCAAATCTAAGCATGAATTTGCTTTTCCCATCCCAAAAAAACTTCTGTGTACCAGTTTTTGGTATTTTGTTTAATATCGTTCGAGACATATTGATACAAATGTAAAATATAATTTAAATTTAACACCCTGTATCTTTCTTATTATCAACTTTTGTACAAAAATAAGTTAGGTTAAATTGACGTAAATTGAACCAGGGGAGCCACTACTAAGGTACCAAACACCCTGTATACCGTACAATGCTTATTTTCTAAGCATTCCATTGCTCCAGAAAAAGATTAAATTTCACTTACCGACTTTTAAAACCTCTTGCCAAAGTTCTATTGAATACATTAGAACTCCTCAACTGCTGGACGGTTTTGTTCTGCGCACTGGCGCTAGCTGCCAGCTGCGCAGCACTGGTACGCGGCAAGCGCGACGACACTCCTAATACACTAGCAACACTCACGACGGTCAGAGTTAGAAGAGGTACTATCCAATGGTACCTCATTGTTCTTGAGTCACTTATGCACTTGGGAATGGACAAATGTTGCTGTGGTTTGCACTTTAGGCAGGGAGAAAGAAGGAAGTATAGTTTTTAGTTGTATGTAGAAAAAAGTTCTTACAAGTGCCTGAAATATATTTTAATTTTGTGCTTAAACTTTATTAAATTTTCTTCGTTTAGACTGGTTAATAAAGGTAGGTACGTTGCGGAGATCTAAGGACACTTTCAAAAAACCAAAAGTACAAAAAAAAACTTTTTTGCTTATTGATTTAGATGCAAATTTAATATATACCCCAAAATTCACTGTAGGAACAGAAAAAATCTATATTTAGACTGACATAATTCTATTAATTAAAACTTTTTTGATAATTAATTTAACTGCAGATTATTTAAATAACCTAACACATGTCAGATGCATTTGATGATTTAATATTTCCAATCCTAATGATTTTAATTATTATGTTAATAATTACAGGATATAAGAAACCAAAAACATATTTTATTTGTGATTTTCATCCGGTACTATCTGTAAAGGGGTCGGGGATATTAAGCTTAAAAGAACATTATATTTTAAACTGGAGTTTTTTAAATGTTAAGAGGAAGTATAATAGATCTTTGTTGTTAATATAATTATGCCTCTATTTAAAAATAAACACCCGCATTAAGAATAGTAATCAGCAAAGATTTCCTTGAAAAACTATATGTGTTTTCCATGTATCTAAATAGGGAAAGTCATGGGTTTTATAGCAAGTAACTAAGCAGAAACAATGTTACAAAAAAACAAAATAGTAAATATATAAGGGAGTTGATTACTAGTTAAAATCTTTCCTAATTCTGTCTTTCAAGCGTCACTAAAGTCCCATTATTGCCAATAAAAATCAAATATAAAATAACTTGCAATTATCATTAATTTATCCATTATCACCATTAGGTAATTTAATATTTTTTATAATTATTTGGCCTTTAAAAAAACTGATTAAAATATTTCAAAATATTTATTAATTAGGACCCATTTCCTGTCTTACTTTAGTAAAAGGATTATTTATTATTTATAACTGTCTGAAAGAAAAATGCTCCTAATTTTTAACCACTTCCGAACATAAAATATTTTTTAATTACTATTTTCTTAAAGTTAACCGTTAATTTATAATTATTGTGATTAATATTTCCTCGATTAGAGATTGTCATCAGATAATATAAATATCATTTGTTATTGGTATTTATTTTATAAAATTTCAAATTAAACAAGACATTGCAAAGGACTAGATTATATTTAGAAATATATATTTAATTTTAAAATTTTATATTTTCCTTAAAATACACATAGTTTAAAACTTATATACCGGGATTCACTAAAAAAGTTTAAGATTTAGTACTCGTTTAAATTAGGATCTTCTAAATGGTTACAGATATTTTTGTAAGGTTTGTACAATGCACGAAATCTTTGCTTTGTAAAATGAAAAAGAAAATTACAAATTGACAAAAGATACAATTTGCCAAATTTTAATAAAAATATAAAAAATGTGACAGAAAAATCAGAGGAAAACAATGAGGATACAAATGATACTTAAAAGTAAACAAGCATGAATAAAATTTTAAAGAAAATTAGACTGCAATCATTTCTCAATTGCTAGTTTAACAGTTTTTTAAGTTAAGTTTTCATATTAAAAAAAATCAAATTTAGTGGAGTTTAAAATTGTTTTTCTATTAATATTCTAGCAGTAAAGAATTTAAATATCATTATTATAATATATTTGACTAATTATTTTTTAAAGACAAAAATTTTTGAGTCAAAAAATAACTCACTTTAAAAAAAATTAAAATTTTTTAAACACTATCCCCTTTAAAAAATATTCTTTGGTAGCCCTAACAGCAGTACCGGCGGTACTACCAAATAAGTACAAATCTTCCTCGCCGCAACGTTACTCTACATGCGATGTTTACAAAACGGTACGACACCTGTCACTTTTGTTCTTCGTATTCCGATCTGAATGAGCGTTAATGTGGTACTAAGTTGTTACCGCCATGGTACCGCGACTACCAGACTGTGGTTCGTGGATTAGGTGTGCAGAACCGGAATAAATAAAAAAAATGGCTTAGTACAATTGTAAAGGAAAAGTGTGGTTAAGTAATATTTGAAATCGTACATAGGAAATGGTATATTTTACACTAAAATAATGTACTCTGGATGGGTCAGACTGCCTGTATTGTTCCCATAAATTTCAGAAAATCTGACCGTATTTTAAAGTGGTGTTCACCATCAACTTGCTATCTGAGGAGTTTTGAAATTTAAAAAATTCGTACTAGTTATACTGATTGTATGAATTGATGAGAATTCCGTCTAATTTAATGATTTTTTTAATTTCTCTTGCTGCACTTATGACTATTTGTACTGACATAATTCTGTAAAACTACAAATAGCCAGATTTACTATTGCCTAATTTGATAACTAAGGGTTCAGACTGACATGTGTAAGAATAAGACCATCATACGTTTTTTTTTTCGAGTTTTTTGCAAATTTATAAATAAAAGGACAAGTTAAAAGTAAAGAAAACACTTGAAAGCTAAGGAAATCGCAGGAATAATAAAGTAACTCAAGATTTTTAAGACAATGACAGGTCAAAAACTAACTAGAAGATCTAAAAAAAATTCAGTCAATTGCAAATAATTTTTCCATCCTGATAATTTCGACTCAATCTACCCCTACTTCTTAATGTTCATGATTTTTTCCAGATTTTTCTGAGCGATCCCTTTGGTGATAAGGGTGGGGGACAGTAATTGTTAAGTGTTTTTCCCGAAAAATGGATAAAATACATAAAAAAATACATCATATAATATATTGTTGAATTCTTGCTTCAATAAGCTTTCATTTATCACCTTACACGATGCCCTTGAAATTTTTGTTCTATTTTCCAATTAATCCCCTAAAATTAACCCCCGGAATCAAAATTCATCTTTTTAGACTTCACGTCCATAAATTGGGCCACCTCACTCTATATCTGTGCTAAATTTCAAATTTTTTCGTGAATTGTTTCAGAGAAAATCGCCTGTGACAGACGGACGGACGGACACCAAAGTGATTCCATTCCGGTTTGCTAATTTTAGCACGGAACACTAAAAATAAAAAATATTTCTAGTAGACAAATATGAAACGTTAGTGAACCACCTTAATAATTTTTTTCACCTAGTACTGGCCTGATTTTGCCCCAAAGACTTTCACTTATAGGCACCAATATCGGTAAGGACTCCGTTTTATTTCAGCAGGTGCCGCAGTAGCACCAAAGCTGCAAGAAGCAAGGTTGCCAGGCTTTGAAACAGTTCTTAAAAGTAATTAGAGAAATAAAAAACATTGTAAATTTTCATGTTTCCCCGCCCTTCTCAATTTTACGCGGATGGTGTTTGATATATAAATTTTGTTGGCTTATCGATACATATTTACAAGCGTGTTTAACTTATTTAAGATCTTTAAAGTGCCTTGTTATCCCTACCATTCATTCTCAGCCTCACTCCATATGCGTTTCAACCGCTATAATATAGCCTCATTAGTAAGTAATGGACCAGGATGAGTTCTTAGATTTATTATGCTCTAATAAAAGAACTATTATTGGTAAAGCAAGAATCAAGCAAGCAAAAGCCACGTGCGTCATAACTGACGGAGACCGCAATTATTTCCTTCTCTCTCATCTTTTGCAAAGTGGGCATCAGTGGCGTGTTATGGATTATTCTTTATTCTTATAATAAAAATAGTGGTGCTGAATGAACTGGCAACGTTACACGATTTTCGCTTTGGCCAAATCAGAATCGAAATAAAATCCGTATCATTGCAAGTGCGTCTCCGATGTTGCCGAATGTAGAATATTGTCAGACTGTAGTGTGATGACAGTGCATCATAGGAAAATATTAGAAAAAAATAATAAGTAATAAATATTTGGTTTAAAAATGTATTGAAGAACTTGAATTACTAGGGAAGGGTTAAAAGTTTATTTGAAAATAATTCATTTGAAAAATATTCAAACACCTAATTGATTAATAAAAATGATTTAAATTCGCGGAGATTCGCAAAAACTTCCCGTCCCGAAACCGGAAAGTGCTCTTAAATCGGCCGATCAGTGCAAGAAGTTGGAGCATACAGACCGCTTGTATTGATGTTGCCCATGGGGAAGGTTTCACCCCCGTCCGAGAAGACACCTCCCTAATTACCCTATTATGACAGTAAAATTATGCGCTGCCTTATGTGATTGGCTCAACAAGAAACCGCCTTGTGATGTCATACGTGTCGCGGGACACCGAATATTACCAAATATAGCAGCCTCGTAAAATCTCAATTTATAGCTTCTTTATGTAGGCGCATGCCAATAAATGTCTCTAGATAAAGCAGAAAGCAATAAAAACGTGGCAAATAACCGATAAATACCGACCTTTTCCTTCATTTGCCGGCTAAAAACAGGGCCGCCCACGTAGAATTTCCTGGAAAGCGAAGGTGACAACACGATTTATTGGGTTGTAAATAGAATGTTGTCACATTAATTCCGCGAAAAAATTGGAAAAGGGGGAAGATTTTTGGGAATTTCCCTATATAAGCGGGAAGGCTCCGGCTAAAAGTTGATTGACAAATACCGATGTAGACTGTCACGCTGTCCGAACGCGGCCCGCATTTCCGTCCACGGGAAAGTTCAAAAGTTTGGAATCAATAGTATGAGGTTTAGTCGGAAGTTTTGGAGCGCGCCGAATTTTCTTGATAGCTGATACTGCGATAAAATAAAAAGTGAACAACTAAGTGCGTAGAAACCCAAGAGATTGTCTTGAATTATTGAAAAGTTTGTGAAAATTGAAGAAATTGAGAAAAAGTGTATTTTTGGGTGGCTCCCAATCGTAACTTGTGGAAATAAAATGAAACCGATCCAGAATTTCATGTTTTTCTGTTGGGGAATAGGGAAACATAGTAAATAAGTAGAATATTTATTTAGTAGTCAAGAAATCATGGAAAAATTGAAGTTAGTGGAAAAAACCTCTGCAGTATATACCATATTATTAGCTAGTCAATTGCAAGGCTAGGAAAAGTGTTAGATTAAGGGGTGGTTTTCAAGCAGTAGAAACAAGGGACTTTCGGCCCTATGCAAAAGGATTTTCTTGTCACCGCCAGCTGTATTCCTAGATTACCGCTAACAGGCCAACTAGATAAGGTAAAGAGAGATAGGAATCAGTGGTGGGTGTTACATCTTAACTTTGCACTAAACTTTTAACATGCCTGTTAAAGTACTATATGTAATGTGACGTGATAAAATAGTCTAGTTCACACAGTGCCGTACATCAAGTTGACACTATAATAGTAAACCTTTTTATGTCTGATTTCTCAGAAAATTCTATTTTTGATAAAAGTTTCTGCATGTATAAAATAAGTTTCTGGCAATATTAAAATTTAAAGTTAATTATAGCAACAACATTCACAATGAAAATTTCTGGAACAACCCAAATCAAAAGCAAAAAAATGTATTTTGCAAAAATATGTGGCAACATCGCAAAGCGGTACCCTAGGGTCAACGCGCTGCCGCCAAAATGCGTGAGTACGCGCGACACCCATTCAAGAATCATCTCTCGCGTGCTCATCCTAGGTCATAGAATGACGTCACGCGATGGGCAATTGTCTCTCGCGGCCAATTCGATGGATGATGGTACCCATGCCGATGTTCTACTGTTTTGTTTCCGCTTCTTTGATACACATTTCTTTTCGCTTTTTTTTGGTTCAAGGTTTTATGAAATTGTAAAGGAGATTAAGGAAAAAAAAATAAAAGAAGAAGAATAATACTGTTGCGATTGTAATAATATTTATGTTTTGGTTAAATTATTGTTAAATGAAAAATGACAATAGAAAAAGTTGAAAGTTATATACCTACATAAGAAAGTGAAACTTAATTCTTGTTGTCGATTGGCGGTTATTTATTAAGATGCTTTGTGTCATCAAGAAGAAAAATTCAATAAAATCTATCAAGAGCAGTAATTCATGTATAGTCACAGTCATAGCGAAAATTCTGTTTTATATTCATTACTAGGGACTATTTAATGTGATTTAAAATTTTTTATAAATTCTTTATTCGAAAACGTCTTCAAGCCTCAGTAATAACGTACTGTGGGCGTAAGCAGAAAAGAGAGATGCAATCTATTGACATGGGATTTAAAGGATTGGAGGTTGGGCGGGAAAGGGAAAACATCTGCAGGTAATTTGTTCCATAATGCAGAAACGCTGGTATCAATGAGCGAGAGAAGTGGGATGTTCTAGGATTTTGAAGATAGACAGCGAAGGGAAGCATATTATGTAAAGCGTTTCTTGTTGTTTTGTCAGGAACCGTCAAGAGTGGGGAGTTATAGCGGATAGTTCTTGCTAGCAAAATCCGTGTAAATATCGGTAAAGAAGGGACAGATCCCCAACAGCGCGGCGATGGGCGAGAGAAGGGAGTCTTCCCGTGAAGACTGGGTCATTGATGAGTCAAATGGCTCTGTTTTGGATAGAATCAAGGATGTAAAGTGTCCAAGGTAATGCCGCTCCCCAGATGTAAAAACAATACTCTAGGTTAGGTCTTATTTGGAAAATATAGAGCGTGTGTAAATTGTTTCTTGAAAGTAGCACATCTGTTCGACAAATTATTTTTTCGTTAAATTTTTTCGAATGTTTAGGGTTATCTCTAGGAATACTTAGGAAAATATTGTCAGCACATCTATAATGTTGTCAAATATTATTTTCATTTGATTTAGCTAGAATTGAAAGGGATTCCATAAGTGTTTAGTTTTGCGAATTTTAGCACAGGACACTAAAAATGAAAGAAGGACGATAATATAACTAAAAACAAACGTTACTGAACACTGACGAAACGGGGTTACCCATTAGCACGTTTACATGCGACATAACATGCAATGTTAAAAACGAAACCTAAAAGTCAGCACGACTGTCGGTAAAAATAATAATATAATATTATCAATACATCTAAGTATGTTAATTATAAAGAAAAAAAAACACAAAACACGTATCAAGATTTTTCGTAATATAATTTTTCTAACAAAAATGAAAGAAAAAAAAACGGGTCAGGAACATGATTATTTATCATAAATTAATTTCACATGAATTTGATTTAAACGAAATTAAAATTATATTTCTTGTGTAATTGTTTATGGTAGTTTTTTTGCAAATTATAGTATCTACGAGGAAGGATAAAAAGTTTCCGGTCAAAAAAAGAAAACAGCAAAATAAACTATGTTTTTATTTTTCTGTACAGGGTGAGTTACAAGACAAAACGATATCTCGAACATATTTTCATGGAATTTTAGTAAATTAATAGGGAGATAGAGTCACATATTTAAACATATTTTTGACATTTAACCCCTCTCTCTATTTTGAGGGATGGGGGGTAACTTTGAAATTTTAAACGGGATGATTGGTCCGCCGAACACGTGCTGTCAGCTGTTCAGGTGACAGAAGTGAAGTAGTATCATGGATGAGTACTGATGACATGAATAATGCCGTGTAAATTTTTGCTTTCTGTTTATTTATTAGTGAAAGAAATCAGTTTTCAGGCCCTGCATAGTGCTCTTACAGTGGCGTGCCGCCGAGGGGGCTAGGGGGGGCACGAGCCAACCCGCCCTCATCGTAACGGCGCCCTCGCGCCCCCGGAGATTCACTGATGCCTACTAGGACCACATACTCCCTAATAAAAGGACAGTAATTTACAGCGCCCCCTGGAGATTCACTGCCTACTATGACCACATACTCTCCAATAAAAGGAAAATAATTAGGCGCCCCCAAATCATTGTGCCCCTCCGCTCAAAAGGCACGGCACGCCACTGTGCTCTTAGTATTACCAAAATATCGTACTCGCTTAGTGGTGTGCATTATAAGATTTATAAGTTAGTAAAACAACATTTCTGGGTGTTCAGTTGAATGTTATATCCTTGGTTTGAACAGCTGTTCTCTGGATTGTTCCATTTGTGTTATAGCATTTTAACTTTTTAGAATTGCGAATTTTGGAAGGGTTTGTAGGATATCTTTCTGTAAAGGTAACAAAAAATATTATTTCTTGAAAGTCGTTACATAGAATTATTGTTGAGAGACTTGGCAACACAACAACAATTTAAGTGATGCGCAGCAATTTAAAAACAATTTTTTTGAGAGGCGATATCTAGCGCCATTTTTGATTATTATTTGGCCCCCATCTGAATTCACACCAGGATTTACAGGTTTCAATATATGCATGTAATATAACAATGTAATATAACAATATATTCATAACATCCTGTATATTCTAGCGATGTTCAAGGGCCTTTATATCATCGTTTAGGCTGATTTGCCTTAGCTATGTCACACAACTTTAGCCAATGATCATTCAAAACGATTTTATGAACCATCTGCAGTAATTGCCGTTTTTGGCCTTACTATCAGAACAGTGCTTGTTCGACCACGTTTAAAGTTCGCATTCCAAGTTCTAACCGTTGAAAATGAAGGAGCTGACTTATATAAGGTGGAATCAAGCTCAGCATTTATCTATATAGGAGATAAACCTTTAATATGTTAATATTTTATAGTGAAATATTTTATAATCATTCCGTTTTTCAATTCAATTCTAAGAATGTTCAATTCCCATAATTGCATAATCACAATATTATCTCTATATACTATTAAATACCTATAATTATTAATATAATTATGACATATGACATTTGTATTAAACGATTAGGCAGCTTTAGAATTAGGCTATTATACCAATTATTTAGTTAGTTATGTTCTTTCACTTTCTAGTCATAGAGTACCTTCACATACATAATGCATTTTGGGTACTAACAATTCACAATGGTTAGTTAACTGATCGGTGTAATGGATCATTATATGAGACCATTAATTTCTTTCGTACGAAATGAATTGGGTTTTCTTTTATGCAATCATAAATAAAGCATCTAAGAAATTATATACCTAGTAATTTTTAACTTTTGTTAATTTTGAGGAGTAATATATAATAATATATTTTAACAAGAAAAAAATTAAATGAACAACTTTACGTTTTTTAAATTAACTCATCAACTTGTACCAGGAAAATGTTGTAACTTTTCAATCATGACATTACCTAATTCATTAAAAGGGTCCTTTCTAATGTACACAAGACAAGTCATCATTATATTTTACACTAAATTTACAATAATTAAAATAGAGATTAATTTACTATTTTTTTTCAAAAATAATTTAACACTTCGTTTTCGTTATTTGAATCTTAATCTTGCGCTTATATTGGTTAATTAAAGTAAAATTTTGTCCGGCTTTGGAATCGCTAATTTTGCACGGTTTTTGTCTTGTACTGCATCATCTTAATGATTATTTTAATAAAAGTTGGTTAATCGTTGGACATTTTTGTTATATAATGTTAATTAAGTAATTATTTCCAAATTGACCAAAAATTACTCCTGAGATTCAAATTCGGCGAACCAGTGTTGCCACAGCTACACAATGCCACAAAAAAATTTTAATTAAATTTTGTACGTGGAAATATAAAGGCTGTCCCAGTAGGTATTTCGGGAATTACTTTTTAAATGAAACCAACAATTTTAGAAAAATTACATGCTTGTCTATTTTATCATATGGCAGTTATGTTTTAAAGAAAAAAAATCGAGGGGGGTTAGATCGCATGATCTTGCAGGCCACTGAATATCACCATTTCGAGAAATGACGCGGCCACGCCAATGTTTCCCTCGCCATGTCACACGTGGCGTCATGTTGTTGAAAGAACATATTGTTAAGGTGCATATCATCTAATTGGGCCATAAAATTTCTTCTTTTTACAGCATCAGAAATATTGGTGAGCACTTGGGGGGAGTTGTTAATCTGAAATTTATTTGTAATTCTAGCCCGTAGGTCTTCTAAATTGTCACAGGGGATTTGAAAACCGAGTTTTTAATGTGTGGCCATGAGAAAGTCGCACGGCGTGAGATCGCAGGACCGTGGTGGTCACCTAACTGGCATATTTCGACTGCCTTCCTGATTCGGTCTTCGAACAATTCTTCCAAAAAATTTAAATTTTCAAGAGTTACCTGGACCGGTGTGCCAGTTACGTTGCTGGAAACAGCATTGTCGCATCTCTTCATCGTCTAATGCGTTTACAAAATCTTTTAAAATTTCATTACGGTATCGCGCCGAATTGAGAGTTCCTTAAAAAAAATCGACCCAATTTACCTTCTTTTAGATATGGCCGCCCACACGCCAACTTTCTGTGAATGCAGAGGCTTTTATATAAAAAAAAATGTGGATTTTCAGAACTCCACATCCTCATTTGTTGAGAATTTACATTACCAGAGAGGTAAAACCATGCCTTGTCAGTAAAAAAGGTCTTTCCAAATACGTTTTCATTATTATGCAAACGTCCAATAAACCACTTTGAAAATTGCATTCGCTGCGGCTTGTCGTTTGGTAACAATTCTTGGGCTGAGCTTAGACGATAAGCGTGCATATGCAGGTCACATTTCAGGATTGTATTGCAGGTTCCTTTCAAGAGTAATAATTCAAGACATGCGTAATTGATCTTGGATCAGTTGTTTCTTTTCTCCGTGTAAACAAAACCACAATTATATTTTGATGTAGAACAAGACTAATGGCCTTTGGATACGCCCTGTATACTTAACATTATTAGTTCTAGTTAAAATTAACCCAAATATTATTATTAAAACAATATAATCATCCAGTCGTTTTTAATGCGTCTCAAAATCTGATACATATGTTATTAACACATGACTCACCATAACTAATACAATAATTACAAAAAAAAAGGATTGCAAAACCTAAATCCGAAATAATATAACAAGGCAAATCTAAAAAGACGTACAATTAATTATTATTAAATAATAGCGCTTGCAATTTTGCCCAGCCCCACGAAAAACATACAAGTACACTGAGAAAAGACTTTCACGAAATTTGTATTGTTGAAATATTTTGGTAATCATTCTTAAGAGTAATTTTAGATAACCTCTGAATTACTAATCTTTACCAATTGTCACTTTATATTATGTAATTGTTAAGGTGCATATTATTATTTAATTGGGACCATAAAAAGTTCCTTAACATATAGTGGTAGCGTTCGCCATAATATTTCGATCCCATAATGCACCTCACACGGCTACTCGAAGAGGATTTAAAGGTTTTTCTTCCAAATCCTACAATTTGTCTTTAATTTCACAAAGTGACGTATCTCATTTTTTTGTAATTTTTAAAGACGGAGGTTTAAAGATTTTCGTCATCTTTGGCTTGCGATAAAAGTAGAAAAAAATTTGGTAAAGTATATTTATTTAGATTTGATTTATAGTTTCATGACTTTATTTGGTAGTTTCATGATATATCATGTAATATAAATTTTTACTTTGAGATAAAAAAAAATCAACGAAATACGAGTATTTGTGAACATAAAATTTTACTGAATGTTGAGATACGTCTTTGTAGTTTATAATAAAATGTATTATTTATAATAGAAAAATAAGGAAAATAAGCACGTTTTATTTGAAATACTTTAACCTAGAATATAAACGCTAATACCACAAAAATATTACTTGCTTTACAATGCTGCAGAAAAAATATAAGCAAAAAAGGAGTGATGAAAATAAGATACACCGCGAGGTATTCTGATTATGCACAATAAAATATCTTGAGCTGACAAAATCATTTAACGCAAAACTAGCTTTTTATTCTAATTCAAATAACGCAAATGGAAAAGCATATAAGCAGATAAGTTTATTCCGTAAACTTTTCAATAAGACATAAAGCTAAATAACCTGACTCAGTATGAAAAGCAGATATGTGAAAAATATCTTTAATATGTAAATATCAAGGGAAAATTAACTACCAAAAAAAACACAAAAAATTGGTTAAAACAAAAATAGCAAAAATTCATAAACATTACAACAGTATTTTTCTAATGTGATACTGAACGACAAAAATTTTTGTTTTCATCCAGACAGTTGACAAAGATTGTAAATCTGAATATTTTTCTTCGGAAATTTTATTTAGTTGGCTATTCAAATGATTTGGAACCACCTTTATGACATCTGTGCCCAGATGTTTTAAAGTTGAAACCTTGTAGTCTTCGGCAAGAGGCTAATTTTGAAAAAAATACCAACAGAACCACAGCACAAGCAAAAATTGTCGATCTCTTATTTAGTTTTTCATATTTTTTTTTAGGTTTTCACTTACTTAAGCAAAAAACCCTGAAAATGGGACCAAAAGAGAGCCATTCGACTTATCAAAGACCCAGCCCCCACGAGAAAACTCCCTTCTCTCGCTCATCGCCGCGCTGTTGGGGATTTATCCCTTTTCTACCGCTACTTCCACGGATTTTGCTCTGAAGAACTAGCCAGTATTATTCCCCCCTTGAATGTCCCTAACAGAACAACAAGAGGCGAGTTACGTATGCATCCCTTTACTGTGCAGCTACAAAAGCCAAGAACAGACGACTTCTCTCGCTCATTCATACCTAGGGTCTCCAGATTATGGAACAAATTGCCTGCAGATGTTTTCCCTTCCCGTCCCAACCTCCAATCCTTCAAATCCCATGTCAATAGACTACATTTCCCTTCTCTTCAGATACCCACGGTACGTTAGTACTTGGGCTTGAAGTGTACGTGGGATGTCTTAGATAAAAAAAACATTCGAAAGAACTCATCTACAAAACCAAAAATAATTTGGACATATTTTTGGCTTTTACGCAAAAATTACTAAATATAGAACAATTAGAAAAGACAAAGAAAAAATTCTATGCCGTTAGTATTGGAAAAACTATATCTGTTCCTACACAATACTTTAGACATTAATTGCTTATTAAAGAAAAAATCTTTATGAACATCTAAGAAAATATAAATGTACATAGTAAAAATTGTGATATGTTCGAAAGGCCCCTCAATTATGTACATTGTGACGCTTCGGTTTTTTATATTGAATAACCCACTGATGAGTTATGCTCATTGAAATATTTTGATTTAGAATATAGTTATTTAATATTGCATGACGATTTTACACCTAAAGTAACGAAAAATATCGAGATTGAATAATGACCTGTTAGATTCGATAAACCAGGAGTGAAGTAATGCTATTTTCATGGTGATAGAATTATCACCTAAGCCGTCACATCCACCCCTTTAAAAATCCTAAATGGGAAGATAGGTTAAGTGCCCCTTGTTGAAAAGAACAAAACTATGGATGGAATCAGTAGGTGGTGCCAGAACTGAACCTTGGGGTACGCCAGCATTGATAGGATGGAAGTTAGATGAGTGATCGCCCACCATGACAGATATGCGCTGATAGATACATACAAAGATACAGATTCCTGCAATTTATAGAAAAATTTACTAAAATGGGTTTACAATATAACTTCTTCAAAATCGTTTTCTCGGTGTATCCGATCATGGCAAATCGAAATTAATTCCGTCAATGTTTGCATTTCATTTGCTCCAAAAACATTTATAATGCTCTTTGTAATTTGAACGGTGGTCTATTGCAAAATTTAAATTACTAGTTTAACCATCTATTAACTGGCGGTCTAGTTTTTGACATAAATAGTTTAGATTTGCCAGACACCATATTAATTTTTAGAAAGGGCGCACGAACACCTTGCCAAAATATTTAATCGAATGTCTTTTGTGTAACAACATCGGGATATCTGTATAACCTTAACAATATCTTCAATACATTCAGACCATATCGATTGTCCCATTTTTATACAAATCATTTTTTAATTCTTGTTCTGATAACATTTGCGACACTCCCGCGGATTATTGTACAATATCACATCGATAAGTCAGAAAATATCATGGTATTTATACAAATAAAGATCAATAATTATATGTGTGTTAATAGTATAGAGGAGTGTGTCACGCTTTTTAAAAAGCCACTGTTGTAATTCACCTGTTGCTACTAGATTATGGTGAAATTTGGGTTGGTAGAACTCACATCATCTCTGTTTGTGAAGACAATGTTATGACTGTAAATATGTTGGAAAGAATTTGTAAATAGAGCCAAGGACAGAGATGTTCAAGCTACCACAGAACAGGCAGAAGCTGCAACTTCAACAAGAAGTAAAAAAAGAAGTAGAAAAAGATCTTCCTCCAGAACAAGAAATAGTGAGATTATTGAGGACTACACAGATTATTATGCTCATGAACATCACCCCGAAAATGTCTCTCCGACTATTCAAGGCATTTTGAAGGACTCAAAGCATAGAGCTAATCCCATGTGCTACATACGTCGTTGGCAACCGCGACCAGGGACTCTCAATTCAAATAAATGTGTAGAAAAAGGTGTACCTTCTGGGCCTCTCTTGGGCAAACTAAAAAATGGTGAGGAGGTAACCTTGGTGGTAACCAAAGATGGATTGGCCGCGGGGGTTTTGTTACATGGCCACCAAGGTCTTGTGACCTTACCCCGTTAGATTTTTTCTGTGGGGCTACATAGAAGATAGGGTATATGTCACACCACCTACGATGTGGCAGGACATGGAGAATAGGATTAGGGATATATGTTAGACAATAACATCGGCATTTGTTATCCAATGTCCGGGCAAATAGAAGAATCGACATCTGTATTAAACAAGAAGGACATCGATTCAAACATTTATTAACAAGAACCTGATTTTTTGGGGGGTTATAGTTACAAAAATCATGTGTTCATTACGTTTTAGTGTAAATGTAAAGATATCTATGTTTGTATTTAGTTAGTTTTACCTACAGATTTTTACTTCTACCATTATCTATTGTATTCAATATGTCAATCAAAATATTTCAAAAACTATTAGAGATAGTGATAGGACATTCATGTTTTCTGAATTTGGACCTAGAAATAAAACACCCTGTAAATGAGATGTCAAATATTTCATAGCGGATATGTTTGTTCGACTTAATTTACTCAGGACACGAATTATAAATTGCTTGGAGTCAAAATATAAGTAGTATTTTCACAACAAAGAGATGCTTGCAAATGCTAAATTTTTAGCACATGTCGAATTATCTTAAAAATTATGACTTTTTGTATATTAAACCAATAGTGAAAAAGTTATGAAATTACACGTAGTATTCAAAAATCCATTCAAATACGGGGTGTCCAATTTAAAAAAAAAATTAAAATGTGCAGAATAGGCAACCATACCTTAAACACAAGAGCTTATTATCGACAAATCTTATCTTCAAGGTACATTTTAAAAAATCAAATTTATTTCATATTATAAATAGTAAAGTGCTTGTTTATTTACATCTTTAGAATAATTACCTTAATTCATTATTTATAATTAAATTATTAACAACTTCACGAACTCTGATGCGTCGATATAAAAGACTTCGATGACCAGTAAAGTTCGTAACTATCACTACTGGAACCCAAAGTAGCACTTAATATTTGAGCAAAAGCTCTTTAATTAAAGTAATTTGAAGGCTATAGAATCGCCATACTCGATAAAAGATATAATACTTTTATCAGTTTTACTTTTTACATTTTAATTAACGTGGTTGACTCAATGGGCAAGTGTAAATATTTTTAGGGGTTCCCGAGAAATTATCAGTAGCATCGCCAGAGGCAGAGGGGCGGCAGGGATGACCTGGGGCCTAAGTCCTATTTAAGAACTAATCATATATTTCAGCATTTAGCATTGAAAAAAAGCAAACAAAATTGACCTGGATAACGATTTGTTTACGCACAACCATAACAATTTTTGAATTTTATTAACCTAAAGTGTGCGTAAGTACTTCAATATAATAAAACCTATTGGTTAGGTTTGTTTGACATTTTTACAGGTATAAGAGTTGCCTTGACAATTATTGTATTTGTTTTGTCAGATCTGGTATTTGTACCCATTGGATATTTTTTTTAGTTTATTATTTCAAACTTTTTATATTCACAAAAGTTTCTTTATTGGTACCTTCAATAGAAATTTAGAGTGAGAGTAGCACAAACCGTAACCCCGTTCATTCATGGCTTAAACAGTTGTCGAGGTGTAGTACGTTTTTTTGTCGAGATTCCAAAAGTCTTCTAATCTAAAGCGAACCCACAAATAGTGCTCCATCTGACAGAAAATTTACTGGAGATTTTAAAAATATATAACGTGCTAAGGTTTCGTTAAAAATTTCGTTCAAATTCACAAAAACTGACTTTAGGCAAAATATTAAAACTGCCATAACCCTGATTTCAAAAAGATTTTATTTCATCCTCTGTATCTTCTAATCTAAAGCGAATTTTCGAAAATACTGCTTTATCCGCTAGGAAATTTTCTGCATATTCCAAAAATATACAACTTGTAAGTAGGCCAAGCAACAGAGCAAAATATTAGCGATTTTGTGACATTAATCTTAGTAGAAATCCGCCTGTGCCATCATCTGAAAGACGATCCGTAGATGATTCCTGTTATATTTCCAACTCTGAAATTTTTTCCTTTAATTTGTTATAAACATTTTTAAGCAAGAAAACGCGATTTTTTTAGGTTTTTGCTTATAAAATGGAAAGTAATGCAGCAATCTTAATAGTGTAAATAGACGATTTGTATAGAGAACAAAAATACGAACAAAATGAGGGGTCGAACGTCCCGATAGGATAAGTAGCAACGGAGAAAATCCGGAAAAACCGAAAAATTAAGTTATTTTTTAAATTCATAAATCGGCCATTTTGAAACGTAGAGGGCTCAAACTTTGGGAAATGTAGTAATTTATAGCAACTTTATATGTGCCAAACCCCGACGAGGTCCGACGATTAGTTTTGCCACAATCGGCATTTTAATTTTTCAATACACTATTTTGCAACAGGTCTGGATACTCTATGGATCGTCCAATTTTTATTATTGAAACGGATTTGAAAAGTACAAGTTTAATTGAACAACATGTATATTTTAATTTTTCCATAAAATGCTACGAAACCGGTTGAAAATGCACGTAAAGATGCGTGAAAATGGCCGAGCGCGGAAAGATATCGCGTAGCGGGAGAGCAGCAGAGCGAAGGGGAGCCAATATTCGCGCGCTCGGCCATTTTTACGCATCTTTACGTGCATTTTCAACCGGTTTCGTAGCATTTTATGGAAAAATTAAAATATACATATTGTTCAATTAAACTTGTACTTTTCAAATCCGTTTCAGTAATTAAAATCGGAAGATCCATAGAGCATCCAGACCTGTTGCAAAATAGTGTGCTGGAAAATTAAAATGACGATTGTGGCAAACCTAATCGTCGGACAGCGTCGGGGTTTTGCACACATAAAGTAGCTATAAATTACCACTTTTTCCCAAAGCTTGAGCCCTCTACGTTTAAAAATGGTCGATGTATGAATTTAAAAAGAAAACTCTTAATTTTCCGGTTTTTCCAGATTTTCTCCGTTGCTACTTATCCTATCGGGACGTTCGACCTCTCATTTTGTTTGTATTTTTATTCTCTACAAATCGTCCATTTACACCATTAAGATTGCTTTATTACTTTCCATTTTATAAGCAAAAAACTAAAAAATCGCGTTTTTTTGCTTATAAATGTTTATAACAAATTAAAGGAAAAAATTTCAGAGTTGGAAATATAACAGGAATCATCTAAGGATCGTCTTTCAGATGATGGCACAGGCGGTTTTCTAATAAGATTAATGTCACGACATATCGCTCTATTGCTTGGCCTAAAGGGTTTCATTCAAAATTCTGTTCATAAATTCACAGAAAATGAATTAAGGCAGAAAATTAAAATTGTCGTAACCCTGATTTCAAAAAAATTTTATTTCATCCTCTGTATCTTCTAATATAAAGCGAATTCCAGCGAATATTGCTTTATCCAATAGCAAATTTTGTGGATATTCCAAAAATGTATAACTTATTAAGGTTTCACTAAAGATTGCAGAAATTTATAAAAACTGATTTAATATAGAAAATTAAAATTGACTTATAGCGGGTAGATATTATATCCGTTATTATTGAACAAATAAATATATTACAAAGGGAAATTCCCAAACGGAAAAAAACCTTAACTAACTAGGTCTTAACTAACTTCTCAAATGAATTAAACACACGTCCGATGACATCCATGCTCCCATTGGGCACATAACTTCATTTATGCAATAATAATAATTAACATTGTGTAAACGAACCCAATCTAACTGACACAGAATGGTGTCATAACAACCTATACACATGATAAAGTATTATTTTTATTCACAATTACTGCACACTCATTTTTAAAAAGTATTAATTACATGATAGCAATCAGCGCGCGCCTTTGTAGATAGATATCAACATTTTATTAATCAATGACGGCGATTAATCTAGATCTATTTTAATATTGTTTCATCGAATTAAGGATCCTTTGTGTTTGCTTTTGTAACGCTTTCTTTAAAAAAATGTTCCATGATGATTTTAAGTGCTTGTCAGTGTCCATACTTATATAGTTTCTTTGTTTCACATTGGTATGTGTTCTAAAAAAATGCGTTCTAGAACTTGAACTCATCGTAACTCGTCTTTTCCAGATCTCCTACAAGGGTATCTTCCCAGACGCCTGGAAGGCTTCTCGTGTGCAGCCTGTCCCGAAGAGAGGTTCCAAGTCCCTTCCATCTAACTATCACTGCGTGACACGGTTTTTGTACCCAAAGAACTGCTAGCTTTAACAGTTTATGAGGTAGGTACACATAAACCCAACCTACCTTCATCTGACACACAGTTTTAAAAGTGGCTTAGTTGGCGTTATCTGTCCATCTATCTAGGGAATTTCCTTAGGTTAAGGAATTTTGAGGAGATTTGGTAACATCACACTGGGGGTGCCGGGGATGACCCCCCAAATACGAAGTCTCAACCCTGAATTCCTTCAAATAACGGAGATACCCCTCTCTGGACCACCTCCAATAATGGTCATGAAAAGACACACAAGCAAGTTTGAAGGTAGTTTACATTTTTTTTGAACTGAAAAGAAAAAAAGCGAATGAAGTGAAAATCTTCAGTTTGGATTCTCTCAAATCACTTTGTTCTTATTTTTTTTAGTGAACTCAGTTATTTAACATACAATTTCTATCAATTAGCTTGGACAAGATCTGTGTTTTATGCAACCTTAAATTCAAAAATTTATTTTTTAAATTATTTTGCTGTGATATAACTCGCAGTTATAGGTATAAAAATAATAAAAATTTTGACGCAGCCATTAAGTATATAAAAAAATCTTTATTTCACACATATACATAGTAGTTTTATGAACAATTTTCAATATTAGCGATTTAAAAAAATTTAAAAATGGCGGAGATATGAGCCGATAAGTAGGACCCTCTTTTCAAAATCCTTGCTGGTGGTGTACGTGATTTCTCAGTTAGGCAAACCTTAACGAGTTATATATTTAGAATCTCCAAGAAATTTTCTCTCGGATAAAGTAAAATTTGAGAGAACTCGCTTTACATTAGAAGATACGGTTGATTAAATTAACACTCCCTAAAACGAGGGTCATACAAATTTAAATTTTCTATCTTTTTCTATTTTCTATTTTCATTAGACAGAATCTTTAATGAAACGCTAATAAGGTATATATTTTGAAATCTCCTGAAATTAGGGTGTCGATTTTTTTTTGCAAATCCTACCCGAATTACATTTTAGCTGTTTTTGTAACTAGTAGTGCGCTCCTGTTTAAAAAGCACCCTGGGGCGTTAACCCCACTCAGCCCCATGCTCCATACGGCTCCATGTTCGGTACGTTAGTACTGGTGCTGTCACCGATAAAGAAATATGGCAGATATTTCCCCATTGTCCACCTGATCAACAATTTGTCACGAATTTATTTAAATTAAAACAAATATTACCCAAATCAACTAATCCATTATCTGACTGCCAATAATTATATAAACTAGCAAATTTGGAAAAAGCGACATACATACCCCGCGACTAACAGACCTGAAAATGTAATTCTAGATTTTTTCTAATCCTTAAAAGCTCCATGTAACAAGGTAATAAATTTAATTTAGTTGTGTTACTATTAATCGATAAACGCTAGTTATTGCTTGGTACTTAAAAAATGTGAATTTTACAAGCATATAAATTACCTAAAGAATTTTAATGAAATCGGAGTTTTACCTAACAATTTTTGTGTTTCTTTTTCTGCTGAATTTATGCAGCAAATTAGGAGATTAATATAAAAAGTTTTTGCAAGATGTCGTCAAAAGCCGGGTCATGTTAAGCGCCTCGCTGAGCTCCGCCAGTGAGGCGCAAACCTCAGAACGCTTTCTAAATAAGGGCGCCTGACCATTGTCGACAATTTAGTTCGAGTAGGTTTCAAAAAAGTTGGACAACCTCCATCCAGGAGATCCCAAATAGCGCTGTATTCGGTAGCAAACTTTCTGGAGATTTCAAAAATATGGACCCGTTAAGGGTTCATTAAAAAGTTAGTCCGATTGGGTTTGATTGGGTTGTGGGTTTTGTAGGGGTAGTTTTGAAGGAAAAATGTAAAACAAATTTTTGATTTCTTGAATAAATTAAATTTTTTGTATGTGTCTATACTGGAAAGTCATTTGTTTTTTGTAGGAAATAACTGTCAAACAACAATGCTAAAAAACAATAGTATTAATAGAAGTGGATTAATGTAACTTATTTAAAGACAATGCTTTTACATTTCTCGTTAGCTGCAGTAACAAGTAAAGCATAAAAGATATAAATGTGTTATAATAAAAAGTTTTGGACAGGATGTTAGATAACAATAAAAAAGTAATTGTTCTATATATTTAAAGTATTGTTTATTGCAATTAGAGCAAAAAATAATTTTACATACATATTTTCTGCAATAAAAGAGGCTTCGTAATTGATGGTTAATAAAAATTTTTGGACTGTAACCTGCAATTTATTTTATGTAATATCGTTGAGGATTTTAAAAACAAGTATTTGGAAGTAATACGGTAATTTATTAACATTCTGAACGATTTGTGCATGTTCTAAAATTGTCGTAGGGCTGGTCTAGGTCACTGAAAAACATATGCAACCCTTTATGCTTCTGGTTTGCTCTGAATGAAGTAGTTTCAATTTTTTTTAGCAACTTTCCTTTAATTTTCTTAATAAAATAAAACAATTTTGAATATATAATATATAATAGTATAGTACAGGAATATTCAAATAAAAGTGAACAGGCCTTATAAATTTTTTTATTTTTAAAGATGGGAAAAAATGTTAAATATGAAAGTTTTGGGGATTTTTATGGATCATTCATATCTTATCAGCAAACCAATTAAGCATCGAATAAAAAAATATAGTATAAAACATCGACTTTCTAGCTTATTTTAAATTAGATGATGTGATTTTTATCATATCTTTGGATTCTAGGAGAAGTTCTAGACATATCTTGTATAACATACCCTATGCGGTTTCTCAATCGTTTTTGAAATATTTCAAATTAAAAATTATTTCGCATAAATATACTTTAAACGTAACTATCCAGGTTGCGAACGAAATACCTGCTACCTTTTCAAATTTTCTTCGTAGGTAAGTCAAAGTCAAATCACCGTGAATTTATAATTTTATTTTTTATGCAAAATGAATTATTCTATTAATGAGAGATACAAAATGTTAAAATTATATTTAAGAAATAATAAAAATGCTAGAGCGGCTCAAAGACAATATGAAGAAAGTATTGAAAAGGAACAAAGAATTCCATCATTAATCACCATAATACAAACAAATAGAAGACTAGAAGAAAGAGGAATTCTGGGCAATGGAAAACGAAGAAGAGAAAAAAATGAAGAAAGGGACCTAGCGATCCTATTATATTTTCAAGAGAATCCACAAAATCAATGCCCGATTGTGTGCGGTCTCTCAGATATGGAAGAAGAGATAAAATGTTGACTTATGGAACAGTTGAAAGAACGTTAAAGTATTTTAAGTATAGACCATATGAAATTATACCAGTTCAAGAGCTTAGTGCTGATCAAAAAGAAAGGCGATATACTTTTGTCACAAATATTAATGAAAGAATGCGCCAAGATCCTAATTTATTTCATACTATCGTTTGAATACACGAAGCAACTTTCTCAACCGCGGGAATGTTTAATAGACGAAATGTTCATGCTTGGTCGGATAAAAATCCCTTTACCGCCGCAGATATTGCTTTTCAGGGGCGTAATTCAATCAACGTTTGGTGTGGGATATTACAAAATAAAATTCTAGGACCGGTGATTTTTCGGGAAGCATTAACTGGCCAGCGCAATTTTAATTTTTTAGAAAATGAAATCGAAGATATTCTGGACGAATTGCTACTTGAAGAACGTCGACGTATTATATGGCAACAGGACGTAGCGCCTCCCCATAATATATCTGAGGTTCGCAATTTTTTAAGCCATCAGTATAACGAATGGATCGGTAGATATGGAACGTTACACTGGCCTGCAAATAGCCCAGACCTCACACCTTTAGATACATTTCTTTGGGGTCATTTGAAAAATGTCGTATACAGCAATCGTAATAAAAATATTGAAGAAATTTATCTGTTAATGTTATAATTCATTTGTTGTTGGTTATTGCTTTCAAATATTAATAACTAATAAAAATCAACATTTATTCTTTAATAGAATAACTCATTTTGCATAAAAATAAAATTATAAATTCACGGTAACTCAAGTATTAGTGTCAATCTTGACATTACCTTTGACTTACCTACGAAGAAAATTTAAAAAGGTAGCAGGTATTTCGTTCGCAACCTGGATAATATAATAGTTACTATTTAATGTATATTAATGCGAAATAATTTTTTTTTTGGAATATTTCAAAAACGATAAAAAAAATGCATAGGGTATGTTATACAAAATATGTCTAGAACTCATAGAATCGAAAAATATGATAAAAATCATACCATTCAACTTAAAATAAGCAAGAAAACCGATATTTATACTATATTTTTTTAATTCGATGCTCAATTGTTTAGCTGATAAGATATATGAATGACCCATAAAAATCCCCAAAACTTTCATATTTAAAATTTTTTCCCATCTTTAAAAATTAAAAAGTTATAAGGCCAATTCACTTTTATTTGGATATCCCTATACAAAGAAAATTTGGTGCAGCGCAGCGTAAGCAAAACAAAGTGCCGCACCCAATGTAATATATTATTATAGTTTAATGTTCAACTTTGATCTCAATATACCTGCTGAGATATAAGTAATATCGACAGTCAACAATTACGTGCATATTGCGTACAAAAACTCCAGTTGGATTACGTGAAGTCTTTGAAAAAAGAAGAGAAAGGGTCGATAATTATCCCTACACAGATCGATTTCACTTTACTCTTTACTATTTTCATAAAACACGTAAAAATAATAAACATTTTTGTCATTGTTGCAAAATATCGATATCCATTCGAACACACGTCCTGCCTATCGACCAAACATTAGTTCTATTGACCGGTTGGGGTCATTTGAAAGGAAAAGGAACTTGAGTAATTATTTTTGTACATGGGGAGACAAATACGCGATTAAGAATTACAAAATTGTTAAGAGGAAGTCGGTACAAGGTTATATTGATTTTTATTTTGTAAGACCTGTGACCTGAAATCGGTTTGACATTTTTGTGTAAACAAAAATAGAATTTCAAACATTAAGAAGTTTGCGGTAACCCTGATAAAGTAATAAAAAATAAAAGAAATTCTTATAAGTTAATTTACGTAAATAGGCATGAATTTGTGCGACATATGCAAGTATGTAAAATAATATAGATATTATTATTTTATATCCATAGGCGAGATCCCTGGCCCTCCTTATCTTCGACACCGTATATATATATATATATATATATATATATATATATATATATATATATATATATATATATATATATATATATATATATATGTATATATTATATATAAATATATATATATATATATATATATATATATATATATATATATATATATATATATCTATTACTTTTTCCCTTCTTAATAAAAAACTAAGAAGATTTTTTTAATCTTGGGTTTATTAGAATTAATTAAAAATCGTGTTTTTTTTATAATACTTTTATTGACGTTTCGGTTTCGTCTTCAGAATTTATTTTTTTATCTAGAATTTATTATTTTTTTCATTGCTTGAAAGAAAATTATCTTGTCGTTAACGGTTTATGTTAAAATGATGATTTAAAAACAATAAAACACGTACACATTTTAAAAATAACTTTCGTTTGTCACGGCATATAGGAGAATACTGACCTCTTTGCCAGAGAAAATAGTATTAAATATTTTTATTGAAACTTGAGATAGCATGTACAGGGTAGTCAAAATCAAAATTTAGCAAAGAGAGAAGTACCTACTATTAATTTTTATTTTAGAGCAAAATGTAATAAAATGTTACTTGGAATTAAAAATTATATGTAAGTTTAGACTCTTCGCATCCTATGATTTAAAATAATTTTAAAAATTTTACGCATATTTAAGTGTTTTTTTATTCACTAAAAAAAATCTGAACTCGTTGGAGAATTATTTTAAAATAATTATTATTTTTTAATTTTGGACAGCCTGTATCTCCTAAACGAAGCCGTTAGGGAACATAGTTTATTGAAACTTTTCATCTTAAAATAACGCCAGAAAGCTCACCCTAATGTTTGTCAAAGTATTTTTAAATCACTCCGTATAAAGAACAGAAGTTGTTTTTTTTTATTTTCTTTCTATGCAGAGAACTTAAATAATAAAACATGGGGCTTCTTTGGGGCTCCCCAGGAGGTAGGGCCCTAGGCTATAGCCCAGTATGCCTAATGGTAATTGACAACTGTCTACAAAATGCGCTACTTGATTCTTTGAAAAAGTGCAGAGAGACGTTCTGAATATAATATAAAAATTGCCAAGTTCTTGCACCTCGAAATGAATTTTTCTCGAATAAACGATAAATAATAGAATAATTACAGAACTCAGCAGCAAATAGGTGTCAACGAATCGACGGCCGACCCTGAAACGCCGGTTCTTGCAGAAAAGGCTACAATCTAAAATTCGATTGCAAAATTTCCCATATGCTTCGCAGGACCTGCTTTGCTGTAAATGTTATTTATTGAAAGGTTCGTGTAGCAAAGTATGTGCATAATTTTGGCTTACATATATTAAGGTCGGTTTTGGTGCAAAAGAAAGCTGGTTTGCTAGCTAAGGTCTGACAAGCCCCCTTGTTATACAGTGTTTGGTGAAAAGTCTGCACCACAGATTTGAAACAATTTACAACAAGCTGGTTATGAATAATGCTGTGCAAAAACAAGTGAAGAAGTACGAGTGGCATTACTGTTTTATTTATTAGTTTCCGATGATATCAATAAAATTAATATACAGGGTGTTTCATTAAGGGTGATGAGGTACCAAATCTCAGGAATTGATACTCCAGGAGCTTCGGAAAAAAAATCCTAATAAGGAAAGTGGCCAAGAAAGATTGCCGAAATTAATTTTTAAGTTCCTAACTCTGCCGCTAGGGGGCGTAATTGCTGTGGTCATGTAAAAAAAGACATTTTATTGGAAAATATCCCTATAAAAGCTATAAAAAAAATACTACACTGATAATTCTACTAGGATTCTACATCTTTTTGGTTTAACAATTTTTGCTGTAAGATGTAAAATTAGGGCGGGAGAGGAGGGGGACAGTCTACTGATAAAAGGGTCCATAATTTCGGTCTGACTCAACCGAATTTGATGAACTTGGTCTCGTTTAAGAAAGGAAGGATTGCTAATTTAAACGAAATAATAGCTGTGTTACATTGACTTTCGCGGCATTCGCTAGAGGCCGTTATATGAAAAACTCCTTGTTTTTCAATTTTTCTCCGAAATTTTAAATGGAATGACCTAGTTATTATATCATAATCGAAAAGTAGAATAAATTTACAAGAGAAAATGTAAAAAATTCGATTCGATATCTTCATTAGTTTCGGAGTTATAGCTAAAAGAATAATTAATATCATGTTAAGTGAAAAAAGCAACCATGAAAAATAAAAAAAATATATTTTTAAACTTTTTATAATTAACTTATTTCGATCAGTTTATAAGACAACTGACTCACAAAATAATATGGTGTTCGACCTAATGTTCCCTTGAGAATAAATTTCCTCAGTTTCAAGAATTGGGTTCCGATTGAGCATAAACATTAAAGGTAGAAGTGAATAGCGGTTCATATTTTAAGCTATACGCCACCAACAGATCTTATCTAATTAAAAATATGTAATATCAATAATTATTGGAGAACGAGCGTTCTAACAACACACAATAATTGACCCATATACCGACGTCAAGTTAATTAAAAAAATCTTTTATTATACGCATTAAATTATTTTAAAAATTCAATTTTATATTGTCAAATTCAAATCGAATAAGGTTAATATTTTTACACAGTCACCGAAGAAAATGCAAACGTGGTTTGTTAGCAGCCTTAGGCATCAAAATTGACATGCTTTGGGAAATCGGCTTTGGCTTTCAGCCGATTCCATTATAGATAGTGAACTGAAATAATTTAGTAATTCTGTGATATTTCACTATGTCTAGAGAACAGAGAACACACATTTTATCTTTAACCGACTACACAAGAGGAGGTTCTTAGTTCTTAATTCGAACCGTGTGTATGTTATTTTTTCTACAACTAGTAAGTGGCAGTTTTGGCAGCACAGAACAGAACACACAACTTCTCTCGCTCATTCATACCTAGGGTCTCCAGATTATGGAACAAATTGCCAGCAGATGTTTTCCCTTCCCGTCCCAACCTCCAATCCTTCAAATCCCGTGTCAATAGACTACATTTCCCTTCTCTTCAGACACCCACGGTGCGTCAGTACTTAGGCTTGAAGTCTACGTGTGATGTCTTAGATAAAAAAAAAGCAGCAATCAAGCGGCCATAATTTAAAAGCTGTGTCCTAGCAACCAATTTCATTTGTTTAATTATTGAAGGGTTATCTCAACTGCCTGAGATAATACTCTCCAGAGGCTTGTCCTGCTGCAAGAAATATGTGTGCAGGTGTCGATACATAATAGTTTATTATAGGCAATAGGCCGACGAAAGAGCTTTAAATGAGCTTTACAATATAATATGTATTTAGGTATGTTCGCGCATATTCTTGAACGTATTTCTTTTGTTTTGTAGATGAGTTCTCCCGGATAGTAATAATATAATGTAAGGGTTCTTAGGTAAAGTAAGTGGAAACCTAAAAAATTATTAAAAATCAAGAAGATCAACAATTTCCGCTTGTGTAGTCTGGACTGGCGGCACCGATTTCAATAATTTTTTTCCGTTGTGCTTAGAATGGCTGCTCCGGTGGTCCTGATGGTATTTGACTAAATAATAAAGAAGGTGGTGGGGTTGAGAGGGGATAAAATCGAAACGGATGGGGATTTTCCGAAAATGTTGACTAATACGCCATTTTCGGGGGTGTTAAGGTCAGGAAATCCAATTTTGTCTAATAGATCTTAAAAAAATTAACGATGGGGGACCTAGTAATGGAATTGCGGGGAGATATTTCACAGAAATTTTGGAAAATAAAAATAAGTCTATAAAATATTTTTGCCCGAGCCCAACCTAACACCTATTTTATTTACAGTATTACATTATTGTTTTTCTTTAAGAAACAAGCTACAATTATATGATTGTTATAAAGAATAATTAGTAAGGTCGCTGAGAACAATACTTGGCACAGATTCCTGTAACAATGGCGTCAAAAATTAAAAAATTTAGATAAATGCAATTCATAACATAAATGGAAAAATCCGTTTGTTGGCTGTGTATTATTCGTACATATTCATGTATATTTTGTTTAATTAAAAATAACCTAAACCTACATTTTACAATATACCATATTATATCTACGTTAATATAGTTAATTCACATTGTTGTCCAAAAATCTATAGGTTTGGAATAGAATTCTTTTATGATTCAGTCATTGAGCCTTATTTTTATTTTTTTCCGACCTTGCAAAACAAATAAATTCCTTTTTTAATTATTCTAATATATTAATTAATATTTTTAAAAGCAATACAGTACAGTTGTGGCCAAAATAAAGTATCATTCTGCATACAAAAAAGCATTAAAAATGGAGATACCATTATTGACATTTTTGAGGAGTCCGAGATTTCAGGGTTACTTTTAATCTGGCCAACTATATGATTCCCCTCTTACTTTTTGAGGATTCTATGGCATATTTTGAGATTGATAAACCATAATAAAATAACGCAATTACTATAGGTTAATATGTGCAAATTTATACAAGGTTAAAGCATATGACTAAGGATTAGTAAAACATACACATATATTATTATTTTTCGTAATAATAAACTTTCAGTAATCTATTTCCATTGCAGGATAACGAAATTTAGAGTGAGAGTAGCACGTGCCGTAACTCCGTTCATTTATGGCTTAAACAGTTCTGCCGTCATAACGAAGAGGGCAGTAAGTATATATGGAAACCCATATATATTACTGCCCTCTGCGTTATGACGGCAGAGTTGTCAAGGTGTAACATTTTGTGTGTAACGTTTTTGACAGGTCGAAATACCTATACGTATTTTAGGAAAACTTTAAATGATTCTGGCTTTTTCCTGAAAGTACCTTATCCACAAGTTTTGAAAAATGCCAATGGGTGGAAAAATGGATTCTTTTCATCAGGAACCGTCTGTTCACAGGTTTGGTTCAGATCTGTAACCTGGCGGTTACAAATCTACACCAATTTTGAAATTTCTTGACCAGGGATGTTTCTAACGAAATTTCGAAGAGAGCTACGAAGTCTAATTTTCAAAATATTGATTTAAAAAAAACTAACTAGCCCATCAAACTTAAGTGCATAATCCTAAAGTCTAAATAAATAAACCCTTACACCACAAACCCTTAAGCCCTAAACCCATAAGCCTTAACCGTGAGCATACCGTAAGTTTAATACGCGAAAATGTAGTAGAGTTTGTACAAACACTGATTTATCCAAGGATTTACTATATAAATTACTGCTTTTATCTGATCCATACCTACATATTAAGATGAAAAATATGAGACTTCAAATTGATAAAGCTGCAAAGAATTTGATAATTCTCGAAGAAGGTTGAAATAATACTTGCAAGAAGAGATAGTTTAGTATAGGTTTGGGTTCATAAGTTCGCGTTTATGGGTTTGGGGTTTATGGGCTTATAAGTTAAGTATTTATGGGTTTGCGATGGGTTGAGGTTTATGGATTAAGGGTTTATGGGCTTAAAGGATTAGGGTTTAGGGATTTATGGGTTTGGGGCTTAATGGTTTGTGGTTTTAGGGTTTAGAGTTTTTGGATTTATTGTTCATGGGTTTATGGCTTTAGGTTTTATGGGTTTGATTTTACAATCTATGAAATATGACATTTCATGTCAATTTAGTCCTCCTAGTTAATCAATTTGGTTTGATTGGGTTGGGTTCAAATTGATAAAGCTGCAAAGAATTTGATAATTCTCGAAGAAGGTTGAAATAATACTTGCAAGAAGAGATAGTTTAGTATAGGTTTGGGTTCATAAGTTCGCGTTTATGGGTTTGGGGTTTATGGGCTTATAAGTTAAGTATTTATGGGTTTGCGATGGGTTGAGGTTTATGGATTAAGGGTTTATGGGCTTAAAGGATTAGGGTTTAGGGATTTATGGGTTTGGGGCTTAATGGTTTGTGGTTTTAGGGTTTAGAGTTTTTGGATTTATTGTTCATGGGTTTATGGCTTTAGGTTTTATGGGTTTGATTTTACAATCTATGAAATATGACATTTCATGTCAATTTAGTCCTCCTAGTTAATCAATTTGGTTTTGATAAGTTTCTGTCCTTCTCCTCTGGCTAAAGGTCCTTGGTATCCCATCTCCCTCATGAATATGCTGGTTAAAACAATCAAAATGTTACTAAGTAACCGTCGCTAAATATGTTAGCCATTTTCCTGCAAAAGGAGCTCCAAAGAACATATAGTTAAAAAAATACTTAAATCCGTTCTTTCTCTACCTGCAAAAACGTATCTATATTACTATATTCTCAAGACTGGTACACCAACAATGAATTAAAAAGGCCTCCGGCGACCCATTAATTTATTCTTGGAGTGCTTATCGATATTGCGTTATCTGAACTATGCCGGTTTCTCGACCGTTTGAGATTATGCAACAGAGAGCGATTGGATTATTGCAACTGGTACACCGTACACCGATATATTGTCGGCGCATAATCGATTGTATGGCCAAATAATGTTGTTTTATACTTACAAGGAAATATCCCCAGGGGTATCTAACCGATTTTTTCTATTCCGTGATATGTTATGGTGCATCAGAAATTATTAGATACGTATTTTATGTGTTAATTTAACAACATAAGGGAGAAAATCCACCCCCAAGAACCAATTTTGGTGGATTTCACCTAGGGTTGCCAACTTTCAAATATAAAATTAAAGGACAAGCTAGCGCTACTAGCGCATTCACCAAATACTTTATTTAAATAAAAAGACAACTAAGTATTTTATATATAGACACATTTATTTGAAAAAAAAAACTACGACATGAAACAAGAAAAAAATACTCTGGTATTTCTTAGGAACCCTATAAGGAACTAGTTTATAATAATATAGGTACCCAAGAATAAGTTACAAAACTTTTTAAAATCAAAACTTTTTTTTATCATACATTTTAAATTTATATTTTTCTTGCTTTTTGGTATTATAGAGTAAAACTGAATTTCTCTTGACGAACTCAAAAAAGTTACAAAAAGTATCATTTAAATTAAAAAATATATACCTAGGTATAATTCATTTTTTATTAGATCAATACCACCATCTATTCCGCTCTTCACTCCATTTTAAATTTACCACACTGAAAACTCTTTCAGGAAATGCAGTACTGACCATCTGATGAGATAAAATCTGGATATGACATGTCCCGCGCGAGACAATTTTATTTTGTTCAAATTTCGAGACGTCCCGCAAAAATCGGGACGTCTGGCAACGCTGATATGTATCAGTCATGGAATCAGTAAATCTTTCACAAGATGACTGATAACACAATAATACTACTTAGGCCTGAAACATAGCAAATATAAAATACAAACACCCTAAAATACACAAAGCAAAACTTAAAAGAGAACTTCTTTGACTGTATACCAAATATTTCTGGGATTCTACATCTGCAGTTAAATGTATTGGATAGATTTATATAATGCATAATAATATTTATAGCAATATAAAGTGATTCCTGATATTGTGGTGAATGCGCTGAAATAAAAATTAACGTCTTATTGTTGGCGCATTCGCCATGCCGTCAAAACATATATCTTTGAAACAGCCAGACAAATTAGTTTGCCAACTATACTCGTCCAAAATTTCACCTATGTTGGAAATGCTAAATTTCTTAAAATATTAGACCATAAATTATGTAAATATCACCATATTTTCAGGAATTCTTATTTTAATCGATAGTTAGTTACTGTCCAGTACACGATATCATTCACAGAGTGACATAGCTGGGAGGAGACATTTTTTCTGTCCTGTTTGATTAATATTTTAGGAAACTACAGCGCGTCATACTGTAAACTTAACATTAAACACTGGTAAACATCGATACATTGGTGTATCGATATGGTCGTCCGTCGCTATATTTAGGGTGGTGAGTAGTTTCGACATTTGACAAATTTTGAAAACTCTTGTGAAAACCTTTCTGCCAAGCTGTCAAATTTTTGTAAACAAATTTTTTGGAAGGCAGTTTTTTCCAATTTTTATAGTTAAAATGGCACAAATTGCCGAACCCTTGACTCTAGCAAAAGGTAAGCATATTTCCATCTATTTAGAACTCCAAACAAGGATAAATTAGCCACCAAGTATCTCAAAATTAATGTTGCTCTAGATATCAAAAGATCAATAGAACTACTGGAAAAACTGCAGAAAAGTGGCGAAGTTCCAGCTACTAAACTAATTGCCCTGCAAAAGGTTTTACAAAGTGACTTTCTAAATGCAGTTCGTGAAGTTTATGAACATGTTTATGAGACTGTTGATGTACAGGGTTCTCAAGATGTCAGGTATAGATTTTGTTTCTTCTTAAGTGTTATAAATGTTAGAAAAAAGTAATATACGGCTCTATTTTTATTCCATTTGTTGTATTAAGGTGTGTTTTAGCAGTTAACTGTCCTTTCGAACAAATTTATCTCTAACATAACCAGCGTTGCCAAGTTTTTTCCGTTTCCCTAGGTCCTGCCTCAACTATTTGTCCGATTTTTCTAGGGCTTCTGCTACAGCAAAAGCTACGGTAGCTGCGTTTGCAGCTAGCGAAGGCCACGCCCACCCTAGAGTAGTGGAACTGCCTAAAACTGAAGAAGGGCTAGGGTTCAATGTCATGGGGGGCAAGGAACAAAACTCACCCATCTATATATCAAGAATCATTCCTGGAGGGGTAGCAGATAGACATGGAGGGCTAAAGAGAGGTGATCAGCTGTTAAGCGTCAATGGGGTTGTAAGTTTATTTCTAATTTGTTTTTTTTTACATAATCAAATTTTGTGTTAGGTAGGTACATTTTTTTAAAGATTTTAATGGTAACTCCTAATTATTTTTTTTACAGTCTGTAGAAGGTGAAAACCATGAAAAAGCTGTAGAATTGCTAAAACAGGCACATGGTTCTGTTAAGCTGGTGGTACGTTACACTCCAAAAGTCCTGGAAGAAATGGAATTGAGATTTGACAAGCAAAGGGCTAGAAGGAGACAACAGTACAATTAAAGAGATCTTACTCTTGCAGGGACTCTTGTATTTAATAGTAGAGCCCCTGAGGGATGTATTTTAAATTCTTAAAGTATTACCTATGTTAATTTATTATTTTTATTTGTTGTCTGTCTTTTTTTAGTACTCTCGACTCAATATTGTTTGTTTTCGTGCAATATTTTAAATTTTTTACACTCTCCTGTCTGTTATTTTTACCTGTTGTTGAACACAAAAGTATTTAAGTAGTACTCATTGTAAGTATTTTAACTCAAAATCTAATAATTGTTATCTGAATTTACTTAACCTTTTATTTTTGAAATGCATTTATTTATGGTTAGTGTACCTGTGTAAGGAATAAAACTCGAATATTTGTTTTAAATTATTAGTTTTATTTTTAAATGAGTATTTACAATTCATATGGGAAGATTCTTGATAACATGGTAAACTTTTGACATTGGCACCTGCACACTCCATCTGTCTTTAGAGTGGTTTTTGAGAAAGTTGGGCATATGAATTTTGTAATAAAATTAAAATAAATATGATGGGAAAACATTCTCTTAAATGTATTTCTCCATTATTTCTGATGGACTTTATTCTACAGGGTGTTTGGTAAAGAATGGGCCATACCTTAACAGTGGCTTCCTTGGCTTATAACCTAACTTATCTTAGTACAAAAGTTGATAATAAGAAAGATACATTGTGTCAAAGTTAAAATTTTATTTTATATTTTAATCTATGTATTTTAAAAGATCCCAAACTTTTGTATTAAGATAAGTTAGGTTAAATCGCCCTAAAATGAGCCAGGAAAGCACTGCTTAATGGCCCATTCATTATCAAACACTCTGTAAAAATATTTAACACTTTTTTAGCCACTCCCTGTAGACAATGTCTGCACCATATCATGGTCTTTGCAAGCTTTCATTTTAGTTTAAGTGTTTGGTAGAAATTTTACAATATTTCATATAAGTACTGATTTTTAAACAAGTTCCTTTGCTGTAACGAAACCACAAATATCACACTATAAACTCTATCTTACAATATATAAATTAAATAATATTTTTTCTTATTAATTCAGCATAGTATGTCTATCGTATATGTTCCGTCTTTGTTCTTTTACTTGCCTCTTCCACTTGTCTTGCTGATTGCTTACTCTGTTCAACACATTGCCTCTCACACTCATGTTGTGTGACATTGGACCTGCCTGTGCATCTTCCTAAACCAAAGCATTAATATTAAAAAACATTTTTTGAATATTTAACAAGAAAAACCTATTATTCTGTATTTTTCCAATTTAAGACAATTTTTACCTGGGTTTTCTATGTTATTAATCTTTTAAAATAACGTAAATAAGTATTCACAAAAACACCTCTGCATTATACTTATGATTACAGTGGAATTATGCTTACATCTTCATTTGTATGTTCCTGGTAATTTCCTTTAACTCTCTTATTCAAAAGGGGATCTAATATAATCAAAAACAACATATACACCACCAGGATAGATATAACCCATATTACGATAATAACAACATAACGTATGATGGTGGTTTTTCGATTCTCATACTTGCATTCACATCTTGGACAAAATTCTCTAATTTCGCTGCCGTTTAGCTTGTCAGCGACTATAGGAATCATTACAACTTCGCAATTACTAAAAAAGAAATACCATAAAATACTATTTCTATAAAAAATATTTAGGACTGTTACCAATTATTCGGAGGATCGTTGGTGGTGTGCATAAGCCTCGATGTGTGAGTTAAATCTGTTTTGTTTGTGACAGAAGACAGGCTTGGACATATGCATTTGCATCGCTTATCATCAAATTGAGCCTACAAAGCAGATAGAAGAAATTATGCTGTAGTGAAGCCCCACTGATGAAGAGTTAAGTATTTTGATCCCTTAGAACGTAGGATCTTATTTATTTACATTAAAAACTTACTTCGGCATATGAAAAAGTCCACAAAGTAAGCACTAAAACTAGAAAATACTTCATTTTTGTGAAAATATGTCCACAACACCAAAATAAACACTATTTATTCTTGTCAAAAGTGACATTTAAATATCAGCTGATAGTTGAGAATGACTAGCGCCAGCAGGTAGACGACTTTGGGACTACTTCTTGATATTGCAACCAGGGTTGTCCAAAGGAAAAACGGGTGTTTCACGATTTATATCTTTAGACATAAGTTCTTAATAATAATAACAAAAGTACACTTGCATGTATTATTCTGGGTGTTAATAATTTAAACGGCTTATAAATAATAGAAGGGTTAAATTTAAAAGAGGCTTTTAAAGTTAAATGTATATCAGTCATCTATCCAACAAAATCTCGTAAAGGGATCTGTATTGTTTTGGAATTGATATTGGGCCGGCTTTTTCACTTTTGACTACATGGCATAAAGATAACAAATAAACTATTAAACGCTTATGCGCTAATAATTTAAATAAATACGCCATAATTTTAGTGTACAACAGGCTCCGAGTCTAGGCCCTTTTTACAGTAACATGGCAAGTGGGGACAATCGAAAAGTAGCTTTAATTACAGGAATTAATGGACAGGTACGTGCTTATTTTTATGTAATTTTTATAGCTTCATCATTTATTATTGCTGGACCAGAGACACGTATGCAAAATCTTGTATTTCCTTAATTATTACTTTATTTAAATTAAAGCTGAAGAAATAATAACAAAGAGTTGTCAACTGAGCGTTGGTAAAACAGGAATTTAGAATGCCTTTTTTACCGCGCTTTATTTGAATTGCCTTTTGGATATTCGAAGACTGTGGGCAAGTCAGATAAATTTAAATTTGGAATTAGTATGTTAAAATAAGAAGTCAACAATACCCGAAAACAATAAATTTTTGCCATAACTTCTAATACGCCTCTGATTATAGTCAGTTTCATTCATTGCAGGACGGATCTTACCTAGCAGAATTTTTGCTGGAGAAGGGCTACGAAGTGCATGGGATTATTCGAAGAGCCAGTACTTTTAATACCAGCAGAATTGATCACCTACATGCAGATCTTTATGCACACAAAGGTACAGGAGGTGTATTTTGAGTTATTTAACTGTTATAAAATAAAGGGAAGAAAAATAAGTAAAATAAAAGTTTTTTAATGCCCATTACCAATACCACAACCTGCTGAATAGTAGCTACTTGGGGTTCCTTCTTTTTGAGGTTGATTTTAAGTAAATTGGAGTAAACAACTATTGGTTAATTGTATGCTTTTTAGGGGGAAAACTACATTTACACTATGGAGACATGACTGATTCAAGTTGCCTAGTCAAAATCATAAGCAAAGTAAGACCAACAGAAATCTATAACTTGGCAGCACAGAGTCATGTTAAAGTGTCCTTTGATCTAAGCGAATACACAGCTGAAGTTGATGCTGTAGGAACATTAAGACTCTTAGGTAAAAAAGTGCTTTATGTTTATATCCCTATTTATTTTTTAGTTTGTTTTGTGCTCAGGTTGGGTTTGATTGTAATCCCTCCAAGGAACAACACTATATATACCTCACCACAGTAGTTCAGAACATTTTTAACGGCTACAATCGGTTTCAAGGAGCCGCATTATTGTTTATTTTAAATTAAAAATCGTGGAGATACGTTGCACACAAACAAGAAGTAGATCACCAACAACAAACATGGCAAATTTGATATTTTATCTATAAAACTATATCTATGAAGAAAAGCCCTTAAAACAGACGATGTAGGCGTGTGTTTTTGTTTACAAAAGCCCTGATTTCCTAAATAGATCTAGTAAAAGAGCAATTCTTACTACTTACTGTAATTTTGGAGAATTCACCACTTGTAAACAGATCATACCGTCTAAATTAGTAATGTCCTATCGTTTCATTTTACCCACAACATGCCTTCTGTCATTAAAACACCACTTTGCACAATATAATCACATTTTTCTATTTTAAACACTAAAAAACACTTTGGAAATGTTGGAAAAACCCGAATCTACCGAAACAGGTGGCCATTTTGTGGTTTTAAAAAGCGACCATAGCGCCACCAAACGACGACCCTTCTTGGTAACTGGCCAGTCGATTTTCTGTTGTTCCTACGTCCTTGTCTGTTTGACATAATAAAATGAGCAAGATGAAATTCATTCATTAAATCCACCAATGAGGTGTTTAGTTCGCGTCCTTGAGTGGAATGTTATAGTAACATCCCTCCCACTTTGAAATTATGAATGAAAAAGGAGTAAGGTCAATGACCGCGCAAATAAACTCTATCACGAATTATACAGGATGTGTTTTATAAAATGTTACAAGGCGATATCTCGAAAACGGTCTAAAATATTTTAATGGAATTTTGGAGAGTTAATAGGGAGATAGGGGGACATATTTAAGCATATTTTTGACGTTTATGTCCACTCTCTATTTTGAGAGGTGAGGGGTAACTTTGGAATTTTAAATGGGATGATGTACTTTTGTTTATAATATTCGAATCTACGTAAAGGACTACGCATGTATACAATTTTTTTTGATTTGCTCTTCGGTTACGGATTATGATTTATTAAGGTTATAAAATTAAAAAATATTTACCATTTAATTTCAACTTATTTATTGTCGGTCATGCTTGAGAAGTTGTTCGAAATGTCCCCCTTCAACTTCCAAACTTTCTCGCTCTTTTTCTAAATGAATCTCGTACCTGCTGTAACATTTCAGGTGTCACAATAAGGAGGCAAAGCGAACTCGGTCTTTCATATCATCTAAAATTGTAGGTGCAGTCATCATCACTTTGTCCCCAATCAAAACCAATCAAATCCCACCAGAATAAGTCAAGGTGGGTCAAATCCGGTCAACTGGCCTGCTATAGGTCCCCGGATTTGAGCTTCCTTGAGTTTTCCTTGTGGGGATTTATAAAGGGCAAAGCGATGGCGACTGAACCTACAACTTTCGTCTACAGTCATCATCTTATAATTTTAGATGCTATACGAACTTGTGGTTTAGAAAATTACTCAAAGTTCTATCAGGCCTCTACCAGCGAGTTGTATGGCGATGTAAAAGAAATTCCTCAAACCGAAAATACGCCTTTCAATCCCAGATCGCCGTATGGTAAGATACCTAGTGCTTGTATAGATGTTATCAATTGGCTTTGGTTGCGGTTGACCGTTAAACAATGGATTAAACGTCATTTGTCACCAATTTGGTTGACAAATAACGTTTATACCTTTTGTTTAACTGTCAACCGCAACCGTAACCAAAGCCAACTATGAAACTGTCTTTATGGTATTATATAAAGACTACTGTAGAATATGTCCATTAATGAGATTATAAAATGTGCCTTGCGCAACAAGCTGCTAATCTATTTAGCTTTTCTTTTTCAGCCTGTGCAAAGCTCTACGCCTACTGGATAGTGATAAACTACAGGGATGCCTATAATATGTTCGCCTGTAATGGCATTCTGTTCAACCATGAAAGCCCCAGGAGAGGGGAGACTTTCGTCACTAGGAAAATCACCAGGGAAGTCGCTAAGATCCATCTAGGTCTAAGTGAAGTTTTGGTTCTCGGGAACTTAAATTCACAAAGAGACTGGGGGCATGCAAGGGATTATGTTGAGGTAAAAATCGGGAATGTTATATTATTTATTAAATTTAGTTAGTAAATCAGCTTTAAATTTTCTGGTTTAAATCGGATCCTATGAATTTCTGGGGGGAATCTTTAACCTTTAACGGAATTTTAATATTCTTAATAATTGATATATTTTTGGAATCTCCAGAAAATTTGCCATCAAAGTAGGCAATATTCGCGGAAAATTGCTTTAGATTAGAAGATACAGTTTATTAAATAAAAAAAATTGACAAGAGGGTTGTAAAAATTTAAATAATCTAGCTAAATTTATCTGTGCCGTGCTGACTGTTTTTATGGCACCTAGATTATTTTATTATTGAAATTTTATATTCCAGTTGGCCCAATCTGTCAATTAATTATACATTCTGAAATAATAATAATGACAACTTATCAAAATATTACCAAATAGTTGCGGATGAAGATTTACAACTTAAGAGTATATATCCCTAGAAAACGTACATACGTTCATAAACGTGAAAGTGACACGTCGCTCTTTCTGGATAATCAAAATTTCATTTGCCAGCCGGTGGACACTCAAACTTAGATTTGCAACTCTGCAACTCTGCTAGTGTGAATTTTATTAGTTCAAAGGGATCGGGTAGAGCGTCGTTTGTCGCCTTAAAAAAGTATTATTATTTTTGTGTAAATCGGTTATGAAAACGAAGGTACACAAGATACAGTTGATTAAATAAAATATTTTTGAAACGAGGGTCATAAAAATTTAAATTTCCTAGTTTAATTCAGTTTTTATTATTTACTGGAAAGGATTTTTAATGATGATTAAGGTATATATTTTTGGAATCTTCGGAAAATTTTCTGTCGAATAAAGCAGTATTTACGGGAATTCTCTTTAGATTAGGAAGTGCGCTTGATTAAAAAAGATTTTTGACAACAGGGTCGTCACATTTTAATATTCCACCTTAATTCAATTTTTATTTATTTACGGACAAAATCTTTGACGAAACCTTTATAAGTTATATATTTTTGGAATCGCTATAAAATTTGTTATCGAATGAAGCAAGATTCACGGAAATTCCCTTTAGATTAGAAGATACTGTTGATTGAATAAAAAAATTTCGACACGGGGGCTGTAGAAACTTAAATTTTCCACCATAATGTAGTTTTTACTGATTTACAAACACAATAACACCAGCACACAAAAAAAAAGTGGTCTGTCCATTTGACCAGACCCATCTATCTATATGTATTTTGGTGCGCTGAATCCAAATCCGAAGTCCGTTTGGCCCGTACACCCTCAAAATTTTGAGTAAATTGCGAAAAACTGCTAAAAATAGCTAGAAATTGCAATTCAACTTCGGAGGACTGATTGCTTGTGCCTGTAACCAGGGCACCTCCACGTGGTGACTGTGAAGCCTTGCGAAAACCTATGAAGACTTTCACACACAAACTTGGGGTGGCTACTTATTTGAATAAGCAACCGAGAGTAGACTGTATAGCGGGTGGTTCAAGAATACAACTTATTTTTTCCAACAAAACAACAATAAAAAGTATCTTTATTTTTCTTTAAAACAAAGAAGGATATTTACCTTTAAATATATAAAAATAAAAATGATTACTATATGGGTTAGTATCTAACTACTACATTAAACATGTCATATACAATTATTTATTTATTTATTTATTTATTAACGGGTAAAATACCCAATAAAATTACTATAATAACAATATCAACATAAACATAGACCTAAGATAACTTCAGTTTAGTAACATGTCGTTTAAATGAATTAAAACTATGTGAGAAGAAGTCAACGCTTATTTTATTTCCACTGGCTGCAATTCTTGACATTGGTGAGAAAGCGCCGTAATTGCAGCGATGAAATGGTACTGCAAACAGTTCAGTAGCTCTGGTCTGTCTAATGGGTGCTCTTAAGCCAACCTGCCATAGCAGATCTGGACAATCAAGACTACCGTTTATTAGTTTAAACAGGAAGCAGACATCAGCTTTTTTCCTCCTGTACTCTAATTTATCTAACCCCAGATAGGTAATGGCCTCATCGTAATTATAAAAAGTAAGCGGGAATTTTATCTTAAAAGATGCCATTTTAATATATTTATTCTGAACCCTCTCAATGTTTGATATGTGAACCAGATAGGAAGGAGACCATACAATAGAGAGGTATTCGAGTCGTGAACGAACTAAACTGTTATAAAGAAAATTAAGACATTTTATTTCTGTGAAGCCTTGGGAGAACCTGTTTATAAAACCCAACAATTTAAGGGATGTATTTACAATATAGTCGTAATGAAGATTAAACGTCATTTTACTATCTAAGACTATTCCCAAGTCAGTAATTGAAGTTACCCTTTCCAAAGCCTTACTCCCTATTGCATAGTTGAAATTTATGCAGTTTGAACTTCTGCGAACGCTAATACTCTTACATTTACGGATATTTAAGTCAAGTTTATTAAGAGAACACCACACAGCTATGCTGTTCAGATCATTCTGTAATGATATACAGTCCTGGTATGATTTTATTGATCTGTACAATTTTAGATCATCAGCGTAAAAAAGATGTTCAGAACTGATTACGTCAGTTAGATCATTAATAAATAAATCAAACAAGTAAGGCCCTAAATGACTGCCTTGAGGAACCCCAGATGTTACTAAAAAATCCCGAGAGCAAAAACCCTTAACCTGCACAATCTGTCTACGTCCAGTCAAGTAGGCTTTAAACCACGATGAAACATTGCCACCCATACCCAAACTACCAAGCTTGCTTAAAAGGAGAGCATGACTGACTGTATCAAAAGCCTTGGAGAAATCAGTGTAAATGGAGTCAACCTGACACCGATCCTCCAAGGACCCCAGCACATACTGGGTATAAATCATTAAATTTGTGGCAGTTGACCTGCCCTCACAGACCATCAAAATAAATCACAACTATTTTCCATTAGTGAACACTTGAGGACTGCCAGAACACAGGCGGATTCGAGACTTCAGAGAATAATAACTTTTGTAGTTCACAGTTGCACTTCTGCGTTTACTTTAATTATACGGCTAGAGTGTAAGCTCGTATAATCTTACTTGAGTTTTAAACTTGAGAGAGAGAATTTGACTAATCCCACTAGAGCGCAAGGGGATGTCAACACGAGCATAAACGAGAGTATTCAACATGAATAAAAACAACGGTAAATTTCAATCATGACCACGCTAGAGTGTAAGCGTGTCTAACGAGAGGTTTTTGAGAGCCAGTGAAGCGACTTGGCGTCTTCACTGCTTGTCGAACGAAGAGTGATTTTGAGAGAGAGCGCAGCGACTTGCTGCCTTTACGACTGGAGCGAGAGTGCTTTTGAGAGAGAGCGCAGCGACTTGCTGCCTTTACGACTGGAGCGAGAGTGCTTTTCAGAGAGCGCGCCCCGCGCGCCGACTTGCTGCCTTTACGACTGGAGCGAGAGTGCTACGGGCGTCTGACGTTTACTTGACAACAAGCTTCTTGAGTCGGGTCACGAGGGTAAATGTCATGCATTTCGTTGGTTTAACTAGGTCGCGTCAGAGAGAGCTCAAGGCCGACTGCGTTGTTAGGCGGTAGATCTCAAAGGATTCTAAGAATTTATGCTTTGTCTGGTAACTTTATTTTGAGGCGATAAAATATGTGTATTTTTAGCATTTTATCTGAGCGTTGGACTTTCTTATGCGAGTTTCAACAGGAAATTTGTGTTGCAAATAATACCTTTTTTATTCTTTTGGAGAGAGAATTTTATGAAAGAGAATCTTGTTTTATTTTTATACAGAGTGGTCCAAATATTTGAGAAAAACGTAAATCTAGTTGGAGAGTTCTCCAACAGTGACGGTGGGCAACAGAACCGTCTGGCAGAGTCCTGGGTTAACGGCGTGTATGCCGTCATGGCAGGCACAAGCGATAAGTGCTTTACGATGCAGGGATTCGGAACTCCAGTATCGGCGTCTGGTCAGGGTGTGAAAGCAGGCCCGCAGGCGTCGTCATCAAGCGACTGCAGCTCTACATTAGTAGGCTTCTGTAGAGTATAATGTTACAAGAAATCCTCATTGGTTTTGTTTTGTTTGTGGGGAATTTGAAGTGGCAAAATACCGAAGGCCTTTATCTAGCAAATTAAAATCGATTTACGAAGATTGCTTCGGTATCAAAATTACCAATTGGGATGCAAACTGGGTACCACATACCCCTTGTGGTCGGTGTAACATAATGTTAACACGATGGGAAAAGGCGAAAAAACAAGAAAACTTGCAATTTACAAAACCGATGATATGGTCTGCACCGACAAGTCAAGAAAACTGCCATTTTTGTATGACTGACATCACAGGTTTTACCACGACTACTAAAGCAAAATTTGGATTCAGCGCATCAAAATACATAAGAAACATACTTGATCTAGTTCAATAACATTTTTTTCATTTTCATAACATTTTTCGCAATTTTTAGCCATTTTCAGCGTTTTTTCGCAATTTACTGAAAATTTTGAGGGTGTACGGGCCACTTTTTTCCTTATAATAAAACACATTTTTTCTCTAGTAGTTGTCAAAAATCCTTTAGAGCAACTAGTTGTATTTACCTGTATCACGAAAAGAAAACGCGACCATAACAAAAAAGTTTATAAGAATTTATTAAAGCCGTTTTCGTGTCTCTGTCACTTTATTTTATTTAGTCTTGCTCGTGAGAAATCTCATTTCCTTACGTAAAAAATCACATTTTCCTTAGAACAAGTCGCAATAAAACTTGCATATAGTTTCCTTGAGAATCTTATTTTAAATTTTCTTTGGGGCATTCTTTAAAATTTTTCGCAGAGGTGTTTTGTCATGAGCAATAATACCACAAGCCACTGTGTAGCGTCGGCTTGATTTCTAATATAAGGATCAAGTAGTAAAAAAACAAGTTTGTGGTTTAAAAATACATACAGTGATCGGCAGAATTCGCGCTCCATATGATAAATTTTTTATTATTAATATTATATATTATATTAATATATAATATTAATATTATATATTAATTTCTCAGAAAAACTTTATTCTTGATAAAAGTTGCTCCATGTCCTTAGCCTTAGACTAAAAGGCCGCCTACCGGGGTCCCGGGATCCCGGAGTATAAACCGGACTCGAAAATCCCGGGATCGATTAATATTTTCGGGATTAGTCTCGAAATGTTCCTTAACGACACCGACAGCTATATAGAAGACACTGAAGGTATGGAATAAGGTGGAAATTTTGGAAAAAATTTACTTTTTGGAAGTAATCATTATCAGTAATCATGACCTCTGTGTCTTGGTGTCTAGAGTTAGACAAAAATAGTTCGAACATTTAGAAAATCGCCAACTAAAAATAATATACTACAAAAGGATATGAAAAATGATCATGACCAAGAGCTAAAACTTGTATTATATTGCAAAACGAGCTGGAGCAGCTTACTTGACATGCTCTAGCGTTTTACACTATTAAAAAATTTCATAAAAAAAAGATCTTATTGATCTAAACATAACACCAATTTTAGATTCAGAAAGTGAGGTTCTCAAAGGTGTTGTAAAAGTTCTCCAACCAAAAAAAAATTCCAGTTGAAACCCTATGCCGTCGCGATATGAATTTATGTAAAGCAGATGCGGCATTAAAGTTCATGTTAAAGGAATTATCCAGACTTAAAACACCGCTCAGTACGAAACTACAAGAGTCATTGAGAACAAGGATTAAGCAACGCAGAACTATTTATTCTGACATTCTCTGTTATCTCAAAAATCCCGACATTCTAAACTCTGAACAAGATGACTACTTCGAAACATCAAAGATTTCCCTCATTAAATCTAAATTGGAAACCTTTTTAATCAGGCTAGACACAGACAATGAAAGTAAAACAGAAATCAGCGACGAAGATGACATTCCCATTGCAGAAATTCTCAGAGAAGAAGAGAATGAACCATTTAACGTCAAACTGCAAAAATCATTACTAAAATGTTCAGAGTCATTACAAAAGAAAACCAGTAGTAGGACCCGGATGTCCACAATCTTTTCTCAACAAATTGATTTATTTGAAAACGAAATCTTCAAAAAAAATTTGAATTCCTGCTAATCATTCAGCCCACAAGCATAGAACCCGAGGGATGTTTCTCTTTCGCAGGAGTTTTCTGCAACAAAATACGTTCAGTCTGAGAGACGAAACATTGAAGGCCCTAATATTTTTGCGGTATTTTTTTTTAAATAAATATAAATTCATACATATATTTTTTGTATTTAGAGTCGTTTAGGTGATTTTAGTATATTCGTATGTTTAAACTTAATAAATAAAAATTTTAATATTTGAGTCCCATTTGAAGCACATTTTCTCCAAAATACCTTTCTTCGAAAACACATTTTTTCAAAATTTGAACTTTACAAGTTTAGTAAACGTGAATTAAAAAGAAACAGAAAACATCCTGAGCAAACATGAACGCACCTGGGTAGGATTTGCCAAGTAAATAAATTATCGCTATTTAGCGAATTACCCGCATAGGAAGTCGATGTAAAAATGCAAAAAGCGTGAAAAGACAGCTTCCGCGCGTTCTCTTACACGCTCCCTAAAATCTGTGCAGGTAATAAAGAACGGGAAAACTATAGGAGACACACGGAAGAAAATTTACTTTAAGTTACGTATTTTATATTTTCCGGCAAACGGCTACCGAGAGTGTATGAAAATTTCTTATTGGCGATAAGAAAATCTCGAGTTTTTTATTTTTGCGTTCTTTTCGTTTTATTGTCATTACAATATTTGACAAAGAGATGGTCATTTTCCGACTTCAGTGAAGCAATAGTATATTGTGTACCTTGTAAGAAAAGCCTAACATTACCTGATGACGGTGAAGATGAGTCCGGGAGTGTGGAGGTACACCATACTATTTGTCAGCCGATCGCGATTCATGAGCACACAGTCATACGTTTACCTCCGCACTCAGCGGCAGAAAAAATACTTTTACTTCCGCTGCCAATAGCAACGACCTACTGACAAAAAAGCAAAACTTTAACGTCAAAAAATTAGTAGAAAAATATCAGGTTTATTGACGTTTGTAGAAAAAATTTATATTGTTACCAGAATTGCATACGTTTGCAAAGTTTTAAATTGATACGATAATTAAAAGTTGGTGAAAAGTAAGTTGTAAGATTCCATTACAATGTTACAAAGTTACAGGTTACCGGCTAATAAGCGTGTTAAAAAGAGACCACATGATATATAATTTATTTATTTAAATTAAAGTTAAAAGTACAAATTGATTATTGTCCTTAGCATTGGGATATTCAGATATTCAACCCACAAACTTGCAGGCAATTTTAACTTAAAAATTTCATTAGAAAATATTCCAGTAAGCTTTTCTTATTAATTATTATACTGTTTTTCTTGTGTAGCCAGTTTTTAAAAACTTTATATACACTTTCGTGCCTTTCACATGATTTTAGTGGGATTAGCAGTGAATAACCGGCTCTCCATCCTTCTTCGATTTCAATATCAACATTTTCCACATTATTAATATTTTCTTCCCTAAACATCTCCACATTTAGATACATTCTGTTACGCCGTATCAAAAATTTCTTGAATAATCGGAATCGACAAACTCAAACTGACCGTAACAACATTTACCACGAACCGTTGCATAGCAACAGACATAATGACTCCGCATTACCCATGATAATGACGAACGCTTAATATTTAATAGTAATTAGACCCGTTTTGTATTTTTTCGTGAAGATTAATATGATTGTGCAAAACATAATATACAATACTTAGTCAGTAGGTGCTCACCAGTCTCGAAAATTTACAAAATTTGGCCCCGCGTGTGTCGTTTTGCTACAAATGTTCTCGCTCGGTACATGTATGTCGCTGCTCGGTACTGACTATGTATTGTAATATACTATTGTATTACGCTACCAACTGTAAGGAAATATTGTTGCCTTACTGTACAGAAATGAATATTACCTAATAGTTATTTTTCGTTATGTTTTGTAATACATATTAACTTTTTCTATAAGAAATCTTGTCAGGAATGTTCGGCGGGAAAATCAATAATTGTTCTTTTTTCAGGCGATGTGGCTAATGCTTCAAGAAGATAAACCGGACGACTTCGTCATCGGTACCGGGGAAACCCATAGCGTGAAGGAATTCGTGGAGGAGGCATTTAAATACGCCGGAAAGGAAATTGTTTGGGAGGGAGAGGGGGTCGAGGAGGTTGGAAAAGAGAAGGACACAGGTGTAGTGAGGGTGAGAGTGGATCAGAAGTATTTTAGACCGACGGACGTGGTGAGTACAAGAAAATGGAAAATGAATACCTTTTGCAGCTCGTAAAAGTTTATTTGGACGGAAGAAATCCATATTTTATCTCTTTTTTACAGTGCTTTCTGCTGGGCGATCCATCGAAAGCAGAGAAGAAATTCGGCTGGAAACCCAAGGTATCTTTTTTAGAACTGGTAAAAGAAATGATGGTTTCTGACATAGAACTGATGAAGCGTAATCCTTTGGCCTAAGTTTACATGGCTATTATCATGACACATTCGGGAATTAAGGATTTTTTTGATGCATTGAACTTTCTTCCCAATTTGACACTAATGACAGTAACTTAGAATATCTTTCAGCGTGGTTCCGCGAGATCTACCTTGAACAGCGTGTCACGTGTATGTCACCTAGTACATCAATGCAGATATCACATGACTTGTAGTTCCCGACCGTTCACGGTTGGTCAACGGGATTTCTCGGAAACCCGCTGATAGAAGTTGGTGCGTTTTTTTTAATGTTTTCTAAAATTTATAATAATGGCTCTAAAATGTACAAATTTTTAGAGCATTTGTTATGTATTTATTTTTGTCTCAAATTAAGAATGTGACAACGTCGGCGCCTTGTCGGCTAAAAACCCACATTAGTGAGTATTGTGTTCGTTCCATTGTTACCTTTGTTGATGTTTATAATTCTTCAATTTTGTCATTTAATTAGCCACGTGGCAACACTGGCTAGCTAAATTTAAGTCATTGTAAAGCTTTCTACTTGAATGCCACACCAGTAGCGGCAGCCTTAGTCATTAGTTTACTGTCTACTGATGAATGTTGTAGTTTTTATTATTTTGGGCATTATTATTAATTTTGTTCAAAAATTAGCCAAAAATATGTGTTGGTAACATATTGAGACTATTATTTTGATTTTTTTTTACTAATGTATATTTTTTTTTCTCTAATCTAAACCATGGCATAATATTTTTGTTGTATATCTATTAAGTACTCTATTATTTACGTATATACTATTACTATTATTACACATTCCCTCGCACTCGCGGCCGGTGACATTTTAAAGTTGTGTATCTCTGCTGCTACTTATGTGACCTATGCCAAGTTCAGGTTTTTTAATAGTGGGCCTACTAGGAAAGTTTTGGCGAAGAAAAAAAATATTTTGTAATTTGCGAAAAAAAGTTGAATTTTTGAATTGACCCACCTTGGTAAAAAATGAACACGCTTAGATATTGTATTTATTATTTTTTCCAAACAAATTTTACATCATTTTGTCGACAATTCTTAAATTTTAAGAGACAAAAATGTGTTAGTGGAAAGTTATTGCCATTTGAATTTTTTTTGAACCTAAGATATAATTTTCAAAAAAATTCAAATGACTTTAACTTTCTACTAACACATTTTTAAAATTTAAGAATTGTCGACAAAATTATGTAAAATTTGTTTTTTTTTGACAGTTAAACGTCAGTTGTCACCAGTTTGGTTGACAGATGAAGTTTAATCCATTGTATAACTGTCAACCGTGGGTTTGTTGTGAGCCTTTAGAGTGTATTTTCGCGAGATCCCGTTGATCTACCTTGAACAGCGTGTCACGTGTATGCCACTTAATATATCAATGCAGATATCACGTGACTTCTGGTTCCCTGCCGTTCACGGTTGGTCAACGGGATCTCGCGAAGAGATACCCTTAGATAACATTGTTGACAGTATTGGTCACCTGAATTGATATCAATTATTTCATGCATGGTCACGTGACTTCCTGCCATCAATGTCAAACGACACGTACTAGAAAAAAAATCGATCCATTTTTGATGGATTTTATGTCGTGTTCTTTATTATTTGTAAGTAAATTTTGTGGTTTCTGGTATATATTACGTGATACATTCAAAGATACATTATACACTTTATCAATAAAAGTGGTTTACAAGTAAAAGAACTTGGTTTTATTGGTGGCGTTTTATGTCGCTTTTTATTATCCACATGTGCATTTTAACCGATCTGCTTAAATGGTTTCTATTATAATTCCGAACGCGCGAAAATAAGGGGAACAAAAAGAATTGAAACGAACAACGCATGCCATTGTAAAATGAGAACATTTTAAAGAAAAGTTAAGAGCATTGTAAAGTCGAAATTATCGAGATTTACTAATTTTCATATGTCATATCGTTTAAATCTAAAAATCAAGGACGTTCTATATGGGTTAATATTCAGAAGTGGGATATTTCATTATTTGATATTTTAAACACGGTTAAACATTGGTGGCCTTAAGAGCCTTGTTGCTCGTAAAAATCCAGATTATGGCGGTTCCCCTTGTGGGCGGGGGTGGGGGCTTGCTCCTTTTTACTTTAATCAGCAGAAATAATAAAATAATAAATTGGTATTGAGAAATTTACCATATTATTAAGATAATTGAAATTAGAGGAGATGTAGTTATTTATGGAGCGTTTATGCAGCCAAGACCAAAATCCTATAACAAGGAAAATCGAGAAATCGACGAGGTTAATGTTGTAGCCCAGAATACCTTATTCTGGGGTTGTAGGCTAGAAGCAACTCCTACTTCGTGCAGGGCAGGGCTATTGAGAAAGAAGTTGGAGTGAACACGGCTCGAGCATAAACTATATTAGGTACACAAATATAAATTTAGACCATATAAAGTTAAAATCGCTCAATATTTACATCCTGGGGATGTTGAAGAACGTCGTCTCATTTTTTGCAATTCGGGTTTGCAGCAAATCCAAGCCAATGTGAATTTTGGAAGATTTGTGATATGGTTGGATGAGGCGCATTTCACAAGCTCTGGTATTTTTAATAGACACAATACCAGACATTGGTATCAATAAAGTTCACAAGTCTCGACATCTCACTATAGAACTGCAGGAAGCCACTACACTCGAATTTCGAAATTTTCAGGAACGATCGATTATACTTTTAAATGCCGTACGATGAATAAGTAAAATGTGTGAGTTCTGTGTTTGCTTGGGTAACGGTAACAATTTTGAGAACATTTTGTGATTTATAAAATATAAACAAAATACGTGAGCGAAGCCGCAGGTACGAGCTAGCACGTAATATAATACAGCAGCATCTCAATTCTTTTCACAACTCCTTATTGTGGCGTGTCTGTTATTTTTGATCTGGCCACATAAACCCCCTTTGGTAGCGGCTTCCTTTGGATCTCACTGTTATGATATTTGTGTAACTTGTCTTAATGTTCACACACATCCACACAAACAAACACTTTCGGTTTATAGAACATTACTATTTACTTATTTGCTGGTTTTTATTGCCCGAAAAGCCTCGCTGCGACACGCGGTTTTCGATGCGGGTGGTCGCTTTAAAATTCGAGGAAATATCCCGTTAAAATAGATGCCACGTTTAAAAATTTAACTCCTAAACTAACTAAATTAGGAGAGTATTTAACGCGTCTGCAGCCCTACAGCCCCTCCCCCCTGGGTGCGCCACTGTTATTTTATAGACGCATTATACATATACATTATACATATTATATTATATACTCGAATGTAAAGGTTTTTCTTCAATCATTCGAGGATTTGAAAATGACCTTCGTCGGAAAAGATAATTTTATTGCAAAATTCTGAATTACTTCTAACTTCTTCTATGATAAAATTAGCTCATGCACAGCGAATGGCCGTGACCTGGGGGTTTAACTTTTGAGATCTTTGGACAAAATTTGATGTAGAGAGATTTTCGTTATGTTCAACTGTTGAGATCGACGATATAGGATTTACAGGATTTTCGGTAAAATGTTCACGTACCGTAGATATCGCGATTTCAAAAATTGAAAAATTTATATTTTGTACTCTTTTCCACATCACCTTGAAGATAAGAGTACTTGGCCCATTTTTGTTTGCGTAGTTTCTCCTTTAGGTATAATCCACTGTTTGTTCTAATAAAACAAGGACAGATTTCTATTGATTAAAAAAAAATGGTACTGTGGTTAATTCAATGCGGAATTGACTATTATCGTTTTTTTTTTAAATTGTGTCATAATAGTGACGTGAATGATAACAATCTTGAAATTCTACTTCAGCAGTTATATGTTCTTCTCTTTCTTCTCCTTCGCGTTCTTTTTTTTCTTCTTTTTCCTCTTATTGCTGGATTTCTGTAGGTTGTTCTAAGAAACAAGATGGATCTCTTCATTGATATAAGCATCATCATCTGTTGCTTCGATGCGTCATTAGAGCAAGACTGGCCTTGGCAGTTACCACATACTGTTGAACAAAATAATCCGAATTTTTTACAGCCACCTTATAATTACAACTCTTCGTGCAATTACAAAAAATAGTATTGAGAAGTTTTCCTGGAGAAGGGTTTGAATTGGCTCCAAACCGTTATTGTTTAATACCCATCCCCAGGATTCAGGGTTCAGTTCGTTACCTAGCCATACTTGGACTTGATAGTAGACACGATATAAATATTGATAATCAGCACTAGATGTTGGAGGATGACAGGATAACTGTACACTTTTATTGTTCCGTGTGCTTTTTACGAAACTTAAATATCTATACCTGTATATAGAATCAGTTTTTGTTTATACATTGTTTGTGTATACATAACAAGAAGAGAACGAATTCCATTAGTGAGGATGATGTCTGGAGAAGAGTTGAGCTTTGTAAATACTTTAGCGCAGTTAATTAAATCGTGACATATTTCAAATAATTGAAATACCTTTGTTTTACCTCGTCTGAAAAATGCTGACGTAGTCTCTAGAATCTCCGATTACTCTAAAATTGAAATAATGGCATATCCTTCTTGTTTATGAACCTATCGATCTGTGGTATCAATACACTGCGTTTCCCTTACTTCCGAACACTTTTCCTGCAGTAGTATACTGCCTCTGAAACATATATGAAACGACGCAGATGTTAAAAGTGGAAATGAGCAGTACAAAATATAATAAAAAAAAGTCAGCACGCAAACGATATAATGTGAAAATATCTCTATCGAAAAATCAACAAATATTACAAAATACATCAAAGAATTAACTTCGGCTTTCGCAGACAACTTGAACGTATTTGTATAGATTTTATTTATTTTTATTTAAATCAACTTTGGCGTTCCAGCAATCGTTAAATTTATTTTAAAAATATTCTTTGTGGTGGGTAGCTGTAACGAAAATAAATCGTTTTCGTTTTATTGCTATCGAATTAAAAGACCTTTCCTTTGATTTCGGTTTGTGTGTTCTGGCTTATTTACAAATTCGATTTTATTGAAAGTTTTCGGATATGGGTAATTTTGAATTTTAATGGCTCGAGAAAAAGCGTTCCTGTATTTACAGAATTCAATGTCCATAGTAACAGTTCGATCCAAAAAGTTTAAAGAATCTCTTTCAAAATAGCGGCGGATTTCCTTCGACGTTGTCGATCGAACGCGCTTGTGGTCAGCATTCAAGCATCTGGAAATCAATTTGGTCGAAAGCTCTCTCATACCCAAGTCGTGATGAACGATGTGAGACACAAGTTCATAGGAAATGTGCACTGTTTCAGCTTTACGTTTAAGCCCAATTCGTCGAACTTCTAAAATCATATGGACAGAATCAATGTTTTCTGGAATGGTCGCAGTTAATTGGTTTTCCAGAACGGTGCTCGTTTTGACATCTGTCTTCCTCTTTTAAATTCCGCAAATCAGTTTTTAATAGTGGCGTATAAAGGACACTGATCACCTAAGGTTTCTATCATATCAGCAATCTTTGACCGATAACTCTTTCAAAAATAAATGCCTATTCCCCTTAATGCAAGGTGACCAACCGTCCCGATTTGGCCGGGACAGGTTCCCGGTTTTGACGTGTCGTACCGGAAAAAAAAGTGTCCCGAAATTGTAAATGTGTCCCGAAAATTTCCTGAAATAATCGGTTTCTCCCTATTTGTCCAAGTTGGAGAAGTAGCAAATCAAAATACAAATTTAAATAAGTACCTACTATGTTACAGGTAATCTAATTAAATTATATTATTAGGATTAGATATACAGTGATGATGCGGACTTTTTTTGGAAACACTGTAACTTAGACTAAGACTGTTTTGCAAAAATATGGACGTTGTAAAAAAATTTTTTTGGTCGAAAGTTGTTTTTTCTTGTCTTTTGACACAGTGTCCTGATTTTTAATTTTAGAGAGTTGGTCACCTTGCTTAAGGATTCCTTACGAAATGGCGCACTTTGACTATTGCTTTTTGAAAGTAAAATCAACATTTTTTCCGAAATTAGCGAACGTATTGATTTTATGGCGGTTCAGGTAAGTATTAGTGCTCATAAAAATTTAATAAAATTTGTCAAAAAGAAGTTTTTTTATGGCAAAGTAATTATGCTACTACACGGCACCGTTAGGAGTTTTTATGAATTAATATTTTAACAAGGCCATTAAAATAAAAATTGCTTTTTTCGAGTTTAAAAAAGGCGCCGGTTGTCGTCAAGATATCGGTAGGTCCTCCAAAATTGTCTTTGTGTTGAGTGCTCTTTTGGTAGCGATGTTATTGGCAACAGCAAGTATGTAAAAATCTACTTACCATTCAGTAGAGAGTTATTCTCTACGTAAAGGGCATTTGTTCCTATATCATAGCTGCAAGATGTACAATGCTTTGCCAGAATATTTTAAAGACAGCAATCAGTCTATAAAGAGATTTAAAACTTATTTATCAACACAATCCATTCTACACCAATATGTGAATACTTTGAGCAGATCGGTATTGCGGCATAATTTTAAAATTTTTAAATAAATCTTTAACTTAAATGATTTCATATTTTAAACTTGTGAGTGTACTTGTGTGCACTTATTGTGTATTTTGTTATTTTCTGTTGCATTTTAAATTATTTTTAAAGTACAAGTGTAGTGTAAAGAGTGTAGCTGTATGACTGATATTGTAAAAAAATATATACTTTTTCAAATTTCAAAAAGGCTTGTCTTTGACTTTTTGCGTCGAGTTGGAATGCCTCTAATAACTTCTTTAGGAAAGCTAGCTTACTGAATTCCGGATATTTTATGGAATTCATTGAATGGCGGAAACTGCATTTCGCTAAGTCTTTCCGTTTGTTACTATTGTCCGATTATATGTGTACATTATGCAGCGTGTCCTTGAAGGCCTGCGTGTCCACTTGAACTAGGAACATATACCTTAAAAAATGCCCTGGCAATATCCAAATTTAATGTTATTAGTTATTAATATTTGAAAGCAATAACCAGTGATTATAAAAAATAACAAATGAATTATAACACAAACAGATAAATGATAACATTGGCGAATAAATATCAAAAGAAATTTTCAACATGTCCGCCATTTAATTCTTCGCACTTTCATACAGTCTTCTCTGCCTCTACAGTGCGTTGATAATACTTTCAGCATCATTTCCGTCCAGATTTCTTACTTCATTTCTCAGCTTCCTTTGAATTTCTTTAATATTTTCCTTATGATTGCTGTATTCGACATTTTTCCAACGAACCCAAAGGAATGTTTCTAAAGGTGTGAGGTCTGGGCTATTTGCAGGTCAATGTAACACTCCATATCTACCGATCCATTCGTTATACTGATGGTTTAAAAAATTGCGAACCTCACTTATATATGGGGAGGCGCTCAGTCCTGTTGCTATAGAATACGTCGACGTTCTTCAAGTGGCAATTCGTCGAGAATATCTTCGATTTCGTTTTCTAAAAAATTAGAATAGCGCTGGCCAGTTAATGCTCCCCGAAAGACAATGGTCCTAGAATTTTATTTTGTAATATCCCACACCAAACGTTTATTGAATTAGGCCCCTGACAAGCAATATCCTCGACGGTAAAGGGATTTTCATCCGACCAAACATGAACATTTCGCCTATTAAACATTCCCGCATTGGAGAAAGTTGCTTCGTCTGTCCAAACGATAGTATGAAATAAATTAGGAACTTGCCGCATTCTTTCAGTAATATTTGTGACAAAAGTATTGTCTCCTTTCCTTTTGATTGGCACTATAAGCTTTTGAACAGGTATAATTTTATATGGTCTATACTTAAAATAATTTAACGTTCTTTGAACTGTTACATGAGTCAACATTTTATCTCTTCTGCCATATCTGAGATACAGCATACAATCGGGATTTGATTTTTTTGGATTCTTTTGAAAATATAATGAAATCGCTAGGCCCCTTTCTTCATTTCCTTCTCTTCTTCTCTTCCATTGCCCAGAATTCCTCTTTCTTCTAGTCTTCTTTTTGTTTTTATTATGGTATTTAATGATGGTGTTTTTTGTCCCTCTTTAATACTTTCTTCATTGTCTTTAAGCCGCTCTAACATTATTGTTATTTTTTAAATATAATTTTAACATTTTATATCACTCATTAATAGAATAACTCATTCTGCATAAAAATAAAATTATAAATTCATGATGACTAAAGTATTATTGTCAACCTTGACATTAATTTTGACTTACTTACGAAGAAAAGTTAAAAAGGTAGCAGGTATGTCGTTCGCAGCCTGGATAGTTACGTGTAAAGTATATTTATGCGAAATAATTTTTAATTTGAAATATTTCAAAAACGATTGAAAAACCGCATAGGGTATGTTATACAAAATATGTCTAGAACTCCTAGAATCCAAAAATATGATAAAAATCATACCATACAATTTAAAATAAGCGAGAAACTCGATGATATACGATAATAATACGATACTATATTTTTTTAATTCGATGCTCAATTGTTTTGCAGATAAGATATATGAATGATTCATAAAAATCCCCAAAACTCATATATAACATTTTTCTTCATAGTGGCATATTAGGTATTAATCCTTAACAGTATTTCCGAAAGTTCTACGCCTGTTGTCCGGTTCTTTTAATTTATTTTGTGTTTGAAAGGACGATGATTTTGGCAAACACTTCATATGTTTTGTAAAAGGGAACCAAAGCCTTAAAAAATGCAAAATAATGAGAAACATAACCGTCTTTTAGATGGTTGAATAAAGTGTGAATAATTGATTTGAAGTCCTCTTAATAAGTGTATTACCCAAAAAGCTCCATTGAGATCAAGGCTATCATCTCAATGTGATTTTTCTATAGGCCAATAATAAGGAATACGCCTGTGTTTTTTATTGCATAAATCGTTCAAGGAAGTCATTACAAACTCAAATATTTTATTTTGAAGAAAATTATTAGGATAAAGCCATCTTTAAAACTAAAAAAGTTATAAGGCCTGTTCACTTTTATTTGGATATCCCTGCACACAAGCAAAAATTGTCGATTTCAAGAGTGTGGTTTTAGTTCTTCAGAGTTTTTACTTGGGTTTCCACTCACTTTAGCAAAAAACCTTAAAATGGGACCATTCGGGAGAACTCGTCTACAAAATAAAAAAAAAATTATCGAAAACGGTTAATTAATTCGTTCAAGAATTATGCGTGAACATACATAAAAAACACGTGACATAATATACGGGTCGAATTGAAACCACCTCGTGAAGTCGGTTAAAAATATGAATCTAATTTATCTGATACCTTACGAACCCGCTTACAGAATTCTTTACGAAATGGCGCACTTTAACTACCTACTGCTGTTTAAAAATCAAAAATTAATCTATTTTCCGAAATTAGCAAACGTGTTTATTTTATGGGCAGCATAGAATAAGTATTAGTGCTCATAAAGAAAAAAATTATTATAATTTGTCAAAAATAATTTTTTTTTATGACGAAATAATTATGCTGCTACACGGCAACGTTAAGAGTTTTTACGAGGCCATTAAAATAAAAATTGCTTTTTTCGGGTATAAAAAAGGCACTTGTCGTCAAAACTTCAGTACAGAATTAAAAAAGAAATGGTGTCCTGCAAAGTTGTCTTTATGTTGAGTGCTCTTTTGGTAGCGATGTTATTGGAAACAGCAAGTATGTACAAATCTACTTACCATTCAGTAGCGAGTTCTTCTCTACTTACAGGGTCCATACTTTTCCAAATTCCTGAGAAGCTTACCTTAGACTTTATTCTGTTGTCCTTGTTATTGGTAGTGAGTAAAGTAACAAGGCATTTTTTAAGGATTCTGTATACTCTGTGTCTGTCCACAAGTCCCTTTAGGTCTTAACGCAGGTTTTCTCTGAATGTTTTGTTGTCAATTTAACTTTTAATTTACCCCGAACTTCAAAGCGAAAAATCTCACATTTTATACAGTGTGTATAAAGCAAATCCGTTCTCAAATTTGTTGTATTTTCTACGGCATTAAATACCATTTTAAAATGCGCCAACTGTTTTGTGCTTCAGTGTATACAATTTCTGAACATAAATTCTTATTCCCCTAACTTTTTTACCTAAAAAAGTGCACGTCGTTAATGTCGCTAGAAGCAATTTTTTCTGAGAAAAATTCATTTGAATTCGGTGTTGCACAAAATAAATAAGAAATAAAAAATTTAAGGCAAGTCTTTAAAATGCAAAATAGGTAGGGGAATAAGAATTCAGAACCGTTTTTTTCGTATTTCTCGGATTCAATAAAATACCACGGATTTTCAGGAAAATCCGAACGGTGAACTGAAATGACATTTTTCACACAGAGGGCATGAAAAATTTTCAAGAAATTGCTAAAAATGGCTATTTTTTTGGTTAGGTTTGAAAAATAATTCTGAAAATGTCTATGGGAATTTTTATGAAGATTTCGATTTTTGCCGAGTTGAGGCAATGTGAATGGTGGTTTTCCCGGAACAAACCCAACCGGACCCATTTCTAACGGGGATCAAACCCAACCTGAAAAATCTAAATTTTTTTCTGTATTAAATATGAGCTCCATAGGGAATTCTTAACTCTACAGGGTGGCCCACGGAAAAGTTCCACCCAGGTTTATTAGCGTCTAAACAAATAAATTAAAAAACGCTCGGACCCATACACTCTAGTTTTCAGGTGGGCGTATTTTTTGGTATTTTCACCCACCGTACTTGAACCCCTAAGGGGGTGGCTTTCAAAGCACTGTTCGAAATATCTGCGAACATTATGAAGCATTTCGGAATTTTTTTTGCCGGAACTTGTACCCTATTCTTTAAGGGTGAAAGCTTAAGGGTTCAGGCATGTGGGTGAAAATACCAAAAAAATATCTCTCCCTGAAAACTAAAGTGTACGGGTCCGAGCGTTTTTTGATTTATTAATAAGCCTGGGTGGAAAATTCGGTAGGCCACCCTGTATACATAAAGGTCTAGGATTACCGTGAAACGTCGCATATGTTCCGATTTTCCTGTTGAATTACTGAAGATGCTCTAGCAATTTAAAAAAAAAGTCGAGGTGAAAAGCCTGTAAATAAAGTTTTAGGAAAGCTAGTGTTCACTTGGACATGCAATATATAGGTTCCTTAAAAAATGCCCTGGCAAGAGGACCTTACCTGGCGTATGAAAACTGAATATATTTACATATACATTTTTTTATTTGTAGGTGGGTTCCAAGACCTTCTTACAATAGGTAAGCTTTGTCTTAATAAGTTCAATATTTTCTTAAATATCTTGCAGTAAAATCACATATTTCTATACAAGTTTTTAATTTACTTGAATTTAAACGTATTTTGATTTGAGCCAAGCTATGTTCTTAATGATAGGCGTATTTACGAGAATGTGAGGAAAAGTTTCCGACCTAAAAAAAAAACAACAACAAAATATTGGTTTAAAAATGTTCCCATTTCTCTACATAGACTGTCGACATCGGATAAGTTTGACACAGAAGAAATAAAATACTTCTTACACAGTATAGGAGTGTTTGTTCGGTCTGCTCTTTCTGTTTGACGTTTGTTTGAGTCAAGAAGACAATCTTTTTCTGTTCGTTTATTCTTATCTTGCTATAAAACAGCAAGTTCGATCTGCTCCACCATTTTTCACAAGAGCTGATCTTTTTAGCCAACCGTTACTTAAAATTCGTGAATCAACCGTCGATCGTAAATAAATAAAACAGCTACAATTAACTTAAAGGTTATAGTTTTTGGAAACAGCATTACCATATACATAAAGTTTTGTATTAAACATTAAACTAGTACATTTATATGAAATAAAGAGCAAAATAACAGCAAATAACCTGGCACCTTATTATTCGTTTGGATATAGTTAATCAAGCAGCTTGTTTCTGCTCCAACCTATCTGCTTGCTGTCTTTACCGTGCGGCTGCTTGTATGTATGTAGCTGCTTTTTGTAATTCTTCAAGCATAAGGGACAGAGCCAAACGAACAGCACTTAGAATAAAAACAGTAGAGAGTTGAAAACATGAAACTAAATAAAATATAGTAAGGACAACAATATCAAAACAAAACAACACTTCTTAAAGCCAACCTTAAAAGTTACGAGGCCACACTATTGGATTATTATATGGATAGAAAAAGATACTCCTTGACAAAATAAAACCTTTCCTACAAATAATATTTAGGAATGTTTTGTTTTTGTGTAGTATTAGCAGGGGCCTAAAAGAAGTTCCTTTGAATAAACTTTGTAACTTCAAAACAATAAGTGCAACAGATGTGTGTCAAATCATGTAGCGGTACTTCAAATAATGGTATTTCTCTATCGATATTGTATCCAACCGGTACTTTTAAATCGGGACGGTTGGTCACCGTTATTGGAGTTCATGTCCCGACGTATCGACAAAGGTATCAAAAGTCCCGATCGACGTTAGCAAGGTTTTTCAAATTAAATTTTTAAAGGCACACGCACCAACAAACGTGATTTCGAAAGATTTCTAAAAAGAATATGTTTGCGTATAACGCGCCACAATAGCGTGATGCAGTAGACCTCTATCTCTCGAATTTGTGCATAGCGTCGCGTCGGTATTCTTTGGAAACCAGTTCACTTCTAGCGATTACTGTCCAAGTCACTTCGAAAATTCAACGTTTTTGGCTGGACGTCCCTGTCTGAAATCCCGGAATGGGAAAAGTTGGAAGAAACAGTTTATCTTAAATCGAACAGTTTGATAATTTTAGGTCACTATTTTCAGAATCTTTTTATACCTTTAATTTTATGGAAGAAAAACATTCTTAGAAGAGCGGAAAAACAGTTCGATTGGAGGAAGATGGTTAAATTTCTTAAACAGCACAGAACATTTAGATCAGAAATCGGAGTTACTTAAAATGTGTGAATACCTATCCGCAATCCCTGAGCGCAATGCAAATTGCCAAAGATTTTTTTCCTTAAAGCCCATCCAGCGGTCAGAAAAAGGAAATCGTTTATTAGCCAGGTCCGTTGAGGCCATTCTGTAATGGTAGTATAACTTTAAATTATCATGTGCAGAATTTAATAAGTACATTATCGGAGAAATATAAAACTGGCAAATCCTAATCCTAAATAATAATTTTTTGATTTAATTTTAATCAGTTATAATAAAGATTCTCGTTCCTAATATAGTGGTCTTTGTGTTTTGGTATTTAGAGCTAGGTAAATTTTAAAAAAAGTACCCCCCCCCCCCTCCGGGCCTTGCGGCCCGATATGAGCCTGATGATTTATGGCAACCCTATACATATCCTTCCTAAGACATATTGTTTAACCTTTTATTTTCTTATTCAGAAGGTTCCAATGAAGGAATACCTCGAGACCTCTGCAAATACCACATTTATGACCCACACTCTGCAAATTCCGTAGGCCAGGCTAGTGAGGAAGATGAATCTCGATGTTATGCTGAATGCGTTGCCAAAGGAATACGTTTCGGCGGCACTTGCTCCAATACAAAATGTTTTTGTGCCACTTTCCTACGGGTATTGAATACCCCACGTGAATAATGAATGCCTGATAGTGTGAAATCAATTTTAATAAACAAGGATCGAAAAGTAAACCTAAAAGTTGTTTTTGTTGCGAATTTGTTGCGAATTCGGACATTTCGCGTATGCGATAAATAGGTATGTTCAGGGGCGGATTCAGAATTTTGTCTAGGGGAACAGGGGGAGGGGGGCGCAATGTCACCTCGAGCTACCCAAAAGTATGTACCAAAAAGAACGGGCAAGTTCGCGTGCTACATTATTTTTTTATTGTTTAGGTTTCCAAGAAATGTACACTATTTCAGAATGGACGAAATATCTAAACCTGTTCTTGCGAAAAGAGAACACTTTGTCATCTTAACTTATCAAAATCATAGCAGTTTTTTTTTATTTATACCTTCTGTCCATTTGGACTGATATATGAAAATATTTCTAAAACAATTTTTGGAAAGCACGTTTTCTCGAAAATACCGGGTGCCCACGAGTTTACTGGCCAGCTCGTTATTTTGTTAAGAAATAATATTTCGATTTGAAATTTTGGGAATTCGTATGGTTACTTTAGATGCAGATTTTGAGTGCTCGAACATCTGACTATCGTTTCCGGTTCAACCGGAAATACAGTCAACTTTGTTATTTTAAACGAAACACCCTATCTTTAACAGTTTTCAAGAAAATGGCGTTTGAAAATGTCGGAAGAGCCGCAAACTATACTGTTTTAATATAAAACAAATGAATATGCGAAAAGTTTAATATATTATTCTTACTTCTTTTTAGGGGCCTTGTATGCTTGTGTCATGACAATCTCACTTCCGGTGCAACCGGAAGTGCTACAAAATATGACATTCAGGCACAAATTACTTCAATAATTTCAATCGAACGACCTACTTTAAACTCTAAATTCTAATTTATCTGACTTTTCTCTATAATTTTTGTATACACCATCCCAGGTCTAAAGTTGATAGTTCTTGAGATATGGACAGCTAAAAATTTAGATGCATTCCAAATTTCAATCTTTCTAATTTTATCTAGGCGGCTATGGAGACCATTTGCATTAAGAAAATGTAGAAAGGATACACATAATTAATAATATCAGGGTAGTGCTTGAAGAATAATTTTATTAGGTTTTCATTATAAAAAATAAGAAATTAGTCATAAATTAAGTGTTCGAATTGTTGACCGTTTTCTCTCAGACGAACTCTTTGAAATTCCCTGAACACCCTGTTCATTTGTTTTGGGGGTGAGATTATTAACAGAAAATATGACAAGCGCCTTGTATTCATAGCCATCTTGATTAAATAATTGGAAATTGACATGGTTATGATCATGAAGCAGTTCAAGCGACAAATGATCTCCATAGCCGCCTAGATAGGGTAAGGTTGCCCATATTGAACCGTCTCCTAAATTGAACCCCCTCGATATTTTCAATTTATAATAAACCTAGCGCGACCTACTAGTAATAGTTGAATCAACACTCACAGAAGAGTTTATTTTTCTACCACGTGACTTCAATAGATCTAAACAATTCCATTCATGTGCTAACAAGTTAAACTGCTACCTGATATGTAATATTTTCTATCCGTTCTTAAGGAAATTTAGAACCTACAAGTAAGGTAAGGGCAACATTGATGTTAGTAATAAATAACATGATATTTAAGGCATTTTTTAGAATAATTAAACCAGTTTAAAATTTATTCGATTTTAAATTTAGGGCTATAATTCAAATTTTGTTATCGGTTGCTCATATTGAACCTCAAACGGTATCCCAAATTGTACCCTGGTTCACTTCGGTATTTGGTATTGATATGTACCTAATATTTTGTTAATGATACTTTTGTATTTTAGAAGAAAAAGTAAAACCGGTTTTAGCTAGAAAAGAAGTTTTTTTATGTTGTGTTTTAATTTTTTTAATAAGTCAAGTGGCACATTTGTTATGTTTTAAGTTTTTCTTTAATTTCATTACAATAAAACTTTTATTTTTGTGACAAGTATTGTTTTTTCTATAAGTACTATATCCTACAACCCTTTTTTGGTTATCCTAATGCACGAAATAAACTCCTATCCTATTATTTAATAAAAGCCAGTGCTTAATCTTGTACAATATTGTGCAGGTTCAATTTGGGATACTGGTGGTTCAATTTAAGTAACTCGTTTCCCAAATTGAACCACTTGCAACTAATTTTTCTATAATGAATTAAAAACATTCATAGGTTCTATAGATATTATTTATGGGTACCAAAATGTTTCTAAATGTCCAATAGACATTTCTGACACATGGAAATGTGGATTTTTCGCCAGGCTACAGCGATTTTTGTAAAAATTGGTTCAATATGGGCAACCTTACCCTAAAATTAGAAAGATTGAAATTTGGAATGCATCTAAATTTTTAGCTATCCATATCTCAAGAACTATCAACTTTAGACCTTGGATGGTGTATACAAAAATTATAGAGAAAAGTCAGATAAATTAGAATTTAGAGCTTAAAGTAGGCCGTTCAATTGAAATTATTGAAGTAATTTGTGCCTGAATGTCATATTTTGTAGCACTTCCGGTTGCACCGGAAGTGAGATTGTCATGACACAATCATACAAGGCCCTTAAAAAGAAGTAAGAATAATATATTAAACTTTTCGCATATTCATTTGTTTTATGTTAAAACAGTATAGTTTGCGGCTCTTTCGACATTTTCAAACGCCATTTTCTTGAAAACTGTTAAAGATAGGTATGGGATATGATACATGTTTTATAATTAGAATTTTACGTAGAATCCAAATTTTGAAAAATATACAGGGGTTTCATTTAAAATAACAAAGTTGACTGTATTTCCGGTTGAACCGGAAACGATAGTCAGATGTTCTAGCACTCAAAATCTGCATCTAAAGCAACCATACGAGTTCCCAAAATTTCAAATCGAAATATTATTTCTTAACAAAATAACAAGCTGGCCAGTAAACTCGTGGGCACCCGGTATATTTTCGAATATAGTTCAAACTTTTTAAATTTTTTTAAACCACTTTTCGAATTACATTTTTTTAAGAAAACATGTTTTTAGAAAGTACATTTTTAACACTTCGAATATTCATATTAAAATACACTTTTTTAAAAGCAATTCACTACAGAGTAACATATCAGACACAAGGAAACGGAAACCTGACCGAGCACAAAAACGGTTCGTTTAGGTTAGTTCAAGATCTTTTTGTCATTTTTTCATGAACATTTTCCAAGCCAGTAGAGTTCATAATTTAAATTTAGGAAACGTTTTCTAAAAAATATATTTCCGGAAAATATATAGGGTGTTTCATAATTAAATGCTGATCCTTAAGGGTGATAATCCTTGGGTGATTTTAAGAAAAATTCTTTATATGAACATAGGTCCGCAACAGCTTTATTTCTGAGATACAGGGTGTTGAAATTTAAGAAAAAAATCTGTTTTTCTTCAATATCTCTAAAACCGCTTTGTATTTTTGTTTTAAATTTTGGTAGGTGCAAAGTACGCTTAAAAATACATTTTCTTCAGGATAAAGGTTTTTTTAATTTTCATCAGTGGCGTCCCTGTTAACATGCCCTGCAATATTTTTAATCAAAAAAATGATACGCCACTGTTTTTTTTTAAATAAATGTTATTTTTATAATTGCCTTCTATCTTCTCATAAAAATGGTCTCTTGACTTTTTTTTATCCGGCGTACGGTTTTCGAAATAAAGTTCATTCATTTGCTTGTCCCTATGTGATTTTTTTCTTGTAGTCTCAATTTCGCAATTTGTGGTAACCAAAGCATCTAGGCTAGATTTTTATATTTTATAGTAACTAACTATTATTTAGTTCTAATAATAAGCATGCATAAAAATACATTTTTTATTTGTAAAAACTTAACCATTTTGGACAAAATATACCAAAATTAAATTAACTGTTTGCGTTTATAAAACAACGAAATGTGTTGTTAGCATACTAGATGTTTCTAGCCTACAAAATAATCCCACTCTGTAACGGCTTTAATTACTAGAACTAAATAATAGTTACTATAAAATATAAAAATCTAGCCTAGATGCTTAGGTTACCACAAATTGTGAAATTGAGACTACTAGATAAAATCACATAGGGACAAGCAAATGAATGAACTTTATTTCGAAAACCGTACGCCGGATAAAAAAAAGTCAAGAGACCATTTTTATGAGAAGATAGAAGGCAATTATAAAAATAACATTTATTTAAAAAAAAAACAGTGGCGTATCATTTTTTTGATTAAAAATATTGCAGGGCATGTTAACAGGGACGCCACTGATGAAAATTAAAAAAACCTTTATCCTGAAGAAAATGTATTTTTAAGCGTACTTTGCACCTACCAAAATTTAAAACAAAAATACAAAGCGGTTTTAGAGATATTGAAGAAAAACAGATTTTTTTCTTAAATTTCAACACCCTGTATCTCAGAAATAAAGCTGTTGCGGACCTATGTTCATATAAAGAATTTTTCTTAAAATCATCCAAGGATTATCACCCTTAAGGATCAGCATTCAATTATGAAACACCCTGTATTGTAGATATTAGTTATTAAAATAAATATCTTTCGAAAAAATTTACTTAATTTAACATCAAAAAAGATGTTTGTTGAAAAAAAAACAGAACAGTTGATTATCTTAGCTTACACGCGACAGGACAAATTGTTCGATTAATATGAAAGCACAGATTACCCTACTCTGTGATGAAAGTGTAAATTAATATTGTAGCATTTCTTTTATGCCTTCTGCTCATTAGGGGGGATATATGACTACTTGCGGTAGTACAATTTTTCTACAACCAATTTCTAAATTTCTTTTTACAGCACTTTTCAAAAATACCTTTTTTAAGAGAATATATTTTTCGAAATTTAATTTTTTCGGATATTAATTCATTGAAGCAACGGCTTTTGGAAAAAGTACCAAACCTAAGGAAACCTGATCAAACCCAAAAAAGGTGAGTCTAGGTTTATTCGGGATCTTTTTCGTTAATATTTTCCTACTAGAGCTCATAATCTAATTTTCTAAATACTGTTTTCGAAAAAATATATTTTCGGAAAATGTACCTATTTTTTAAAAATTATTTCGTGCTGTATTAGAAGTATTCAGGGGCCAAAAAAGAAGTTCCTCTAAATAAGCTTTATAACTACAAAACGATAAATGCAACAGATCTCAGATTTGTATCAATAGTATATTGTACAACGAGCATGGAATGACATGCATTTCCTACGAGTATGACGTTTGCAGCATGAGCCGCAGGCGAATGCTGCAAATCATACGAGTAGGAAATGGTCATTCCATCCTAGTTTTACACTATATTTTTTCTACGAATGTTACTGTTACATAAAATGGGATTAGTAATATTTTTCCTTTTAAGATGTCAAAAAATGTCAATCTGACATTCCACAAATAAAAATTATAAAGATTTTGGATGTCAACGCCACCTTTGTAAAAAATACCCGTGCACAATGGGAACTTTGTAGTTCAATCACCATGGTGATTGAAGCACAATGAAAATGTGTAAAACACAATGCACCATGTTCCGAAATTACTATTGAACATACAATAAAGGTTTTTATTGACATTCGTAGAAAAATCATGTACCGGTACTTCAAATATCGTTATTCTTCTATCGATATTGTACCCAGCCAGTATTTCCAAATCGGTACGATACGATACACAAATACCGGTACTTCCTTAGTACGGCTGATCATGGGGATATTGGGGATTCAAATTCAGACCGTGGCGTCCTCTTCAGCAGATTTGCTAACTACTATAACGGGGAGTATTTTCGTTCCGTCTTTGTACTCATTATCGTGTTATTTATTTGGCATCTTTGACAATTTTGTTGTCAAGTAAGCCCTCCTTCCCGTTAAAAATCAGGTGATTGCAGCTGGCTTCCTTAATAAAATTTGAGTCGCCATATGGCAACTTACGCCCTCTCTGGGCCAGGTTGGAAACTTTTCATCCCATCCTCGGATTATCACATTTACTAAAGTAAACAGGCTTGAGAACTATTGTTTCGTGAAACAATAATATTATCTGCAATGCAAAAAGTGTGTTGCTTCGATTGTGTGGCTAAGACCAGTTATGAGATGTGCAACATTCGAACGATGATGTCATCTCCAATATATCACTATTTTTCATTCTCGCATTTGTGCAATTTTCTTAAATGTTGGTCAAGGGCGATAAAATGATTTAAGCATGAATAGTTCTACTACTCTTTGCTACATATTCTAAGGTATGTTGTTTAACCTTTTGCTTTAATATTCAGATGGTTCCAATGAAGGAATACCTAGAGACCTCTGCCAAACCGACCACAAGAATCATGGTTTTTGGTCCTCACACAGGCACTGCATTTGACGAAGACTCCCACTGTGCGGCTGAATGCATTGAAAAAAGAATATAAAAAAAATATTTCAAATTTATTTGGATTATATGCATATTCCCTATTTATCCCAGTCAACACAAAACCGTCGCTGGGACGTCCCAGCGACGTAAGTCTGGGATATATCCTACATCCCAGGGACGTCCCGGAATGTCCCATAAGATCCCAAGGACGTCCCTGGGACGTCCGTTTGGAACAGGTCGGGGTGTATCTGGGATCATCCCATAAAGGTTACACAGGACATATATGGGATCATCTTAGGGCCTTACTAGGACGTTATAGCGACTATATTTGGGACGTATATAGGATCATTGTTGGACATTCCTTACGCCTAAAATTTTATAGCATTTTCAATTTACTGCACTTCCCCTTAGAGAGGAAATTTTAGTATTTCCCATATCAAATCGTTCCAACACGGTTAGATAACAGAATACTTATTCAGAGTGCAAAGAGTAACTATTTAACATTATTTTGTTGAATTACTGAAGTAGCATGACACAGGCAGCGCCATCTCCTAGCAATTCCAAACAGTCCTAGTACTAACACAAAAAAATACTTTTTGGGGTAATGTAAAGTCATTATAATATAGAGTCATCAATACAATAAAGATTCCAACAGTATTTTGTTTTTACACATTATAAAAACATTTTACCAAATTATTTTTTTTGAAATCCCATTGCGGATGTCCTTGGGACGGCAACATGAGACGTCCATAGGACGTCACTTTTTGACCAATTTGGGATCGTTCTTACGTCCAGGGGACGTCCCAGGGACGTCTTAGCTGGGATCATCCCACCTGGGACGTTGCGGATCAAATTGGGACGTCCGGGGGATATTTGTTGTTTGCTGGGTAGCTTTTCCTTTTATGGTTTTTTGTTTTCTCAATAATTTAATTACTATGTGCCATCAGTCTTTCTAGCAACAAACCGAGAAATACCAATGGAAAAAAGATCCGAAATAATAGTAGTTGGCGTTTCTTTGAGAGCCTCAGCTGCATTTGGGTGATACATTTTTATTTTCGCCAACTTCCTAAACGCGAAACGTGTTTACCAGAAAAACCAGAAAACCTTGCAATATTTCTGTTTTTCGGCTATTAAATAAAAACGCCCCTATATTACCGAATATATGAACCCCTGCAGTTCTAATATATAAAATTTTGATTTATCTCCCCAAAGAACAATAAAACCTATTCATAAATGCGGGATCCATTCCATGTAAAAAGGTATAATAGTGCCCATTGAAATAAATTTATACCCTTTTTCTGTCAAAATATGACGATCCGCAGTTTTAGCGGTTAAACCCAGGCGGCACACTATGTTCCTGGAATATGCCAGTTATATCTAATTTTCCAATATATATGGCAATATTCATAGAATGTACCATCAATATGTCCAATATCTCATATCCAAAAAATATATTCCACGCTTATATTTTGTATATATTCGCTGAATATTTATGTTTGAATATTCTGCAGATATTCAAAAAGCAGATACATAACATATTTTTTTGAACCTACAAACATATATTTATTTGTTATACCTATTGGGCAGACAAACTGGATAGAACTATAGATATATTTTATCTTGGGATTTAAAGTTAGTAGATTTTCCGTGAAAGAGATGATGTGTAATATAGGCCCAAGAATAAAAACCATATAGTATGATGTTTATTTTCTTGTTTTATTATTAGTAAATACTGTCCAGGAAGGATGTAAGGATGAAATATTTGAAACAAAATGATGATCGTAATTAATCCAATTTATCTCGCCTAGCACTCAGTAATATATATATATGTGTGTATTACGACTGTTTACAGGAAAATGTTAAAACTCCGGTCGGACCCCTAAAGAGGGTTGTGGCTGACATTTCACATTTCGGGCTTTTTATTTTCTTTGATTTCGGGTGTGTGGTGATGACGATAAATGAATGCACTTTTTCGTTTGTTCTTGTTTGGGATGTTTTTCGTCAATTTGTTGCTTTTCAGTGTATTCAGATTTATAAATCCCGCAGTATAATAATACTTATAATTCTGGTAACAAGGTAAGTTTCCTTACAGATAATAACAATAGTTTTATATTGTATTTATTCAGAATGTTTTATTCAAAAAAGGTAATTTTCCATCATAGCTACACCACGCCAAAATTGATGATTTTTTCAGGAACGATGTATTCTGGGGCGTACATTACGAATCTCAAAAGCTTAGTTTTTAAGAAATTCCCTCCTTAAAGTGCCCTTTTGTAGAGGTTAGGTTTCGGACGCATAGTTTCGTATTTCCTTTTCTGATATAATCATGAGGAAAAAGCGAGTAAAGTGTAAAGGAAATAATATTCCATACACTTTGGTCCATTTTTAAACATTTTTTCTTCTTCAGGGTTGTTTTTTTAACCAAAACTATACTATGACCGAATGAAACAAAACTTGTCAGTAACGAAGATCAAAATAAATGCCTTATTATTACGCCTTGGAAATGGAAACCTAACCTGTACAAATGGGCACTTCAAGAAGATATATTTTAAAAAGAGCCTTTCTGACAAAAAACGTGTTCTGATACGCTCCAAAATACACCATTCCTGAAAAAATCATCAGTTTTGATGTGGTGTAGCTATAACACAAAATTACCCAAAAAAATATCTAAAGTTTTACGTAGAATTTAAATATAATAGAAAAACAGGGTATGCCATTTGAAAATAAATATTTTTAGTTTACTACACTTTCTTGAGCCACACTGTACCAATTTTTTTCATTGTTTTAGAATTAATGAGCGTAATGAAAAAATCTTTCATACGAAATGTGAGGAAACGCACCAATGATACTTTACAAAATGTAAGCTACGAAGTGAATGCTTCTCTTGAAGAAAACTTAACCACTGAAATAAATGAACAGCTTTCAGGCTTGATTCCGATACTTCTGAATTGCAGCAGTGAGCAGTGGACTGACGACCAATTCAATTCTCAAATAATCATAATGATAATGCTCGCGGTGGTGATATAAGGATTAGTGGTCATAATAACTTGATAAATCAGACAGAATTGCCTAATTTGATGGATGGGGTTGATCTTAAAAATATATTATCAGGTGTTCAGGAATGAATTTGCAAAGCTTGTAATGTTTTACGAATTGATCCACTTGGATTTCGAATAATCACGGCACGCACAGCCTCTAAATTAATAATAATAATTAATAAATTATTACAAGAGCTAGAGGGGCAACCCTAGTTACTAACTAAAGTATTAAAACTAATATGAGAAGTGGAAAAAAATGTAATGTTTTTTTCAAAAATACAAATCTCTTGAACCGAAAAAGATAATCGAGAAGAATAGAAAAGCAAAATGTTAAGCATGAATCAGACTGCAGAAAAGTATATCCAGTGGTGTTTAGATTGCAAAATTACTCTACGGGGTGTTACAAACTTACGGGAAAAATATACTTTTTTATTTTCCTGTCCATTTCAACATGTTAACTATTCTTTTGAAAATTGAATAAAATTAATTAAAATCGAAACATTTACCTACATTTTGACAGAAAAAAACAGAAATCGGGCTATTGAACAAAAAGTTATCATACATTAAATTTGATCAAAATTATGGTTGTCTCGAATTTAATATCGGTCAGGGTATAACGATGAACTACAATAGAAATAATAATAAACCCCAAAAATTTTTGTGGAATAATCTCAGGGTAGTTTTTTGCCCCCGTCATTCGGCGAATTAAGGTTAGTATTTCTTTGATGCCCATGCATGCGTAAATATCCTTTTAAGATCACAAAATATTATGCGTTGACCGGTAGCAGAAATCTTAAATATTAAAACGTTTTTTTTTTTAATTTAGTTTGATACCATAACCTCGATGACCAACCCGCAAAATTTTTGCAGCGGATTGGACGTCAGGGGATCAGTAAAAATAAGTGTCAATCTACATGTTAACGTAAAGCTTAACCTAAAGTCGCACAGGTTTGCTTTTCTCGGAAACAGTCAGAGGGGAAGCAATAGAATTTTTTCGGGTTGATAGGAGAATTGTGCAGCTAGTTTCGGTAAAAATTCAGCTATACATGGTGTTTCGTTTCGGAGATATTAAACGTCAAAGTCGAAATTTCCGCAATTTCGGTTTAAATCGGGTACAGGTCGCAAAAATGAATTAAATCGATGTAAATTTTCGGAGGTTGTAGAGGACCCGGAGCTTCAGAAACTGGTGAGGATCGCAAAATGGCAAGTAATTCTTTTGAATTTTTTTAGGTCGAAAATGCCATTTGCAGGCCCCTCTTTGGTACCTAATAACTCGAAAATAAAACGTCGGATCGAAAAACGGATTCATAAGTGAAACTTTATAATTTCAAATACTTTCTACAAGCAAATCCAAGCACGCATAGCCTCAACATTCTCAGGAGCAGTTGCAGTCCTTGGACGACCATGGGGTTTCACATGCTGCCGGAATATTTTTGGTCGAAAAACCTTTTCTCTAAAACCAATGGTTCAGCAGTTATAAGGAAATAATCAATTAAATTGTTTATAACAATTGATCGCGCTAGAATTTTTCAATCCTGGTAATTTTGGTTCAATCTACACCTGATGTGATGATTTTTTTTTAGATTTTTCTGAGCGATCCTTTTGGTCATAAGCAGTGGCGTAACTACAAATTTTGGGCTCCCCGCAACTTTCGACACCCCCCCCCCTACATACGCCCTACATGCTCTTAACTCAATTAAAGATGATAATTCTACCCTGTTTCAAATAAACCATCAGAATTATTCCATCTTTGTCCCAGAAAACTGAAGCAAGAATCTTGCCAGCCGATTTTTTAACCAGGAACTCTTTAGGTCGTGGAGAACCAGAATGCTTCCACTTTCTGGATTGCTCTTTAGCCTCTGGATCATACTGATGGATTCACGTTTCGTCCATAGCATTAAATTTGGATCAATGCAGATACTAACCTACTACCTGGGCTGTTTACAGGGTCTAGGCTTTTGCAGCTGGACAGTAAAGGGATATATATATATATATATATATATATATATATATATATATATATATATATATATATATATATATATATATATATATATATATATATAGACATATGTCGTAGGCAGAATGCAAATTTAGGCTATTTATAAACTTCCTAGGCATTTTAGAAAAAGCCGGCAAAACGTGAGCATAAAATGCATTTTTCGTTATGACTAAAACAAATTCAGGCAAATTGATAAATAATGCCGGCAAAACAAGAACAGAAGAATATATATCGCGTTGTGACTGATTATTTTTAGGCATTTTACAATTTGCCAAAAACGGTCCCGTCAAAACGTGAAAATAAAATGGAAAATATTTACTATTAAGTATTGAGAATAATATTTTCTGCCACCTAAGTTCAGTTTTGTCACTAATCTGCAATGCCCTAATTATACGGACGTAGAAAGGTTTGTTATGCGAACGGTGGAGCGGAGGGCACCCTAAGGTCGGAACAGGGTTAGCACCTGGTTAGGGGCCCTGAGCAGTCTCTTTCCTCGCAGGCGAAGAGGGATCAGTGCGCCAGGGTGTTGGTTGGGGTCCTCTTCGGCTGTGTTGATGTGCACGTCTTCGCGTGCAAAAGTCGACTAGTTTAATATTCACGTTTTGACCGCACCGTTTTTGGCAAATTGTAAAATGCCTAAAAATAATCAGTCACAACGTGATATATATTCTTCTGTTCTTGTTTTGCCGGCATTTATCAATTTGCCTGAATTGGTGTTAGTCATAACGAAAAATGCATTTTATGCTCGCGTTTTGCCGGCTTTTTCTAAAATGCCTAGGAAGTTTATAAAAAGCCTAAATTTGCATTCCGCCTACGACATATATATACGCACCGCGCCTCTTGTTCTGTAAGGAACAGTCAAGGAGGGAATTATAGCGGCCAGTTCTTTAGAGCAAAAGCCAGAAAAATATCTGTAAAAAAGGGACAAATCCCCAATAGCGCGGCGATGAGCGGGAGAAGGGAATTTTCTTGTGAGGACTGGGTCACTGATGAGTCGAATGGCTCTCGTTTGGAGAAAATCGGAGGTAATGCCGCTTCCCAGATGTGGGTCAGTACTCTAAGGTTAGGTCTTATTTCGGAAACATAGAGAGTGTGTAACTTTGGAAGGAAAGAAGTATTTTCTGACTCGAAAGAGAAAACCAAGGTTTTTAGCTGCCGATGTGAGTATTGAAGCAATGTGTTTGTGTGAAACCGATGCCAATAAGATCGGACGTTTCTTTGGTGGAACAGGGGCATGGATCAGCATCTATTATCAAGCTCTTCATTATTCAGGTTAGTGATATGCTTTAGCCTGTGAAATTTACGATTGCCGATATTAACCTACAGTGATTGTGTTATTTTAGTATAATTTATCAATCTGAAAATATGTCACAAAATTAAAAGCCTGTCGACAGCCGTTCTCGAAAAGAAGGTGGGGGACATATAGTTGGCCAGATTACGAGTAACCCTAAAATCTCTGATTGCTCTTTAAAGGAAAATAATGGCATCCACCCCTTGTTTATAAATCTATAACCTAGATATACAGCAGATTCCGTTATCGTTCTTATATAACAACAAAAACAAATAAATGTATAATTTCTAAACACTTTTATTAAAATAATCTTTGGTATGTCACATTTTTTACAATAGCTATGTTTTACATAAAATATCATATTAGTTAACAAACTAGGAATATATAAGTACGTATTTATATACACGGTATCCTTTAAAAATACGTTTTAAAAAAATAGTTCACCCAAATAAATGTATTCTGTAAATTTGTTTATTAAAAAAATGAAAAAATAGGGTAACACTGTAAACAAAAAATTGTACACCTAATTCATAGTCTATGTAACACTACAAGAAAGTTCTTTAAAATGCGTTAAGACTGTGAAGTAGAAAAAAATACCTGTACTGTTTTCTCGAGCACGGTTGTGGATAATTCATCTATGTATTTCTGCCTTCCACTATAATATCTCTTTGGTACACTTCTACATTACACACACACATATATATATATATATATATATATATATATATATATATATATATATATATATATATATACATATATAAATAAAGTTTAATGTTTGTTACTATTGTTCACTATCCTCATATTCTTCACCTTCTCTCTTTATTATCACATTACCACTACCACTATCACTTTTTATTAGGTTTTCTATCGTAAACAGACTAGAATTTTTGAGTCTTTTCACTGACTCTGGAATTGTAGTTTGAGGTTCTGAGGTTTCTGAATCTGAAGATCGGGTTACCAATGAGAGAGCTTCTTCCTGAAAAATAATGTCCATTATTGAAAAAATCGTCGGGATTAGAGATTTTTTGCTTGTTAAAAAGAAGTGAGAATCCTTACAGACTATATGAAATAATAACCTCTGGTTCTTCATTAGACAATGTTGAAAAAAAAAACAAGTTATTAGGGTAACAAAAAACACGACTGCGAAAGGAAAGTTGAACTAAAAAAAATAAACAATTTTTACTAAATTGTGAAAACTTAGTATGAAAGGTAGATCGAACACCTTGTTTATTTCTTTTTAGTTCAATTTTTGCCCTTGGCTGTAGGCCTTTTGTTTTTTTTTTACAAATCTAATTGTTTTAAACTTTTTACTTCTGATTTAGATTATTTAGGTTTTGGTCCAATAAAACTGTAATTACGTGCTACGTTATTTTTATTACCAAAAAGCACCAGGCGCGGCCCATGATATTTTAAACTTGTATATCTCTGTTGCTACTTATGGGACCTATGCCAAGTTCAGGTTTTTTAATAGTGAGCCTACTAGGAATGTTTTGGGAAAGAAAAAAAATATTTTGTAATTTGCGAAAAAAAAATTGAATTTTTGAATTGACCCACCTGGGAAAAAAGTTAACACGCTTAGGTATCTTATTTATTATTTTTTCTAAACCAAATTTACATCGTTTTGTCGACAGTTCCTAAATTTTAAGAGAAAAAAATGTGTTAGTACAAAGTTATAGTCGTAGAATTTTTTTTAAATTATATTTTAGGTTTAAAAAAATTCAAATGACTATAACTTTCTACTAACACATTTTTTTCGCTTAAAATTTGAGAACTGTCGACAAAATGATGTAAACTTTGTTTAGAAAAAATAGTAAATAAAATACCTAAGCGTGTTAATTTTTTTCCCAGGTGGGTCAATTCAAAAATTCAACTTTTTTTCGCAAATTATACAAAATAATTTTTTTTTACCAAAACATTCCTAGTAGGCTCACTATTAAAAAACCTGAACTTGGCATAGGTCCCATAAGTAGCAACAGAGATATACAACTTTAAAATTTCAGGGGCCGCGCCTGAAAAGCACTAGAAAAGATTTAGAAAGATTAAGTTTCAAATTATGCTCTATAGAGAGTTGTTTAAAGGTGTTCAAGTTTGCGTTAATTAGATCGGACGCATTTAAGTATTCCTGAAGATTGAAATGAAAATAAATTTGTGTATCGACTGCATAAGCCTGAACTTTACAATGTTTCACCTATTTTAAAATGTCGAATGTGCAAATTATAAACAGTAGCGGTCCAAGGACCGATCCTGAAGGCACACCTGACAAAATTTGTACTTCTTCACACAAATTGTTGTTACAAGAAATGTTTTGATAATAATTAGAAAAATATGATTTAATAAGATTTACAGATGATTTCAACACCCCGTAATATTTAAGCTTTGCTAAAAGGAGTCCATGAAGGGGAGCATGGCGGTGTTGCCGCATCCTTAATCTGATTCACCATATTACCCACTAGGTTCAGTTGTTTCTCGTAGGATGACGTCAGGCGGGAAACTGAAATTTCTAAATTTAGTCGAATTTTAAACCTTAATATTTCTGCTATTATCCGTCCAACCGACGTAATTTTTCGTGTGCGTGTTTCGATTGACTGATTGTGCAATAATATTAACGTATTTATTGAAAACGCGAAATGACTGAACAATACAATTATTGTGGCGTGTAGCTCCGGCGTCTCAAATTCGACTGAATGAAAACAGATAACCGTAAATTACCAAACAATCAAAGTTAAAAACACTCGACATTGTGTTTTCCACACAAAAAAAGTATTGTCCCTAGAGAATTCCACCAGCATACACAGAAAAGGACTAATTAAAAAAGAGTCTAAAACTCAAATAAAAACTTTCAACGCGAAACTCCGTGCATCGTTCTACAGTTTTACGAAAGTTGTTAAATTATTTTTAACGGGTACTAGTTAAACATCGAAGTTTTTGTTGGAAGTTTTTTTGCTTTTTATGCAGAATATAAAACCCGGCAAGCGCTTTATTTGTTGGTTTTAAACAAGCCCTTTTGTAATGAAGTAAGCTAATTTTAACAGTTTGAAACATTCTTTTTCGTTGCTGTAAAAGCAATAGCGTCATATTATCACTCAAAGCTTGCCTAGAACCGCCGCACAGTGTGGTAAATCGACCGTCTAGCGCGACGTAATTATTTAAACATTGATTTAATGTTTTTTAATTTCCTATGACATTTTTTAGGAGGGCCATGAATGTTTTTTTGCTATAAAATGTAAATAAGAAGTCAGTCATTAAAATGGCTTCAGTTTTTATTAAAAAATGTAATGTTTTATGGAACTTAATTACACAATTATTGATTTCAAAATACATGCAACATTATTTTAAACTTATTATTAAGTAATAGCTATAAGAAGCATGAAAAAATAATAATGTTACTTTTTAGATTCAGATATTACAATATTAAAGAACAAGATATACACTATACAGGTTATTTGAATGTACGGCTTGGTGTAAGTTTTGTAGAACTGTAAATAATAAATATCATTGTGGGTTTTAAAAACAAATTAAAGAGTTACCAACAATGTTCAATTAATAATATGATATAATTTTATTTACCACCTAAACAATGAGAACACTTTCAGACTAACTGGATTATGTGCCGAATGATGTTTTATAAAAGCATACACCTGCACCCGGACACGTGTATTTCTTAACTTTTTAGTACTGGTATGGAAATAACACGTTTAAATAAAAACTAATGAGTTGGATAAATTATGAAGACATTTAGTGCTTAATCAATTATTGTTTTTCTCATTTACCGTATACAGGGTGTGACGTTGAATTGGATTTTTAACACCCTATATATTTTTATATTTTTAAGAAATTATCTTTACAAAAATAGTAGTTTTTAATGAATAAATTAACAATGTGTGAAACGTACTTAAATGTCTACGAGAGTACTATTGATGGACCCAGAATGTTTATTATTTTTGCAAACTTCAAAAAGTCATAATAATTTACCTAACTTATTGGTTTTTATTTGAAAATTTCGTTTCCCATATTAAAAGAATTAAGGTGGTTGCGTTTATAAAATTTTTATTTTTGTTTTTCGAAAAATTGTAAATATTTCTAAGTATTTCATTGTAAGTGCTAAGAATTTCTCTACTGAGTTAAAATAGAGTAAAAATATTATAATTTAGGCCCGCAAATTTTGGGATTGATTCAGCAATGTCAAATATCACGCCAAGCGCCATAGATACATTGTTATCAAAGCTTACTTAGTTGCGAATTCTGTACTGGGCAATGATGCATATAAAGCGTTTACTTACAACTTCTTTATCAAACTCAAAATGTTGCAAAAATTCTATAAATTTTAGCCACAACAGGACATACGGTAAGTTAAGGCTATGAAACAATGCTGGTATTTTATTTGGTGAGTTCTCCAAAAAAACAAAAAATGCATAGAGTTCTTAGTTCTTTTCCGAATTCTAAAAACGAGACGTTAATTCGATTGTAAATATTTCTGAACCTTAGTTAAAAAAAATACATAAATACAATGATACATCGAAAAACCCCAAAATTTCTAGGAGAAGGGCATTAATATTTAAAATGTTTTTATACTGTAAAACAGTTTGATTATTAACAGTATTTATGTAAAAATTTGGTAAAAAATTTGCTAAGTTCTGTGTCATATTTTTTGTTTTGAAAATGATGTACAGAAATGCGTTGATTTTAATCTTAAAATAACACTAAGTTAAGCCCCCCCTCTCACCGAGAACTATAAATATATATTATATTTTTTGACTGCCTTTTTCTTAGTAGGACTGTTTTAAATATAGATTGCTAGACTATGTAAAGAATAATGCAAAATTACATTGGGGGCTTATGTCGTGCTAAATGGTCGATTTAACACACTGTGCGCCGGTAACATCAATTATCTGGCATGCAAGGAACGTCAAAAGCTAGACTACCTAAAGGGTTTAATCCCCTTAAGATCATTGTTTTCCAGCACCTAGGGGCTCTCAAGTGCGCCTTTTTGCAATTCAGCTTTTATGAATTTCTGGACACAGCATTTCAGAAAACGATAATAAGTTATACATTTTTGAAATCTCCAGAAAATTTGCTACCATATAAAGTAATTTTCGAGGGAATTCGCTTTAGATTAGAAGATACACTTGATTAAATCAAAACTTTTTGAAGGCAGATCCGTAAGAATTAAAATTTTCTAAATTAATTCGGTTTTTACAGAAATCCTTTAACAGAATCTTTAACGAAACCTCAATAAGTTATATATTTTCAGAATCTCCAGAATATTTGCTACCAGACAAAGAAATACTCGTTGAAAATTCGCTTTAGATTCTACATAGCTTCTTTGGTGAACATTTTTGAAAATATCGTCACGAAATCAAAATACTGACAGACTAAATAAGATGCCGACGTAACATTAACGTTCACTAAATTGACTATCTTGATTTTTTTGTCAAATGCAATTACATTAAACCGCTATTATTATTCCAAATTTAAATCTTAAAATTTTTATTTCAAATTTTGTCTAAAATAATAAATAATGGTACTTCTCTCTTGAAGCATTTTCATGTTTTCCTAATTTATTAACACCCTGTATTTTTGATCTGAAATTTATATGTGGTAAATTCATTTTTTGGATACTCAGAACTTTTTATAAAGAATGACTTTTTTTCGTAAAATCAATAATAAAGTTTGTTTGCTCCTGTCAACTCCATCGATGGACACACTGAATATGAAATCTTAAAAAGCTATATATTTTTGGAATCTCCAGTAAATTTACTATCATTTCTTTAGATTAGAAATTAGAAGACACAGTTGATTCAATCAAAACTTTTTGAAATGAGGAAAATAAAAATTTTTCTACCTTAATACCCTAAAATTCTGGAAAAATCCAGAAATGATGCGTAGATAATTACAGGGTAGTCACAAAAAGCTCTTACATGGTTTAGCGACCTCATTTACCTACTATAATATAAAAGAGACGGAAAATCTTTGTCGTGGTAAAAATGTCAAATTAAAGAGATGAATGATACTTCTGCAAACAAATGTACCAGTTTTGTGCAGATTCCTATAAAAAGTTACTATGTATTACGTACTTGAAATATCGATGTTTCATATTCCCCCATTCTCTGCCTTCTAGTTTTTCTTCTTCTGTAGTTTCCTTTTTCAAACATGTTCGCGGCTTTTGGATCTAACATCCAATAGGAACCTAAAGCAATGATATTTTTGATAAAGCAATATATATATATATATATATATATATATATATATATATATATATATATATATATATATATATATATATATATATATATATTTACTAAGAAGAGATTTTTTCAAAATTCAACCCCTAAAGGGGTCATAAGGGGGTTGAAAGTTTGTATGGAGAAAAAATATTAGATGGTTCTTGAACAACTTGAAACTTCATAGAAGTACTCCAAAAAATAAATGATTAATCAAAATTTGTAATGGAGTAAAATTGTTATAACGCGGACGAAGTCTCGGGCACAAGCTACTTCATTATAAAAATATATATATAAGGTTTTTATAAACTTTTTCTATGCTTTTAAAAGACACATATTTTCTATCTTTTATTTATTGTTATCTATTATGATCTTGCATTCTGTACTTATTTTTTAACTTTTAGAATAATCGACCTTCTGCATTATTGATCACTTAGTAATTTTCTTTAAAAATCTTTTAGTGGTTAAGTTAATTTCTCACCTTTTCCCCCATTTTCACCAGGTCCGTTAATTTTATCTCTAGGCACTTTGACAAAACAATCATTGAGACTGAGGTTATGTCGTATGGAATTCTGCCAGCCTTGCTTATTTTCCCTATAGTAAGGGAAATTGTCCATAATAAATCTGAAAATAGCAAGAAAAATAGTTACTAACTTTTACGAATAAAAAAAATAATAACAAACCCAGCGATTCCCTCAAAAGGAAAGTCATTTTCCTTAATTATGCCCCCAAAACTAACCACGATACAAAAAATTTAAATTGTTTTAATTTTGGCGACAACTACAAGCCGCTGAAATTTTCCATGAAAGGCATCCCGAAATATCTGTATACCATCAAACTGTTGGACACATAATGGCAATATTTAAAAATAGTGAAAGTCTGGAAAACCGCTTCAATAAAAAAATTAAGTTCAGGCCGAAGATGATGAGGCTATTCACCTACAAATTATCCAAGCCGTTGTTGAAAATCCCAAGACTTGAGAAATTTGGAAAAGTATTTCCTGGAAACGATAGATGCTCTGTTTGTAAATCCACTGCTGGAAAAGTTCTTAAAGCAAATCTTTTTTATCCATACAAACTTACATTTGTCCACAAGTTGAAACCTGGAGACTTTAATATATTCGGTTTGATTTTTCGGCTTGGTCATGCAAGTATGCGTGAAGATGAACCGTTTCTTTTTGCAAAAAAAAAAAGATATTTTCTGATGAAGCATGTTTCACATCAAATGGAGTACTTAGCTCCCAAAATTGTCGTTGGTGGAGTACAGCTAATTCGGGATTTGTTATTCAGTGTCGAGATAAGTATTATTTCAGGACAAATGTGTGGTGCGGCATTTTAGATAACCAACTATAGGTCCATTTTTCTTCCGAGGCAATATATCGTCGGATATTTACCTTTAATTTTTGAGAAATCAGCTGTTTGGCTTTGTTAATGGCCTTCCACTTAACATTAGAAATAATTTATGGTATCAGCATGATGGTGAACCATGCCATAGTTCCCGATCTGTTAACGAGTTTCTTTAAGAAATGTTTCAGGGGCACTGGATAGGAAGATTTTCATTGGCCGCCGAGGTCGCCAGATCTGAACTCACTCGATTACTTTCTTTGGGGATATTTAAAGGAAAAGGTGTAAATAGTAATAACCCAATGTGCTCTATAAATTTCTCAAGTTGGTGACTATATTAACGTTTGAATTTTGTAAATTCATTCTTTCTCAATAAGTAATGCATTTGTTTCATATTTAAACTCTTAATTTTTTGTAGGTGGCTGTGATTTCGTATTTAGAGAGAAAAAATGATTCTAAATAATTTTTTAAAATAACTTTTCTTCGTATCTTGCTAAATAAGAGTACTTTATTCTTGGATATATTTTACGTTTTTGTCGCTACCCTGTATACTATGAATCTCTTTTTATTTTTTCATAGGGATTCTTAGTTTGTTAATATGCAGAACTCTCCTACACCAAAGTGATTTTTTTCAACTTTCAGTAAAAATTTTTCCCATATGGCAAGACCTCCATGGATAGTGATTGCAATCCTGCAGTGTTTTAAATCCCGCAGGGCATTTGCGAGATTGGTTCTAAGCCCGCGGGATCCCGCATAGGTTTTTTAATCTAATACAATTCGATAAATTAACGTTTATTTAATTAATTATTGAAACAACTTCAATTTTTTATTATAAAAATCAACAATTAACAGTATTTCAGGTAAAAAACTATATAACTTAAAGTCTAGCATCTCTTAACTAAACTCCAATGACTATAAATCAATCAAATTTCTTATTAATGTAAGTAACATCTAACTTTGGCAAATGAACTTCAAATGTTTATACGCCAGATAGGTTTTTAATTTTATAAAATTCGATAAATTAACGTTTATTTAATTAATTATAAAACCGACTTTAATTTTTTTATTATAAATATCAAAAATTAACAGTATTTCAGTCAACAAAATTATGTAAATTAAAGTCTAGCCTCTCTTAACTATACTACTATGACTATAAATCGGTCAAATTTCTTATCAATTAAACTAACAAGTAACTTTGGGCAAATAAACTTTTATTATTTTTTCACCTGAGATAATAAGTCTTACTACTATACTAGTTTTTATAGTAAATCACATTAGTTTGATTGTGAGGTAAGTAAGATAATTATGATACCTAAGCAGTCTCATTAATTTTTATATTATAATACCACGGATATTTGGCAGATACACGTTTTCGTCTCATTTTTTAAGAGTTTACGGCTTTTATATGGCTATGCGGATCCGCATAGCTGGTGCGGGATCCTCCAGGCCGTCAAATGATGCGGGAACCCGCGGGATTGCGGGATCCCACTTTGCGGGATTGTAATCCCTATCCATGGAGCATGCTGTATTAATTAAAATTATTAACTATTAAAAATCGATTGTTTACCTACCTGTATATGCCAGACAGTGTCAATCTTTGTTTCGGACTAGACGAGATAGCCATTGCAATAAGGGCTATGTACGAATAGGGTGGTTTTTCAGGTCTAGGTTGTGAAATTTTTAGGGGAAGAGGAAAAAAGAGATGTGAGTAATAGGGAGTCAAAAGTCGTTGAGCTAAAAATGGGTTAGTATGGGCGTTTTGTAGACAGTCTGTGAGGTGGTCCAGGCAATAGCAATTTGGTTCTAGGATTTGCGACGTTGGCTGAAGATGGAACATTTTTCCCCAAGTTTGTCAGATTTGTTCAGATTTGTAATCCTAAAAATTAGAATTATGCAAAAACCATTGCTTGGGCTAAAATCTAATTTGGGCGCACAACTTTTTGGAAATTTGACACTTTCTACTTTCGAGCAGTAATAGAAATAAAGCCTGTGTCTGTAAAAATTGACACGGAATTCACACATTGGTAAATTTGGCAGAAGTAGTTACAGAATTCCACCCACCTACGTTCGCATGACATTTTCTGATTCTAAGAAAAAATTTTACCTTAAAGAATAAAATGTTATGAAAAAAGCGGAATTCTTCGCCTCCTCTAACCTCACCGCGAGATTATAGCTATGTTACACCATTGTGTCCCTTCATAAAAGCCATGGATTTGGCGTTGAAATTATGAAAACAACAAATTATAAATAGAAACGCCCTTGGAGCAGATAGACATCACATATTAGATAACGTAACATAAGATAAAAAACAAACGCATGTCTTGAATTATTACTCTTAAAAGGTAAAAAAACAGGTTTTGTTTTTAAGAAAATTACATTATTGTTATTGTCATTGCATAATACAGAATAAAAAAAAAACAAAGAACCTAAAAGCTAAATGAGAGACGTGTTCACCTTCTACTTCCAAACATGTTCTCGTTCATCTTTTTACATCATCAAAAACATTGATGAGCACTTGGTACAATAAATTGTTCATCTCCTGAAATTTATTTGTAATTCTGGCCCTTAGGTCTCCTAAATTTTCACAAGGGGTTTTGAAAACCGAGTTTTTAACGTGTGGCCATAAAAAAGTCGCACGGCGTAAGATCGCGGGACCGTGGTGGCCACTTAACTGGAATACTACGACTAATGATTCGGTCTCCGAAAAATTCATCCAAAATATTTAAATTATCAAGAGTTACATGAATTGGTGCGTCGCACACTGGGGTATTTGGATTATTTAGCCGGTCAAAAGTCCGTTTCGTCAAAAACATTCAGGAGAGAAATAAATTACTGCTTGAGTTAGTTGAATATGTACAGCATACGAAACTAGCCTTTTTCCATCGCTGCGCCACCAGAAGGCAGCTCCTGTCAACAGAAATTCGACTGTTCCTGTTAGTACGCGTAGTTATTTTAATTGTTCTCTGCTACCACGTTCTTTCAGGAGTGAATTGTGGTAATTTATACAAATTTGTCCACGTGTTTAACTATGGCACACCTGGAAGCAGGTAAGGGGGAGTACATATTATGTATTGTAATGCATGTAATATTAAATTTATAAATAGTGTAATCCCAGAAAGATAATGCTCTTTTGTTGCTGTGATTTTCCTAAATTTAGAAATATTCGAGGAGTTTTGAGCTACTTCCAGGCGCGTCCCGGTTGTTTTTTGAAGGTCAAAATGTAGGGGGGAGTCTGTACTCTAAGAATAATACAACGGTTGTCGCGGATTTGCGTGAAAGTTATACACTTGCATAGAATCTTTAAACCTCTGTAGAAGATAAAATACATATTTCGATTGCTTTCCGTCCGATTACGGCCGGACGTCCTTGCCGTTTTGTTGTTTGTGGTTACTCAAATGTACCCCGAAGCCAGTAATGATTTTTTTGTATGAAAATTTTCTCTTTTTTAAATGCCGCTGCCCATTTGCGCTTCACTTCCGATTTAAAGTGCGAGAAGTTGTGTTTTATTAGTTTTATTTGTGATTTAGTGTAATTATCGGAGCGCAAAAGAAAACTTTCAGCAAAGTCCAATTGTTGGTTAATATTCATATCCTTTCTTTCTCGCATGATGTTGAATATTCTTTGTCTAGTCCATATTTTTACTCCTGATGGTCCTGAAAGCAATCAAAATATGTATTTTATCTTCTACAGAGGTTTAAAGATTCTATGCAAGTGTATAACTTACACGTAAATCCGCGACAACCGTTGTATTATTCTTAGAGTACAGACTCCCCCCTACATTTTGACATTCAAAAAACTACCGGGACGCGCCTGGAAGTAGCTCAAAACTCCTCGAATATTTCTAAATTTAGGAAAATCACAGCAACAAAAGAGCATTATCTTTCTGGGATTACACTATTTATAAATTTAATATTACATGCATTACAATACATAACATGTACTCCCCCTTACCTGCTTCCAGGTGTGCCATAGTTAAACACGTGGACAAATTTGTATAAATTACCACAATTCACTCCTGAAAGAACGTGGTAGCAGAGAACAATTAAAATAACTACGCGTACTAACAGGAACAGTCGAATTTCTGTTAACCGGAGCTGCCTTCTGGTGGCGCAGCGACGGAAAAAAGGCTAGTTTCGTATGCTGTACATATTCAACTAACTCAAGCAGTAATTTATTTCCCTCCTGAATGTTTTTGACGAAACGGACTTTTGACCGGCTAAATAATCCAAATACCCCAGTGTGCGTCGTCCTGCTGAATGTAGCCTTGTCGCAACTCTTCATCATCTAATGCGTTTACAAAATTTTCTAAAATTTCATTACGGTACCGCACCGAATTGAGAGTCCCTTAAAAAAAATCGGTCCAATTAACCTTCTTTTTGATATGTTCGCCCACATGCCTACTTTCTGTGAATGCAGAGGCTTCTCTATAAAGAAATGTGGATTTTCAGGACTCCACATTCTCATTTGTTGAGAATTTACATAACCAGACGATAAGCGTGCATATGAATGCAGGTCACATTTCAGAATTGAATTGCAGGTTCCGAAGAATACAGTTACTTGCCGGCTAAAACGCCGAATAGGGGTTTGTGGCTGTTCATTAACAATTTTCCTCAATTATTTTACTTTTTGTGCAGTGCGAACTTTGGATCTCCCACTGCCTTTCTTTCTATTCACACTTCCTGTTTCTCTAAACAAATCCACAGATCTGGAATCGAAACTGGTCGAAATCCATGACTATATGTGGAAATTCCGTTTGAAAATCCTGAATATCATCCCTTGTTGAATAAACCCACTGGCCATCAACCCTTCGGTCATTTCTAAAGTAACTTTCGATCATAAAAGCTTTTTGTTCTGCCGTCACTACCATATTTAATTTTCTTAAAAATAAAACCTTTCATTTTTCATTTACCTAGACCTTTCACCAGTTTCACCTATGTTACCTTTCAAGAGTAATAATTCAAGACATGCGTCATTGATTCCACGGCATAGTTTGAGGACTTTTTTTTATCTTACGTTATGTACTAAAATTACCTTATAAAGTTTTCAGAAAAGAAAACCACAATGAATTCACACGTTTTAGTACATGTTACATTATCCAGCACTGTTTATCTTATACAGTTAATCCACTAAACAAACACTCTTCTTAAACACTATGTACAACACACTCAGAACTTTTTTGTTGTTGTAATTAAAACCGTATACCGTATCCAAAGCCTTAGCGAAATCACCATTGACCTTAATAACGTCGTAGGCCCGTTACACTAATTTTCTTCGCCCGAAAATCTCTCTGTGCGTGTCACGTACTATCTCAGTCACTGAAAACTTTCGACTTTTCAGATCCACTGAAAGTGTTTCAGTACTTTCCAGCTTCTCCCACTCTTAAGGGGATCGACCGCTGAAATTAAGCCACCTTAATGGCTAAGTAAAAGGCGGGATTTAATAAAATAACACGTGTGGTTGGTTGAATGCCACTAACTGTGACATTTGATAAACAGTAATTGTGTTATGTGCTTATTTTTAATTTGGTGTTGTTAGAGAAATGTTTTTTTTGGAATGTTTTGATGGGATTTATGGTCTGGAAAAGCAGAGGATTATTTCTTTTCCTGTTTTGATATGGTGTTTTATTTTTATACTTGTAAATTTTCAACCCTAATTGTCAAATTACACCAGGCTTAGCGACAGCAACATGACCAAGTATGGCATGCTGCACTCTTCAACAAACGATTTTACGATCTTCCTCCCAAACTATGTACCTGGATCGGTAGCTTCCTTTCTAATCGGCTCATATCTGTCGTGGTGGATGGTCACTCATCTAACTTTTATCCTATTAGTGCTGGCGTACCCAAAGGTTTAGTCCTAGCACCAACTGTTCAGTTTAGATAAAACTAGCTTTGATGACTGGGAAAAAATCTAAAAGAAAGAAAATTAAGCCATTATTGGAGAAATCTCCTGAATAACTCAGTCTGGCTACGCAAACTGCCTATTACTCAAGTGGACAAAGAGATGCTGCCTTTATTATATAAAAAAAAGTATCAGAAAGCACGCCACGAACCATTAGGCGTATTAAGAGAGCCGTTTCTGAGAACGAACCTTTAATAATACGATCATACACTGTTACAGAAGCTCTGGCGTTAATTTGTAATTTAAAATTAACTGGACAACAGTATATAATGTTGCATAAAGAACCTTTAGACATAAAGATAAACCTGTATCCACCATACTATGCTGTCTTAAAAGCCAAAATGAAGTGGTAGTCCCTACAAAACAGAGTCTCTATTACTGACATTGTTGTTGTTGTTTGCTACAGGCTCAACTTGAAGTTATCAAACAAACATTTCTCTAGGACAGTACCATTTAGCTTGATATGATTTACAAATGGTGGACAGATAGAAATTTGGGATACGCTCTACAAGCAGAAGTTTGATGATCCAAAAAACATCGATTCTATGATAATACAGACGGCTATAGTACCACTACAACTTAACTACAGCAGTAATGGAAAAAAGGAATTGTGTGGCAAAATCCAACAAGTTCTACTCGTTATTGCAGACCAGTTCGTTTTCTTTTTACTAAAGAAACAGAAACTAATTTAATAAAAGCTAACAGAAGTAGAAATTACTGCAAGCAAATTTGTCATTTCACATAATTTACACAAAATTATGATAGATGGTAAAGTCTGCAATACCCTTATCAATACCTACTTCCTCTGCACAAGTTTGTTACATCTGTGGAATATCACCTAAAGACATGAATAACCTAGAAGCTGTCCTAAAAGGACCATTTGAAACAGCTAGTTTTTCGCTTGGATTGTTAATTTTACACGCTAAAATACGATTTATGAAATGCCTAATTCATTTAGCCTATCGACTTGACGTAAAACAGTGGCGTTGCAAAAAACAAACAATTTCTGCAAGAAAGAAGAAAATTATTGATAAATTTAAAGCGAAAATGGGTCCTCTTATAGATGTGGTTGTTCAAGGGACAGGAAATACCAACGATGGAAATACTGCTAGACGGTTTTTTTTTAAAGATCCACAAAAGGTATCAGAAATAACTAAAATAGACAAAAGTCATAGTACGTCGTTCCACAGTACTGCACTTTCAAGTTGATATTCTTTAAATTCGATAAAATTCAAAAAGTATGCCATAAAAACTGCACAACACTACGTGAATTTGTATCCTTGGTATTCCATGCCAGTAAGTCTGCACAAAATGCTTATTCATGGTGCAGATGTACTGTAGAACACCATACTAGAAAAATCTCCAGAACGAAGTGTCATGAAGACCTTTTACACTCGTTGCTAATATTATCAGATCCTCCTATTAGCAGCATTCGGCCCCTACCCAAAAAAAAAATCGGAAATCTTTCACAAGAAGTCTCTCCTTCAGATTTCCGACGAAAGTTTCACAGAAGAAAATCCTTACGATGATGATGATGATGACGATGATTATAAGGAAGAGTGCTAATAATTTGTTTTCCTAATATGTTTCTTATCAGTAACAAACCTACTGATAATTTTTGTAATTTTCGTCCCTTTTGTAAATAAAAAAATATATTTGCTAAATTTTCGATTACAATTAAGGCTTAAAAAGTTACAATTAATAAAATTTTGAATTAAATCTTAATGTTAATTAATTTTTTATTGTTTTATGCAATAATAGAGGAGCAAATAATTTTGTCCACCTAAATAGCAGAAACAGTGCGGCGGTCTTTCGAGGTCGCAAACTTAGGATAATACCAGAGGCTATAAAGAATATAGACAGACACTCGAATACACGGAAAAGCTGGTCTCCCTTGAGACATTTGGTGGAGAGCATTACTGTCGTCACTTAACATCCTTGATTCTATCCAAAAGACTCATCGACTCACCCAATGACCCAGTCCTCACAAGAAAACTCCCTTGTCTCGCTCATCGCCGCGCTGTTGGGAATTTATCCCTTTTCTACAGTACGTTAGTACTTAGGCTGGCAGTCTACATCGGCTGTCTCAGATAAAAAAAATCAGAACAGTGCATGCAGCCGTTAGAGTTCACCATTCAATTTTCGAAAAATATAACGGGAAACTGCGCCCTCTTTGGATCAGACTGGAAGCCTTCCATTCCATCCCCGTATGTATTTTAAGTAATTTTACCTGTTACTTAAAAGATACATTCCCCTGTTGATCTATTTTTCCACATTATAATTTCCTGCTGTCCTGCACGACCCTTCTCATAAAATAAAACGACATAAATCAAAGTTAAGGCTTCGCGAACGTCCTAAATTCGATTCAAACATTTTACAACATTCAACTTATCTCTCTAATAGTTGTTTCTAACGACCGTAGAACTGAGAATATCTAATGAATTAGATACGACCTCTACACATGCACGTTATCCGTAGAACGATAACATCTCCTACTGCATATTAGGGCATCGAGTTTATTGAGATAGAACAACAAAATCGGACCTACGAAAATCTTTCGTAAATATTTTTTCCAAAACATTTTTTTTTAATTTCATTCATCTGGCAAAATAGGCATTCTTGGCCATATCGTCCAACGTTGGTCCGGTCTAATTTGACAACCAAAAGTTTTAAACTGGTAAGTGTAAGAATAAGACAATTTGACAACAAAAAGACAAACACTTTTATTTAATTTTTTTCTTTTGAATACAAAAGTTGTATAGGCTTGTATGGGCGATTTGAGGGAAAAAATTGTGAATGTCTATATACTACCCCAAGAATCACCCGTTCCAGTGTATTAAACCATTTCCATAACTCTCATCCAACACCCTCTAACACACTCCAAAACTTTAAATTTGTTGATAATGTAGTATGGAAAATTTATTTTCATGGGCTATATGTATAGAAGAGATATGCACCGTTCATACGTTCCACGGCTCTAATTCTGTGATTTTCAATTTCAATTTAATACTATTTTAACTAATATTTCATCTTAAAATCAAAAGGAATATAACAATGGAAAAATGAACTAAAAAAATGAGATCCTTACTAACAGCTGAAACGTTAAAAAGACATCGAAGCACATATTCCAATACAAACTGAAATTTCTTGCTCCCTTTTCCGCTGCTTCGTTTTTTTTTCTTACCCTATAAAATACATATACATATATACTTAATGCCTTCTCGCAACCCATTCATCAAATCAAAGCCTCATTGAAGTGACAGTCATCTGTTTTTTCAGCGGCGTTTTGATTCAACAAACGGCTTCTTCGAAAAACGCGCATCAAGACGGCTTAATGTCGTTTTTAATGTTTTTTTAGTACTTCCACTGTTTTTATAACACGGCATTTAGTAGGCCTTGATTAGGATAAATAAACTTTAACAATTGAACGACTGTGTTGTCACAGGAGGCGGTGCGCCATGTGTAGCTATTCGTCATTTTTTTTTCGAGTCACATATTTTGTTTTCAATAAGGATGCATTTTTTTATTGCATCAATCGTTTAAGGAAATCATTACGAAGTCAGAAATATTATTTTGAAGAAAATTACAAGGATAATTGAACCAAATTTTTTTTACTTCTCGGTATAATTTGTTGCAAGTTAATCAAAAATTCTTCATAAATGAGTATTATTACAGGTCAGTATCATTAAATTTAAATAAGCATATTTGGCTGTAGGGCAAGTTCCTTAGCACTTAAAGCCGGCGACACACTGCGGCTTTCGGCGAAAGGCGAGCGGTTAGCCGCATGTGTGTACCTAACCGGCGTTCGTCGCTCGCCATTCCCGTCTCATGTCGGTAAATTGGCGCAAAAAAGCCACTCGACGAAAGCCGAATTAGGAAGTTCCCATTTTTTTCATTTTCTCTTAATAAATAGTCCTCAAATAGTAAAAAATGTCAGTATTTTTCTTTTTTAATTATCTGTAGAAATAAAAATGGTATCGTCCTCCAAAGTTGAGATGCCTCGCCCACGTTGGCTGTGGCTCGATGACGTCACAACACACGACTCGGTCAACAGCGGAATAGGCGCCCGTTTAATGTTTAGTATTATTCTTACCGGACAGGACACTGCGTAACTTCGTTGTAGTTTTTGCTTACTTAACATTTTAGTCATCTGAAAACAAAGGTATGCCTAAGATAACGTTCGTATAAGTATCGTATTGTTCCAAAATGCACCAATACCAGTGTAACTAGTCCCAATAAACATTTTTGATAAATCTGATATATTTTCGAATATAATTAAATGTGAGGATATGTTAGAAGATATTTATAATAGATATGCAACACAAAAAGCGTATCATAACATCTAATTTTCCATTATTTACTCTATCTATGTGTTACACGATATACGGGATGCGCTGAAGAAGTAGGTAACTTATCTTTTGAGATATGTTTAAGAAAAGAATTAAATCTATATTATTCTTCAAAAAACCTGCTGGCCAGTTGGTTTAAACCAAAGCCATAAAACTTAATCACACACACAATCAATCAATCAATATAATTAACTACATTTTTAGCGATTTAAAACAGACTTCCTTTAAACTTTGCAAATAAATCCAGACATTCTAAATTTCAACGGAATTAAAAGACTTTTATATTCAGTTGCAATACTCAATCCGCCATTTTGAATGTTTTAGAAAGCGTAATGTTTTTATAAATGGTAAACACACAAAACTCTATAAACTGCAACTGTTTTTTGATTTTTTTTTCAAAATTGGATTCACTAAAAATTTAAAGCTCTACGGCAATGAGTACCAGAAGAAAATACTTCAGGTTTATTTGGATTATATGTATGCAGCCCTATATTGAAGCCCACTACTTTTTGTGTTACATAAAACAATTTCCGTGTTATGTTTTTCCTATAAATTTGATGTAAATCCACGGACTGGGATCACACACATAGATTTTCCGAGCCATTTCCTGGAAAAGCGAAAACCGAAAATTAACTACCGTGGAAATATTAATTTCAAAGTGTTAAATTACGACAAAGGCGACAAATTTATTTCGAGTAGGCTCTTTGACTACAAAAGTGAAATAAATATTTTGACACAATATTTCTTTAAGCAGACCACACGCATTTTATTACTCTGGGCGATGACAAGTGGAATATGGTTTGATGTTTTATGGGGTTTTACGTATGCTTTTTTTGTCGAATGGGTCCGTTTTACTTTTTTCATTCGGTTTAGAATTCTTTAGGGCTAGAACTGCCCTAAACACCCACCATTTAATTTTTTTAGGAAAATATCAACATTAGGGGGTGACGCCATCGCTTTCTAACGTTTTCGTTGGTTGCTATCATGAGGCAATTAAACAATGTGGTTGATGAGTATTTTTTACGAGCACTTTAACAGCCAACATTTTAAATTTAAAAATAGGATAAAGTCTGTAATCTTGGTGGTAATTTTAATACTTTTTAATATCCCGTGTACCTTTTTGTTTAGGGAAAGCTTTATTATGTATTAATAGCAGGAGGTGGTAGAGGAGCTTTTCCCCGACGGAGGAAGTACCACTCCACACACCCACTTAAAGAACTGGTGAAATCTTAGCGGATGTTTCCAGCCCTGGGTGCGTGAGTCGGTTTTTTCTTTTCCTTTCCTCTTCAGACTGTCATTCTTTCTCTTCTCTCTTCTTTCTCTGTCACTTCTAATCCTGCTCCCTTCTAACTATTTAGCTCTCCAAAAACAAACAATTTTGAAAATGATGATGGCGCTCCCAGAGGTAAACTACCCCTCTATTCGGATCTCCGGGCGAGGGGTGCTCAGGGGGCAAACCATCGAAGAATTCTAAAAGTATAATAACTTTCGCCAATATCTGCTGGCTTAATTTCAATTTGGACTCTGTCCACCACTACCTTCAATCATGCAAACCCCACATTCTGTTTCTGACTGAAACCCAAATCAGTCCCAAATCCTCAACCAATTATCTTCTGTTTTCAAGCTATGAACTTCTGTCATCTTTTCGTCTTTATGGTATGGTATGCGCCTCGTCTTTTCCAGATCGCTTATGACAAGGGTGTCTTCCCAGATAGCTGGAAGACTGCTCGTGTGCAGCTTGTCCCGAAGAAAGGCTTCAAGTCCCTTCCGTCCAATTATAGGATTTTGTCACCAAAGATCCACAGCTGATCTCCTTCATGGCGAATCTCAGATTGTTGTTCTTGCTATTTCCAAGGCCTTTGACCAAGTGTGTCATGCCGCATTCCTCAACAAACTACCTTCTTACGGTCTTCCTACCAAACTATGTACCTGGATCGGTAGCTTCCTCTCTAATCGGCGCATATCTGTCGTGGTTGATGGTCACATCTAACTTCCATCCTATCAATGCTGGCTTCCCCCAAGTTTCGGTCCTGGCGCCAACACTATTTCTTCTTTACATTAATGACCTGCTCTCTTCAACTACCAATCCCATCCATATGCATTGCGTCAGATTCTAAATTTCTCTTGAAACCGAAGGAAGGAGATTTTGGGATACTTTACTTCTGCTATCTCTGGAGGAGTGGATTTGAGATAATCTTCGTCGAGATTTTCACAGATCATTTTTGTCCCTATTTTTACGATTTTTTCATTTTTATTATATGCAGTTAAATCTTGTCGATTATCTGGGTGTCAATTATGATAACATCGTCAATAATTAAAGAAATGAAATTGGTTGCTAGGAGACAGCTTTCAAATTATGACTTCTGCCAAAGCTGCCGCCTACTAGATTTCGAAATTTTTGTTCAAGATTGCATAGGTGATAACTCTGGCGAATGGTTGGTTGCATAATAGTTGTAGAAAGAACAATAAAACTTTGTTAAATTTTCAAAAAAAGCATGATTAATTTTATGCACAAATAACTGATGCCTTTGAAATTTCTAATAAAGATTGGTTGTGTAGCCATGGAAACGTATCAATTTTGTATTGTCAAAGTTGACACGTGTAAATTTAATTTGTTGATTTTTTTTCAAAATTTCAAGCTGTCATATATTTTGTATCTAGTAAAAAAGTGCAAAATAGAGAGTAATGATGAATTTTTTATTCCTGGAAGTCCTCCAAAACTGATGGAAGCAGTAAATACTGCCGCCTATGATTTAATTCCACATAAATCAAGACAAAAATATGAATTATGCATACAGTTGTTTTATATCACAAGAACAAAAGTACGAGATCATTCTCGGAAAACCTTGTAATGGCATACTATTTGGAGCTGTTTTTGATAATAAAATCTTCTAAAAATCGCATTTTTAATATCTTTTGCAGTACCCTAAAAACTGTAAAGAAATGTTATTTACTTACGGTACAGAAGTGAATATTTCCTAACATTTATTTTTTGTTGCCTAGCAACGACTAGATATATTGTAATATTGACTTTTTACACAGGAAATCTTGTCAGAAATGTCAAAATTTCTTAGCGATTGGCGGAAAATTATTTTTTCGGAAAAGCGTTTTTTGAAAAGTGTTTTTCGCAGAAAACCTAATCATAAAAATGGAATTACAAATAAGTACCTAAAGGAAACTAAATTCCGGCAGATGAGGTTTAGTGATGATGATGATATTCATTCATTTTCTACTGCTTTCAAACATATGTATGTACTTAGGCTATTTTGTCTACAGTCTACTCCTTTGACATGACTAACAACAAATAATAAGTAGTTTTTACTGTATTTCCTGAAGGAATTTTTTAATATTTCCTTTCTTCTTCCATCTACATATCCGTAGGTATACAGTCTGAAGAACAAAAATCTCTTGGAAGCTTTATTTCTCCTCATATAAGGAAAATTATTCTTTTTATTCGGAATATATGAATACGGGAAAACTGTGTGCGTTCTTACTATACACTGGCGAGAAAAAAACGGGGCCACCTTAATAATATATAGTCATAATAATATATATAATAATAATATATAGTCACACAGTCAATACATAGCCAGTAACCGAGCGATATATATATATATATATATATATATATATATATATATATATATATATATATATATATATATATATATATATATAAATATATATATATATATATATATATATATATATATATATATATATATATATATATATATATATATATATATATATATATATATATATATAGAGCGTTTGTAACATTAGAATGGGTTATGCGGAGTCATTATGTCTATTGCTATGCTACGATTCGTGCTAATTGTTAACTGTCATTTTAAATTTATGGATTCCGATTATTAAAAAATTTACATAGCGTAACAGAATTGCTTCTAAACGGTAGGATGTTTAGGGAAGAAAATATTTATGAAGCGGATAATGTTGATAATGAAATAACGATACAGAGCCTGTTGTTCCCAGCTAACACCCCCCCCCCCCCCCTCCTGTTCACATTATTAAATTCTGGATATTTTTTTTGGATTCTTCTCTAAGAGCGTTTCTCAGACCATTCAAGTCGTCCGGAGAAGCAACACGTCTCTCTATGTCTTATAAGTTCATTCCAGACGCCTTCGATTGGAATAAAGTCCGGATAATTTGCAGGTCAATGCATTAAGTGTCTTCCTTCAGATATTACACGTGATATCTCGATAGTGCTCTTTTTTAACACGGAACACGAGATTTGCATGGTAATTGTTTCACTCCATGTTAACTGTCTACTAAAAATTTTGTGCCAAATCTCGGCAGGAACATATTTTAGGGTCTTCAGGTCGCGTTGAACGGTTTTTTTTATCTAAGACATCCCACGTAGACTTCAAGCCTAAATACTAACGTACCGTGGGTGTCTGAAGAGAAGGGAAATGTAGTCTATTGACACGGGACTTGAAGGATTGGAGGTTGGGACGGGAAGGGAAAACATCTGCAGGCAATTTGTTCCATAATCTGGAGACCCTAGATATGAATGAGCGAGAGAAGTGGTCTGTTCTAGGCCTTTGCAGCTGGACAGTAAAGGGGTGCATACGTAACGCGCCTCTTGTTGTTCTGTTAGGGACATTCAAGGGCGGAATAATACCGGCTAGTTCTTCAGAGCAAAATCCGTGGAAGTAGCGGTAGAAAAGGAATAAATCCCCTACAGCGCGGCGATGAGTGAGAGAAGGCAGTTTTCTCGTGAGGGCTGGGTCATTGATAAATCGAATGACTCTTTTTTGGATAGAATCAAGGATCTTAAGTGTCGAAGGTGATGCCGCTCCCCAGATGTGGGAGCAGTACTCTAGGTTAGGTCTTATTTGGGAAACATAGAGAGTGTACAAGTTGGAAGGGGAGAAGTATTTTCTGGCTCGAAAGAGAAAACCAAGCTTTTTAGCTGCCGATGTGGCTACTCAAGTAATGTGTTTGTGCCGGCTCAGATCATGCTCGAAAGCGACGCCAGTAATTCCATACCAATTTCAGGAAAATCTATTATTTTTTGAAGATAAATTACAGTTTTTTAGTCCTTGTATGTTACCAGTTACAAATTAATTTAGACAATGCACGGAACTTTCACATATCAAATACCTTACATACCATACTTTTTACCAAAAAAAGTCATTTTTTACATCTTTGATAACCAAACTGGTAAAAATAAGCCACTGTTGCGTCTTCTAAGGATTTAAATAACCTCTGTTGCAAATTTCGTCTTTTAGTGCCGAGTAGAACAAAGTTAAAAAAAGCACTGTTTATAAAAGAAGAAACTGACTGACTGCCTGATATATCAACGCACAGTCCATACCGCTGGCTCTAGAAACTTGAAATTTTGCACAGAGATTTCTTACATAACGTAGGCATCTACTAAAGAAGAGATTTTCAAAACTCCTATGGGGATGAATCAAGCGCTTAAACTCTGTATGGCAAAAAAATATTAGATGATCCTATTAAGTTGAAACTTCATAGAAGTAGGTACTCTAAAAAATAAATGTTTAAGCACGTGTTTTACAGTTTTTAATATATCAATCCCTAAGGGCTTGAAACGGGGGTTCAAAGTTTGTAATGGAGTAAAATTGTTATACCGCGGGCGAAGTCGTGGGCGAAAGCTAGTTTGTCAAAATTATTGAATTTGAAAAGCGAAGTACATTCCAGGATGGTGCCGTTTTGTGTTCGCCAGTGTATATATAATATATATGTTACTACCGACTTTGATCGTTTGCAAATATACGCGTTGCGATTTTAAAGACTCGGGTTCCGTACATAAAATAGATATCTTTTATAGCTATTTTTATTTGCCATTGAGAGAAAAAGCAGTTTACAAGCATTTTGCATAGTTTTATTGCGGTTTTTGGTATATAAAATTGCTCATAAAGCAGCAACAAATATTCGAAAGATCCGGTAAAAAAAAATTAGAATGTCTGTGTGTAGATTTGCTCCGGTTTCTTGAGATTTGCTCAGAATCGGTCTCTGTTTTTTTTTCATTGGCATTTTTAAGAATATTGAAGCTCACAATTCAATTTTTAAAAAACTATGTTCTCAACATTTTCTGCGATTTCGAAAATTTTTCGCGAGTTCAACTCCACCAAATTTTAAACCTTCCATCTCTTATATGTGAAGCTTACTAACACTGACCTTCAGCAAAATGAGACGACGCATAGTGCAGCGATCCTCTGGGGAATTGGGACAAAAATCAGAACTCGGGAACAAATTAATATTATAATATAATTTATTTACCACAAATTTGTCGCCTACTAGTCTATATTTAAACCAAAATATATTTATTTTTTAGTGTAACTTTACAGAAAAAAAATGGATTCGAACTTATGCGCCCAGAATATCATATTAACATTAGCAATTATTCTTAAAATAAATAATATTATAAAATAATAATATAAAATAACCTAATTTAAGGAAGAACAAGTATATATATATATATATATATATATATATATATATATATATATATATATATATATATATATATATATATATATATATATGTATATATATATATATATATATATATATATATATATATATATATATATATATATATATATATATATATATATATATATAAAGTTAAAGAAATAGCGCCTGGAACAATAATACAAAAGTGAAGAAAATATCGGGGAAGCTGTCTGTAAGGCGTAAGGTAGTGCTAGACACGTGTTTCGTCCCTGGTCTGTGAATCTGTGAACTCTTTGTGTTTTTTTTTAAACTTCCAAGTTTTCCACCTAATAACTTGGTCATGTGCTACTGACGAGTGCTAATAAGCACGAAACACGTATGTATCTTATGCCCCTGAGCTACTTTTACTTGCTTCGCTATCTTCAAGAGTAGTCGTGATATTATTTGCTGACAAAGGATCAGTGTCTTCTGTAATGGTACAATCATTAGCTAAACGTTTTTGTTTTTTAATTATTTTTTGGTAGAAGGCTAGTAAGGGATCCGATGTAATGAAAAAGCGATTCATTAAATCAATATTTGATTTTAGTCACAGAGTCTTAGAAGCGGACAAAATTGCAGGATAAAATTGCCTTTAAAATCTTAAGAATCATATATAATTGGCTAAAAAAAAATTTAATTTTAAAACGGCGAGATCGAAAAAGCACATCCGGTTTTTCGTTCGTGGCTATACGTCACAGGAGATGCTATTCTCTAAAATTTTAGAACCGGCCTCTTCCCCTTCAAATAACAAACTTTGTACCTGACATGTTAGAAATATGATACGTTTCTCTCCAGCGCAAACATACGTTTCACTGAAAAACACTTTTCACGCATGTCGTCACAATAATTAGAGTTAGACGACTCTGTGTACGAAAATTTGCCACACGTAAACACAAACAAGCTTGTGTTGTGGTGACAGTTTGTGAAATATTATCCTTTGCGTCCTTTGCCCTTGACTAATTTGGGATGAATATGCTTAAGAGCAGTGTTTATTACTACTATTTTTCTTTAACGTTGTTGGATATCGTTCTTATATTGTACAGGGTGTTCTAATACGTACTAGCATTGGTCGATCGTTTTAACACAGTCGTTAAAGAAAGTTAAGACGAAATTTGAAAAAATGCATTCTACACGAAGAGCATATAAAGGATTTTTTTAAAGGAAGTTAAAGAAAAGATGACAAATAAAAATATCCTCAAGCCACCCCTGTTCCCGAACCTAAAAGCCCTAAATATCGTTACGGAAAGCCCCAAAGAAAGCGATAAATAACATTTCGTGGTCGATTCGGACACTTAGCGCTCCGCCGCAGGCCGCGGACTAATACGACGTCCAAAATGGCGCCCGGGGACTTTGGTCCGCCATGTCTGATCTATGGCCGGATTAGGTTATCTTTGTGTTTCGATATTCGCCGGAATTGGACCAATTGTCCGTCCTATCTCCGAGTGTATATTTAATACAGTTTTGTGTTTATACACTACATTGGAGAATAACTTAATTTATTTCGTGATATTCTATATTGTATATTGCTTTGTAATATTTTATTATAGCTTTAGGTATTGTTTTTGGTGTTCGAACGATGTAATGATCAATGCTTATAATTACACAATCTGAATTTACGAAATAGAAATATACAAAATTAAAAATAATACAATTTTTCGAAAATATCATTATTCAAAATCACCAAGAGATGTTCATGGAAGCGGAGATAAAAAAATTAATTTTGGTATATTAATAATGCATAGTTTTTAATATTATATTATAATTTTATAAAAATATGGATTTAATTTATTAGACTTTATCTGAAATCTTACGTCAACGTAAACAATTTTACTGCGTAAACGCCATCAATTTCTCCGTCCTGGCCTGGGCCTGCAAGCGCGTTTCGCAATGACCATAGTTCGTCTATTACGCCTTCATGTAGGTTGTTATGGACCCCGCTTACAGGCAATGGCACGTGTTACGCGAGAAACGGCAAATTTAATAGCCAGGGCAGCGATCTTTTTTTCGATCGAGTTCGCTTGCAGAGTTTTTCATATTTTTAGTGTATTCACGGATTTTTCAGGTTGTATCTCTGTTTTTCTTTTGCAATGGAGAGAGCATCTTATGCGAGCGGGGACAGTTAGTTAGACTGTGTTTGTGTCGTATGTGGTTTATTGCAAAATTTCTAGTCGAAACTTTCAAAAAAAAAGTGGCATTATTAAGTACGGCAGGCCAATGGTTATTATTTTAGAGACAAAATTGGAAAAGCCGGTAGACATTTTCACGTGGGGTTTGTCACGGTTTTTTTCATGAATAAAATATATTATATAGTAATATACAATATATAATACTTTTGAACGTCTCAGCGATGGCAGCTGTTCATCGGTGAGCACTGGGCTATGAGTTAGTAGTGTGGTTCACTTTTCTAACAGGGCGCCACCCAATCTGCATAACTTGCTTTAAGTGAAGAAGACCCCCAGACTGGGAGATGAACTCTTGGAAAAAAAGATGTGAAAATAAAAAGCAGATTACTTACCATTGACTAAATTTAATAAGTATTTCCAGTACTCATTTCCGTGGAAGAAAGAATAAATTCATTAACACTAATTAGAAAAAATTAACGGCATATTATACAATGTTGAAGGTATCTTACCTCAAAGATATTTTGAGAGTTCTTGAATCAAAACAGGCATTTCTTGATGAGAATGCAGGAACTTGAAGGTAGATAAAGGCATATTTTAATGAAAGAACTGAAACAAGAACGAATGCATGGACGAATATGTCTAACATACACTCTTTACTATTCAGCATCAGCAGAGTGTCCAAAAAAAATTGTTAACAAGGTTATAGAAACTCTTAAGACGCGAAAGAACCATTCAATAAAAAAACGTAAGATACAAAAGCCCATTCTGGGTAAGGGATGGTTCTCGTGTGTAAAACACCACACCGATACACCGGCTCGCAGGAAGTGTATCTCTTAGCAACAGGAAAAAAGTCTTCAGAGCATTCAGAAACTACATTGTATATGCATATTAACATAAGCAACCAAATTTCTGCCAAAAAGAGATACGCAAACTCCATTATATTCATTTTTTACGATATTTGACTCACTAACATCACTAACTTATACATGTTTACGGGATATTGCATTAATACAATATTATTTATTGAACGTCATAACGTCAACTTCTAGATAAATTTTGGTTATACACATATGGCTTATAAATACATAATCACTCTTTCTTGCTTACCTACAAGTAGCTTGTGAGAGAGTAGTTTCAAAACTAAAATTAATTAAAACCCGATTAAGATCTATGTTGGGCGATCATCTTTTAAAATCACTGTTATTAATAAACACTGAAAGAGATTTGCTTAAAGATATTGATAATGTCACAATAATAACTGAACTTGTTACAAGTAGCAAGACATACTATGATCTCTTAATATTCTATGCAAACTTTTATGTTGATATACGTTTTAGTTATCAACAACAATATACTTTTATGTATTTGAAAGCTCTATAAGCACACTTTTTGTAGTAGTTTATTTTATATTTTTATTAGTTTTATCTAGTTTACTATTATTTATTTTAAGTTCGTTTTTGTTACTTAATTCTGACTGCATTTATGTTAAAAATATAGAATAGTTACATTTTGTTGCAGTTTCCTAATAAGCTTTTACTTTTGTGTTATGATTAATTGCCTTGATTTACATTTTGTTTTAGTTGTAGTTGGATATTTTTAATAATGAAAATGTCAAAACGTGAACATTTTGGGGGTCTAAAAATTAACATAAATTACATTTATTTTACTGTGGAATTGGTGATCCAAGGCGAACGCTACCGCTCTATTTTAAGGAACTTTGCATGGCCCCAATTAAATAATAATATGCACCGTAACAATATGTTCTTTCAACAAGATGGTACTACGTGCACGTGTTGCACGACAAGAGAAACTTTGGATCTGCTACAGACACGTTTTCCTGGCCGCGTCATTTCTGGCCATAGTGATATGCAGTGACCTGCAAGATCATGCGATCTAACCCCCTTCGATTTTTTTGTGGGGCTTTCTCAAGGACAAAGTCTATTCTAACAATCCGCACACGACTAATGACTTGAAGCAAAACGTTCGTCAAAATCGGAAATTGAACCGAAATTTTGATAAAATAAACAGGTATGTTATTTTTCTAAAGTTATTGCTTTTATTTAAAAGCAAATCCTGAAGTATCCATTGGGAAACCCTTTACAAGAGATTGTGTTTGGTTTGTTCCGATAAATTTTATTTTTAGGATACGGTTGGTTGCTGGGTAACTAACGAGAACACGTAAGATCTATTTTCCCTCAACACCAAAGCGACAAGAAGCAAAATAAAAAGATAAGAAAGTCTCGGGACCACGTTACCTCCTCGGCAGTATATTTTTAATTATTTTTTTATATAACCCCCAAGAGTCTCCCGCACTATTACTTTGCCAGCACGACAACGGAATGGTTTCATTAACCGTACAAAAGTGGGCCGTATAAAAGGGATAAAGCAAGTTTAGTTCCTTACATATCATCTATACAGAGACCCAGATAATGTTTATAGCGCATTTAGGAGCCACTAAAACCAACGCTTTATTTCCCAGATAAGGGTAACTGCGCGGGGGTGAGACGCGCGACGGGCGGCGGGAAGGAAGGGGTGTTTTATTCTTTTCTTCAGTTGCGATAGTATAGCAATAGAGTGGGTGGTTCCATTGTAAAGTTTCGCTTCTTTATGAGTTTTGTTTTTAGCGCAATAGAGACTACAACCGATGAAGTAGCCATTAAACACAGATTTTAAAACTTTAAGCAAAAATATTGTGAAGGAAATATGCTTTTGAGTTAGAACAGATTTTTTGGCTTTTACGCAAAAATTACTAAATATATAACAATGGATAGTGTCGCCTCCCCTGCTTGAAAGGCAATGGTTACAGTACATCAACAAATATTAGACGTATTTTTTACGTGATTACCCCCAAAATAAGGGAGAAAATGATCCCTAAAGTTCATCCCTCAAAACGAGTTTTAATAGATTGCACCTAAAAGAGCTTTATAAAATCATGTTTGGGTAAAAAATCTTTAATTACTTAGAAATATTACTATATACTGACAAACCAACATTTTTGTTCAGTTTCTCTCCTTAATTTCAACTCGATTTTCTTCAGCGAACATAAGCTCTATTCAGATAACACCTTTTCAGGACTTTTCTAAAACCGAAGCCCTCTTGATTAATCCCCAGGGCTAAGTTGGAGCCCCTTTTATAATTGGCGCTCCATTCAACAGGAGAGATATAAGGAAAGTACGGAAAGCTAATCTTGTAATCCGTTATTTCCGTGTCTAAAGACGGGATAAAGCCGAGTACTTGTTTCGTTTTGAGCGAGTTGTTTCGAAAAGGTCAGCTGGAAAAAGGATAGGACATATTTTAGATCGCACGTTTAATGGAAAGGGGGGGGAGAAAGTGCTAGTAGACATTTTTCCTATGATATACCTACAGGATATATTACAAATATAGTCGAGGCAATGAAGCACTAAAACAGCCAAAATCTGGGAATTTTTTTCAATAAGACGGATCGGAATGCGGTTTTTTGCATTCGCTTCCAAAAATTATTTGTAAAAAATTTATCTACTTTGTATCTTATACAAAAAAAATGCATTTTTGTGAATGCATTTTTCACAGCAGCAATGCAATTTCCGGTTTGTATAAGATACAAAGTAGATATTATACATTTTTTACAAATAATTTTTGGAAGCGAATGCAAAAAACCGCATTCCGATCCGTCTTAGTGAAAAAAATTCTGAGATTTTGGCTGTTTTAGTGCTTCATTGCCTCGACTAATATGGATGATTATAACTAGTCATATGTCATAAGCATAAGATCATCTAGAACAATTTAATTTTAATGTGCTTTCTTAACCTCCACGCTGTCCTGGTCTTTCCTCAATGGAATACGTATGGGGAATACGCAATACATAGGATGCATTACTTTAAATTGTCTTCCTTAATTCCGGTTTTAAAAATTTCTGGACAGAACCTTTAACGAAATCCTAATAAGTTATACAGTATGTCTCACTTTTCATGACTCCTATATTATAGCTCCCTTATTAACAATGCGATTTTTGTAAAATCTGGGTGAAAGGTAATTACCCATCAGAATATTGTGGCACGGTAGAATATTTCAAATTCCACCAGTGGCGTTCGTCGTTATGAATAAAAATGAACTTAATTTTCCAAAAAAAGATATTAGGCATCATTTTAACTGAAAAATAATCTCATAATCCTCTTCGGCGTTACCAAAACACCCCAATTCCGAATTTCCAAAGTATAGTGAATAGGGTGTTCAAGTTATAAGAAAATAAACTTTTCACTTTTTACAGTAGGTACCTATCTACCAATTATTACGGTCATAACATCATAACTTCATTACCGCCATTAATTAAAAATGAAATAAGCTGGTGTAAGACAGGTTTTCCACTTGGAATAAATGACATGGCGTTATTCAATTTCAAGCATGCATAAAACGAATAGTTTCTCGGACATGCCCACATTGCCCACCCCCCTCTCTCCCCAAAATGCAATTCTAGAGCCGGCAGTACCTCTGCAAAAGGTATATTTCTGCGAAATCTAAAAACCTCCCTATATAAGAAGCAATTCTTCGGCGTCGTTCCAAATTCGGAAATTAAAAATCAAGCGAAAGAAATCGCGATTGGGTCAAGGCAAGGATGTAATTTAATCCATGGCAGGTCGTCTGACTAATGGCTGCGTCGATAATGGGCAGGCCATCGCTCTCGATTGTCGATACCGTCGAAATAGGGGGGAATCGATGGTGATTTATCGTCAATCCGACGTGGATTTGGCATTTCCAGAGATAAAAGGAAATGGGGAAGGGTACAACAGTTGTTTATTACATTTCTTTTGTTTAGGAAGATCTATTAGTGATGATGTTCTTAGATACAATCGATTTTACAATATATGATTATTTGAAGATGATGTGTTCTGTCGCCAATTTTGAAGTATATATATATATATATATATATATATATATATATATATATATATATATATATATATATATATATATATATATATATATATATATATATATATATTTATGTATACAAAGCATTTTTTTTAAACTCAGGACACGGTATTTACATGGTAATTTTTTCACTCCATGTTACCTTTTGATCTACTGAAAATCTTGGACCAAATCTCGGCAGGTACATATTTTGGGGTCCTTAATTGGCGTTGAATGGTTTTTTCCAAGCAAAAATTAAAAATGTAAAAATTTTAAATTTTTGAGATATAAAAAATAAAGTCTCATTTCATTTCAGGTTATACAGGTGGTAGCATAATAATTAAGGTCAAAAAATAAGTACTAAAGAACAGATAACATTTTTACCACAATCAAAATGAGACCATTGTAAAATCATGGCATGTTTTCAGGCTCGCTCGTCGCGCTGGGACATCTGAGGCGGTTCGCCCCATATATGCTCATAGACACACATCTATATATATATATATATATATATATATATATATATATATATATATATATATATATATATATATATGTATATATATATATATATATATATATATATATATATATATATATATATATATATATATATATATATATAATTTCTATATATTGGAGAAATTGTTTTTAAAAATTTTTCGTGAATTTCTCGCCTTTATATCTAAAAAAAGTGATTTAATAGTGTGACATTTCCAGCAACCATTTGTATCCTTCTCAAAACAAAACTAATGATAGACATGCAACAGCGAGGCTAAATCAATTAACAATCCCTTTTGCACGCAAAATAAAGACACCCGGGCATGAAATCTATCTATTTCCACTTCCTCCTCAAGAAATTAATAATCATTTGACTTTTGACAGACAGTTTCCTCATCGGCCGCGCCCCGAAATTAAATATTATCCAATTCATTAATTTCTATTCTTTTTATAAGGGAAAAATTGTATAGAACGGAGTTTATAGCCTGTCAAAATCACTTTGAAGGAAGCTTGCACACAAAAAAGAACTTTAATTACTTTAGGATAAGTAAATCTTGTCTTTAATATAATTCAAAAAAATATTTTTAAAAATGGGAAATCTATTGTCGTTATTTCAATGTACCATATATCATATAGGTAAATTGGTCATTGAAGGATGCACGCTACACGAAATTGCAAAGGGAAGACAGATAATCAAAATAGCAGTAGGACTAACCACGCCGCGCCGGTAAATTTTAAATTTAAACTTTAAATAAGGACTTTTTGAGGCGAGGGTAAAAAAAATGAAATTTTCTACATTAATTAGGAAATACGTAAGCGACACGACAACGCAACGATCATACCAATAATAAGAACAGCAATAGGACCTACCACATAGTAAACTTGAAAGCGGCGGAAATACTTATAAAAATGTACAATTTTTTTTAATTTTAGAAACTTTGTATTTATTGGAATTTATATTCACTACGTCTACAAAGGATTATTCAAAAAACAGTAGAATTTTTGTTATAAAGAATGTGGCTCTTAAAACAAAATCTATTAAAACTCGAATATCTTGTTTTGACACCTTTCTACAGATTCATTTCAAGAGCATAATTTTTAAATTATAACGAAGTGTGTGCTCAATTTAATGACAGTTCTTCGATTTTTGATTTCTTGCGTTAAAATTTGGGGAGGGTCTGAATACTCTTATTTGGATTTCGAGTTACATCAAAACTCTCTTTTCCAAAGATTCTCCTTTTTTGTGTCTAGAAAATACAACACAAGAATTAGTTCTCAAATAAAGCAGAAAGTATAAAATTGCAATTTTTGTGATGATAGTATCGCTTTCGAGGTGGTAATTAAGTATTTTCAGGTTTCCCCGGAAAATCCGGGAAAATCTCTTTTAAATGCACTGTCCATTTTCCGATATTGGAAACTTATAAAAGTTCAGTCTCGCAATGGAAGCATCAATTGGAAAAATTAGGGAAACGTGTTTTAATTTCGACGGATAGAGAGGAAAATTAGGCGAGGTTTCAACAAGGACTTTGGTTCTTTATTGGTGGATTTACTTTGTCAAGTAACGTTAATTATAATTAAAATTTTCTGTGGAAGTCTATTTATTTATATAATGTACACATATGGTAAAGATTACATTATTTTTTCACAGGAATTCAAACTTGGAATGGAGAAAAAAATATTAGATTGTCCTAATAAATTGAAACTTTAGAAGGTTTAAGATTTAGTACTGGTTTAAATTCAGACCTTCTAGTTGATCAGTTATGTTTTGACAGCTTTTTGTCCTGTCATTGTTAATAAAACGTCATTAAAATCTTACAAATTATTATGATATTTGAGCGATTTGCTTGCTCTACAAATGATTTTCACCTTGGAACGGGTTGCTAGAATGAATTTAGTTCTATTATTGTCAAAAGTACGTACTAAAATAGCCCTTTTATTTATAAATTTACGAAAAACCTCAGAAACAAGTTCAAAACTTAGTTGTCTTATCGTTACACTTGTCAGTTTAAAACTTCTGGTTGGCAAATTAGACCAGACTAGCGTTGGAAATCTGGTCGTTATGTTTAAACACTTGTTTTACAGTTTTTAATAAATCAACCCCTAAGGTGGTGAAATTAACATTAGATTAGAAGACAGTTGGTTAAATAAAAACTTTGTAAATAGGATCTTAAAAAATGCCAACCCAAACTGTATTGATCGCAAGGATCTATCTTCTGTACAAATGCTATTGCATCACTTAAAAAATGATTCATCAAAATTGGAAACCTGCGTTTAAAAAAACCCAGAAAGTTCTTCTGTAGATACTACCATTTCATAACAAATTTTATTTAAACAACTTGTGGACTCCCAAAATAATAGCAACGTCTATCGTCTCTAAATATATATTATTTGTCTACGCTTATCTAACTACTGCTTATCCTATTCGAGCTTTTCTATGACGTCAAACCCGCAGAATCCTGCAAACAACGGAATGACAGCTTTCGTGTACTTCGAGACGGAATGTCTCTAACAATGCTATCTAACTCTCGATACGGTTCACTGATTCTCGAATCAGATGTAATTTTCTTGTTTGGTTTCGCTATTTTGGTGTTTATATGCTGTCTGTTTTAGTTGTGTGATTAGTGGAGAACTTGGGGAGGGGGAGATTGAAAGTGTTCTTGACAAGGCATTGCGGAGTTGCTAGTAAACATTGCCAAAAGTTCTATTTTCAAACAGTCAAAAACATGAACTGGCTTTTTTAATTGTAATATACGAGGAGGGCATAAAAAGTTTCCAGTTTGACCTAGAGGTTAGGTTAGTTTCAACTGACAACCATGCTGTGATGATGGCTGTAAAACAGGGATGTTAAATATATAATTTATTGATATACAAGGTGCCCCGGAATGGATTTTCCTTTTTCAAGTTTAACTGCGCAAAGCGCGCCTCATCACTGAAAAAAAAAATATAATTAATTCGGTCGTTCACAAAAAAAAAATGGTCTATCATTGTTTCAGCGACAGAACAACAGTTTATAAAGTCATTTGGGTTTAATTCTTGCACTATTTAGATCTTCTATGGATAAAACTTAAAATCTTTTCTAAAAACTGTGTGTACAAGGATATCCAAATAAAAGTGAACAGGCCTTATAACTTTTTTATTTTTAAGGATGGGAAAAAATGTTAAATATGAATGTTTTGGGGAATTTTATGGGTCATTCATATATCTTATCAGCAGAACAATTAATTGAGCATCGAATAAAAAAAAGTATAAAACATAGAGTTTCTGGCTTATTTGTTGTCAAACCTGGTTAACCACTCGGGATAACGAGGTAAACCAATGGTAACGCTGGTTCCTGAAAGAACCGGTTTTACTACGGAACGCAGATCGGTCGTTTCTGTTAGATTTCTGTTTATTTTTACGGACATCGACTCAACCTAAACACATACCTCTCGTCCTGCTTCCAACATTTTAATACAGATGATTTTTAACATTTTTTGTAAAAAACTAAATTTAAATTTAAACAAAAAAACAAAACATAAGCAACAAAATGACATAACAAACCGGAAAACCAGCGGGGAAGCATCTGTTCCTTCGGTGACATTAATGACAGATATTTTCTAGGAACCGCGTTTCCAATCTTACCAACTTTTCAGGTTACCGATATACTTACGGGACATAAAACCGTAACCGAAGTTGACAACGGTACACGCCCTAAATAATATAATTCGCATCGAATAAAACATCGTTTTACAGTCTAAAACTTGCAGGGCTCAGTTAAATGAATACCGAATTAAAAACCGAATTTCTTTCAACAATTTTTACTCCTGATAAAATAGTTATTTGTTTTAAAACGCTTCAGAAATTTCTACTGACGAACAGAAATTCTTCATGCTAGATTCTTGCCTAGTTTTTCCAATATTTTTCTTCAGTTAAACGCGCTTTCAAGTCGGAAAATAATTTCTAACGCGATTTTCTTGTACACGCGTTCACATTTGCTTTTAAGTTGCTTTTATCGTTGGAAATTGATTAGTTTTGCGCAAGATGAAAGCCTTTTGCCGACTCATCCTTCTAGCAAAAGTGTTCTTCAAACACCGTGTTAACAACGTAAATTTTCTTGGGAAATTTTAAAAGGAGGAAAACGCCTGCATGAGCTAATGCCCATTATTGATTTAATAAAAAGTCGTTACCTAAATTTTTAAAAGAGGTCGTTTAGAAGTGTCTGTAAAAATTACGTTTTTTATGTAAAACTCTTGCGTGAAATTGGCTTTTTATACTACGCAGAGCGTTATCTTACCACGTTTTTCCACAGCAAAATAACTTCATATATTAGATCCAACTTGTACCGGGTTTTTGCCGTGAAAATAAGATTTGTCGATAATAAACTTTTGTATTAAGGTATGGTTAGATATTCTGTACATTTAAAAAAAATTGAGATATATCAGTGGAGAAGTTCGCCCCACAAAGAATACTTGTCAGATTAGGAATTGACACTTGATGTTCCAAGGTTACATCATCATCAAGATAAGTACTTCGTTTTATAATCGCCAAGAAAGCCAAACGTTTTGAATAATCAAATTTAAAAAGAAAACTGATTTAATATAATGTTCTAGCGTTGTAAAGGTGTTGTGTTAAATACTAAAATCTAATTTTATTGTTAAGTAAATAAAAGAAACAAGCTTTTAATAAGTGGTATTTTACTAAAATATTAACCGGGCCAACTGATATTTTGTTGTGCCTCCATTTCTGTCAATTACAGAGTTTAGTCTTTTAGGTATTCAGTCCACTAGGGTTAGAGTATAGTTTCGCGGTAATGTATTCCAAACTTCTTGAATTTTGGTTCATAAAGGTCTCTTGCTCGGTTAATTTTTTTGACCATAAAGCCCCAGGCGTTTTTCATTCATTAATGCCCAAGCGGCGCGAAGGCTCTGGTAATACCTGGAAATTTCTTTGGATCATCCATTCTTTTACTCTTCTAAATGATTTGGAAATTCGGCAACTACGGATGGCTGAATAACGTTTTCTAATATGCATATGTGTTAAACCTTTCAATATTTGTGCACACTCCAATCCCTCTAGCACTCATTCATCCCCAAACGTTCTAGTCACGTATTTGGGGGCCTCTACACTCTAACACACTCATTAATACTCATTATAATACGACTGAAATACCTTCTCATCGGTAACTACAACATTTTGCCAAAAGTCCATTCCTTCTGGTTGGAATTGCAGTTAAAATCCAATCCGCTGCTCCTTATTATCCTGACTTAAAAATGGCTTTGTTGCTGCAGGATGATTAGGAAAGTTAGATATTTCCTTTATACGATATCGGGCAGTTCCTACGCAACCTGGAAAATTGGAGTTGGCCTTGCTACTGCAGGATGAAAAGGATGATTTTGTAGAAAGTGTACTAATCGGTTATCTTCCTGTTCAGAAGAAATCCCATGTCCGCCACTTTTCCGTCTAGTGAATTTCTTTCATCATATATCTTTTTATGTCGTGAACAGTACTTTTTGATACTCGAGTCTTTCGCCTATAGTCCTTCTTCACCAACCTTCGTCTATTAGTGTGCCTACCTTGAGTAGAGGGGGTAATTCCTCCCCCCCCCACCTGGAACGTTACGAAAAGCAAATGGTTGATCCCAAATAAAACAATTTGTAAAGGGTGGTTGAAATTTTTTTTGGTACAACCCCCCCCCCCCCCACCAATATCTACACCCTTGTACAGTATCAACTAAATTACATATTACAAAGTCTTCTTAAGAACCATGTCATCCAAATTTACTGTGCACAAACAGATTTTTAAAGTACACACTCAGATTGATCCTGCTGCATTAAAAACTTGTGTAAAGCAACTTTGAGGTATTTTAATATTCCGATAAAGCTATCAAAATATCTTTAAAGAGTTTACGACATACTTGAACGCTTGTAATCGATAAAATTGTTGATTTATCCCCCCATTAAAACGTCTTTATTGTACCTTAAACTTGGGGAAAAATAAGGCTTGCTTCAAAGTTTATTAAGTTAAATCCTTTGTCAGCTGCTTTTTATTATTTCTGGTTTGTTTTCGTTATTTTCTACTTTGATAAGTTTTAGGTCGAGTTGTAAAAATATCTTTTATTATTTTTAATTAAGAACTAGTTACTGTTTACTGCAGGGGCGGATTTAGAATTTCGTCTAGGGGGGGGGGGGGGCACCGTCACCTCGAGTTTACGTTTTTATTGTTTTAAGAAATGTACACTATTTCATAATGGACGAATATCCAAACCTGTTCTTGCGAAAACAGAATGGTTTGCCGTCCTAACTTACCAATATTCTATCCTATATTTGACTACTTATACCTTCTGTCCATTTGGACTAATATATGAAAATTTTTCCGAAAACTAAGGGTGTTTTCAAATTTTTTGTTTCTGAAACCAACTTCGAATTTTTTAACCACTCTTTGAAACTAAATTTTTTCAAGAAAACATGTTTTTAAACATTGTTTTGAAAAAGACTTTGAATATTCCTATTACAAAAACACACTTTTTTGAAAGTAATTTACTACAGAATAACATAGCAAATACAAGGAAACGTAAACCTGACCAAACACAAAAAGGGTCGTTCGGTTTAGTTTAGTATATTTTTGTCATTTTTTCATTGATATTTCATTCAGTCATAATTTAAATTTAGACAAACTGTGTTTTCTAAAAAATATATTTCAAAAAAGATACTTTTTTTACAAAAAACATATTTTCGAAGAAGCGGTTTTTCGAAAAAAAATTACTTAATTTATCATCAAAAAAGATATTTGTTGAAAAAAGAAACCGCTAAAAGAGTTGGTCATCTTAGCTTGCACGCGACAGGACAAACTGTTTGATTAATATCGAAGTGTAAATATTGTAGCATTTTTTTATTTATGTCTTCTGCTCATTTGGGGGATATACGAGTACTCACGAAAGTACAATTTGTCTAAAACTAATTTTTCAATTTTTTTAAAGCACTTCTCAAAAATACATTTTTTCAGAGAACATCTTTTTCGAAATTAAATTTTTTCGGACAGGATTAATTTTCTCAAGCAACGGCTTTTTGAAAAAGTAATTTAGGATAAAGTGACGTACCAAACCTAAGGAATCCTGATCAGTCCCAAAAAAGGTTCATGTGGATTTGTTCAGGACCTTTTTTCGTCTTTTTTTTTTCATTAACATTTTCCAAGCTACTAGAGATCATAATTTAATTTTCTAAATATTGTTTTCAAAAAAATATAGTTTCGAGAAATGTACCTATTTTAAAAATTATTTATTTGGAGACATTTTTGAAAAAATGGGTTTTTGGAGAAAATATTTTCAAAATATTTCATAAATCCGTTTTCTAAAAAGTATCTTTGAAAAAGCGGTCAGGACATTTTTGGAAAAATGTAGGTCTGAAATATGTTTTCAAGAAAATATTTTTAAAAAATTTCGCTAATCCATTTTCGAAAAAGCTGTTTTTCAAAAAAAATTACGTTTCAAAGTGATTTAAAAAAAATATATATATACTGGGGTGTTTGTTTCGTTTATATAGAAACCAAAATTATCCGGCGCAAATTTTGATAAGATCGCAGTGTAAGGAAAGTTGTCAGAAACAATCTATAAAAGCATGTAAATCAAAAATGCCAAAAAAGGCTAGCAATTTTTATACTACATATTAGTATTGATCTATTATTCATATCTTTTATACGAGTGGAAGCTATAAGATGGCAGAAAAATATATAGGGTGTTCCATTTGACAAAAGAGACATTTTTTAATAAGACGTTTTCTGACTTTGTACCTAGAAATAAAACACCCTGTTAATGAGATGCCAACTATTTCATAGTTGATATGTTTTTTTGACATAATTTACTCAGAATACAAATTGTGAATCGCTTGGAGTCAAAATTTAAGTAGTATTTTTACAACAGCATGCTTGCAAATGCTAAATTTTCATTACAAGTCGAATTATCTTGAAAACTATGACTTTTTCGTATATTAAACGAAGAGTAAAAAAGGTATGAAATTACACGTAGAATTCAAAAATTGGGGTGGGACAGGGTGTCACGTTTAAAATATCTAACTCTGTGACACCCTACTTTTTGAACGCACCCTGTATAATACAAAATATTTTTAAAATGTGCAGAATACCCAACCTGAACAAAAGCTTATTATCGGCAAATGTTACCTTCAAGGCATAAAATTAGTCCGCGCACTCGTTGACTCACCCGGTACACTGTATAAGGAGATTTTTGGGATTCTTCTGCGACTTTTTCTGTTATCTCTGGAGTAGCAGATTCGAGATAATCTTGGTCGAGATTTTTACAGATCATTTTTATCATTATTTTTACAAAATTTCACTTTTATTCTACATAGTTAAAGATTGTCGATTCTCTGGGTGGCAGTTGAGACAACGCCGTCAAAAATTAATGAAATAAAATGGGTTGCTAGGAGACAGCTTTCAAATTATGACTGTCGCCAAAACTGCCGCATACTAGATTTCGAAGCTTTTGTTTAAGATTGAATAGCAGATAGGTTTGGCGAATGGCTGGTTGCATAATAATCGTTCCTTGCAGAGTGCGTAAACGTTTTCGCACGTCGTGTGTGAACGTTTCCGCACTCTGTTTGAAATTGTTGATTTTCAGGTTTAGTTAGTAGTGTGTTTCTATGGTATTTTCAGATCAGTTATAGACAAAAATTATATTAATACGAAATTATTAGTTATTTCTGCCTTGAATATTCCAAATCTTTTTGAGAATGAGTGATTGAAGACGTTCTTGAATGAACCGTTTTTAAAAATCACTATCACTCTCTCTACAGGAAATTTTATTACCCTTGTTTTTAAATGGAGTAAAAAACTGTCTGAACTCTTAAATAATGCCGCAAAACATGTGTTTCATTATTACTTTGTAAACATCTTTACGATTTTCTTTACAAATTTTATGGAAGATCGTTTCCTATGGATTTTATTTGTTGACAAATTAAATATACAAGGATGATCAAAAAAACAGTATTTTTTTCACACTAGGGTAATTAATTTATTAAAAAATGGAAAAAGCTGTGAAAGAAGCGTTGACTTAATTTTTAATATAAGGATCAAGTAGTAAAAAAAAACAAGTTTGAAGTTTTAAAATATATTTAAGATACTACGCGACGCACTAACGTAATAAACAGTGTATTCTACGTTATTATCAAGCACCCTTGACATCGTACGGACATGCTTTTCATAGCTCCTCAGAATAGTCACTAGGCAAAGATCTCCATATCCATATCTGGCAATTGTAGCGACTTAAGTGCTTCAAAGTTTATATACGTTTTTCACTAAGCTTTCGCTTTATAGTAGTCCAAGAAACCCAAGCCCAAGAAGGCCCTGTATCAGAAAAAATTATGTTGCTCCAGTCGTGATCAATATTGACTCGTGCCCAACTCAGTCGCTTTTCAATGTTTTGCAAACAGTAAAGGGGTTTTTAGTGTGCTTCTGTAAGCGATCTTGCTTTCACCTATTCTTCGTTTTACTGTCATTACACTAATGTCTACACCTTTTTTCTTTAGAGTTTTTTGTGCTTAATGAAGTTGTAATAGCGGATTTAGTAACTGCGTTACACATTGAAAGAAAAATCGAGTACCCTCTGTAAATTATTGTGTTTATTTTATGAACTTGCTCTTTTATTGAGAATACATTGTGTTTGGTTTTCTATCACATTCCATTTGCTAGGTAAAGTCAACAGCAAAAAAACAAAATGATAAAACTAATTTAAATTTATCGATACCGATTTTTTCCAATTTTTAAAAACAAATAATTACACTAGAGTTAACAAAATTATTTTTTGAAATAGTAGTATTACAATTCAAATAAAAAAAACACTGAACTTAGACAAGAAGTAAGTAATTTTTTAACTTTTTCTCTTATGGAATGAAGAATCCTCTCTCTTAAGACGCTAACAGTAATCGCCTAACATAGCTGCATTCCAACGACCTTGAACCCGCTCCTCAAGCCTTCACATCCTGGTGAAACCGTTCGCCCTGTTCATCCTCACGGCTCCAAACTTGGAGGGGAAAAACCAAAATGCGAATCAAGAAAATAGATCTTGAGCGACATTCTGCATCCCATCTCTGTGTAAGCATGTAACAAATTGTCGACTAAGATTTCCGCTTTTTCGGCTCTGTGGTTCCCTAAAAAGCCATTTATAACAGCTTTCAGTGAAACACAGGCTTCTAACCCTTTGTTATGTAGCTTTCGGTTGAAATTTGGGTCTTTTATTAACTGATGCATTTGTGATCCGATAAATCTCCCTTCTTTTAACTTTGCTGCACTTAATTTTGTGAAAATCGACTTAAATACAAAAAATCGTCACCGTTCTTATACATTGCCTTCACAAAATTCTTCATCAAAACCGAGCTTAATATGCAGTGGAAGTGGAATGACATTTTGTCGATCAATTAACGGTACGTTCTTCACATTCGCTTTTCTGCACACAAATTCTGTCCTTTTTGGCCAATGTTCTATCAAGTAGTGTCTGTCGGTGGCTCTACTATTCCACCTACAGAGAAAACAGTAGTACTTAGTGAATCCACCCTGCAATCGAAGTAACATGGCTACTACTTTCAGGTCAGTACACACTTTCCACTGAAAATCTTTGTATTTTATATTTATAACATTCAGTATGGATTGCATAGTTTTATGTTTCTTTTAACACAACAGAATAAGCAAGCGGATAGATTGTCGTTATGGAGTAAAACTGCCTTCAAACTTGTTTTGGAACCATCAATAAAGAGACGCAATCCATTAATTCGTAAGGAATTTCCAACTCTTCCATCAAACTTGCTATATTGTTACAGAAACTTAAGTTTTCACACTCTAAGTAAAATAAAGCCATTTCTCTGTTCCGTTTTCATAGTACAGATATGTTTGTACTAGATGTCGACAATTTCCACTCTTGCAATCTAGAACCAAGTAATTCAGCCTGCCGTACAGATAAATTCAAATCTCGAATCAAATCGTTCCATTTTTTTTGATCAATTAAATTAGGATGGTGCTCTAAAAACGATATAAAATCTGGATCCTTGCGTGATCTCTAATAGGTTCATCATCGCTATCTTCTTCACTTAGCACTAGCTCTGCAGTTTGACGTTTGCTTGGAGGCAAAGGTGGAGGCATATCTTCCCTATGACCTATTGATTTTGTAAGTTTACAGTAGGATTCTCTATGTTGTGCTTGATTTTCTTCGAAAATCCTCGTATATCTGCCATGCAAAAATAACAATCATTGTAGTGATTGTGAGGTTCATGCCCATGTAACGGTAGTGCAAATGGCATGGAAGTATTTTTTCCATTCAACCAAGGCAGAAGGGTAGCAAAGCATAATACACAAAACGGGTTATCTTGATGCACGGGCATATTTTCACTTCCAAAAATTTGATAAAAATAGATTGGTTTATGATTTTTAAGTTCCATATTTCACCTGTTACAGTAAGTAGAAAAACTTATACGGTTTGTTTAGGATTATAATAAATTCGAAAACAAGAGCGGTTGACATAAGGACACATTTTTTATTATATATTAATTTCAGGAGAGAACATTTTATTTTTCTGTTCTAAAATTCCTATGAGAAGTCGAAATAAATTATTTAAATGGACCATTCTGAAAATAAAGTTTCCCATTCGAAACTTGCAGAATTCCTGCAGCTCTAAAGGTCAGCATTCAGGAGAGAGTGCACTTAAGGTGCACCCTTGCCTATTTGCTTGATGACACTTAATTTCGTGTATTTCTCCTGTTTCGCCATGAATAAAAGGAAATAGCTAATGCTGTTCGCTAGAGTGGATACTTTTAGTGGTCGAAATTCATTTGGTTTTATTGTAATAGACAAAGATAAATACTTTGTTACGTCTTTATTTAACAACTCACTTTATAAATATAACCAGCTCTAAAAAGAGCAAATTAAAAATTCGAAAGGGTTGTAAAGGCTTTTTATTTATTTTAGAATTTCTATAATATCCTAAAATGTTCTTTTCTCTTTTTTCCCTTGGCTTTCCTGCTCTTCTTCGACAATAACTCGGTAAAAATTCTTCTTGTCTTCTACTTTTTGCTGGTTTGACTGATATAATATATATATATATATATATATATATATATATATATATATATATATATATATATATATATATATATATATATATATATATATATATATATATATATACAAATATATATATATATATATATATATATATATATATATATATATACAGCGTGTCTTCGTAAGTTCTTACCATATGGAAAAAATTTTTATTATTGATTTTACGAAAAAATGTGCCTCTTCATAAAAAGTTCTGCATCGTGAGAAAATAGCATTTCCATGCAAAAATTTGATCTAGTACCTACAGGGTGGCTCAAAAATGTAAAAGTCCTAAGACATGTGAAGCTAAAAAGACGTAAAATCGTTATTTAAAGGTAAACTGCCACTGCAAATTTGCTAGAATTAACTTTTTTATGTGAGTAAATTAGGTTTGGAACATACAGGAGGTCCCTAAAATAAAATTAATTTTTTTTGCCGCCTTTACAAAAAAAGTATATCTTCATAAAAAGTTCTACATTGTGAAAAAAGAGCATGGTTATTCAAAAATTTTATATAGGACATACAGGTGGCAAAATAATTTAAATTTAAATTGTGACTTTCAGCTGTTTAAGCCACCCCGTATTGTTCTACATCAAGTTTATAAATAACCATGCTCTTTTTTTACAAGGTAGAACTTTTTATGAATATAAACTTTTTTTGTAAAGTTGATAATAATTTTATTTTTGGGACTCCGGTATGTTCCTAACCTAATTCACTAACATACAAAAAGTTAACTCTAGTACATTTACGGTGGCAGTTTGCCTTTAGCTTCACGTGGATTGGAACTTTTACAGTTTTGAGCCACCCTGTATGTCCAAGATCAAATTTTGGAATGACGATGCTATTTTCTCATGATGCAGAACTTTTTATAAAGAGGCACTTTTTTTCATAAAATCAATAATAATCAATCATCAATCAATAATCCGAAGACACGCTGTATATATATATATATATATATATATATATATATATATATATATATATATATATATATATATATATATATGTATATATATATATATATATATATATATATATATATATATATATATATTTATATATATATATATATATATATATATATATATATATATATATATATATATATATATATATATATATATATATATATATATATATTCTTTTTTTGTTTTCATGAATCTCGACCTTCGTGTTGGTTCACCATCCCCGTTGCTAAGGTATGGAATTATATGGATACCATATCGTATCCATAGTACCCGTTGCCATAGAAACCGTTACCATAGCAACCGTTGTCATGGTCAATGAATTTACCGAGAATAAAATAACATTTAGGAAAACAAATGAATTTGAAATTTCAAGAACCATGTGATAAAAATTAAAATATTTATTTAAGTAATATACTGTTGTTACAATTTAACAAAAAATAATTTACCAAATGAACTGAAAATCTCGTGGGAAATATAACTGAAAGTATATCTCTAATAACGACAAGATAAAAACATAAAATTTTATCACTCTAATTAATTTATACATTGTATAATTTTTCCGCAAAGATGGAAGTCATATTTAATGCCTTTATTACCTAACTTCGGCGTTAATTCTCATCTTTACTGCCGATAAATTTTTGGGTAATAACTTCGGCAAATTAAGATTTAGAGGGATAATTTTAATTTTAATGATTATTAAGTACGATAATTCCTGACATAAAATTACCCCGTCAAGTTTGGATAGCATTATTTATGTTTCAGATAACATTGATAACATTACTGGTATCACCACATTATCATTATTATTTTTATTAGTAACAATAATGGTACATTACAATTACAATTACGACAGGCTTTTTAGCAACATCAAATAAGTGCCTGTCTTTTTATCTGGGTTAACTCACGTAGAATTCACGCCTAAGTACTAATAATTCGTAGTACTGTAAAAAGCGTTAAACCTTTTTTTTCCAAGGGCATAACATCCTTTAAAAATAAGACACAACTATAGAAATACTATAGACAACTATAGAAAATTCTTATAGTATAAATTGAATGTATTCTTTTGATTTCCAACAAGATTATCAACATCATGCATAGTCCGTGATAAAACTTCTAAATGCCCGGCACATATAGGTTCTAACTCAGATATTAAACACAACTTGGAGGCAGCCGCTGAACGCTTTAAGCTGAGGGTTTAAGTTTTCATATTCCCTATTTTAAATTGGGTTTACTAAAATTTAAGGACAGTTTAATAAGCTTTTATCGGGTGCAACCGGGACTCAACTGCTTTTAGTGCCCGAATTTCTGCATGTTAGAGAGGTTTTGCATAAAGGTATATAAATTGAAACGGTACGGTAACGGTACAAAAATAATGTAATGTCATAAGTGGTGTGTTAATTTAAACGAACGCTTGAGTGCTTGGTAGTTATATTAAAAATTATATTTTTTAACTCTCGTTCCAAAATGTTTCTATTTAATCAATTGTATCTTTTAATTTCAAGGGAATTTCCGCTAGAATTACTTTATCATCATATGTTTGCTCTATCCACAAGTCCGGCAACAAAAATGACATTAAGAACTACCGACCAATCAGTATTCTATCAGCAATACCTAAACTCTTCGAACATTGCATTGAAACTGTATTAACTAGTAATTTTAATCAAATAGTAATTAGTCAACAGCGTGGATTTATGTCGGGTCGGTCTGTTGATACAAACCTTTACCTCTATGTCAACTTCATCAACAAATCCTTTGCATAGGGTGCTAAGACTCATGCAATATACGCAGATTTCAGCAAAGCTTTTGACAAGGTAAACCATACCACCCTGCTTTCAAAGTTATCAAGATACGAGATGGCCGGCACTCTGCTCTCCTTGTTTTAGTCCTACTTCTCCGAAAGACAACAGGTTAAAATAGATGGCTAGGAACTCTTTTATTTAGCTTATTTGTCAATGACTTTGGTAGTTTACCTTCGAATCATTTACTGTTTCCTGATGTTTCGAAACTTTGCACATGTGTGGCATCCTTTTGTGACATGATTTTCCTACAGAGGGATATAAACACTGTTTTTTTTTTGGTGCCAGCTTAATGACATATCGCTCAATGGTGACAAGTGCTGCTTTATAAGATTCAGCAAATCAAGGTGCTCGTTTCCTTATCAGTATTGTATAAATAACATTCCTCTAAAGGAGGTGTTGGTGGTTAAGAATTTGGGCATTTACTTGGACCCTCAGTTAACCTTTACTGAGCATTTTGATGCCATAACTTGTAAAGCGAATAAAATGCTTGGTTTTATTAAGAGATCGTGCAAGGACTTTAGAAATGCGTATGCCGTAAGAACTATATTTATTTCATTTGTGAGATCTGATTTAGAGTGTTTAAGCATGGTGTGGTCGCCGAACTATTAAGTACATATAAATAGACTGGAAAGTGTTAAGCACAAATTTGTTAAATTTGCCAGATTCATAAAAACTAACTTAAAATAGACGAAGCAAAAAAAATCTCCATACATTTCGAACGTTGAGAAGGTGCATAATTTTAAAGAGAAAACTTAGAGATAAAGAAAATGTACTAACGGATAAGAAAAGCTGAAACAACGCTTTAACGTTCCATGTAAAGCAACGTTAAAATATTTCCTGGTCACCTCAAAAACTCCATCATCAAAAACGACACCTGTGATTTGGTGATACGAGGGCAATTTTCGAAAACGTTCAGAGAATCTTTACTACTCGGAAGGGGCATTTGATTTTCACTGGATACTAACACTAAAATTTAAGAGGATTAAGGGATATTGCTTTAAAGTTATCACCAGTTGCGCGGGATATGGGGTATAGTGTTTGAAAATTACTTTCAGGAAGTAGAGGGTATTTTGGGATACACCTCAGGTCTGCGGTTAAGGTTAGTTGCGGTTTCCAAGTATAAATTGAGGATATCGAGGAGAGGGCGATGGTGAATATATTTGGAAGTGGGTTTGTGGCGTCCTTTCTATAATATATTGATGCAAGCGGAACTTTATTTAGTATAGACAGTGCTCGATTATGCAAATTTTCTACTCACGTGCTTTAATATTCAAATTAAATATGTTTGATACGTTTCATAGTAAAAATGTAAAGCAAAATTGAAGACAGAACAGCAAGACCTCCACCAATCGTTAACACAAAATGAAAAATGATGTCACTGTTCAGCTGATGCAGGCACTAATATAATATGTTAATGGTCAAACAAAATAAACCGTATTTTACTCTAACCGAATTAAACGAATTTATAAATGATAAAATTGAAAATAAATTGCAGCACTTGTACGCCTGTTGTTACTGAATGAATTCGCTGCAGAAGAGAGCAAACTCCGTAATAGACAAAATCAACACAAAAACTGAAGTAAACATAAACACTAAACAAGAAAAAGGCGGAACACTTCTATCTACGTTAAATGACAAATTGAAAAGGTAAATCCATGACAGAAACAGCTGAAAGTTCCTACTCGAGTTGTGCTCTTGATGTAAAAAATATTTGATTTAATCTGTTGTGTTGACTGAAATGACGGTATAGAATTTTATAAAGTTGGTTGGCCGAATGGCTGTAGGGCTGTATACACAGTGTCGAAGATAAGAAGGGCCAGTATGGAGATCTCGTTAATAGTTAGAAATACAAAATTGGTTAAATGGGGAAGAAGTTGCGTAATTAAAGAATTAGTAAAATTATGTTTCGAAATTTTTCAGATGATTTTTTATTTTCGAGTTATTTCGAAAAAAACTAAAATTTCGATTTTTTTATTTAATTTTTCTCTGGTGTTAGTATGAAAGGTAAGGCAAAATTAATAAAACTTTTTTGCAACTTCTAATGAACTTAAAGATTACGTTTTTTAATTTTAATTTTTTAATTCGACGTTTCGTCTTTGGGCAGTGATTATCAACTTCATTTTTTTAAATACGGTCCTGATATCAAATTTTAGAAGCCCTTTTATTCTGAATTCAACAGTGTACTACACATTATGGTTAAATTATGTCTTGAATCTTTTTTTGAAAATTATTAAGGAAATTTTGCTATACGGACCTCTCTCCTAGAACATTTCATACATTGTTCCAGCATTTGTAATTTTATGAAGGAGATTATTTTAATTATAGCTTGTCGATAAGAAAAATAATCAATTAATTACTGTTGAAAAACATTTGTTTTCCAGGTGAATAGTAAGGATTAAAAACATCTAGAGTTGCCTTACACAGGAATTTTACGAATGTGTTAGGTACCTAATACTACTGATAAGTATCCACCATCCATGTATGTCTTTTGTTCATTTATTTGTTATGTATTATTAATAGGAATTGGTTGGTTATTAAATTACTATTTCATTCTCATTATAAAATGCTTTTCAATACTTTAATGGAATTAAAAAATGTTCAACTCACTGCTACAAAATGTTCAAAACCTAATTAAACTATAATATGAGGTACACTGGTCTTTTCAACAGTAATTAATTTATTATCTTTCTTATTTACAAGCCATAATTAAAATAAGATTGAGTATGCTCCATTATTTTCTTCATTAAATTACAAAAGCTGGAATAATTTATGAAATGTTCTAGGAGACAGGTCCGCATCGCAAGAATTTCTTAATAGTAGTCAAAAATATACTCAAAACGTAATTTACCCATAATGAGTAGTATATCAATAGAGTCCATTTCCCTTCTCTTCAGACGCCTACGGTACGTTAGTACTTAGGCTTGAAGTATACGTGGGATGTCTTAGGTAAAAGAAAATACTATTAAATTCAAAACAAAATTTCGGGACATCATTTTAATAGTTCTCTCATTTCGCAACTTTTTCCCATTTAACCTATTTTGTATTTCTAACTATTAACGATATCCCCATACTGGTTCTCCATATCTTGGATACCGTGTGTAGCAAAATATTTATGAATAGTATATTTCCAACGATGTACAGTTAGATGAGTGACCATCCACGATGACTGACATGCGCCTATTGGATCTCTGAGACTGTGAACTAGTACAACCTTGTTATTTAGTAGTGCACTACTTATTATCAGGACAAATAGTACCACTTTTGACGTCAATCGATTAGTTGGTTTAAATCACTTTGTAAACATTTTAAAAAACAGCTTTAATGATATTTTGCAACGTTTATAGTTTGTTTTTTCGTTAGCCTATATTTATATAAAAATATTTAAAATTTTACGTATTAACACATTCAACACTGTTGGAAATATTTAAAATATTTACAAAGACGGATTTAATGTTGCTAAAATTGTTGTGAGACAATAGAGATGTAACGTATAGGTTAAAATACATGAACGGAATAACGGTATTTTAAAAAATACAATTTTCTGAAAATACCGTTTTTTTAAAGACATGTTGTTTTTAAAAATGCCATTTTTCTAAAGTACTTTCTTTTAAAAAGTGTGCATTGAACTCTAACAGTCCAGGAAATGTCAATAAATAAGCAGATCCTTTTCTTGAAAAAAAGTGTTTTAAAAAAAATATACATTTGGAAAAGTTCAATAATAAAACGCATTTTCAAAATCAGTGTTTTTAAAAAAATAATCCGAAAACCTGTTATTCAAAATAATTATGTACAATTTCTTGCGACCGTGCAGGATGCTGTCAACGGTTCAGAAATATTTATTCCCTTGAAACTCTAATCAATGACGTTGCGTTTCAAGTACGGTTTAAAACCCAGTCTTACTCCCTGTCATGCAAAAAATCCAGCAACGGTGATCCCATCTACATGAATGGCCAAAGTCTACAGAACAAAGAAACGTTCAATCTTGTTGGCATCGCTTTCGAACATGATCTCAGCTGGCACAAACACATAACTTCAATAGCCACATCAGCAGCTAAAAAGCTTGGTTTTCTTTTTCAAGCCAGAAAATACTTCTCTTCTTCCAACATACACACTCTCTATGTTTACGAAATAAGACCTAACCTAGAATACTGTTCCCACATCTGGGGAGCGGCACCACCTTCGACACTTAACATTATTGATTCTATCCAAAAGAGAGCCATTCGACTCTTCAGTAACTTAGTCCTCACAAGAAAATCCATTATCTCGCTCATAGCCGGCCTCTTGGAAATGTATCCCTTTTCTACCGATACCACGGATTTTGCTCTGAAGAAGTAGCCGCTATAAATCCCCCCTTGACTGTTCCTAACAAAACAACAAGAGGCGCATAACGTTTGCATCTTTTTACTGTCCAGCTACAAAAATCTAGAACATCCCACTTTTCTCGCTTATTCATACCTAGGGTCTTCAGGTTATAAAATGCCTGCAGATGTTTTCCCTTCTCCTCCCAATCTCCAATCTTTTAAATCTCGTGTTAGTAGATTACATTTGCCCTCTCTTCAAACGCAGATAAAAAAAATGAACCTTGGATACGGCCAGAAATATTGGCTTTAAAATTAAAAACAGGGAAAGCTAGCTCAAATAGATTATTAAAAAAATGGGTTTGATGCAGAGTACCTGTTGCCAATTTTCCGTACTACTTAATAGTACAAGCTCTCTAATAAATGTACCACATCCTCTCTAATTCCAACACTTTAATTGTCGCTAAAACCTTTAGGAAATATTTAACTTTATTTTAATTCTATTTATCTCCAAAGTTTTACAAGCGGTTTTATTCCACCATATCAATTGATTTATGGTGACATGATCTAAATAAATTCAAAATAAAAGCCGGTTTGCAACAACATGGGCCAAAGAAAATATTTATATTATTTTAAAAGTTTATGTTTTGGTGTTTATTGTATTTACTTTCTTTTATCTCTGACTAATAAAACGCTTTTAAAGTTTTCCCGTGTGCCCAGAAGGAAATCTGCTATTTATTTGTAAATGGTTCCTTTACATCTTTTTAATTTTTCGTGGAAAGCTGATTTGAAAGGCTTCCTGCCGGGTGTGAGCAGAAACAGAAATTACTGGAAAACATTAGGACAGCTTTTTGTGTGATTTTGAATGAGAGAGTTGGGTACAACATACTGCAAAATATCGAAAATATATACAATAGAGACTTGTTCAACTCTGTATAGGGCTAGGATCATCAGTTTTCTTTGTGTTCCTCGTAACCAAAATACCCTGAAAATGTATTTTTAGGAAAATCTGAGATATGAACCGAAAT